>JAVQMG010000098.1:0-1375269 GCA_032878915.1 Castanopsis chinensis | reverse complement strand
AATTCGTCAAAAACCTCTCTTGTTACATATTGTGATGATTTTTGTCACCAGTCTGCGGAGCGAATGATTGAATATGTATTTTGTCACCAGTCCAGCAATTTCTCTTTCTCAAGGTGAACGTTGTGAATTAAATTTTGGGTCCCGCCCCTTTAAGTACCCGATTGAAGGCTATTTCCCAATTCAAGCTCCTTCCTCTGTAACTTCTTTTGCTACACAGTTGCTGCAATGCTTGTCAAGGCTTTTGGATATGCAACGGAAAGAGCAGGGTGACCATGCTTCTGTTGAGAAATTAAGGAGATTGAAGAGGTTTGTTTCATTTGAAGAACTTTTTGATCCTGTATTCTATGGGATATGTGAAGAGTTCTTAATATTACTTGAAGCAGATGCTGGGAGTTTGGAGTATATTGGTCGAGGTCCATTTATGTCATTCATGATGGAAGTGTTTGGAGTGCAGGCACCACATGATTATTTAAGCTTGGATAGAGCTAACAACGTGTTTCTAGAATTTGAAAAATCTCATTTGTTATTTGAGCACCTGATAAATGCCCTTTCATGTGGTTGTAAAACAGCACCATTTGTTCTAGCAAAATGCCCATATTCATGACTATGGTCTTATCTTGCATTGGCCTTTCACATCTTAAGACGAGAAAAATTAATGATGCTTTGGTGGAAGTCATCAGATTTTGAATTCTTCTTTGAAGGATTTCTTTCACTGAAGTTTCCAAACAGGGAGGATCTTCAGTGCATGATGCCTTCAGTGTGGTGGCCTGGTTCATCTGAGGACGTGTCCTGTGAGAGTGGCATGATTTTGACAACTACTGCTTTATCCAAAGCAATTAGTAAGGTGCATTTTTAACTACATTATATATATATATATATATATATATAATTTTTTTGAGTGTGTATGCTACCTTAGATCCAAAAAGTGAAAAAGTAGTCAGTGAAAGACAAAGAATTTCATTTTTAAATGCTAATAATATAATACCAAAAATAGAAGTATGCAAATACTAGTTAAGAAATTTGAGTAACTTGCTGAATTTTGCCTCATCTTCCCATTTAACTTGCACTTGTTTAGAGGTGAGTCCAAAGGGCTTTTTATTAGAAAGGTTGCCTACGTTATAAAAAAAAAGTAGGAATATTTCGTTGACGTAGTCAGAAACTATCACTACAAGAAATCTGGGTTTAGGCGACGTTTTTAAAACGTCGCTAAAAACCCAAAAAACGTCGCTATAGACACAAATGGTCTACAGCGACGTTTTCTTTTGCGACGTTCAAAAACGTCGCTATAGAGCAGTCGCTATAGGTTTATTGCGACGTTTCAAAAAACGTCGCTATATGTGACTCTTTAGTGGCGTTCAAAAACCTTTAGTGACGTTTTTTAAAACGTCACTAAATAATATAACATTTTTGTATATAATTTTAAAAAATACATTTAGCGACGTTTTTAAAACGCCGCAAATAATCTCACTAATTAAAAAAAAAAATCAAAACTAAAGCAATCATATACACAAATGTTGAATAATGATAACACATTAAAGATATCATTTTTAAGCAAAAATCCTCATCTAATGGAAGAATCTCCTTGTAGACATTAGTGGGCAATGATATCTTTTTAAAAAAATAATCTCAAGTTAGCTAAACCACAAAACCAATAACAAAAAAATAAATAAATAAATAAATAATTTGAAATATACAAACTATAGAAAAATTAAGTAGAAATAAAAAAAAATACAAGATTTACAAACTTGTACATAAACTTACAATCGTTCAGCCCTTGATCCTCAGGTCCTTGCTCACAAAGCCAAATCTGTAAGAGTTTTCTACACCAATCTCCAACCAAAACAAAAAAAAAATAGCACAAATTAGCACAAAAACTCCATGACCCATTAAAAAAATCAAATCAAAGCAAACCCATAAGCTAAAAACAAAGGCTTACACTTGTAAAAACTTGAACAACAATAACTTTCCAACCAAAACAAAAAAAGAGCAAAAATTAGCACAAAAACTCCATGACCCATTAAAGAAAAACCAAATCAAAGTAAACTCATAAGCCAAAAATAAAGACTTACACTCTAAAGAAACGGTGGGTCAGTAGTGGCTTGGGGTTGCTGTAGCGGTGGCAAGGGAGGAGAGAAGATCTGTGGCTGCTTGAGGGAGAAGAGGTGTGGCTGCTTTAGAGTGGGAGAGGAAAGACTAGAACTGAGAGAGTGGGACACGAAGTGAACAAAAGAAAAACAAAGTGCAGGAAAAAAAAAACAAAAGAAGAGAAGTGGGAGTGTGGGACACGGTGAACAAAAGAAAAGAAAGAAAGACAAAGTGAAAAGAAATACAAAAAATAAAAAGAGGGAAAAAAGTGTGGGAAATGAAATGTTGGCAAAAGTTTGAGTGGAAAAGTCAAAAGTGGGGGCAAAAGCTTTTTCTTTGGCTGGCAAATTTGTGCGGAAAAGTCAAAAATGGGGGCAAGAGTTTTTTTCTTTTGCACTTTCCTGGAAGTGGTCTTTAATACCTATAGCGACGTTTTATTAAAACGTCGCTATAAACCAAAAAAATGTTGCTAAAACTATACTTATTGCGACGTTTTCAAAAACGTCGCTATTGTTTTGAGTTATAGTGACGTTTTTTAGAAAACGTCGCTAATCACTCACTCTTTAGTGGCGTTTTTCAAAAACGTCACAGTATACCACTTATAGCAGTGAATTTAAAAACGTCGCTAAAAAAAACGCTGCCTAAACCCAGATTTCTTGTAGTGTATTGGAAATTGGGTGCAATGTGTAAAATACCAATTTTCCTATAATAGTTGCAATGGCCAATGGTTTTGGTTTAGTATGTATTGCACCAACTGTTGGGAACTAATATTATTTTCAGCAAGTTTGCTCCCAAACAATTGGACTAATCCTGATGCTTCCCTGACAAACTGACCACTTGCTCATTTTTGGTTTTGAAATTTTGGATATTTTCTTTATGTTTTTACAATGAGACTCAAATTTCTTGAACCATTTTACTTTCTGTAATGGCATCATCAAGCATAAGTATTAATAGTGCATAAAATTTGTAAGAAGCATGAATGTTAATGCATAAATAATTGATGTTCAATTGATATATTGTTGCCATGTTTTAATTTCCCCTAAAAGTGTCCATTGTGCTTTTAATGGAAAAATTGGCATTTTATATTCTAATGAATTCTTTGATGTAGGAAAAAGATCCCATCAGTTGATCCATACCATTTCACTTTGTCGCACTTCTGTGACCGAGTTGTTGATGGTATTGCATCCATTTTTTTTGTCCTTAAAAAGAAGACCTATTATTAGACTTGAGTGGACTTCTGATATTGCTAAGAGGATAGCACATGAAACGGCTGTAAGTGAAGTACTGGAAACTATAGTGTAGATATTACTTGTTCATGATATGTATTACTGAGTTTCATATGAATTTTGCACATTCTGATTTCAGAATTTACTACACACACATGTAGATATTACTTGTTCATGATATATGTATCACTGAATTTCATATTAGTTTTGCACATTCTTTTTTCAGAATTTTATTTTTTTTTATGTGTAAATTTTTTTAATTGAAAATTCAATAATTACAACAGGGGAGGGGGGATTTGAAACCTGGATGTCATAGACACACCGGGAGATCTGTTTTCAGAATTTCATGCATGCACATGCGTAGTTTTTTTTCCAAGAAACTGATTGATGATATGTGTATTCATGATATTTCGTATCATTGTTTATTTTATTGGATGCAGTTTCTTCTTCAAATTTTAGGTACATAGAAACCTGACTTTTATTCTTTTTTGGGATGTATCAGAGGTTGATGTACCAGCAGGAAAGTGGGCTTTTTGATTTCAGACGAATGGAAGTTTCCCCATTGTTGCTGGTAATTGATAGAAGGGATGATTTTGTGGCCCCGTTGCTAAACCAGTGGACCTATCAGGTATTTGGGGTTGTCTGTACAGGTTTACCATTTGTATGAGAAATGCCTCTTTGTTTTGATGTAACATGGATGGTTTTATTATTTATTTAACTCATTATTAAATCATGTTCCGCAGGCAATGGTTCATGAATTGATAGGTATTCAAGACAACAAGGTCAATTTGAGAAACATTGGCAAACTTCCAAAGGATCAACAGGTTGCATTGCATTTCCTTGTATAGTGCACATATTTATTTTTATGGTTTTTGTTGCTAAGAAAATGGTCTTTGTTCAATTCATCCTCACATAACTAATGTGTTGTCATTAGAGCAAGATGCCTTTTTCAAAGCTAACATGTATGAAAATCTTGGAGATATTGGGATGAATATCAAGCAATTGGTAGATGAATTTCAGCAGATTTCAAAGAATAACCAGAGCATCCAGACAATAGGTTTGTATGAAGCTTGATAAATTCTGATTTACGAGATATTTTGTTACTAAATTAGCACGGTTGCTTGAGGTATAACATTCCATCATTCCAACATTTTGAATTTCTGCAGAAGACATGGCCAAATTTGTTGACAATTACCCTAAGTACAGAAAAATGCTTGGAAATGTTTCAAAGCATGTGACATTGGTCACAGAAATTAGCAAGATAGTTGAAAAGAGAAAACTCATGTTAGTTTTACAAATAGAGCAGGAGTTGGCTTGTAATGGTGGTCAAGTGGCAGCATTTGAGGTAGTGTAGTCACCTGTATAGTGCCTTGTTTTTCTCTAAATATTGTTTATGTTACTTCATATCTATCCATGAGCCTACTTAGATACTTGTTTTTCTAGATAATTTATAATGGACATTATTATAAGATGCATAATTATGGTTTCACATTTGTAGTCCCACAACAATCAGTTTTTATAAATTGAAGATATGATATAATTTTCTGGACAGCTATATGATCATGAATCAAGCGCAATCAGTAGATTATCCTTGTAAAGAAGGTTAAAGAAAAGGATGTTGTCTTGGATGACTTTGTTGTATGCACATACACTCATCAGACATTAAGATAGGTTATGTTATTTACCCAATGTTCAAATATGGTGGGGAAATGAATTTACAAATTGTAATTTGTTAAAATATATATATAAAAAAATGATGACCTGGTGAAAGAAGTTTTTTAGTTTTACATAATGGAACTAATAATAAACTTAAGTTGCTACACCAACAGCAACTGCATTACTAGCTCCATGTGTTACTATTTGTAAAGCATTTCCCTGGTGAAATTTTCTTTTTACACAATATTTTCAAGGAAAATAAATTGTTGATTTATTTTTGTCTTTATTTTTATTTTATTGAGACCCTGAAAATAATTTTCTACTATTTGGTTACGCAAAATCTAATCTGTTGAGGAAAAGAATAGACGAGAATCCATAGCCAATCCCAAAATTTTGGGACTAAGGTTGTACAAAATTCATGTTAAAACCTACAAAAAGTTAGTAGGTGGTGGTGGGAGGAGCTTCTGGGTTTTCTTATGGAGGGTGGGGGGTGCAGCGGCATAGTGACGAGAAGTTGGATAGGGAAGGTAGGAAGGTGGTCTGGTATTTGGTTTTTTTTAGAGTTAGGGGTATCTTTCTAAGTATGTAAAAAATAATAACTACATAATTGTTAGTTGTTGGTCAGAGTTGTTGGCCTTGGGTTTAAATTTACTAACGGGTAAGTCTGTCTTAGTTATGGGCTTTTATGTGTGGTCTTTGGTCCAATTCATTTAGGAGCTTTTTTATTAGTCAAAGGAAGAGTTCTAGTTCTATTGGGAAAAGTCAAGATCTAGAGTCTATACAAGTGTCATTGCACTTAGATGTTATTTGTATCTTTCCTTTTTTTAAAAATTAATTACAAAATATCCTCTTTGGATGATGAGATAGATCAATTATTGTCTCATATTGTCACTGTTTATTTCTGTATAAATAGTATTCATCTTTTTTTTTTGTTCTGTATTTTTCTGTAGGATTGGTTGAAACTGATCCAGAAGGTGCATTGGCTGGTTTTGGTGAGGTAGCAGGCATGGAAGCAGAGAAGGCAGAGTGGTTAGCATCTTAAATTTTGAAATTGCCGGTGCTTAATGAACAGAAATATGACTCGGGAATAGAAGAATCCCGCAATTATTTTTGTTCTCCTTTGTGTGACCTTTTCTGTAATTTCAGTTTTGGTGTCTATGGTCGCAAAAGAATTGAAAATTTATTCCAGTGTATATAAGCAGAAAAAAATTCTTCATTTAACAAAATGTTGTCTGTTTTTCTCTAATTATGTGTGATTCAAGATCTTTTAAGTAATATGGTATACTTACATGGTTTTGTTTGATACAGATGTGGTTTTCTCTTCTTTTTTTCGTTGGAAGGGGGTTGGGGGTGATTCCGTATATTTGAATGGATACCTATCCCAAAAAACAAAAAGAGAATGGATTGCACTTCAGAATGACTGAAATTACATTAAGATGTGCTTAAAAACCTGTTTATTTTGGTTAATATATTCCCATAAACCTTTTACTTTAGGCTTAATTAGCCAGAGCTTAGAGTCAATATTATCCTTTTCTTTTGGTGGCTTGTAGGTATACATTTGATCTTTTTTCCTAATACCCTTTGTTGCAAACTTGCAATATTCACATAACTAAAGTTATTTTTCTGATATAAATTTCTGCATCTTGCTTTCCTTAAGAAGCTGCTTTCTATACTTGTAAACCCTTTGTCTGTATTGTTTACAGCGCACTTGCCCCTATAATTAACTTTACCTGAAAACTTTAATAATTATTTCTGGATTAGGCAATCATTACCTGTTTTTAACAATTTCCATGTCTCTTTTCTTTTATGGATTAGTTGTGTGGCCTTCATCTCAGTGTTTGTGTATGTAATAGAACTTAGAAGTGCAATAAATATACTATTATTCTAAGTGTTTTCCTCTTGATTGGATTGCCAGGTACATTGTGATGCAACCATTGATTTCCCTCTACTGGTTGCAGAAACATTTGCCTCAAAAGAGAGAGAATTCCATCAAGAATAAGGCTTCACACAATTTTTTGCAAGGTGTGGATTTATGTATTATGTGTTCTTACTGCTCTTGGTAGCTGAAAAATAGAAAATCCATTCAAAAGCCAAGACCACGTCTCTAGCAAGATCAGGTTTCTTGTGGATTAGCCCTAAAATATGTACTGTGGTGATGGGGTTGGGAGGGGGGCTTTGGAGATTCTAATGTATGGTCAGGAATATAATGGCCTTTAAAATGATTTATTTGTATTTCTACTGAATTGTTCTGATTGGCTTTATGGACCTATATTTGTCTTGAATTAAAAAGACATGGAGTTATCTTTCCTGCAACAATTCTTGTCATGTTTGGCTGCTTTTGCACCTGAAAATTGTGTGTATATCCGCCATATGCCAATGCCAAGGAGAAGGAACTTGCAAACTCTGAGACTATTTGCAACTCCACTCATCCGCTTTATATTTACTCATTTAGAGACATGTCAACATTTATAAAATTATCTTGAATCTAATTTCTTGAATGATAAATTGGGCTTTTCGGGTATTGTGAAGACCTATTTGACCAATCAATGATTAATAATAATTTGTCTACAATTGTGGAACTTAACACGATATTAGTTTTCAGGATGGTTAGGTTCTAGAAGCTATATTGTGGATCCATATAGGCTATTCAAGGGTGAGTAGAGCAGCTAATGAAAAAGATTTATAGTTACTTATAAAAAAAAAATACTTACAGTCTCAACAAGAAGCACCAACACAGATGAGTATAGCAACTAATGGAAATTTCAAACAACTAATTGAAAGACAAAATTAAACATTCATAATATCACAATCTAGAAACAAGTACATTGGATATAGAATACTTCGATTACAAGTGCATTCAGTGATAAACAAGATAATAATTGTATTGATACAACCCAATAGTAAGTTCAAATACACAATAAAGAAAACCATAATTGACATCTACAATGCCATTCCAAAATCGAGTATTTGCATACCTGACAAAAATTGAAATATTGTCATGTTCTACCAGAAACCAAAACAAAGGTACTAATCTACGCAACTTGGCTAATTGATACAATCATGGCATTTTATATAAAAGCATCACTTACCTAGTTTTGGTCATTACTGCTTGTCGAAGCCCCACGGGAAAGCGTACATCTTCTACAGTTATGCCCATGTTGATGACACAGTCTACAACTCTGCTTTTGTTGAATCTCCCTCAAGTCAGAATCTGGCCTTCGGCTTCCCGGTTTTCGTCGGACCACATCCATCTCATTCCGTATCCTAGACTTCACAGGTCGACCTTTGGCCTGCAACAGGTCTGGGTCAGGCACCCACTTTGGACCTTCCACATCCCTCCACAATCACTCTGACTTTGGCACCACAAATTGGTGTGAATAGGTGTGAATGACGTTCTCCACACTATAACATGGGTCAATATATGTACTTGCATCTTACCCCAAGTACTGAAGAACTGTAATTGCATGTGAACAAGGGATTTTTCGATTTAATCATTTTCCTCAACCACATGTTTTGGCCAATATGTTTATTTTATGACTATGGTGTCCCCCTCCAGAGCTATGGATGTTGTACGCAGTCGTTACTTGATATATACCATGGACATTATTAAACGGCCTTACTTGATGTGTTTTAGATTTTTTCATATTTGCATCATAGATTTCTAAGGCATATTTACTCCACACCTTGCCTTCCTTATGAGTAATTTTTTTGTGTCGATCATGGAAATACGCAACAACTTTGCTCAAAGTGAATTCAACCATTGCAGCAATGGGCAAGCCACGGGCACCTTTGAGTACTCCATTGAAGCACTCCGAGACATTGGTTGTCATAGCCTCATAACGGTATCCACCATCATGTAGTTGGGTCCACATGTCTAGATCCTATTTCATTAGATATGTGTATGGCATGATGGATGAGTCGGGTTCACTTACCTGTTGTTTGGTGGCTGAGTTCACTTACCTGTTGTTTGGTGGCTGATTTCTTCCTAAGGGCCGCAATCTCGGCTTCCTTAATAGGTTGCATGTACAACTCAAATTTAGCTTCCTGAGTAGCATACCCGACTTTCAAGGCCAATGACTTTAAAGTGGCGTCTTGAAATTGCGTGTTGAAGTTGCTAGCAACATGTCGAAGGCAATATCTGTGATATACTCGTACTTTTCCATCATCACCTTTAGGCCAGTTTGCAATTGCATTTCGAATACTCTTACGTCGGTCAGAAATTACGCAAATGTCCTTATTTGATATCACATCCCCCAGTGAAATCCTAAAGCAATCTAAAAACCACCTCCAACTAGGTCCTGACTCTTTGTCCACAACAGTAAAGGCGAGAGGCAAAACCTTGTTGTTGGCATCAGTGGCCATTGCAATCATCAACACCCCTCGATATATACCATACAAATGGGTCCCATCAATACTAATCACTGGCTTACAATGTCTAAATCCATCAATGCACAGAGCGAAAGCCCAAAATACATAGCACAAGCCTAAAATACATAGCGCAATATTGTATCACCGAACTCCTCCCTCGGTTCAGTGAGATACAAGTACCGGGTGCCAGTTTCTTGATCCAAGTATGCCAACAACTTTTTCAACCTTTCGTAAGACTCTTCCCAATCGCTGAATATCTTTGCAATAGCCTTTCGTTTCGCATTTCATATCTTATAATAAGAAAACTTATGTTCATAATACTTCGCTTTAATGAAATCTCTAAGGTGACCAATTGTTGCCATGTGATTTTCTTGTAACGTTGGAACAAATTCTGCTGTAAGAAAATTACAATCCATCATTCTACCATCAGGAGCCATGCCAAGGGTCATACAATTGTGAGGACCCCCATAAGATGTAACCATCCATATTTTCTGTTTAGGCTTCATGACTGCCCCAACGTACCACTTGCATGACCCATCCATGCATTTCACATACAGTCTACTTTTGGTCAACCTACTAGTCATCAAGTTTTTGTTATGCTTTGCGGCATAAATAGTTAATGCACGTTTCACCATTTCTTTATTCACAAAAATCAACCCTGTACAAAAATTCATATCCGCATTCCAAGAAGAAGCAAATGCTTGCTCATCAACTTCAGGATCAACCATATTTTCCCAAGTATTTGCATAAAATGATAAGGCGGGAGGTTCATAAACGGGGGTCGTATTTGTAACATGCTGAACTATAACAGTAGCGTCTGCATCATCTTCATTACATTCATCCATATCATCAACATGAGGATTGAGAGTAATTTCATTTTCATCAACATCCTTGTCAAAGTCGCCTCACTCAATCTTCTCTTCGTACCCATCTCTATCATCAAGATCTTCCCCAACACAATGTTTGTCTTCATCTCTAACTACTGGAACTGTAGAGGATTCACCTCGATGTGTACAAAATTGCTCTTCATTTCTATTGCCAGGTTCGCTCTCAATTGTTGTTAGTGTCTCTTGAAACAGGGGTGTATAGCCTCCCAATGTGGTGCATTGATCATCTAGGACTGCAAACTGTAGATATGTAATTGTTTGTACAATATCCTCTACGCCGACTTCCGCACACTGCTCCAAAGTGACGTACAACTCAAAATTTGCTACTTGTTCCCATTGACGCATCTTGTTAAACATGATCTTTGCATGTTTGTCTTCTGTTATCGTCATATATCTGTAGTTAATGCATTAATTGAGGACTTCATGTGGAGAACGGAAAATAATATGTATGTCATGCAAAGCAGGGTTCAGTTGCAACTCTTCCATAATTTTTATCTTCAAATCACTCAAGGTCTTTAACTTACGGCGTATCACCATATAACAGCACTACATACCTGGACCTTTGTTAGGACATATGTGTTTCATGTTATTTTGAACATATGTCATTCTTTTATGTAATTGGCTTATCCTTTGACAAAACGCATTCAGCTTGTATTTGGGTAACTCTAGGATGATTTTAATACTTCAAGAAATAAGGTTTCAAGATCAAGTGTTAAAGCCATGCAAGTTGTCCAAGATTCAAGTTGAAAAGTGCCAGTTTTTAAAGCTTGACACTTGGCTCGACATCTGCATCTATCAAGCTTTAAGAAGCTGTTCAGCCTCGAGGCTCGACAGTTGCTCGACAACACCTCGACATCTCTAGCTGTCGAGATTTAAGAAAAACAGATTCTGAGTTCTGTTTTTTATTCTAATTCGTAGATATGTCTTTGGGACTTCTATTCTTCTAACCTAAGACATATAAAAGGATTATTTTAAGGGTCGTCAAAGTGTACACAAGTTGCAAAAGTATCGAGAAACTCTTGTTTAAGCAATTTGTGACCTGAGACAAAGTTCTTGCCCTAGTTCATCTCTCTTGTGAAGAAGTTGCTATGTAATATACACCTTAGGGTTTTGTAACCAAGCATCTTCTTGATCTTCATCGTGTGGATAAATTGTAACTTTGCAGCTAACAACTTTCTCTAGTTGGTGATTGAAGTCGCGTACTGGGATCGACGCAATTTGTTAGTCACGCACTTGGGAACCATGCATCAAAAGGAGAAATTGTCACTATAGAACAAGTCCAATTGGATATTGGGGTAAGGGTTCAACTGTAGGTTGGTAAGGTACTTGGGATTCCTTTACTTGTAACCGCTTGTTGTGATAATAGTGGAATTTCGGGAGTGGTGACTTTAAAATCACCCGGTGGGGGGTTTTTGCCGTATAGGTTTTTTTCATTTGTAAACAAATCACTGTGTCATTTAATTTTTGTTGCATACGTTAGTTTATTGGTAATTTGTTTGTGTTACCACGCAATTTGCATGTTAATTTGATTAATTAATAATTTTGCTAATTAATCAACTTAATTCATCACAAGGGGTCAACGCATTTGTGGCCTATCAACTTTGAAATGGAAATCCATCATAAGGGCTGGCATTGCTAAGGGGTCTACCGTAGTATATATTTATATAGATCATTATCAACCTATAGATCATCAAGTGCAATTATGTTAGTGACAAATTTATAACTCTCAATCAACATCAATCACAAAACTTTGCGTATGACATGCCAACAATACTAACCTCAACCAAATTTGCATATACTCACATCCAAATCATTCTAGAAGCATGACTTTCAAAACCCATTCAAATAAGATATGAAGAACAAAAATATTATACCCACCAGTTACCCATTGAAATTTTGGTTACAAATCTTAAACAACTATATCTTGAAATAATTTATGCTAAAAAGACTACAAATAGGTGTCTTAGGTATCAAACTCATAATCCATTTCATACCAATGACAAAACCTAAAAGTACTAAATATTCCTAACAATTGATCACTATATTTTGTACTAAATATTCTCAATATTAATTTTTTTTTAAAAACCTAGCATATTATTAATCACAATATTTACACTAACAAAAAAAATATTCCCAATATGTTGTAATAACATAATTAATCACAATATTTGGTACTAAATATTCCCCCAATACTAATTATTCCCAATAATTTAATCACAATATTAATTTTTTTTTTAAAAACTTAGCAAATAATTTAATTACAATATTAACACTAATAGAAAATAAACAAATATTTCCAATAATTAATCACAATATTAATTTTTTTTAAAAAAACTTAGCAAATAATTTAATCACAATATGTAACACTAACAAAAAATAAACAAATTGTAGTACCAATGGGCCCGAATCACACACAATAATCTTGAAAGAAGCCCAACCCACATCTTGAAATGGTCCGAGGACGTAATTGATAAAGAGGGGTCTCATGCATGACTAAAATAAAGAAGGAAGCATAGTCCTTTGCCGAGGACGAAATGATCTAGCAGTCCAATCGCCCCTGATGGAGGCCTTTGATGCTGGAATCAATGAAATAGAGATAAAGAATAAATGGGAGGGGTAGGAGAATATCCAGAAAAAAGCTGCTATCACCGCATTTAAAGCTCTACACCTGCTTCTCTGGCCGCATTAATGAAGAAGTGACGCCTGAACGTTGGGTTTGAACCTTATCTTCACCACCAGAGACCTTAGTAAAAAGGGATGATGGGACAAGTATCTAAAAGAAAAGAAGGTCCAGGTTACACGTGGAAGAAAAGAAAAAGGAGAGAGGCCTATAAAAGATGGAGGAAGGAGACATAGAAGGGGAGAGAAAAAATCAAAGAAAGAGAGAGAAAGAAAGAGAGAGAAAGAGAGAGAGAGAGAGAGAAAACTTGTAAGGAAACTCAAACATTTGTCCTCGGCAGTAATATACGAAGAAATATTTCGTCCATGTTTGATAAGTATGCATATGTTCTGTGATCAAACCGTACCTTTATGTTATTTACCGCCCAAACTCCTAATTAGAATCCTACTCTCTAAAATATTGTTTAGGGCATAGGCTAATCAAAAACAAAGTATTTGTGCCCCTACATAATATAATAATTTAATCACAATATTAATTTTTTTATAAAAAAAAACTTAGCAAATAATTTAATCACAATATATACACTAACAAAAAAATAAACAAATATTCCCAATAATTAATCACAATATATATATTTTTTAAAAACTTAGCAAATAATTTAATCACAATATTTACACTAACAAAAAAAAGTATCCCAATAATTAATCATCATATTAATTTTTTTAAAAAAAACTAGCAGTTAATCACAATATACTAACAAATAAACTAATCACAATATACTAACAAATAAATCAATCACAATATTTCCACTAGCAAACAATAAAAAAAAAAATTACCTTATATGTTCTAATAACAAAAAATCATAATATTAACTAACAAAAAATATTTTCAATATTGTATAAACATTACCTATGAGAGAATGTTGCTAATGAGTGTGAGACTTGAGGAATGTGAGTGTGAGCTTGAGGAAAGTGGCACCAGAGAGCTGAAGAGAATGAGAGTTGAAGATGCTGGGTAAAAGGGAAAAAGGTCCCAGTTGGGACCTACATGACAGGTAGGTGGGCTGGGGACCATTCACCGAAATCGAGTCTAGGAGACTCAGTTGTTAAAAGCAAAGAAATCGAGTCTGTTGGACTCGATTTACTTTATAATCATCCACATGCGCACGTGACTTGATTGTGAAAAGGTGACGTGGGACGGACAAGCAAATCAAGTCCAATGGACTCGATTTTTATGACGCAAAACCGAGTTCAATGAACTTGATTTTTTTGTTTACGTGGACTCCTTTTCCATCTCAGTTGGCGCCACGATGGGGAAATCAAGTACATTACACTCGATTTATGAGCCTAAAATCGAGTCTTTTGGACTCGATTTGTTAGAAACCATATTAGTTTCAAACGTTCGGTAACTAATAATATTATTTGAATTTTATAGTTATTCATGAAAAAATGCCGAATTCCCACTCAGACTCAGTTTCATTTTCATGTCTCTCTCTCTCTCTGAGCTTCAAAGTGAGAGAGAGAGAGAGAGAGAGAGAGAGAGAGAGAGAGAGAGAGAGAGAGAGAAGGCACGCTTTGGTGGGAAGAGAGAAATGAATTTGTAGTGGGCTTGAATGGGGGCCATCCAAGTGGACTTTTATTCACAACTTTTTTTTTTGCCATAGTTCACTTACATAAACCCATTATTTTTACTTGACTACTCCACCTGTGAGAAAAAGTTGTGAAATAATTTGTGATTCTAGATTTTTTTTTCTTCAAGAAAACAAAAAAGGTACGAGCAATATCACATGGTTTTAAAAATCAAACCAGAGGCAAAATTGTATTTGCCTCCAGTTCCCGCTTTTTACCAGTTTTCACTGATTTTCACCAATTTTACGCCTTTTTTCGAGACTAGACTGGCCACCAATTCCCAGTTCAACCTCAACCAATCAGACCAGCTAGTTCGGTCTAGTTTTTAAAACATAAATAGGAACCTAAATCCATTTTAGTATGATAAATTTCTTACTCGTGCTGGATTTTGATTAGACCTAACCAAATTAAATAAGTTTCTCTGTATTGGTTGCTAATCACTTTTAGTTGCAACTAAAAAAAGTACATTTCCAAATTTATATCCATTTATATACAAATCTAAAAACTGAAGCACAACAATTATTGTTACCATGTTTTTGTTGAGACACATTAACATAACATTTTAGTTTATTTTGGTTTAGTTTGGTTCAATTCGGTTAATTTGATCAATTTGGTTCAGTTCGGAACACTTCAGTCCATTTTGGTACAGTTTGGTCCATTTGGTTTACTTTAGCCCATTAGGTCCATTTTAGTCTAGTTTGGTCCATTTGATCCATTCAGTCTTCTTTGGTCAACTTTAGTCTATTTCAGTCCATTTTAATCTATTTCAATCCATTTTGGTCCACTTTGGACCACTTCAGTCAATTTAGTCCACTTTGATGATGTTACTTGATTGACAATTACATCACATTCTTAGCGTTAATTTTTATAAGTTCTTGATAAAATTACATTTTTCTTATGTTATAAAATTTTTTATTTTATTTTTAAATATAATTGATAAATTTACTTATATATGCTTATTCTTTAGGTCATTTAAAACATATAGATGATCAACTGTAAGTAAGGAGCAATAGAAACAAATTTCAACCATACATTATATTATTTACAAAATATCTTACATTATGTAATAATTTAATGTAAAATGCATTATATTTCCTTTAAAAAATTACTAAATTTAAACCATTTTCAAATAACAAATAGAGATAGTTTAATTTAGAAAATCTAATATATTGTATAAACTATATTTTATTAGAAAATAATCACATCATTTTAAGAAGGGTTTGACTAACACTTATAAGTTTTATCTATTATTCTCATTTTTCACTTAACAAAAAAAACATTGTCAAATTTTTCGGCACTATGACTAGTTTAATATAATGACGTAGAAGTTCAATAAAAGATCTAAATTTGATTTTAATTATATTCTAATTTTCTGTCAAGTATAATACTATAATTCTAATTGGATTTTATAAATGTAGTCTAATTTTGTATCAAGTATACCTATAATTGAAAGCTATTTTCAACCCTTTTAAAGCTACTTATAGGTTATTTGACTTTAGTCCAAATAAATTATTTCCAAGCTACTTCCAATCCATTTGAAACTAATCAATTTTTTCATACAAAAATCGATTAATTATTGTCAACAACAAATTTTACTTTGGTCTAAAAATTTGGCTGTTGCTTTGGAAAATTGGAATATATTTTTATGATAACTTATTTTAAAATATAATTAAAAATAAATTCATTGTATTAACAAAAATGAAAATTATGTCAAGAATTTAAAGCTAAGTATATAAATTAATCACTGGACTATCTATTTTTTCTCTAATAACTAACATGGAGAAATCAATCATTAGCAATTTGCATATTCCCACCAAATAATATTCTTACAAGTTTCTTTTAAGAGCTGAAAAAATATTAATAATGAAGCCCGATTTTATTAAACATAGAAACACAGAATGTTTAATATATATATATATATATATATATATATATCTAATAGTGTTTATCATGTGCTATAAAAAAAAAAAAAAAAAAAAAAAAAAAAAAAAAAAAAAGCCGTCATGATCTCATGTGAACCACACAGAAGATGAAAGAGTTCTCCAGCAGAAAGAGATAATGGCAGAGTTTTCAGAGGAAACTATTAAAAGTTTGAAGCACTTGCAAAATGAGATTTTCAATTAAAAAAGTACAGGAGATAAGTCAAACTCTTTAAAATGTATACCTTAACTTTTTTCTGATTCCAAAGCTTTTAGCATGCCAAACTTATGATTGTTGATATTAATTAACCATCTCTCTTACGGTATTAATGCTCTTGCCATTGTTCATTCCAAATGATTGTGCTTTTGATTTAGTTTTTACAGAAAAACTTATTAATTGATAATAATTGACACAAGTATAATATGCGGGTCTACAAACATTACCGTGCTGGAGGGTGTCTAGAGTCTAGACTTCCCATACTATTCCCATTTGCTTAGCTTTTATAAAGGTCTTTAAGAATGTCTAAAACCACTCGGGGCTGCTACTAATTGATGATTCTCTTGATTTTTAATTTTGGTTTTGGGTTTAATGAAAAAGTTAAATTGTATTGGTTTAGTGTTAATTTTGGGTAATCTGGTCA
Source organism: Castanopsis chinensis (assembly GCA_032878915.1). Classification (NCBI taxonomy): domain Eukaryota; kingdom Viridiplantae; phylum Streptophyta; class Magnoliopsida; order Fagales; family Fagaceae; genus Castanopsis; species Castanopsis chinensis. The sequence goes on along the minus strand of JAVQMG010000098.1, from coordinate 1,358,239 downwards.
ATAGAGGCTACTTGTTTGACTTTTCTTGAAGGTTTACAATCTACTCAAAGTATTGAATATAGGGGATTATATTAGCGAGCAATTAATGATGGTGAATCTATCATTAAATGCTAATTGGTGGGCTCATAGAATGGCATGTGCTCCAAGCCCACATACTTCCTCTTCCATTACGCATACAAGTGTGTAAAAAAACCCTCTCTTGGACCCTCCAAAACCATACCTCCAAAAATTCTCTCAAAAGATATATTATCAAATGGGCTTAGACCATATGTGGTGAGACTGAGCTGAAATAAAAAAAGGCATAAGACTGTGATGAGAATGAGATAAAAAGAAAAAAAAAAAAAAAAAAAAGAAAGGGGCAGAAGACGGGTCTTTGCTTGGATTGTTTTTTGGGTTGGGCTTCTAAGTGGCCCTTTACCAAAAAATTGGCCCTCAACACCCACAAAACATCCATTACACATTTACACGCCCAAGCTTAAAACGTAAAACGAACTAAGTTAACTAATGGGAGTCTCTACTAGCGTGTCGGCACGAGAGCACTCGTGACATATAATTATGTGTCTTTACTTCCATGTTTGATGACTCAATTTTCTCATTCGGCAAGTTTAACACTCTAGACTCTAGAGCACGGCAATATTGGTAGGCCCGCTTTTAGCAAACTTGGAAATTTTTGGTCAACAGGGAAACTTCATTGAACTAAAAAGCCTCTACAGCAGAGGAAACAATTCGGTCATACAAACAACCAGCAGCATCTAAGCTAATAAGCATTACAACATCGGGGGGACTTAAAAAGATAGTAAAATTCTGTGGAAGTAAAGCTCCATGACGAGCTAAGGCATCGGCGCACTTGTTGGCCTCTCTAAAACAATGCTTGATCCGGACCAAGGGGATTTTCTTAAGGCCTTATTTACAGTCAGACGCAATTACATCTAAGGCTGCGTTTGGCTCAACGGAAATCATTTTCAGGAAAGGAAAATATTTTCGGGAATATATTTTCGAAAAAGGAAAATATGTTTAGGTGTTTGGTATGATTTTAGAAAATACTTTGGAAAATATTTTCAAGTGTTTGGTAACATTCTGAAAATATAAATTTTTCGCTAATTTCTCACATTTTCTCAGTCATTTTCTCACATTCTAAACAAATTTTATAATACAAAATTACAATCCATCAACTTTTAAACAAACAAAAATCTAAACAACGAAGAACCCATTCGGTCAAAACTGAGAGAGGGAGGTGAGATCGCGGTGGCCAGATCGCGAGGCGTCGCGGCGGCCAGATCGCGAGGCGTCGCTAGGCGTCTCGCCCGATCGCGTCGTGCCAGGTGTCGCGGCCTCGCGATCGCGTCGCGCCAGGCGTCGCGGCCTCGCAATCCCGTCGCACCAGGTGTCGCACTGCCTCGCGATCGCGTCACGGCCTCGAGATCGAGATCGCGAGGCAGTGCGATCTTGCGATTGCGGCGCGGCCTCGCAATCGCAGCGCGGCCTCGCGATCGCCGGCGCGAGATCGACGTCCTTTCTCTCTCTCTCTCTCCATGTTTCGTGCTCTTTCTCCCTCTCGTGCAAGACTAACTCTCTAGACTCTAGAGCACGTCAATATTGGTGCCCGTTTTTCCAGTTTGAAGTGAAGTGTTCTCTCTCTCTCTGTCTCGCGTGCGTTTTTCCAGTTTGAAGTGAAAATTTGAATTAATACATTTTCAGTCGTTTCAAGGCATATTTTCGGTCAAACTGAAAACATTTTCAGTTTGACCGAATTTTCCAAGCCAACCAAACACCATATTTTACGGAAAACAATTTTCGGAACTGATTTTCAGTCGAAACAAACACACCCTAAGCTATTTATTCTGTTACTGTTACTAGTTACCAGATCAGCCACAACTTTCATATCCAATTCTATTTCCACAGCAGGCGGATTGAGAGCAATACACAAGCTGATTCCATCCAATTCTATTTCCACAGCAGGCAAATTGAGAGCAATACACAAGCTGATTCCATCCCTTAAGGCCCATAATTCCGCTGCCACACTTGTAGTGACCCCAATAGCTCGAGCATATCCTTTCACCCAGTTTCCAGCACTGTCTCTAATGATTCCTCCTCCACCTGCTGGGCCTGGGTTACCCATTGAAGACCCATCAGAGATAAGCTTAAACCAATGGAGCGGAGGAGGAGTCCATTTTACTTGAATTCTTACTCGGCCTGACACATGCTTCCCATTAATGCCCAGATAAGCCACCTCCACAGCTTTCATTAAGGTCTGGCATTGCAAATCTCTATGATTGCCTAGCCTTTCAAAGGCCATGTTGTTACGACGAAGCCAAATAGACCACACAGCCATAGGGAAGATAATACCCCAATCAATCTCAGAAACACCACATTTGCGAGTGCTTTGACAATTCAAACGAAGCCAATCAATAATGCTAGCTCCATAGAAAAGAGAAGAGTGTGTTGGAGGAGAAAAGGAGTTCCAAAAACTCTGAACCGCTGGGCAGTCCCTCAAAGCATGCTCAATGGACTCAGTTTCGATCTTACACACAGGGCAGACCGAATCTAATTGCATACCTCTATCTCTAAGGGTGGCTCGGACAAGAATGCTCAAGTGGCAGCATTTCCAAAGAAAACATTGCACCTTCGGGGTAGAGCGGAAGTGGCAGCATTTCCAAATAAAACATTGCACCTTTTGGGGAAGGAAAAAGAGATATGCTCCAAATTCCAGCCAAAAAAACCTCCAACATCCATAAGTTTAAATTTTCCTCACCTTTGTTAAGAGGGCCAGCAATGAGACTTCGAAAGGGGTCCTTTGTTCAGCCACTTATCATCCCAAAAGGACACCCATAAGGCTGCCCAACAAAGAGAGCACGAATAATTCTTTTTTTGGGGGGAGAGGGGAGGGGGGAGTATTCCTTCTCCGGGTTCGGTATTTATGAGACAGAACATGAGCCCAAAGGGACGATTTTTCTGAATTAAATCTCCAATTGAGCTTGGCAAGAAGGGCGGTGTTTTTTGGCTTAGCCGCATGAATGCCTAGACCACCCTCTTCTCTTGGCTTGGTAATCTTATCCCAACCTATAAGGTGTACTTTTTTCTTGTTTTCAGACGAACCCCAAATGAAATTACGGCTAAGTCTATCAACCCCTTGAAGAATTCTCGCAGGGAGGGCAGTACACTGCATTACATAATTAGGGATGGTGAATGTTACTGAACGGGTAAGAATAACTCTTCTTACAAAAGACAAAAGGTTGGCCTTCCACCCCGCCAATTTGTTCTGAACACGGTCAATAATGAATCTGAAATCTTGAGGGAACCTGTGTGCTTAATAACTCTTCCTGCAAACTTGGAAATCGAATTATGGAATGACAACTTTCTAAAAAAAAAAAAAATGGAATGACAAAAGCATTAATATAGTGAGAAAGACGGTTAATTTGGATGGAGTTACTGTCAAGAGGCTTGGTTAACACTAGTCGAAATAGGTTTGAATCCTCCATTCCCATAATTGCAACTATCAATAATAATAATAATAATAATAATAAGTTGAGGTAGTTATATTTTGCATCCCTATAAGACAATTATGCATCTTGCTGGAAAGTAGTTATATAAAAAAATATAAGTACAATCACTTTGTAAACAAATTGATTTGTTGTTGATTTTTTTTAGGACTTAATTGTACTAGGCTACTAGCCATTGGCACAATTTAAAAATCATTTAACAATTTATATGGTTATTAGGGTAAATGCACTGATTTTGATGTATTAATTATTTATAGATGGTTCATTAATTATTTACATAAAATAAATTTATATAGTTATTTATATAGAATTTACATAAAAGTACTTTTTATGGAAATTTATATAAGAGATTATTATTTAAATGAAAAAAAAATTGATTTGGAATATAAATATTTTCTTAATGTATTTCTTTGAATACAATTGTATAAAAATCATCAAAAGGCCAAAACCAATTTAGTATCATATGCAATCAAAAATATAAAAAATAATTTTATGCTTTTAATTGAAATAATTCAATATTTGCGAATTTATTTAAGTAATATATTCACATTTTTAATTCTATTTAACAAAATACATTTCCTAAATACTTTTCTTGACATGATATATATACATATATATATAGATAGAGAGAGAGAGAGAGAGAGAGAGAGAGAGAGAGAGAGAGAGAGATGGATTCAAGTTAACTCCTATAAACTTTAGATCTCTTAGAAATCTACAGTGCAAAAAAGGTGTAAGTTTATAAGAGTTACATTTAGCAGGTGTATTAGTGTAACTCTTATACTTACACCTTTTTTACACCGTATATTTTTAAGAGATTTAACAATTAAAAAAATATCATTAAATGTTATTGTTTTCCACCTTACTACCTAATTAATGCTAGCATTCTCTCTCTATTTCTCTCTCTCTCCTTATTTATTGTTTTCCACTATATAATATTTTCTTCAACACAATCTAACAAAAAAAAATTGAAAAATAATTCTGTAAGGACACAATTTGCACCCAAACTTAATAGTGTGAATGGAGTAGGTCCAAAAAGCCCAATACAATGAAATTTATAGAGAATGGGCTTAAAACCTAGGTTCTATGGATATTGGATAATACAAATGATGGGCTAGATTCTCAACTCACACGCAACAAGATACTTATAAGAGAAACTCTCCTCGAACGTATGCCAAGATTGATGTGTATTCATTTTCTTTGTTCTAAAAATAGGTTACATTTGAAGATGAGTACAATATCCTTCTCTTTCTCCTTTCTTTGGTTTCTTCCTTTCTTTTAATGTCTTTCTCTTCCTTTTATATTATCTTTCTTCTTCCCTCTGTCTTCCACGTATGGCTCAGATCATCAATTTAGATACTTATCCCATCTACCGCCCTCTTGAAGTCTTCAACTAATAGCTGCAGGGCTGACCAACACTGTTCAGATGTCATTTTCCCATTAATGCGACCAGAGAGGTAGATGCAGAGTTTTTAATGTGGTGGTAGTAGTTTTCTTTAAGATATTTTCCCTTCGTTCGTCCTCTCTGTGCCCTTATGGAACACGTCTCCATCTTCAAGATCTTCTTGATTATTATTCTTATAATCATGGCGTACCATCCAACCTTCTCCTCACTTAGCTGAGGAGTTACTCCTCCTCAGACTATTTCCAGCAACCTCTTTCGCAACAGTTTACTTATGAGCTTTTAAGTTCAATCCGGTTACTCCTACTAAGCCTTCACGGACAAGTTTAGTATCCTCGAATCAGGCCCAAAAGCTCAAGAACAAGCACTGGACTTTTTGCCCTTACAAATTCCATAATCATTGATTTCACAAAACTCTCAATTTGCTCCTTAAAATAAATAAATAAATAAAGGAACTTATTTTTAATGTGTATATATATATATATATATATAACATTGTATTATTTCCTCTCACATGAATAGTACTTCACTATACAATATTTAATAAATTTTTCCAGATTTGTGCTATGTAATTTAAGTGAGTATTTATAGGTTAGCTGCACTAATTATATATGTAAAATGAAATTTTATGAGATTTATATAACAAATAATTAATTTGGAATAAAGCATTCTTCCTCTAATTAAATTGCTTTGGCAACAATTGAAATAAAGATATAATAAAGGCTTTGCAAATTTATTTATTGATGATCAAGAATATAAAAGGGTTCTACTTAGCTCAACTAGTAAAATCTCTTATCGTCGAATCCTCTTGAAATTAATTTTGAAATAGTGAATTTTTCTAGTCTCTGCCTCAAACATTTTTATAGAAACATTAATTAATTTCTTCAAAGTCTAGATTAGAGGTCCATTTATTTTAATTGCATAACATAGATATTAAATGAGAGGTATAACTGTTCATTAGATTTTTCAATTTTATTTCTAATGTAATTTCTATTATTTTTGGAGAACATTTGATTTTAGTTATGATAGGAAATATATTTTCCTTAGTTAGAGTTTGATTAGTTTTAAGTTTATATATTGTATTATTATATTTAATTTGCTATTATTGATTTAATCAAGTGAATGTAATGATTGATTTTATTGCACGGTAAAGATTTTAATGTCCTCTATTCGATTTCTACTGTTAGTTGTTAGAATCATTAGGTCTTCAAATAGTTCATTTGAAAAACTTGAAACTCTTCTTATTGGATGATCATGCATACTACCCAAAAATCGAATTGAAGTTTGATTTCATTTATTCTTTTCTTCCTTCATTTATTCTTTATTACTTTGTATGTTCTCTTGCTTGCTATAATATTTATGGTTATCAATAAGAAATAGATATCATGGATGTCTTAAATAGTTATAGATGTAGTTACGTTACTGGAATGTTAGGGGTTTTTTTGTTTTGTTTTGTTTTTTTTTCTGAATTTTCAAGGATATATAAAAGACATTTCTCTAGTTTGGTCTTGATCAATTAAGGCACTCATAATATCTTAATTGAATTAATAATGAGCTTTAATTTTTTTTTTTTTAATGTATGAATTGGTTAGGTTAGTGGTATGTCATAGTTTTTTTATTAAAAAAAAAAAAGAATTTCCAAGAAAATGTAAAAGGTCATTTTTTGAAAAATAGAATTGGTGACTTTTTGAAGAGTAGAAATATGATTTTTTTTAATTACCTTGGTCATAGATTTCATTATTTAGTTATAAATATTTAAATTAAAGTAGATGAATATATAAATGCAAAACTATATGTAAAGTTACAATTGCACAAGATGAATATGTATAAATAATATTTTTTGTTTTTGATTATTCATGAATCATTATTTCATTGTTTTCATATAAATGTCTAAATTAAAGTTTTTTTAATAGAAAAATATATATTAAAATAGAAGAATAAATGAAAGTAAAATTATATGAAAAGTTAAAACTATCCAAGATGAACGTTTAATCACCGGTAAATGTGTGTTTTTTTAAGGCCAAAAGTATGCTTGATTGCTTTAGCTAGAACTATATGACCATGCAAATATTATTGCAAGTGGTTCCACCATTTGTAAATTATCAAGTTTGGTGGCCTTACATAATAGGTATTTCATTTTGCAAAAAAATTTACATGAACTTCTCTTTTGTAACAATTTTTTTTTCAATTTTTTCTTTTTGCAGAAACAACTTAAGAATATTAAGATTTAAGTTACCACATGTGGTAGCTGTAAAACATGTTAGTGATATAAATAATAGAAATGTTTAAATATTTAAAAAGAATTTTTAGAAGATTGAAATATAAAACATTTTTTTCTTAATATTTTATGTAACTTTTCTCATAAGATCAATATATGTTGACATCCTTTAAAGTTGATACATAAAATTTTTTAGAAGAAGAAGAAGAAGGAGAGAATATGCTAACAAATAATATAAAATTATTAAGTTTGCGTGATTTAAATTTGTGGCAAAAAAATTAATATAACTATGATAAAGGTTTTTATATAATGATATATAGTAGTCCAAATATTTCTAGTCTTTATTTAAAGAGTCCATTCTTAATAGTCTTTTAAGTCTACAAATTGCTCAATCTATTGGTCCATACACATTCAAAGAATGCTATCTAAATTATGAATTATATGGTCCTTTATCACATACACAAATATTTTGATTCCCCTAATGTATGGTAAAGGAAGGCATGTGTGTATCTAGCTTTTTCTTGATTTGTGCTACATAATTTAGTGAAATGGAGGATATGGCTGAATTTTGTTGAATAAAATAAGATGCAAAGAAAAAAGAGTAAAAATATAATATATAGAAATAAACATCAAATTATCCAAGTAGTGCTATGTAATATAAAAACATTATATTATTGTATACTATATGCATAATGTAGTAAGATAATATATAACAATCAAAGATAATAAAAAAGATAACAACTTAAAACGCAAAACTAAATCACAACAACCCAAAGTAGAATTCTAATTAACACAAAAACTCATCAACCTAAAATACCAATGCAATAAAAATAAAAAATAAAAAACAAAAATGAGAGAGAGAGAGAGAGAGAGAGAGAGAGAGAGAGAGAGAGAGAGAGAGAGAGAGAGATGGATGTAACATTTTTGTGTGAGAAACCTATGCATAGAATGGATGAGAAAAATGTCAAATTTATAGTGAGATGATGATAATGAGAAGAGTCAAAATAAAATAAGATAAAATGATAGAAAAATTGTGATTTAAGATAGAAAGTAGTGGGAAGATGAAAAAGTTAAAGGAATGGAGAGATATTGGAAAATTAATAATAAAGATAATGGTTTTTTTAGGGTGAATAAAAATAATGGTTAAAAGATAAGATATGCACTCTTAAGAATGTAAGGCATACCTAAATTCAAAGTTGGACCATACAATATCATTGGTTTGTCTAGAGCTTAAGGGGATGCTCTTTATAGTAGTGGCCTCATGAGACAAAAATAAACTTTCAATGAGTAACATTGAATAAATGGCCTCTCCATGAATAAACATGGCAGAGGGAGGGGAGGCACACGCAGCTCATTTTATTATGATTAAGATTGCACATATGTACCAAGTCTTCACTTAAATGGAGCCGTTGAACAAAAGTAAAATCTTTAATATTCGCAAAATCTACAGCCAGTCCATCAAGGACCACATAATTTAGCAATGGTAGCTACACAAAAATTAACACAAAAATTAATCAAAACCTAAAGTACGGATGCAATAAAATTAAAATAAAATAACAAAAAATGAAAAACAAATTGTGAGAGAGAGAGAGAGAGAAAGGTAGAGGAAACCATTTTGTGTAAGAAAACTATGTATAGAATGGAAGAGAAAATGTCAAATTTATAGTAAAATTATGAGAATAAGAAGAGTCAAAATAGAGCTAGAAATACACCACCCTATGGTTTTTGTCTCTTCAATTGTTTTTCTCCGATCAAGCCCCTATCCTATCTCTTAGACATGCTTTTAATTGTATAAGCTATGAGATAGGAATGGAACACAATTGACATACCTATTTTGTAAAATACAACACCTTTCAGATAATTTTGCTAATTAGTTATTGTAAATTGTAATGGCTAATTAAAATCTTTGTGAAGCGTATCACTTTCAATGGACGTTTGACTTTGCTCTCTTGGATCTTTGTGTAGACTAGATTTTCTGGACGCCTTAGAATCTTTTCCTCTGCTTTCTCAGCAGTCAACAACTAAGGGAATTTTGACATTCGAACTCGAGGTTTTATGATTCCTTGCAACATGCTGCTAGAATCCAAATCCACTTTATTTGAGTCAGAATGATTTTTCATCTTAATTATTTCTTATAGATATTGAATCTATAGCACTTGGTTTCATAATCTTTAAAGAACATTTTTTGAAATGGGTTAATCTTTTAATGATGTTCCCAACATGATTGAGATTACAAATCTGAGTTTAGTACATCAAATAATAAATAATTATGCTTATGACTAAGCTGTTCATTTTTGTCTTGTGGCACACCTTTTGTAACAGTGAGCAGGATCAATGTTAACTACCAATGTGGCTCAAAACCAGTAGTAAATCAATTTTTATAAGGCATGTTTCCCTATTAATCAGACATGTCGATGTTTTTTTAATGTTTGTCCTTTAGCGAAACGTTTCTCTTCTTTTAAAGGTATGAATCTTTTCTTGAATAGATAAGTTAGGTAGCTCTTAAGCCAATGGTAATCCTGATTACTCAGCATTTTAGAGGTGGCTGCATCATTGTATTTGTCATAATTATCTTCATTATCATCATGATTAGCACCACCACTTTAAAATAGTTGTTATGGTTGTGATTATTTATTTCCATTATTTTTAAACCTGCCTCCCCTTTGTCCCTACAATATAAAAGAGATTATGTATTTTTTCCAGACTACCTATTTATTAAACAACTATATATGTTTTTAATAATTGCTGCAAGTCTCCCTAATTAATGATATTAAAAGAACTGATATATCATATGACTGTATCAAATAAAGTATAGGGGAACAATTATGCAAGGGAAACTGGTTGTTGATTTCAATAAAAGTATGTCCTATTTGCCCTCCCTGGAAAAAAAAGAGTTAGGTACAACGGTAAAAACATGTATAGATGGTTGGTTTTTTTGGTAACCTCTGTAAATGAGCTATGATCTTTTCTTTTTCCTACATAAAAAGGATAGGGGAAGGCCAAATATGAAGGGTCTGGATACTTTGCTATTAAAAAAATTAAAAAAGAAGAAGAAGAAGGGTCTAGATACCTAAAGTACTATGAGAATAATACCTAATCACTAATGAACTAATAATAAGAAGGGTCTAGATAGATTCATCAAAAAAAAAAGGAAGGGTCTAGATAGTATGCACGAGCACTCTCTCGACGAGCACTCTGTCAGGCCAGTTCAACCATAATATGACCTTATTGTCTAAGGTCAGATTATGGTTGTTGGCTAAATATATGTTAGATTAATCTTTCTTATAATACTAAATTTGTATATTTGTGATGTAATGCGCGGTAATTGGGGAAGTATTATCTTGTGTAATAGTTGCATACAAATATTTGTCACATAGGAGGTGATATCTTATGTTACAATTGCATATGGTATAAATCATTGCACAAAATAATTCTCAAGTCCGTTTGACTTGTGAGAAGAGCATTGCATACAACTAGTATATATGATAATAAATCATAAGCGCACCAGCATCAATTCATGTATAATGGAAGTACTAAATTTTGCACATCTATTTTTCAAAAATTACCCACATCAGATTATGTAAAGGCATTAAATTTAAAACAGATAATATGACGCGAGTGTTTTTGAAGAGTAATTGTATAAAAATAGAAAAATAAGTTTTTATACTAAAATAAATATGAAATGAGTTCAAATTATACTTGGTGTAATTCCACAAAAATTACACATTTTTTAAGTTATAGATTTCCCAAATATCAAACGGTTAAAAAAGAAGACATATTTATCTATTATATTATTAAATACTTACCTAATTAATAGTTTCTCATTATCTCTCTCCTCATTAAGTATTTCTCTTCTCTCTTTCCCTCTTTATTAATTCATTCTGTCCTTTTTCGTTGAAATTCTTTCTTTTTTTTTTATTTTTTGAGAAACTTTTTCTTTACAATTCCTTATACGTTTCTACTCTATTTGAAAATTAGTGCGGCTACATGATGCTATGGAGAAGGTTTTTTTTTTTTTTTTTTTTGAGAAAGAGCTATGGAGAAGTTAGTTTCAAGTAGGTGTCATTTTTTATTATTTTCTCCCACAAGTTAACGTTAGAACTTAGAAGTGGTTTCATTTTTACGGATTTACTTGTTTACAGTGGTGTGGCTATTATGAGTTCTTGTTTATTATTGTTTAGTGTCTGGGTTAGTTGTTAACCGAGAGCATGTGCGTTTGATTAAGCAAATTAATGAAAAGAACAAAATAAAATTTTAAAGTAGCACGTACTATTTAGTATCTGACTTCCTAACAATTTCTCCCCCCCAAAAAAAAAAAAAAATCAAGTTCAAGGATAGCCATGATTATGTCTCTTAACTTATCTAGTACTTATTATATCCAGTACTTATTTGAATTTCTTGCAAATAGATTTGTACTTATTATGTCTCTTAACTTATCTGGTACCATTTGAATTTCTTGCAAATAGATTTGTCCTGAAGTTTCTGCCCAGGCCAAAATTATATAGTGCTCTTTGGAGAGAAAAAAAAAATGATAATATATATACTCTACGGATAGAAAGAAAAATGAAAAAAAAAAAGGTATGGAAAGAATTTAATAAGGAGAGAGAAAAAAAAATTGTAGTATTAATTAGATAATGATAGAGAAAGGAATAACATTTAATACTTTTTTTTCCAACCGTTAAATCTTTTAAAAATCAATAGTGTAAAAAAAGCGTAATTTTTGTAAAGTTATACCAGGTGTAATTTGAATCTATCTTTTATATATAGAGAGAGAGAGACGCACATATACACACGACATTTATTAATGAATTATTTTAAGAAAGTTTAATATCACTACCATAGAAAATATAAAAAAATTATCTAAAGATTCAATTCTTTTTATCTTCTTCTATAAAAAAAATTTTAAAAATATTTTCTAAACTAATACTTTAAAGTATTCATTATCTTTATATATATATATATATATATATATATATATTAAAATAAGATCCTATTAATGTATGCCCTTAAGACATATATCAACAAATTTGTATTTAAAAAAATTTTATCAAAAATTCAAAAAACTGTCAAAATTTTTTTAATTTTCGATAAAATAATTTTACAAATAGTATACAAAGGCAATCATTAATAAAATCCTTTAAAAAAAAAATTTGGGAACTAACTAATATTTGATGCACAAGACGTTAGACTGCACAATTATTTTACCTTGAAGAGTACCAATCGAGTATTGCAGATAAGGACCGTGTCCTTTTTACACCAATTTCACTTGCCCACACTCTACCTCTGAAAGCCAATGAAAAGTTTTCAGAATTGAGTGAGAAAGCTTGACAAGGAAGATGGACTGGATTGAAGGAATCAGGTTCCTGATAAAGGAATAGTTGCTCAGAAAATGATCAACAGGTATAGGCAAATTGTGACAGAAATTGCACTTGATTGATTGAAGACTAACATGCAATTTATCTGCTTCTTGAATAAAGATTCTCTCGTGAGTTACTTTCATCCATACCAATTCACTAAAGTCTCTTAACACATTTTATGCTGTCTGTACCACAATTATGATTTGGTTCGTACGCCTCCACTTTAAGCCTCACCTTTCTACTTTATCACCAGAGGAGTTGGTCGTTCAAATGTACGAAGTCTTGTAGTTTCTCATCTCGTGAGTTTGAAGTTTATGGTTATCTTATGTTATGCTTCAAACTTTTTTTATATTTTTATATTATGTGTGCATTTTAAAATTTTAACTTTTAAGTTGTATATTCTTTTTATATCATTCATGTTTTTATAATTTTAAAAAGATTAAAAATTAATTGTTATGTCATAAAAAAAAAAGTTAAAATCTCAAGTTTTTGCGATTTAAAATTGTATATAAAAAAATAAGTTTATTGATTGAAGAGTAAATAACATTCGATTTGAACAAAATTTGATATATATATATATATTATATATATATTAAGAACATAGGAAACTCGAAATTTAATGATTAGATTTTCAAAATTCACACTAAAAAAATATATATATGAGAAGTTTGAAGAATTTAAAAAAAAAAAATCAATTTAGAGAAAAACTTTATCCCCCAGTGAAATTTTGCTAACAATTATAAGGTTTTAAATAATAATAAATTTAATTATAAAAAAAATATAACTTTATTGTAATTATTATTATATAATAATAGTGGTGACAATTATTGACTTATACAAAAATATTGTTACTTTACACAAGCTACCATTTAAAAATATAGTCAAAATGATCATAAAAGAATTATCTTTAACAAATGGCTAGCAAAAACAATAGAATATCATTAATATTTGAGATATTGACTGATAATTTTCTTGTAGTTGGATTATTTTATTTGTTTGATATTTTGTTATGTTTTCAAGAAATTGTTTGAGAGATCGATTATTATAACTCCAATATTATAAGTAATTGTTTAGTGTTTTGGGTGTGCAATAATATGGTATTCCTTTTTTAATATAATAGTGGATTTCATTAATCAAATTCATAGTAAATCTATCCCTCATGTGAGAGAAGCGGGTATTACGTACCTATCTTAAAGAAGCACCTAATAATTAATTTTCTTATCTCACTTTGGTAAAACTCTGAAGGTACAATAATGTCCTATTCTCTCGTCCCACATAATAGTGGGTCACATGAATTAAATTTATGATGAATTATATTATTCGTGTAAAAGGAGGTTGCATGACATTATTATACCTATCTCACATATTTCGGTACTATCTTATATTTCTTTGCTAATAATTCTCTCTCTCTCTCTCTCTCTCTCTCTCTATATATATATATATTTATTTATTTATTTCCTAATTCTCCCTATTATTTAGCTTTAAGACAACCTAAACAGTCACTGTTGATTCATTTTGTCCAAGTTGTTGAGAATTGGCAAAATAACAAAATCACTGTTTTTTTTTTTTTTATATGAAACAAAATTACTGTTGATCAAAAAGCTACCGTTCTACAGTCTTCCTAACAATACAATGGTAGAACAAAGTTTTCTTAATCATACTTTAAATTTCCATTCACAGTTTTTTTATGAACAATTTTCCATTCACACTTGCCCTCTAAAAACTGTGTTTTTACATATATGGTCACCTCAAGAAAGAATAAGAACCAAAAAAAAAAAGGTTCTCCATGATATCAAAGCTTGGAATGTCAAATTTCACTCAAGTGGCCAACAGAATAAAAGCCAAAAAACGCTTTTAAGGGATTGAAAAAGATTATCAAGGGGACGCATTGGTTGTTTTTGGATTTTTCTTTATCAAATTGTGATCAAAGTTGTTAAAAAATGGTGATGCCATAAATTCCCTTCAAAGATATATGAAAGGGAATGATACCTTATAAAGACTAAAGAGAAGGTGTGCTGATATGTAGGACCCATGGAAATGGAATGCTTGTTTTTAAATGCTTATTTACCAAAGTACCCCTGAGTTTGTAAGGAGAAAAAATTGCACCTTAGGCAGTAAGTAGGGGGGATATTTTGGTAATATAATTAGATAGTGGATTTTTTTTGCTTTTCTTTTTGAGGATCGTAGTAGAGTTAAGTTAGGCCAAGTGTCACCCGACTTTAAAAATCAGATATATTTTTTCTTTCTTTGGAAAATCACATATCTTATATCCTAATAAAAAAATTCAAGCATTGTTCATAAATTAAACATCTATTTCAAGTCAAAAAGAACCTAATTAAGATGAATAACTAGCATGGACATGGTTTCTTCGAGAGAAAAAGGGGTGGTTTTTTTTTTTTTGAGATAAAAAAAAAATGGGAAGGTTCTAATTTGAGCAAATCTGGTAGTTAATCATGAGACTAGAATTGTAATAATTTTTTATAATTTTGTCACAATTTATTTACGTATTGGTATTACAACAATTTTTTACAACCTTATTATAATTTATTCGCGTGACTACTTATAACTGACAAAATTATAAACCACATGGAATCACAATTTTTATTTTTTTTATTCTCTATTATCAGCAAGGTGTAGCCTGTGAAAATTGTTAAAAGAAGGAAATGCAACCATTGCTTTTGATCCGAGGTGGCAGCCTAATAACCTTCCACGTTAAAGAAGGGAAGTGAGCAAAAAAAAAAAAAAGACAGACAGTCTATCACACACTCCGAAGGTAGTTTTATAGTAAGAAAGAGACTGCTTTTCAAAAGGAATAGAAGAATGGAGGACAATAAAGAAAGGAAATCCCATCAAACCCAAAGCCATTTTTTTAAAAGACTCATTGAATTGAAAGCAAGAAATGTTTTATTAAAGGGACACAAAAAACCAGGACCTCACAGTTTCATCCACTTTGTAAACTAATCTTTCCAGTTCATTAATTATATTGATCTCCTTTACATCCTTAATCAGAATTCCCTTTACACATCAGAGCTAGTGGCTTTGATGGATCTCAAGGGTCCTACACTCCTACAAACAACCCAGCATTTACAACCAAGTGTAATACACAAAAGCATTATCAAAGCTTTAACTTAACAGGGCTGCAAAGCTTACATGGCATAGTGATACTGTATACAATGTTTAGTACTGACCTGAATTGTTAAGAATATAGTTTCTCCCAAATTTCAGCCTCTGCCTTTAGAAACGTGCCCAATTGAGCCAGATTTTGTGACTTTCAATGGTCAAAAAATGATTCTAAAAAAAAAAAAGAATGGTCAAAAAATATTTTTTACTCACCATGGTTTTATTGACCTATCCGTAGCACTTGTTCCCTATCATATGTCATAACCGCATTTCTTTTATAATAAAAATAATAATAAAAAGGTAAAAAGTTCTTAGCGTTACTATAATAATATCCTATTTACAAATACTTTAAAAAAAAAATTAATACTGCCATAATAATATCCTACTTACACAAACAAAAAAAAAAAAAAATTGATCATCATACCTGTTATGCTAACTAGCCCCACGAGTACACTAGTGAGTATTGAGCTGCAGGCATAATGACATTATGCGTACATCAATAGTTTTTTTTTTTTTAGCAAATATTAGTAGTTTCATTGATCAATAAAGTTCTATTCAGAAAACATAATAAACCAAATCTACCTTATACGTGTAAGAGAGAGAAATGGGGGCCTACAAACAACTAAGCATTACAAGGGTGGTAACTTTTGAACCAATCTTGAAAAGAGTACGTACTAAATAGAGCCACAAAACCCCACTTCAACCAACCCCCATTTATTTTCCCTTCCCCTAACTCAAACTACTACCTTCCTTTTTTTTTTTTAATATCTACATTATACATTACAAAAATTATCCCCATTGGCTTATACAAGTAGTATAAGCTAGCCTAGCTATATCCCCCACAAATGTTCAACATGTTCCATTTCCACGCACTGAATGTCACATAATTGAGCACCCATTTGGATTTTCATCACTGAAAAGCTCGAACGAATCTGATGGATGTGGTTGATAGGAGCCATAATAATAATCGGACGGTGGAGGATGATCAGTCTCGTACTCGGTCTCATGCGTGTACACTTGTGAATTTGGCGGTGTTGGTGAGGCATAATATGATGTACCATGGCTACTAGTAGGGTGTGCCATGCTATAACTTGTGGCATACACTGGCTGTGGTTGTGAATAATAATGCTGCGGTTGTGAATAATAATGTTGTGGTGAACTTTGATGGTACACATGCTGAGGTGGAGAGCTGTTATTGGCTGGATATGGGTTTTGACCATAACCATGAGGTGCTTGAGCATGTGCTTGAGCATGAGCATGAATTGGTGATCCAGTACTTGGCGGTGCATCGCCAGGATGTTCTACACCCTCATCAATTTTGACACTCACTTTGTGCCCCTTCTTTTTCTTCTTTTTACCTCCACTGCCACTGCCGCCGCCGCCGCCACCGCCTCCGCCGCCACTTTTCTCAGCCCCATTCTCATTTTCACAACCAATACTATTCTTCTCAGCCACCGGTGGCTGGCTACCGGCTGGAGAGGTCACAGTTTGCTTCGCCTCAGGCTTTTGCTCTTTAACTTGTCCACCGGCTTTACTGGTCCCCTCACCATTTTTACTTGCACAGCCACCTTCACTATGTTTAGAAGGGTCTTGGACATGATGAACTTCAGCTTTCACTGCTTGTTTTTCCTTGTCTTCACCATGGTTGCTTTCTTCAGAGCTCTCTTGATCACTTTGTTTCTCTTTCTTATTCTTTGATTTGCTTTGCTTTTTCTCCTTTTCAGGCCAAAGCTCTGCAGGCCTCCCTGTCTTTACCAATTTTCTAATCAAAGTCTCAGGGTGTACATTCCCTTTCACTGTTACTATGGCTTTTTGTTGCTTCAAATCAATATCTGTCTCATAAACACCTGAGAATCAAACAAGAATTTAACAAACTTGTTAAGGGCAAGAATGACATTAGAGGGAACGAGAAATAGGAAAGCCTGAAGACTTGAGCTGAAACAAACCAAATATGGAAATAAAAGAGAAAAGCAAAGAAAACTCAGTGATAAGGTGAAACTAAATAAATAGGAAAAAACACAACCAGAAAGAAAACAGCTAAGAAAAGCTGCCAAGCGCCTAAGAGAGAGAGAGAGAGTAATAACCTAAAGGATATGATGAAACTAAGGCAAAACTAATGAAAAAGACCCATATGAGAAAAGTAAAGGAAAGTCTGAAGTCTGATGTAACAATAGGGTTTGGGGTTACCTTCAACGCTATGTAGAACCTTTTTTACTTTTCTTTTGCATCCTTCACAGTGAATGGAGACTTTCAAGACCCATTTCTGAGAATAAAAATAAGAGATAAGAACGGGTTAGAACTTGAAAGCATGTGTGAGAGTATAGAGAGAAGAAGTGGGTGTTTAATGAAACCATGTTTTGTATATATACCTTGCAATTGAGAGGTGCTGAATTTTCTTCTACTATTACTTCTTTAGGTGGTGCTTCTTTAGCTTCTGTGGCTGCCATTGGAGGAAGAGGTAAAGAGGCAGTTGGGTTTTTCAGTGTGAGAGAGAGAGAGAGAGAGAAAGAGAGAGGAAGGGGGTACTTAGAGCGTGAAGAATTCACTTAAAAAGAAGGAATGAAGAACCTTTAAGAGTTGAGAGAGAAAAAATCAAGCATGGGCCTGGTAGTTGGTGCATGGTGGGTTGGCAAGAATTAGTAATATTTTAATCTTATAAGGGTGTGCGGGAGAGTAGATTAAGTTATGTTGTTCGGGTCTTTTTAATATACATGTGAGAAAAAAATATGTAAAAATATATATATTGTTGTTTAAAATGTGTTTAAGATAACTTACTAAACACCTTCGTAATCTCTCTTCTTTTTTTTCTTTTTCTTTTTTTCTTTTTCCTTATAGCATTAAGTAATAGAGATATATTTTTTTTCTTTTTCTTTTTTGGGGATAATGGACAGGTATGGCATTGATCCTTCTTGGAAGCCAAGACGACAAGCATTTTCATTTATATAATAAGTAAGTTTTATGCAACTTTATTTAACGACGAAGGAACTCTTTTTCTTTCCAAAAAAAACAAAAAGAAAAACTCTTTTTCTCTGCGTCGGTGTTTAGGAAATACAATTTTGGAAAAATTATAAGGCTTATTTTCACCTATGTGGGGAGGAGTCCGCCTAATGGGCAATGGCCCTAAAGATTTCTTAAAAATTAGTATAATTTTTTTTATCATTTATTAAAATCTATTATATATCAATATTCTTATGTGGCTTATTGTGCTTTTTATTGTGAAGTGGAAATATAAAATAAATGTTCAATATAAGTATAAAATTGGATATAATTTATAAAATAATATATAAAAATGGTAAACTTATTATTCATGAATAAAAATAATAATTTGTTCTGTACAATACATTAAATTTTAGAGAAGTGATATGTCCACAATATTTTCACAATATTTTTACAACAAATCCTAAGTGGCAAGTTGTTATTGATTGTAATTGTTGGGACAAAAAAGTAATCTTACTGTTAAGTTCAAATTTGAACCAATAACAACCAACTACCTATAATTTGTTATAAAAATGTTGTAAAAATATAGTAGACGTAGCACCTCTCTAAATTTTAAATGAATTCATTTACGATAACTAGAAAATGTAAGGACAATGTATTTAATTTATTAAAATTTTCAAACATTTTCTTATAGATATTACCTTGGAAATAGACTTGTTAATCGGATCGTATTAGGTCAGGTTAGGTCTCGTTTGAGTTAAAATCAAAACTTGGAGGGTTGGGAGTAATCAGCTTGACCCATATTTTTTTTATATGTAGAATAATAATAATAATAATAATAATAATAATAATAATAATAATAATAATTATTATTATTATTATTATTATTATTATTATTATTATTATCTTTGTATTTCTTTTAATAAAAATAAGAAAACAAATAAGAAAATACTCAAATTATGAGTAGAGAGAAACTGTCAAGTCTGAAATTGGATTAAAGATAGGAGAATAAGATGAGATTAGAAGTAGAACTACCATTAATTTGCAGGGGATCAGGTTGATTAGGATTAAGAAGGGCAGGAATTCCTTCTTTTTTTCTTTTCTTTTTTTCTTTTTGTTTTATTTTTTTGTGCTGTCAATGAGTGGTCAGGTTTTTATTTTTCCTTTTTTGATAGATTGGTTTGGGTTAGGTTTCAAGCATTTAATATGGTTAGATGTTTATGATTTGTAAACTAAAATATAAATGGAACCATAGGTTGGTAACTATGGTCATTAATTTGCTACAACAACAAAATTTCTTCCTATTTCCATTTCAGAATTCTGATACTTGTTTCCATATAGATTTTAATAATGAATTAAAAAGTTGTGATTTCTTCTTTTCAGAAATCTCCCTCCTCGTCTTAGGCGAAAGTAAATAATTTCTAGAAATTACTCGATCAAGTCTTTTTTTTTTTTTTTTTTAAGAAAAAAGTAAATTAGAAGTTTTTTCGAGCCATAACCATGATTATGGTGTGTGTGTATTAATATATATTAACTTTCTTCCTCTCCTCCCAAAAAAAATAAAAATGCAAAAGCCTAAAAGGAAATCCAGTTAGCATCCTTTCAACCTAAGAAACCACATACCTTGACCAACTGGTAACTTACACATTATGGAACGAGCTTCATGGATTTAAATAATTTCTTTCAGAAAGTAAAAAATATATAATTGCATAAAGTAGAAGAAAATATCAAGAAAGTTTAATGTATAGAGAAAAAGGCTACGGTAACTATATTATTATCAAAACATTTTTGTATTTATAAGCAAGTAAAGTTGTGTTCATTGTGAGTTCAGTCGTATGAGTTTATTATATTCATATATATTGTGCCCTTTTCGTTTCTTTTCTTTTTCTTTTCTTTGCAGTGGAATCAATAGTTAATTAGAGTCACACTCTCATGATTAATCCTATAATAGAAATTAATTATATCAAAAAGCTTCCTTTAAATTAATCGGTATGTGTTTACTTGTCACATTATGATTCCAAAGTGTTTTGATATGTCAATTTAAACCTAGAGACATACTTTTTTTGTATATTATAAATCATATAGAAGGTTTTTTTTTTTTTTTTTAATTGGGCATCAATATGGAAGAATTTTGAATGACACAATGACAAACAAACATTTTAGCATAACATAACTGGTTAGAACCTTGTAGCATAGTGATGTGGGTTTGTGATATATGGCCCAAGGGCATTAGGCAATTTTGTTCAAAGAGATTAGCATTGAGGATCAACCGACTACGAGAATGGTACACCCTACCTTGA
This sequence comes from Castanopsis chinensis, assembly GCA_032878915.1. Lineage (NCBI taxonomy): Eukaryota > Viridiplantae > Streptophyta > Magnoliopsida > Fagales > Fagaceae > Castanopsis > Castanopsis chinensis. The sequence goes on along the minus strand of JAVQMG010000098.1, from coordinate 1,337,408 downwards.
ATGGACTCTACTATAGTCTATAGCCCTAAAAGCTAGATTGAGGACCAAATCAATTAATATCGCATTAATTACATTTTTGAACCGCTAACTCGGACCTTCCACTCAACGTTAATTTGATATGATGTAGATGTCTCTCAACGGGAAAAGTGTGCATATATATATATATATATATATATATATATATATATATATTAAGCAATGTTACACCACTTAATATTTTTTAATTGGATTCGAATATTAACAAATCCACCGTTAGATTATATTATTTTCATATATTCTTTATACTTGCAAAATTTTAAGGTGATCAAAGATTAATAGCTATGTCATCAATCAATTATTAAAATTCAAGTTTTTATAGTTTAAAATAATGCATAAAAGACAAGTTTATAGATCATATGGTAAATAACATCCAATTGATATGAAAATTGGCATGCATGTTAAGAACATATAGAACATGTAATTCAACGGTTGGATTTTCAAAATATTAATTCAAAAACAAGTTATTGGGTAGTGTAACATTGCTTAGAGTTACACTAGGTGTAACTTGAACCCAACCCATATATATATATATTAAGAGAATTTTACCCTGTCGCATCCGCTTCGATCAAGACACCAATTAATTTTTGATATAGACAGAAATTGAATTACAGATCTCTTATACAGCTATTAGAAACTTTACCAGTTGAGCTAACTGGAACCTACAACGGAAAAAGTATTTTAAATCAAATAATATTGTATTATTCATATCAAATTTCAATAATTGAGAAACATATGTGTGAAAGTAATTACTTACTAACGCATGCCTTTCATTTATTAGTAAGCTTTTTTCTGCTAATGTGTCTCACATTTATTGAATTTTGATACCCTGAATATCCAAGCCAACAAAACAAGCATGGAACTATCACATTCAGCAAAAGCAATTGAGAAAAGTTATCAACAATTTTATATCAAGATCTCAACAATTTTCTTTTTTTTTTATAGAGACTCAAGCCATCTATGGTTGGCAAGGCTCAAGACTATGTAACAAAACTTCTATTGTCTTGTCTTCTCCAAGTTACAACAGTCCAATAATGTTGTTTGGACCACATTCTTGTGCATGTGGGTGTAACCCATTTTTTTCTGCATTGCATTTAAACCCAGTAAATTTCCATGTTTACAAACTAATAAGGACTCTCTTCGCTCCTTATCAATATGAGATTCCAAATTTGACTAACAAGCTAACTTTCAATCACCACCTAAAACTCCCACATCTTTTCATTAAATTTATCAACTTATTATTTATTAAAATAAAATTTTAATATAAAAAAGTTCCAACAATAAATCTAAAGTGTACATTATGATGCTATAGAAATTCCATTCTAATCTTCAAATTAAGATATATATATATATATATATTTATAATAAAAAATTATACTATAAAAGTGGAAAGGCAATTGTTGGGTTAAGATAGCTCGACCCCGTTTAATTATTTCAATTACCCAAGTTAATTAATTATGTCAAATTACATGTAAATTGTGAAAGTATCAATAAATCACCAAAGAAACTAAATGCAATGGAAAATAAATTGACACGATGATTTGTTAACAAATGGGGAACAACTTTCACAAGGCAAAAATCTTACCAATTGAATTCAAAGTCACTACTCATTAAACAATAATCAAGCGGTTACAAGTATGAAAAATCTTACTACTACCCTAGTCAATCCCAAAATACCAACCTACAGTTGAACCTTTGTTCCAATACCCAATTAGACTTGATCATTTAGTAGCATTCTTTACTTTGTTGCATAAATCTTCAATTTGTTGAGCTTGTATTGAGCTTCTTCATTTAGCCTCGATAGCAGTATCTGTCGAGCTTTTGTCGAGACTTAATGAATTAGCTTTTCTTCACTTGTTTCTTGGATAAATCTTCATGTTTTTAATGAAACCACTTGATATGTTTGAACAACATACTTCTAGATACATTAAACTCAACTTAGATCTACTCAATTACAAGTTTTGTTAAAAGATTAGGCAATTACATAAAAAATATGACCCTAACAACAATATTATCTAAGATTAACTTTTTGTTTTTGTTGATAGATTAACTTAATTAGTATCTTCTCTGAAAAACTTAATCGGTATGATTTCACTTATCCATCAATTATATGGTTTTAAAGTGCTTTGATTTGCAATTAAAACATAGTGACATATATTTATAGGGTTGGGTTTAAGTTACACCTAGTGTAACTCTAAGTAATGTTATACTACTCAATATTTTTTAATTGGATGAGAATATTGACAAATTCACCGTTAGATTGCATTATCTTTGTATATTTTTTATGGTTGCAAAGTTTCAAGGTGATCAAAAATTAATATCCATGTCATCAATCAATTGTTAAAATTCAAATTTTTGTAGTTTAAATTAATGCATAAAAAATGAGTTTATAAATCAAATGATAAATAGCATCCGATTGATATGAAAAGTGATATGCATGTTAAGAACATATATAACATGTAATTCAATGGTTAGATTTTCAAAATATTAATTCAATAATAAGTTATTGAGTGATGTAACATTACTTAGAGTTACACTAAGTGTAACTTGATCTCAAGTCATATTTATATATAATACATAGACCAATCTTCTCCAAAAAAATATAGAAATACACTAACATATATATAATTCTAAGCAGAATTTTTCAGCAACATTTCTTCATAATTGCCAACAGTTACTGACAAAAATAAAGGAACTTATCTACTTTTTTCCAACTGCCTCCAGTTGTCCATTTCTTACGCCCCAAGGCATTGAAAGCATTCGACAAATGTTACAGTATAAGGTTTTTGAAAATATATGACAATAACTTATACTTATAAATCATTTCATTTTTTCTGAGACAACTTTTGAAGATTTTATTATAATTTTAGTTTAAAAAAAAAAAAACCTTTCGTAAATTAAAAATTTGTAAAAGACTCGACTTATAAATTATATGATGGTCCAAAACAAGGTTAGGACTAGGTGCTTAGCCTGGAGGTGGAAAACATATATTTTTTAACTCAAAGAAGAAGAAGAAGAAGAAGAAGAAGAAGAAGAAGAAGCAGTGAATTCATGAACTGTTATTTTACAGGTATGCTTTTGTCAGTGTTGCAGTTATTGGGAGTTGGGGGAGTGGAGAGGCAGAATTATGAATGTAATAATTAAACTATGGGTCTAGACCCTAGGAGAAGGTTACGTACCAAAAATAAAACATTGCTTGGTTTGGTCCCAATGGGCTTTAAGAGGAACTTTCTTCTTGGAAGGCATTAAGAATAAAGTTAAAAAAACAAAAAAGGTTTAAAACTAGTGGTCCAACTAATTGCTCCCATTACTTTAATTTGATCTGTCTTTCACAAGTGAATATGATTAGCTTAATCCTGTCGTGAACCAGAATCAATGAGCAAGATTGGAGGGAGAAAAAATTATTATATGATTCCTTCTTTTAAAAATAAAAAATAAAAAAGATCTTAAATGTAATCCAAATCATGTTTTCACAGATTACTATATCAATAAAAATATGTTTGATGACCGAAAAACTTCAATAATATATATAAAGAAAAATAATAATAAAAAAGGAGGAAGAAAGTATATTCCTCTAGGGTGGTATTGATTAAACAAAAAAAAAAAAATTTGGTATTGAAATTGGACTGTTCATAAGTTTTGAGGTATTTGCAGTCTCTCAAAACATAATATGAAATGAAAATATTCATTATGGATTTCCATTGGGATAGCTTATAGAATCATGAGGATCGAACCTTACTCACACAAGGATGAGGATTTCCATTGGCAATACTTCAAAGTTAGCATGGGCAGTGTAGTGGGTAATGACTTATTTGGTAAGAAATTTTTAGTAATATTGTTGTTGTTTTATGAAAATATGTGTAAATGAAAAAATGTGTAAAAATACGTATAATGTTGTATAAACACTAAAAACTGTTGTTTAAACCACCATACCAACACCCCCTAGTCTTGTATATGCAATTAATTAATGCTCTCATGCCTTAACTCTGGTTGTATATAGTTAAACCTGTCAATGAAACCTATATTGTGCTGATCCTGAAAGTGACAACCTAGCTTGTATCTCAGACTACTGCCCAATTAATTTGTGTACTGTGGTACTGGTATTCAAGTTGATTTTCTATGGTCATGGCTAACCTCTTGAAGAAAGTGTTTTCTCCGAGTCAAATTCTTATTGTAACAGACAATCGAAGCGTCTTTGTGCTAGTGATGCGGGACGTGGGATGCGAAAGTGTAAAAAAGTAAGATACGTCTACTTTTAGCAAACAAAATGTAAAACACGTTTGTTTATGAAAATAATCTCGAATTCAATAGAAAATAGAAAGTTAAAAGACTAAATTTTATTGATTGAATAATTATTAAAAAAAAGTGTATAGACTTAGAGGCCTATTTAAGGGCTCCCTAAAACTTGACAGAGAAGAAAATATATTTTAAAATAACTCCTAATTTATACCTAACCATAATAGGAACTAAATTTGACCTAAAATGAATTAAAAGCACCTAAAAACAAGGAAATAATAATCTTAAACCTAAAATAACAAAAGTTACAAATTAAATACCAAAATTAATAAATTACAATAATTCAATAGTAAATTGTGTCCTACGTCAGTCAAGTTGGCTAATTACTGAAATGTTTTTGGTCTCTTTTGAATTTGTGCTTCAATGCGAAACTTTAGACATGGAAAGAAAGGTTTTGTGGCCATTAAATTGGACACGAGCAAGACTTATGACTGAGTTGTGAGACTTTTTGAGTTGAATTGTGAAAAAACTTGGTATTCATCATATGTGGATGGATCTAGTTATGAGTTTGACTGGGTTAACGTTTGTTTCATATTCAGTACAACTTAACATATGTACTAAAAGTTACATTATTCCTACAAGTGACATCAGATGTTTATTTAGTGTTACATATAGGCATTAATCTTTATAGTGTAGCATTTCAGTCTACTTTGTTCAATTCGGTCTAGTTTGACCCATTTTGGTCCATTTCAGTCCACTTTCGTCCATTTAGGTCCATTTCAATCCATACATTCCACTTAATCTATTTTCGTCTACTTCGGTTTTTTGGTCCATTGTGGTCCATTTTAGTCCTATTTGGTCTATTTTGTTGACTTGGTCCATTTCGGTCTACATTGGACCATTGAGTCCACTTTAGTCCATTCAGTCCATTTTGGTGTACTTGCTAACTCAAGAATGGAAAAATACGATTTTGGGTTGAGAGTATTCTAAATCAACATTTATTAAAAAAGATAGATGTCAAACTTGTGTACGTAATACAGGAAGCAATATTTTTTTGATAGCATAAATTAACCATGAGAGCACCATGGCATGGTGTTGCACTTGGTCCAAATATTGAACAAAGGTGAAGCAGGGGTTGGAACTGGAATTGATTTATTCACAAAACCTATCTAGTTTTTGGCTATTAAATCCATGACCATGGATTTGGATCAAGGGTAATTGTCTTCACCAACATGTGGCCAAGTCATTAGCAACATGCCAGGATTATCATCACCACTGTGGAGAAAGTAATTAAGGATTAAAAGCAGGGCCGGCCCTCGGCTTAGGCTAATTAGGCCATTGCCTAGAGCCCCCTTACTAGAGAAGGCCCCAAATTTGGGCAAATTATTTATTTTTTATTTATTTCTTATATATAAATATTTTTGGAAGATATTAAAATATTTTAGTTTACATCTTTTTTTACTATTAAGAAGGCTCAAAGAATTAAATAATACTAAAAATAGAGATAAGACAAATTTAAATAGAATTAAGTAATGCTAAAGATAGAGATAAGACAAATTTAAATAAATAGGTTTTACAGATAGACGTGTTACTATCACAAGTAATTCAAATAGGAAAATGTTAAAAATGCTATAAATTTACTACATAACTTTATTTATTTAATTATTTTTATACAAGATAAAAATTTTACTCTAACCTAATATAAGTGTATATATGTGCGAAACTCTCTTTTAGAGATTTAAATCTCTGCCATTGCCCCCCACATATCACAAATACTTATACTTATGGAGACAGTGATCTCTGCACTAAAGGTGCATGATGGTCTCCATAATTTTTATAATTTGATATGACAATAAATATTGTAGAGACTGGATTTAGCTCCTGAGCCTAATCGATTGGTGGACCCAAGCCCAAATAGCTCAACACAATGAATTTGTTAGAGAGTGAGCTGTAAGGCTAGGCTTTTATGGGTGAGATAATGCTTACTATGGGTGAGCAGTATTGTGAAGGATAATTCTCCTTGGCTAAGTTTGCGAAGATTTGTTCTTGAATATATCACTATGAGATTCTTTTGCGGTTTTAGTTCTTTGTGCTGCAGTGTTTTTCTCTGCTATTTTTCTTATCACTTCTCTTCGGGGGACCTTCTATCTTATATAGACCATTTTAGATGATCCTGGCCTTCCATTTGTTTATCACGTAGGCTACCACTCAAGTGCTAGTCCCATCAGGCACCTTCCTTGAACCCCTATGAGATGCGGCAACCAAGATAGCACTGTTCAAGGGTCTTCTCCACATAAATGCGGTCAAGAGGTTTTGTGGGATGTATTAAATGTGGTGGCAGCTACCAGCCCTTCAATCACGTCAATGCTGGTCCCCTTCCCAAAGCTCTTTCTGTACAATAAGGCATTTTTTGATGACGTATTGATGACGTGGTCATAGAATCCGAGAACGTGGACTCCTTGGCACAGTAATTGCCCCTTAAGGCCATGCTATGACACGTGGCGTAATTACCTTACTCGAAATTCTAGTATCCCACAAATATGATAGGTGAATTTCAACAAATTATTGAATGCATTTTTGAATGAATATTTGTAATTAGTGATATATGTTTGTAATTCTTATGTTGTAAATTTTATAATATTTCTAGTATTTTTGTAAGTCTCATGTCATTGATCACATTTATTACAACACCAAGTTGTAGTAAAATTTGTTATAACTTCAGTATTTTCTCAAAAAAAAAAAATCATATCAAAAAGTAAAAAGAATAAATTTTAAAAAAATTACTATACAAAATGCTAGTTAAATATTATTTAAGTGATAACATAAATGCCCCATTTGAAGATTTTACCTTAGGCCTCCAAAATGCTTGAGCCGGCTCTGATTAAAAGCATTATCTACCAAGGAAGTTGCAGTGGCAGCACGATTAGAAGTGATTTGTGTTGGAAACAATAAATAAGCATGATTAGAGCTCTAATACCATGTTAAAAGAACTATTTCCAAGTGGAATTAATATAATTGAAAATTTTATCTAATCTATGACACTTAACGAAGCTCTGTATTTGTATACAATAATAGAGAGTTATAGACAGAAAAGGACAAATCTAATCTAGCCGTTATACCTTCGAAACTGAAATAACTCACTGATTTACAATTAAACAAGCATATAGCAGCATGTGAGACTCTCTTAAGTTGGCATGTGCTACTCGCATGACCCTTTTATATTGTAATCTGTAGTTGTTGTGTTTTGATTAGAAAACGACTTGCAGCTTAAGCAGATACAAGCACCAGTACTGCATCAATTTCTTTCATCCTTTGAACAACAGTAACAGCTTTGCTAGATAATAAGCTAAATTTTACCTTACATGCTGATCAATTCCCCCATTACATGCAAATGCCCTTTAATCAGCGTATAAATTTGACTAAGATGTCATTGACAATTTGACTACATGCAAATTATGAAATTGCACAAGCAAATTTTGTGTTACACTTTTCGGAGGACGAATTCATGTTTTTTGTTTTACCTCCGGAGGACAGTAAATAATAAAGTATGAACATTCTATTACTTGTATACCCAACAAGGGACAAAACTTATGGCCAATCAAAAAGGAAATAACGTCTAATTGTAATACATTTTGATTTAAAAAGAAAAAAAAAAACAAGATTAGAAGTTTTCCTTATGGAAATCAAATTTGGTCGAGGTTTTCCTGGAAAAGTCTCGAGCTTGCCATCTTAGCTCCCCAACCAATCCAGCCGCACCACAGTAGAACACCCCTACAACACAATCATCTCAACTTTAATTCAATTATATAAAAATATTGATAGAAATAATCCCACATGATCAAGTTTAGTAAAAGGAAGGGCTTACCAACTCTTTCATTGGTGTGCTTAAGGGCTACATTCTTAAAGACATTACGCCAATTTGGTCTAGCAAAATGTGTTTTAACCCTTGTGCCTGAGACAATATCCATACCAGTTTTAGCATGTTGTATCGACTGAAGCATAGTGATTAAAGCCGATCGAGCATCTCCTTCTTCATAAACACTAGTGCAATAGTTGTGAATCTCAATTACTCCGTTACAAACACTTTCAGCTACCTCATTCATCACACCTTCAAACCACTCAAAAGAGCCTTGTTCACGAGTAACCCAATAGAAGTAAGATTGTTTAGTAGCAAAATGTTTTCTCTTACTGGATTTTACACCACTCTCTACAATCCCTTCTTCCATATTCTTTTGCTGCATAATATTATTAAGTACGTCTTTAACGATGCTAATTAAAGGCGTGGCACCAATGCCGAGGCCGATGAGGAGGAGGACGTTGTACTTTTTATACTCTTGTGCCGGAGCTCCGTAAGGGCCGTCGATCAAGAGCCTTGGCATTCTGTTAATATGTTCCAAAAATAAAAATTTATTGAGCAATATTGAGAATTCATTTACATTTTAAAAATACTTATTACTTTTTTGAATAATAAAAATAATGTTAGAAATGATATTTTTTTTTAAAGGTATTTTGAAATGACTAATTGAAATGTCAGAAGGAACCTTGGTTTGTTATTGTCTTGTGCAGAGTCAGATAGGTCACTTTCGTCGCTAGAAGGAGGCTGGCATACCTATAATCAACATGCCAATTTAAAAGGAAGAAAAATAATGTTTAGGCTTTAAAAAAATGAAGACCCAAAAAAAAAAAAAAATCCATGAATGAATGGTAAAATTATTGAAAATTTGAAAATGTACCTTGGAGAAAATAGCTTTGAGTTGTGATGTCCAGTCACCCAAAGTACGTATGTGGATGCTAAGATAATCATCCCCTGGCGCTGAAGTAATCGAAAAAGGATGCCTAAATGCGACACATCATCATCAACGATAATGATAACAATATTGATGATGGTAATAATAATATAGAAAGTCTATCGATACAAACTATTTGACATCTTGACGTGGTTCATTGTTAATATTAAGTACAAAAGTAATATCAATGTGAACCCAGAAGAGAACTAGTGAAAACTTACCAACTCAACGTGTGTGAAAAAAGTTAAAATTTATTTGTTTGTATGCAACATTAATCATAATAATAAGAAGTAAATATTGAATTACCATTCAAAGGAAGAGACAGCTGAGCAATTTACAAATATATACTGCCCACTAGTATATCTAAAGCCTTGGGGTTTAGACATATGCAGGGCCAACACATTTCCGGGGTACAATGCAACCTGAAAATGCAAAACAAAGTCTAATTCCTTGAACTATACATATAGCATGCGTTCATTTTACTATAATTTCACAATGATGAACATCATCAAGAGAAAAGAGTGTTAGTGAAATTCAAAAGTACCTTTAGTATTCGCACAGTTTTATAGCTAGATCTAAACCCACGTATTAAGCGTTCACATGCATAGAGTAAAATCGGGACAGCCAGATACATCCATGTCTGAGACAATGTAGCAGAAACAAAGTTAGAAAATAGAATTTTGTGAAATCTTTAGCACAAAATCTTTTTTGCCATGACAAGAATTTCAGATGCTTACTGTCTTTTTGTGCCATTCCTTGGAGAAGTAGAGGTAGTATCCATGTACTAATAAAAGGATATAGACAATGACAAATAAATGGTGGGAGTACCAAAAGGCATTGAACCCTGTGAGCTTTTTAATAGTTTTTGGAAGGTTTAGCTTGTTCCGACGGAACCAAGGTTGGGCTAATGTGTATGCTATAGCCATAAGCACCACCATAACCATGCCAGTCCAAACCTCAGTCCCTTTCACAAACCACCAATAGTTATTTGGTCGCTTCTCACCAAAAAATGGCTTCATTGACTCGTATTTATCATCCGAAGCATGTAATAGTCTAGGGAAGTCACATGTTAGATGTGCACCGGCGTGTAGCCCAACTCCAATTGCAATTCCAAAAGCAATTACCTAAAGAATTTGGGTGAATTTTTTGTTCAAAGAAGTGCAATCTTGTAAGCTCTAAGTATTTGTTCTGTTTTGATTCAATCGAATTAAGCAATAGAGTTGTTGCCAATTAATTATGTACCTTATGGAAATTGATATTGTCATCAAAGGGAACCACCATCCCTAACTTGGTCTTGCTTCTAAGCCAAGTAATGGTATTTCTGCACACGGGTAGAAGAATTAGGGCCATGTTGAACTTAAGGGTCTCGGCTGCACCCTTAGCAATGTTGACACAATAGCCCATGACATCAAACACGGCCATATGCTTATATTGAATGAATTTCCAAGTGAAAAGACCTGCGCAGATTGAAAGCCATAGGGCTATAACCCAAATCCGTTTCCAATTGTCTTCGAGGAAGTACACAAGCCGCCGGTTGCACCGCTTGATGGGGTTGTACTCCATGGATGGGTCTAACCTTTGGCTTAGTAGCCGGCCTAGAACATGAGTATCAGTCCCCATGTTGGTTGATTTGCTTGGAGCTTGGAGGAGTAGCATTTCCAAGTTGTACAACTGCAAGTCAAATGGTCTTAAATTTTGGTTCTATTGGAATGCTAGTAAGTCGTAAGCCTCCTTTTATTTTTTAATTTTTTATTTTAAAAATTGATATTTTGGGAGGAGAAACTTGAATTCTAGATGTCTTTATTTATCAAACACGTTAGAAGTGTCAGTTGAGTTACAATGCTCTTGGTCTAACTAAAGTAAACTTTGTCTAATTGCTTAAAATCATAGAAGACTCATCCATGTTCTAAATAATTAGGCCAGTTTTGTATTCAAAGGTTAATGTTCTTAAAAAGAAGTGAGAGAGAGAGAGAGAGAGAGAGAGGTTATTTTTTTAGTTGGACCTTATTGGAGAAAGATTCAGTGAACAAATTTCATATAATTTTCATTTTTGAAAAATATCATAGAAAAGCAGATTCTTCACATCCAAACATGCTATATTCAAATTTTCAATTGGTGGATTATAATTTGGTCTGCAAGGCTAAGGCAAATGTGGATTGAACTAGGTCTAATCAAATGGTATTTCTTTTTGGCTGAGCTATGACTGGCCTAACTAGCAAAGCCTTAATCCGTTTGGTTGGATGGATTTCAGTCTGGTAGAAAAGAGAGTAGAGAAAATGTTTTTTTGGGGTGTTGTGTTAGGTAGATTTTAAGGATGGAAAATTAGTGGTGCTCTGATGTTTTTTCCACTAGGCCCACTAAAATACTATCTCCCCAATTTGGGGAGAAAATAGAAAGAAAAATAGTAGTTGTAGTCAAATGACTAAACTATCCCACCTCTCATATTTTGGTTTTTTTCCCCTGTGCATGATACATGGCTTCCATTTCTTGTTTTTTTTGTTCTTCTTCCTTTTTTTTTTTTTTTTTTTTTTTTTTTTTTGTACTAGGTATGATTTTTCTTTTTTAATAAACTTGGGTGATTGCCTTTAAAAAAAAAAAAAAAACTAATTGGACATCATTTTTTAATAAGGGCATACGAGTAAATTTATACAAATTCTATTTTCTATTATTCCATTTATATTTTCAAAAAAAAAAGTTTTCCATCCTTCCAACTAAACACAAATGAGGAAAACTAAAATTTCTTCTATCTTCCTACTTTTTCATCTTTTCAACCAAATGAAACCTTAGTTTCAGAGGAAATGTAAATATATGTATAATTAAAAATTTTATGTAAAGAAGATATATACCTCAATGTATCCGAGGTTGTCTGGGTCCAGCTCTTCCATGATCAGTGCAGCATACTCTTCGGCTTGTTCTTGGATCTTTGACAATTTATTTGCACAAGCACTTAAGGCAATAATCTGAAGAATTAAGCAAATTAATATACAATCATCTAGATTTTTTATATTGAATGCTTATCAGTTATTTGTACTAAAAGTATGCAAAATTACTTCATTTTTGACATATCAATTTTCATAAATCTCACATCTTTCACCTCTTCTTCTGTAATTCTACCATCAGCATTTTTGTCCACCCTGCAATCGGTATGTAATATATGTTAGGCAGAACCTATGACAAAAATATAAGTTTTTCACAAAATTTTATACGTATTTTATTTTAAGGAAAAAATTTGCCTATAACTCATACTAAAAAAATTGACATAGTTAAATATTTTAAAAATTGAACCATTGGATATTATACTCTTTATATTCTTAACACTTAAGTCAAATTTTGTAATAATCGGATGTTATTTACTATTCGATTTATGAACTTATTTTTTATACATAATTTTATATTACAAAAACTTGAAATTTAAACATTTGGTTGAGATTTAAACATTTTAGACTACAAAAATTGTACTTGAAAATGTAAGTCTCTATTGTTGGATTTGAATGATTATTCTCACATGTTTTCTATTATTATTGTTAATTGTTTTGTACAAAAATGCCAACCACATTTTGATTCTTCTAATAATACACTTTGATAAAAAGATAATTATTGTTTCACACTCTGGCACAAAAAGGTTGTATTGATTATTTGAACGACTATGAAAGTATTCATAAATTCAATATATCTACTTATCAACGTTTACAAAATTCTCTAGCATTTAAAAATTGGACAGATAACCGAAGTTGTGTTGGTCACAAGCAGCATTGCAAAAAAATGATAAAATCTTACATGTCAAAGAAAGTTTGTAATCTTGTATCAAAGCTCTGATCAGTAATTTGTTCCCAAAATTCGAACAGGTCAGCTTCGGATATAGAAGATGATGTTATTCCTCTCCGACGAGCCAATGCATCAAATAGTTCGCTTGCAAACTCTTTTGACTCTTTCATCCCTAATCATAATCACACCAAATTTCTTAAACTTTAAAAAGTTATACGATTCGTTTAAACACTAAATTTGTTCCTAGATTAGAAAATACCAATTAACATGAGATTATTACGACATATATATATATATATATATATATGTTCGTTTTTAGTACAACATATTAATTACAAAGTTGATCAAAATAGGTTACTTTTTTCTTGCAAACAAATATAAGTTTTCCCTTTTTTTAGGGAATTGAAAGGATTGAAATTTGTTCATCAAAAAAGAAAGGATTGAAATTTGAATGCTCCTCTTGTCGTTTACAAGAGTTACTACTGTTGTGAGTGTGTACTTTATAGTAAGTACATGCGTAGAACTGGCAAAGTTCCACCCAAACCCGTTAACCCAATCCACCCCGAAAGAAAAAATTAAATTTGAATTTGAGATTTTTGGACCCATTGAGAAAGCATTTCAACCTGAGATGCAGACATGGCAAAACATGCCAGAATTTTTGATCCAACTTGACTTGACACGAAAAATATCCAAGCCGAACCCGATTTTTTTTTTACCCGAAGCAAAAATGGGTTGACATGTGACCCGACCAGAACCATTTTTTAAACCTTTTTTTTTTGTAAAAAAAGTAAAATTAAGATAATATTGGTTTAATTGTTTATTGTGAGTTTTAAGAAAATAATTGATATATTTACATAACTGCATTCAAATTAATTGAAAGATAAATAGTTGAGCATTCTGTAATGAGTAAAGATTTTTAGATATCAAATAGCAAAGTACATGCCAAGATAATCTAGTTACAATAGAGTTAAAAACATAGATTTAAAATAGTAGAAAAATATTCATAAGTGTGAAAATAGTGAAGCCAAAGTATCAAATTAGCATAAATTATGAATGCTTAAACCTATTTTTAACAATTTATGTTAAAAAAAAGGCTTTTCAAAATAAATTATGATATTTTCTAGAGTGTGCATTACTTAATAATGATATGATATTTATAAAAGAGACTATATATAAATAAATAAACAACCAAACTTTAATGTATATCTCAAATTGAAATAAAATATCAACTACAATTGATAATAGATTATAAAATTAATTAGATTGTAAATTTCTTATATGTTTTTATTTTTTATCAAATGAGTTATTCAATAAGTCATTTGTAATTTTGTTTAATATTTTGGAATGTTAATATCGTGTAGAAATAAAACTTATGTATTTGTTTTACTTATCTTTGTGTTATTTTGTTTTAAATAGCAATGTTAGGATTTGCATAGTTTTAAAATTATTGAATAAATATTAATAAGTTTAACTGAGTTCATTCTTGATATAAGTGACGAATTCAAAGTAATACATTTTACGTTAAGTAATTTGTTGCATAACTTTCTAAATGGCAAATACATGTTGTTTTCTTTATAAATGGCAAATACATGTTGTTTTTTTTATAAAAAAAAAATTCATGTGAAAAATACGGGTTAACTTGACCCGATTCGCAGCTTGATTGACTCGAACCCATTTTTAACCTACTTAAAATAACCCATTTTGACCTGCAACCCGTTTTTGACCTGCAACCCGAGGGACCCGACCCAACCTGACCCATCTGTTTTGCCATGTCTGCCGACATGAAACCTGATTGACTTGACCTTTTTTTTTTTTTTTTTTTTTTTTGGGTAAAGAAAAAAATGGGTGTTTATGGTTGTATTAAACCCCCGGACAGGGCGCCGCGTCATACATATTCGTAAACACGTGTGAGAGTCACCTCATTTCTGAGTACACCCCTCACTAAGGATGTCCACCAACAGAAGGCCGTTAACAGGACTCCAACCCAAGCCTGACAAGCAGGGCAACGAAGTCCTGACCAACTCAGCCAACCCCCCATTGGCGACTTGACCTATTTCATTTGAACTTGAATAGGCCTAATTTGAACTCAATTGATCCAACCCATGCTAGATCTATCATACGTGTGTAGAAAACATAGGAACATAAAACAAATACAAAAGTAAGAAATGTTGAAACTGTAACCAAATCAATGCATACCTATACATTGGCCAAACCTAGTTTTGGGAAGCATCTCATTGACAGCCAATTCTTTAAACCGAGCTTCAACCTGGGACCAACCTTCACTTCCCACCTTCTTTCCGATAAACTTCAGGCCTTTTAGGGCACGAGCAGCACCGGACTTGGTCCTATCAACTTTGTTAAACCTAGTTGAAGATGCCGTGTGCTTCATCCCCAGTGATACTTGTCTAAGTTGAAATGAGAGATGGGAACCAAGTGTAGAAGGCTTTTTCTCAAACTTCCTTGTTAAACTTGCGGTCTCTGAGTTCCTTCCCTTAATGTTTTGCACCGAAATCGAGTCATCACGTACGTCTACTGTGATTTCTACATAGCATTCATCTTCTTTGAATCTTGTACTCTTTTTGCTGCTATTTCTTTTGAAGGATGGACCACTTAAAGGGGCATAGCCTACTAGTTTGCTAGTGCTTCCAGACTCAGAAAATGAGTCATCTTGGTTTTCTTGATTATTCATCCTTATTTCTCTTGTATTGCTTTGTGTTGGTAACCTTAAACCGGTGCTCTGAAATGAAAATGAAATTTGTTGGCACTGTAGCATGACAAGCTCGCCAATATCATCAAGATATGGTGAAAACGATTTTTTTTTTTTTAAATGTTATATAGACTTATAGAATTCGCAATTGGCAAGTCAATTTCCAAGACAGTGCCACATAAAGTTAAAACTTAAAATATTTTCCTTGCGTTTTTTTTTTTCTTTAAAAAAAAAAAATGGTTGGATTTAATGGGGTATAGGGGGGGGAAGGCTTGTGGCTTCCACGAGATTTCAGATTGCTTAGCCTAAAATTAATGACTTCAATCATGAGTTATATTTAAAAAACTAAAATTTCAGTCAAAATTTTTCAGATAACGATGATAACTACAACATGATGATCATAATAATAACAATGATAATGAAAATAACTGGCGTTTTTAGTTAACTTAACCCGTAAAGTATTTTGTTGAAACTTGAATTCGAATATCGACTACAGCAAAAACCAATTAGTGTTTTAACCTGATGATAAAACAAAATCATCATATAACAAATGTCATAAGTTCAAATATACTTATATCTATCCAAACAACAACAACAACAACAACAATAATAATAATAATACCAAATTTTGACAGGTTCACGGTATAGGAAACAAGAAAAAGTAGCTTAAATGGTTGAAGTTTCCACAGCATCCATTGGAAACAACTTCTAATCCGAATAACCTACTCCACGATGTTGAATAATAAAAGTAAAAGAGAATTTTCTCTAGTATGTTCATGTTCTTCCAGCAGTGAAAGGTGACTATCATTTGGTGATAAAAATAATTTATTAGTATAATAACAACATATCAGTGCTTGATTTGATTCAAGCCCAATAGATAACCCCTAGCAATTGACCACACAATTGAGAACCACAAAAGATTAGGTCAACGATGTATTTGGGGAGCCACAATGCTGAGGATTAGTCATTCATTATTCGTGTCATTATTAACGCTATTATAGAACTAAAATCACGGGATGGTCTATGGTCATTGTAATTCAACCTTCTTTAATTTTTAATTAATCCCACAAAGCGGCATTTGACATATTCCTTTGAAAACTCTCACCTTTTTTTATAAAAATAAAATAAAATAATTTCTCAGGGTAATAATTTATTTAGGTGATAGTTAAAGTCTTTTTCTTTTTTCTTTTTTGGAGAAGCAGGTGATAGTTAAAGTCTTAAAGAACCTAATTCTTACTTATATAAAGTCTCTATCGAGAAGTGAAAAAGTTGACTATGGATAAAGTCAAACTACTACTTACAAAAACAGTGATATTATTAATTCCTCAAGGAACTACTAAAAATTAACTGTTCATAATCATAATCATAATCATATGTGATTAAGCTTTATCTTTCAATTTGATAGTCTGACTAAGGGCTGAAGCTATCATGACATATAATTTGATTATGTTAGGTACTAAAAGTTTAGAATAATTGACAAACTGTAAACATAAACTTGTCTGTGTATAGATCATAGAATCTATAGAGTACATTAAATAACGTTCAAGGTGCTGCAAGTCAAAATACAAGAATAAGGAAGCTGTAGGTTCAAGATTTGAAACATGCTAGGCTTGAACAATCAAACTGTGTTTTTGTAAAATTTTAATTTCAATCCAACAGCCCATTGACCCATCAAGTAATTAGGGTTTTAGATTTAATTCGCATAGTATTTAAAGGAAACCCTAAGGCACATTTTGTAGAAATTTTGGAACTTCTCTTTTGAGATCTAAAAGGTTCTATGTCTTCTCCTTTTAAAGTCATTACCGGAAATCAATCTACATACCATTAGAATTAGTTAATCTGAAGTTGCTGTATACCAGTCATCAAAGGTGCTGGAATTAAACTTTCAAGGATGGTCTTAGACTTCTAGATTGGAGGTCTATGTGAAAGATCTAAAGCGTGAACCGGAGGTTTATGATAGATCAAATCAACATCAAAGAAATTTGAGGGGTTCAGAGCTTAATTTGGTAACTGTAGTTAGATTTACTATGAATTGATATTCTTAACTGTAAATCTCAATTTGATACAGTGGATTGTTCTCTTGGGATCGTTCCCTCTAGATTTTTGCTTTGAAACTAATTTGTTTTATTAGTTTTCTTGAATCAGCATTGCTTGTGTTATTTAGATTTCATGTTGATTGTGATAAATGTTTAACCTAAATCTAAATAATTAACCTAAGCAACAACTTGCTAATAAATTAGATTAAACACTTATTTTTCTTGAGGTCTAAAACTTTACATATTATTAAGACTTCAAGATTTATTTCATGTAAAACAATAAAAAATCAACAGTCAAAATTATAATTTTTTCTTTGAGATGTGAAACTATCATTTTGCTCCAGGGTTAAATGCAGATTGTAAAGTGGAGGATTTACAATGACCTTTTGTTGTACATATCGTAGCTGCAAGGCTGCATCTTAAAGCTTTGCCAGATTTTGATTTGTCAAACGGGTTTCAAGTTTCAACCCATTTTGTCAATGTTTGTAACAACTATCATTTTCAATATTTATAATAGCGTCTTGTTAACCAAAAGAGAAAAAAAAAGAAAGAAAGAAAAGTAAAGAACGTTATTATTATTATTATTATTATTTGCCATTTAAAAACTAATTTTGTTATACTTCATTTTAATTTAATTTCTATGGTAGCGGACATTTATTTCTAAAATTTTTCAAAAAATATGAGAACCAAGAACAAACTCAAGATTTCAAGTTAGGGGCCGGAATATAAGCCAAAAAAAAAAAAAAAAGGAAAAGAAAATCCAAATAGATATTCTTGTATTAACACATTATCAATTAAGATAAATACACAAAATCATCGTTTCTTAATACGTTAAGCTGCAATCATCTATCAATAAAGATAAAACACACACACACACACACAATGATATTTTTTTTTTTCTTTGTACTGAGCTGGCTATGATTTTTTAATTTTTTTTAAAGTTTTGTTTTTATTAACTATTTTGGGTTGAGTAGTTGTTAAATGGGCTGAGCTGACTAGGTTAATTGGATGGGAGGGAGGCCTAAGGTTTTGGAAGAGGGGGACTCAACTGTTAAAAAAAAAAAAAGAGAGATAAATTCCTAGTGTTACGTTCTAAAAGTTCAGTCCAATTGATAAACTGTAAGCACAAACTTGTCTAGGTATAGATCTTAGAGTCTATAGAGTATATTAGACAATGCTCAAGGTGTTACAAGTCAAAATACAAGAACATTCAAGCTGTAAAAATGAGAGTTCAAATTTTGTGAAATCCGACCAATCGAATCCGATCGATCGAAAATCGAAGACATGAAACTTCTGCAGAATTCTATTTCAGCCCAAACTCTGCTTAAACATTTAGGGTTTCATTTCAACTTCTACACATATAAAATAGAAACTCTAGCTATGTTTTTCAGAGCTCTTGGAGACTTTAAAGGTGCTATTGTGAGATCTAAAAAGGATTGTGCCTTCTTCTTTCAAAGTCACTATTGGAAATCATTCACATATCATTAGATCCGGTAAATTTGAAGTTGTTGCAACAAGATCCGGTAATGATTTAAATCTTCAAGGGTGGTCTTGGAGTCACAAACTGAAGAGTTTGTGTTGCTAAATCTCAAGGTTTTCAAACCCGAACCGTTTATTGAACCGTAAATAGAAGAGGTTTAAGGTTTTAGAGGTCGAACCGAGGTTGGACCGAGGTCGAACCGTGATGACGTCATAATTAATTTAATAATTATTTTAAATATAAATAAAAATATTAAATTAATAAAAATAGAAAAATTAACTAAAATAATCTAATTTAATATAAAGATTTATCTTTCAAATATTTTTCATATCATAACTTTTACAAATCATATCATAACTTTTACAAAACAAATAAAAAATATCAAATCCTAAGCAAATATAAATAAAGTATATCTTTATTTATTTACTTGTTAATTAGTAAAACTTGTGATAATAGTAATAATAATGATAATAATAATTATTATAATATAAAAATGAGAAGGACACTTATCTCAAATAAAATAAAATATTTAAATTATCTAACATAACATGACAATACACTACATAATGTCCCATCACCTTGGGCTCAAAGGCCAAAAAGCTCAAAAGAAGGAAGGGAGTGCTTTCAGCCTTTCACGTGAAGACTGAAGATTTTTTATTCAAAATTGAAAAGATTTCAATATTTCCTAGGCAACTAGTGTCAGTGATTGTATACACGTGGAGAGCTTAGGAAGGTTTCAATGTTTTCAATGCTAGGCAAAGTGTCAGTGGTCATAACAAATACAAAGAAAGAGAAAATGGGAAACCACACGTCTAGACTTCATAATGACATAGTTCAGCCAAAAAAAAAAAGAGAGAGGGAGACGGACAGAGAGAAGAAGGAAAGGAAGTGAGAAACCAGATGTCCGGACCACATACATAACAAAGTTTAGCAAAAAAAGAGAGGGAGACGGACAGAGAAGAAGAAAAAAAAAAAAAAAAGAAGAAGAAGAAGCAGTTGCTTCATGGCGCCACCCCTGCTTCATCCGTTCATCGTCGTCTTCTTCCTTTTCTCTTTCTCTGTGTGTGTGTGTGTGTTTTTTTTTTTAGTTCAGATTCAAGAAGCAAAGAACCGTGAGAAGCGGTCTGATTACGATTCTCAGAACCGTGAGGTCTGACCGCGATTCACACTGGTCCTTGCTTTTTTCTCATTGAACGGTTCTTGATGCTAAAAGAACCGCAAAAATGAACGGTTCGAGGTTTTTTCGGTCGGACCGTACGGTCCGGTCCGGGTTTCAAAACGTTGAAATCTTTGAGTGGGATCTCAAAGTCACAACAAGCAAGAGTGCTTGTGTTGGTGTAAATCCGAGAGGAGGAGTTCATGGATTACGAGTTTGCACGTAGTCGTGTTAGTAAGTTACTACATGAGGTAACAATAGATTTAGAATTAAATTTGATTGTAAAAGTTTCAATTATCTTATAGTGGGTTTACTTTACCTTGATGATAGTTAGGTCAAATCCTTCCCAAGTTTTTACCTTGAAATGGTTAGTTTTATTAGTTTTTTGGGGTCATTATATCATAGTGTTATTTACTTTTCTGCTTTTATGCATGATATAATATATGCTTGTTTAACTTAGGTCTGAATAATTAATTAAAGTAATCACTTGGTTAATATATTACTTTTCCGCTTTTGTGCATGATATGATATATGGTTGTTTAACCTAAGTCTGAATAATTAATTATAGTGTACTTGGTTAATATATTAGGTTAAATGATCTAATTTAAGAGGTCTAAACGAACAAACACCTAAGACCAGGCTGTTCAGGCCCTCCCTTGCGTCAGTCCTTGATGAGAACCGTAACACCTTTGCTATAAAATAAGCTAAAATTTACCTTTACATGAAAATTCAAAATTCCCGTTATAGTCGAAATGGTTACTTTTTATCTAAAAGGCTTATCGAAAATTATATTTGGATAAAGATACTTTAAATGTCGTTAAAATATTAAATTGCTCCCTTTCTCCACTTCTTTGTGCCACTAAAGTGTAGATTCTATTATCTCTAATGCTCTGTCATGTTTTTAATCTTCTTCTTCTTTTCCATTTTTTTTTTTGTGTGAACGCAAAGCATTTCATGTAGTAACTAGTAAGAGCACCCACAGCAGATGTGGGATATGTGCCAAATGGTAAATATTTGGCACATATCCCACACCAAACACAAAAAAGTCCTTTTATCAGATGTTGCAAATGTTGCAAATTTTTGCAACATTGAACAGTACCGTAGCAAATTTGCTACGGTACGGACGAGATGTGGGATAATTATATTGATATTTTATTCGCTCCGTCTCTGTCTCTCATCTCTGTCTCTGTCTTCTCTCTTCGTCTCTCATCTCTGTCTTCTCTCTCGTCTCTGTCTTCTCTCTTCGTCTTCCACAGCAAGCCGAACCAAAGCCCACCGCTCGACGCCGCCGATCTCACCAGAGACCAACACTCGACGCCGCGACCATCTGTCTTCTCTATTCCGCTTCGGGTTTTTTTTTTTTTTTTTTTCCGTTCACGTTTTTTGGCTGTGGTTTGATGAGTGGGTTGGGCAATGGGTGGGTTTTCGGTTCGCTCGCCGTGGGTCTGCCGCCGTGGGTCTGGGTTTGCTCGCCGTGGGTATGTGTTTTGTTTGCCGTGGGTTGGGTTTTCGGTTCGCTCGCCGTGGGTCTGGGTTTGCTCGCCGTGGGTATGTGTTCTGTTTGCCGTGGGTTGGGTTTTGCTTGGTGGAGACCGTGGGTTGCGTTTTTTTTTTTTCGGTGTTCAATGTTAATGGTAAATTGTGGGTTGCTAGTGGTGGTGGTGGTGTCAACTGTGTAGTGCAGCGGTGGTGCAGCGGTGGTGGTGTCAGCTGTGTAGTATATTATTTTAATGTGTAGTAAATATTATTTTAATGTATAGAATTGGAAGATAAAACATCTGATAAATGTGATGTTGTAAAATGATGTGGTAAAATAATAAAGTAGGGTTATAATGTGGCAAAATGGCATAATTTTTACAACATCTGCTGTGGATGCTCTAAGGCGAGCTAATTTTACGATCAATTTTGTTGCTAGCTAGGCTTGTGATTATAATGGTAGAGGAATGCATTATATCTCCTCCATTCTCTCTGTGTTGGGAGTTATTCATAGAGATGGGTAGTGTTCATCTTCTTCTGTGGAATGAATTTTTCCTTGTACCTAAGTAGAAAAAATAAAATCATATATAGTACGTCAACTTGAACCCTGACCACTCCATTGGAAAGCACACAGCAAATGAACAGGTTAAGATGTCATTTACAATTTGAGAAGTACTCTACATTGAAAATACGAAAAAGCACAAGCAATTTTGATTTGTGCAATTCTTTTACACACACAATTCATGTTTTCTGATTTACATCCAGCGAACGAAATAATAAAGTATGAAGATTAATTAATTATATATAAATTACAATATGAATCAACTCTTCTATTACTTGTATTCCCGACAAGGGATAAAACCTATGAACAAAAAATAAACACATAACCTATACTTATAATACATTTTCATGTAGAAAAACCAAAGGATAAAGAACGAAATTAGAAATTTTCCTTATGGAAATCAAACTTGGTGGAGGTTTTCCTGGAAAAGTCTTGAGCTAGACTTCTAAGCTCCCCAACCAATCCATGCGCACCACAGTAAAAGACCCCTACAACAAATGAAACAACACAATCAGCTTAACTTAAATTTCAAGACTAAATTTTTTTTTTTTTGATAGAAATAATCCCATGTGATCGAGTTAAATAAATGGAAGACTTACCAACTCTTTCATTGGGGTGCTTAAGGGCTACATGCTTAAAAACGTTACGCCAATTTGGTCTAGCAAAATGGGTTTTGACCCGCGTGCCTGAGACAATATCCACACCATTTTTAGCATGTTGTAGCGATTGAAGCATAGTGATTAAAGCTGATCGAGCATCTCCTTCTTCATAAACACTAGTGCAATAATTGTGAAGCTCGATTACTCCATTTCGATCATTTTCCGCTACCTCATTCATCACACCCCTAAACCACTCAAACGAGCCTTGCTCACGAGTAACCCAATAGAAGTAAGCTCGTTTGGTAGCGAAAGGTTTTCTCT
This sequence comes from Castanopsis chinensis, assembly GCA_032878915.1. Taxonomy (NCBI): domain Eukaryota; kingdom Viridiplantae; phylum Streptophyta; class Magnoliopsida; order Fagales; family Fagaceae; genus Castanopsis; species Castanopsis chinensis. The sequence continues at coordinate 1,314,247 of JAVQMG010000098.1, read as the reverse complement.
TATTGGATTTTACACCACTCTCTACCATCCCTTCGTCGATTTCCCCTTGCTGCTTAATATTATTAAGCACATCTTTAACGATGCTAATTAAAGGGGTGGCACCAATTCCAAGGCCAACGAGGAGTAGGACATCATACATTTTATAGTCTTGTGCAGGTGCTCCATAGGGTCCATCTACTTTTAGTCTTGGCATCCTGTTAATATGTTCCAAAATTTCATAATTAATGATCAATATTGAGAGTTCATTTACACTTTGAAAGCACACAATTGAGGAAAAGTTAAAAATTATTTTTTAAAATTATTTTAAAATGACTAGATGTTTTATATTTGAAACAAAATATCAAAAATCACCTTGGTTTGTTATTGCCTTGTCCAATGTCGGCTCTTAGAAGGCCACTTTGGTCGCTAGAAGGAGGCTGACATACCTATAAAAGAAGAAAGAAAATCTTTAGGCTCATAGAAAACAACACATTTTTCTTGAATGCTTGGTAAAATTATGGAAAATGAACCTTGGAGAAAGCAACTTTGAGTCGTGATGTCCAGTCACCCAAGGTGCGTATGTGAATGCTTAGATAATCATCTCCTGGGGCTGAAGTGATTGAAAAAGGATGCCTGAAATGCAATATGTTATCATCAATGATAATCGTAATGATAATAATAATGTTGATGATGATAATAATATGAAGTAGCTATTGAATTACCATTGAAAGGGAGAGACAGCTGAACAATTTACAAATATATACTGTCCACTAGTGTATTTAAAGCCTTGAGGTTTGGACATATGCAATGCCAACACATTTCCAGGGTACACTGCAACCTGGAAATACACAACAAAATTTAATTTCTTCAACTCGTAGAGATAAATAAACCACACATTTATTTTCATTGTTGAATTTGTAAATGATGATTGTGTCAATGTCATTAAAATGTACCTTTAATATCCGCACAGTTTTGTAGCCAGACCTAAATGCACGAATCAAGCGTTCACATGCATAGAGTAAAATTGGGACAGCCAGATACATCCATGTCTGTGACAATGTAGCACAAATCAAAGTTAGGAAATAAAATTTTGGGAGAAAACGAATTCCACAACACAGAAAAAGGCCATGTCTAAATTGGAACACGAATTTGAGATGTTTACCGTCTTTTTGTACCATTTCTTGGAGAGGTAGAGGTAGTATCCATGCACTACAAAGAGGGCATAGACAATAACAAATAAGTGGTGGGAGTACCAGAAGGCATTGAACCCTGTGAGCTTCTTTAGAGTTTTTGGAAGGTGTAGCCTGCTACGACGGAACCAAGGCTGGGCTAATGTGTATGCTATAACCATGAGCACCACCATAACCACGCCGGTCCAACCCTCAGTTCCCTTCACGAACCACCAATAGTCATCTGGCCTCTTTTCACCGAAAAATTGCTTCATTGGCTCGTATTCTTCATCAGTCGCATGTAGTAGCCTAGGAAAGTCACATGTTAAATGTGCACCAGCATGTAGCCCAACTCCAATTGCAATTCCAAAAGCAATTACCTGAAGAATTTGAGTTGAATTAATAAAAACTAAAGGTGAAATTTAGTCAGCTCTCATTTTTATTGAGTTTTGATTCAATTGAGTTAGGCAATAGAGAGTTTCCAATTAATTATGTACCTTGTGGAAATTAATATTGTCATCAAAGGGTACCACCATTCCTAATCTGGTCTTGCTTCTAAGCCAAGTAATGGTATTTCTGCACACGGGTAGAAGAATTAGGGCCATGTTGAACTTAAGGGTCTCGGCTGCACCCTTAGCAGTTGTGACACAATAGCCCATGACATCAAACACGGCCCTATGCTTATACTGAATGAATTTCCAAGTGAAAAGGCCTGCACAAATTGAAAGCCATAGGGCAATGATCCAAAGCCGCTTCCAATTGTCTTCGACGAAGTAGGTGACTCCCCGGTAGCACCGCTTGATGGGGTTGTACTCCTTGGTTGGGACTAGCTTTTGGCTCAGTAGCTGGCTTAGAACACGACTATCACCCCCTCTGTTGGCTGATTTTGTTGGAGCTTGGAGGAGTAGCATTTCCAAGTTGAACAGCTGCAAGAAATAAACTTTGGTTAAATTTTGGTCCTTTTGGACTTGGTTACTAAGTTCTAACTTGGCCCAATTAAAGTGAACTCAGCCCATTTGCTTGAAATCTAAGAAGGCTAATCCCTATTATGAGTAATTCGGCCAGTTTTGCATTCAATGGTTAATGGGTTCTTAAAAAAGTGTAAAATAAATTATTGGAGAAACATTCAGAGAACTGTTTTCATATCATTTTTTTTTTAAATCATAAAAAAAAAAAAAAGCTAATTCTTCACTTCCAAACAGGTTATATTCAATTTTCAATTTGTGGATTTTAATTTGGGCTCCTAGGCTACTGAAAATTTGGGTCAAACTTGTTCCAATGATCTTTCTTTTGGGCTAAGCTCTGGCTGGCCGAACGATCTAAGCCCATTTCATTCAGCCCAACGTGCATTTCTAATTAAATCATGTGGTATTGGGGTAAAAGTAATTATATAAAATAAGATATAAACCTCAATGTATCCAAGGTTGTCTGGGTCCAGCTCTTCAATGATCAAGGCAGCATATTCTTCAGCATGGTCTTGGATATTTGACAACTTATTTGCGGAAGCACTCAAGGCAATAATCTGGAAAATTAAGCAAATACTTACAATCATCTATATTTTCTCTATCGAATAGTTAATTGTAGTAAAAATATAAAATTAATTAATTTTTTACATGTAAATTTCCATAATCTCACCTCTTTCACCTCTTCTTCTGTAATTCTACCGTCAGCATTTTTGTCGACCCTGCATTTGGATAGAGTTAGCTAGTGATTATGAAAATAATGTGACTTCTTCAAAAAAAAAAACATATATACTTTAAAGAGAAAAATACTATTTTGATCTTTAAGTTTTATCAAAAGTTTATTTTTTATCCCTAAACTTTAAAAAACTCATTTTTCATTCCTAAATTATTAAGATGTTCTTCTTTTTTTCCTCTAAAGTGTTGAAAATGTTATACTTTTTATCTTTAAATTTGACTTGAAGTTTATCTTTCATCCTTGAAATATTGGAAAATTTATTTTTTTTCATCCTTAATTAAAAAAACTTTTTACAAAATTTATGGATGAAAAGAGAACCTTTTAAAGTTTAGGAAGAAAAAATAAACTTTAAATAAAGTTTAGGGACCAAAGTAATGTTTTATTCTAATTTAAAATGAAATTGTATTTGAATCTATAATTTATAATTCAGTAAGACTCTTATTTTGGACTTCAATCATTATTCTCACATGTTTCTGTACAATTATTGTTAATTATTTAGCGCGCACAAAAAAAAAAAAAAAAAAAAACCCTGTTCAAACCTGTCAAATATTGTCAAAATTTCCGGCGCAAATGTGTAATCATAGAACTATGATAAACTTAAAGCTTATCTACAAAGAGATACACTTCTATCTTCTATGACACCTGCTAAGCCCCACGTTAAAGTTTCCGGGTTTAGAAAACTTACTATTAAAATAACATTATCCGTTGTCACAATCAGAGGAAAGAAAAATGGTGTCTGTAGGCTGTAGCAGTATTCTTATAACAATAGAAAACACATGCAAAATGCATGAAAATTGGCATTGATGCTTTGCTTGACTTAAAAAGTATATTATAAATTCAATATATCTTCTATCTATGTATTACGTGAAGTTGAATTGGCATCTCCTCGTATATAAAATACGTGAAGTTGAATTGGCACCTCCTCGTATATAAAATACTTGAAATTCAGAGGAAAAAAAAAGGGAATAGCAACCTATCATATATACATATATATAGAGGAGCATAGCTGAAGTGTTAGTCAGAAGTTGCATTGTAAAAGAATGACAAAAACTTACATGTCAAAAAAAGTTTGCAGTCTTGCATCAAAGCTCTCATCAGTAATTTGTTCCCAAAATTCATGCAGCTCAGCTTTGGTTACGGAAGATGATGTTATTCCTCTTCGACGAGCCAATGCATCAAACAATTCACTTGCAAACTCGCTCGACTCTTTCATCCCTAACCACGATCACACTAAATTTCATCAACTTTTGGGTTAAATTAATAGTCCAAAAAGAAAATTATGCCTAAATTAGAAATTTTCAATCCAAACGATGTCATTATAAGCAATAATAATTTCTTTTAGAAGTACATATTCAAGATATTATGACTATTAACACCAAGTAAGTCTACTCTCAAAATTTTAGGAATGACTATGTATACTCAATAACTATTTGGAGTCACATGTATTTTTTTATTTTTATAATTCTATTGAAGAGATTATATACTGATCAAAATAAGTCAGTAACTTTTATTCACACAAAAACAAAATATAAGTTTGCTACCTTTTTAGGGGATTAATTAACGGCAAATTATTGTCTCACGTTTTTGATGTCCACGCACATTGATTTGAAAAATGTGAATACCTTATGTCTACACTTTGTAATTGGTTGATTGGTGTGTACGAAGTTTGATTAAGAGTTAGAAAATCGGTGCTAGGATTGAAACATTTGTCATTTTGAAGAGTTACAATATATAGATGCTCTTAGTCTATTGTTAGACACAAATTCTTACTAGCAAGGACGGGTGTATTGAAAATATATGCAAAAGAAACAAATACAAACACAAGCGAAACTAAGAAATCAAACAATTGCGTACCTATACATTGGCCAAACCGCGCTTTGGAAAGCGTCCCATTGACAGCCAATTCATCAAACCGAGCTTCAACTTGGGACCAACCTTCAGTTCCCACATTCTTGCTCATGAATTTTAGGCCTTGGAGGGCACGAGCAGCCCCAGATTTTGTCCTATCAAATTTGTTAAACCTCTTCGAAGATGTCATTCGCTTTAGCTCCTGTGATACTTGCCTAAGTTTAAATGAGAGCTGGGAACCAAATGAACTAGGCCTTTTCTCAAGCTGGCTCGCTAAATATGCAGTCTCTGAGTCTCCTCCCCTAATGTTTTGCACTGAAACTGAGTCATCACGTACATCTAGTGTGATTTCTACATAGCATTCTTCATCTTTGAATCTTGCACTCTTCTTGCTGCTGTTTCTTTTGTTGGAGACTAATGGACCACTTAAAGGGCCGCTATAGCCTACTCGTGTGCTACTTGTGCTGTCACACTCTGACAATGAGTCACTTTGGTTTTCTTGAATCTCCATGTCTAGCAGCTTAAACCAATGCTCTGCAAAGAAAACATTTTAGTACAAAAAGTTTACAAACCTGACAATGAAACCTGATAATGACTAAGAAAATTAGTTATGGATTAGGAAACAATTATATTGGTGGTGATTCCAAGACTTCCATTGGGAGAACAAGGGGCATGGTGCTAATTTCTTGACAACGAAGCAAATAAGTACACCCTGCTAATTAATATGCGCTATACGAGCCTTAAGACATGTTTAATGCAAGGGAATGTATGACTTTAAAGCTAATTATAAAGGGGCTCATTCTTAGAAAAATACCTCAGCTAAGTTCCTAATATTACTAGCTAACTAAAAAATGCTCATCAGATTTTGATGAATAAGATACTTGTGAGGCAAGGCAAACTGTCAAAGAATTTGATAGACTGAACAACATTGAAAACTTGGAAACTTAAAGAGAAATTATTGAATTGAAATAACAAATAAATTGAAGAACATTTCTAAGACAACTGGATAATGTGTGTGAAAGGCTTGAGCCAGAGTCTTACCCTGTGAATGTTTTGGAGTTATCTAAGAAATGTAATATGATTGTTTGGTCTTGAATAGAAGAAGATAGCACTTTGTCAGAAAGATTGAGAAAGCTGGATAAGAAATTGAGGAGGGTGGGAATGTTTATATTGGTGGCTAAATGTGAAAGAACTAGCTAGGTGGACAAGTCAGAAAGACAGAAATCCATGGGCGCATCTGGGTTGGCAGAGTGTGATGGTTGTGTGGGAGTGGTTGGGCTTCAAACTAGTGATATTGTCAAATTGTCAATTTTTCAAACATATCAACAACCCAGTTTCGACCAAAAGAAAAGAAAAAGTAAAAAGATGTGCACTATATGAGAGTGTGAAAATCTTACCATCATAATAAAGATTAAAACGATTGAAGGTAAAGTATGCTTTTGCTCAGCAGGTACAATTTTAATCTTTCACTTTAAAAAAATTTGGATTTTAATTTGTGCTTCAAATTTCAAAAGAGAACAATTTTGTCCCTTTGTCAAAGAGCTTATTTTTATTTATTTATTTATTTTTGGTTCATTAAAATGCATGATTTTATATATATATATATATATATATAATTGATTTTGTGCCCTTAATTATTGGGTTCATTTGATTTTAATTCGTAAAAAAGAGTAATTATTCAATACTCAATGAATAATGCGTCCTTCTCTTGCATAAAAGCGTCTTGTTAATTAAATTCACAATGTGAACTGTCATTTGTGTAAGAGGAGAGTGTTGCTTTCAAAGAGTACTAAATAAATTTTTGACATGTGGTTTGACTAATTTGATCTATAAAATATGAGACATCTCTACTTTGCTTTAGTAATTTAAATAGTAAATAGATGGAGATAGTTCCCCTTTTCTAATTTCAGGGAACAAATTCAAACTTTTTAAATTTGATGGATCAAACTTAATTAAGCAAAGACAAAAAATATGATTTATGGAAGACTTTAACTGATTGGTGCTAAGATCAACATAAATAAAGTTGTGGCAAAGAATGTAAATTATTAACTTAATTAAGCAAAAAATACATGTTATGCTTTTATACCACTGGCTATGATATGGGTCGCGATACAAACATAAGATAAGATGTAATTTTCAATTAGTTTAATTGATAAAGTTTTTTATCTTTAAACAAGGGATCTAAATTCAAATTCTATTTACACAAAAAATTCAAGTAACATCTTGGCTTGATGAATTGTCATCATAAAACGGATTTCATAAATTCAAATCTATCATATTTTTAAAAGAAGAAAATTAATATAAAAAAATTAAGGTACCACTAAGCTCTTACAGATGCTTTAGCTGATTACACAGTCTCAGTCATGTAGTGAAACAAATTAGCAATTATGGAAACGTAACTAACAATCATAGGACATAAAGCCATGATTAGGTTCTGTTGAAAAAAATAATCTTCTTACCACTAAATGACATTGACAAACCTAATATCGTCCCCTATTTTGGATAGGGGTCGGCCCTATGTCAAATCAAATTATTGCTTCTTGTTTTGCATTCTACCTAATATTGTTGGTATAATAGCATGACACCCTCGCAAATATCAGCAAGATATGGTGCAGTCGATTTCACATTTTGTTGTGTCTATTAAAGCCATCTCGAACAGGGGACAGTACTGTTGTCAGAAAAACAAAAACCCATCGCAAAAATTGTAAATAATATATTTCTAAATGCACAATGTGCTCATATTTCGCAATTGGCCAAGTCCATTTCCACGACTACACGAGTCACATGGAGTTAAAATGTTTTCCTTGGTGTCGGAGGACTGCACATGTTGTCAATAATTGATAGATGTAAACGTCCTCTCTAATAAAAAGGGAAAAAAAAAAAATTCTTTGTATTTTAAAAATAAATACATTTTAAATTCGAAATATCTTATCAGCATCTTTACGCTACTCTCGTGAGAATATGAAATTCATTTATATAATAACCTAAAGTGTGTAGAACAGAGAGATTGAATACACATGAGAGAATAGTTAGATACTCGAAAAAATTTAAATACTTTCATTTTATAATAAGAAAAATGGTTAAAATTAATGAGTTATTTAGGAAAAAAAAATTAATTTCAGATTGTTGAGCGTAATTCAATTATAAAATTAAAAAAAAATCTAATCAAATTTATTGAAGTAAGACAGATTCCAAAAAAGCCTTTGATGGTGATAACGACCGTCACGTGGTAAAGATAATAATAACAATAATATTAATAATATTATTATAATAATACCAAAAATTGACATTGCCACTACTCCATGATTTTGAATAATAAATGAAAGCTATAGTTTCTCTAGGGTGTTCATGGTTATCCCGCTTTAAAAGGCGACTTTCTTATGGTAATACTAATAATCAAACTCATTATAATATAATAACAACATATTGGTGATTGGATTACCAAAAAAAAAAAACATATTGGTGATTGATTAATTGAAGCCCCAATAGACGACCTCCGACAATTAACCTCACAATTGAGGACCACAAAAGATTAGGTCCAAGATGTAGTTGGGTAAAACCCCATTGAGAATGTCATTTGTGTCATTATTAAGGCATTCATTAATTACATTCCAAGCAAATGGCATTGCATTTCTTAATAAATTATTTTAAGAAAATTTTAAATTTTAATATTACTTTCATGAAAAATATAAAAAAAATTATTAAAAAAAAAGTTAATTGCTTTTTCTTTTTTCATAATTTTTTTTTTAAAAAAATTCATTAACAAATGTCCTTAGGACATCAATTAACTTTTCCATTTGACATATATCCCTTTAAAAACCATCATGTGGTTGCAATTTTCATTTTTAAAAAATGAAAAGGAAAAGTATGAATTTTTTTTTTTTTAACAAACAAAAATATTTAAACTTTTTCAAATATCTGATTATTTCATCGAGTGTATATAGTTCTCCCGTCCCATACACACTTACAGAGAGGAATCTCATAAGGGTGGCTCCTATATGTTGGTGAAAAGTTTCAAACCCAAGATCTCATTAATATCATGAAGAGCCTAAATTTCTACTAATCAATGCTCAATTATATTTTGATTTTCTTTCTTTTGCACATAAATGAATTTTCTATTTGAGCTAACTGTGACTCTGTGAGGTGCTTAAGAGACTAAACTTTAGATTATTAATTATAGACACCTAAATATGATTTTAATTTACCAGGATATTTTATTCTTGAAACATATTTTCTCAAGGAAACAAAATTCTTTGGGTGATAGTTAAAGTCTTAAATAGCCTTAATTATGTAGTAAATATGGAGAAGTGAAAATAGTGAAATGGGTGTCAAGAGCTCACGATATGCTTAATTAGCATGGGTCAACTTACAAAAACCAGTCAAGTATAACTAAAATATCAGTATTGTTCCATGATTAAGATTTTATGCTAATAAATATTTGAAGCTCTTTGGTTGGAAATCAAAGAATTGTTTGGGGGAACATTTTGGGAAGGAGATATTAAGCACGTATTCTATTTTTATGCTTGATTAATATTAATAAATAGAACAATTGTGGATAACTTGTGCTGTTGTACATTAATTCCAGGAAGATTCCAAGCCCAAACTTTTGACTTTTAATTTAGGAATCAAGAAGACGAAGATAATGAATTTAATTATACAAGTTGAAAGAGAGGAAAGGTGGCGGAAGATATATAAAGCATGGACTGCATTTTGAAAATGCCACATGAATGTTAATTAATTATGTTATGTAAAACCAGCCATCGCTGCGTCTTGGTTTCACTAAAAACCAGTCCAAATTTGAAGGCACTAGATCTCTGACCTTTGGGAAGCAATATTTTTCCAGAAGATTTATGACATTAGAAGAATACGTCAAAACGAGTTAAAGCATGGCTGCATGTGCTTCATAATATTCTAGACTTCTAATAGCTAGCATCTTTGGATTATGTCAAAAGCGAGTGAAAGCTTAGGTGAAAAATTTTACCTGAATTCGTGGGAAAAAAAAAAATTGCTTGTGTATGGTTGTTAAAATGGGGTCATAAAGTGGTTATCACTTTTCACTGACTCTAGACCAATCTTGAAATAGACGATGCTAAATTGAAAAGCAATGATGCTGTTGTTGATGATTATCTTGTATATATTTTGTTTGAGAATCATGTTGCAGATATTTTGGTGTCCAGGCTGAAGAAATAATTTTAAGAAAGTTTTAATACTAACTTTACGAGAAATATAAAAGTCAAAAAAATTAATTATATTTTTATTTTTTTTATAAAAAATTTTTAAAAATATATTTTAAACTAATGCCTAAGAACTTCTGTTAGCTTTTACTATAAAGAATCAAAAAAAGAGAAAGATGCAAATAATATATTCCAAGATAACATATTGCTTTCATTTTGACTCGGAAATAGGTTGTAGTTGAGTTGTTTGAGAGGGGGACTCCCAAGTATTTAATGACAAGATTTTTTTTTTTTTTTTTGATGGGAAAGAGTTCTTCATTAAACCAGAAAAGAACAAACAACAAAGCTCCGGAGGAGGCCTAGCTACAAACAATCCAAGTGGATCAGGTCTTTCAGTACAGGAGGAGGCATTCCCCTCCACACCTGATTAACATTATCACACCTAGCAACCCGGGCCAACTCATGTGCCACCCCGTTGAAATCCCTTCTCAGGTGCTAAATCTACCAACTACAGAAACCATCAAGGGAGCTCAAGATGCCATTGACAATGTGGCCAAAACCACAACTGAAATCCTTGGACAAAATGTTATTGACAACAGAAAGAGGGTCTGATTCAATGACTATCCAGTGAAGGTCCAATTCCTTTGCTAGGAGAATGCTCGCTTCAATTGCTAAAGCTTCAGTCTCATCCACAGTAAAGCATCCTGGAAGAACCTGACAAAGAGCAGCAACAGACTCTCCCCTACAATCCCTTATAATCACACCTATGCTTGACCGCCTCCCATCATCTGCAGTAGCCCCATCAGAGTTTATTTTGAAAACCCTAGCAGGAGGCTTTTTCTAGTTGACCTCACAAGACAAAGATCCCAGCAAACAAAACTTTGCAGCCTCTTTGTAGTCTGCCAACATACTAACTGCAAAATTCCAGACTTGCTTCGCCCCTGGCCTGATTGATTCAAACACCCACAAATTTCTCTTATGCCAAATAGCCCAAGCTACCATAATCATTAGCTCCAAGTCTCTAAAGGTTCCTGGTTCCATCAGTTTTAGAGCAAAATCAGAGAAATCCAAAGGTTCAGCCCCAATGACAATAGGACACTCTATCCACTGGTCCCAAATTTCCTTCACAGCATTACAATTAAAAAGGGCATGGCAAATAGATTCAGCCTCCAACCCACACACAGGACACATTTCATCAGTGTTCACCCCTCTCACCCTCAAATTTAGCAATGTTGGCAAAGCATCAGTATAAGCTTTCCAAGAGAAGATTCTAATTTTTGGTGGAATTTTTAGCTGCCAAATCCGCTTCCAAAGACGAGATTTGGGGTCACCATGAGAGCACTCCCCCTTTTCTGATGGGTTTATCACAGTGAGGGCAACATAATACGCACTTTTCACTGAAAATTCCCCCCTTTTGTTTCCCACCCAAATAATTTTGTCCTTGGGTAGATTATGGCTCGGCGGAATATTGACAATTGTTTCAACCTCAAAAGGGAGGAATAATGATTTCAACATATCAATCTTCCATCTTCTAGTATCCTCATCAATTAAAGCCGAAACCATAGGGAAATCATCAAAGAGTCGAGGAGGAGAAATTACCTTATAGGTTGTTGGGGTGGGAAGCCACTTGTCCTCCCATATATGTATAAGCCTACCATTGCCAACTCTCCATCGAGTACCTTTTCGGATCACTTCCAGGCCCTTGAAAATACTCCTCCATGTATATGAAGGGCTGCAACCCAACTTTGAGTTTAAAATGTCTCCATTCGGGTAGTATCTAGCTTTGACTACTTTAGCACAAAGGGAGTTCGGGTTTGACAAGAGTCTCCAACCTTGCTTGGCGAGCATTGCTAGATTGAAAGCTTGGAAATTACGGAAGCCCATTCCACCACTTGACTTTGCTTTACACATCTTCTCCCAACTCACCAACGCTATCCTTTTCTCATCTTGTCTTTGCCCCCACCAGAAATTTCTTATCATTCCTTCAATCTCCTCACACAAGCCTTTTGGAATTTGGAAGTAACTCATAGTGTAGGAGGGGACCGCCTGAGCTACTGCCTTTATTAAGATCTCCTTTCCTCCTATAGACAGTAATTTTCCTTTCCACCCCGCTAATTTCCTTCCAACCCTTTCCTTCACTTCCGCAAACACTTCGGTTTTTGATCTTCCAATAATGGACGAAAGTCCTAAATATGTACCATGCCTAGTGTCTTGCATTGGGCCAAGGATGTTCAGCACTTCATACATTTTTCCCTCGGGCGTATTATGACTGAAGAACACAGAAGACTTCTCAGCATTAACTTTCTGGCCAAAGGCAGCTTCGTAGAGCTCAAGGATCTCAATAAGTTTGTGGCATTCTTGACCTGAGGCTTTGCAAAATAAAAGACTGTCGTCCGCAAAAAATAAATGAGTAACCATCGGAATTCCCCTACAAATAGAGATCCCACTCAGCATCTAATTCCTAGCTGCCTCCTTAATTAAAGATGAGAACCCATCTGCACATAACATGAATAAGTAAGGAGATAAGGGGTCACCCTGTTGGAGACCCCTTGTAGGGAAAATACAGCCATGGACCTCTCCATTGATAATTACGGAATAAGAAATAGTAGAAATGCACTTCATAATTAATTGAATCCATTTCTCATGGAAACCCAATTTTTCCATCACTTTCTCAATAAAGCCCCACTCCACGAGATCATAGGCCTTACTCATATCGAGTTTGACCACCATAAAATTTTCCTTCCCCTCTTTTTTATGTTTAAGGTAGTGCATCAATTCAAAGGCAACTAATACATTGTCAGTAATGAGTCTTTCCGAAAGGAAAGCACTTTGATTTTCTGTTACAATCTGAGGGAGTATATTTTTTAGGCGGTTTGCAATTGCTTTAGAAACTAGCTTATAAACTACATTGCATAAGCTTATCGGCCTAAAATCAAACATCTTAGTAGGACTACTGATTTTTGGAATCAAAGTGATGTTGGTTCTATTTAAATCAGCAATTGACATATTGGAATTTAGCACATTCAGAACCATACATGTAATGTCATTCCCTACAACATCCCAATATTTTTGAAAGAATATAGCAAACATACCATCAGGTCCTGGGGCTTTTGTAGGATGCATTTGCTTTAGAGCCGTAATCACTTCTTCCTTTGTAAAGGCTGAGATCAGTCTCTAGTTCATCTCTTCTGTTACTCTGGTAGGAATCGAATTAGTAACCTCAGAGATTCGGCAAGGGTGGCAAGTAGTAAACAAAGACTCAAAATAAGCAGTGGCTGTTGCAGCAATGCTCTCATTTGTATCACACCAGTTCCCATTCTCATCCCAGATGCCATTAATAGTATTTTTCTTTTTCCTTTGCGATGCCTTTGAATGGAAGAACTTAGTGTTGCTGTCTCCCTGGCCATACCAAAAAACTCTAGATCTCTGGTGACAAAAGGTCTCCTCGCAATCAATAAGGTCATTTATCTCCCTTCTTAACCTATTTACCTCCCTCCCCCTAGTTCCATCTTTATCCTGGAGAGTCAGAGCATTGAGGATTTTCCTTTTGTTCTGAATTTGCTTGGGTACGTAACCAAACACCGACTTGTTCCATCTTGCCAAATCTGCTGCACAGCTTTGAAGACCAGCCGCTATGCCTTCATGTGTGCCTTGGTGCTGACACCCCTTCCAAGCATTTTTGATAATTTCCTTACACTCCTCTTTTTTAGTCCACATTTCCTCAAAATGAAACCTACGCTTCCGAGGGGGCTGCATAGCATAAGAGTCAGTGATCAACAAAGCACAGTGGTCTGAGGTCGAATCTACCAAATGGAAAACTCTAGTTCTATTAAAGTAGTTAATCCAATCATTGGTAGCAAGGGCTCTATCTAGCCTCAAGTATACGCGGTCTTCCCCTTCTTGCATGTTGCACCACGTGAAATCGGTACCGCAATACCCCAAATCCTTAAAACCATAGGCATTAACCACCCTCGAAAGCCATCCATTTGCCTTTTGGGTCTTGTTGCCCCCCCCCCCCCCCCCCCCCCCCCCCCCAGACAGAATCTCATTGAAGTCTCTATAGCATAACCAAGGAAGATGGAATTTTCCGTTTAACGCCGCAAGCTCTTCCCACGATTCCTTCCTTCTATAAGCCACCGGATTCCCATAAAAACCAGTGATCCTCCACCTGAAACCCGACTCATTTTCTGAAATAATCACATCAATATAGCTATTGGAATAACCCATAATTTCTAACTCAACTTCTCTTTTCCGCAGCATTGCTAATCCTCCACCACTATCCTTCCTAGGGACAATAAGACCATTAACAAAATTAATTTTTTCCATTACTTTTTCCATAGCTTTCTTCTTCATTTTTGTTTCTGAAAGGAAAACAATTTTGGGATCCCACCGTTGGACTAATTCGCCCAACACTCGAACTATCCGGAGGTTCCCAAGCCCCCAGCAATTCCTTCCTAAGAAATTCATTTTTCTCAGTGGTGCTACCTAGTAGCCACCGCCGTTTCCTCACAAAAAAACACATTTTCCTTACCTTCCCCGCTGCAATTTTTCTTTTGGAGCCGGCCTTCACTTTCTGCCAGCACCTCTGTATTTTCATGTCTCTTCGTACCCACTGCTATTTCCTGAGTCTTCGTATTAGCACCTTGGGTCTGGCCAATATCTCTAGCCATCTTTTTTAAATTCGCTTTACCCGTTCCACATCTTCCCTTACTTGGGCCGCATTGCACATCACCACATTTGTAGTATTCCTTATTTGGCTTGGGCTTAAGTGGACTTGTGGCATCCTGCTCATTCTTATTGGGCTTCACGACCTGGCCCACAATGGTTGACCCTTCCTTGTTAGTTATGGACAGCTCCTTAACTAGACAACTCTTAGTTACTTTTTGTGTACTGCATGGCCCCTTTCCCTTACTTAAATCCTGCTTTTCAGAACAAAAGTTGTCCCATTCACTCTGATAACTTGCTGCACACATACCTGACCTTTCATCATGTCTCTGTTTTTCAAAAATTTCCCTCCCTTCAAGGTTGACCTTTCCGCCCAGATTGCCGCTCCCAACATATTCACTTTCAACGGAAAGCACCACTTCCCCCACCGTGGTTTGATACTTCCTTCCCGGCTCACCACCACTCTTTGGTTCATGGCTACTACTTTCGGCGGCTCTGGACCCATTATTTGTTCCTTTTGAAATGTTCTCAGCCCTCAACCACTCTCCATATTGCCGCTCCAATGGTTGCTCCTCAAATACCATACCACAATGCTTCTCATCATGTCCTATTTTTCCACAAGTAAAACAGAAAGTAGGCAATCTCTCATATTTAAAACAAACCCAGGTTCTTTCTCCATCCATGTTTGTAATATATCCACCCCTTTGCAGTGGCTTCTCAATGGGCAAGTCTATCCTCACTCACATGAATTTGGCTTGGTCAGCCTGCCAAGACCGTTTGTCAACCTCAATTACCCTTCCTATCTTACCCTCAATATCTCTCCCAGCATCTTCAGTCATATACTCAAAGGGCAAGCCCCAAACCTGGACCCAAAATGGTGCGTGAGTGAAAACCAAATTGGCTGAAGATAGACCTTTCCTCCATCAACATAAAAGCAGGAGATTGTTTTCGAAATTCCACGGCCCGCTTTGCTCCACCCACTCTAGCTGAAACATTGAACTAAACTTAAATTGCAGAATATTGTTTCCAACCTCCACTATTCTCAGATCAGAGCCCATCTTCCATGCTGATCTCAAAGTGTTCTTGAGAGCTCTCTGGTTTTGATTACGATCTGCCAACAATCTCCCAAACAAACTCAGTGCACACTCTTCCAGCAAGTCTGGTGAACTGTTTGAAGAGATGAAAATATCTTCCTCCTCTTCTCTAGTAAGCTGTAAATTTTTTAGACTATCGACTATAGTTTGCTCCATATCATGTGTAGGAACAGAGGCGAAGTAGAAAAGATAAGAGACTAGAAAAGAAAAAAACTAGGAAAAAAGAAGAGCCCTTAAGCTCTGACACTTAAGGGAGAAAAGTCTCGCTTCATGACGCGAGAGAGAGAACTCCTACAGGGGAGAGACCTCCGTAATATGTCCATTTTGGGCAGGGCAGAAACGGAGAACATTTAATGACAAGATTGATCAATGATAGTGAGGCTCTGTTAACTAGTAGTCTGTTGATTGCAGATGTACATTGCTGTTCTAGTATTTTTAATGAATTACGCTACTCTCTTAACTAATTTAGCCAGTTTTTCTTAATGGAACTTTTGATATCTTTTTTCTCAAAAAAAAAAAAAAAAAGATAACATATGGTAAAACTATTGTAGAAATGAATATTAGAGTTCATAACTTACATTCTCAAAAAACAGTTTTAAGAGTACATTTTTAAACTCAATGGCATTGGGATCCACTTAGAAACGAAAATAAAAGAAAATAAAGAAAGAGATGCATTTATCGTTTTTATTTGTAAATATCAACATTTGATGTAACTAACGATCATATGATCTAGTGATATTTCAACTATATATATTAATTTATGTAAAGTGATATATTCATTATTTACGATAAATGCAATAGAGATTTTTTTTCCTAGATGCTATATGACTTGAAATTTATATTAGCCACTTTGTAATAATTGCTTCATGCTTTTAGATTAAGACGTTAATGTGTTTGTTTTTGGTGATCACGAAATTTGCATTGAAATTCCTTATTCAATAATAAGAGACTTTTTACTAATAGAGTTAACTAAAATTTCACTCTCTTGAAATTTAGGTGGATGTATACTTTTGAAAATGAAGATTTATTTTATGAAACAAGTAAAAGAGTATCTATGTGCACTATTAGAATTTTCATATGGACTGATGTTTAGAATTATAGCCTATCAAAAAAAAAAAATGTTTAGAAATATAGCCTAACCTGACTTTGGTAGATGTCTTATTCTCTTATATTAATTTATTATTTCTTAAAATATGCCTTTGAAAGTAATAATAAATATACGGTTTGAATCAATGACCTATACTATTTTACTCATCCCTCCATTACATTACGCTTTATATATATTAAGGAGCTAAATAATAATTAAGGATTAACAAACTAATCTGCTTGCAAAAAAAGGATTAAAAAAAACTAATGACTTTAGTTTTTTTGGCGTTTGTTTTATTTTCGTACGGTAACATATAAGGTTAAAATCCTCCTTTCCAATTAAAAATGTTAAAAAAAAAAAAAAAAAAGATTAAAAGAATAAAGTTAATGGGCCAAATCATTTTGGGCTGTGTATTCTCTATTTTCTAATTTCCGAGTCTATCCACTTTTCCATAAAGAATAACCTGGGTTAGCAATAATGGGTCTTAGGTCGGCTTTAGGTGCTAATCTGCACAGCCCATGTATATATTGCTTCTAAATGTAATAGCAAAATCAGTGGGCCTCGCTCATCACGGTACCATAAGAGTATTAGACCAAAAAATAAGATGAACTAAAATGAATCTGACCATGCCACGACGGCCCACATATCTCTGATGCTGGACATTCTCAAATCCATGAATATTATAAACCTAAGCCCAACTCTTTTCAATAGAGTTATCATCGCTATGAAATTTGTAGGTTTCCTTTGTTTTGACATAATAAAACGCTTTCTTAAAAATAACTCATTTTCGTGTGTTTAGTTGTTAACCTAAAGATGAGTTATTTAATTAACTCATGAAATATTATCCATATTTCTTTTAATTCCAAACAATTATGTAAGCAAAAATTATATTCATGAAAACATACTCGAGATTAGAAAGCATCAAATGGGAAAACTGACTTCAAATTGGAATAGAGAGCAGTAGAGAGAAAAAAGTAACCATAAAATTTTTTTGGGTAAAGTTTATGTCCAATGCCTTTTGGCACCGAACCCAATGCGATTTCTAGACGTTTGTCTGCATCATATTGCATCTAATGCAAAAAAACACTAGGCAATGGCCATATTTGAACATTTTTAACTCATACTTATAAGAACCATACCAAACATTGCACAATCAAAATTTGTTGTTGTTTTTTTTTTTTTTTTTAGAATACTAAATATTTTAACACACACACGGGGAGAGGAGAGAATGATGTTTTTAAATGTTGTAAACTTTTTTTTTTTAAGGAAAAAATGTAGTAAACTTAAATTGGACTAATTTATGAATTGAATCAAATGTTCTCTTTAACTAATAAGTGCCAGGCCGGCCCCTCCAAACGCACCAATATATATATATATATATATATATATATATATATTCCCTTAGAAAAAAGGCCCAATCCCCATGCACTAAATTTTTTATATGATTGAGCAAAAAAAAACAAAAAAAATTACTAAGTTATGCTAGATATATCTTAAATTTTATTATAGACTTACAAACTAACATGTAACCAATTATTTATAAAAAAGTAATGCAAACACTCATTAACTAAGCTTTTGAAATTCATCAATTATAGTAATTATTACATCATATTCTGAATATTTTGTAGTAGCTTTAGTATTTTGTTTTTTCATTTCTGACAAGGATTCCAAAATAGGATAACAATAGAAATTTAACCCAATTGAAACCCTAAAATGTTTCAAAAACAAAAAATATACAGCAAATGTGTTAGATCATCAATGCGGACTAATCTCCACCTAGCTAGTAGTTTAAGACTTTAATTTTTGTAAACTAATCTCTTACAAGTCACACACCAAACAAGATTTGTCAACGACTAAATTTCTTAGTTTGAATAAATCAAACAAATAAAATAGTTTTACAAATGCGAATTTGTATTGATGAATATGTGGTACAATTCTCTGTGATTGCAAAAGAGTGATCTTCTAATTCGATCTCCTTCAAAGACTTGTTGATCGGAATTGTGATAATGTGATTTTGACTCAAACACCAAATATCCTTCAATTTGGCTGAAGGATGGATCAATGACCCTTGAGACAGAATTACAACGAATCTATGGCTATAAGTTTGTTAGAAATTATTTGTTCTTCATGTGTTCTTCGCATGTTCTTCGTCTTCAAAGGTTTGTGGTGGAAATTTTTCGAGGGTTTGGAGGCTTGAATCCATAGAGCTTTACTGATTTGTGGCTTCTTAAAGTTTCTGGAGGCTTTTGGGCTTGATTCAACAAACTTTAAGATCTAGGCAAGTAGCTTGAATGATTCTGCTTCAAATGTTCTTCTTATTTGAAGGTTGAAGTTCTTGAAGTTCTTAGAGGCTTTAGGACTTGATTCTAGTAGAGTTTCTGTACTTTTGAATCTTCTTTAATGTCGCTTGTGGCATGGATGCCTTGGTGTCTTCCAAGATGTCCTAGTGTGTTGAAATGCCTTAGAAAGGTTTTTATTTATAGGAGTTTAGGGGTAGGTGAGCAACATGTGGCGAAATTTGATTGGTGACATGTGTCACAGTCTGATTAAATGAGCTTTAAGACTTTTTCTCTAAGGCACATGACATCTTTTGATTGGTCAAAATGTTTTGATTTTCAAGGTGACACATGTCAGCACCTGATTGGACTACCTGTGTCATTGTTTACACTCGTTGGGCTGCTTATGTCATTGCTTACACGCGCCAATGTGTGATTGGTTTTTGCATGCATTTTATGTCCTTATTTCAACTACACTTGGCAAATTTCTGTTGGTTTCTAAATAGTGATAGCAAAACCTAATAGCAGTAAGTGGTGCTTTGTAATTGGCCGTACTTTGTGGACTTGGTAATATGATGTGTCAGCTTGTGATAAGTCAGGAATTTTCCCTTTCTACAATATCTATCTATGTCTTTCTTAAAAACAAGATATAATATTAAAATTTTTATTACAACTTTACTCATCATCATATATCAAAGTTAAAGTAAATATCTTTTTTTTTTTTTTTAATTTTCTTTTTGTTAAAATTTATGCTTCAACTATGATATTCAATCCTATTATTCATCTATTTTTGAATTTAATGTTTCAAATTAGTCTTAATTTAAAGGCCTCATATAAATTTTTCACCTTCAACCCTAAATTATGTTGGGCAGGCCTTGAATAAGTGGTAGAAAGTGGTAGAGCACACTCTTTAAACACCCTAAAAAATGTCATAGGTTAAAATCCAATAAAAGGCTTTTCTATTTTCTATGAAACTCCTATGTTAGTCTTCATTTTTCAGCTGAGAATATAGATATGGAAAAAAAAAAAAAGAAAAAAAAAGAGAGAGATAGCCACCTGGTGAATAGTATTTTATATATATATATATATATAACATTTATACCTAATAAGTAATAAACTGTACACATTCATACTAGAAGTACAATAATTTGATTTGAGTCTATTTATATTTTCTAAGTTTAAAAACATGAATTTACATTTAAACATAATTACACACAACTATAGAATAAACTAAATGATATTTGTCAAAAAATTGAGATACTATGAACCAAATTAACGATACGAGGGAGTTTTCCCACACTCCAATATCACATCGTATACACCCACTATGAAAGTGTTGGCATTAATTAGTTGGAACATATGACCACTAATTTGATTTCCACCATTAGGGTTTTTTTTTTTTTTTTTAATTTATTTAAATCTAGGTATAGAACATATCATATAAGAACATTTTTAATAATCAAGATAAGATAAACTATCGCTTTTCTAAATTTATTCACTTAATAAATAGTGAATTGTAATAGTTTAACTACTATTCTAACAACACACTTATATATTCATATAATTTTATTTATATTTATAAAGATCAACATAATTATACTAGAGGTTTTGACCTTAATCTCCAAAAAAAAAAAAAAAAAAAAATGATTAAGGACCTAATTTTTTTGTTCTAACATGCATGTCATGTAGGTTAGTGAAACTGGTGATACATGACCAAATATATCTTGTTTGGCTTGAGAGAAAGAGCCTCTCTCAAAACAAACATTTTAGGAGCATTTTGAAATAAGAGAAGTCTGCATGCATGTAATCCAAAAGAACATTCATATAATTTATTTATTTTTTTAAAGATCACCATAATTATACTAGAGGTTTTGACCTTAATCTCCAGACAAAAATTAATTGATTAAGGACATAAATTTTTTTTTTCTAACATGCATGTCACGTAGGTTAGTGAAACTAGCGATATTTGACCAAATATATCTTGTTTGGCTTGAGAGAAAAAACCTCCCTTAGAACAAACATTTTAGGAGCATTTTTAAATAAGAGAAGTCTGCCATGCATGTAATCCAAAAGGGTTACATATATAAGGATTATATATATATATATATATATATATATATATATATATATAATGGGACAAGTTCTCCCACACCTAAGATATTATGGACAATCATTACAAAAAAAATGTTCTATAGCCGCGTTTTAAAAACATGGCTATAGCTCCAAAAAAACGTGGCTATAGCCCGATTTGGCCTATAACTGCGTTTTTTTAGGCCACGTTTTCAACTGTGGCCTCAAATCCGTGACTATAGGCCTGAGTGGTCTATGGCCGCATTTTTTCAAACGCAGCTATAGGACCGGTCCAATGGCCACGTTATTATAAACATGGCTATAGGACATACTCTAGCTGCATTTTCAAACGCAGCCATAGACCCTTATATTTTTTTTAAAATTAAAATTTTAATTCTTAAAATTAATGCTTTCAAACTTTAAAATTTAAATTTTAATTAAATTAAGAAATTCAAAACAACAATACAAACCCAGCAAATTCAAATTCAGACAAAAACCCAGAAAATTTCAAAATTAACCAAACACAACATGCCCACAATACAAACACAACATGCTCTAAAATACAAGAAAATAGTACAAGAACATAAACAGAACATCTCCTTCAACAAAATCAACCCAAATTGATACAATCTATTCAAGGAAAACAAAAGTACAAGCTCAAAAATACAAAAATCCCCATAACAGAAACACAACCAAAAAGAGTCCATATGCTCAAACTCAAAATTAATCAAAACACAATCAAACAAAAGAAAATAATTTTTGACCATGGGTCAGAGAAAAATAAAGCAAAGAGAGATAATTTTTTGAGGCACTTTAGCTTCATTGATTCAAAATCTTCAAATCTAAAGTAAAGAGAGACTCAATCTTCAAATCTATTGCAAAGAGAGAATGAACAAAACTCAAAGAACAAAGAACAAAATCCCATATTTTCACAAACCATTCATACAGCATCAGTGGGAAAGAGGCATTAACAGTGTGGGTCAGCACTTTTTTAATCTCCGGTAACATAGATCGATGACAGCATGAGAGAGAGATTGAGATTAATATGAGAGAGATTTTTTTTTTTTTTTAAATGATTGTGAGAGCACTATTTTTGCTTTTGAGGTGAGGGAGGGTCTGAGAGGGAGGGACTGAGAGCACTTTTTTTTTTTTTTAAACATTCAGTTTTTTTAATGAATATTTTGGAATATGCCATAGAATATTCTAGGAATATTCTATGGCATATTCCATTTTTGTTTACGTGAACCCACCGCGGTTTTGGTTTTTTGTTTTGTTTTTTTTTTTTTATGGAATATGTTGGAATATGCCATAGAATATTCTAGGAATATTCTATGGCATATTCTATTTGTGTTTATGCTGAAGTGAACCCATTCTTTTTTTTTTTTTTACCTATAGCCACGTTTTTAAAAACGTGGCTCTAGACTTAACCTACAGCCGCATTTTTAAATGTGGCTATAGGTCCTCCTTTTTAAAAAAAAAAATTTATTTGGCTGGACCTATAGCCACGTTTTTAAAAAACGTGGCTATAGACTAACCTATAGCCACGTTTCTAAGAAACGTGGCCATAGACTTAACCTATAGTCGCGTTTTTAAATGTGGCTATAGGTCTGCATTTAAAAAAAAAAAAATTATTTGGCTGGACCTATAGCCACGTTTAAAAACGCAGCTATAGGTTAAGTCTATGCCCACGTTTCTTAAAAACATAGCTATAGGTTAAGTCTATAACCGCGTTTTTTAAAAACGTGGCTATAGGTGAAGTTTATAGCCACGTTTCTTAAAAATGTGGCTATAGGTTAGCTATTGCCACGTTTTTGTAAACGCGGCTAAAAAAAACGCGGCTATAGACTCGCGTGTTTTGTAGTGAATGTTACTCGAGATTTCCATGTTAATACTCACAACACTATAAACCCTATTGCACAAGTTAGAACTCAAGCTTCAACTTACCTCCTTATTCGAGCAGCCTTGCCTTGCCCTACTAAAACTGCTACTACACCTGATGAGTCATTTGCTAAGTTCAAAAAGAAGAAACCTGCCTTTGATGTATTCAATAAAACTGCCCTGATTGCACTATTAAAGCTATCTTGGAAGTATGGAAAAGAAGTTGCAAATGCTAACTCAGAAGAAGAGGAAGATTATCAAGAATCTAAGGCATCCTCAGAGGTCTCTATTACTAATAATGATAACCTTATTATACCTATGATCAAGAATTATTTGGGCAAGACATAGTGACTACTAGACTTGGTTGAAAATTAACTCTGTCGGAACAAATTGCCAAGATTGTTAAACCTAATGCAAATGAATGACCTGCTGAAGCTACATCAATTTCACTCATTTTGTTAAAGCTGCATTGATTCCCACTCATTATGTTGAAGGTTGATCGATTCTTGCTGCTCAGATTTTGGCTATTTTCCACGAAGATGATTCCTTCTCCAGAAAGCACATACCAACATGTTTGCTAATGGCATTGCCTACTGATGACCTGCTGTGAATAGTAAAAAAGTCAATTTTACTGTTCACTATTTACTATTCATTGTTTAAATAATGTTTTAATTTTGCTTGTAAAAGGGTTATCCCTTTCAGCTTAGAGACATAACTTTTTTTTTTTTGTTTTTCCAATCTAGCACCCACCTGTTTCAATCATGAATATTGGGAAAAATGCGCCATCAACTATGCAGTAGAAGCCTGGTATGGCTAGACACATGGGGAATCCTGTAACTGATCAAGTAGTCTTGATGGGGTTCGGTGTGGCAGCATCGGCAGAGTTAGGTGCCGTTGGTACGGCTTATGGTTCTAATCAGCTTGGTGATGACTCTTCTAGTGCTAATCAGTCAATATTATATTAACATTTTTTCAATACGTGTAAGCGTTTTATATTGTGATGTTGATGATTGGAATTGTGGTGGATTGTTGAATTGGAGCAAGCTGGTGGCTTGCATGGTATTATGGTGTGACTACTTTTAATGCATTTTTAGAAATTAACTGTATTACATTACATTCTACAACTTATATTTTAGGAGTTGTGATTTTAATTTATTGGTGTAACTACACTTAATGCGTTGTTACAAATGTTTCTTATAGCATAGTTAATATTTTTACTTTACGATTTTAATGTAGTATTGTTTTTATATTTATGCAGATTTCTTATTGGTGGCTTTTAAGGCATTTTCTTTTGGCATTACTTGAAAACATTTGAGGACATCTTCTTTTCGCCCTAATTATATTACACTAATACTTTTTTTTATTATAAAATATCTTGTGTTATTGTATGTGTTGCAAAAAATTTGTATGGATGGATTGAATCGAATACTTGTTTTATTTTTACTTTTGGAATAGATGGATCATTTTTCTTTTAAATGTGTTGTTCAAATGTGAGGTTTTAATAATGTAATGATAGGCTACAAGTTAATATAAAAGAACCGAAATATATGAAAATAGAAAATTATTTTTGGCAACGAATTATTCCGTCACCAAATATAGCAAAATTTTTTTAAAAAAATTGTTTTGTCAATGACCAAATATGGAAGAAATAAAAAAAAAATTTTAAAAAAAAAATTGTTTTGGCAGCGAAAAATTTTGTTCCTAAATATAGCCGAAATTTTTAAAAATGGTTTTGGCAATGAACTTTTTTGTCGTTATATGTAGCTGAATTTTTTTAAAAATGGTTTTGGCGATGAAATTTTTCTTTGCTAAGTATGATTTAATAAAATAAAATACGTTTGGCGGTGAAACTATTTCGTCACTAAATAGTGTATTTAGAGAGGAAAACTTTGGCGACGAAATAGTTTCGTCACCAAAAGTTTTTTTTTTTTTAAACTACTCGACCTTTTGGCGACAAAATTTTTTGTCACCACGACTTTTAGCAATGGGGTATTAGCAATGAAACCAATTTCGTTGCCAAAAAACACTTGTGGCAACAAAAAAAATGAACTTTTAGTGACAAATATTTTCGTTGCTGAAAATACGTTTTGTTATAGTTAATGCGCAACCAGAGAAGACAAAAGCCTACAATAATCAAAAAGAGAATCATGTCTCTCTCTCTCTCTCTCTCTCTCACACCTAGAAATATGCAGCTACCCTGTGAGGGAAGCCTGGGAATTTAAGGGAGGGTCAATTACACACACTTCAACACCATGACAGTTTCCATTGTTTTTGAAGAGTATGTGTGCTATGTGCGCACTAGACATTTTTCATGAGATATTTCAAAATCTAGCTAAGTAACAACTTACAAGACATAGATCGCAATAGTTTTGAATACCACATTGTTCATACCGGAATAGATAGAAAATCTCATACTAGTATGCATGCAAATCAAAACGATAACCCCCATATTTCACCTCGGATGAAATTTCGTACCCATTTTTGGATCATTTCAAATGTTTTGGTCAGTTTCAGTTAATACCATTCGAAGTTATAGATTCAACTGGAATGCATAAGAAGTATTAAAAAAGAAAAGAAAAATGATGAAGCACACAGGTACAATTTGACACCCATTGATATAGCAAATTGTTAATAGTAGTAAGCAAAAAAATGATGTTAATAATGAGCCTAAATAATAATTAGTGAAAGACATACTAATTCAACATGTTGGTAAAAAAAAAAAAAAAAAAAAGAGTTAATTTTTCATGAGTGCGCATACTTGCATGCACTTGGGGCGGAGACACGTTTTACTATGCCCTCGTTTTATAGCTGGTAAAAAAATAAAATAAAAATAAAGCCCTAGAGAATTTTTTGTAAGCATTGACTGGCCGCCCATGTGCCATTGTCTCATTAATATTTCTCTCCTCCTCCAACACATCATCATCACAAGCCTACAACTGTAATTTTATTTTTTCTTTTTCTGCTAAACTTTAATGTCATTCAAACGAAAGGGAGGAAACTACAGCATGCCTACAACTTGTATTTGTTTTACTAAACATTGGCTTCCTTTTATTACTTCTCCTTTTTCATTTTTTTAATATAGCCACCTACCAAAAGATCTTATCTCTAACAAGATTTTTCGTAGTCTCACAGTAACTCTCTTCAATAGAGTAAAGATAGGAACCATAGCAAAATCTACAACTTTATTGAAATTTGTGCACGTAATAAGTTGTAGTGATAAAGTTGAGGGTCCACAAATATTCACCACTCACAATTTTGTGTACGGACAAATGGTAGCTTTTGCTGTATTATTAGCATTTTTACTTTTCCATCTCTCTGACTCTCTCCACTTCCATTTCTTCCCATTTTTTTCATTTCTATTTTACTTCAATTTTTAGTTTTAATTTATTTTATGGTTTATGATTTTTTTATTAAGCCAATTAATAGTCTATGCAGTTCATTTCCGTACAAAACAATATGTCCAACAATCCTTGAGTAAGTTGCATACTTGCACGCACAAGTTCCAAAAAACATTATCCGGTAAAAAAAAAGTTTGAATTATTTTTGGTATTTTTTTAATTGTAACTTTTTTTTTTATTTTAACAAAAAATTGCTACATAATTCAATAACTAAATAAAAATCAGATATTAAAATTCCTTACCATTTATCATTTGATATTTGAAATAAAAGAACACATTCAGCTTAAAAAGAAAAATTACTGAAAAACCTTTGCAAAAGTCGCCATCCAAATAAAACTGACTGGACCCTCAAAAAAAAAAAAACTGACTGCCTCCCATGCGTCATTGTTTCATTTAAAGATCCTAATTCCTAGTCACCTTCTATTTTACTTTTCAATTGCATTATTTTCCAACATACTACTTTCTAGCCACCTTCCAAAAGATTTCATTCATTTTGTTGTAGGGGGTAAAAAGTAGAAAGATAAAAAATTGTAAAAAAGTAAAAGGATAAAAAAAAAAATTATTTTCTCTTATTTTTGTTTAGTTGGGAGTGAAAAAGTGAAGAGATGGAAAAAATGAGTTTAAATAAATTTACTCATATACCATTGTTAAAGAATGGTGTCAAATAAAAAAAAAATGACAAATAACCACACAAAAAAGAGCAATCACCCAAAATTTTTCATAAAAATTAAAAACATGTTGCAAAAAAAATCACATCCAATAAAAATAAAAATAAAATATCCCACTCAAGCCTTAAAAAATCAAAAGAAAAAAAATTAGAAAAAAAGAGAGGCAATGTTAATGCTGAATAAAAAAATGACAACTGGCAACGTGATTGCCCAAAAAAAAAAAAAAGGCAACGTTACTTGCAAAGTTGTTGCCCAGAAAAAAAGAAAAAAGAAAAAAGAAAAAAAGGTGTGAGGACAAAAGGTCCAGGGCATGTTTTTGGGCCTTGGACCTGATTTGAGGGTATTTACTCGTCCGAGGAGGGTTAGTGGTAGTAACGACATCTAATTTAAAAGTCCACAAGTAAACTGTCTCGAAAAAAGACTAATGGAAATAGTCTGAGGAGGGGCAACACTTCGGCTAAGTGAAGTGAATGTCAGATGATACGTCATAGTGATAAGAATGATATTCTAAAAGGTCTTGCGGATGAAGATGTGTTTCACAATGGCACATAGAGGAAAAATGAATAAGAAATATCTTAGAAAAAACTACTACCACGCATTAAAGACTCTACACCAACCTCTCTAGCCACATTAATGAGGAAGTGACATCTAAATAGTGGTGATCAGCCTTACAACTATTGTTTGAAGACTTCAAGAGGGAGTAGATGGGAGAAGTATCTTGATCGATGATCTGATCCATACGTGAAGGATAGAGAGAAGAAGGAGGATAATATAAAAAGAAAAGAAAGGCATTCAAGAAAGGGGATCGGAGAAGAAATAGGAAAAATACTGTATAAACCACCACTCTTCGTTGTAATCCATCTGTGGTAGAAGGAAAGATAATACAAATTGTCATTGGCTTATGTCTGAGGAGAAATTTTGTTACATAAGCAGTTCATTGCATGTGACTTAGGAATCTAGGCCATCATTTTTGTTATTTAACATCCCTAGAATTTAGATTTCAAGCACATTCTATAAATTTCATTGTATTGGGTTTTTTGGGCCTGTCCCCTTCACATTGTTGGGTTTGGGTGCAAATTGTGACCTTACAATTGGCGCCGTCTGTAGGAAATCTTGTGTTTCAGGAAGGGTAGCACTATGGTAAGCTCAGGTCCATACCATGAAGAATCAATGGGATCCCAACGTGAAGATCATTTCTTGCATCTTGAGCAGGACAGAGATCGGGAAGGTAGTGTGCATTCAGCTCATACTAATAGGAGCCATTCACGAAATGGAAGCAGGATTCCTCACAAGGAAAATGCTAAGGTCATGCAGAAGGAGATTGACCACCTGAAGAAGAAGTTGCGTTGTAAGAGACGAAGGTGAACTCCCTCTTTTTTTTACCCTTCCTCTGAAGATTCCCAGGGTAGTAGTTATAGGCTCAGATCAATAACTCCTCCTAGTAAGTCTTTCTCCTATAAGGAGGATTATCTTCATGGTCGTGAAGACAAGAAGCCTTCCTCCAGGGCTTGGGAAATGATGCTATGAGTAGAGTATTGCACCAAATTTTCAAGTCACTTTTCACACGTAGGGTGGAAAAGGAGAAGCCTCCAAGGCGATTCACCCAACCCATGTTCACCCATTATAATGGTCGAACGGATCCTGTAGAGCATGTGAGTCATTTCAATCAGAGGATGGCGGTAAACTCTAAAAATGAAACTTTAATATGCGAAGTCTTCCCTTATAGCCTGGGACTTGTTGCGATGAGGTGGTTTAATGACTTAAGAGCAAGTTCTATTGATTCCTTCATGGATCTCACTAGGGCATTTGGGTATCGCTTCATCACCTGCAGGAGAGTTCCTCGGCCTCTGGATTCGTTATTGTCCATGGCCATGCGAGAGGGGGAGACCCTGAAAACATACTCTAACAGGTATTGGAAGATGTTCAATAAGATCGATGCTGATTTTGATGATGTAGCGATAAGGACTTTCAAAGTTGGCCTTCCTACTGAACACGACTTAAGGAAATCTCTGACAAAAAGCCTGTAAGGAGTGTTCGTCGGCTCATGGATCACATTGATGAGTACAAGCGAGTTGAGGAAGATCAACATCAAGGTAAGGAAAAGGCGAAGGTTATCCTTCAGGAGAGGAGGGATTTCAGGTCGGACAGATACAACAACAATAGGCACCGAAGAGATTTTGCCAGGGCAATCTGGTCCTACCATTCCTCAGGTGGTTAATACTGTATTCCAGGAACCTGTGCATTAGGTGCTGGAGAAAATCCAGAATGTATCATATTTCAAATGTCCCAACAAGATGGCTGTAGACCCCATGAGGCGTAATCAGAACCTCGATTGCCACTATCATCAGGAAAGGAGCCACACTACTGAGGATTGTAAGACTCTGTGAAATCATTTGGAGCAATTGGTTAAGGAGGGAAGGTTAAAGTAGTTCTTGTATCGACCCAATGGGCAGGGAGATCATTCAGGTTCAGTAAATCAGGGTAACAATGCTTCAAAGCCTCATTTGGGTAAGGTCAATGTTATCTTTGCTGCTTCAGGTAGGATTGGTTCTCATCTTTCTAAGGTGATGTTTGTGGCATGAACCCTTGCCGAGGAGTCTAGCTCTGAGCCGAAGAGGATTAAAGGGAATGTCCCACCTATTTTTAGGTTTCTCGGAAGAAGATAAGATCGAAACTATCCAACCCCATGATGATGCTTTCGTAGTTATGCTGAAGATAGGGGGCTACGATGTAAAGAGGGTGATGGTTGACTAAGGTAGTGGTGCGGATATTATATACCCTGACTTGTTCAAGAGGCTAAACTTAAAGCTTAAGGATCTTACAACTTATGATTCGCCACTGATAAGTTTTGAGGGGAAAGCTGTCATGCTAAAGGGGCAAATTAGGTTGCCTGTGTAATCAGACCCAGAAGTTGTAGATGTGGATTTCATTATGGTAGATGCTTATTCTCCCTATACAGCCATTATGGTAAGACCTTGGTTGCATGCTCTGGGTACCGTGTCCTCAACTCTACATGTCAAAGTCAAGTTTCCATCTGGGGATCGGATCGAGGAATTAATTGAGAGTCAATCTGTGGCTAGACAGTGCATGGTGGCTGCAATTTTGCATTAACCTGGGCCGAAGTTCTCGGCCTCAACTGAAGGGGGATTATAGCAATCACTGTCTCAAGCGACACCCAGGGTAGCAGTGGTGGAAGAGCCTGCATGTGAAGAATTAGCGAAGGTTCTTATAGATGATGATCCTGAAAAATTATTTCAAGTAGGAGTTTAGTTGCCACCTTAGGAGAAGGTAGAGTTGGTTATGTTTTTGAAGAAGAATACAGATGTATTTGCATAGGATGCTTATGAGGCCCCCGGGATTGATCCGAGTTTTATTTGTCACTATTTGAATGTTAATCCGGCTGTGGTACCAAGGAAGCAACCACCTCGGGGCTCATCTAAAAAGCATTCTAAGGTCTTCAAGGAAGAGGTACTCAAGCTCAAAAAGGTTGGTGCTATCAAAGAGGTGTTTTATCCTGAATGGTTGGCTCACATAGTGGTAGTGAAGAAGAAGAATAGAAAATAGAGAGTATGCGTAGACTTCACAAATTTGAACAATGCTTGTCCTAAAGATTCTTTCCCAATGCCTCGTATAGATCAGTTGGTAAATGCCACTATTAGGTATAATTGGATGAGTTTCTTGGATACATTTAAAGGTTATCACCAAATACCTTTGGCTTTGGATAATCAGGAGAATACTGCTTTTGTCACCCTACAGGGAACTATCACTATAAGGTAATGCCTTTTGGTTTGAAGAACGCAGGAACTACCCATCAAAGGATGATGACCAGGATGTTTAAGCCACAGTTAGAAAAGACAATTGAAGTATATGTGGATGACATGTTGGTAAGAAGTAAAATGGTTTTCATGCATATGGAAGACTTAAATAATATTTTTCAGACGCTAAGGAAGTACAAATTGTGCCTTAATGCTTCCAATTGTTCTTTTGGTGTGAGATCTGGTAAGTTTCTGGGTTATATGGTAACTCATTGGGGAATTGAAGTCAACCCTACGCAGGTTAGGGTAATTAATAGCTTACAGCCACCTCGAAATCCTAAAGAGGTTCAAAAGTTGACAAGGATGACTGCTACTCTCAACTGGTTTATTTCTTGGTCTGCAGACAGGTGCAGACATTTCTTCTAGTTGCTGAATAAGTGGAAGGGATTTGAATGGACCGAGGAGTATTTCAACAGCTTAAGGAGTATCTTTCACGACCACCCATTATGTCTCGGCCGGAGGTTGATGAAGTTTTGTTCGTGTATATTGCTGTAGCTAATCATGTTGTTAGCTTGGTTCTGATACGAATTGATAATGATATATAAAGGCCAGTTTATTATGTGAGCAAATATTTACTTGAGGCCGAGGTGCATTATTTACCGTTGGAAAAAGCAATCTTAGCGGTGGTGCATGCTACGTGTAAACTTCCCCATTACTTCCAATCTTATACAGTTGTTATTTTAACTCAACTTCCTCTTAAGTCTATACTTCAGAGTGCTAACTATACGGGAAGGATTGCTAAATGAGGTACCATTTTGGGGGCTTTTGATATCAAATATATGCCTCGCACTTTCATGAAGGGTTAAGTCCTTGCTGATTTGGTGGCAAAATTTGCTGAGCCTTCATTAGAAGAGAATGCTAAAAGGTTGGACATGGATGAAAAATTAGTTTGCATGATTTCATGCAAGGAACCTTTGATATGGAAAGCGTATGTTGACGAAGCTGCGAATCAAAGAGGATCTGGCATGGGGCTAGTCTTGGTGTCCCCTAAGGGAATTACTTTTGAGAAATCCTTGAGACTGGGGTTCTCGGCCACTAACAATGATGCCAAATATGAAGTTTTATTGGTTGAAATGGATATGGTTCAAAAAATGGGTAGAAAAACAATGCAAATATTTTCTAATTCATAATTAGTAGTGAGCCAGGTGGAAGGAAAGTTAGAGGCTAGAGATCCAAGAATGTAAGAGTACCTAACCCGAGCTAGGTATTTGCAATTAAAATTTGAATTTTTTACCTTGTTACATATATCCAAGAGTATGAACACCCATGCTGACTCCTTAGCCACTCTTGCGACATCCTCAACATAAAGCCTACCTCGAGTCATCCTCATTGAAGATCTGTGTAAACTTGTTGAAACGAACAGTAATACCATCCGGGTTCATCAAATTAGGGTGGGACCTAGTTGGATGAATCCT
This sequence comes from Castanopsis chinensis, assembly GCA_032878915.1. NCBI lineage: Eukaryota > Viridiplantae > Streptophyta > Magnoliopsida > Fagales > Fagaceae > Castanopsis > Castanopsis chinensis. The sequence continues at coordinate 1,282,013 of JAVQMG010000098.1, read as the reverse complement.
ATAGTGTCATTCCTCAAAAGTGATATCTTTCCCGAAGAGAAGTCCGAAGCAGATAAAGTACTCAGAAAAGCATCTCGATTCTGGCTGTTCGAGGACCAAAAGTTATACAAACGCTTTTTTTCAGGACCATATTTGCTGTGTATACATTCTGACGCAACGAAGTTACTTTTGAAAGAGTTACATGAAGGGATTTGTGGAAGTCACATAGGAGGAAGGTCTTTATCTCATAGAGCTCTTACACAGGGGTATTGGTGGCCTAATATGCAGAAGGAGAACAAGATTATGCAAAAAAAGTATGACCAATGTCACAGATTTGCTCCCAACATCCATTAACCAGGGGGTGTCTTTAATTCTCTGTCTAGTCCTTGGCTTTTTGCTCAATGAGGTTTGGACATTGTAGGGCCTTTCCCAAAAGTAGCAAGGAATAGGAGGTGGTTGCTCGTTGGAGCGGATTATTTCACTAAATGGGTTGAAGCTGAGCTATTATCAAACATTAGGGATGTAGATGCGAAGAAATTTGTTTGGAAAAACATTGTCACCAGGTTTGGAATCTCTCATACTCTCCTTTCAAATAATGGCCTACAATTTGATAGTAGACCTTTATAAAATATTGTTGTGATCTAGTCATCACGAATAGATATTCCACTCTAGCATATTCGTAAGAGAATGGACAAGCTGAGGCGGTCAATAAAGTTATAGTTAATAGGCTCAAGAAAAGACTAGATGATGCTAAGGGGAGATGGATGGAAAAATTGCCACATGTTTTGTGGACGTGGGTATTGCCAAGAACCCAGCATAGGAGAAACTGAGACCTAATTGGGAAGGACCTTATCGTATCGCTTCGGTTGTTGGCATAGGGGCATATTATCTTGAAAATTTAGATGGACATGTTATACCCCGTCTCTAGAATGCAAATAACCTATGGAGATACTATTATTAATGAAAGGTCTTTTTGCTATCTTATTTCTGTTGATATTGTGTTCCGTTGATTATTATTTTTCTAAGTATCAAACTGAAACTTGGTCATGTCTGACTCCTCGGACCACATACCTTGGATAAATTGATATTGCTATTAAGTGTTAAACAGAACTTTGGTTATGTCTGGTCCTCAGACCATCTACTTTGAAAAATTAACACTTCAATTTATTTTTCTACATACCAAACTAAAACTTGGTCATGCCTAACTCTTCGGACCATATACCTTGGATAAATTGATATTGTTATTAAATGTTAAACAAAACCTTAGTTACGTTTGGTCCTCGGACCATCTACTTTGGGAAAATTAACACTTCAGTTTATTTTTCTACGTATCAAACTGAAACTTGGTCATGTCTGGCTTCTCGGACCATATATCTTAGATAAATTGATATTGTTATAAAGTGTTAAACATAACCTTAGTTACGTCTGGTTTTCGAACTATCTACTTTAGGAAAATTAACACTTTAGTTTTTTTTTCTATGTATCAAATTGAACTTGATCATGCCTGACTCCTCAGACCACATATCTTGGATAAATTAATATTGTTATTAAGTATTAAACAAAAGCTTAGTTACACCTCAGACCATCTTCTTTGGAAAAATTAACACTTTAGTTTATTTTTCTAAGTATCAAATTGAAACTTGGTCATGCCTAACTCTTCGGACCACATACCTTGGATAAATTGATATTGTTATTAAGTCTTAAACAGAACCTTAGTTATGTCTGGCTCTCAGTCCATCTACTTTGGGAAAATTAACACTTCAGTTCTTTCCTTTAAGAATCAAATAGAAACTTTATTGGATTTATCTCCTCGAGCTATATACTTTGGAAAAATTGGTATCTTTCTTTGTTTGCCTAGGTATTGCATAAATCTTAGTCTTAGATTACATTCCTCTCGCTTTGGGTTTATGCACATTCATTGATTTTCATTTGTTTACTACTGCTTATTAATCTTGGAAAGAAAATGACCCCAATATACAAGTTATCAAATAAAAATACGGGTGTATCCAGATTAATGGTACAAGTGTGACAAGAGTTCATTCATCCCTTTTTGAAATGAGATTATCTTCTTGTCAGATTACATGTAGTAGCAAATCCTATATTAAGACCTGTCTTATCCAATTGAACATCAAATCATTCATACTGAGTATGTGGGATACATTAACATAAAGAGTTAAACATCCCACGTAAATAAAATTTTTATGGAATAAAAGGTAAAAAAGATCTTGAAATTGTCATCATAAATTTGCATAGTTACATTGCATGTGAAGATATGGGCAAAATCACAAAAAGGAGCATATGATAAGCTGGAGTTATCCTAAAGATTGTCAGAAAGGAAAGGGAATTCTGGTTTACACCTTAGTTTTCTGCGGAGGGTCTTCCTTGGACTTGACCGTAGTTCCCTTTGATTCATCTATAGACCCTTTTTGTTTGGCCTCCATCTCATTAGGTTGGGGAGCCACTTCTTTGATAGTGAGGGGAGCGTTTGAAGTTTTGGTCTTGGACAGGGTCATAATTCCTTTTCCTTTGTCTTTCTCCCCTGGCCGAGTACCCTTCTGGCTAATCTTCCCGCTGAAACCCTTATCAATCTTCTCACCTTATTTCTCAGCTTGGTCAGGACCTGTAGATGCTTTAGGAGATGAAAGAGAGCCTTGCACATAAGAGGGTTGAGTATGAGGAAGTGTCTCTGGGGCTGTTGAAGGAAGAGGGAGGGCTTCAATTGCACAAATATCTGGGGGATACCACACTTTTTCAGCCTTCCTCCATTCAGAGGTAGTAGGGACTCCCACCACATTGAGGGCTTCTACCCATACCTGTTGGCAGTAGTCCCTACACACTTCAGCAAATTTTTCAGTTAGCCGAATCTCTGTTTCTTCAACCCCTTGTGGAAAGAAGCCAATGACGCGGCCTCTATAGTCTCTTTGATGGTGCAAGCCGCTTCCTTGGCCTAAGTTAACACACCCTTCAAGCCTAGAATTTCTTATTGGGTAGTTGCTAGCTCTTGTCCTTTGTTAAGAAGCTGTTTGTGTTGCTCCTCAGCCTGAGTCTCGGCTGTCTTAAGTCTAGCCTTAGCGCTTCTCCTCTTTTTACCTTCTTCCGTCAGCTTGTCAGCAAGCTCTTTTTTATCCTGCTCGGCGAAGCCCAAAGTTTTTTTAGTCTCGATCTTGATGTCGGCCTCAACCTTAGCATCGTTCCAAGCATCTTCAACCTATTTCTCCACTACAAAAGCCTCCTCCTAGATGGCCTGTGCAAGGATAGTGAACAAGTGCATTATGACAAGGATAACATAAAAGTGTGTATATACTTGAAAAGGGTTGGAAGAAAGTAAATTGCAATGATAAGGAAATCGAACGACACGTACCAAAGCCAAATTCCTTTTCAGGGACAGGAATAGTTTTGGTTGCCTCATTTCCTTCAGGGCAGCCATGTCCTTTAATAATAGGATGGACTATTCTAGGGCCTCGGCCAGGTAGTAGGCGTGCCCTTTTGGGAATTCCCTTATGGTGGAGTGACGGGAAATGGGAGCCCCATCCAACTCCAATTGAGGTGACTAAGGGGATTGGGTTTGGCACACCTCGGCCAAATCATGGCTCTCCTTACTCTCCACAGAGAAAGCTTGTGTTTGGCCCTTTACCATCTTTTGTCGTTTTTGCTTTCTCTGCCATGCCAATTCCCCTTCCTCACCCTTATTTGTTCTTTTCTTTTTAAGGTCGGGTATGGGAAGAAGGGTACCTAGAGGAGGCGGAGGGAATGGAAGGTTGGCCAGAAGCTGGAATGTCGAAGCCTCCTTCGTAGTGGTCTGTTTGCCCCTTTCAACAAAAAGAGTCCTCAAACTCTTCTTCCTCTTCTTCGACGCTACTATCTACGCATGCAACTACAAAACCTCTAATACTAAAGCTCTCATCGGATTCGTTTTCTTCGTCCGAAAGGTTAACACTGTGGCCCTCTACAGGTTTCTCTGCTTCTTCAAGTCGGAATTGGTCTATTTCCTCCTCAAGGGGCAAATGTGAGGATGTGGATTCTTCTCGGACGGCTGCTACCTCAAGTTTTATTGGTTGAGGGATTGCTGTTATTAGGTGTACATAGAGAATGACAGAGGGGTTGTCTGGCAAATCACGTAAGGCAAGGAATTCCGTTTTTAAGACATCTATCCTTTTACGTCTCCAGTCACCCGCGACAATTGCGTTGTTGATGTCTTGGAAGGTAGTCGATAGAGGTTCGTATCATAGGATGAGATGCGCTGCCCTCACCTGCCCGTCTTCACCCACGAATACTTCGGATCTTAAAACTTTATTGAGATCTGTGATGCTGGATAGACTTAAATGAGGTGATACGTGCTGTTTATCTGTAAAGACATCCGAGAAGCCAAACATAGTTAGACCAACAACAGATGTTAAATAAAGAGAAAGTAAAGTGCAATATGAATCTGAATGATAAAGTTAGAAGAACTAAACCCCATGCTAGGGGACCTAAACTCTATGGAATCACACCTGGTGTTCCCTTTAAGGCTAGACAATGAGGACCATCGTACCACTTCCTAGAGGCGATTAAGTAGTCGTCCTTCATGCCTTTGTTAGATTTGAGAAGACATGATATGAGTCTAACGATGTTAAACCTAGACTTGAGGTAATAACCCACATCGTTAAGTTTGTGACACTCATACATATGGACAACATTGTGTCATGTGAGCCTCAGACCCATTTGCTCATTAAGAGTATCAATGCAACCTAAGATTCTAAACATGTTAGATGTACATTGGTCTGGGCGTAATCTATAGTTACACAGGTAGTCACGGGTTACGTTCTTCATGGGAAGTGTCAATCCTCTTTCTAGAAACGCGATTATGGGAATGACAACTTCTCCTTCGTTCTTATCGTTGGCTATGGCTTCTAGGGTACAGTACCTCAAACCCACTTCCTGGGGAGTGTGATATTTGGCTTGAAAACCCTCTATACCGGCATCAATATCTACTAAACATTTAAATCTACCCATTTGGTTGAAATAAAAGTGAAGATTTAGAAAGGATAAAAGGTGCCATTAATGGCTGAGGACAATAGCCGAGGAGAAAAAGAAGTTAGGAGTGCAAAAACTTACGAGAAAAAGGAGTAGACGATTCTTCAGGAACTTCTGAGGAGTTATGAAGGTGAGGAATTCTTTAGAATTGGTTGATTTCCAGAGTAAATGGTAGAGTTACAACTTCCCAGGCATTTTATATGAGAGGCGGCATCGAATGAGGGTTATCCCGCTCAACATTTAAAGGAAAATCTAGACCGTTAGATATACATCTCATCGTTGGACGTGGGAGACAGTGTGATGCTTGGAGCAATTAATAAGGGCGTTGTGGACTTTGAGGCATCGAAAACAGTTTTAAAGAAGGGAAATGATGTGTTTACGTGTATCAGTTTAAGAAGCATGCGAGAGTTTGGGCATGGGGACAAAACCTCAATTTTCTCCTTGGATGGAGAAGAAAAATGAAGTTTTAAGGGGCTATTGTGAGGACAAAAGGTCCACAGCATGTTCTTGGGCTTTGGGCCTGATTCGAGGGTATTTACTCATCTGAGGAGGGTTAGTGGTAGTAACGATATCAAACTTAAAAGTCCACAAGTAAACTGTCACGTAAAAAGACTGATGGAAATAGTTCAAGGAGGGGCAACTCCTCGGCTAAGTGAAATGAAGGTCAGATGGTACGCTTTGGTGATAAGAATGATATTCTAGAAGGTCTTGCGGATGAATATGAGTTCCACAAGGGCACAGAGAGGAAGAACGAATGAGAAATATCTTAGAGAAAACTACTATCACCACATTAAAGACTCTGCACCAATCTCTCTGGCCGCATTATGAGGAAGTGATATCTAAATAGTGGTGATCAGCCTTACAGCTATTGTTTGAAGGCTTTAAAAGGGAGTGGACAAGACAAGTATCTTGATCGGTGATCTGATTTATACATGGAGGATAGAGAGAAGAAGAGGGATAATATAAAAGGAAAAGAATGGAATTCAGGGAAAGGGATCGGAGAAGAAATAGGAAAAATACTATATACACCACCATCCTTCATTGTAATCCATCTGTGGAAGAAGGAAAGTCGGCTTATGTTCGAGGAGCAATTCTATTACATAAGCAGTTCATTGCATGTGACTTAGGAATCTAGCCCATCATTTTTGTTATTCAACATCCCTAGAACCTAGATTTCAAGCTCACTCTATAAATTTTATTATATTGGTATTTTTGGACCTGTCCTTTTCACACTGTTGAATTTGGGCGCAAATTGTGTCCTTACAAAGGGCAATGTTGCTGCCCAAGGAAGAGACAAGAAAGAAAAAAATGCAACTAAAATTAAAGGTATTTGTGTAAAATACATCTTTCAACACTTTTTACTTTTTATTTTTTTCTCAAATTGAGAAGATAAAAGAAAAGTGGGCTCGGAAGAAAAATTTTTCCTCCTATTTTTTACTTCTCTTATTTTCTCTCATCAACAAAACAATAAAAAATATCATTTATTATTTTTTTTTTTCATTCCTTTCACCCAAGTAAACATACCGACTCAGTAATCCAACCTCCCTCCTTGGCACTGCCTAATGAATTCGATTAAAAAAGGCAGAGGGAAAGAAGGGGGGCATGAGTAAATACTGAAAAAAAAAAAAATAATGATAATAGTAGTGTGCTTTAACGAACTCAATCATTCTGCCTCTCTCCATCGAATGTGGTGAAAGAAAAGTAATGTGAAAGAAGGAAAAAGACAACGAAAAAAATAAAAGTTATAGGCTTGTGTCTCATCACTCATGTTGGACCTGTCCCATCGCTCTTTGGCATTTTACTAATGAAGTCAAAAGATTTGTTCCGCATCGATTATGTGGATGCAGAATTTTAAAAAAGCTAAACAGCAATAAGTGTAAAGCCCACGTAGCATTGATTGATAACCAATATTATGAATAAATAAGGTAATGGGAAAAAAACTTCCATGCTTATTTTTTGTTCACTCAAGTGTTTGGAACTCTTCGCATACTTAACAGAATAAATAAGCTAATGGGAAAAAAACTTCCATGCTTATTTTTTGTTTACTCAGTGTTTGGAACTCTTGGCATACTTAACTACTCCATATGCATGTAATCTTCAGTCTAATATACATTATCAGTTTTCATTTCTATTTTACTTCAATTTCTGTTTATAATTATTTTATGGTTGATGGTTCTTTTTTTGCCTTTTATTTATTAAGTACTCTTCACTAAAAAAAAAAAAAATTCATTTAATTAGTTATCTTAATCGATATTATACACCCACTTTCACAAATGAAACTAACGTCTCTGAAGATTCTTTTTGCGAATATTAGTGCAACTGAACCGAATGAAACTAAAAGGCACATTTCTTGGAATTAATAAATGGTGAGCATGCAAAACCACTAAAATTATCCCCAAACAAAAATAAACAATAATAGAAAAGACTGATACACCTTGACCTAGTGTAACATTAAGATAATTGGTAGTTTATATAAACAAAGTCACACATAGCTAGAAAGGCTGTAAGCACAAAACAACACAATCACACTAGTCTATTACACGAAGAACACCCTGCAATAACTTGCTTATTACAAAACATTTTAACAAGAGTAGTGTCCTTTTTTTTACACAAAATACAATTTACAAGGGAACTTAACTTGAAATCCCAATTTTAAAGTTTGAAATTGTGACTAATAAAAATTAGGAGTTCCTTGTAAAATATTGCTGCTGCAGTTCCCTTGTAAAATTGTGCGCACAAGTCATTATTACAACACAAGTCATTATTACAACACGAAATTGAATAGCACATCAACCACCACATAACAAAGGATAATCCACTTTCCATGCAATATATATTTTCCGTTCAGTTCCCAAACTTCCTTGATCAAACCCAGCTTCAGTAGTCTTCTTCATTGTCACCGGTTGTGTCAGCAGCATCATATTCAGTACCGTAAGGGTCAGCACCGGGCGGGTCAACATCGGATGGGTCAGCGGCAACAGACTCAGTACTGGACGGGTCAACACCGGATGGGTAAGCAGCAGAAGACTCAGCAACGGAAGGGTCAACACCGGATTGGTAAGCAGCAGAAGACTCAGCAACGGACGGGTCAACACCGGATTGGTAAGCAGCAGAAGACTCAGCAACGGACGGGTCAACACCGGATTGGTTAGCATCAGAAGACTGATCACTAGCGAATGGGTTAAATTGAGATAAAACCGTACTTACCACTGCCGTGGCAGCCACACCCGCCACTGCCGTGCCTAATTCATCTTTAAACTTACCCACCAAGCGTCTAGCAGTACCAGGCCTCTGCTGCACATTCGGTGTCGCAGAGTTCCCAATATTCACCGTTGAAGCAGTATTCACCGTTGAAGCAGGTGGGTTTTGGACAGTATTTCCAAACTTATAAGAAAAATTTAGTTTTCCTTCTCCTTGCTGGGACGTCCCATTCAAGTTCACCACATTTTTGCTCACATGTCTTTCAGCTACTGCTTTCGCATCACCAAAACCTTCCAGTTCAGTGATCAGCACACGGACTTCACCGACATCTCTGTCACCAGTTATTCGACGTGACTTGAGCTTAACAACCAGAGCCAGGTGTTTCTCCTTGACCTTCGTGATGTCTATGTTGAAGGTAACGTGGAAGTTCCATTTGGGGTTTGTATTACCTTCCGAGTCAATTGGTGTTTGTTCCTCAGAGGAATGGAGGTTATTGTTGTTGTCGCGAATGGAAACAAGGGCGAAAGGGTTCATTTTTCTGAGTTGAGGTGCATTATGTACGTTCCTCAATCCCTGGGCTGACTGAATCACAAGCTCTAAGGCCCTGTAACCCATACGTACGTGAGTGAATGAACGTATATGCACTATGTGCTCTGGTTTTGTATTATGTTAGGGTTGGCGCTATAATCCAATGGCATTTATTTATAAGCGAATTGTTTGTAGATAAAAGTGATAATATTTGAGTGGATCCTATTTGAGTGGGAAGCTTCCTGCAGGTATCCTCACGACGCACGATTCACGTCCAAGAAACTTTCTATGACAAGAAATTAAAAAAAAAAACCATTTTCCTATACTAACTTTTCTCTTTTCGCCCCCAGTTTTGAAATTTTTACCCACTCCCGGACTACAAGCTGCCCTTGTAGTCTCGGTCAATAGAAAAACACCTCATCAATAGAAATTTGGCTGACATCATTTGACGAAGACAGCTCATCAACAATGACAGCCCACCAACGTTCATTCTCAAAAAAATAAAATAGAAGTCCCAAACGTTGATCATCAATTCACGTTAACTTTAATAAAATAATAAAATATAAAAAGAGCCCGTCAGTTGTACTTCAATTGAGCGTAAGACAAAGCAAATAAAACATAAGAAGATAAAATTTACTAATCTTCTTAAGATATTAGTTAATAATTTATTTAAAGAAAATTTTTATAAAAAAAATTAAATAAAATAATTAATATTTTAATAATTTTTTTTTATAAAAATAATGTTAAATTTTTTTTAAAATAAATTATTAACTAATGCGCTAAGGGTATTTATTAGCAAAACCATGTAAAAATAGGAGCCAATCATATCCTGAGCTTTAAAAAATTCAAAATTTCATTTGAGAAGGGGCGGGGTCGGCAAAAACTTTTACTTTCAAAATCTATTCAAAATTCTAATTTTATTATTTTGGAACTCTCTCTATTGCATTTCCACCCCTTCCCCTTCCCCTCTCTCTCAGATTTCCTTGTTCATCATCACTACCGTTCGGTTGCCCTTTCCTTCCACTCGACGTTGACATCATTTAACGAAGACAGCTCATCAACAACGACAATCCACCAACGTTAATTCTCAAAAAAATAAAAAAGAAGTCCCAAACGTTGATCATCAATTCACGTTAACTTTAATAAAATAATAAAATATAAAAAGAGCCAGCTAGTTGTAGGGGTGTACACGGTTCGGTTCGGTCAGTTTTGAAGATGTTTTTTGCACCATGCCTATAGGGTGCGGTTTCACCCTATGTTTGACCACACCCCACTTTTGGAAGGTTAGAACCGGTCTACACAAGGTGCGGTTAATTGTATCGGCTCGGTGCGGTTCGTTCGGTTAAATGGGTTAGTCTTTTAAAAGTTACTATTCTAAGTTTTGGGTTTTTTTGCCTAAACAAAAAGAGCATTTTAAGCCCATTCTCAACCTGTCACAAGACTAACAACATTCTAAATCAAATACTCAATTATAGAGTATCTAGTCTCAACTATAATGACTTAAGTTTCAACCTTTCAAATTAAATTAAACACATTAACACATTAATATATCTAAACCTGTCACAATATTCCAAATCAAACACAAGTATAAAGTTTCAAGTCTCAAACCAAACAAGAGAATTCTAGCATGGCAGCAAGCCAGCAACATTAATATTAATATTTCTAGCATCAAAGTATCACATCCAATAAAATAGGTAGGTGTATTTTCAATCAAGGTAGAAGTGGCCCTTAGTAGTGAGGACTGAGGATAGCTTTTGAATGCTCAAATTGTTTGTTATTTGAGAATTTGTGTGTCCTGCTCTCTGAATTCTGCAATCCATCTTTAAAATTGCACTCTGCATGTGATGACCCCAAGTAGTATCACAGCCCCAAGGAGTAGTCAAGTAATGCTTGAAAAGCACTATACAAATATACATAATGAATGCAAGACCAGAATATTCAGTTGGTACACTACACAATTACATATTTTTCACAAAAAAATGGAGGCAGTCTAGTCTAGTCTACTAAAACCAATAGTCTAATAATTTTCAAGTGTGTGTTCAGCAGTGCTTGTGTTGTCAAGTGTGCATTTAGTAAACAAAAATAAAGATATAGCAGCAAAACACAGCAGCATGCCAGCAACAAAAGCATCAAGCCACCAGTTGCAACTCAAGCACCCATACACTCCTCATTTGGTCCTCCATGATTAAGTCAGCAAATATTCACAACAAATTTCTGCCAGCCAACTCCAACTCCAGTCATCATATACAAAAAACTTCATCCCTACAATGTCAATCCCCAAAAAATAATGATAAATAGAAAGTAGAAAGCAATACATGACAATTAACATCATTACAAACAGTAGCCAACAAAACATAAGCAAATTACGTAAAATTTATAAGTTACCTTCCAAATCAGTCTAGAACAGAATCTGTACCCACAGTGGGTTTTGGTGCAAGCTCTAAAAGGAAAAGAAGAAAAAAACAAATTGTAAATAAATAATTACACCCAAATAAATAACACAAAAAATACGAGCATTTATAAATAACAAAAGCAGGAAAAAAAAATTACCCGATTCAAGTTCATAGTTTTCCACTTCATCCATTGCCTCTCGTAGGTCAATTGGTTCAGTTGAACCCTTAGACCTCAACCAATTTTGTGTACAAATCAAAGCTTCAACAGTATTGGGAGACAATGAGCTACGGAAAGGATCCAAAAAACGACCCCCTGTGCTAAATGCAGATTCTGATGCAACAGTAGAGACGGGAATTGCCAAAACATCATGGGCAACTTGAGAAAGGATCCTATATCTTGAAGAATTCACCCTCCACCAATCAAGAATATCAAAGCCTTTCGTCTCCGGATCTACACTAGCTTCTAACAAGTATCGGTCCAATTCAAATTTGCATTCTATACTATCCTCATCTGCTAAGTGCTGTTTGTATGTATTATTGTACCTCTTCATCCTCTCTTCTACACTACCAAAGCCACTAAGCATGGAGGACATGGCAGCAGCATCACTACTACCAGACTCACTAGTCCCACTAGCACTAGCACCACATGGGGTCCCCATTGCTCCACTATAGTGCTTGTACAATCTATTCAAAGCTTCCCTAACTCTCAATCCTAACTCATCAGCCTTCTCCTTGTCATACCATTGCTTAAACCAAAACCTCACATACTTCAATTTATATCTAGGATCAACCACAATAGCCACAAACAACATCAAATTTATCCTATCAACACTTCCCCAATATTTATCATATTTCAATTTCATTCTTTGTGCCATTCCCTTTAACAAAGGATTGCCCCTACCATTACACAATTGATTTAACTGGTCTTGAAGACTAACAAGCTTATGGAAGTACACATTAGTAGTCACAAACAAAGAACCAGAAAATCTTAAAGTTACCTCATAGAACATACCAAGAAACTTTGTAAAAAGTCTTACATTTTCCCAATCTAAAAACTGAGGGGAACCACTAGATGGATCCTCAAAATAACGTAAGAAATGCCCATCATCTTCCTCCATCCTTTCAAATGCAGCCACAAACTTTTGTGCATTTTTTAACATCGAGTAAGTTGAATTCCACCTAGTAGACACATCAAGGCATAACAAGCTTTTGCTTTGAATTTTTTCTTTTTCAACACATGCCTTAAACTTCTCAAATCTATTAGGAGAGGATTTCACATACCTCACTACATTACGAACCTTAACAATTGACTCATTAAAGTCCTTTAGCCCATCTTGCACAATTAAATTTAAAATATGGGCACAACAATGCATATGAAGGAACTCACAACCCAAAAGGCTACCCACCCTATCTTTTGTTTTCCTCCTAAGATATTCTATGGCCACATCATTTGAGCTTGCATTATCAACAGTAATTGTAAAAATATGATCTATTCCCCATTGAAGCAAGCAAGACTCAACCACCCTACCAATGGTCTCACCCTTATGATCAGGTACAAGACAGAAATTTAAAATCTTTTTATGATAAACCCAATCAACATCAATATAATGTGCAGTCAAACAAAGGTAATTAAGGTTTTGGATTGATGTCCAAGTATCAGTTGTCAAACACACTCTTTGACCAGCCATTAAAACCCTTCTCAAACTCTCCTTCTCCCTAATGTAAAGTCTAAGACAATCCCTTGCAACAGTAACATGAGAGGGAACTTCAAACCTAGGCTCTACCTCTGCCATAAAATCAATGAACCCACCATGCTCAACAAACCTAAAAGGTAGTTCATCAACTATAATCATCCTAGCTAAGGCCATCCTTAGTCTTTCCATACTAAACTTCCTCAACACTAGCTCATTAACACCCTCCCCCTCCTCCTTTTTTTTACTTTGGTAACTCAAAGTGTTTTGGCCTTTATCCCGCCTATAAGGGTACTTTTTACAACCAGATTTTATATGGGACCACATGGCAGAGGTTCCATTTCTTTTTGGGTGACAACTATAACGTCTTTGGCAATAGTTGCACTGTGACTTAGGGTAAAGTGGGTCACAACCCTCTATCTTAGAGAAATGATCCCATATTTTTGAAGGCTCTTTACCACCATTAATAGTAGCTTGTTGAGTTTCTGTTTGTGTTTGAGGGGGTGTAGCATCTGATGGTAGAATGAGAGAATGTGTGTTTGGTTGATTAGCCTCAGTACATGGACTAGGAGTAGGCTCAGTAGGAGAAGTATAACAAAAAGCACCAGCAGCTATGATCTAATTACATCAATACAAATAACAATCACATATACATAGTAATTAAGGAAGTACGACAAATAAATTAAGAAAGCAACCTTTAATTAAAACACACAGTCATAAACTAATTTTAATAACACATTAGTAAACAAAAACCACACACGTAGCTTACTCAGTGCTAAAATCACAGCAAGATGATAATCAACTAAAACTATAATAGCATGATAAAACAAACTAAAATCACAACAGCATAATCAATCAATAGCATGATATAACAAAATAAAATTACAACAATATAATCAATCAATAGCATGATATAATCAATATAATCAATCAATAGCATGATATAATAAACTAAAATTATAACAGTATAATCAATCAGAATGATGATCAACAAATAAATTTACAATATTTGAAAACTAGAAACAAAATCAAACAGCAAATAACATGAGTGAACCTTAATAAAAAATAAAAAACCTTAAAAAAAAAAAAATCAAACAGCATAGAAAAAAATAATCAAACATTAGTGAACCCAAATATATATATATATATATATATATATAGTGTGAGAAAATACCTACGAACTCTTTAGGCCTTTGAGATTTAGTCCTTCACAAGGCTGAAGCTGAATCTCTTAGATTACCCTTGAAATTACAAGAAAATAACCCCAAAAAAAAAACAAAAATTAGAATTAACAAAAAACATTCAGTGAACTCAAAATAAAACAAAAAAAATTAAGGGTTAGGCTTACCAAAGACAGAACTAGGGATAAGAAATTCCGTGAGACCTTGAGAGGAAGGTCTTTCTTTGTGAGAGAGAGATTAAGAATCAAAAATTATTCTTGAGACTTGAGAGTGTGAGACTGAGAGCTTGTGTTCTAAAAGAGTAGAAAGTTAGGTCATAGGTGTGACTGAGAGCTTAAGATTGAGAATTTGAGAGGGAAAAATTACTGTTTGCTTGGTGGGATTAGGGTATGGAAAAAAATTTATATGGCTGAGAGCAAAAGATTAGAGAAAAATGGTTGGGTGGGAGCTTCAGAATCTGAGATTGGGAGGGAAAATTTACTATTTACAAAGAATTCCCAATGACTCAAATTTCTTGCAAGAATAAGAAATATTGCTATTGAAATGATCAAAATGCACAATGCGTACTTTTTGACTATCTTCTTCTTTCACCTCAAAGACATCAATTGTATTTTGACAATCAACTTGCTTCCACTCTATTGCAAGATTATTAAGGAATTCATATTCAAATAATTTGAATATCTTACATGTATAAACTTGAGTTGCATGACCCAAAAAAACACTCTTCTTAACTGCTCTTTGTGGGGCGCCTTACTTGCATCGAAAATCTTCATTAAACTCTGAAGAGCGCACACCTGCCAACACACTTTCATATTTAATTACAAAGTTAGTGAGGATTATTGTTATATCTGCTATATTATTCAAAACATGGTTTGTGCTTTCACTCCTCGAGGAAGCTTTAAATTTCGGGAATTGAGAAGATACGAATCGTCACATCTAATCACAATCCTGAAATCGTCCAAGTTCTTAACAACCACAGAATGGAAGGGCAATTGACGAGTATCAAACTTAGGTTGTCTAGGAGATAGATGAGTGCATGGGTTAGACCCCGTTAGTATACATGAAGATAGGTCTGCATACATTAAAAGCGTAAATAAATGCTATCAAGACAACACACAAGAAATGAATGAGTAGAAGCAGTTACAAAAGCAATGATGACCTAGCGGTCATCCAATAGGTCTTAAATACAGTCATCAATGTCAATTAATGTCGTGTTTTATTCAGGAGAAAAATGCGCAGAGGAGCATTAATAGATATAATTACACCAACACAAAGTAAACTATAAAAGGGATATGCAACCCAGGTACAAAGGACATGAAAAAACTTGAGAGAGAATTGTGCAAAACATATTTTGAGAGCTTATAATCTGACTTTGGCATTAGAGCACTCTTAGCTAGCCTCACACTAGCGAAATCCTCCCCTGCCTTTTTTTTTCTCTTAACAGCAGGTATTGGAGATTGTCCATTGACATTAACGAGGAGCATATTGAAGAGGTTAAGTTTTGGCTTCATCACCTCAAAAAATGCTACAGAGTAATTTTCCCACTACATGAAAGAAAATATCATCCTAAACTAATCATGCTTGAGCGAAGAAATTTTCCCCATTTGCCGAAACATTCGCTAATCCAGCATCTTCATGTTTAACATCTAAATGTCTGAAACCAACATTTCTATTCCATCAAATAGTGCAGAGCAGCCCAAAAACCTGTAGACTTTATTCTAGCTTGTTAAGGACAAGATTACCTCACCATTCAAAGTTCAAATATTAAGATTACACAGTTAAAGGATAACAGCCAAAATTACAACAACTCAGCTCATAGATAGCATTTTTGCTTTTGTGTATTTAAATTCAAACTCTTCACGTACATCTGTCAAAACACAAACTTTGTAAATGATAAGTTTATAAATACAAAGAGCCTTCATCGTATTTGGTAAGGCAGCACAATATCAATTTGCTATTTCACTTCACATGGTATTAGAGCTTTTTGTGACTAATGTCAATCCCTATGGCCAGCCCTTCTTCTTCTGCCTCCACCAACATCATTGCTACAACCAATCCATCCTCTAGCAACCTCATCAACCTTCTCGACAATACTACAATTGAATTAACCCAAGACAACAATCTTCTTTGGAAAGCTTAGATTGTTCCTCACATTAAAGGTTTTCATCTCTTTGGCTTTCTTGATGGAACCAATCCTACACCCCCATAATTTATCACTAGTCAATCTTCAAATGGTGCAACCACTGTCACTACAAATCCTGAATTTCTTTAATGGCACCTTGACCCACTCTCTCAGACAAAGTAGCAAACACCTCTCCTACTCTCTTGAACTTAGTACACTAGCACCACCATTTCCATAATTAAGGATAAGAATCGCAACACACATTTTGAGCAAATTCACAACATGCAAGTTCCATTTTAGTGTTAAAAATTCACAGCATATGGGTTCTATTTCAGTGATACCCATCAACCTATTTCACATTGAACTCATGTTTTCAATCTTCAAAGAAAGATAACTATTTGGACAGCAATTGTACCAATAAGTCCAATTTCATACTTCACATTATAGTTTCTTGTGAGTTTGCTTCTTCAGCATCTAGAAATCTAAAGAAAATGAAATAAAATCAAAGCTTCTTCAGCATCTAGAAATCTAAAGAAAATAAAATAAAATCAAAGCTAACATTAAAGTAATCTTTTTAAAAAAAGCTAACCAGAAAAAAAAAAATCTTGACAATAAAAAAGAAAATTTTTGCATTTTACTTTCGTCTTATTGTGGCAGTCATTATTAAGATAGAAGTAGGCACGGGTGCTGATAAGTTCGAAATTTATGGTCTTCATTAAGCTAAGATCGTCATTAACCAAGAGAGACGTTATGCATTTATTACGTTCATTGATGACAAAGTGTAACGAACGGATCAAAGGTCACAAAGTGAGCTGTGAACTTCAAACAAAGATTTTGTAACGCATTAGTTGTTGAGCATAAATATAGCAATTCATTGCCCATTAATGAGGCACACAACTATAAAAAGTGAAGGCAACAGAAGTTAAAGGCACACATAAAAATACTTTATGAAAATCACTCTCCAACCAATTCTCTCTAAAATCCTTCTCCTTTACTGACTTAAGTATCAGAGGCGGTTTAGCTAACGCCACACTGACGTGTTACTCTTCCACCCAGTTCATTTTGCAAGTTTTCCTCCAATAGAGACGACCCCAATCACAACTTTGTCCATCCACTATGATGAGTAGCTCAACTGCTGATTTTTTGCTTCATTAGTTTGGCGTTGTCTATATTCAAGCGATCTTTCCTAGTGACAAAAGAGTTCCTCGAGGTACGAGATGGAGCCAGAAGCTACATAATAGCTAGAAGCTGCACAACAACAACAAATCCAGGCCCTTCTGGCTAATGTCGAAGAGTTAACTCGCTAGAATGAAGAGCTGCAAAAGATAATAGAATCCCAAAACACATAACGTCAGTGAACAATTGAAAACCAAAATGAAGAAGAACAACTCAGAAGACTTTAAGGGCACAACAATGAAGAAAAATCAAACTCCCAAGCTAACACGCGAGACAGGACCTCAGGAGAAGATTCCTTTAATATGGAAAATGAGCTTTGCAACATGAGGAGGGAGATGGATGAATTAAGAAGTGCCATGAAGGACAAAGGCAGGGAGAATTTAGATGGGATGATTTGAAAGACGGACTTACTATTCACCACTGAAGTACTAAATCATCCCCTCCTACCAAAATTTCGTCTCCCACAGCTGGAATTATATGACGGTTCCAAGGATCCCTTGGATTACATTGAATCAGTCAAGACACTGATGTTGTTGCAGATGACCCCATACGAGATGATGTACAGGGCATTCCCAACGACACTGAAAGGAGCAACCAGAGTATGGTCCACCAAGATACCCCTAGGAACTATTGCAAATTTTGAACAACTCAGCAAAGGTTATGTTCATCATTTCTTTGGGGGCAAAGACACAAGAAGCCAACTGGTCATTTTCTCAACATTCAACAAGCAGAAGGAGAATCACTAAGACAGTACGTGACTCGATTCAATAAGGAGATACTACAGGTAGACGAAGCTAAAGATCAAATCATCCTAATAACTTTCCAAGCATGGTTGCTACTTGGGGATTTTTTCTTCTCAATCACCAAAAGCACACCAAAAACGGTCGCAGAATTGCTTCAAAAAACTTAGAAGTACATGGATGCAAAGACGCGGTGCTTGCAAAAGAAATGAAAGGAAAAAGGAAGAGAGATGAAGAAACAAGCAGCGATTACAATAAGAAGAAGGAGACACGAAGTGTTGGGCAGACCACAGGAAAGAAGAAGGAACTTTCGAATAGAAGCCTAAAGTTCACTAACTTCACTCCTCTAATAATGCCAATTAAGCAATTATTGATGTAGATAAGGGGCGATCCCTTCCTGCAATGGCCGAAGCCAATCAATACTCCAGCAAAAAGAAGAGACAAGAACAAGTACTGTAAATTCCACCAGGACCACGGGCATCGCACCAGCGAAGTGTAGACATTTGAAAGACCAGGTGGAGATTTTAATTCGACAAGGGAAGTTACAGAATTATGTTAGGAAAACAGAGCCTTACAGATACCAACGAAAGGATGATAAAGACAGAGATCGAGGAGCAGGAGATAGCAAATCTCCTGCAGGAGAGATAAAGATGATCTTAAGAGGATTGATGGTAGGCGGAACGCTAAAGTCCCTAAAAAAAGCCCATGAGAGAGAAATAAATAACGTCCATTCACGACTCCTTCCAATGAAGATGTCAAGGAATGATGAACCTAATATCGTCTTCTCAGAGAGAGATGGTCGCGACATTAGATAACCCCATGACGATCCACTAGTAATCATGCTTAGAGTAGAAAAATTCAACATCCACCGGGTACTTATTGACAAGGGAAGCTCAGCAGATATCATCTACTTACCTGCGTTTCAGCAGATGAAACTGGACAAGAGAAGGATCAGGCCTTTCACTCTCCTCTAGTGAGCTTCACTGGGGATAGAATTGTCCTTAAGGGCATCATTACTCTAACCGTGATTGCAGGCACTTACCCAGCACAGATCACTAAGGAAATTGATTTCCTTATAGTTGACTGCCCTTCAACATACAACATCATTTTGGGAAGACTTGTACTCAACAGACTAATAGCAACAACGTCAACATATTACTTGAAGGTGAAATTTCCAATAGCCTATGGGGTAGGAGAAATAAGAGGAGATCAAGTTCTGGCAAGAGAGTGCAACCAAACTGCCTTAGCATCTAGGGAGAGTCACTCATGAATGATTAATGAACCAAAGCCCACATTCGAACCGTTAGAATCACCATAAGAAGTTGAGGTCGTCCTAGGAGATTCATCAAAGGTATTGAAGATAGGATCAGAACTCCCAACATTGGAGAAAGAAAAGATGATTTCTCTTTTGAGGGCAAACCAAGATGTTTTAGCTCGGAAACATGAGAATATTCTTGGAATTGATAGGAAGATCATACAACATTGTCTCAATGTCAACCTAGAGTGCAAACCTGTATAGTAGAAGCGGAGAATATTTGCACCAGAGTGCAACAAAGTAGTAACTGAATAAGTAAATAAGCTACTAAAATCTGGTTTCATCAGGAAAGTCTTCTACCCAGATTGGCTAGCAAATGTGGTAATGGTAAAAAAGAACAATGACAAATGGAGGATGTGCGTTGATTTCATAGACCTGAACAAAGATTACCCAAAGGATAGCTTCCCCTTGCCAAGGATTGATTAACTGGTAGACTTAACTGTTGGACACAAGCTCTTAAGTTTCATGGACGCATTTTCTGGATATAACCAGATCCTCATGGACAAAGAAGATCAAGAGAAGACCTCATTTATCACCAACCAAGGGTTGTAAAAGTACCTTATGAAGAGTCAATCAACTAGTCACCTCACCTCTTCCTCTGATTCTTATTCTCGGCTTGGAATATATTCATTGATCATTCCCAATAAAATCACCTATTGATATCTCGCCTAAAATATATCTCATAGATTCTTTTTTGCCTTTTTATTTCTCCTCTTTGTAATAAAAGGCAAGTACTCTTGCTGAAGAATTGCATCTCCTCACAAAGTTACATCTTTCGATTATTCAGTTACTCTTCTGCTTTACTTTAGTGTGCACAACTAAGGATTGTAAGTTTTGGGTTAATATAAGTTTTTTTTTTCTTTACTTATTAACTTATAGCTCTAGAAATTAATAAATTTATTATTATTGTATGCTTTGTAAATATTAGAAGGTAATACATTGTAAAATATTATGTATTGTTGTAGTTAATATTGTTTGTATGCCTATGATTATGATTATGATTATTGTTATTGTTGTTGTTATTATTCAAATTTTAGATTAAGGAATTTTTTATGGTTAGGACTACAAGCATTTTCAGTATTGTTGTTATATTGTGTTTATTTATTATTATATGATTGTGTTTATTTATTTTTATCTGATTGTATATATATACTTTTTGGGCACTCTATAATTCTCACTCTTTCAGTTGGTATCATAATTGTGGTAAGCATCTCAACTCTCTAATTAAATTTATGTATGTGTTTTGTTAATTTTGAAATTATTTAATATTATTTATTGTTATTATTAGTATATGACCACACAAATTGTAATAAATTGTATTATTACGATCTTTTTATAATCAATTTTACTTTGTTATTATCAATTATTACATCTATTACTTGGAAAAAATATATTGCATAATATGTTTGTTGCTTAGTGCATTTCATCTCTCTCTCTCTCTCTCTCTCTCTCTCTCTCTCTCTCCATATATGGAGGGTGACTACCTCAAATTAAGTCAATTTCTCTACAATTCATATCCATCCCTCTACAATTCCTATTCATCTCCATTAAAAACCACTAGGTTCGTAACATTTGGTATAAGAGCGGACAATCTTGACACATGTGAAGATGACCTATGATCAGTAATAGGCCACAAATACGTTGACCCCTAGTGATGAATTAAGTTGATTAATTAGCCAAGTTATTAATTAATCAAGTTAACATGCAAATGACGTGGTAGCACAAACAAATCACCAATAAACTAGAGTATGCAGCGAAAAATAAATTGACACGGTGATTTGTTTACGAATGGGGAAAACCTACACGGCAAAAACCCCACCGGGTGATTTAAGGTCATCACTCCTGAAACTCCACTATTATCACAACAAGCAGTTACAAGTAAAGGAATCCCAATACCTTATCAACTTATAGTTGAATCCTTACCCCAATACCTAATTGGACTTGTTCTGTAGTGACAGTTTCTCGTTTTAATGCACGGCTCCTAGTACGTGACTAACCAATTGTGCAAATCCTAGTACGCGACTTTAATTCACCAACTAGAGAGAGAGTTGTTGGCTGCAAAGTTATTCAATTCATCCACACAATGAAGATCAAGAAAATACTTGATTACAAAACCCTACGGTGCACATACATAGCAACTTCTTCACATGAAAGATGAACTAGGGCATGAACTTTGTCTCGAATCACAAATTGCTTAAACAAGGATTTCTCAATACTTGTGCAACTTGTGTACACTTTTACGGCCTTTAAAATAATCCTTTTATATGTCTAGGGTTAAAAGAAAAGAAGCCCCAGAGACATATTCACGGATTGGAATCAAAACAGAACTTTAGAATCTGTTTTTTTTTTTTTTTTAAATCTCGACAGCTAGAGGTTTTGAGGTGCTGTTGAGTAGCTGTCGAGTTTCGGGGCTAAAATAGCTTCTTAAAGCTCGATAAATGCATGTGTCGAGCCAGGTGTCGAGCTTAATAACTTGCACTTTCCAGCTTGTTTCTTGGACAGACTTGATGACTTCAACATTTGATCTTGAAAACATAGTTTCTTGAAGCATTAAATACATCTTAAATCTACCCAAATACAAGTAAAGTGTATTTTGTTAAAGGATAAGTTAATTACATAAAATAATGACATATGTTCAAAACACTTTAAGCCACATATGTTCTAACAATCAAATTTTCTAGAATTGTGGCTAATGTTCAACAAAGTTCATGAGAATTTCAAGGCCTTTTACGAATCTCACAAGGCTATGAAAAAAGAACTCTCAAAACTAAAGGAGGATGTTGAGAACATGACGAAAGAGGAGTTACAATCTCTTAATTCAATAAAAATTGAAGAACAAATCAGGTTTCAAGAATTTACTAATATTGTTGCAAGTTGAGACATTAATTTTTGTGTCAAAGTGGATAATGATATTTATGTACACTGCCCTTAAAGTTCAGTCCAAAGAACCAACAAAGAAGGTGATGGTGACAAAGAATCAAAGATGCAAACGCCAACAATTCTAATAGTTTTAGAATCAAATGAGGTTTTAAGGATCCAAGAACATTTCAAAGTCCAAAGAACCAATGAAAGCTTGAAGATTGAAGAACCATTGAAGGCTCAAGAATTTGAGCAAAGGTTGAAGATTTAAGGAGAAGCAACTATCATATACATGAGACCACTTATCAAAGAGTAGTGCATGAATATGGTATTGGTTCATTGGAAGAATTCCTTTGATGAAGATGACAACCACAACAATACCTTGTGGGCAAGGTGTTTTGAAGGGGAGGGAAATGATAGGAACCCCAAATTATGTCATATGCCTTGTAATTGTTATGATCCTAGTGTTCCACATTACTTAAGTTTAAGTTTAAATATGTGTATATAAGATCCTAGGCACCCTCCCATTGCAAGCCAATTTTCAAGGGTGAGTTCTAGTCATGAGTTCCTAACATTTGGTATCAAATTCAACTACTACCCTGAGTTAGTTAGATCCCAGAGAGGGCGACTCAGAGGTTAGATTAAAATAACTTATAGGTGAGTGGAGCTGCCAAAAAAGAAAGGGCTACCATCGGGTCAATGTAAATAGAGTGAGTCGTCGTGGATGTTGGTTGCTAAGTGTAGTGGTATGTTATGATCCTAGTATCTCACATTACTTAAGTTTAAACTTGAACATGTGTATATAAGTTCTTGGGTACCTCCCCTTGCAAGTCGATTTTTAAGGGTGAGTTCTACCCATGGGTTCCTAATATTAATCACCTAATAGTTGTTGTAATTCATTTTGTTAGTTAGTTAAGGGAGTGATGAATTAGTGAGGATTTGAGCACATGCAACTCATTTAACACATGACTTAATTCATAGAGCACATGTTAAATTAATTACCCAATTATCGTAAGCCATGTAGGCCAATGAGATTAGAGCTAGTTATTTATTTATTTATTTTATAAATAAATATTTGTAATTTAATATTAGATATCATTGAAGAATAAACTAATTGATTGTTTTTTTTCTCTCTCTCTAAATATTTTTCAATAGAATGTAACTATTTCGAATTAAGTCAATTTCTCTGCAATCTTTACCCATCGCCCTACAATTCTTACCCATCACCATTAGGAACCACTAGGTTCACTTTTTTATACACCTTTGACAATTTGCTACTTAGATTTTATTGTAAAAGTGTTTTGTTTGTAGTATTACACTTAAAATTACTCATTCATTAAAAAAAAAAAATAATAATGAATAAGCCTTCTCTTCGAATCCCGACTTACTTTGTTGGAGACGGTGAAATGAAACTATTTTTTCTTTTGATTGGATGTCTTTGCATCTTATGTTGACTTTAGAGGCATTGGGATGACTTCTAGCCTTTCGATTACTATTGATGGAGGAATGTTTTGTTGGAAATTGGAATGGGTTAGAGTTGGTTTTTCTGTTGCTTAGGGCCGGCCTAAGGCCCCACAACCAAAAAAAAAAAAAATTGCCTTGGTAAAAAAGGCCTTATCGCCCTTTATAAAAGACCTAAAATTTTATAAATGATTGAACACTATTGAGCACTATTGAGCCGGCCATACTATTGCCTCAGGTTAGTTTGTTGAGTTGCATTAAATTCATTCTTGGTCATAACGCTTGGAGACTGGTGATTTGAGTAAAAACAAAGTGGGGTTATGGATTGTGGGGTTTATCCATAATATATTTTGAAGCCGACGGAATAAATTTCCTGCCATGACCATTGGACTTTTTAGATTACATTAAAAAAAGTAATTTTAAATTGTGGTGATCCAAAAATAAAACTTTAGCTGCTTCAATAAAAGAAGTTGAGCAATGGAGATGTGACTGATTTGTAGTAACTTAATCATTTTTTTTTTTTTTTTGATGAGCCGTAGTAACTTAATCATGAATGACAAAATTTAAGAACAATTAATCAAGTATACTTTGAGTTTCCTATTTAAGTTTAATTATGTGGCTACATTAATCGATAAACTTCAAGAATAAATTATTTTTCAGTAACAACAAGTAATTTCAACTATATTATTTAAGACAAAACTTAGTTACAAATTTGATTGTAGCCCACAACTATAATCCCTACAAAAAACTAGCATGACTATATATTTTGAAAATCTAACTGTTAAATTGTATGTTTTTTACGTTCTTAACAAACATGTCTAATTATGTAACAATCAGATATTATTTATTATTTGATCCATAAACTTATTTTTATGCTAAATTTTAGATTAAAAAAACTTGAAATTTAAATATTTGATTGATAACATAATTATTGATTTTTGATCTTCTGAAAATTTTGCAAGGATAGAGAATATAAAAAGCAAATGTTATTTTATGATAGATTTGTTGAAATTCACATTCAATAAAAAGATCTTGAGTGAAGTTGTAACTATTGGTTACAACCAAGTTTGTAGCCAAACTTCGTTCTTTTATTTATGAAGCAATACTACCACACAATTAAATTTAATTGGGAAATATGAGAAATGGGCTCCAAGGAAAAAGAGAATATAATCCTCTACATTTCAAATTCTATTCATTATATTGTTCAATTTTTATTTTTTGGATCTAGCAATATACATATTGCCATATGATTTATTAGATTTGTAAAACAAAATCTGAATCATAAAATGAACAAGTCTAAAGTGAACAAGATTTGAAATGTTCGAAAGTTTTACCATTTAATTTGGAGCTACTAGCTTATTCTCTTACAATTATCAATTTATTTTTTGGAAATAACAAAGTATCTTTTGTTGTCTAACAATAACAGGTAGGGTCTACGTGGTTTGGGGCAATCAGTAGAATTGACCATTTTTGCACCAAACCACATAGAAATGTTGGCCCAATTCCAAGACCACACTCAACACTGGGTTGGGCCCTGGCCGACCGCTTTGGGTCAGCTGTTGTAACGCTGGTGCGGTCGGTTAAATAAGTTTGTGTTGATCAATTGGGTTGGGCCAAAAGAATCTTTTGTGATAGGCTTTTTAAAAACAAAACAAAACAATACAAAACAATTGGGTCTTTTGAATCGAGCCGAGAAACACATGAATGACAAGGTCCTCCAGGAAAAATGAGTAAATTCTCAACAAACACAATCCATTTGTGACTTGTATTTCACTGAGAAGGTATATAAGAGAAGACATAAAAATATGTCATGTCAAGCTCCATTAAGCTTATTCATTCAGTCTCTCATCTTCAATTTCAAAATGCAGTATGTATTGTTTTTGTAAACAACCACTGCTCCAAACAACCAAGGAAATATGAAAAATATATAATGAGAAACACGGATTTCAAATTATAAAAAAGAGATTCGCACTAGAACCTAGAACCAAGGAAAATTAACAAATTTATGCTAAAATAAATGCAGAATGTAACTAGTGGTGGCACAAGGATTTTTTTTTTAGAGATGCTATGTTCACAACATTTTTACAATAAATCACAGGTGGTTAGTTGTTATTGGTTCAAATTTGAACTAAATACTAAGATTACCTTTTTACCCTAATAATAACAATCAGTAACAATTTGCCACTTAGGATTTGTTGTGAAAATGTTGTGGAAATATCATTTCTTTTTTCTAGATGACTCAACAGTGTTGGAGCTAGGAATTTGTTGATAAGGGAGTAAAAAATAAAATAATTATATATATATATATATATATATTTTTCTCTATTCACAATTTTCATATTATATACAATAATCTAAAATAATATTTTAAATATAATTTAGTATACAATACAACTATATTGTACAATAGTTTAAAAATTTAATTAATAGTTTAGAGATCAGTAAAACAACAACTATTGAATGCAAAAATAAATATAAATAAATAGCTAATTATATATATTTTTTCAAATTAATTAGTAATAATTTATTATCTTTATATCTAATATCAATTAAATAAAAATATATGATAAAGAAGATCACAACACAACACATGGTTTTACAAACTAAGAAGAAGCTCTTATAAGGAAAATGGATCAATTTAATTCTGTGTGTATTGTGTTTCTCCTCTCTCAAATCCAAACAAAGATTTTCAGCCATCCTCTCTCTTTCTATCTATCTATAAAGATCTGTGTTTTCTCTTTGCCCCTCTCTCTCTCTCTCTCTCTGTGGACGGACCCACGGAGCCCAGACCCTCTGCACCCACCTCCCACCACCCCACCCCCCCCCGCCCCCAAAAAAAAAAATTTATGAGGCATATTTCGGGTTTTTTTATAGTTGGGCCCCCCTCTCCTAAGGTATTTAACCCACAGCCCAGCCCAACCCAAAAATATTAAAACCCATCAACCATTAACGAAAAAAATAAAAATAAAAAGAGAAAGTCGAGAGAGACCGAAAGACAGACTGGAGATAGACTAGAGAAGAGAGACTCGCCACAGCCGTCAGCCACTCCACCGGCCATACATGCGAGACACAGGCCGCCGCCATTGACCTACGCATCACGCACGCCTCCAGTGGCCGCCGGTGGCTTGATCCGCCCACCCCACTTCCGATACCGGCTGCTGCAACCTCCAACCTCCATCCAGAATCGCAATCTGCCTATGTGTAGTATAAATTTTTTCTCTCCTTCAACTTCGTAACTTAACGTTGACTTTGATATGATTTTTCTCTCTCTCCACTCCATACGTTTATAATGTTTGTGAATCTGTCATCTGTAAATCTGTGATTGTGTTTGGGAGTATCCAAGACAGTTTTTTGTTTTTGCAACTGCTGAGTATTTGATACAGTGAGATGAGAGTTGTGATTGGGGCAGGGGGCGAGTGACAGAGGTAAAAAAGAGACAAAAAGATGGAGATAAGGATACATATTATAATAAAAATGTCACACAAATTTAACAAAACAAAATAGGGACTTGCCCACATTGCTAACTCATAATGCTATAACTAATATTTTTCATGTCCGTGCTTCCTATTAGAGAAGTGAAGAATGAAAATAGCATGTTTTAGTAGGAAAAGACGTAAATCAATGAGCAAATGATTTTCTTGGACTTCTTTCAAACAGGAAAAACTGTGCGTTTGAGCACTCGGTTTCTTTCGCTGGTGCATACGCCAACAAGGTGACAAGCACACTTAATGTTGCTGAAGCATTCATTTCTAGGAACCTGGAAGCGGAGTCTCTGGAGGAAGAGTTTCAAGTTCTTCACAACTCTTTGTCAATCACCACAAGCCCTTCACAACTACACAGTTTCTACCAACATTTCTATAACTAAGTACTGCAAAAATGGCCAGCTCGACTTTGCTCGGAACCTGTTCGATGAAATGCCTAGACGAACTTTTGTCTCATGGAACACCATGATATCAGGTTACTCCAAATGGTGGCAATACTATGAAGCTCTGAAACTAACTTCCATTATGCATTGTAGTAATATAAAGCTCAATGAGACCACTTTTTCGACTACTTTAGGTGTATGTGCACGGTCCCGGTCAGTTTGTGAGGGAGAAGAGCTACATTGTCTAGTTTTGAAATCTGGGTTTGAGCGATTTGAGCTTGTGGGTAGTGCATTGTTGTACATTTACGCAAGTTGTATTGATATTGAAGGAGCAAAGCGGGTGTTTGATGAGTTGCACGGTGAAAATGAGTTGTTGTGGAGTTTGATGCTTGTGGGGTATGTGCAATGTAACTTGATGAGCAAGGCTTTGGATGTGTTTAATAAGATGCCATCTAGGGATGTTGTGGCATGGACTACGTTGATTTCTGGGTATGCGAGGAGCGAGGATGGGTGTGAATGGGCTTTAGAGTTGTTTAGGAGGATGAGGGAGAGTGGTGAGGTGAAGCCTAATGAGTTTACTTTGGATTGTGTTATAAGGGCTTCTGGAAGACTAGGAAGCCTAAGAGAAAGGAGGATTGCTCATGGGCTTTTGATAAAATATGGATTTGAATTTGATCACTCAGTTGCTAGTGCATTAATTGAATTCTATTGTGATTGTGAAGCTATTGATGAGGCCAAGAGAGTTTATGATTGGATGGGAAACCCGGGTTTAAATACTTCAAATTCACTTATTGGAGGGCTCATATTTATGGGTAGGATTGTAGATGCTGAGTTTATTTTTGGTAGGCTAGTTGAAAAGAATCCAGTATCATATAATTTGATGATTAAAGGTTATGCAATGAGTGGCCAAACCGAGGAATCTGAGAAACTGTTTAATAGAATGACGGAACGAACTATAATTTCTTTGAATACCATGATTTCTGTGTATTCCAGGAATGAAG
Source organism: Castanopsis chinensis (assembly GCA_032878915.1). Taxonomy (NCBI): domain Eukaryota; kingdom Viridiplantae; phylum Streptophyta; class Magnoliopsida; order Fagales; family Fagaceae; genus Castanopsis; species Castanopsis chinensis. The sequence continues at coordinate 1,253,488 of JAVQMG010000098.1, read as the reverse complement.
AAATTGATAAAACTTAAAGCTGTTTGAAGAAACAAAAGGGGAAAGAAATCCAGTGACATGGAATTCAATGATGTCAGGTTATATTCAAAATCATCAACATGAAGAGGCTTTCAAACTATATGTGACTATGCACAGATTATCAATAGACCATACTAGATCAACTTTTTCTGCTCTTTTTCATGCCTGCACATGCCTTGGATCTCTTCAGCTAGGAGAATTACTTCATGCCCATGTGATTAAAATGCCATTTGAATCAAATGCTTATGTTGGAACATCTCTTGTAGATATGTACTCCAAATGTGGGAGCATCTCCAATGCACAAAAATCATTTAGTAGCATCTCTTCACTCAATGTGGCAGCATGGACAGCTCTTATCAATGGATATGCATCATGGGCTTGGCTCCAAAGCAATTTTTCTCTTTGAGGAAATGTTAAAGCAAAGAGTTGTTTCCAATGGAGCTACCTTCGTGGGGATTCTGTCTGCTTGTGGTCATGCTGGTCTAGTCGATGAAGGGATGAAATTTTTCCACTTAATGCAAAAATGTTATGGAGTAACACCAACTTTGGAACACTATGCATGTGTGGTGGATCTTCTTGGCCGTTCAGGCTATCTACAAGAAGCTGAGGAGTTCATAAAAGCAATGCCTATTGAAGCAGATGGGGTTGTCTGGGGAGCTCTACTTAGTGCCTGTTGGTTCTGGACAAAAATGGAGTTGACTGGGAGAGTGGCTGAGAAGATCTTCAATTTGGATCCTAAGGCAGTATCTGCTCATGTTACTCTGTCTAACATGCATTCGATATTGGGCAAATGGGGAGAGAAGATGAATGTGAGGAAGAGATTAAGGAGCTTACGCATAAAAAAGGCCCCTGGGTGTAGTTGGATTGAGTTGGAAAGCAACGTTCATGTGTTCTCTGTAGAAGATAGAACCCATCCTCGTTGTAATGCCATTTATGCAACTTTAGAGTATTTAACATCAAATATAAATTCCCTTGTTCAATATGATTTTTATTTTGGTTTTAAATCAATAGTGGAGGCTGACTTCTTTAAAGCAAAATACCCTTACCGATAAAGGTCATGTTAGTTGTGTGATTCATTCTCGTATCTCATAAACAAGAGGAAGTGTGGGCCTTTTTTGTGATTTTTCCGTGCTTTCTTATGGAAGCAACCGGTTTAACCATTTCATCAGAGTAGCACTACTTGCAGAATCCAGTCCTAGAAAACTAAAGAGGGTAAGGTGGACCTTCTATAGATTACGGTATATACGGACTAGTGGATTGATTGTCTCCCTTGTTTTTTATCTTTTCATTTTTGCTTCTCTCCTATGCATGTCATTCTCTCTCTATGTGATAGTTTCTTGTCATACATCTCTCCAACAGATACTGCTCTCAAAGAGAGAAGAATTATGCCATTAAAAGAGAAGGGAAAGATTATGTTCTTGCTGAAATCTAAAGAACAAGAGTAACAAAAAATTTCTGTTTTTGCTGTAATTAAAAAAAAAAAAAAAAGAAAAAAGAAAAAAGGAGAAGAAACATGATTGAAAAGGGAGAAAAATCTGGATTGGAACTTGCAGGTAGAATTGAAGAACACTTGAGAGGATATTATTCTTGTATTCTTTATGTCCAAAACCAATTGTAGAAATAAGGAAGTGTTCTTTAAATCTTATGTGCTTCAGTTTATGTTTTTTTTTCCTTGTTTGGAATCGAAGGTTGTCTTAGGGAATAATTAAGAATCAAGGTTTACCTTGATTGAAAGTAGAACTGTAAGTCAATAGAAAATACATGATACCTCTAGTCTTTGAAGTCAGTAGCTAGAAAAATTCACAGCAACCAACATTGTGTTGGAATGTTGCAACATAGATGTTCTGGGTTTTGCAAAACCAAATGGGCGTTTTCTTTGGGCTTGTAATATAATGTCTCTAGAATGGAAGTACTTATCAGGAAAAAAAAAAAAAAAAAAAAAAAAAAAAAAAAAAAAAAAAAAAAAAAAAAAACGACTCTTGAATGGAAGAAATAATAGAATTTTCAAATGCAACTTCAGTGAGGGTGACTATTATCATCAGGGACTGCATATATTTGGGATTTGGACATTTAGGCTTCAGGGCATGTTCATGTCTAAGGTCCAGACTAGAATCTGGCAGCCTTGTCCTAACCTATTGGGCATCCTGTTCACGTTAGTTGGACCTCTCTTTTCGAAAATTGAGAATTGAACGTAGATTCTCTCAGACGCCCTTGTCTGGTTTGATGTTCCTTCTTTACTACAGCCTTTCATCTTCCATACCAAAGGATGACTTCTGCAAGTCTAGGGATGTAAACAAGCCAAGTCGCTTTGGCTTGGCTTGCCTCAATAGGAACTACCAGAGCTCAGTCTCAGCTTGAGGTGATTTGAGCCTCAAGATCAGCTTGTGGGGTGCTCGATTGGGTTCACGAGTAGCTTGAACTCGTGAAATTTTATATTGGTCTGAATATCTTGAATCTGAAATGGTTGCTGGCCCAATATTGTGCCCAGTAGCAGCACCCCAAGAAACAAAATTAATGGTACTTCGTCCATGTTGGAAAACCATCTCTCATGCACATTAGCAGAGAATGACACGTGTTCTTTTGTAAGGGAAACAAGGCTCGTTCGAGCATCAGCAGTGGGCCTACCATCTGCCAAATGTAAGGTACATTTGGCATTCAGGCCCAAAACATTGGAAGGCCAAAATTGGAATAGGGTAAATTTTTTTGGCACAATACTACAGTACCATCTTAAATGTAAGATGAAATTGTAGCTGAATGGGATAATTATTATTATTTTTTTTTTGTACTCTCTTGCCCCTTTCTAACTCGGAAATTTCTCTCTCCTCTCTCATTATTTCTCTTCTATTCTCTCTCTTCCTCATTTGCTCTCTGCTCTCTTCAGACCTAAGACCCCGTGGGTTTTGACAACGGTGGAATCGAATGGCTTCGATGGGGTTGATCGGTCGGCGTGAGGGCTTCGATGGGTTTGAATTGGAGCTCCGAAGGCTCTGATAGTGATTCCGACGAGGCATTGATAGTGGGTTTCTTTGGAGGTGTGGGTTTTGACAACGGTGGAGATAGTGGGTTTTGACGACGGTGGGTCGGTGGGCTGGGTTTGGATCAGCGTGAGGGCTCCGATGGGTTTGAATCGAAGTTCCGATAGCTCTAATAGTGATTTCGACGAGGCAGCGGTGGTGGGTTTCTTTGGAGGTGTGGTGGGTTTCTTTTGCATGTTTGATTAGTCTTTTTATTTTATTATTATTATTTTTTGAGTTTGAAACTCTTGGATTGTGTTCTGTTTTTGTTTGGTGTGAAGATGAAAGAAAATAAGAGAAGGTACTGGGTTTTGTTGTTATTTTAGTTTGCCTTTTTGATGGATGAGAGTGTAGTTCAACTCAGCTTTGTGTGTTTTCTGTATGAATTTTCTTCTGGGTATTGTTTGTCTGGTTAGAAAATTGGGATGGAAAAAAAAGTTTTGATGAACTATGCATTTTGTTTTGTGTGGTTAGTGATGGATGGCAAGCTTAAGATAACTTTTAAAAAAATAAAAATAAAAATAAAAATTTATCAAAGTTTTCTTTGTGAATTGTTTGGTTTCCGAGAAAGTTGAGAAAGAACAAAGAGAAAATGAAACTTATGAATCTTGATTCTTAATCTTTTTTGTTGTGATTTTTCAAGAATGAAAAATTTTGTTTGAAAAGAGTGATTACCTGTGTTTGTGTGTGTGTGTGGTGATGGGTTTGGATAGGTGGATCGGTGTATCATGGGTCTATGCATGTGTGTGGGGGCTCTGTGTGTTGAAATTGGTGCTAGAGGTTGAGGGAGAAAGAGAGGAAAAGTAATAGAAAAAGAGAAATAGTAAAAAAAAAAAAAAAAGGAATAAAATAGAATAGCTAAATAAAATGGGAAAAAAAATAGAATTTTGGGATGTTGAGTGTGTTGTAAAATGGTATGGTATAATTGATAAAATAGCTTTTTGAGATGGTAAATAAGATGGGATCGCATTTCCTAATGCTGATGCTCTTAGTTCTGAGTTTTATTCCAAGTATTCTTGCACAGTATTTAGAGTGCGAGAGTGTGGATCAAGGCTTTTCAAGGTGCCATTCTTCTATTCATCTTCTTGATCAAGCAAGATGAAAGCTCCCAGTCTCCATCAATTTTTGAGTAGGACTTTTTACAAGGTGTCATTCCTCTATTCATCTTCTTTTCACACTTTTTCATATTTTTGATTTGTTTAGGCCCCCCCTTTTTTTTTTAATTTTAAAATACATCTTTTATTAAATTGTGCTCTTTCCCTTTTGAGGCGACTCTCCTCTGCTTGTGGGATTTTTATTTTTAATTAATTAATAAATTCTTTTTTAAATTCTTTTTGTTAGAAACTTAGAATATGGTTTAGAGAAATGAAATATTCTAAGACTTTAATTTTTTCTACTTTTGTGAGTATGACAATGCAAATAACCATAAAACATACTAAAAAACTTGAAACTATTAATATATCATATACTATATATAAAAGCAGAAGCTGAGAGAAAATTAAATCCTAAAATTAAGGTTGTTCTTCCATGTAAGAAAAAAACCCATTTAAAATTCTGTCACGTTAAAAGTTAAAATGCAAAATGTTATACTATACTAGTCTTAAAACTCTAAGAAATCAAATGTTAAACCTATTCGTTCATCACAAACCAGCAAAAGAAAAACCTTCCCTCCATTTTTTCAATATTCATTCTAATTGCTATCTGCTTTGTTCGATCTGTGCCCCATTTCATCTCTGCTATAGTATATTCTGAAGGTCAACATGCTTTTTTTGTTTCCTTTTTTTTTCCCCATCAAATTGGTGTTAATGCCCACTTTTGACAAAATTACCCAATAGCAGAAGAAGCCCAACAATATGAAAAAGATGGGGAGAGAAAGTAGTAAAGCAAAGACCAGTAGGCCAAAATGGTAGGAATAATGATCAAAAGACCCACAAAAAAATAATAAGTGGTCAGGAAAAAGCAAATGGGCCGAGGAAGCCCAAGGAATGAAGGTAGTAAACCCATGGGAATAGTAAGAGGTAGAAAAAGAAGTAAATAGGCCAGGGAAGCCTAAGAAATGAATTCGTAAATTCGTAGGGCATGCATAAAGGCCAATAAGTCCGAAGATAATAATAGGTAAGGATGTGGTAATTGGGTTGGGGAAGCCTAAACAATTTAGTAAAAACCCATGGGAGTGAAAAAGGAAGAAAATGGGTCGAGGAAACCCAATGAATGAAATGGGCCAAGGAAGCCCAAGGGAAGGAATGGGCTGGCCCAACAGAAATGCTAGGCAGTAAAGCCTAAAAGAAGAAAGAGTATAAGAAATTGACATGGTAGGAGCTTCAGCCTGTAAGCCCAGAGGTCCCAATAAAGTAAAAGGATAAGTGATATCATAGTAGGAGCAGTGCAGTGACATGGCAGGAACACCAGTTAGCCCATGGGCACAGGGAAGAATGGAACATGAACCTAGAAAAAGGGAGAGAGCCTGCACCTAAGCAATGTTCAGTCCAAAGAGGAAATGGGATGCAGAGAATGAAAGCCCAAAGACTTATGTGTCTTTCACATCGCAAGAGTTAAACAGATATCAGAACGTACAACAAAATGAAAATTAATATGCATTTGTTCATCAATGTTTTTGCACACAATTTGTGTAATCTTTTTGGCACTTGAATGGGGGTTTTAATTATGGAAGTTCCTAAAACTCAATACCAGGTTTCACTTCAAAAATAATGTGGGGTGATGGTTTTCATCGTTTAGAGGTTTTCTTAGGTGGAACCATCGAGCTCCAGCTACATTCTCTGGGCATGAATACTTTACATACAATCACCTTGATTGAGAGGTTTATGTCGTTTTATTTTTGTATTCCACGTGGAAAAGTAACTTTGTTTTATTTGTAGGGTCTATTTTTGCATAGCTGAAGGATAATAAGAAACCTTAGCGGAAGATTAGTTAGTAATTTGCTATCAAAAAGGCCACAAAACTTTACCTGTAGTCCAGATTGATGTTGATACGGATAATTTGTAGCGTCTATTTCTTTTTTCTTTTTTTAGTGATAAAGAGGACTTAATAAATAAAAGGCAAAAAAAAAATCATCAACCATAAAATAAATAAATATAAATTGAAGTAAATAGAAATGAAAACGGGAAAAAAAAATTAAAAAAAAAAAGGAAGAGTAGAGAGATTGAAGAGAGTTAGTGTGAGACTATGAGAAGACTTGCATTGACTGATGAGGTCTTTTGAAAGGTGGCTAGAAGGTAAAATATTGGAAAATAATGCAAATTGAAAAGGTGAAGTATAGGAAGCTAAAACTAAAAGTGGAAGGGTTATGTGATGATGATGAGTTAGGGGAGGAGAGAAATTTGAATGAAACAATGAAACATGGCCAGTCAATTTCATTTGTGGGGGACTTTTACAAAAGTTCTTATGCTTTTAGAATATTTTTTTAATGAACCATTTTAGAAAATTTTTTATATCACTTTTATTGAAAATTAAAACTTGCTTTTCTTTTCCTTTAAAAACTTTTTTGAAATAATAAATTAACGAATTCCTAAACTTTTTCCCAATTATAAAGTTTTCTTGACTAAGTCTGCCATGCATCTACGAAAGATTTTAATTTTTAACGTGAATAATTTTTAAAGTCTTCCTGAATAATTCTGTCATCTACAAAGATATTAATTAATTATAAAAATCATCTTTTGAATGGTTCACTTGGGATACCTTACCAGGAATTTTCCAATCTTATCTCTGTCTTCGTGCACTCATAAGTAGATTATGAGTGATGCTATAAGCCACCTCACATTGCCAAGCCTAACATAATAGCGAACCAGCATATACATTCACTCACATCCATCCTCGTCTCTCAAATTAAAGTCCACACAACATGAGTTACAGTCCTTTAGTGCTTGTAATTCAGTCCGCTCAGGTCAGGGATTGAAGTACGTAAATCATCTCAAAAATATGAAACCTTATGCCGTAGTTTTCATTCGCGACCACAACAATATCCTCCATTCCTCTGAGAGAAAAACATCAGTTGACTCAGAAGGTGGTTCAAACCCTACATGGAACTTCAACGTTAAGTTCACCATCAACCTTGCTATAGCTCAGGAGAACCATCTTGATTTGGTTGTTAAGCTCAAGTCACGTCAGAAGACTCACGGTTTAAGGGACAAAGATATTGGTGAAGTCCACATGCTCATCTCAGAACTGCTGAAATGCTTTGGTGGTGATGATGATGATGCAGCAGAAGATGAAAAAAATATGAGTAAAAGCATTGTGACCTCAGACGGTGAGGCACAAGGAGCACTAGCTTTTTCTTATATGTTCGGAAGGACTGTGGATCACCGTCCTACAGATCCGAATGTGAAGCTGAGGCCTAAAAGAGGTTCTAATGGCTTCGCAGGTCAATTTTTTGAGGGGTTGGGGAAAGGGTTAGGCTTGGGCCTAATGGATGCGGTCATTGAGGTGGGCAACGCATTTTACGATGATGATGACCAGCCTGATGATGATGATGATGATGATGATGATGAAGATGAATATTCTTAAGCCAATATATGCATCTCAAAAGCTATGTATTGGAAAGTGGGTAAATTAGTCTTTCAGCTTTCGTGGTTTGCACTGTTTATTACAGTGCTGTATTAATCGTTAATTCGTGCGATGCACAGAATATCATTGGGTATGAATGTTTAACATTCTCGATTGTTTAATAAATGTATGAAAGACAAATTTAAAGAACAAATTATTTAATATTTCTAAATAATCAAGATGGACCACAACAATAGCAAATATGTTAACCCATCCAACAACAAAAATACAACTCATAAGCTCAAAATTATATCCAAACACAAAGAAATGAGAAGAAATAAAAAAGTCTCATATTAATACAAAAAGAGAAACAAAACAAAAGGCTAAATGTAAATTAAAATTATAAAACATTAATAGTGGTCATTGTAAACTACAAAACATATACACGGCTATTAAAAATCACTACTATCAAAAGAACTGTCAAAAGAGATAGCACTATTAATAAAATAAATAATCAATACTTAATATAAAATAATATAAATAATAAAATAAACAATCAATAGTAATTAATATAAATAATAAAATAAATAATGCAAGGTCATGAAGTTTACACTTGATGGACGTGGCAGAGGCATATAAACTTGAGTTTGAAAGCTTCACAGGCTTGGTCAGGCAAAGGCACACAAAACAAAATAAGGTTGAGAAGACAAAAGAACGAAAGGAAAAAGAAACAAAGCAAAAAGAAAGGAGCTTGAGCAAAAAAGAAAGAAAGGAGTCTTGGTGAAGAAGATGAAGAAGATGGAGGTGACAGCAACTATCTGGTATCGACTTCCGTTTTTCTCTTGAGTTTTTTTGTGCGGATAATATTTAAATGATCTGAGTTTTGGATTTTGGGGGAAGGAGATTATAGCGTGAGAATGTCAGAAGAATAATTCTATTGTTAAAATATTGAGGTTTGTATTGCTTTTATAATGTTCATGATTAACCTCACAAATTTAGAAATAAATTATCAACATTTGAGTTTAAGTTAGATAACTTTTTAGAGAGATAAAATTTTACTCCTTATTAATAAATATTATTAATTTTAATATTTTTTTCAATAATGCTGATGTAGAAAATTGTGAAGAAGTCCAAGATTTCCATTTTATATATATATATATATATATATATATATATATATATATATATATCATTCTATATAAGAATGTCTTCTAGCGAGTAGTAATTTAGTAATCGAGCTGCAGTGGGGTGTAATGTAGTGTTTTCAGTTACGGTGTTGGAAGCTTTTGTAGCTGCGTTAGTCTTTATTTAATCTATCATGTTGTATTAGTCCTTTTAAAATTCAGTTTATTAATTTACTTGGAAGCAGTTTCATTCAATTCAGAATGTCAGATGTATTGTTGAGTCACTACAAAAAACACGTCTTCTAGCTGCGTTTTTGAGCTGCGTTTTCTGAAAACGCAGCTCCAGGGGGTGCTTGAAACTGCGTTTCTGGAAAACGCAGGTCCACCCCTGGTCTAAAGCCGCGTTTACTAAACGCGGCTATAGGCCCACCTTGGAGCTGCATTTTCCTGGTACTGAAGCTGCGTTTTCCTGGGTCGGATTGAAGCCGCGTTTCTAAAAACGCAGCTCTAGACCCAAGCTCTTCCATTTTTCTTTTTTCCCTGGTCCAATATGTCGGGAGCTGCGTTTTATCAAACGCAGCTCAGTGTTAAGTATAAATAAAAAAGAAAATAAAGAAACAGAAATTCCCTCAACCCCACATAATTGAAAAATCCCTAATGTTGTCTCTCGGTCCGAAAATCCCTAAATCCCCAAATCCCTAAATCCCTCAGAAATTCCCTCAACAATCAAAAACCTCTTGATCCAACACCCTCCCCTCCATCCCTCACCTCCACCCTCTCCGAATCCCCTTCCTCCCTTTGCTCTTCCCTCCTCTCCATTCCCTTCTCATCGACCCATTCTCCTCTGATTTCCGCAGCGAACACGAACACGATAGGCCGCATCTACTCCTACAAACCCATATACACCAAAAAATCGAGAACTTGGGGTCTTGTTCTTACAAAAAGTCTGACCCTTTCGAGGTCGGAATCTGGAACTGGTAACACTCTCTCTCTCTCTCTCTCTCTCTCTCTCTCACACACACACACACACACACTTTTCACTGTCTCTGCGTTTTCCTTTCCTTTTTTTCTTCTTTATCATTGACTTTCTTTGAGTTCTTACCTGCCATGATTGTCAAGTATTCAGAGTTTGAGACGTACTTACCCATGGGTGAATGTGATTTTTTTTATAGGAATTTAAGGTTGTTCTGATGGTTGCCTATTATCCATGGCTGACTTAAAAATTTCAATCAAGAGGGTTTGTGCTTGAGAAAGGATACTGGTAAGAATTATTTCTATTTGTAGTTTGCACTAACATGTTTCCAAACATTTGCTTTTTATTTTTTATTTTATAATGAATTCTTTCTTTATTTTTTAAATGATTAACATTCGATTTTTTTTTTTAAAGTATAAACCTTTCTCTTAACACAAACTCTTTTTTAGTTTTTTTAATAGGAATTTACGTTACTTTGGTTTCCCAATTTAATTATGTTTTGATTTTTTTTTAAATAATGATAACGTAAAAAAATAAAAAATAAAAACTTCACCGTGCTTGTGAATCACTTTCCCATCATTGTTGATTAATTCAAAGTCATTCAACATGTTTGTGAACCGAAAATGTCATTCAAGGTCATTCAACGTGGTTATGAAAAAAAAAAAAAAAAGTCACTCAACGTCATCCCATTTATGAAGATTGCTTTTTTTTAAAAAAAAAAAAAAAAAAATTTAAAGTACTTGATTTATTGGTGCTGGGAGCAGCATAATGTCCTCAGCCTCTTAGTTTGATTCAACATTTATATTGGTGCATGGGGTTTTGTTGGGATGATGAAATATTGGTTTTGGAGTTCATAACCATCTTTCAAAGGTCTCTTTGAGCTTGTTAGAGTTGCCTTTGGTTTGTATGAGTGCAGAAGTACGTGATTATTTTTCTTTCTGGTAGGTAGGGTATCGATGAATTCAGTAGAGAAATTAAAATTTTCCAAGGAAGTATGTATTAAATTATGTTATGGTGGGGTTTTCCTATTTTGTTGTGGTTTTTTTTCAGAGGAAGGGGGGGGGGGGGGGGGATAGGGTTTGTTAGGTAGGGGTTAGTGGTCTTGAAATTAACTTTATGTTTATTTTCCGTAGGTGTGCATGGTCATATTAGCCCTTCATATCGCCCCTTTGATGGGTTCTTTATTTGGTTGGTCTTACTTCAGAATAACTTTTTCTTTAAGCAATGAATCGATCTTCAGAATATGAGCTTATCCTCTGGAAAATAAATTGCATGATGACGTTTACTTTTGAATTGAGAGAGGGGCTGTAGCTCTATATGGTGGCCATTATAAAAAAATAGTATCAGAATTGGAATGTCATCCCTTTTTGAAATACTAAATAATTTCTTCTCTGATGTTTTTTTTTTCCATCTACATTTTTGTTTTGTTGTTTCTAAAGGTTTCACTGGCTAACTGTTTTCCTGTTCGTCATTCTTTATTTCCAATATTTTTGACAATTCAGTAGTTTTAATGGGGGTGGGGGTGTTTCAACCCCTTCAATGTCTCTGTTGGAAATAGGAATAGGTGATAGTTGAGTTACAAGGCTTTTGGTGTCATTCTTTATTTCAAATTGAAAGTGTTTTACAGACTTTGTTTTGCATGGAGAAGAAAAAGATTGAGTTCTATCTGTGTAATTTTTTTTTAACCACATAAATACTCACTTACCTGAGGGAATTCAAACCCCCACTCACCCACCACCTGTGTAATTCAAATGTTAACCTTTCTTATTCTGTTTTATATTACAATCTCATTTGCATTATATTTTTTTCTTAAGTATTTTCTGGTCAACTATTTCGGCATCTATTCTTCATTTTATCATTAATCACTTGTATTTTGCATTTAGATAGCAAGGTCTTAATCTCATGACCTTAGCATTTCATGGTATTCTAGCTTTTAGTTCTATAATTAATGGTCATTCATGTGTGTCTTATATTTCATATAGCTGGATCTGCAGTTGACTACTTAATATGATAGGTCCACTCCATCTGAAGATTATGCTGTTAATTTGTTTTAATAAAATGTTTTTTTAACCTTTCTGCAGGTGGATGAGTTGCAGAATACCATAGAGGAAGAGCAGAAAAGTTTGGTTGAGGAGATGAGACTTGCAACTGAAGAGCTGAAGAATGGAATTGAGGATGCTAGTGGGGGCTCAGATGCCATGGCTGTTGACTAGTGACTATTCTGAATCTCAGTAGGTTGTTGTAAGATTGTGTTCTCTTTTAATGTGTTTCTATTTATGCATAGAGTTTTCTTGATGATCAGAAATGGAAAATATAATGGAATGTCAGAACATGTCTGTCCTGTTGTAGCATTAGTTATTGAACAAAGACATTCATTCTTGTTTAGAAATTAGACAATTGTCCTTAATAGTTTTGATGAGTCTTAGTAATGTTTATGTGTACCATCAAGTGGGTTAGAAGTGCATCATATTTTTGCATTGCAGTACTGCTATTGCTGATATGAGTTACTAAGATTTTTGTTCTGAAACTTGGGAGATGATGATGGCCAAGTGCAGTTTTGGCTACTTCTGTCAGTTACAGTTGAGTTGTTGACAAATGAATTACTTTAAATCTTACTATTCCTTTTCACTATTAGAAACCCTTTTCCTTACCATTTTCTAGCCTTTTCCCCACCAATCTCTATCCCCAATTCCTCAAAATCCTAGCTGTCCAGGAATTTCAAATCTGATTTGTTTTCTTTTCATTTTGTCCTACATAACAAAGTTTCCAAATTTGTGATGAATAGGGGCTCACGTTTAAGGAAAGGTGAGATTCTTTTTAACTATTACTCACATAGATAAATTGTTTTTGACTTATTCATGATAGTTGTAGGCCATTTAGAAAATGCCATAAACCAAGTGCCTAACTAGGATTTAAAGTTTTCAGTCATGGGTTTCAATCTAGATTAATGGCCATTTGCCGTATATTAACAAGATCATGCTAGAGTTTGTTAGTTCAATTGATTTGGTGAAGAAGGTTTTGGTTTGATTAAGAGTTTTGTTGATTAGGAGAGAAGATTTGCTCTAGAAGTTTTTATGTCTTTTGCTGTTTCCCCATATAAGGGTTTATAAGTTACATTACTAAGATTGTTTACCGTAAAGAGGCTTAATATCTTGTTGCTTATCAAGAGAGACAGAGAGGGAGGGAGGCTTAACATCTTGTTAAATAAATTAGTACTACTGTACTAGGGTATCTCTTGAAATAATAGTGCTTAAATGTTCCTCAGCCAGCCATGGAAGAGTGACTTCAACGATTGTTAAGGTATTTTTAGTTCTTCTAGCATTTGAAAGACATTCTAGGACTTCTGGTTATCCCTTGGTATTTTAAATTTTGTTTTTGTTTTGTTTTTTTGTTTTTTTTGTGGTGTGTGTGTATTTTTATGAACAAATCCATATCTGCTGGGTCAATCAGTGCAAGCTTTCATGTTTAACTCTGATGATGATATGAAATTATTCCTAACGAGTTCCTAACAAAATTGCTCTGATACAGTAAGTTATAGCAGATTCTACTCCATTTTAATACCATCTGATTCAAAGTAGGCATGACTAGATTAGTATTTGGTTAAGTGGCCAGCCTAGCATTAATGTGTTCCAATTTCACATTAAAAACAACTTTATTTTGGTTAAATACAAAATCAGAAGTTTAAAAAGTCATTCACCTCTCAATTCCACACTCTCTCTTCCATTTTAATACCATCTGATTCATAGTAGGCATGACTGGATTAGTATTTGGTTATCAGGAAATTGCAAAAAAGGAATTGGTATGAAATTCTATTTGGTTAGCAAGAAAAAAAAAATACTAAGAAAATAATAAATGAAATTCTGACTGGATAAAAATATGGTAAGAATATTAAAAGAAAAAAAAAAAGAAAAGGAGAAAAAATTTGGTACAAGAAAGAAATATATTTTTAAAATCTGATGTGGTCTATATATATATATATATATATATATATATTTTTTTTTTTTTTTTCATTTCAGCACTGAAGTGGCCATACGAGCCACTAAAATTTAGACACATCAGCATCTAATTAACTATTTTAATATTAGGCATACAAACCGTACAAAACCATTTGCCTACAAGGCATTTTTCATTAATGAGTTAATGGTAGATATTAAATTTGTAACGTGTATCTAAAAGTATACAAGAGGAGAGATGGGGTTGCTGTCACTCCACATGCGCAAGAGAACATTGTAAGCACAAGTTCACTAAGAATTTTAGTGTATTTCATGTCTGTTTTGTTAATGGTGTGTAACATGTTATTTGGTTATTGTTCCCAAATGTACAGAATAGGTTGGAAGAACTTTTGAGTCAAGATGGCATGCGACTACAGGGAGAGCTTGGTAGTAGAGTCCTTTGGTCCAAAGACGATGCGTATGCTCAGGTGTTTGGTCAAGAGCGCCCTGGACGAGTACGTGGGGTGGGATTTGGAATCACCCCATCTGGACGAAGTGCCACAAACACTTCGCGATTTACGTTGACTCCATCATCCTCAGTAAGCAGAACAACCGAAAGGATTTCGGAGTTGGAGAACAACTCTTCTGACCTTAGGGGGCAACTAGCCCAAGTACAAGAACAACTCTCCCAATCAAAAGCAAGGTACCAAGAACAACTCGCCCAATCTGAAGCAAGGCACCGAGAACAACTCGCCCAATCTGAAGCAAGGCACAAACAGCAAATGGACACAGTGATAATGCGCATGAATGCAATGTTCGCCCAGAGTAGTGGCGGTTTACGTGATTTGGATATATCTGAGGTATGCCACAAATGTTATTTAGGAAAACACAACTTTTTTGTATAAATTGTTATTAATACGGTGCCTTTAATATATTCAGGGTGGCAGTGCTTGATGGGGACTCTCCATGGGAATGAAACTGTGAATCTTCAGGTAAAACAAATACAACTTGTAGTTATAACATATACAATGATATTGTGAAAAGAATAGGAAAAAATCCCAGATATAGAGGACTGCCTTTGAAGGTTCCAACTTGAAGGTTCCACATTAGTACATATGAAGCAAGAAGTAAGAAAGTAGATGTACTAAAGGACATAAAATGAAATTAGAAAATTTCAATTATGAATGTACACAGGATTGTATGCCAATTCCAAAAACCTTTTCAAGTGAACATTGATATACATGCCATTTTTGCACTTGGTAAATGTAGCTGATAGAAAAATGATGCATAGGTACCCATGCATCATTTTCAAGTGTTTCAAGCTTAGGGATTATTGCAAGCCTAATTACATATCAATTTCCGGTGTTATCATTTTCACAGGTAATTAGCTGTAGCTACGGGCATTGGACTGACTTGCTCCCAGTATCATGACACTTGCATCCCTCAGAATTTTTTGTGATGTACAAAAGCCTTGATGGATATGCATTTTGTTAAGTGAAGATGGATTGTTGGGAACTTGTTTTGTCTATGTAAATATATATATTTATGTAAATTATTTGGGAACTTATATCTTTTGGCAATGAAGATGTGATGTTTGCTGGCACTTGTTGAGTGTTGGTAGGAACTAGTACTATTTTTGTATTGGACACGATGGATATGCATTTTGTGATGTGAAAATGCATTTTGTTGGGAATTTGTTTTGTCTATGTAAATATGTGTGTTGGGCAGGAAATATGTGTATTGGGCAGGAATTGCAGATTCAGCAGGTATTAAAAAAAAAAAAAAAAAAAAAACCTATAGCCGCGTTTTCTGGGGCTATGTAACGTGGCTATAGTGGTGATATAGCCGCGTTTTTTTAAAAAAACGCAGCTATAAAACCCTTCGTCTAAGGTGTAAAAAACGTGTCCATAGCCCCAGAAAACGTAGCCCCAAAAGGGTCTATAGCCGCGGTTTTTTAAAAAACGCAGCTATAGACCCTTGTTCTAAGGTGTAATAAACACGGCAATAGCCCCAAAAAACGCAGCCATAAGGGGGGCCTGTAGCTGCGTTTAAAAAACGCAACTATAGCTCCACCCTAAAGCCGCGTTTTAAACGCAGCCCCAAAGGGGCTATAGCCGCGGTTTTTTAAAAAACGCAGCTATAGACCCTTGTTCGAAGGTGTAATAAACACGGCAATAGCCCCAAGAAACGCATCCATAGGGGGGCCTGTAGCTGCGTTTAAAAAACGCAGCTATAGCTCCACCCTAAAGCCGCGTTTTAAACGCAGCCCCAAAGGGGCTATAGCTGCGGTTTTTTAACAAACGCAGCTATAGACCCTTGTTCTAAGTTGTAATATAAACGCGGCAATAGCCCCAAAAAATGCAGCCATAGGGGGCCTGTAGCTGCGTTTAAAAAACGCAGCTATAGCTCCACCCTAAAGCCGCGTTTTAAACGCAGCCCCAGAGGGTATATAGCTGCGGTTTTTTTTAAAAACGCAGCTATAGACCCTTGTTCTAAGTTGTAATAAACGCGGCAATAGCCCCAAAAAACGCAGCCATAGGGGGCCTGTAGCTGCGTTTAAAAAACGCAGCTGTAGCTCCACCCTAAAGCTGCGTTTTAAACGCAGCCCCAAGAGGGTCTATAGCCGTGGTTTTTTAAAAAACGCAGCTATAGACCCTTGTTCTAAGTTGTAATAAACGCGGCAATAGCCCCAAAAAACGCAGCCATAGGGGGAGCTTTAGCCGCGTTTAAAAAACGCAGCTATAGCTCCAGCCTAAAACCCCCATTCCAAACGCAGCCCCAAGAGGGTCTATGGCCGCGTTTTTGTTTAAAACGCGGCTATAGACCCCTTCTTAGATTGTGTGGAAAACACGGCTATAGCCCCAAAAAAACGCAGCTATAGAGGGGCTGTAGCCGCGGTTTTATAAACGCAGCTATAGACCCCCGCAGGGGGCTATTGTCACGCCGATAATGTCGCGTTTAAAAACGCGGCTAGGGAAACGCAGCTTTTGACCTATAGCTGCGTTTTTGGGGTCTATAGCTGCGTTTTTAAAACACGGCCAAAAACCCCTTTTTTTGTAGTGAGTTTGGCCTAACTTATAACTCTCCCGTTTGGGATTAGGTGAAACTCATAATAAAATAAATAAGATTATTTGATAGAATTTGAATCAAGTTTGGAAATTTGACTCTCTTTTTTTGTTTGATGCTTAATTCCTTGGTATTAAAGATAGTCTATTAGTTGTCAAATAAGTAAGTCATTAATTAATTCGTTATTATTTTACAAGAATTATAGATATTGAAATCTTATAATTCCAGAACCCTTTTTCCTTATGGATTTAAGAAACTTTCATGGATTTAAGGTTATTTTTAAAAGTAAACATGTTTTGAATCTTGTTTTTAAAAAATAGATGCGTTCTACTTCTTGACGCTTCCGCAACCTGCATCATATAAATAGAAAGGTTTTGTGGTTTTAGTCAAAGAGTCCTCCCTTAGGGAGAGACTTTGAAGAGATAATTAGAGAGATTTGTTATTAGTGAGTATATAAACACTTTGTAATCTATTTGTGATATAGTGAATTTATCAACGGCTACTTATGCTTATAAGTTATTATTAGACCTCGTAAGCCTTGTTTTCTTCTCTTCTCTGTGTGATTGTGACTATTGCTCTTTTTTTTTTTTTGAATTCCTGCTGCTTGTTTGTTAAAACTTTCTCACATCCATAATAGTTGTTATAATCAATCTTGTTTGGGGGTGCCTTTGGAGGGTTGTTCACTCAACAAACTTATTCCAAAACCAAAATTTGCTACTTAGGCATTTGGATTTGTTTTCTTTGGTGATTTATTGCTAAGTGATTCATGAATATAATCATTATAAAGAAAGATAAGTAAGTCCTCTATAAAAATTTTGGTAATTAGGACTTCTATAGTCTTTAATGTAAAAAACTTGAAATTAAAAAAAATTGATGGAACGAACAACTTCGATAAGTGCTAATGTTAAGTTATAGATTTCTTAATCCAATAAAAGTTGGACTAAATGACAAACCGAAAGAGAAGTCAGATAACTATTGGAAGAAGATGAAGGAGATAATATTTTGTTGATGAAGGAGATATTCTTCAAAAAAATTATGATTGCCAACTTGCTTATAAAGGTAATCACCTGAGATCAAGTTCCATTACTACTTGGAGTTGATCAATATGGATTGTACTTCTGATAAATACCATGCTTATTCGCACATTTGAAGATAACTAGCTTGGACATTATGCACTTTGTTCTTTTGGTTGGACTCTATTTTAGCTTTGGTTATTGGCACATTTGAAGGTACCTTGGGGGATATGCATTTATTCTTCAATGTTTTTGCGCACAGTTTGTGCAACCCCTTTCCTTTTGGCACATGAGGGAGGTTTTAAGTATGGAAGTTCCTAAGCCTCAACACCAGGCTTCACTTCAAAATTATGTGGGGTGATGGATTTCATTGTTTAAGATTTTTTTTTTTAAGGTGGAACCATCGAGCTCCAGCTACATTCTCTGGGCATGAATACTGTTCATACCATCACCTTGATTGAGAGGTTTATGTCGTTATTAACAAAAAAAAGAAGAAGAAGAGTGGTTTGTGTTGTTTTATTTTGTGTTCCGTGTGGAAAAGTAAACCTATTTTAATTGTAGTGTCTATTTTTGCATAGCCGAAGGATAAGAAACCTTCGTGGAAGATTAGTTCGTAATTTGCTATCAAAAAGGCCACAAAACTTTTACTATAAAGTCTAGATTGATGTTGATACGGATAAGAATATTGATTAAGATAGGTAATTAAGTGAAAACATTTTTTGTCTTTTTTAGTGAAGAGGACCTAAAGAAACCACAGCTACATCTGGGTAAATATATAACCGGACCTGAGCTTAAAACATTTATGTTGTTATCCACTTGTGTCTTTATCACTACCTTCGAACGTGCTTGCAGCATGCATGCATATAGGGACAAAAACCACAAACTCGCTGTACGTAGACTTTGTTATTATGCAGCTAATTAAGGTTTCAGATGCCACTTGTGGTTTATGATTTTCAACATGTCTTAATGAGAAAAATAATGAATTTTGTTCTAATGAACTTATGACCATTCTTTTCTTTTCTTTTTTCTTTAAATTTTTCCTTCAATTTTAAGGTTGATTATGTATTTGGCCTACAGTATAGTATAGTATAGTCATACAACTGTTTGGCATTATAAAAAATATTATCAATTTTCAATACCATCAAACACAAAAAATGATTTTGAGTTAATTTCAAATGAAGCCAATAAACATTGAAAAATTAATTTTTTTCATCCGTGTAAAACAATAATTTCACCAGGTTTTACAACTGAGTAATTCCCCACACTTTGACATTCACCGTTTCCAAAAACTATATTTTAATGATGTGGCAACAATATTTTACTTGCTATTAGATACAGTAGTTATCAATGGTTTGGAAAAGTCTTTTTTTGGAATTAAAGATTTGAGGTTTGATGGAACATTCTTATTTTTATTGAACTTGTGCTCAGTCTTTTATATATATATATATATATATATATATATAACAATTGTGAACCCAGAACCCTCATCTCTCCATAAATCGTATCTCGACCAGCAACCCAACCACGGAACTTTTATTCCTCTTTGGTCAAGCTTTTGTGCCTCGATGACTACCGTTGAAAACTGTTAAGTTAGTATGTGAAATTGTTCAAAAATTAAAACCATGATTGAATATACTGCTTTGTCGTTTATTCATAAGCATAAAAAGAAAATTGATTTTATATGCAAGACTTGAGGCAGCTTGTAAGAATTAAAGAAGAGCAGCTATCTTACCAGTGATTAAAACGGTTGAACAAGTCTTAAAACATGCGGAGGTGTGGGAAGAACCAATTTTGGTCAATTAAGAAATGTTGTGAGAGTTGGACCCCATTTAACCTTTTTGATAAATTTGAAAGAACATATTTATTTACTACTATAGTACAAAGTTCTTGTGAGGTAAAAGAAATAACCGGAATTTAAGTCTTCAGGAGAGAATTTCGCACCTATATTGAGGAAAACCTTTTTTTACATGGGACCAACATTCAACTCTTTTAAAAAAAATAAAAATAAAATTAATGTCACAAGTGAGAATAAAGATATATCAACATCGATTCTCCAAATAAATTTCTTTTATGTATATTTAAACAAAGTTGATAACTTTTTATCTATTATATTGATGAGTTATGACTAACCCTAATATTAGAAAAATTAATAAGTTATATATTTTTCAATGTGCACGAACATATGAGAGCTCATTAATATGTTGTGGTCATATTAGTTGTTGGGCATTGGCAAAATATTGTTTTTATTGGATTGATGATCAATATAAACCCTTAATATTGGACAAAACTATAGCTAAACTCAACCAGAGTCATCTTGAAAGCAAAGCCAAGAAAGGAACTTGCCTCTATTGTATGCTGAATGTGCATGTGCGAATATATAGATATTCTCAAGGTGTCAAAGGTACGTAAATAAAATGTTATTTTTCTTATAATTAATTGTGCTCTAGTCACAAAAATGCTTTTGCTGAACCTTAAACATGTTGTTTTAGAACAGATTATGTTAGGACTAAAGCCGCAAAAATCAATATTCTTGAACCTTTATCTCACAAAACTAAAAAATAAAAAATAAAAAAAATTGTACCTCCAGTTATCATCCGGCAATCAAATCATGGAACTTTTGTTTCTCATTAATGAAGATTTTGTTTCTCTTTTGATAGCAAAAATTTTAACCTTCGATAAATCCTTTAAAAATTCTCCATGGTTGATATTAAAAACTTAAAGAAGTATGTACACAGATACAACACAACACGAGACACAACAAACTGCTCATATGTAATTCTTGAAAAATTAGAGGCTCGTTTGGTACTGTTTATTAAACAACAATTTTCATTGTTTAAATACAATAATACGTATTTTCACAACACTTTTTTACCTACACATATTTCTACAACACTTAAACAACAATTAATACTAGAAATCTCCTACCAAACGAACCATATAGGTCACAAATTCGACAAACACATTAAAGTGTCCTTGATAAGTCCAACACAAACACATGTTGAACACAAACATCTTTTAAAGTGACACTGATTTTTGTTGAAAACTATTAAGACCGAATGTAGAATTTGTTTAAACCGTGACTAAAATACATTGCTTTGTCCCCATACCCCGTGAGCATTAAAAGAAAACTGATTTTATATGAAAGGGTGGCTATTTTTGGTATGTGGGACCCATGTCATTTTTCTTTTAATAAAAAAAATCCGTTGTTTCATGTGAGATGGTGGTAGGGGCGTTCACAAAACTGCTCAAACCACATGATTGCATTCAAACCGACCAAAATTGCCGGCAAAATGAAGTAACTGCACTACATTGTATGAAGTAACTGCACTGCACCCATATATATTTATCTATTTTATATTAATAATTTAATAATATATGAAGTAAGTGGTCAGCCTTGTATTAGTGCATTTCAATTTCATGTTAAAACGACTTCATTTTGGTTAAATACAAAATCAAAAGTTCAAAACACCATTCACTTCTTCATCTCACACTCACTCTCACAAAATCAAAAGTTCAAAAGTTTAATATTATTATTTTGTTTTCTATACACTAAACATTTGTGGTACTTTTAGTTTACTTTCAATCTGTCATGGATTTTTTTTTTGTTTTTTGTCTTGTATATATTTGTTTTACTTTTTTTTTTTTTACACATGTTATATTTTTCCAAAAAAAAAAAAAAAAAATTACTATCATATTGTCATGATTATTAATAGTAAATTAGAAATTAGCCATGACATCTTGAAAAATATACCATTCCAAAATCAACCAAACCGCACCTTGTACACTACATCGAACCGTACCACACTGCATATGTGACTGCAAAATTAAGATATGATACCGTTATGGATTTGGTCAAATTGAACAGCAAAGTGTAGTGCATAAAATGGCCCAACATTACACAAAACTGCACGGCAAACACCCCTAGGTGAGAGTAAAGGAGATTTAAAACATTGGTTCTTCAATTAAAGAATATCAAACAATACTACTGATTTATAAAACTTTTAACTAACATTGTCCCATGGAACCAATTTTGAACCTCTTTTTAATTAGAAGAAAGAGAACACAAGAGAGCTAATTCGCCAAAATGTGTGGGTTATAAAAGGTAGACCTAGCAAATGGATTGGGTTAATTGGGTTTGAGTTTGACCCAATTGGTTTTAACTTAGAAACCAGTTGTTCTAAACAGGTTGCAAAAATGTGACCCTTACTTAGTCTTTTTAGAGTCAGGACAACCTAATATGACTTGTATTTTAACGTGCAAAAAATAGCAATAAAAAACGAAAATAAAACTCGCTGATATTTTCTTTGTATTCTTTTCCAAAAAAAAAAAAAAAACTTAAATATAAAAATTAAATAATACATAAAATTTCAAGCTTATGTCGCCCAAAGTTCATTAAAATGAAGCCATTAAAACTCGACCCATTTAAGAGAGAACCCAAGAGTAAATGTGGGAATAACAAAACTCACAAAAAAGATAGAGAAAAAAAAAAGCAAGAAGTAAATATGTGAAGCATATTTACACAAAGTTAAAAAATCAAAACAAGCAATAAAAAATCAATTTGAATAAAAGGTAAACTCGCATGAAGTGCAAGTCAAGTAGTACTCAACCAATCTTGCACCAAACCCGACTTGTCGTTTCAACGGGTGCACCCACCTTTAATGGGTCCAAAAAAACTCTAAGTATATGCATATATTTACTTCAGTTTTGGGCCGGTTATCAGGTTCGAGCAAGTAATAATTATTGGGTCTATGTCTAATTTTCTACATAGAGTAAAAAAAGAGGGGAGGTAGTTGACCTAGGAAACGTGTAGCCTTGTAATTAGCAGTTAGCACCACTTCTTTGGAATAGGATCAAATAAATGACGTTGGATTTTTGTGTACCACAAAGAAAATATATTTGAAAAAAATCTAAAGGAAAGCCTTCAAATTTTCCCTCTTTTCTCAAGTACCTACAATCAATCTAACGTTATAAAACTGATAATTTTTTTCTTTTAGTTGTCAAAAAAAAAAAAGTCTCATTGTGTTGTGGGTTGGCATTTGGCCCAAGATAGCTCGACGGTATAAAAAACATGGGTGCGAGTAATGGTATGTTCTATTATGCGCTGGTGGTATTCTTGGACTTACTCAAATTGTAACCTTTGGGAGTGGTGTAATGATTACACATGTGAGCTCCCTTTTTTTTCATATCTCAACAATTTGAGAACTTGCTTTTTACATAAAAAATTCAAGTAACATCTTGGCTTGATGAATCGTCATCATAAAAAGGATTTCATAAATTGAAATCTATCATATTTTAAAACTAAGCAAAATTAATATAAAAAAATTAAGGTACCACTAAGCACTTACAGATGCTTTAGCTGATTACACAGTCTCGGTCATGTAGTGAAACAAATTTGCAATTGTGGAAACGTAACTAATAATCATAGGACATAAAGCCATGATTAGGTTCTGTTGAAAAAAATAATCTTCTTACCACTAAATGACATTGACAAACCTAATATCGTTTCCTATTTTGGATAGGGGTCGGCCCTATGTCAAATCAAATTATTGCTTCATGTTTTGCATTCTACCTAATATTGTTGGTATAATAGCATGACACCCTCGCAAATATCAGCAAGATATGGTGAATACGATTTCACATTTTGTTGTGTCTATTAAAGCCATCTCGAACAGGGGACAGTACTCTTGTCAGAAAAACAAAAACCTATCGCAAAAATTGTAAATAATATATTTCTAAATGCACAATGTGCTCATATTTCGCAATTGGCAAGTCCATTTCCACGACTACACGAGTCACATAAAGTTAAAAATGTTTTCCTTGGTGTCGGAGGACTGCACATGTTGTCAATAATTGATAGATGTAAACATCCTCGCTAATAAAAAGGGAAAAAAAAAACATTTTTTTTGTGTTTTAAAAAATAAATACATTTTAAATTTGAAATCTCTTGTCAGCATCTTTATGCTACCCTCATGAGAATATAAAATTCATTTATGTAATAACCTAATGTGTGTAGAACAGAGAAATTGAATACACATGAGAGAATAGTTAAATACTCAAAAAAATTTAAACACTTTCATTTATAATAAGAAAAATGGTTAGAATTAATGAGTTATTTAGGAAAAAAAAATTTAATTTCAGATTGTTGAGCGTAATTCAATTATAAATTTTTTTTTAAAAAAAATCTAATCAAATTTATTGAAGCAAGACAGATTCCAAAAAAGCCTTTGATAGTGATAACGACCGTCACATGGTAAAGATAATAATAACAATAATATTATCATAATAATACCAAAAATTGACATTGCCACTACTCCATGATTTTGAATAATAAATGAAAGCTATAGTTTCTCCAGGGTGTTCATGGTTATCCCGCTTTAAAAGGCGACTTTCTTATGGTAATGCTAATAATCAAACTCATTATAATATAATAACAACATATTGGTGATTGACTAATTGAAGCCCCAATAGACGACCTCCGACAATTAACCTCACAATTGAGGACCACAAAAGATTAGGTCCAAGATGTAGTTGGGTAAAACCCCACTGAGAATGTCATTCGTGTCATTATTAAGGCATTCATTAATTACATTCCAAGCAAATGGCATTGCATTTGTTAATAAATTATTTTAAGAAAATTTTAAATTTTAATATTACTTTCATGAAAAATATAAAAAAAATTATAAATAAAAAGTTAATTGCTTTTTCTTTTTTCATAAATTTTTTTTAAAAATAATTCATTAACAAATGTCCTTAGGACAACAATTAACTTTTCCATTTGACATATATCCCTTTAGAAACCTTCATGTGGTTGCAATTTTCATTTTTAAAAAATGAAAAGGAAAAGTATGAGTTTTTTTTTTTTTTTTTTTAACAAACAAAAATATTTAAACCTCTTTAAATATCTGATTATTACATCGGGTGTATATAGTTCCCCCATCCCATACACACTTACAGAGAGGAATCTCATAAGGGTAGCCTCTAGATGTTGGTGACAAGTTTCAAACCCAAGATCTCATTAATATCATGAAGAGCCTAAATTTCTACTAATTAATGCTCCATTATATTTTGATTTTCTTTCGTTTGCACATAAATGAATTTTCTATTTGAGCTAACTGTGACTCTGTGAGGTGCTTAAGAAACTAAACTTTAGATTATTAATTATAGACACCTAAATATGATTTTAATTTACCAGGATATTTACTTTCAAAAAAAAATTTACCAGGATATTTTATTCTTGAAAAATATTTTCTCAAGAAAAAAAATTCTTTGGGTGATAGTTAAAGTCGTAAATAGCCTTAATTATGCAGTAAATATGGAGAAGTGAAAATAGTGAAATGGGTGTCAGAGCTCACGATATGCTTAATTAGAATGGGTCATCTTACAAAAACCAGTCAAGTATAACTAAAATAAAATATCAACGAATAGCCTTTAGGGCAATTAACAATCCATTTTAGGAAGTTTTAACAGTATTGTTCCATGATTAAGATTTTATGCTAATAAATATTTGAAGCTCTTTGGTTGGAAATCAAAGAATTGTTTGGGGGAACATTTTGGGAAGGAGATATTAAGCACGTATTCTATTTTTATGCTTGATTAATATTAATAAATAGAACAATTGTGGATAACTTGTGCTGTTGTGCATTAATTCCAGGAAGATTCCAACTTCCAAGCCCAAACTTTTGACTTTTAATTTAGGAATAAAGAAGACGAAGAAAATGAATTTTTTATACAAGTTGAAAGAGAGGAAAGGTGGCTGAAGATACATAAAGCATGGACAGCATTTTGAAAATGCCAAATGAATGTTAATTAATTACGTTATGTAAAACCAGCCATCGCTGCGTCTTGGTTTCACTAAAAACCAGTCCAAATTTGAAGGCACTAGATCTCTGACCTTTGGGAAGCAATATTTTTCCAGAAGATTTATGACATTAGGAGAATACGCCAAAACGAGTTAAAGCATGGCTGTATGTGTTTCATAATATTCTAGACTTCTAGTAGCTAGCATCTTTGGATTATGTCAAAAGCGAGTGAAAGCTTAGGTGAAAAATTTTACATGAATTCGTGGGAAAAAACAAAACTGCTTGTGTATGGTTGTTAAAATGGGGTCATAAAGTGGTTATCACTTTTTACCGACTCTAGACCAATCTTGAAATAGACTAAATTGAAAAGCAATGATGCTGTTGTTGATGATTATCTTGTATATATTTTGTTTGAGAATCATGTTGCAGATATTTTGGTGTACAGGCTGAAGAGAATGAGTAATAAAGAATGACGATGATAATGGGTGCTTTTAAGGTCCTTTTCGTTAGAAGATTGAAAAAGTGATTGGATAAAAAATTATGGGAGAATAGAAAAATGGGAGGATGAAAAATATTTAATTTTTCCTCTTGTGTGTTTAATTAGAGATAAAAAAGTGGAAGGGTGAAAAACTCTTTTGTTCGATTAGAGAAAAAAATTGAAAGATGAAAAATGTAATTTATATAATTTCAAGAAAGTTTTAACACTATTTTATAAAAAATATAAAAAACTATAAAAAAAATTAATTAAATTTTTATTTTTGTTTTAAAAAGTTTCTAAAAATATATTTTAAACTAACACCTTAGGACTTTTTTTAAACTTTTACTATAAAGAATTAGAAAAAGAAAAGATGCAAATAATATTTTCCAAGATAGCATTTCGCTTTCATTTTGCCTCGGAAATAGGTTGTAGTTGAGTTGTTTTAGAGGGGAACTCCCGGTATTAATGACAAGATTGATCAATGATAGTGAGGTTTTGTTAACTAGTGGTCTATTGATTGCAGATGTACATCGTTATTTTTTTGTTTTTTTTAATGAATTACGTGAATCTGATACTAAAAGAGAAGTTAATGAAGCTGTTTATAGTCTAGCTAAGTATGTTTTACATATCTCAGATTATATTGTGTGAATAGAGGATGTTTCACCACAGTTTATTTTTGTAATTCAAACTGATCTAGCTAGTTTTTCTTAATAAAATTTTTGATATCTTTTTTCTCAAAAAAGAAAAAAGAAAAAAGAAAAAAAAAAACATATTGTAAAACTATTGTAGAAATGAATATTAGAATTCATAACTTACATTCTCAAAAAACAGTTTTAAGAGTACATCTTTAAACTCAATGGCATTGGGATCCTCTTAGAAACGAAAATAAAAGAAAATAAAGAAAGAGATGCATATATCGTTTTTATTTGTAAATCTCAACATTTGATGTAACTAATGATCATATGATTCAGTGATATTTCAACTACATATATATATATATATATTAATTTACATAAAGTGATATTTTCATTATTTACGATGAATGCAATAGAGATTTTTTTTTCCCTAGATGCTATATGACTTGAAACTTATATTATCCACTTTATAATAATTGCTTCATGCTTTTAGATTAAGACGTTAATGTGTTTGTTTTTGGTGATCAGGAGATGCGCATCGAAATTCCTTATTCAATAATAAGAGATTTTTTACTAATAAAGTTAACTAAAATTTCACTCTCTTGAAATTTAAGTGGATATATTCCTTTGAAAATGAAGATTTATTTTATGAAAAAGAAAAAAAGTATCTATGTGCACTATTAGAATCTTCATATGGACTGATGTTAAGAATTATAGCTTATAAAAAAAAAAAAATGTTTAGAACTATAGCCTAATCCGACTTTGGTAGATATCTTATTCTCTTATATTAATTTATTATTTCTTAAAATATGCCTTTGAAAGTAATAATAAATATACGGTTTGAATCAATGACCTACTATTTTACTCATCCCTCCATTACATTACGCTTTATATATATATATATATATATATATATATATATTAAGGAGCTAAATAATAATTAAAGATTAACAAACCAATCTACTTGCAAAAACAAAAAATTAAGAAAAAAAAATCTAATGACTCAAGTTAATTGGCATTTTTTTATTTTTCTAACAGAAACATATAGGGTTAAAATCCTCATTTCCAATTAAAAATGTTTTTTTTTTAATTTTTTATAAAAGGATTAAGAGAATAAAGTTAATGGGCCAGATCGTTTTGAGCTGTGTATTCTGAATTTTCTAATGGTCCAAGTCTACCACTTTTCCACAAAAGAATAACCTGGGTTAGCAATAATGGGTCTAGGGTCGGCTTTAGGTGCTAATCTGCACAGCCCATGAATATATTGTTCCTTAATGTAAGAGCAAAATCACTGGGCCTCTCTCATCACAGCACCATAAGAGTATAAGACCAAAAAAAAAAAAAAAAACATAGATGAACCAAAAAGAATCTGACCATGTCACGGTGGCCCACATATCTCTGACGCTGGACCTTCTCAAATCCATGAATATTATAAACCCAGGGCCAACTCTTTTCAATAGAGTTATCATCGATATGAAATTTTTAGGTTTCCTTTGTTTTGACATAATAAAACGCCTCATTTTCGTGTGTTTAGTTGTTAACCTAAAGATGAGACAAAAATATTTTACGTTATTTAATTAACTCATATGAAATATTATCCATATTTCTTTTAATTCCAAACAATTATGTAAGCAAAAATTATATTCATGAAAACATACTCGA
Source organism: Castanopsis chinensis (assembly GCA_032878915.1). Taxonomy (NCBI): domain Eukaryota; kingdom Viridiplantae; phylum Streptophyta; class Magnoliopsida; order Fagales; family Fagaceae; genus Castanopsis; species Castanopsis chinensis. The sequence goes on along the minus strand of JAVQMG010000098.1, from coordinate 1,225,274 downwards.
GATTAGAAAGCATCAAATGGGAAAACTGACTTCAAATGTCATTTGCGGGGAAAAAAATGTCAACAATTAATTAACATGACTTAACATCCTGTATTTGGTGGTCAACAACAATTTTTATAGAGAGGAGTACAGAGAGAAAAGTAACCATGGGAAATTTTTGGGTAAAGTTTGTGCCTAGTGCCTTTTGGCACCAAACATGATGCGATTTCTAGACATGTGTTGGCATCGTATTGTATCTAATGCAAAAAAAAAAAACACTGGACAATGGCCATATTTGAACATTTTTACCTCATACTTATAAGAAGGGTTTAGTTTACTTCCAGTACTATTTTAACTAGAATCTCTTTTTTGTTTTAATGAAAAATTGCTACATCACCTACTAATTAAATAAACTGTGAAAATTAAAATCTATTACCGCTTGTTATTGTATATTTAAAACAAAAGAAAATTTTCAATTAAAAAAGTACTAGAGGTAAGTTAAACCTTTATAAGAACCATACCAAACATTGCACAATCAACGTTGTTGCTAAGTGATTCACCAATTATACCTTTTTGGTTATTAATTAATTAATACATCAAAAAATGATGAAAAAAATTGAAGAGGTAGAAAATTTAATTACAAAATTGAATTTTATTTGAACCATTTAATTTCAGTATTGAAAGTCTTTTTAAATGCAGTAAACTTTTTTTTTTTTTTTTTTTTGAGGAAAAAATGTAGTAAACTTAAATTGGACTAATTCATGAATCGAATCAAATGTTCTCTTTAACTAATAAGTGCCGAGCCGGCCCCTACACACGCACCTCTCTCTCTCTCTCTCTCTCTCTCTCTCTCTCTCTCTCTCTCTCTCTCTCTCTCTCTCTCTCTATATATATATATATATTCCCTTAGAAAAAAGGCCCAATCCCCATTGTAAATGGCACAAAATTTTGTAAACGATTCAGCAAAAACAAAAAATTTTACTAAGTGATGCGAGATATATATATATTCCCTTAGAAAAAAGGCCCAATCCCCATTGTAAATGGCAAAAAATTTTTGAATGATTGAGCGAAAAAAAAAAAAAAAAAAATTTTTTACTAAGTGATGCGAGAGATATCTCAAATTTTACTATAGGCTTACAAACTAACATGCATGTAACCAATTGCTTATAAAGAAGTAATGCAAACACTCATTAACTAAGCTACTAAAGTTCATCAATTATAGTTATTATCACATTATATTCTGAACATTTTGTGGTACCTCTAGTATTGCCTTTTTATTTCTAACAAGGCTTCCAAAATAAGAGAACAATAGAAATTTAACCCAATTTAAAATGTTTCAAAAACAAAAAATATACAGCAAACATATTCTGACTAATCTCCACCTAGCTAATAGTTTGAGACTTTAATTTTTGTAAACTAATCTCCTACAAGCCACACACACACCAAATTAATAGCTATCCATGTCTTTCTTAAAAACAAGATATAAATTAAAATTTTGATTGCAACTTTACTCATCATCATATATCCAAGTTAAAGTAAATTTCTTTTTAATTTTCTTTTTGTTAAAATGTATGCTTTAACTATGATATTCAATCCTATTATTCATCTATTTTTGAATTTAGTGTTCAAATTAGTCTTAATTTAAAGGCCTCACATAAATTTTTCACCTTAAACCCTAAATTATATTGGGCAAGCCTTGAATAAGCGGTAGAGCCACACTCTTTAAACACCCTAAAAAATAGCATAAGTCATTGGTTAAAATCTGATAAAAGGCTTTTCTATTTTCTACGAAACTCCTACCTTAGTCTTCATTTTTCAGCTGAGAATATAGATATGGAGAGAAAAAAGAAAAGCTAGCCACCTGGTGAATAGTATTAAAGAAAAAAGAAAGGGTAGCCACCTGGTGAATAGTATTATATATATATATATATATATATATATATATGAACAGATCATTACCCAAGTCTACAAAGAATTCCCTCCTTATGTTCCTCAGCCCATTGCTCACAGAACAAGGTCGCAATCCAGTCTTGATTCTGTCCAGATCACAGGGAAATCCAGCAAAGAACTTAAGGACTTAGCACAGCAACTAATCCACCAGGCAAAGCAGCTTGAGACAGAAGAAAAGGTCTCCCCTGCCTCATCAGAAGCCTCTGTGAATAGAATCCAAGAAGACTCTTATCAAGATGCTCAAGATCCTTACAGTGCTTACCATCTTGATGAAGATTAGGTCAGCACCAGTCACTGACCAGGAGTCTAGGACAATTAGCCATTCTGACCAGAAACAGCCACTGCTCAGAAACCTAACCCGGTTACTATTCAAACAGCACCAGCACTGTTTCAACAGTACCCGCACCAGCCAGACAGACCACTGTTCACCCACAGTAACAATCATCACGGCTGAACAGTATTCAGAAAAGCAAGGGGACAAGCTACTATTCATGAACAGTAAAAGTTACTATTCACTGAACAGTACCCGAGACAATCATTCAGAATCACTGTTTGCTTTCGGTGGAAAAGAAATTCACCTGCAGTAAAAGCAAATTACCTTCCGTGATTCCAGCTCCAGCAATTTCCAACTGAATCCAAGGCCCCCTCCAGTCTATTTAAGGCAGCCAAGGACTCAGTTCAAAGGGGGGGAAAAAATTTAAGAGAAAAACCAGAGCTCAGACCCAGCACTCTCAGACTCTTTTCTCAGCTTTGCCTCCTCTTTAGCAATTTTAGCATTGTAATGGCAACCCCAGTTTACATTTGTAATTCTCCAGCCAGTTTTACTTTTGTAATCCAATGGCCTCAACCGGCCTTTTATTTTGTAAACCACATGGCCTCAACCGGCCCTTCCGCACATAGGCAGTAACTTACCCCCTTTTGGTATCAGAGCCATAAGTGTTGTTTGGCCGAGATAGTGTTTGTAAGTTACTTTTATCTTTTATAAATCAAGTTGGACGGCACTGCCGCCATATTTATCAAATTATTTTGAGCATTATCAGTATTTTAATTTTTCATGGGATTATCATCCACTCCATACATATTGTTCTACATTTATTTCTTGATAACTCTTGATTTACCATTCATTTGCTTATACATCAGTTATTTTTTCATCATCTTTGTGTATCTCACTTTTATCCGTTGGAACATTCATGAATGGTAGGCTGAGCCTCCTTCTTCATCTATCTGTTTATTATTCTGTGTTTATCTGTTCAGATTAACTCTTACTTCCCAGTTATCTGCTTCTTCATGTTTGTGTTTAGCCCAGAAAATCTGTTTCAGCAGTTTATTCTTGTACCTTGTTAAAACTGGTCTGTTATGTGGCGGTTCTTGTAGGTCTTCCTGGTTTTGCCCGTGTGAGCCGAGGATAGGCGTTTAGGGTGTTTTGGAAGAATCAAGATTAGCTTATTTCAGACAGTTTGTAGGTCTCAAGAGTATACCCTGTTCCAGATCTATAGGTTAGATCCAGATTTTGAAGTTAAAGGTAATTAGGCTGTAATTGTTAAGTTGACCTTTTATACCCAGAACTATGAATAGGTTGATTAGAAGTTTCTCTTCTACCAGCTCTAGGTGTCCCCAACCTTCTACACTTCCAGAGATACCACAGGATGTTGGAAACATTAACTCAGAATCCTTAGAGTTATCAGACCTAGATCTAGACATAGGAGATTGGAACATCCCCAAAGTACCAACTGATCAAATCTATAAGTCCTCATGGTCCTTGAAGAAAGCCTTCAAGACAGACTACCATGTTAAGACTATAGAACAAGTCTACGGAATTAACAAGGAGTACGAAACGTGCTACCTGTTAAACCCAGCAACCATTCAAGCCCATAAAAACAAAGGACACAATTTCATACACATAGGTTTAGTCCAAATCGGAGTTAAACCTCTTGTCAGAGAAGGGTTGAACAACTCAATCCTTATGGCCCTCAGAGATACTCGTCACATAAGATTTGATGACAGCCTCTTAGGAACCATAGAAACCAGTCTTAGTAGTGGACCAGTTCATTTCAACTGTTTCCCTAACTTCTCAGTCCATATCCATGACCATAATGTTGTAGAAGCTCTCACACTCAATATCAAGACCCATGGTACCCTCATGAAGCAAGGAACCAGCCAGATAGCCTTGATATACAGAGTCTATTACAAGTGCATGAGAACCAACCTCAACATCCAAGCACTTGATAAAAAGAAAAAGGGTGAAACGACCCTCATCCAGACCACTAACCCCAGAGCTAAGATCGAGGTTCCCAGAACTCTCAAATGGTCAGAGGTCACCTTTCCCACAAACTGGTATTTGCAAAATGAAAACCATTCTCTGCAGATCCAAGCCCCTTCTCAAAATCCAAACCTAGAATTTGTCCAACAACTGGCCGACGGCACGGTTAGACTAAGTTTTGACAGATCCAGGCTTAGCACCCCTTTGGATTACGAGTACAGGTCACCTATCCAGGATTCCAGGCTTAGATCCCCAATAGATCTACGCCAATCCATTAGGAAAGATCAGATCCTCCTTAGGGATAAACCAGCATCCCAAGGTAGCGTATCCAGACCTAGATCACCTTTTCCTAGATCTCGAAGAGACTTAGGACCTGAACTCCAGGGAGTAAGGTCTAACTCTCAACTTAGCACACCTTGCTACACAGCCAAGCAAGAATCTGTCTCTGGTCATGAAGAAAATGACCAAGAAGAATCTCCTCCATCCCCTTCAGGAACTGATATGGCACAGGAGCCAGAACCTCAGGATCCCCCCATAGATCACCAAGTTTACGTGCTTAGCAAACCTTTCACCCCTAATTTTGATGAATTAGGCAGAGACTTTGACTCTGAAGAAAACAGACTCAAAAGAGAAGCCTATAGAGCAAATCATACCAGGGAACAAAAGAAAGAAATTTCTAGTGCATGGATTAAGTTCATGAAAGAGATATCCGGTCATATCCCTTTCTTTGAATACCTTGAAGAGCACTTTGAATGGCACAGAAAGACTTGTGTCGTTACCAAAGAATGGACCAAAGAAACTAAGGAAGTTGTCCGTTCTAGCCATCCACCTTTGGAAAACATAACCTTTAAACATCGGAATAGTGATATAGTTGCATCACCCTTCAAGATTCCTACAGAAGAGGAGAAACCCATCAAGAAGGTGATAGAACAGAACAACTATACCAACCAGTGTTTAGATGTTATAGGAAAACAGCTCGATAGGATAGAAGATAGAGTTGAAAACAAGGTCATCCTCCAGCCAGGAAGCCCTAGCAAACCTATCCAGTCCTTAGAAAAACCATTGGTAAAACTACCCACGACTAGGCAGAAAGGTCTTAGTTGGCCTAAAGACAAAACAGCTTTGGAGATAGTCACCCAGAAACTTGAAGAGCTTAAAAAAGAACCTTTAACCTCTTCTTCCATAAAACCCCTTCATGTCAAGGTTTTAGGAATTCAAACAGCCTCTAGCAGTTCTAGTCAATCCTCCCAAGAGTCAGATAGTGACATAGAACAGTTAGAAAGCCAGTTCCAAGACCTCCAGGTTAAACGCCTAACATTTGGGTCAACCAAGAATTGGTACCCTAGGCCTACCCCTCCAGACCTCCAGTATGAGGAAAGAAATGTTAGCAACCAATTCTCTGTTTCTTCAGGCAAGTTATATGAATGGAATATCGATGGACTCTCAGAACAAGAAATCCTGAATAAGATCCAACATATGGCTATGGTAGCTAATAACTACCTGAATGAAGGACTCCCTCATGGAGAAGTCATTGAACTTATGACCCTAGGATTCACAGGCAAACTCTTACAGTGGTGGAACAACTGCTTGACAGAAGAATCCAAAGAAGACATCAAACATGCTATCCAAAAGAATGAGGAAGGACTCCCTATCTTTTTGGAGCATCCAGGAGTTGGTATTCCTGACGGTGTCAATACCCTAATCTATACCATCATGAAACACTTCATAGGAAAACCGAGCAATATCACATCTAGGATCTACGAACAGTTAAGTAGCCTTAGATGCAAGACCTTAGGTGATTACAGATGGTATGAAGATGTTTTTACCACCAGAGTCATGCACAGAAGTGATTGCAACTCTCCCTTCTGGAAAGAAAAATTCATTGATGGTTTACCTACCCTCTTCGGTCAGAAGGTTAAGGAAACCCTTTGCAACCCCTTAGGTATCATAGATTATGATAACCTAACCTATGGAGACATCTCTAGCACTATCCGAAGTGAAGGCTTAAAGATGTGCAGAGATTTGAAAATCCAGAGTCAGGTAAATAAGAATAAAGCCAAGTACGAGATAGGACATTTCTGTACCCAGTATGGCTTACCCTCTATTTACCCCTCCAAAAGAAAATCCAAGACTAAGGAAGAACCTTCTGGAAAATTCCATAAAAGAAAGACTTCCTCCAAGTATTATAGAAAGCAGAAGCCCAACACTAATGATTTCTATAAGAAAAGGAAAACCAAGAAAAACATTCCGCAAGCATCAGGAAAATGCTATAACTGTGGAAAAGAAGGACATTTCAAGAAGGATTGTAGAGCTAAAGCAAAGTCTCTCATCAATTCTTTAGTTCAGGATCAAGCCAGCAAAAGGGAAATTTTTAAGTTATTAGAACTTGACCATTTAGATAAAGAGTCAACCAGCAGTTCTAGTAGCCAAGAAATCCGACAGTTATACCAGTCACCCTCTGAAGGTTCAGAAGAATTTCTCAGCATGACCAGTAGCTCTGACGGTCCCAAACCTTGTAAGGATAGTTGTTGTCGGAACAAAACTATCAACACCCTTAGCAAGCAAGAAGAACTTCTTTTAGACCTTATAGAAGCTATAGAAGATCCTATAATTAAGGCCCAAAAGCTTAGTCAGTTCCATCAAACTTTGGCCAAGGAAACCAGAAAACCTGAGCCTATAACTCACCAACCCAAAGTAGACTTAGAGAAAATCTACAATAGGTTCACTCAGTCTAAGAAGGAAGTTACGATTAGTGACCTCCACAAAGAAGTCAAAGCCAGCCAATCTGACATCAAAGCCCTTAAGCAAGAATTAACCATTCTTAGGGTTGATCACAATCTTCTCAGCCAAAGAATCCAGCACTTAGAAACTATTTCTCACAATGAGGAAGGCCCCTCATTCCAGAATGAAGAAATAGAATTTGATGATACAGTTAACCCTACAGCTGAGTTAGAACATGAACCACCAGAAAGGTTTTTAGAAACCATCAGCAGGATTAATTTCCAAAAATGGCATTCTAAGGTCAGAATTGCCATCAGCAAAGATTTCGAATTTGAAGTCGTGGCTCTAATAGATTCAGGAGCCGACCTTAATTGTATTCAAGAAGAACTTATCCCCACCAAGTACTTTCACAAAACTAGGGATAGATTAACCTCAGCAAATGGCGGGAAAATGCAAATTGAGTTTAAAATCCCAGAAGCATATGTCCACCAAGGCAGCACATTTTTTAAAACCACATTTGTCTTAGTAAAAAACATGACCGACAGTGTCATCTTAGGAAATCCTTTTATGTGTCTTTTATATCCCTTCGTCACAGATAGCGAAGGTATCATCACACACCCCTTTGATCAACCAGTCAGGTTTAAATTTCTTCATTGTCCTGATCCAAGAGAGGTAAGCACCCTCCAGAAAGTCTCCATCTCCAAAAATCTCAGTGTTATCAGCACCCAAGACATTCCAAATCAAGCCGAGAACCTTGATTCATCCTCAGCACATTATCCACAAAATAATCCTTATACTCCATCATGCATTTATCATGAAAACATTGTTTTTCCATCAAATTCAGTATTTGAACAAAAGAGATTTATACATAAATATTTTCAAACTATAAATTGTCCAAATCTCTCTTGGCAGGAAAAAGAGCAAATAATCTCCAAAACCACAAGTATGTGGAAAAAGGCCTCCTCAGCAGATCAAAATTTTGAACAAGGTGCTTCTTCTGGAACAAAGCCCCCCAGAAAAGCAACCTCCATTCAGAAAACTATCTTAGCAAAAGTAGTTTATTCCAGTAGGAACAAAACTATCACTTTACATGAAGTTCTATCCAGGAAATACCAATTTAGAAACGGAGCCTATACCAACCTACCAGCATCCACTAAATTCATCCTTGATAACCTTCAGATGGCCTTCACCCAAAATAACAATACTCTTCTCCAAAGAACCCTCAAAGCCCTAGAAATCCATCTAGTAAATCTCGAGGAAGGAAAAGAATCCATCACCGGTCAACTCTCTGGCAAAGAGGATATCCATTCTATGGATAAAACGACCATCATGGGTACTGACTATGCTAGACTTAGCCTTAAGGTTCAGTCCATCATAAGAGGTGCTGTTGCCAACTTGCCTCCTGAGATACAATCCAGTATTTTGGGATCCAAGGCAATGTTCGAATCATCCAGCAAATGGTTTGAGCATTTCAAAACATTAGTCACTACCACATTCCCAGTATATGGTGATGACTCAGATGACACCACTGATATCTTCATCCAAGCAAAGTGGGAAGATTACTTTGGAAACAGCCTAAGAGTACATGAGAAAGAGCATCCTTTCCCAGGACTTCTCATAAACTACGAAGATGAGGCAGTAGAATCAGAAAACAATTCCAGCTGGTTATCTGAAATGTTTGAGTATGGCTTCATAAGGTTAATCAAGCTAACAAGCCATGATCAGATCAACCAATTTCCTCAAATCATTCAGCGAGTTGTAGCCAAGATCAACAGTCCATTTGTTTCTATCAGGTGTTGGAGTACTCTCCCACAGTGGGACAGACAAAATTGGATGAATATCCAGCCTTCCAAGCATTTGATCCTCATCAATGGATACACTCATCAAGGACCCTGGTATGAGGGGAACTCATATCTATCCTTTAGCAGTCCTTATGCCTTAGCCGGATGTTGGAGGAATTACTTCAACAACGAAATCATCGAAAAGGCCAGAGAACTATGGAGAGATTACCATCACATAGGCAATACAGGAAGAATTTCTGTATTTACAACCAAGCCTCACTCCACGGCAATCCCAAATCTTCAGAGAGTAAGGCTGCATGATCTTAGCCAGTTTACTACTCAGGAGCCAGACTATGAACCATTAATCTACTGCGGAATCTGCAACAAGTATGCCATCTATCATGAGCATGATGAGGATGGAAATGATCCAGAGTGGAATCCTTATGATGGATATCCATCGGATGCAGCTTCCACAGATTAAGCCCTCACAACCAGAGCCATTCTGACCAGCACCAGCCACTGCTCAGAAACCTAACCGGTTACTATTCAAACAGCACCAGCACTGTTTCAACAGTACCCGCACCAATCAGACAGATCACTGTTCACCCACAGTAACAATCATCATGGCTGAACAGTATTCAGAAAAGCAAGGGGACAAGCTACTATTCATGAACAGTAAAAGTTACTATTCACTGAACAGTACCCGACACAATCATTCAGAATCACTGTTTGCTTTCGGTGTATTGTTATTTTGGGTGAAGGCCATCTGAAGGTTATCAAGGATGAATTTAGTGGATGCTGGTAGGTTGGTATAGGCTCCGTTTCTAAATTGGTATTTCCTGGATAGAACTTCATGTAAAGTGATAGTTTTGTTCCTACTGGAATAAACTACTTTTGCTAAGATAGTTTTCTGAATGGAGGTTGCTTTTCTGGGGGGCTTTGTTCCAAAGAACCCTCAAAGCCCTAGAAATCCATCTAGTAAATCTCGAGGAAGGAAAAGAATCCATCACCGGTCAACTCTCTGGCAAAGAGGATATCCATTCTATGGATAAAACGACCATCATGGGTACTGACTATGCTAGACTTAGCCTTAAGGTTCAGTCCATCATAAGAGGTGCTGTTGCCAACTTGCCTCCTGAGATACAATCCAGTATTTTGGGATCCAAGGCAATGTTCGAATCATCCAGCAAATGGTTTGAGCATTTCAAAACATTAGTCACTACCACATTCCCAGTATATGGTGATGACTCAGATGACACCACTGATATCTTCATCCAAGCAAAGTGGGAAGATTACTTTGGAAACAGCCTAAGAGTACATGAGAAAGAGCATCCTTTCCCAGGACTTCTCATAAACTACGAAGATGAGGCAGTAGAATCAGAAAACAATTCCAGCTGGTTATCTGAAATGTTTGAGTATGGCTTCATAAGGTTAATCAAGCTAACAAGCCATGATCAGATCAACCAATTTCCTCAAATCATTCAGCGAGTTGTAGCCAAGATCAACAGTCCATTTGTTTCTATCAGGTGTTGGAGTACTCTCCCACAGTGGGACAGACAAAATTGGATGAATATCCAGCCTTCCAAGCATTTGATCCTCATCAATGGATACACTCATCAAGGACCCTGGTATGAGGGGAACTCATATCTATCCTTTAGCAGTCCTTATGCCTTAGCCGGATGTTGGAGGAATTACTTCAACAACGAAATCATCGAAAAGGCCAGAGAACTATGGAGAGATTACCATCACATAGGCAATACAGGAAGAATTTCTGTATTTACAACCAAGCCTCACTCCACGGCAATCCCAAATCTTCAGAGAGTAAGGCTGCATGATCTTAGCCAGTTTACTACTCAGGAGCCAGACTATGAACCATTAATCTACTGCGGAATCTGCAACAAGTATGCCATCTATCATGAGCATGATGAGGATGGAAATGATCCAGAGTGGAATCCTTATGATGGATATCCATCGGATGCAGCTTCCACAGATTAAGCCCTCACAACCAGAGCCATTCTGACCAGCACCAGCCACTGCTCAGAAACCTAACCGGTTACTATTCAAACAGCACCAGCACTGTTTCAACAGTACCCGCACCAATCAGACAGATCACTGTTCACCCACAGTAACAATCATCATGGCTGAACAGTATTCAGAAAAGCAAGGGGACAAGCTACTATTCATGAACAGTAAAAGTTACTATTCACTGAACAGTACCCGACACAATCATTCAGAATCACTGTTTGCTTTCGGTGGAAAAGAAATTCACCTGCAGTAAAAGCAATTTACCTTCCGTGATTCCAGCTCCGTGATTCCAGCAATTTTCAACCGAATCCAAGGCTCCCTCCAGTCTATTTAAGGCAGCCAAGGACTCAGTACAAAGGGGGGAGAAAATTTAAGAGAAAAACCAGAGCTCAGACCCAGCACTCTCAGACTCTTTTCTCAGCTTTGCCTCCTCTTTAGCAATTTTAGCATTGTAATGGCAACCCCAGTTTACATTTGTAATTCTCCAGCCAGTTTTACTTTTGTAATCCAATGGCCTTAACCGGCCTTTTATTTTGTAAACCACATGGCCTCAACCGGCCCTTCCGCACATAGGCAGTAACTTACCCCCTTTTGGTATCAGAGCCATAAGTGTTGTTTGGCCGAGATAGTGTTTGTAAGTTACTTTTATCTTTTATAAATCAAGTTGGACGGCACTGCCGCCATACTTATTAGTTTATCAAATTATTTTGAGCATTATCAGTATTTTGATTTTTTCATGGGATTATCATCCACTCCATACATATTGTTCTACATTTATTTCTTGATAACTCTTGATTTACCATTCGGAAGGGCCGGTTGAGGCCATGTGGTTTACAAAATAAAAGGCCGGTTGAGGCCATTGGATTACAAAAGTAAAACTGGCTGGAGAATTACAAATGTAAACTGGGGTTGCCATTACAATGCTAAAATTGCTAAAGAGGAGGCAAAGCTGAGAAAAGAGTCTGAGAGTGCTGGGTCTGAGCTCTGGTTTTTCTCTTAAATTTTCTCCCCCCTTTGAACTGAGTCCTTGGCTGCCTTAAATAGACTGGAGGGGGCCTTGGATTCAGTTGGAAATTGCTGGAGCTGGAATCACGGAAGGTAATTTGCTTTTACTGCAGGTGAATTTCTTTTCCACCGAAAGCAAACAGTGATTCTGAATGATTGTCTCGGGTACTGTTCAGTGAATAGTAACTTTTACTGTTCATGAATAGTAGCTTGTCCCCTTGCTTTTCTGAATACTGTTCAGCCGTGATGATTGTTACTGTGGGTGAACAGTGGTCTGTCTGGCTGGTGCGGGTACTGTTGAAACAGTGCTGGTGCTGTTTGAATAGTAACCGGGTTAGGTTTCTGAGCAGTGGCTGTTTCTGGTCAGAATGGCTAATTGTCCTAGACTCCTGGTCAGTGACTGGTGCTGACCTAATCTTCATCAAGATGGTAAGCACTGTAAGGATCTTGAGCATCTTGATAAGAGTCTTCTTGGATTCTATTCACAGAGGCTTCTGATGAGGCAGGGGAGACCTTTTCTTCTGTCTCAAGCTGCTTTGCCTGGTGGATTAGTTGCTGTGCTAAGTCCTTAAGTTCTTTGCTGGATTTCCCTGTGATCTGGACAGAATCAAGACTGGATTGCGACCTTGTTCTGTGAGCAATGGGCTGAGGAACATAAGGAGGGAATTCTTTGTAGACTTGGGTAATGATCTGTTCATACCTAAGGCTATCCCACCACTTGACTGAGAATTCTCTATCCAAAATATTGTTGTTGATCTTGTAATCCCATTTGCTGATCCAATGGATCCTGTATCTCATTGTGAAATGCAGGATTGCTGGAAATTGGGACCTGTGACTGGAGGTCTTGTATTTGGTGTCAAAATACCTTAATGCTTCTTGTAATGGTTCTGGGAAAATCTGGGGAATAGAACCAAACATTTCCCACCACTTGATGAACCACGTGGGGACTTGTCCGTAAAATTCTTTGCCAAACATTAAGAACCAGGAATGATCGTAATTCTTATTTTGGTAAAAAAGAACTTTCTCAAAGGCGTCCATGTAGTCATAGTAACTGTAATGGAGTTCTGAACCTGTGAGGGACTTGCTGTTTTTCAGGGTTTTCAACTGGGAGGGGTGATTTCCCCAATCTTTGCAGCTGACAAAACCTGTGATGATGAACTTGTGGTAAAGGACTTCTGATGGGTCCTTCTTGTTGAGAATATTCTCTATCTGGGCTGATTTTTCTTGGATGAGGATGTTTCTGTAAAACTTGATGCTTTTTTCTGGATGTTTTGGCAAGAAATGCCAACCTTGGGGTAAGGTCTCCATTGCTAGTGCTAGAGGATCAGTTATGTGAACCAAATGAGGCTCAATGTAGACTATATGCTGGGTATAAGACTTCTTAATGTAAGGGGTTCTTTCCCTTTTGGTGGATAATAGGCTGGTCCTTGTGTCTGGATAGGGCCGTAGGGTTCTTCTATGAAGTAGGGATTCACTTCTTTTGGGGCAGGAGCTGCTAAGGCTGAACTGTAACTGGTCTTTCCATAATTTGGTTTAGGAATTGTGGAGACTAGGTAACGGCTGGCTATAGCCGAGGGAGAAGTTGGGTATTGACCAGGGTTCTTTGCCTGGGTGGTGGGTACTATTTGGCTGGGGGTGATAGGTACTAACTTGCCTGGATGCCTTGGCTGACTAGAGCTGCTGGGCATTTGTGGTTTAGATGTTGGTTTCTTTCCAGACATCTTGGCTATGATTCTGCAAAAATTCACGGGTTAGGAAATCTGGGATACTATTTTGGTTTCCTTTTATGAATTGTATGTCAAAATCAAATACTGAAAGGATAGCTTGCCATCTGGCAAAAATCTGTTTTGATGCAATATTCTTAACATCTTTTTCTAAAACATGTTTTGCTGTTTTGCAATCAATTCTGATAAAAAACTTTTGATTTAAAAGATCACTTTGAAATTTTGAGATGCATAATACTATAGATAAAATTTCCTTTTTTATAGTACTATAATTAAGCTGAGTAGGAGTCCAAATTCCTGAATGGAAACAAACCATTTGTTCAGGAGAATTGGGACTGACTTTTTGGAGAAGGATGCCACCATAACCTATGTTAGAGGCATCAGTCTGGACAATTTTGAAGGAATTTGCTGAGGGAATTCCTAAACAAGGAAGTGTCTTGACATATTCTTTGATTTTTTGGACTACAGCTGTATGGATTGGAGTCCAAGGAGATGGGTTTGTGCGAAGCCTATCGAATAAGGGTTTGCACTGCTGTCTGAGATTTTGATAAAAATCCGAAATATAGTTGAGAGATCCTAGAAATCTTTGAAGCTGGGTTTTGTCAAGGATCTCGTCTGGGAACTTATCAGCAAACTGAATGGCTCTTTCAATGGGCTTGATGATACCTCGGTGAATATCAAAACCTAAGAATCGGATTTTTGTTTGGAAGAGCCTAATCTTTGGGGCAGAAACTACCAAACCATTAGTCCTAATGGTATTTAGGAAGGTTCTAAGATGCTTCTGGTGTTGGTCGAGGGATTCTGAAAAAATAAGTACATCATCGATGTACACAATGGTATGGTTGGAGAATGGATTGAAAATTTCATTCATTATGTTCTGGAATTCTGAAGGTGCATTCTTCAGACCAAAAGGCATCACATTCCATTCGTAATGACCAAAGGGTGTGGTGAAGGCTGTTTTGTACCTATCAGACTCCTTGATTTGGATTTGCCAAAATCCACTCTTCATATCAAACTTGCTGAAAATAACCGCTTGGCTGAGCCTATTGACAAGGTCTCTCTTGTTGGGAATAGGATATCTAATCCACTCAAGGACTTTGTTGAGGGGTTTATAATTAATAACTAACCTAGGGACTCCTCTTTCTATCTCAGCATTCTTCTGGACATAGAAGGCTGAACAGGACCATGGTGACTTAGATTTTCTGATGATTCCTTTGCTAAGGAGATCCTGAATTTCAGTTTTACAGGTGTTCATCAGGTCTTGATTCATTTGGATAGGTCTGGCTTTGGTTGGTATATCCTTTTCATTGAATTCTTTGACATATGGGAGAGCTACCTCGTGTCTCTTTCTATGCCAAAAGGCTGTGGGTAGATCAGAACAAACCTCTTGTTTGAACTGGTCTTCCGAATTTTTGATTTTTTCCTGGAAGTTTTTAGAAGTTAATTGTTCCTCAACTTTCTGGTGCCTTACTTCCTCTTTTAAGAACTTAAGATGCTGGCTTTTAGCATTAATAAGTCTTAAGGTTTCTAAGTCATGGAGACTGCTAATGTTTTTGGGTTCAGGTTTCTTGATGAATCCAAATCTGACTGTTTGCCCAAAGGCTTTGGTAGTGATTCCTTCCTGATCTACTGTGAAAGGATATAAAGAACACATGAAAGGATTTCCTAGGATAATCCTGTCAGATATGTTTTTGACCAGAACAAAGGTTGTCTTGAAACATATGTTATCTTGGCAAACATGTACTTTGGGAAGCTTGAACTCTATTTGCATGCTTCCTCCACTTGCTGATGTCAACTTTTCTTTAGTTTTGACATAATATTTGGATGGAACAATCCCTTCTTGGATGCAGTTTAGATCTGCTCCAGAATCTATTAAGGCTACAGTTTCGAGCTCAAATTCCTTATCGATGACAATTCGGACTTTGGAATGCCATCTCTGGATGTTAATATTGTCAAAGAGCTCCTTGTGAGATCTAAGACTTGATTTGTTTTGGGATTGATGGCTTTCATCAGTTTCCTTTGGTTGTTGTGGAATATGGTTGGTTGGGTGGCTTTGTTTGAGATTTCTTATTTCAGATTTGGTTTGATTGGCTTCCCTATGAAGATCATTGATCGTGATTTCCTTTTGTTTGGGAAGGCTTGAGGTAGACGGTTCATGGAGAGTCTTACACTCAGCTCTGATATGACCGTTCTTTTTGCATTTGGAACACTTTCTTGGCTTCCTCGGTTTAGGTTCTTGTTTCTTTTCTTGCCTAGGTGACTTTGGTGTGGTTTTTAAAAGTTGTTTATCAGAGGAGGCGATGCTGCTAGAGACTTTGTGAGTACTAAGGGTCTTAACTTGAGGGGTCTTTAAAGGGGTGGCTGATTTCTGATTTTTAAGCTCTTCAAGTTTCTGGGTGACTATCTCCAAAGCTGTTTTGTCTTTAGGCCAACTAAGACTTTTCTGCCTAGTCGTGGGTAGTTTTACCAATGGTTTTTCTAAGGACTGGATAGGTTTGCTAGGGCTTCCTGGCTGGAGGATGACCTTGTTTTCAACTCTATCTTCTATCCTGTCAAGCTGTTTTCCTATAACATCTAAACACTGGTCGGTATAGTTGTTCTGTTCTATCACCTTCTTGATGGGTTTCTCCTCTTCTGTAGGAATCTTGAAGGGTGATGCAACTATATCACTATTCCGATGTTTAAAGGTTATGTTTTCCAAAGGTGGATGGCTAGAACGGACAACTTCCTTAGTTTCTTTGGTCCATTCTCTGGTAATGACACAAGTCTTTCTGTGCCATTCAAAGTGCTCTTCAAGGTATTCAAAGAAAGGGATATGACCGGATATCTCTTTCATGAACTTAATCCATGCATTAGAAATTTCTTTCTTCTGTTCCCTGGTATGATTTGCTCTATAGGCTTCTCTTTTGAGTCTGTTTTCTTCAGAGTCAAAGTCTCTGCCTAATTCATCAAAATTAGGGGTGAAAGGTTTGCTAAGCACGTAAACTTGGTGATCTATGGGGGGATCCTGAGGTTCTGGCTCCTGTGCCATATCAGTTCCTGAAGGGGATGGAGGAGATTCTTCTTGGGCTGATTTTTCTTGGATGAGGATGTTTCTGTAAAACTTGATGCTTTTTTCTGGATGTTTTGGCAAGAAATGCCAACCTTGGGGTAAGGTCTCCATTGCTAGTGCTAGAGGATCAGTTATGTGAACCAAATGAGGCTCAATGTAGACTATATGCTGGGTATAAGACTTCTTAATGTAAGGGGTTCTTTCCCTTTTTGGTGGATAATAGGCTGGTCCTTGTGTCTGGATAGGGCCGTAGGGTTCTTCTATGAAGTAGGGATTCACTTCTTTTGGGGCAGGAGCTGCTAAGGCTGAACTGTAACTGGTCTTTCCATAATTTGGTTTAGGAATTGTGGAGACTAGGTAACGGCTGGCTATAGCCGAGGGAGAAGTTGGGTATTGACCAGGGTTCTTTGCCTGGGTGGTGGGTACTATTTGGCTGGGGGTGATAGGTACTAACTTGCCTGGATGCCTTGGCTGACTAGAGCTGCTGGGCATTTGTGGTTTAGATGTTGGTTTCTTTCCAGACATCTTGGCTATGATTCTGCAAAAATTCACGGGTTAGGAAATCTGGGATACTATTTTGGTTTCCTTTTATGAATTGTATGTCAAAATCAAATACTGAAAGGATAGCTTGCCATCTGGCAAAAATCTGTTTTGATGCAATATTCTTAACATCTTTTTCTAAAACATGTTTTGCTGTTTTGCAATCAATTCTGATCAAAAACTTTTGATTTAAAAGATCACTTTGAAATTTTGAGATGCATAATACTATAGATAAAATTTCCTTTTTTATATATATATATATATATATATATATAACATTTATATCTAATAAGTAATAAACTGTACATATTCACAATATTACCTAGAAGTACAATAATTTGAATTGAGCTATTTATATTTTCCAAGTTTAAAAACATGAATTTACATTTAAACATAATTACACACAACTATAGAATAAACTAAATGATATTTGTCAAAAAATTGAATTACATTTAAAATATAGAGATGATATGAACCAAATTAACGATGAGAGAGATTTTCCCACACTCCAACATCACATCGAATACACCCACTATGAAAGTGTGGGCATTAATTATTTGGAAAATATGACCACTAATCTGATGTCCACCATTAGGGTTTTTTTAATAATTTATTTAAATGTAGGTATAGAACATATAACATAAGAACATTTTTAATAATCAAGATAAGATAAACTATGACTTTTCCAAATTTATTCACTTAATAAATAGTGAATTGTAATAGTTTAACTACTATTCTAACAAAATAATTATACATTCATATAATTTTATTTATTTTTATAAAGATCACCATAGTTATACTAGAGGTTTTGACCTTAATCTCCCGACAAAAATCACTACAAAACACGCAGGTCTTAGGCCGCATTTTCAAAAATGTGGCTACAGATTGTGTTTGAGCTGTGTTTCACCCAAATGTAGTTACATCACTAGAAGTATAGCCATGTGTGCCATATTTAGCCCAAGATCAGCTCTATAGCTACATATTTTGGTGTTTTCGCTATGTTTTTCTGGGTGGCTTAAGCTGCATGTAAAAAACACAGCTATAAACCCATCTGAATTTTTATTTTTTTTAAATATGTCCTAAAGCTGCGTTTACACAACACGGCTATAAGTCTATCCTAAAGCCGCGTTTAAGAGTTAAACGCAGCCATAGGCACCCCTAAAGCCGTGTTTATGTAAACGTGGCTATAGGACTGAGTATAAATTTTAAAAAAGAAATAACCCTGAGTTCTTCGAACACCCTAAGCCATTCTCTAATTTTTACCAAAAAATAAAAAACTCTTTGTCTAATCCCTTTGAACACCCTAAGCGACTCCCAACAATCTCCACCACCGATCCTACTCACCGGCACCAACAAAGCCTAGTCCTCCATCACTGACGCTGCTTGGGTCTCTCCCTCTCTCTCTCTCCATCTCTCAATCTCACTCAAGACACTCACAAGGCCGACTAACAGTAAGTTTTTTAAATTGATTATTTCGATTTTTGGTTTAGGGTTTCGATTTTAGGTCTAGGGTTTTTATTTATTTATTGCGCTTGCCGAACACACACTTGGTTTAATCAATACTTTATGTAGCTTTGCTCAAAAAAAAATTTTTTTTTCCCTTTAAGATTGGCAATGCATGTCTTTTTGTTTTCTGAGATTGTGTTTACACTAGTTTCCTAGGCATTGTGTGCTTGTAGGGATCCAGTTTTGTTATGTTTGTTTTCCCACTTTTTAGCAGAGTGCTGTTACTGTTAAGAATTTTAATATGATAATTTCTCTGCTTGTCTTTCCTGGAATGACTGGAAGAGTGTTGATAAAATAGTACCCAATGATGTTTATGTGATTGCAAAAACTATGTACTTCCTCTCTCTAAAGCACCCCAGATGGTTTTCTTCAAAATAAAACTAACACAATTTTTTTCCCAATTTAGTCTAAAAGAAGGAACGCTCAACTCGGAGATATTGCACTCCAAGTCAAGGTTTCCCCGTGAAGTTTTGCTATGCAGAGTATGGCTATTTTCTTCCCCCACACAACCCCCCCCCCCCCCCCCCCCCCCCCCCCCCTTTTAATTTTTTATTACCTTCTCCTTCAAGTTTTTCTTATCGATCCTCAGGAGGTTCCCCTCTATTTTTTGATTGATAGGGTGCATTTTTGCTTCACTGAATATTTAGTTTTGCATTTTTACCATATCGTTATCTTTAGTCAATTGCGTTTTCAGGTTGGAGATTTTTATGAAGCAATTGGAATAGATGCTTGTATTCTTGTTGAATATGTAGGCTTGAACCCATTTGGTGGTCTGCGTTCAGATAGTATTCCAAGAGCTAGTTGCCCTGTTGTGGTATTATCTTCTCTCTTTTCTGAATGATATTTACTTCAGTTTCTTGTATTCAATTATTTTTGTGCATTATTGTTATTTTTTATTTGTTTTTGTTTTGGTTAGTTGCTTGGTGCCTCGTCATTTTCTGCAAACATAGAGATGTTCAAGGGGGGTTGTTTTGTGGTTTGGTTATTGTTTTGAAAAATGCAGGGGTATTGAGTTGGAAATGATATTAATCGTGTATGATTACCTTCTCATTTGTATAGCTTGTCTTAGGTCAGCCTTTTGTCTTCTATTTGTGGCTGCTTAAAAGGGGAAAAAAACTAAGGCTGGAATTAATTCAATCCTTTAGTACAACCTCCTAGAGACATCAATAGTTGATTGTGTAACGCCTATTTATGTTTTGTAGGAATGAATTTGAAATTATGAAAATCACAACCTTGGAATTTTACAACTATGAATGTCATTGGTGAATAAATCTCTTAGGAACATTTTTTCTCCAATTTCATTTCTTTCAAGAAATGTCCTAAACTTGTGAAGTAATAAGCAACTTGTTTTTCTTCTCTATAAACATAAGAGACTAGAGTCTCTATATTTGTTGCAAAATTTTAATTTTGAGCTCTTTCTTGCATTTATGATTTTATTTATTTTATTTTTGGCAAGAAAAAGTAGGTACAATGGATTAGATCCCAAAACTTCAAATTGATATTTCTTTAAAAAATTCCCAAAATATTCAAACAACATCATATTCTGCAATTGTCAGATTAGTTCTTCTGAATATCAATTATGATGTATCTGTTGTTTCATTTCTTTTGGTTATTTTTTACATGCTTTTAATCTCTGACCAATTTATAGTTAGTTAATGCTTCATTTCATCTGGTTAAATACTTTCATTGCAGATTCTTCTACAAATTGTGTATGGGTGTATGCTTTTACCTTCATGTATTCTCAACACTATGGATGTGTAGTTGATCTCTTGGCAGAGCAGGCTTACTTAAGGAAGCAACAGATTTTATAAGAAGTATGCCTTTTGAGCCTGATGGCTCTGTGTTGGGGGCTTGTAAGATCCATGGAGCCATTGAGTTGGGAATTATAGTGGGGCAAAGGCTACTTGAATTGCGGCCATGGCATAGTTGGCGATACATGGTGTTATCAAACATTAATGTTGGGGTGGAGAGATGGGATCATGCCACCGACTTCGGGAAAGCAATGGTAGTGGCTGGAATTCAAAAAATTCCAGCCTATAGTTCGATTGAGTTACTGTAAAAAGCTCATAGCACTTTTATTAGTCCCTACCGTGGTGGAAAATTGTTTGTCTAATTTATGGCTATAAGTTTGTCTTAAGAAAGTTTAATAAGGGACAACGGAAGATTGTGAAAAGGGGACAAAGTTCCCAATTTTCGCCATAGAGAGCATACTTTTGTTGAGCTAAAGAGATGCCAAAAAAATATGAATTGAAGCTATCACTTTCAGAGTTTGGTTTAGGCTTGTCTTAATGTGGTCCATGGAATATGCTTTGTGCTGTAGCAGTGTAGCTCAACATTGATCATAAATATGTATTATAGGATTTCAATGAGACCTATTAAATGAAGGTTGCATTGGATAATTTGATTTGGATTTAAATCAATAAAACTGTGTTTAGGATGTGATTTTTATTTTTATTTTTATTTTAATGTTATGATGATTCTAAACATGATTTTTTTTTTTTTTTTTTCCGTTTTTGGTGCTAGACTTGTCTTAGGCTTGTCTTATTGTGGTCTGTGGAATATTCTTTTTGCTGTAGCAGTGTAGCTCAACATTTTTTATAAATATGTATTATAGGATTTCAATGAGACCTATTAAATGAAGGTTGCATTGGATAATTTGATTTGGATTTAAATCAATAAAACTGTGTTTAGGATGTGATTTCCTTTTTTTATATTTTTATTTTAATGTTATGATGATTCTAAACATGACTTTTTTTTTTTCATTTTTGGTGCTAGACTCAGGCCACCGTTGAAACCTTAAGCCCATGGTAGATAACTGCATATAGATTGAGTTTTTGTTTTGTTTGTTTTGTCTTGGTGATGATTTTGGTGTATTTTTTTTTACATTACTATATAATATTTTGCATTTGGTTTCTTGTGGCGACTTGTATTGAGGTTTTGAAATTCTGTGTTTTTGATCTTCTTGAAGGCAAGAGAGAAGCTGGACAATAGCTAGAGAAGCAAGTTGCAAAAAAGCCAAAGGGGGATGAGGGTGTAGGGCAGGCTGTTGTGAAGCAGAAGGTTGAAGTGAAGACACAAAAGAAAAAGAAAGAGGTAACATAAAAAAGCTGAAGGTTGAAGTGATTCTTATTTCATCTTTGTGGTTATTATTAGGCTTATTAATCTGTCAAATATGCTAATTAGTCAAAAGTAAAAAAATGTTAATTCATCTTGTGTGTGTGTGTGTTAGGTGGGATCATTGTGTAGGAGGCATACAATAATTCAATTGAATGACAGTTTTTATGGTCCGTAGTTTGATGCTCTCTCTTTTTCAAAAAGATAATTCAATTTTCCATTTTAGAAGGTCTAAAAATGATTGTTAGAAGGGAAAAAAAATGCTATTTTTGCATAGAAACTAGAGTGGCAAGGTAATTTAGTTTGGTACAAGTGAGTAATTTTATTTTAATATTTTTTAACCATGTAGGAAACTCAAGAATTAGATTTTGGGGGGAGTTATTAGTGTCAATGTGTCATGGGGTTGGGTGCACTGAATAATATTTGCCGGCTTATGGAGTAGTAATTATATGGAATCAGAGAAGTATGAAGTGGCAATTGTGGGACCACAAAAAAAATTGTCAAAAGATTGAAATCCAAGGTGGAAATTGCTAGATTTATGGGACTAATGACCGGGTAACAAAGGAAAATGGTGAACATGTTGGAATTAAATAAGAGAGAAGGGTCAGATACACACTAGTCCCTAGGCTGTCTTAAAGAGTGGATCAGTGGAAGATTATGTGGCTCCACGCGATCTTAGATGCTAATCATTCTCGCTTAATAAAGTATGCCTAAATGTGTGTGGTACTAAAATCATTCCTAAATAAAATAATTGTGTGGAATCTGAATCTCGCACATTTTCTACTAAATGAAAATAGGAATCTAACAATCCTAGTAGTTAGGAGGAATCTGTGTGTGTTTGCTCCTCCAAGACAGCAACCAGCAAGTGAGGCTTTGGTTGGGACTAGTTGGAAGTGTGGTTATATGGAGAATTAGTCAAGGTAAACAGTAAACGTAAAGGGTGAACACGGTAAATTAGTCGAGGTTGAAGGTTACTTGTGTGCTCATTTGGTTAGAGCTTTTGGGGCAAAATCATGTTGACTATTTGAAAACATGACTATATATAGGATATTTGGTAAAATTTTGAAATCATGTCATTTTTATTCTTGTAAATATGAAACTGAGAGACTTATTTCTGGTGTGTGTGAATATATTTTAAACCCAAAAAAAGAAAATGTACCACATAAAGTGAATGGCAAATAGATGCGTTCCTTTGCAATTTTCTTAACATTTATTACATATTTGGCATCTTCAGTGTTTGGATAGATGATCTTTGTACATCTTGCTACCTGGTTGACAAGGCAGTGAATTCTTCTCAGATTCATATAAAAAAACACTAAACTTTATTGCCAAAACACAACCTTAAGCAAAATACAGACCTGGAGAGGCTACTCCTCCTGCATCATTTGCTTATCGGATACTAGATCCCACTTGCTTGGTGCAGCTAAGCCAGTATCAGATTCCTTAATACCTATAAAATAGTACATATCAAAATATTATGATTTCATATATTCATTTAAAAAGAAAAGAAAAAAAAAATAAAAAACAGCCAGGCCAAGTAGTAAAGATATCAAACAGAGACATATAGAACATATAGAACAAGTTGTAACACACAAACACTGCATCAAATAAATAGGGTATTAGAGAGACACATTCTGAAAGTAGAAAAGAACCCAATGTTATCAGAGAAGTTAACAATTAAACCAGGAAGGCAACAACCATTTAAATTCTTGCACGTATAGGGATAAAGTTGACGAAGTATTGTTCGAAATTCTTTAGAAGTTAAGGGTAATTAGTTGAGAAGATAGTTTGACAAAGAAGAGAAAGGGAAGCATAGTCATACCACACAAATCATTGACCTTCTTAGCTACCTTAATTTCCTTCTCTACTTTTTTTATACTAGTAGAATAGGGACCCAAACCTTGCAAAAAAAAAAAAAAAAAATGCAGCTATAGGTGACAAATATAGCCACATTTAAAAAAAGTGGCTAAAATATGTCTTCGAAGCTGTCAACAAGTGACCTATAGCCACGTTTTTAAACATGGTTATAGAGGGCCCCTATAGTCTAAGGAAGTCAATACCGTACCAGAGGCTGTACCAATTTGGCCAATGGTATGATATATTTCAGGTACTAGTCAATACCGGTATACCGTTTCAGGTTTACTGCGCTATATATATTAGATGTAATGATAGTTATTTTTATCAACATATAAAAATTATGATTTAAATAGCACATACTAGACATCTTTGAAAAATATTTTTTTGCAAGTCTAAATGTCTAATTTTTTTAATTATTGTTGGAGCTATTAATAATATTCCATGTTTATTTCTTTCCTTACCATTCATAATATTAGCCCAAGCCAATTCTTGGCCTTCTCTAGAAAAGAAAGAAAAAAAGCCCAGGCGGAGTAGTAGTTGTGTCCCACTTTACCAAAAAAAGAAAGAAAGCCCTGACACTTTTTTTATTCTAGTTTTCTCATACCGTGTCCCACATTTATTTTATTGGGATAATTACACTTTGTTCACCTGTGGTTTGCCTCTAATTCTATGTGCCTACCTGTGGTTTAAACTTTGACACTTTGGCCACCTGTGGTTCCCACCGTGTAGTCTCTGTTACCCACCTCTGTTAAAAAAAGGGGTAAATAAGTCTTTTTACACCCATTTTATGTCTCTCTCCTCCCAAAACAAGAAGAAAAAAAACAGAAGAAAAACAAGATCAAAATATGGTATTAACCCAGAAACATGAAGAACACGTATGTCTTTCTACACCCATTTTATGTCTTTCTCACAATTTACAAACATGAAGAACATACACAAACGTGAAGAACATAAACCCAGAAAACTAATATAAATTAAATCAAGCAATACCATCAAGTGATATTGACCTCTCCCTCAATTCACTCAAATCCATATACACAGAAACAGTTATGAACCCTCACAAATCTGTAGAAGAATAGGCCTCTTAAAACTCTCAACAAAACCACCACCGCCCAAAAAAAAAAAAAAAAGAGATTTGGGGGTTTTTCTGTAGAAGAGTCCTCTTACTACTCCTTCTCCGCATTACTCTTCTTTTCACAACAAAAACCAAATATCATATCATCATCATCATCATCATCATCATAGAGATAGAGATAGATAGAGAGCAGAGTGATGCGATTGTGTTGATGATTTTGGCAGCAGGAGAGTTGTGTTGCCAAAACGACGCCGCCGCCCTAGGATGCTTCTTCGCCGGAAGCGGAATCGGAATCAACAACGAGACAAGGTCTTTGGGGCCTTGCAATTGCAGATGAATTGGTAGCCGAATTTGCTCAACCTGAAGCGGCGTACCGGGCCTTCGCTAGGGCTCAAAAACCTTGACAATTCTTGCTACCTCAACAGTGTTCGTTGGTGCCTCACTTACACTCCTCCTCTCGCCAATTTCTACCTCAAATTCCAACACTCCTCTCTTTGTACATAATATTCCAATTTTTGACTTTGAAAAATTTTTGATCATGTGTTCTGGGTTTGAAAATTTTTTGATCATGTGTTGTGGGTTTGAATTTTTTTTTATTTGAGTCATGTTCTAAGAGATGCCCATTTTCATCTTGTTTTTTTTTTTTTTTTTTTTTAAATTCTTGTTGATGCTATATTTGAAAGTTGGTGGTTTGTGTTAACGTAGGATCTATCTGGAATTGCTCCCTCAAATCCCATTTTTCACGGTGGTTTGTGTGTTTGGATTTGAGTTTTTGGCTGGGTTTAGATCTCGTTGTTACTGGCGTTGGGTATGTTGTGGTGGATCTGCTGGGTTTGTGTGTTTAAACACATAGACATCAATTGAAAAATGAAAAAGCATATTCATTGGGTGAATCAATCAAATCAAACTTTACACAACATTTGGGAGTGAGTGTGTTTTGATCTGTTTGGGATTTAGTTTTTTACATATTTAGTGTTAGAGTAATGGCTGAAGGAGAGGTGTGTTACGGCAGAGTAATGGTGGGAACCACAGGTGGGCAAAGTGTCAAAGTTTAAACCACGGATAGGCACATAGAATTAGAGGCAAACCACAGGTGGGCAAAGTGTAATTATCTTTATTTTAATCTTCCATTTATTTTTTCTTCTATTACACACCTGAAGCTAGTTGCCTGCCAACCTATCATTCCTATTTCCATCACATCATAGCTTCGCAGTTCACACGCTATCTCTTTACAACCACACGTTACCTCTTCTTCTTTCATATTAATTTTGTCTGCACTCTTCACTTTTTACTTCATTTCTTCCCCATTACTCTCTCTCTCTCTCTCTCTCTCTCTCTCTCTCTCTCTCTCTCTCTCTCTCTCTCTCTCTCTCTCTCTCTCTCTCTCTCTCTCTCTCTCTCTCTCTCTCTCTCAGTATCACATTATTCACACCAGTCTAAGTCTTTTAGCATCAGTCGAGTATATTTTTTTCTTCACTTCAACCGGATTTCCAGTCATTCACCGAAGCCTCTCCTCACCACCAATCGGTATTTCATCATCACCGGTGTGATAAAGAGGAGGCAAAGAGAGACAGAAGTTCAGTGTGGCATGAGAAAAGATACCAGTCTGGTATCTACTAATCGGCTGGAATCCAGTATTTACCTCAGAATGGCTGAAACAGACCCGGTAATCTCGGTATTTAAACCGGTACGAAACATTAGTGCTTTTGTACCGACCAAGGCACCAGAACGGAAAATACAGGCCGTACCGGACAGTACAGTAAGAGATTGTCTTCCTTGCTATAGTCCCCTATAGCTATGTTTGAAAAATACGACTAAAGTATGTCCTATAGCCACGTTTATAAAAACGCGGTCATTGGTCCGGGCCTATAGCCGAGTTTATAAAAACGATGCCATTGATTCTGGCCTATAGTCTCGTTTGCAAAAATGCGGCCATAGATCCCTCAGGTTTATAGTCATGGGTTTTAGGCCACTATTGAAAACATGACCTTAAAAAACGCGGCTATAGGCCAAATCGTCTTATAGCCACGTTTTTAAAATGCAGCTATAGAACTTTTATTGTAGTGAATTTATTGATTAAGGACCTTATTTATTTATTTTTTTTTTAACGTGCATGTCATGTAGGTTAGTGAAACTGGTGATACGGCTTGAGAGAAAGAGCCTTTCTCACAACAAACATTTTAGGAGCATTTTAAAATAAGAGAAGTTTGCCATGCATGTAATTCAAAAGGACATTCATATTATTTATTTAATTTTATAAAGGTCACCATAATTATACTAGAGGTTTTGACCTTAATCTCCAGACAAAAATGAATTGATTAAGGACCTAAATTATGTTTTTCTAACATGCATGTCATGTAGGTTAGTGAAACTAGCGATACATAACCAAATATATATTGTTTGGCTTCAGAGAAAAAACCTCCCTTATAACAAGCATTTTAGGAGCATTTTAAAATAAAGAGAAGTCTGCCATGCATGTAATTCAAAAGGACATTCATATAATTTATTTAATTTTATAAAGATCACCGTAATTATACTAGAGTTTTTGACCTTAATCTCCAGACAAAAATGAATTGATTAAGGACCTAAATTATTTTTTTCTAACGTGCATGTCATGTAGGTTAGTGAAACTAGCGATGCATGACCAAATATATATTGTTTGGCTTGAGAGAGAAAACCTACCTCAGAACAAACATTTTAGGAGCATTTTGAAATAATAGAAGTCTGCCATGCATGTAATCCAAAAGAATTCTCTCTCTCTCTCTCTTAATACTCACAACACTGTTAACCCTACTGTACAAGTTAGAGCTCGAGCTTCAACTTACCCCCCTGTTCAAGCAACCATGTCTCGCGCTACTACAGCTACTACTACACCTGATAAGTTATTTGCTGAGTCCAAAAAGAAGAAGTCTGCCTTTGAGGTACACAATAAAACTGGGCCTAATTACACCCCTGGTTACACTGGTATTAGCCAGTTTGGTTCCAACGAATCAGCTGACCCTTCTGCTACTGCCCGGTCAGCTGGTGTTGCTACATATGCTACTTACCTGAATGGGCCTGACTTCACCACTGCTGCTGGCTCGTCTCCTTCTTATGATAATGATGATACTGAAATCTGACTTTGCTCAAGGAAGTGCAGGGATCTAAAGGGTTTTATCTATTTATATATAATAATGCAAGCCCACCTCAAAAGATATATTCGGGACTGGGGTGCATGGTTGATGTAATGTTTAATTTCGTGTTGTATATGTCATTCTTATAATGTCTTGTAGTAAGCGAGTTGCAGGGTGTGATGAAGTGTTATGGTGTTGTTATGTGCTTATGGCTTTTCTAGCTGCGTGTCGTTCTCTAAATAATAAACTATCAAATTATCTTAATGTTGTGTATTACGTGTATCTGTATTTCTCTTGTTTTAGTTGTCTTTCTTACTGTATGTTCATTCTATTAAGGTGCCCATTGTAGTTTTCATCACTTCAGTGGCGCACTAGCACTCTCTAAACTAATCTTCAGCTAGGTTTGTTTCATTTTTGACGACTGCAGTTTTGCTCAGTTTTAGAGTTAGTGTAATATTTACAATATAATTTTCTTTTTATCTTTTAAGTGCATGCAATGCAACATTTTCAAGAATTAGTAGACTCACTATTTTGTATGGAAGTGAGGTTGTTCTTTATATCTTTGGGCCCCTTTTTCGATGTGAGTTGGTTCTTGGTTAACATTATTTGAAAAATATTAGAGGTAAAACTATTTTACAAATTATTGATGTGGTGAATGATTATTAATAAATGAAAAAGTGATATTAATGGTAGGCCTAAATGAAAATCAATAAGAAATTGATTACATCAACATTTTGTATAATTGTTGTAAAATAGTTTATGTATTTAATAGTATTGTTTTGAGCATAGAGAGACCTACAGACTGAGCTTTGGAAAAGAAAATAGACCGTTGAGGGAATCTCATCAATGGTTGTGAAACATGTGGTAGGTGGATCTGTGAACAAGAAAAACTAGAGAGATAAAGAGAGGACGTGAAAAGTTATAGGTAACAAGTCATGATTATTAGAAAATAAAGTGACACACTAAAAATAGGACTTGTTGTTATATGAACTAATTAAATATTTAGCTTTCTTTCATTTCATATTGATAGATTTTTAAAGAGCCTCAAAAATATTTCTTCCATAATTACAATGTTAAGGAAAAACATAAATTTTCATCCATAAAAGGGTTGAGGGCTAGAAGAGTGTCATGGCATATATATACCCTATTCCACAGCTTATTTGATAAATGATTTTCATAGTTTTTGGTAGTTTATCGACTAAATATGAGATAAAAAGATAAAAATTAACTTATTTTACAAAAATAAAAAATGGGTTTAGGATATTTATTAGAAAAAGCTGAGAAAAAATTTTAAACTACTCCAAAACAAAATCCTCTTGGCTTTTTGCCAAACACATATGGTATGTTTGTAAAATGTAAATGAAACTCTTTATTCTACTATTATTTTAGGTTTGTATTGTAATTTAAAATGCATCATCTAAGGTGATATGAGCATATTGTTTTGGAAAATTATTGCCACCTTACTCAGTAAAAAATTACTACTTTTCTTTACAATTAAATAGTTAAAATGAGGGAGGAAAGTTTGAATTCCAAGATGTTTTGGAAAGACCAGAATGTGTTAACCACCGGATTTACAAATATTTTGACCATGAAAAATGACTATTAACAATAATATACTCAAAATTTTTTTGTAAAGAAAGTCTCTTTTACCTGATTTGAAACTTTTCATATTTTAAGAAAAAGTCATCAATAATTGTTATCTTTTCCTAAATAAAGAGGATAATTTATGGGTCCCAGATTAAAATTCATTTCCCAGTCTTTCACCCTACACATGGCAAGTCAATGGTTGAAATTAGGGGGACAATCTTTTCAGGAAAAAATTTTTAAAAAATTCTCAAGATATAAAAATTTTCAAAAAACAAAATCACAACTATCTACATGCCAGACATGTCAAGTTGTTAATGGTAGATAAAAAATGTGATATCAATATTCAATAGTTGAATCAAATAAGAAATAGTGAAAGCATACCATTCAACCATTACAAAAAAGAATGTTATGACAATTAATATATCTACAACATCACTATATTTTATTCTAAATAATTCATATGCTGGACAAAAATTCAAAGTAAAATCATGGGGCCTAATTTGAATTTTACTATAAATTCAACTATTAACTACTTAGAAGAGTAAATTCCAAAAAGAAAAACCCTCCTTAGTGTTAGGATGTGTGTCCTTAAATCCTATTGTATGATGCTATATATTTTATTATGTATGACTTAATATTGTGATTAATAAAGTTGTTTTATTATTATTTGAAAATATTGGCAACATGAATATTGGAACATTATCATATAGTCCATGAGATGCGTAGTATGTGGTTTATGTGATTTAGTCACAGAAGATATAAATCACAAGTCTTTTATAAACTCAGGATTATAGTTCGTAGTTGGTGATAAAATTGGGCATTTCATCTGCGAAGACTATAACATATCAACTAAGATGATTTGTCTTGATCATAGAAATAGAGATTTCTAGTTGGTATGTTGATATATTTTAAGAATTAAGACATATTGAACTGGACCGGTATGAGATTTATTATTCTCTTAACGATTGTTAATTGAATAATAAACTTACGACTTATATTTGCATGAACTCTTAATTCTGAGAGGATAATGGACCTGATCATGAAATGTAGGTTGCTTTGATATATCAGGAGTGAGATCTGTAGTTACGGTCAAAATCTCAGTATGTTGGGCAGCCACATTTAATGTTGATGGAACATATATTCTCAAGATGAAATTCATAGTCTTTTAACGGAGATATAAAATTTTTCCTTGAGATAAGTTTAATGGGTTTGTTATTCAGAGAGTTGAGCCTAACCACTTTAGTAAGGAGTTACTAAAGTATATATTTATGGAATTGGATTTCATAAATATATGATGAATAACTTAAAAAATTAAATCAGGTACTCAAGAAATTAAGATGTAGTAATATATAAAGTGGCAGTCTATTTTCATGACTTTGTATTATTACGAATATTTAATAAAGGGGTTGCATATATAATAAAGTCTTGGGATATAATTTGTTAATAAGGTCTAGAGTGCAATTATATTTATATAGTGGTATTAAATATAATTAATGGTAATTTTGGACTTGTCAAGAGTTGACAGAAAAGCCTAAGGCCCATTGGAGCTAGTGTCTTATTGGTCCATTTTGGTCTTACTCCAAGCCATACACTTAAGCCCAATTAGAAAGGCCTAAAAGGTCAGCCTAATTAGATAATCAGTTAGATATAAAGGGAGAAATACACCGAATTTTTTTGCAGAGAATTCGTAGAGAAATTAAGAGAACACTCTTGTGAAGTGGTGCAAAATAGTGTTAGACACTTTTTGATATTCTCCCTTTGGAACTAATTAAGAGACCACACATCTTGGGTGTTAGTGGAATTGGAGTGAAGATTGAAAGTGTTTCCCAAGTGCTTCTGATCTTCGGTTTTGAAATTCACCGATCCAAAGTACACTCTTTTGTTCTTGTATTCTGAAACTTAAATAGTGTATGTTAACTTTTATGTATGAAGTAGATCCGTTATTTTTCCGCTGCATCTACCCTGATGCAATACAAGCATGTTATTTTTCCATCACTTAGAAGAGTTAAGGAGGAGATGTTAAATTCTACATAATTTTTTATAATTATGCAGGTATATTGCTATATTTTTAATACTTTTGCATTAATTTATTTTGAAAAATTAAGTTATATGTTTAAACTTTATGCATTTAGATTAATCTCTTAATTTTATTTTTTATTATCTATGAATTAGTTACTTTTTCTCTTTATTTCAATGATATGAAATATATATATTTTTTATTAATTGAGATTATGAAAAAAACTAAGTTAATGTTTACATTTATTAAATTTTTGGACAATTGCAATGACAAATAGTTGTTTGTTATTTTAAAGAATACTAATTAATATTATTTTAATTAATTTCACTTTCAATATTTCTATTAATCTTGTTCCCTAAGTTAAAATAAATCCTGACTTCGCCACTATATTAGATATTCATATTTTTCTAGAATGTTCATATTTAACATATGCTACCTATTTTTTCTGGTAATATATTTTTGGTGCACAATCTTGTCATATATATGAATTAAGAAATTCAACGTGAGTTAGTAAAAAGAAAAACGTACGGTTTTTAATCAATAACTTCCTTTTTGGTCCACATTCTTGTCATATATATATATATATATATATGAATTAAGAAATTCGACGTAGTTTAATTATGAAGGTCATGAAATGAAGTTTAACTTTGCGAACCTGAAGGCAAATACAATAAAGAACTTATAAGTGGAGCTAGCCATTAAATATGTGGGAACTGGAAAGAGACTCTCTTAATTAGCCTTCCCATAAATCAACGGTGAAGATCTTTGTTTTTCCCCACTTAATGTATTTCTTTTGACTGATCACCTTGAGAAAGTGATGAACATTTATCCATTCCTCCACCTGTAAATAATGGATTTCTTGAAGAGGGAATGATAAAGGCGAACCAAGTCAACCTACCTAACTATGCCAATGGCCCGCCTCCTCCATCAATTCACTGTGCCATTCGCTAAGAAATTATTGCAGTCTTCATGGAACTTACGCTGCTACGTTAGTACTCTCACTCTCTCACATGAGAGCACTAGCCTTTTTCTTTGTAAGTTCGGGAAGATGTACCATCGAGCAATCACCAGCTGACAGTCGTGTATCAGTCTTTTTATTGTTTGTTTTGTTTTAGAGATGATTTTAATTAGTTGTTTTTTCCCAATATTGTGTATCAGACTAAGCACTTGATGGCCAAAAAAAAAAAAGAAGAGGAGACCATATCAGTATTTGAAAATATTTTTTCTTTTTTTTTTTCCCCAATGTATCCTCTTTTTATTTTTATTTTTTTTTTCCTCCTTTAATTTTCTTACAATTTCTCTAACCAAATAGAAATTTCATTTTTAATTTTTCAATTTTCTCTTTTACTTCTTTGCTATTTCTTGGTAACCAAACAATATTTTCATTTACTACCTTGAAACTAGGCCTAAAAATCTCAAATCAACACAAATTACATTATTTCTAACCTTCAATTTTGCTTTCAGTCATAACAAATCTTACAGCATTAATCAAGAAAGATCAAATTAATTCAAAAGATTTAAGCCGAAATCCCCAAAGTCATACTAATTCAAATCAAACTTACCAACAAAATCCTTGCCTCCAAACACATCCACTACCACCAAACCCAAATCACCACCAGCCTAACGGTACAGCACCACCATTAAATCCAAATCCACCACCACCCTAATAGTCCACTACTGCCACTAAACCCAAATCCACACCTCCAAACCTAGATCCACCACCACCAATCAAAGAGGAAAATCATGAGAGAGAGAGAGAGAGAGAGAGAGAGAGAGAGAGAGAGAGAGAGAGAGAGAGAGAGAGAGAGAGAGAGAGAGAATCATTGTCATGGATCTTGACCATACTGGATGGTTCTTTGCGTTGTGTAAACAATGAAATGGTTGAACAATCACCACTACACACATATATATATATATATATATATATATATATTTATATATGGAGAGAGAATGGACTAGAAGAATCTTCTGCCATTAACAGAGAAGTTTGCTAAGTTGAAGCACTGGTACTTGTAGTGGAATTACCAGTTTCAGTGGAAGCACTACAAAAAAAAGTTTCTATAGCCGCGTTTTTAAAATGTGGCTTTAGGTCAGAAAAACGTGGCTGTAGCACAATTTGGTCTATAGCCGCGTTTTTTTAGGTCATGTTTTTACCCATGGCCTAAAATACGTAACTATAGGCCTGAGGGGTCTATGGCCACGTTTTTTAGCCGTGGCTATAAGCCAGGTCCAATGGCCACGGTTTTATAGCCGTGGCTATAGATCAAGATCAATGGCCAAATTTTTTTAAACCGTGGCTTTAGGTCAATCTATAGCCGCGTTTAAAGCGTGGCTATAGGTCAAATGTGAATAGCCCAGAAGAGCAAATTAGCCACGTCAAAAACGCGACCATAGACCAAGCTAAAGCCATGTTTTTAAAAACGTGGCTTTATCCCTAGGGAAAAGGCCGCGTTTTAAAAACGCGGCTTCAACCATAACTATGGCCGTGTTTTTAAAACGCGGCCTTTTCCCTAGGGATAAAAACATGGCTTTAGCTTAAACTATGGCCGCGTTTTTTACGCGGCTAATTTGCTCTTCTCAGCCATCAACATTTTGACCTATAGCCACGTTTCAAAAACGCGGCTATAGACCTTTTTTTTTTTTTTTTTTTTTCAATATTTCAGGCCAAATAACAAATGCATTTACAAACGCTGCTATAAATTTTACAAACGCTGCTATAAAAAACCTGTCACACACACAATTCCAGCTTGTGTTTCCTCTCCCAACTTGTTGCATGCAACAAAAATAACAAGTTGGAATTTCAAAGGAATATGAAGTACAAGCATCATTGTAGGAAAGTTCAATACAACAACAATTCATTGTAGGAAGCATCAACATATGATTTTGCAAAACTTCAACTGCAAACATTACGCGATTGCACAAAAGGGTGTCTTCCCATCTCCAAGCTCTTCTCTATAAGACAGCTTTTAAATAAAGGATCAAATTCACGTTTTCACAACCCGAGGCAACTAAAATTCAAGGCATTATAACTTTCAAAGTTCAAGCAAAATAATTCAGCAAAAAACTCTTAAACATTTGATCAAGCCTACAGCTAAAAGTACAAGACATTAAACAGTGTTAGTTTTCAACTTATCTAGAACAGCAACATAATAATGAAACGTTTGAACAATTTCATGCGTGCACCACACTAATAATGAAACATTTGTAGTGTGCTTCATGCGTGCATGAACAATTGAGTTAGAGTAAAGAGGCATTTAATTGGTGTTATCACACTAAATGAATGGAGGTTGATGGAGGAAAATATGCATATCTTAAAAGAGAAGCCAAGGCAAATGTGAATGCCATTTCACTATATTCTCCTTCAATATTTGAGTCGGAATACCGTTGTGTGCATTTTGGCACTTTAAGAAATATGATAGAATTTAAATCTATGTTTGGATATAAAATTAGCATCAAAATAGTTTCATGGTAATGTGTGAGCGTGTTTGAGACAACAAAAATTTCATTAAGAGTCATCCAATCAATGTGAACACCATAATTATTTTAAATAAACCATCAAATTCATGTTTTCACAACCCGAAGCAACAAAATTCAAGCCATTATAACTTTCAAATTTCAATCAAAATAATTAAGCAAAAAATTAAATTTGATCAAGCCTACATCAAAATAATTCAGCATGAATGTTCCATAACATACTCAACATTCACACCCATCAAGTACAAGACATACAAAAAAACAGTATTATCAGAGAGAGATCAAATCAAACACCAAAAGAACTGAGATTTAACAGCACAATTTTGTAGAACCCATTGACTGGACCTCAATTACACATACTACTACCACATCCAAAGTTCAAGAAACCCAACAAAATAAACAGCATTATTACTCCATACCCATTACATTTCAACCAAAATTAATTCATGACATACTCTACCTTGACTTCTCCAAATTTGAATGTTTTGATATACTCTACATATATATATATATATATATATATGTATATATATAACTGCTTTTGTTTTCAAGTATTTTTATATATAACTGCTTGGTTGGCTCTTTTGAATTGGATCCAAATTCAAAAGATCCAATTCCTCTGTTTCTGCTGATAAGATGTATGAATGGAATATTGATGGTTTGTCTGAACAAGAAATTATTAACAAACTTGCTTACATGTCTATGGTTGGTTTTGCATACATGAACAATCATAATGATCTTGATCATCCTGATGTTGTTAACTTGCTTGTCACTGGATTTTCTGGTACTCTTCGTGGTTGGTGGGATAAACATCTCACAGAAGAATCTAGAGAACTTATTAAACATTCTGTTAAAAAAGATGATGATGGCATGACTATTTTTGATGAAGATATTGGACGAGGTATTCCTGATGGTGTCAATACCTTGGTTTATACTATTCTCAAACATTTTGTTGGTACTCCATCTAATATTTCATCTCGCATTTCTGATTATTTGAATAATTTGAAATGTCCTACTATGTCTGATTATAGATGGTACCAATATGTCTTTCTCTCCAGGGTTATGCTTCGGAATGATTCCCAAAAAGCTTACTGGAAAGAGAAGTTTATTGATGGCCTTCCTCCTATCTTTGCTCATAAGGTAAAACAAGAATTAAGGGGTAAAAGTGATTCTATTGATTATGATAATCTAACCTATGGTGATATTTTCAGTACTATTAAAAAACTTGGTATTAACATGTGTAATGATGAAAAATATTTACGGCAACAATTAAAAAATAAAAAGAAAGCTAAATATGAAATGGGTAATTTCTGTGAATAGTATGGTTTACCTCCTATTGCGCCTTCTAGGCAAAAAGGAAAAAAGTAAACATGATAAGGTTTACAAAAGTTATTCCCATAAAAAGCATAAAAGATACAGATCTCATTATGTTAAACCCAATGATTATTATTCTTCTGAAAAGAAACCTGCTTTTCGAAAACATGTTAAACAGAGGTCAGGTAAAGGTAAGTGCTTTAACTGTGGAAAATTTGGCCATTTCAGTAAGGACTGTACCCAAAAGCCTGGTAAACTGAAAAACAAATTAAAAATGTTAAACATTAATGATAATCATCAAAATGAACTGTTTCAGATTCTTGAATCTGTTGTTTCAAATGAGTCTTTTGAAGAGGACTTCTCCTCCTCATCAGATTCGTCATATCAGTCTTGTGATTCTTCTGATGCACCTAATATTAAACTTGGTTGTAAAGGATCTTGCTGTAATGCTATGAAATCTGTTAATGTTTTAACCAAAGAAGAAGAACAAGAACATTTGCTATTAACCACTATTGCTAAAATTGAAAACTCTATACTTCAAAAAGAACTCCTTGATAAGTTTAAACAAAACTTAACAAGAGACAAAACTGTTAAAAAACCTAAAGCTCCTGTTAACTTTGAAGAAACTTTGGAAAGATTTAATAAAAATAAATCCAAAGAAATAACTATTAATGATCTCCAAAAGGAAATTAACACTGTTAAACAAGAGATAATTCAATTAAAAAATGATGTTAAAAATATTAAAAAAGACAATGTTGATCTTAAACAAGAACTGTTGATTCTTAAAATTGATAAAAATTTGGATAAAAATCTGTCTGATAATGATGAGCACCAAGATGGAGAAGGATCTTCTCAACAAACTCCTCCTTCTGGTAATGTTTCTGATAACTTGATTCCTGATAATCTTATTACTTGGAATGATAACCAACTTGCTCTTGTTAAACATATGATGCCTCCGAAATGGTTTGCTAAAGTTAGAATTGTTGTTTCACATGATTATGCTTTTGATACTATTGCCATGATTGATTCTGGTGCTGATGTTAATTGCATTCAAGAAGATTTGATCCCTCCTAAATATTTTGAAAAATCAACTGAAAGATTGGTTTCTGCTAATGGCACACAAATGAAAATTAAATACGAATTGAACAATGTTCATGTCTGCCATTCTGATGCTTGTTTTAAGATACCTTCTGTGCTTGTTAAAAATATGACTGATAAAGTGATTCTTGGATTGCCTTTCATTGCCTCTTTGTATCCCTTTCTTGTTGAAGATGATGGAATTACTACTGATCCCTTTGGACAAAAGGTGAAGTTCAAATTTTGTTCAAAACATGCTGACAATGATATTTTTAATCTTATTCATGCTAAGGTCAAACATCTTAATTTCCTTAAACAAGAAATTAGGAAGAAACATATTGTTGATCTGCCCCACGTCAAAAAATTTAGTGAGAAAAATATTCGCGCTGGAGCTCGCCCTATTCAAATGAATGTTAAAACTGTTGACATCTGTAAAAATGAAACAAATGATTTACTCAAGAAAAGCCTAATCTGTAGAAGTAAATTCGTCCCTTGGTCTTGCGTTAATAGCCAAAATTATACCCCCTATAATCCTCCCAACAGCTTCTTAAAAACCTGTTCATCTCAAACTCCTTCTAGCTATCCCTGTCCTGCACAACATATATATGTACCAACATATTTCAATGATGTATTTAAAGCAAAATTTTTCAAAGTTTTTAATGCTTCTTTCCTTGCCCAGCAGGAGAAAGAAAATATTCAAACTCCATGAAAGTGGAAGGTAATGACTTCTTCGGCAGAGAAGAGGAACAAGGGGAAAGCTCCTGTTCAGGACTATCCTCAAGACAAAGGACTCCCAGCGGGACAATCCTTTGTAATGCATGAAGGCGCATCTTCTGGAATAACATCCAGTTATGCAACATCCCTTCAGGAGAATGTACCAGCAGAGGTTGCATACTCCAATAATGATATGATTATTGCTCTGCAAGAAGTTTTGTCAAAAGAATTACAATTCTACAGTGGAATCTACAGTGAATTACTAGATTCCATAAATACATTCTTGACAACCTCCAAGCTGCTTTTAAAACAAGCCAGCACAACCTGTTTATAAGAGCCCTCCAAGCCCTGGAAATCCATCTTGTTAACCTTACAGCCCAAAATGAAGTCTACAATGATTACATTATTAACCATACCCTTGAGAATGAGACTCATAGGAGTCAACCTGCTCACTTTGATAACTCTGATGTTAACCTTCTTCTTGGTCAACTCCTTGGCAGGGAGGAAATCCATTCAATGGATGATCATAAGACCATAATGGGTACTGATTATGCACGATTGAGTTCTAAGTCTCAATTTGCCATAAGAAGTGTTGTTGCCAACTTGCCCCCAGAAATACAAGCCCGTATTTTTGAGAGCAAGGTTATGACCAAGGATCTTGATCTTTGGCTCAAATATTTCAGAATTTTGATTCTCATCACTCCTACTCTTATGGAACCCAATGGTCCCAGCAGTGTTTACTTAAAAAAGAAGTGGGAAAAACATTTCAAACATAGTCTCAGAGTCCATGAGAAAAGTCACCCTTTTCCCGGCCTATTGATTAATTATGAGGATGATTCTAAGAAGAATGTTTTTGATGATCCCTTCTGGATATCCCAAATGTTTGAATCTAGCTTCATACGGTTCATAAGAATAACAGACCATAGCCAAATTAGCCAATTCCCTGATATCATCAAAAAGGCTATTGAAAATGAAGGACCTCTTGTTACTATTCGATGCTGGAGTACTATTCCAAAATGGATGATAAATGATTGGATGAATGTTCAACCCTCCAAGCACTTTGTCCTTATTAACGGATATACTTACCAAGGCCAATGGTATGATGGTAACACTTATGTTTCCCACAAACAGCCATTTACTCTTGCTGAATGTTGGAGAAGCTATTTCAATAATCAAATTCTAGATGTCAGCTAGGAATTATGGAAAGATTACCATTTTGTTGGCAGCACAGATAGAATTTCTGTTTTCATAAATAAACCGTATGCTTCAGCTGTCCGTCATCTTCAATGGATAAGTCATGAAGACCCAAGAATATTTCTCACAAGAGATCCTGTTTATAATCCTATGTTTTATTGTGGGCTCTGCAACAAATATTGCACCTATCATGGTCATGAGTGTAATGAAGATCCCCCGTGGGACCCCTACCAGGTTTGGGATTATCCTTCAGAAGGTGCTTCTACTGGATCCCATTGGTTATTTGCCTAGCCAGCACAAAAGGCCAACAATGCTTCATATAATGCTACATACTACATGCCACCAATAATGGCGCATGCAACCTCATCATGGTCTTCTTTGACTACTTTAAGGCACCGCTATCAATTCCACGCATGCTCATATATTCACCACCAACTTACATCCTGACTACTTGTGGCACTCCACGCCAAAACACTTTCCTAAAAAGGCGCTCCTGAAGCTTTCTACTGTTT
Source organism: Castanopsis chinensis (assembly GCA_032878915.1). Classification (NCBI taxonomy): domain Eukaryota; kingdom Viridiplantae; phylum Streptophyta; class Magnoliopsida; order Fagales; family Fagaceae; genus Castanopsis; species Castanopsis chinensis. The sequence continues at coordinate 1,185,683 of JAVQMG010000098.1, read as the reverse complement.
TTGATGCCCCTCACGGGTCCTGATATGAATAGTAAAAATGTCACTATTCACTTTTACTATTCACGTCACTATTCACTATTCACTCCTTTATTTGCTTATTTAAGGGGGGTTGTCCCTTATTGTTCAATTCTGAATTTTCTTTGTGATAGAATTCCTCTTTGAGAGCTTACTTCAGAGTTGTCTGAGAGCTACCCTTAGGACTTTCTAAACACTTAGAAATTCTCACTATTTCCCACAAAGCTTGTAACTAGATTAGTGACTAGCCTTTAAGCCTTGTACTATTGATCACTGTAATCTTGTAACTACTACTGCTGTTGGTGTTTTGAACTACTTTCAATAAACACTTCTATTTTGAATACTTTGATTATTTTGATATAACTACTTGGCTGGCCTTGCCGCCATACGGTTCAATATAACTGCTTGCCTTATTTCCAATTATATTATTTTGATATAACTGCTTGGCTGGTTCTACCGCCTTACTTTCAATTATACAACTGTACTTTCAATTATTTTCAATTATTTTGATATATAACTGCTTGACTGGCTCTGCCGCCTCATTTTACTATCATCAGTTGTGCTTCCCCTATCTGCTGCTTGGTCCCCCTCCCTTTATGGTATCAGAGCCATTCTTTCCTTGGCCGCCAGTAGAGTTGTTGTGTTTCCCTGTTTTTCCTACATCTGTCTGACCTTGTGACCCTTCGTTGTTGTGTCGATCTTGCCGTCGTTGGCGCCACCGTAGTCATAAAGTGAATTCCCGAGTCCGAACAGTAAGGCCCGTGTAAGCCGAGAGAGAGGCGTTGAGGGCGTGAGAGGAAAAAGGGTTGATTGCGGTATGTGTTACGAAATGCAACGGTTGCGAGAAAAACATGATAACTGAGTGTTATAACTAGGATAGTTATAGAAAAAATGTGGAGATCCAATTCCTCTATTAGCTCCAGGACTGGTTGTCCTCCTGATATTGTGAATGAAGAAGATCATACTGTAGAGAAGAGTGAGTACCCTGATTTTAGAAAATGGAATATACCCAAAGTTTCTACTAAATCTGTTTACGAACTTGGCTGGTCTGAAAATACTGTTTTCTCTGAATATAGAGTTAGAACTGTTGAACAAACTTTTTATATTTCTAAGTTTCATGAAAAATGTTGTTTATTTTCGAAAAAATATATTAACAGTTTTATGACTAAGAAAGTTAAATATTTACACATTGGACTTGTTCAAGTTGCTGTTAAACTTTTAAGAAGAAAAGGTATTAATGCTTCTGTGCTTATGTGTTTACGTGATGCTAGATTTAGACAATTTAATGATAGTATTCTTGGCATGATTGCTGCTTCTTTGTATGATGGCCCTGTTTACTTTGATTGTTATCCTGATCTTGCTATTGCTTTGGATGATCCCAATATTGTTAAAGCTTTAACTTTGAACATATTGACTTCTGGATATGATATGGATGATGGTAGTAGACCTTTTGCTCTTATTTACCGCATTTATTATCGCTTGCTTGGTTCTCAATTGACTCCTTGTTCTAAGGATAGGGATCCTTCTAGTAATACTATGTTAATTCAATGTTCCACTCCTGATGCTCGAATTCGTGTTCCTAAAATGATTAAATGGGAAGACATTACTCTTCCTAAAGAATGGACTTTGGAAAAAGAAACACCTCCTATTAAACTTCCAAAACCTGTTTTTGATGAACTTGATCTTACTCATATTCAACAATTTATTGATGGAACTGTTAAAATACGTTTTGATGATGATACTTGTTTATCTCAAAACAAGGCTTTGAGAATCAACGAAGGAAGACATTCCTTTACTGGATCTGAAAGTCTTGCTAAAAGAGATCATGAAATTGATGAGTTTTTGAAAAGAATTTTCGAAAACAAGATTTGAAGCTAAAAGGAGTTGCTAGTACCAACTCTCAAGTTAGCAATGCTTTTTATTCAACTAAAACTGGTTTTCCTTCTGATATTGACAAAAGTACTGATCAAGATGATGATGATGCAAAATCCGATGCTCCTTTTGCTAATGATTTTCCTCCTATTGAAACTCCTATTTTTCATAATTCATTACGAGTTATTAATAGACTCGAACCTTTTGAATATGATATGGTTTTTCTATATAATGAATTTATGTTGTTGAAAAACCGTCCTAAAAGGAAGTATTATCAAGATACTTTTGCTCAGTCCGAAAAAGACAGAGTCAAAAGAAAATGGAAAGAAAAAATGGTTGAAGAAAGAAAACATATTTTGTTTTTTCATTATCTTGAAAATTATTATGTTTCCAAAAATGATGTTCATACTAATTATTTAAATGTTATCAGAAAATATAATTTTGTTAAACTTAACAAAACCATTATTCGGTCTAGTCATCCTCCTCTTGAAACTGTTTTGATCACCTGTGAAACTGCTAATGAGAAAGTCGAAGTGAAAGCTTCTCCTTTCAAAATTGCTGATGACAAAACCCCTGTTTCTGCTATTATTGAACAAAACAATTTTGCTAATGAATCTTTGCATATCATTGGTCAACAGCTTGACCGTATTGAAGAAAAAATTGTTCAAAAAACTGCTACTCCAAAACCTGAGATTCCTTTGATTGATTTGAACGATCAAAGAGAAAAAATTAATTTCAAAACTTCTCAGAGTAAAACTGTTGACTTAGTTGCTTCCCAAAATTCAACTCTTGACAAAGTTGAAAAAATGCTTTCTGATTTAAAAGTTAAAACCGAGCAGGCTTCTGCATCTAAAAGTGCTGCTTGTGCTATTTCAAGAAATGAAAAAGAACCTATTTTTGAAGAAACAACAGATTCTGAATCATCTTCTCATGTTTCTTATGAAAATGTTTTTGATGATTTGCAACCAGAAATTAAAAGATTTATTGGAAAACCCAATTCCATGTCTTTTACAAAAAACTGGTATCCAAGACCTACTCCTCCTGATATGTAGTTTGAAGAGAGATCTTTTCAAACTCAGTTTCCTGTTTCTGCTGCTTGGTCCCCCTCCCTTTATGACCATAAAGGGAGGGGGACCAAGCAGCAGATAGGGGAAGCACAACTGATAATAGTAAAATGAGGCGGCAGAGCCAGCCAAGCAGTTATATATCAAAATAATTGAAAATAATTGAAAGTGCAGTTGTATAATTGAAAGTAAGGCGGTAGAACCGGCCAAGCAGTTATATCAAAATAATATAATTGGAAATAAGGCAAGCAGTTATATTGAATCGTATGGCGGCAAGGCCAGCCAAGTAGTTATATCAAAATAATCAAAGTATTGAAAACAGAAGTGTTTATTGAAAGTAGTTCAAAACACTTACAGCAGTAGTAGTTACAAGATTATAGTGATCAATAGTACAAGGCTTGAAGGCTAGTCACTAATCTAGTTACAAGCTTTGTGGAAAATAGTGAGAATTTCTAAGTGTTTAGGAATTTCTAAAGGTAGCTAGTAAGCTCACTAAGAGGAGTTCTCTCACAAAGAAAATTCTGAATTGAACAATAAGGGACAATCCTCCTTAAATAGGCAAATAAAGGAAGGAATAGTGAATAGTGACGTGAATAGTAAAAGTGAATAGTGACGTGAATAGTGACGTTTTTACTATTCATATCAGGACTCGTGAGGGGCATCAAAAACAGTAGAAAGCTTCAGGAGCGCCTTTTTAGGAAAGTGTTTTGGCATGGAGTGCCACAAGTAGTCAATAAGAGAATCATTTCCAGGTAAATAATGGTGAAGGTAGCATCATTATTGGCGTGTAGTGCCAAAAGTAGTCAGGATGTAAGTTGGTGATGAATATATGAGCATGCATGGAATTGATAGTGGTGCCTTAAAGTAGTCAAAGAAGACCATTATGAGGTTGCATGGGCCATTATTGGTGGCATGTAGCATGTAGCATGTAGCATGTGCGTCATTATTGGTGGCATGTAGTATGTAGCATTATATGAAGCATTGTTGGCCTTTTGTGCTGGCTAGGAAAATAATCAATGGGATCCAATAGAAGCACCTTTTGAAGGATAATCCCAAACCTGGCAGGGGTCCCACGAGGGATCTTCATTACACTCATGACCATGATAGGTGCAATATTTGTTGCAGAGCCCACAATAAAACATAAGATCATAAACAGGATCTCTTGTGAGAAATATTCTTGGGTCTTCATGACTTGTCCATTGAAGATGACGGACAGCTGAAGCATACGGTTTATTTATGAAAACAAAAATTCTATCTGTGCTGCCAACAAAATGGTAATCTTTCCATAATTCCTGGCTGACATCTAGAATTTGATTATTGAAATAGCTTCTCCAACATTCAGCAAGAGTAAATGGCTGTTTGTGGGAAACATAAGTGTTACCATCATACCATTGGCCTTGGTAAGTATATCCGTTAATAAGGACAAGGTGCTTGGACGGTTGAACATTCATCCAATCATTTATCATCCATTTTGGAAGAGTACTCCAGCATCGAATAGTAACAAAAGGTCCTTCATTTTCAATAGCCTTTTTGATGATATCAGGGAATTGGCTAATTTGGCTATGGTCTGTTATTCTTATAAACCGTATGAAGCCAGATTCAAACATTTGGGATAACTAGAAGGGATCACCAAAAACATTCTTCTTAGAATCATCCTCATAATTAATCAATAGGCCGGGAAAAGGGTGACTTTTCTCATGGACTCTGAGACTATGTTTGAAATGTTTTTCCCACTTCTTTTTTAAGTAAACACTGCTGGGACCATTGGGTTCCATAAGAGTAGGAGTGATGAGAATCAAAATTCTGAAATATTTGAGCCAAATATCAAGATCCTTATTCATAACCTTGCTCTCAAAAATACGGGCTTGTATTTCTGGGGGCAAGTTGGCAACAGCACTTCTTATGGCAAATTGAGACTTAGAACTCAATCGTGCATAATCAATACCCATTATGGTCTTATGATCATCCATTGAATGGATTTCCTCCCTGCCAAGGAGTTGACCAAGAAGAAGGTTAACATCAGAGTTATCAAAGTGAGCAGGTTGACTCCTATGAGTCTCATTCTCAAGAGTATGGTTAATAATGTAATCATTGTAGACTTCATTTTGGGCTGTAAGGTTAACAAGATGGATTTCCAGGGCCTGGAGGGCTCTTATAAACAGGTTGTGCTGGCTTGTTTTGAAAGCAGCTTGGAGGTTGTCAAGAATGTATTTTATGGAATCTGGTAATTCACTATAGATTCCACTGTGGAATTGTAATTCTTTTGACAAAACTTCCTGCAGAGCAATAATCATATCATTACTAGAGTATGCAACCTCTGCTGGTACATTCTCCTGAAGGGATGTTGCATAACTGGATGTTATTCCAGAAGATGCGCCTTCATGCATTACAAAGGATTGTCCCGCTGGGAGTCCTTTGTCTTGAGGATAGTCCTGAACAGGAGCTTTCCCCTTGTTCCTCTTCTCTGCCGAAGAAGTCATTACCTTCCACTTTCGTGGGGTTTGAATATTTTCTTTCTCCTGCTGGGCAAGGAAAGAAGCATTAAAAACTTTGAAAAATTTTGCTTTAAATACATCATTGAAATATGTTGGTACATATATATGTTGTGCAGGACAGGGATAGCTAGAAGGAGTTTGAGATGAACAGGTTTTTAAGAAGCTGTTGGGAGGATTATAGGGGGTATAATTTTCGCTATTAACGCAAGACCAAGGGACGAATTTACTTTTACAGATTAGGCTTTTCTTGAGTAAATCATTTGTTTCATTTTTACAAATGTCAACAGTTTTAACATTCATTTGAATAGGGCGAGCTCCAGCGTGAATATTTTTCTCACTAAATTTTTTGACGTGGGGCAGATCAACAATATGTTTCTTCTTAATTTCTTGTTTAAGGAAATTAAGATGTTTGACCTTAGCATGAATAAGATTAAAAATATCATTGTCAGCATGTTTTGAACAAAATTTGAACTTCACCTTTTGTCCAAAGGGATCAGTAGTAATTCCATCATGTTCAACAAGAAAGGGATACAAAGAGGCAATGAAAGGCAATCCAAGAATCACTTTATCAGTCATATTTTTAACAAGCACAGAAGGTATCTTAAAACAAGCATCAGAATGGCAGACATGAACATTGTTCAATTCGTATTTAATTTTCATTTGTATGCCATTAGCAGAAACCAATCTTTCAGTTGATTTTTCAAAATATTTAGGAGGGATCAAACCTTCTTGAATGCAATTAACATCAGCACCAGAATCAATCATGGCAATAGTATTAAAAGCATAATCATGTGAAACAACAATTCTAACTTTAGCAAACCATTTCGGAGGCATCATATGTTTAACAAGAGCATGTTGGTTATCATTCCAAGTAATAAGATTATCAGGAATCAAGTTATCAGAAACATTACCAGAAGGAGGAGTTTGTTGAGAAGATCCTTCTCCATCTTGGTGCTCATCATTATCAGACAGATTTTTATCCAAATTTTTATCAATTTTAAGAATCAACAGTTCTTGTTTAAGATCAACATGGTCTTTTTAAATATTTTTAACATCATTTTTTAATTGAATTATCTCTTGTTTAACAGTGTTAATTTCCTTTTGGAGATCATTAATAGTTATTTCTTTGGATTTATTTTTATTAAATCTTTCCAAAGTTTCTTCAAAGTTAACAAGAGCTTTAGGTTATTTAACAGTTTTGTCTCTTGGTAAGTTTTGTTTGAACTTATCAAGGAGTTCTTTTTGAAGCATAGAGTTTTCAATTTTAGCAATAGTGGTTAATAGCAAATGTTCTTGTTCTTCTTCTTTGGTTAAAACATTAACAGATTTCATAGCATTACAGCAAGATCCTTTACAACCAAGTTTAATATTAGGTGCATCAGGAGTGGAACATTGAATTAACATAGTATTACCAGAAGGATCCTTATCCTTAGAACAAGGAGTCAATTAAGAACCAAGCAAGTGATAATAAATGCGGTAAATAAGAGCAAACGGTCTACTACCATCATCCATATCATATCCAAAAGTCAATATGTTCAAAGTTAAAGCTTTAACAATATTGGGATCATCCAAAGCAATAACAAGATCAGGATAACAATCAAAGTAAACAGGGCCATCATACAAAGAAGCAGTAATCATGCCAAGAATACTATCATTAAATTGTCTAAATATAGCATCACGTAAACACATAAGCACAGAAGCATTAATACCTTTTCTTGTTAAAGGTTTAACAGCAACTTGAACAAGTCCAATGTGTAAATATTTAACTTTCTTAGTCATAAAATTGTTAATATCTTTTTTGGAAAATAAACAACATTTTTCATGAAACTTAGAAATAGAAAAAGTTTGTTCAACAGTTCTAACTCTATATTCAGAGAAAACAGTATTTTCAGACCAACCAAGTTCGTAAACAGATTTAGTAGAAACTTTGGGTATATTCCATTTTCGAAAATCAGGGTACTCACTCTTCTCTACAGTATGATCTTCTTCATTCACAATATCAGGAGGACAACCAGTCCTGGAGCTAACAGAGGAATTGGATCTCCACATTTTTTCTATAACTATCCTAGTTATAACTCTCAATTATCATGTTTTTCTCGCAACCGTTGCATTTCGTAACACATACCGCAATCAACCCTTTTTCCTCTCACGCTCTCAACGCCTCTCTCTCGGCTTACACGGGCCTTACTGTTCGGACTCGGGAATTCACTTTACGACTACGGTGGCGCCAACGACAGCAAGATCGACACAACAACGAAGGGTCACAAGGTTAGACAGATGTAGGAAAAACAGGGAAACATAACAACTCTACCGGCGGCCAAGTAAAGAATGGCTCTGATACCATAAAGGGAGGGGGACCAAGCGGCAGATACAGGAAGCACAACTGATAATAGTAAAATGAGGTGGTAGAGCCAGCCAAGCAGTTATATGAAAATAATTGAAAGTAAGGCAAGCAGTTATAATGAACCGTATGGCGCCAGAGCCAGCCAAGCAGTTATATCAAAATAATCAAAGTATTGAAAACAGAAGTGTTTATTGAAAATAGTTCAAAACACTTACAGCAGTAGTAGTTACAAGATTACAGTGATCAATAGTACAAAGCTTGTAACTAGATTAGTGACTAGCCTTGTGGGAAATAGTGAGAATTTCTAAGTGTTTAGGAAGTCCTAAAGGTAGCTCTCAGACAACTCTGAAGTAAGCTCACAAAGAGGAGTTCTCTCACAAAGAAAATTCTGAGTTTAACAATATGGGACAACCCCCCTTAAATAGGCAAATAAAGCAGTAAATAGTAAAAGTGAATAGTGACGTGAATAGTAAAAGTAAATAGTGACGTTTTTACTATTCATATCAGGACCCGTGAGGGGCATCAAAAACAGTAGAAAGCTTCAGGAGCGCCTTTTCAGGAGCCAAAAGTATCTTGGCATGGTATGCCAAAAGCAGTCAATAGGATATCTTGGCGTGGTATGCCAAAAGCAGTCAATAGGAGAATCATCACCAAGTAAATCAATAGTGAAAGTATTGGCCTTTTGTGCAGGCTAGGCAAATAGGGAATCAATTTGCTCCTAGATCAGGAGTATCTTCTTCTTCATCATAATCTTCATCATGACCGAACCACTCCTTGGGAAATGGCTGGGGATGAGGGAAACAAGGGCTTGCAGAAATAGAACCCTCATCTGAGCTTTTAGAGGCAGCAGCTTCTTCTTTAATTTTTCTTTCAAGGAGAATACAAAGAGCTTCCTTACTTAAATCATCAAAAGGAAAGCTGCTTTTTATAGGTTTGCTGGAAGAAGAAGGAGAATCAATTTTCCTATCCTGAAGAGCAGGGGAAAGTTTCCTGGGTAAAGGTCTGGAAACATTATCAATAATATGTTGAACATATCCAAACTTATCCCACCATTTAACATACCAGCATCTGGTAAGAACATCATCATTCTTCTCATATTGCCATTTTAAAATCCAAGGAACTCTAAAATGTTTAACAAAATGGAGGAGAGTAGGGAACTTGGCATTATGAGCATCAGTCCTGAAATTGCTTTCAAAAGATCTATAAGCAGTTAATAATGGTTCAGGGAAAATATCAGTAACAAGACCAAACTGATTCCACCATCTATTGAACCAGAGAGGTAAAGTAGTGCTAGCATCAAACTCTTTGTCGAAGTTAACAAACCATGAATGAGTCATTGTTTCATTCTGGTGAAGCATGAATCGGAACCAAGCAGTAATATAATCATAATAGGAGTATGGAACAGAGGATCTTGTCAACCTTCTTAAAAAGGCAGGGGAGGGGCCCCATTCTCTTTCAGAAATGAAGTTCTTAATGTAAACACTGTGGTAAATAATTTTGGATTTATCGGTGAGATCATAAATTGTTTTGATCAATACAGCATCTTCCTGTCTCAAAATCTCAGAATAGTATCCTAGATTTTTATCAAAATTTTCTGGAATCCAATGGAACAATGGAGGGAAATAAGATCTGGCAATTTGCAGGGGATTCGTAATTGTAGATCTAATTGGTTCAAGAAAAAATAGGTTTTGGAAATATTGTTTTTTAACATACTGGGCAGAATTGGCTTTCTTGGGGTAAATAGTCTTGACTGGTTGGTGAACAGGGGTCAAAGCATAAGGATCATAGGCTGAGGCCAAAACAGAAGAGTAATTTGGCTTAGGAATTGTTCCTAAGGGAGTAAAACAGTTAACAATTTCAGTAGAAGAGACTGGTTCTTTTTTGACTAACTGTGGTTCAACAGGGTTTTTATCCTTAGACCTTCTACCCGCCATTGGAATTCTGCAGGAATTCATGAGTAAGAAAATCAGGGATGCTATTTTGAGATCCTTTAATATAATCAATAGTGAAATCGAAAACACTTAAAATAGCTTGCCATCTGGCAAAAATATGTTTTGAGGCAATATTTTCAACATCTTTTTCAATAACATATTTAGCACTTTTGCAATCTATACGTAATAGAAACTTTTGGTTTAATAAATCACTTTGAAATTTTGAAATACAGAGAACAATAGCTAAAATCTCTTTTTTTATAGTACTATAATTTAGTTGTGCAGCATTCCAAACTCCGGAGTAGAAATGAACTATTTGTTCTGGAGAATCTGGTGTAACTCTTTGTTTTAGAATGCCTCCATAACCAACATCAGAGGCATCAGTTTCAACAATCTTGAAGGCATTAACAGTAGGAATACCAAGACAAGGCAAAGTCTTGACATGAGATTTGATTTGTTTAACAATAGAAGTATGGACATCAGTCCAAGGAGGAGGATTATTTTGCAACCGATCAAAGAGTGGTTTGCATTGTTTTCTCAAATCTTTGTAGAAATCAGCAACATAATTTAAAGAACCAAGAAATCTTTGGAGTTGGGTTTTATCAATGATTTCATCAGGGAATTTATTTGCAAACTGAATGGCTCTATCAATAGGATGGATTTGACCTTCAGAGATGTTATATCCAAGAAATCTGACTTTGGTTTGGAACAGCTTTATTTTCTTAGCAGAAACAACAAGACCATTTCTTTTTATAGTATCTAGAAACGAGTACAAATGTTTCCAATGTTCATCAATAGAGTTGGAGAATATCAAGACATCATCAATGTAAACAATGGTGAAATGGCTGAAAGAGTTAAATATGTCATTCATAATATTCTAGAATTCACTAGGGGCATTTTTTAAACCAAAAGGCATAACATTCCACTCATAGTGACCAAAAGGAGTGGTGAAAGCAATTTTGTATCTTTCTGCTTCATTGATTTGGACTTGCCAAAACCCAGACTTTATATCAAATTTTGAGAAGACAACAGCCTCACTTAATCTATGAACTAAATCATTCTTATTAGGAATGGGGTACCTAATCCACTCTAAGACTTTGTTCAAAGGTTTATAATTGATAACCAGGCGAGGTGTAACTCTCTCAAGTTCAGCATTCTTTTGAACATAAAAAGCAGCACAAGCCCAAGGGGACTTGCTATTCCTAATCAGTTTTTTCTTGAGCAAATCATTTATTTCATTTTTACAGAATTCAACAGTTTCAACATTCATTTGAATAGGTCTAGCTTTGGTAGGAATATTTTTCTCATTAAAATCTTTAACATAAGGCAGATCAACAATATGTTTCTTCCTATGCCAAAAAACATTAGGAATATCAGAACAAACATCATTCATCAAGATTTTCTGAAAATTATCAATTTTAGACTGTAATAATTTATCAGAAAGCTGTTCAACAATTTTTTTGTACTTAATTTCTTGTTTAAGGAAATTAAGATGCTTAACTTTAGCATGAATAAGATTAAAAACATCATTATCAGCATTTTTTGAACAAAATTTGAACTTCACTTTTTGTCCAAAAGGATCAGTGGTAATCCCATCATGTTCAACAAGGAAAGGATACAAAGAAGCAATAAAAGGCAGTCCAAGTATCACTCTATCAGTCATGTTTTTAACAAGCACAGAAGGTATCTTAAAACAAACATCATTATGGCAAACATGAGCATTACTCAATTCATACTTGATTTTCATTTGCGTGCCATTAGCAGATACCAATTTTTCAGTAGATTTTTCAAAATATTTAGAAGGAATCAATCCTTCTTGGATGCAGTTAATATCAGCACCAGAATCAATCATGGCAATAGTATCAAAAACATAGTCATGTGAAACAACAATCCTAACTTTAGTAAACCATTTCGGAGGCATCATATGTTTAACAAGAGCAAGCTGATTGTCATTCCAAGTAATAAGATTATCAGGAATCAAGTTATGAGAAACATTACCAGAAGGAGGAGTTTGTTGAGAAGATCCTTCTCCATCTTGGTGCTCATCATTATCAGACAGATTTTTATCCAAATTTTTATCAATTTTAAGAATTAACAGTTCTTGTTTAAGATCAACATTGTCTTTTTTAATATTTTTAACATCATTTTTTAATTGAATTATCTCTTGTTTAACAGTGTTAATTTCCTTTCGGAGATCGTTAATAGTTATTTCTTTAGATTTATTTTTATTAAATCTTTCCAAAGTTTCTTCAAAGTTAACAGGAGCTTTGGGTTTTTTAACAGTTTTATCTCTTGTTAAGTTTTGTTTAAACTTATCAAGGAGTTCTTTCTGAAGCATAGAGTTTTCAATTTTAGCAATAGTGGTTAATAGCAAATGTTCTTGTTCTTCTTCTTTAGTTAAAACATTAACAAATTTCATAACATTACAGCAAGATCCTTTACAACCAAGTTTAATATTAGGTGCATCAGAAGAATCACAAGACTGATAAGACGAATCTGATGAGGAGGAGAAGTCCTCTTCAAAAGACTCATTTGAAACAGCAGATTCAAGAATCTGAAACAGTTCATTTTGATCATTATCATTAATGTTTAACATTTTTAATTTGTTTTTCAGTTTACCAGGCTTTTGGGTACAGTCCTTACTGAAATGGCCAAATTTGCCACAGTTAAAGCACTTACCTTTACCTGACCTCTGTTTAACATGTTTTCGAAAAGCAGGTTTCTTTTCAGAAGAATAATAATTATTGGGTTTAACATAATGAGATCTGTATCTTTTATGCTTTTTATGGGAATAACTTTTGTAAACCTTATCATGTTTACTTTTTCCTTTTGGCCTAGAAGGGGCAATAGGAGTTAAACCATACTGTTCACAGAAATTACCCATTTCATATTTAGCTTTCTTTTTATTTTTTAATTGTTGCCGTAAATATTTTTCATCATTACACATGTTAATAACAAGTTTTTTTAATAGTACTGAAAATATCACCATAGGTTAGATTATCATAATCAATAGAATCACTTTTACCCATTAGTTCTTGTTTTACCTTATGAGCAAAGATAGGAGGAAGGCCATCAATAAACTTCTCTTTCCAGTAAGCTTTTTGGGAATCATTCCGAAGCATAACCCTGGAGAGAAAGACATCTTGGTACCATCTATAATCATACATAGTAGGACATTTCAAATTATTCAGATAATTGGAAATGCGAGATGAAATATTAGATGGAGTACCAACAAAATGTTTGAGAATAGTATAAACCAAGGTATTGACACTATCAGGAATACCTCGTCCAATATCTTCATAAAAAATAGTCATGCAATCATCATCTTTTTTAACAGAATGTTTAATAAGTTCTCTGGATTCTTCTGTGAGATGTTTATCCCACCAACCTCGAAGAGTACCAGAAAATCCAGTGATAAGCAAGTTAACAACATCAAGATGATCAAGATCATTATGATTGTTCATGTATGCAAAACCAACCATAGACATGTGAGCAAGTTTGTTAATAATTTCTTGTTCAGACAAACCATCAATATTCCATTCATACATCTTATCAGCAGAAACAGAAAACTGAGTTTGAAAAGATCTTTCTTCAAACTGCATATCAGGAGGAGTAGGTTTTGGATACCAGTTTTTTGTAAAAGACATGGAATTGGGTTTTCCAATAAATCTTTTAATTTCTGGTTGCAAATCATCAAAAGCATTTTCATAAGAAACATGAGAAGATGATTCAGAATCTGTTGTCTCTTCAAAAACAGGTTCTTTTTCATTTCTTGAAATAGCACAAGCAGCACTTTTAGATGCAGAAGCCTGCTCGGTTTTAACTTTTAAATCAGAAAGCATTTTTTCAACTTTGTCAAGAGTTGAATTTTGGGAAGCAACTAAGTCAACAATTTTACTCTGAGAAGTTTTGAAATTAATTTTTTCTCTTTGATCGCTCAAATCAATCAAAGGAATCTCAGGTTTTGGAGTAACAGTTTTTTGAACAATTTTTCTTCAATACGGTCAAGCTGTTGACCAATGATATGCAAAGATTCATTAGCAAAATTGTTTTGTTCAATAATAGCAGAAATAGGGGTTTTATCATCAGCAATCTTGAAAGGAGAAGTTTTCACTTCAACTTTCTCATTTGCAGTTTCACAGGTGATCAAAACAGTTTCAAGAGGAGGATAACTAGACCGAATAACAGTTTTGTCAGGTTTAACAAAATTAGAATTTCTAATGACATTTAAATAATTAGTATGAACATCATTTTTGGAAACATAATAGTTTTCAAGATAATCAAAAAACAAAATATGTTTTCGTTCTTCAACCATTCTTTCTTTCCATTTTCTTTTGACTCTGTCTTTTTTGGACTGAGCAAAAGTATCTTGATAATATTTCCTTTTAGGACGGTTTTTTAACAACATAAATTCATTGTATAGAAAAACCATATCATATTCAAAAGGTTCGAGTCTATTAATAACTCGTAATGAATTATGAAAAATAGGAGTTTCAATAGGAGGAAAATCATTAGCAGAAGGAGCATCAGATTTTGCATCATCATCATCATCATCAACAATTTTTGTATTATCAGAAGGAAAATCAGTTTTGGTTGAATAAAAAGCATTGCTAACTTGAGAGTTGGTACTAGCAACTCCCTTTAGCTTTAAATCTTGTTTTCGAAAATTCTTTTTAAAAAACTCATCAATTTCATGATCTCTTTTAGCAAGACTTTCAGATCCAGCAAAGGAATGTCTTCCTTCGTTGATTCTCAAAGGCTTGTTTTGAGGTAAACATGTATCATCATCAAAACGTATTTTAACAGTTCCATCAGTGAATTGTTGAATATGAGTGAGATCAAGTTCATCAAAAACAGGTTTTGGAAGTTTAACAGGAGGTGTTTCTTTTTCCAAGGTCCATTCTTTAGGAAGAGTAATATCTTCCCATTTAATCATTTTAGGAACACGAATTCGAGCATCAGGAGTGGAACATTGAATTAACATAGTATTACCAGAAGGATCTCTATCTTTAGAACAAGGAGTGAATTGAGAGCCAAGCAAACGATAATAAATACGGTAAATAAGAGCAAAAGGTCTACTACCATCATCCATATTATATCCAGAAGTCAATATGTTCAAAGTTAAAGCTTTAACAATATTAGGATCATCCAAGGCAATAGCAAGATCAGGATAACAATCAAAGTAAACAGGACCATCATACAAAGAAGCAGTAATCATGCCAAGAATACTATCATTAAATTGTCTAAATCTAGCATCACGTAAACACATAAGCACAGAAGCATTAATACCTTTTCTTGTTAAAGGTTTAACAGCAACTTGAACAAGTCCAATGTGTAAATATTTAACTTTCTTAGTCATAAAACTGTTAATATCTTTTTTGGAAAATAAACAGCATTTTTCATGAAACTTAGATATAGAAAAAGTTTGTTCAACAGTTCTAACTCTATATTCAGAGAAAACAGTATTTTCAGACCAACCAAATTCGTAAACAGATTTATTAGAAACTTTAGGTATGTTCCATTTTCTAAAATCAGGGTACTCACTTTTCTCTACAGTATGATCTTCTTCATTCACAATATCAGGAGGACAACCAGTCTTGGAGCTAACAGAGGAATTGGATCTCCACATTTTTTCTATAACTATCCTAGTTATAACACTCAGTTATCATGTTTTTCTTGCAACCGTTGCATTTCGTAACACATACCGCAATCAACCTTTTTTCCTCTTATGCCCTCAACGCCTCTCTCTCGGCTTACACGGGCCTTACTGTTCGGACTCGGGAATTCACTTTACGACTATGGTGGCGCCAACGACGGCAAGATCGACACAACAACGAAGGGTCACAAGGTCAGACATATACAAGAAAAACAGGGAAGCACAACAACTCTACCGGCGGCCAAGGAAAGAATGGCTCTGATACCATAAAGGGAGGGGGACCAAGCAGCAGATACAGGAAGCACAACTGATAATAGTAAAATGAGGCGGCAGAGCCAGCCAAGCAGTTATATATCAAAATAATTGAAAAGTATGAATGGAATATTGATGGTTGGCTGGCTCTGCCGCCTCATTTTACTATTATCAGTTGTGCTTCCCCTATCTGCTGCTTGGTCCCCCTCCCTTTATGGTATCAGAGCCATTCTTTCCTTGGCCGCCGGTAGAGTTGTTGTGTTTCCCTGTTTTTCTTGTATCTGTCTGACCTTGTGACCCTTCGTTGTTGTGTTGATCTTGCCGTTGTTGGCGCCACCGTAGTTGTAAAGTGAATTCCCGAGTCCGAACAGTAAGGCCTGTGTAAGCCGAGAGAGAAGCGTTGAGGGCATAAGAGGAAAAAGGGTTGATTGCGGTATGTGTTACGAAATGCAACGGTTGCGAGAAAAACATGATAACTGAGTGTTATAACTAGGATAGTTATAGAAAAAATGTGGAGATCCAATTCCTCTGTTAGCTCCAGGACTGGTTGTCCTCCTGATATTGTGAATGAAGAAGATCATACTGTAGAGAAGTATGAGTACCCTGATTTTAGAAAATGGAACATACCTAAAGTTTCTAATAAATCTGTTTACGAACTTGGTTGATCTGAAAATACTGTTTTCTCTGAATATAGAGTCAGAGCTGTTGAACAAACTTTTTCTATTTCTAAGTTCCATGAAAAATGCTGTTTATTTTCAGAAAAGATATTAACGGTTTTATGACTAAGAAAGTTAAATATTTACACATTGGACTTGTTCAAGTGGCTGTTAAACCTTTAACAAGAAAACGTATCAATGCTTTTGTGCTTATGTGTTTACGTGATGCTAGATTTAGACAATTTAATGATAATATTCTTGGCATGATTACTGCTTCTTTGTATGATGGTCCTGTTTACTTTGATTGTTACCCTGATCTTGCTATTGCTTTGGATGATCCTAATATTGTTAAAGCTTTAACCTTGAACATATTGACTTCTGGATATGATATGGATGATGGTAGTAGACCTTTTGCTCTTCTTTACCGCATTTATTATTGCTTGCTTGGTTCTCAATTGACTCCTTGTTCTAAGGATAGGGATCCTGCTGGTAATACTATGTTGATTTAATGTTCTACTCCTGATGCTCGAATTCGTGTTCCTAAAATGATTAAATGGGAAGACATTACTCTTCCTAAAGAATGGACTTTGGAAAAAGAAACACCTCCTGTTAAACTTTTGAAACCTGTTTTTGATGAACTTGATCTTACTCATATTCAACAACTTGCTGATGGCACTGTTAAAATACGCTTTGATGATGATACATGTTTATCTGAAAACAAGCCTTTGAGAATCAACGAAGGAAGACATTCCTTTGCTGGATCTGAAAGTCTTGCGAAAAGAGATCATGAAATTGATGAGTTTTTGAAAAAGAATTTTCGAAAACAAGATTTAAAGCTAAACGGAGTTGCTAGCAACAATTCCCAAGTTAGCAATGCTTTTTATTCAACCAAAACTGATTTTCCTTCTGATAATACAAAAATTGTTGATGATGATGATGATGATGCAAAATCTGATGCTCCTTCTGCTAATGATTTTCCTCCTATTAAAACTCCTATTTTTCATAATTCATTATGAGTTATTAATAGACTCGAACCTTTTGAATATGATATGGTTTTTCTATATAATGAATTTATGTTGCTAAAAAACTGTCCTAAAAGGAAATATTATCAAGATACTTTTGCTCAGTCCAAAAAAGACAAAGTCAAAAGAAAATGGAAAGAAAGAATGGTTGAAGAACGAAAACATATTTTGTTTTTTGATTATCTTGAAAACTATTATTTTTCCAAAAATGATGTTCATACTAATTATTTAAATGTCATTAGAAAATCTAATTTTGTTAAACCTGACAAAACCGTTATTCGGTCTAGTCATCCTCCTCTTGAAACTGTTTTGATCACCTATGAAACTGCAAATGAGAAAGTTGAAGTGAAAGCTTCTCCTTTTAAAATTGCTAATGATAAAACCCCTGTTTCTGCCATTATTGAACAAAACAATTTTGCAAATGAATCTTTGCATATCATTGGTCAACAGCTTGACCGTATTGAAGAAAAAATTGTTCAAAAAACTGTTGCTCCAAAACTTGAGATTCCTTTGATTGATTTGAGCGATCAAAGAGAAAAAATTAATTTCAAAACTTCTCAGAGTAAAACTGTTGACTTACGCTCCGTTTTTTTTAATGGAAAACCTTTTGTAAAGATAGTTTTCCTTATTTTCTAGTATTTGGTAACATAAAAAAAGATGAGTCAAAGAAAAACTATCTTTGGTCAACATAAAAAGTATAGCTTATTTTTAGAGATTGTTTTCCATTAAATTTTTTTAGAAAACAACTCTATCTCAAAGCAAACTAAATAAGGGAAGTTAGAAGTTTGTTTTCCAACTCATTTAAAGTTGCTACCAAACATTGAAAAATAAGATAGTTTTATAGAAAATGCTTCTTGAAAAATGACTCATTTTCTAGAAAATATCATTGTTGAAACAAACAGAGCGTTAGTTGCTTCCCAAAATTCAACTCTTGACAAAGTTGAAAAAATGCTTTCAGATTTAAAGGTTAAAACCGAGCAGGCTTCTGCATCTAAAAGTGCTGCTTGTGCTATTTCAAGAAATGAAAAAGAACCTGTTTTTGAAGAAACAACAGATTCTGAATCATCTTCTCATGTTTCCTATGAAAATGTTTTTGATGATTTACAACCAGAAATTAAAAGATTTATTGGAAAACCCAATTCCATGTCTTTTACAAAAAACTGGTATCCAAAACCTACTCCTCCTGATATGCAGTTTGAAGAAAGATCTTTTCAAACTCAGTTCTCTGTTTCTGCTGATAAAATGTATAAATGGAATATTGATGGTTTGTCTGAACAAGAAATTATTAACAAACTTGCTCACATGTCTATGGTTGGTTTTGCATACATGAACAATCATAATGATCTTGATCATCCTGATGTTGTTAACTTGCTTATCACTGGATTTTCTGGTACTCTTCGAGGTTGGTGGGATAAACATCTCACAGAAGAATCCAGAGAACTTATTAAACATTCTGTTAAAAAAGATGATGATGGCATGCCTATTTTTGATGAAGATATTGGTCGAGGTATTCCTGATGGTGTCAATACCTTGGTGTATACTATTCTCAAACATTTTGTTGGTACTCCATCTAATATTTCATCTCGCATTTCTGATTAGTTGAATAATTTGAAATGTCTTACTATGTCTGATTATAGATGGTACCAAGATGTCTTTCTCTCCAGGGTTATGCTTCGGAATGATTCCCAAAAAGTTTACTGGAAAGAGAAGTTTATTGATGGCCTTCCTCCTATCTTTGCTCATAAGGTAAAACAAGAACTAATGGGTAAAAGTGATTCTATTGATTATGATAATCTAACCTATGGTGATATTTTCAGTACTATTAAAAGACTTGGTATTAACATGTGTAATGATGAAAAATATTTACGGCAACAATTAAAAAATAAAAAGAAAGCTAAATATGAAATGGGTAATTTCTGTGAACAGTATGGTTTACCTCCTATTGCCCCTTCTAGGCAAAAAGGAAAAAGTAAACATGATAAGGTTTACAAAAGTTATTCCCATAAAAAGCATAAAAGATACAGATCTCATTATGTTAAACCCAATGGTTATTATTCTTCTGAAAAGAAACCTGCTTTTCGAAAACATGTTAAACAGAGGTCAGGTAAAGGTAAGTGCTTTAACTGTGGCAAATTTGGCCATTTCAGTAAGGACTGTACCCAAAATCAAAATGAACTGTTTCAGATTCTTGAATCTGCTGTTTCAAATGAGTCTTTTGAAGAGGACTTCTCCTCCTCATCAGATTCGTCTTATCAGTCTTGTGATTCTAATGATGCACCTAATATTAAACTTGGTTGTAAAGGATCTTGCTGTAATGCTATGAAATCTATTAATGTTTTAACTAAAGAAGAAGAACAAGAACATTTGCTATTAACCACTATTGCTAAAATTGAAAACTCTATGCTTCAGAAAGAACTCCTTGATAAGTTTAAACAAAACTTAACAAGAGATAAAACTGTTAAAAAACCCAAAGCTCCTGTTAACTTTGAAGAAACTTTGGAAAGATTTAATAAAAATAAATCCAAAGAAATAACTGTTAACGATCTCCAAAAGGAAATTAACACTGTTAAACAAGAGATAATTCAATTAAAAAATGATGTTAAAAATATTAAAAAAGACAATGTTGATCTTAAACAAGAACTGTTAATTCTTAAAATTGATAAAAATTTGGATAAAAATCTGTCTGATAATGATGAGCACCAAGATGGAGAAGGATCTTCTCAACAAACTCCTCCTTCTGGTAATGTTTCTCATAACTTGATTCCTGATAATCTTATTACTTGGAATGACAATCAGCTTGCTCTTGTTAAACATATGATGCCTCCGAAATGGTTTACTAAAGTTAGGATTGTTGTTTCACATGACTATGCTTTTGATACTATTGCCATGATTGATTCTGATGCTGATATTAACTGCATCCAAGAAGGATTGATTCCTTCTAAATATTTTGAAAAATCTACTGAAAAATTGGTATCTGCTAATGGCACGCAAATGAAAATCAAGTATGAATTGAGTAATGCTCATGTTTGCCATAATGATGTTTGTTTTAAGATACCTTCTGTGCTTGTTAAAAACATGACTGATAGAGTGATACTTGGACTGCCTTTTATTGCTTCTTTGTATCCTTTCCTTGTTGAACATGATGGGATTACCACTGATCATTTTGGACAAAAAGTGAAGTTCAAATTTTGTTCAAAAAATGCTGATAATGATGTTTTTAATCTTATTCATGCTAAAGTCAAGCATCTTAATTTCCTTAAACAAGAAATTAAGTACAAAAAAATTGTTGAACAGCTTTCTGATAAATTATTACAGTCTAAAATTGATAATTTTCAGAAAATCTTGATGAATGATGTTTGTTCTGATATTCCTAATGTTTTTTGGCATAGGAAGAAACATATTGTTGATCTGCCTTATGTTAAAGATTTTAATGAGAAAAATATTCCTACCAAAGCTAGACCTATTCAAATGAATGTTGAAACTGTTGAATTCTGTAAAAATGAAATAAATGATTTGCTCAAGAAAAAACTGATTAGGAATAGCAAGTCCCCTTGGGCTTGTGCTGCTTTTTATGTTCAAAAGAATGCCGAACTTGAGAGAGTTACACCTCGCCTGGTTATCAATTATAAACCTTTGAACAAAGTCTTAGAGTGGATTAGGTACCCCATTCCTAATAAGAATGATTTAGTTCATAGATTAAGTGAGGCTGTTGTCTTCTCAAAATTTGATATGAAGTCTGGGTTTTGGCAAGTCCAAATCAATGAAGCAGAAAGATACAAAACTGCTTTCACCACTCCTTTTGGTCACTATGAGTGGAATGTTATGCCTTTTGGTTTAAAAAATGCCCCTAGTGAATTCCAGAATATTATGAATGACATATTTAACTCTTTCAGCCATTTCACCATTGTTTACATTGATGATGTCTTGATATTCTCCAACTCTATTGATGAACACTGGAAACATTTGTACTCGTTTCTAGACACTATAAAAAGAAATGGTCTTGTTGTTCCTGCTAAGAAAATAAAGCTGTTCCAAACCAAAGTCAGATTTCTTGGATATAACATCTCTGAAGGTCAAATCCATCCTATTGATAGAGCCATTCAGTTTGCAGATAAATTCCCTGATGAAATTATTGATAAAACCCAACTCCAAAGATTTCTTGGTTCTTTAAATTATGTTGCTGATTTCTACAAAGATTTGAGAAAACAATGCAAACCACTCTTTGATCGGTTGCAAAATAATCCTCCTTCTTGGACTGATGTCCATACTTCTATTGTTAAACAAATCAAATCTCATGTCAAGACTTTGCCTTGTCTTGGTATTCCTACTGTTAATGCCTTCAAGATTGTTGAAACTGATGCCTCTGATGTTGGTTATGGAGGCATTCTAAAACAAAGAGTTACACCAAATTCTTCAGAACAAATAGTTCGTTTCTACTCCGGAGTTTGGAATGCTGCACAACTAAATTATAGTACTATAAAAAAAGAGATTTTAGCTATTGTTCTCTGTATTTCAAAATTTCAAAGTGATTTATTAAACCAAAAGTTTCTATTACGTATAGATTGCAAAAGTGCTAAATATGTTATTGAAAAAGATGTTGAAAATATTGCCTCAAAACATATTTTTGACAGATGGCAAGCTATTTTAAGTGTTTTCGATTTCACTATTGATTATATTAAAGGATCTCAAAATAGCATCCCTGATTTTCTTACTCGTGAATTCCTGCAGAATTCCAATGGCGGGTAAAAGGTCTAAGGATAAAAACCCTGTTGAACCACAGTTAGTCAAAAAAGAACCAGTCTCTTCTACTGAAATTGTTAACCGTTTTACTCCCTTAGGAACAATTCCTAAGCCAAACTACTCTTCTGTTTTGGCCTCAGCCTATGATCCTTATGCTTTGACCCCTGGTCACCAACCAGTCAAGACTATTTACCCCAAGAAAGCCAATTCTGCCCAGTATGTTAAAAAACAATATTTCCAAAACCTATTTTTTATTGAACCAAATAGATCTACAATTACGAATCCCCTACAAATTGCCAGATCTTATTTCCCTCCATTGTTCCATTGGATTCCAGAAAATTTTGATAAAAATCTAAGATACTATTCTGAGATTTTGAGACAGGAAGATGCTGTATTGATCAAAACAATTTATGATCTCACCGATAAATCCAAAATTATTTACCACAGTGTTTACATTAAGAACTTCATTTCTGAAAGAGAATGAGGCCCCTCCCCTGCCTTTTTAAGAAGGTTGACAAGATCCTCTGTTCCATACTCCTATTATGATTATATTACTGCTTGGTTCCGATTCATGCTTCACCAGAATGAAACAATGACTCATTCATGGTTTGTTAACTTCGACAAAGAGTTTGATGCTGGCACTACTTTACCTCTCTGGTTCAATAGATGGTGGAATCAGTTTGGTCTTGTTACTGATATTTTCCCTGAATCATTATTAACTGCTTATAGATCTTTTGAAAGCAATTTCAGGACTGATGCTCATAATGCCAAGTTCCCTACTCTCCTCCATTTTGTTAAACAGTTTAGAGTTCCTTGGATTTTAAAATGGCAATATGAGAAGAATGATGATGTTCTTACCAGATGCTGGTATGTTAAATGGTGGGATAAGTTTGGATATGTTCAACATATTATTGATAATGTTTCCAGACCTTTACCTAGGAAACTTTCCCCTGCTCTTCAGGATAGGAAAATTGATTCTCCTTCTTCTTCCAGCAAACCTATAAAAAGTAGCTCTCCTTTTGATGATTTAAGTAAGAAAGCTCTTTGTATTCTCCTTGAAAGAAAAATTAAAGAAGAAGCTGCTGCCTCTAAAAGCTCAGATGAGGGTTCTATTTCTGCAAGCCCTTGTTTCCCTCATCCCCAGCCATTTCCCAAGGAGTGGTTCGGTCATGATGAAGATTATGATGAAGAAGAAGATACTCTTGATCTAGGAGCAAATTGATTCCCTATTTGCCTAGCCTGCACAAAAGGCCAATACTTTCACTATTGATTTACCTGGTGATGATTCTCCTATTGACTGCTTTTGGCATACCACGCCAAGATATCCTATTGACTGCTTTTGGCATACCACGCCAAGATACTTTTGGCTCCTGAAAAGGCGCTCCTGAAGCTTTCTACTGTTTTTGATGCCCCTCACGGGTCCTGATATGAATAGTAAAAACGTCACTATTTACTTTTACTATTCACGTCACTATTCACTTTTACCATTCACTGCTTTATTTGCCTATTTAAGGGGGGTTGTCCCTTATTGTTAAACTCAGAATTTTCTTTGTGAAAGAAGCCTCTTTGTGAGCTTACTTCAGAGTTGTCTGAGAGCTACCTTTAGGACTTCCTAAACACTTAGAAATTCTCACTATTTCCCACAAAGCTTGTAACTAGATTAGTGACTAGCCTTCAAGCCTTGTACTACTATCCTTGTTGATCATTGTAATCTTGTAACTACTACTGCTGTAAGTGTTTTGAATTACTTTCAATAAACACTTCTGTTTTCAATACTTTGAATTATTTTGATATAATTGCTTGGCTGGCTCTGCCGCCATACGGTTCAATATAACTGCTTGCCTTACTTTCAATTATTTTCATATAACTGCTTGGCTGGCTCTGCCGCCTTACTTTCAATTATATAACTACTTTTGTTTTCAAGTATTTTGATATATAACTGCTTGGCTGGCTCTGCCACCTCATATATATATATATATATATATATATATATATATATATACAGCAGCTAAAGACACTCTAAAATGCAACAGTGTTGAGATTTGACAACTTTTCAGCAAGATTGTTTAAATGTTATGATATTTGTGACAGGTATCTATTTTCTTTTCTATTTTATCATTCTAATCACCTAAGAACACTACGAAACAAACTCATCAAAAGCACCACAATCTCAAATGCAATGCAAATTCCATATATTTCATATCCAATTCATGTTTATAATTAAACCAACTAGGAAGTGTCTATAACTTCACTCAAAAACAAACTCATCACAAGCAATACAAATTTCATAAAATACCCAATTCATGTATCTCTGTAATTAATTTAGCAAGCATATACTCCACTCTTAACTCATAAACAATCCCATGAAAAACATCACACTCAAAACCAATATAAATTTCATATCATTCCCTATGCATGTCTCTTCCTAGACAACTTAGCAAGTATAAACTTCACTCATCTCTCTTCCACAAGCCCACTCGAAAGTAATACAAATTCCTTTGAATACCAAATTCAAGTTTTTCCTAAACAACAACAAAAACAAATGTTTTAAAAGTGTTGATATACTTGGAAGTTCTGAAGGAACTGAGGCTAACCATGTCCTCTCTAATAGGTCCTAGTGTGCTCCAAAAGCCTGTCAACAAGCGTAGACTTCCCATGATCAACATGAGCGATAATAGAAAGTTGCCTATCCAACAAAATTACGTACTTCGAACAAGCAAATAGTACTAAAATAACAATAAAGAAAAGAAAAAATCAAAACTTACCAAACAGTAATTATATATTTCAAACTCACAATGACAAAGAGCAGAGGCTTCACTATTTAATCCTCTTGGTTGTTCTTCTATGTTGTTAAAGCATCTTTGTAGTCACATACATGTATAAAAGATACAACTACCAAGTTTTTTGTTCACCAAAAATATTATCTACAATATAATAATAATAACAATATAGTAGTATTCCTTCGTGAACAACCAAAAAGTAATGCACCTATGTACAATCACAAAATATCCACGAAGAGTCCTCATTTAGATGCAGTGCTTCCCTAAATATATTAAACACATCGTATTAGTAGCATGTAACCATCAATTCATTGCAATAAACATGCAATTTGGACCATTAAACCCCAAATCAACATTTTTAGTACCTAAGAAGCTATTGAACCACTTAGAAGTGGGCCTAATTCTTTTAGCACGTATCCCATTTAACTCATCACCTCCATCATTTCTTCTTTACACTTTGCTTCTGTGTCAGCAATTGCTTGGGCGAGTTCTGCCTTATGTTTCTCAGGTAATTCCACGATTTGGGTTTGATGCCTCTCCTCTACCTTGGCAAGTTTGTCCCTCAATGTCTACTGCGAAGTTTCCAATTCAATCATTCGATGCGTCGTTTCAATGGACGACGGTGGAGGCAATGTATAGCATGAACGGTTGGACGCACTTCTTCTTGATGGGGTAGGTCCAAAACCCACCCCACGAACACGTCCAGAGCAGTCTGCCCCCATCACTTGGGCAAACGCATCATCTTTTGCCCATAGGATTCCTTCCCGACATGATCCTTCTAGTGAGCTCCCACCATTTAAAATTTTAGTCATTTTTTTCTGTTTTCACACAAGAACCAAATAACATATTACTTGCTATAAACAATTCACGCAAAAAATACAAAATGAATAACAAGGTTATGATATACGGCTTACAATCTTCTCCCCCACTTCAGGAGTAACGGGACGCCCATCTTTGGTGTTGTATACTTTTGCAAAAAGAACTGCACGCTCCACTGTTTTCCCACTTTCTTTTGCCTACATCATATTCAACATTCTCATTACAAGTAATAAGTTAAGAATTATGTTCGTGATCTGAAGCAGCAATTGACAACGATAAATGTTAAATGGAATTTGGGACATAACATGCAATATAATGTAAACTAAAATAAAAATCATTACATTATTACGTTCAACCTATTTAAAATTTTTGTTGGTTTTTTTATGTGAATATTTACTATGAAGCGGTTTTGGTCCCTAGCGAGGCCCATCCCAAAGTTCTATATATTGGCTACTACCCCAACCCAATTTGCTTCACTCAACTTCCACACATTTCCTCTCTCACTTGTCTTTGTTGTCAAAGCAAAAAATTTTATTGAAATCATCGAGGTCTCCTAACTCTTTACTCCATTTCATTTTTAACTAAAAGCCTCACTTCTGCTAAAACAACACACACACAACCAATGTCACAAAACAAAATTTTCTTTTAATATGTTGTTCCAAAGAAAGACAACACTTAATGGTTCACAAACAGATTTTGGAAAAAGTACATTCTATCCCCATGTCAATACTCCTATCTGTACTGAACAACAACAAAGTCTGTGTACTTCTGTATTACATTTATGCATTGTTTTTTTTCTCCCTTCCATCCACAAGTTAAATGAGCTTAAGTTTAGATGCAAGTCAAATATTTTTGTAATCAATCGTGTCATATGCATGTCTATGAGTGAAAACCATCAACTACGCATCCTATAACTGTACCTTAAACTTAGTAACGCATTATCACTCTGCATTAATCACTCCTTATATGATAAATGCATGTACCTATGTGCATATGCATGCCAATTGCTACGGAATTTTACTAATGAACATAGCAATGCTAAAAATTTCATATTAATTCACACAAAATGCTCAAATTCTTCAGTAACTTACTTTCATCAAACTCTTTATATTTTTTACATTTGAATCTAAAATTGTACAAAATTAAAACCCTGGAAAGTTGTTGTATAATGCATTTCTTACCATATCGTCTGCAGTTTGGGCAAAACTTATAGGTCCTGACCTTGCTATCTCCTTTTGTTTACCACAACTGACCTTGTTCGTATCACTTAATGTCTACTAAAACATTCCCACCAACAAAAGAAAACAAAAAAACAAAAATCAGTTACATCAACTGTACTTGGTAACATGAGTATACCCCATCATATGTATATTACCACTAAAAGAAAACAGAGTAAGAAAATAGCATTACCCGAGTGTCTTGATGAAACCAATAGTCAACTAGCTGAATAAACTGCTGCTCATCAGCCCATAGTGGTCTCTTTGCAATGACATCTGCTTTCGACGCATCATCTTTGTAGCATTTCCTTTTCAACTTGCTCCTTCGATTCCTCCTCAATTCCCCCAATTGGTGCATTGCCCAGGCCATTTGATCAGCTGGTTGGATAATTTCTGGATCAATGATCCACTGTTTCTGAAAGGCAAAAATTGAGTTAGAATAGTACAATAGTCCACCCTACTGAAATGCAAAATTTTACCATACACACGGCTGTACATAATATGTAAGAGTAGCTTAATCTCATACTATCTCAATTTCTATCCAACAATCAACTTTGTAGCTAGTCGGGACACTCGTCCAAGCAGTTGGCACAAGTGGGCAAAAGACGTGACTAAGGCAAAAGGTGCCTAACCACCTTTTGAATGTTTTGTCGCTGTCCCCAATTGGTTGGCCTTGTGCATTTAACTCACATTTAATTTTCATGTTAGGTGGAAGACTCCATGTTCGCTGCAACAACGTATTCCCATGCTTTTTACGCAAATTATTGGCTTCTAGGGTTTCTTGAACTAAATCGTCTGCATACAGGAAACCACCATTACGAATGAAATTTCAAAGTTCACAATTAGAGAAAAGTTACTGTATATAGCTCAAGTGCTCAACTAAAATAAGTATGCGCAAAAGTAGCTGTGGACATCTTGTTTTTAACTAAATCGTTTTGTTATTTTCATTGAAACTCTAATTAATCTCAACTACTGCAATTTAACAAATCTTTTGAAAATTAAAGTTTCAAATGTGAAAACTCAGTTAGAATCATCAGTTTTCTAATATTTGCTTATTTTACTGGTAATATATTATATATGTCACAAGCATAGAGTCATACACGGAAGGAAAGAATCATAAGGACAAAGCATATATGCTGCTAGTCAAAGAAAGAAAGTTAGACTAAGTTCGTATAGCTACTTAGAATAAATAACTTTTTATTAAAATCTCAAATGCAACAACAATCTAAATTAATTCGTTCTGATAAAAGTTACAACATAAAGTCATTTTTGTTGCAACAAAAATTATTGTTGCGGTAAAGTTAGAACATAAAGTCAGAGCAAGGTTGTTGAGGGAGGTAGCTACCATTCATTCTTATTTATTCTCATACTTTGAGAAGAACCTACCATTCATTCTACTTCACTAAACTCAACAAAATGGATCTCACTTTACCCTCAAATGTATTAGTAAGTACACAAATTCGAAGATCCAAGAAGCACATTAAGACAAACTTTATCCTGTTTAAAAAAAAAAAAAAAGAGTTTATCCTATAAATTATTATCATATAAGAAGATCAGCCGCAACGTACCATTGAATCAAATAAACTATGTACTTCTCTATCACTTCTGTCCAAACGAAAAAAAAAAAAAAAAAAAAAAAAAAAAAAAAAAAAAAAAAAAAAAAAAAAAAAAAAAAAAAAAAAAAAACCAAAAAATAAAAATACTATGTACTTAACATTTGGGTCTCCTCTATTTCTCTTGTCCTTATGAAAAGAAAATACCATACGATAACTTTAACATGACGTTGTTAAATTACAAAAATATAAATAACAAGGTACTCAACCATTATGCTTCTTCCTCCCCCCCCCCCCCCAAAGAAAAAAGGACCCTCCAACTGCAACCCTACCTTGATTACTTGTAAATGAAACTAAATGGCAAGTTTGGATAAGGCTTTCCCAATCATTCTATATATCTCTAAGCTGTTAATTATTTCATAATAAAAGTTTAAACAGCAAGCAACATACTATTAGTGAAGAATGTTACCCACTGGTTCAACTAAAGCCTTTTAGTATATTGCCATTATAGTACCTGGAGGTTGCGTCTCATCATCATCACTTGCATCCCCTCTTACCTGATCAGCCACTAAGGCAGCCTCCAGCTCCTCCTGCACGCTCTGTTGTGAACGTCCATTTCCTTCGCCAACTTCAACAACTATCAATCCTCGTTGTCTTCTCATTGCTATGGCCAACAACAGGAAAATTATGCGTCTAGCAATAAATATCAAACGTTACATTTGAAAACATGTAAACTTTTTTTTTTTTGATAAGTAAACTACCTGCGGGTTGTGTCTCATCAGCACTTGCATCCACTCTTGCTTGCTCAACAGTACGAGCGGCCTCCAGCTCCTCCTCCCCTCGCTGTCTTGAACATGACGATCCTTCGCCAACTTGAACATACTGAAGTTGACGTTTCCTTCCCATTCTTGGGTTCAAAAACTTTAGCACACAAAGAAAATGTTAATTATAGACAACAATAAATTGATTACAATGTAAGTGACAAAGACAAAGTAAATTAACTCATTTTAATATCTAATAATATATAGACGCATATATCGAAGTTTAACAGCTTTTCTTTGTCAAACACTTAAACAAAGACAAAATGAAACCCTAACACAACACAAACATATATCCGAGTTCATAACAAATGAATTTCAAATTCAATTGTGAACAGGGACAGGAATTGGATGCATAATAAGTAAAAAATTCAAGGAATTAACAACATTAAGGGTTCATGAACAAAGGATTCAAATACTACACAAAGGCATTCCAACAAATTCATGATGGCATACATTTTCATTAATAACTGTAACATCCAACCACATAATACACCACTAAACTATTACACTACTCAGCGTCAGTGTACTCCTCGTTGTCATCTTCATTGTCGGACTCATCGTCAATAAACTCACAATCGTCTAAGTTGTCCATTTCATGAAGATCTCTTTCAGCAATGATAGAGGCATCAATTGTCATTCCCTCTACATCATCCCGAGCCCAACCAAGGTTGTCACTCACAACCTCATTAGTACTTACATTGTACGGAACATTCTTAGAAAAATTATATGGGTCATCCTCGTCACGTTGGGGACCAATACCGGCATCAAACACTTCTCTAGCTTTAGTTTTGACAACAACATATCAATCCTTGTGCCTTTTATCTTCCACATAAAATACTTGTGTAGCTTGAGATGCCAAAACATACAGTTCATCCATTATTTCATCCTCACCATGTATGAAGTGTGTAAAGTTCACCATAGGAAACCCAAATTCATCAATCTTATATCCTCTCCTATTTTGGTCATCAACCCATTTACACTTGAATAACACATGTTTGATCTTGTCAGAATAATTCAACTCGATTATATCACTTAAAACACCATAGTACGTAATGCCACCATCAGTGGCGACACTAACTCCACTATTTTGCGTTTTTCTGTTTGCCTCATCATGTACACTCCTAAATTTTAAGCCATTTATGACATAATGTTTCAGCCGCTTTACATAATTTTATGGCCATTTGGACAGTGCAGCAAGGGTATCACTAACTCCCTCCCTTTCCCTATCAGCAGTATTCAATGACATCACCTAACATATCAAAACAAAATTATTCATATCAATACAAGTAACCATATTTGGGACAATTTTACAAGTTTAAGAAATTGAAACTATCATATGTATGTGACACCTAAACCAACTACCAAAATTCTCCATATGGTGCTTATATGTAATAGCCTCAGATATACGATGGTGGCCTTTTCGGAGTTCATCCTCTGTCAATCTTTTGTGCATCCTGTGCAGACAATTTTATTAGGGTTAATAGACCTAACGTACAATGGATTAACGTGCACTTATATTGGTATATGTAGTACTTACTCACGAAAGAGGTTGATGTTTTCAGAATTGAATAAAACATAGCGATGGGCTTGGGTCCACTCTTTATTGATTAGTGTCACAATCAAAACAACCCCTGTGGACTCCTCAATCGTCCTGGTGGGTTGATTGAATATAGTTTCAACTCCTTCCATATACCGTGAACAAAATGTTAAGTACTCTTATACTATGCATCCTTCAGCAATAGACCCTTCTGGAGCAGCTCTATTTCGTACGTATGACTTAAGGCGTCCAAGGTACCTATGAAGGAATGATAAGATTAATGATTGGCCATGGTTATTCGAATGCACACATGAAGCTCATAGTTGATCAATAATATTACATATGTCTTACTTCTCAATAAGATACATCCAACGATAGTGCACTGGACCACTAATCTTAGCTTCAACAGCTAAGTGCATGACCAAATGTACCATCACTGTAAAGAAGGATGGAGGAAATATCTTTTCCAATTCACACAATGTCACTGCAATGTCTGCCTCAAGAGTCGCAATATCTGAAACCCTAGGGGTTTTGGAACAAATTTCTCTGAAGAAGCGAGTTAACTTTATCAAAGGCCTACTAACATGAGATGGCAAAGACCCGCGTAATGCTATGGGAAAAAGTTGCTGCATCAAGATGTGATTATCATGACTCTTCAAACCAGAAATCTTGTGTTCTTTCATATTCACACGGCGTGAAATATTGGAAGCGTACCCATCAGGCACTGTTACGTCCTTCAAAACTTGCAAGAAACCATCTCTCTCCGATGAAGTCATATGAAAACAAGCGGGTGGTATAGTATACTTATCATCACTTCTTCGTTGTAGGTGAAGTTGAGTCCTTATCCCCATGTCCGCCAAGTCAAGCCGTGTCTTGTAATTATCCTTTGTTTGATCCTTCAAGTTCAACAGTGTGCCATGTATATTGTCCATCACATTCTTCTCTATATGCATCACATCAAGATTGTGTCGCAACTTGTGATCCTCCCAATACGGCAAGCTGAAAAATATACTTCTCTTCTTCCAACCACTTTGATCCGCCTCTCCTATCTTACTTTTATTGTAATCAAGTTGACATTTTCTTCCCAGACAACATCCAACTAAATGTTCAGTATCCACAATAATCTGTGACGTGACTGGTGGTACAGGAGCCAATCGCATATCATTAGATCCATCGAATAACATACCTTCTTTCCGGAAATTGTGGTCAAGATCCAACCATCGACTATGTCCCATCTAACAGAATTTGTGTCCATTTTTCAAATATCGAGAGTCAGTCTCCACAGCACAAGAAGGACACGCCAACCCACCTTTGGTACTCCAACCCGACAAATCTGCGTATGCAGGAAAATCATTTATAGTCCACATCAATGCTACACGCAATTGGAATATTTCTTTTAAAGATGCATTGTATGCCTGTACTCCAACATCCCATAACTCCCTTAGTTCTTCTACTAACGGTTGCAAGTACACATCTATAGCAATCCCTGGTGAGGTAGGACCAGGAATAATCACAGATAGAATCAAAGATGAGCATTTCATGCACAGCCAAGGTGGGAGATTGTAGGGGACCAACATGACAGGCCATGTACTATGACTAGTACTCATAATTCCAAAGGGGTTAAACCCATCTGCAGCTAATCCAAGTCTGACATTACGAGGGTCAGACGAGAACTCTAAATGCTTAGTGTCAAACATTTTCCACGCCTCTGAGTCAGCAAGATGCTGCATAACCCCATCATTAGTACGACCATTAACATGCCATTTCATAGAACTAGCCAAATTGGGTGAAAGAAATAGCCGCTGCAATCTTGGCTTTAAAGGGAACCATCGTAGGATCTTTGCATCTTTCTTCTTTCCCTTATTGGATGAAGCATTCTTACTAGCAACAGATGCCTCATTCGTTTTCCACCTTTAAGCGTTACAACAAGGACAGGACTCGAGGTTAACATTGTCCTTCCAAAACAGCATGCAATCATTAGGACAAGCATGAATCTTCTCATAACCCAAACCCAAGTTTCGGATTATCTTCTTAGCCTCGTAATGGTCTTTTGGCAACTTGGCATTTGAAGGAAGTAAATCCTTCAAAACTTGAAGCAACAGAGTAAATGACTTGTTCGTCCAACCACACAAAGTCTTCAACTGGAACAACACGACAATGGCTGAGAAAATGCTAAATTTTGTACAACCATCATATAAAGGTTTCTCTACATCATCTATCATATTGTAAAACTTCTTGGCCTCATCATTCATATTGTCAGCCGCATGTTGCACAGATGGACCTTCTTCCATTGGTTCGGGTGCCATTTCATAGGGGGGCACAAATTGTGCAACATCCCACGAAAATCACCATATTCATTTAGGGTTTCTTGCACATGAGAGCTCCCACATTTGGTAGCCATCATAGCAACCGCCGATTCCCCATGAAATTTCCAAACTTTGTAATTGTTAAGCATCCCCGAACCCCAACAATGATCACGTGCCACATTTAGCGGCACTAAAATCAAATTCACACATTTCACACAAGGACACAAGATCTTCCCATCGCGCGCAGATAGAGAGGCAAATTCCACGAATTTTGCTACACCTTCAAAATATTCCCTTGAACCCCTCTTCTTGTCCATCCAACTTTTATCCATTACGATACAATATTTACAGAATTTTACCTACACCAAGAGTTTTTACTACGAAGGTAATAATTATTATATGACATTCATTTGTCATTTGTTAAGAATAGTCATACCCAAGTATGCTTAAATTTTCTTAGAACATATAACACTTATCGTAAACTAACTCAGTGTGATAAGTTGTAAAAGTAGTTCTAAAAGTGTTTTACAAAAATATATTAACAAATACCCAATTCATGTAATTGTAATAATTATTAAATTCATAATAAACTGAAAGTTCATAATACCATGATGCTCATTTACTTGGGTCATTGGGTACGAATGAGTTGAAAAAAGTTTGGTTGACAATTTAAACTGTAATGATGTTGTTTGAATATGTGTTGAGTAACCAGTGTTAATGCTATAGTGTGATGTTGGTTTTACTTCAAACATTTGCTTCAAAATGACGTACATGAACGTAATCCATCAACTATGCCTAAATAAAGGACTCATTATCTTTGCTTTTTGTTTTACACAGTGTCATCACAGAAGTAAATAAATTGTCACACCCAATAAATGACAAAAAGTTGGTAGGTTTTGAAAAGGAAAGTAATTCATACCACTTTGTTGTTCTTGTCTAAAAGAAGCAAGGAAAAAGCTCTTCCCCAACCTGCAATCCACAAAATTTCCATCACACATATTACTGTTAGCAAGGGTTCATCCAATTGAAGCAGGTTTAACAGGAATAAGAAATTAATAAAAGTGTTAAACAAGGTGAAAAATCACATGTAACATCATATAAATGATAATAATTTGCTTCTTTCATAAGGGAGTGTAGAAGCCTTTTTTTGTTATCTATTTGTCATATGAAATTTGATGAACATTCTCCTTCCATTTCCTGTAAGTACTCATGGCATAATTTATAAGGCTACTTAAATTTCCATACTATAGATAAGTTGTTGAAAATAAGAGTAATAATCAATTTCTCATTTAAATAATAGGGAGTAAGACGTGGTCTTACTCCTTTGTCTATTCAATAGGCTTTGACTTGCTTATTAGTAAGTATTATACACAAAAAACATGATCACATAATAACATTATTTTTGGCTACATTTAACAAAGATAACTACTGTAGAAAAGCGAATGCATCATTGATGTTTCACAAATATGAGTTATTATCATCATATAACTACAGTAGAAAACTGAATGCATCATTGATGTTTCACTGATGTGTCACAGATATGAGTCATTAGAAAACAATTTTAAAAATCTTTAGATTGTGATGGGCCCATATGTGAGTTTGTATGCTAATTAGGAATGTTGTGAATTAATTATGGTATTTTGTCCTGTTTTTTAGGGTGATTCAAAGATCATTATTAATGCCTTTGACTTATTTGTTTTAATCTTTCTTCTATTCATCATTTAGTTAAAGACACTTTGTCTATAGCTGGCTCTCTAGTGAGTGAAAATGTGCTCTCACAAAATTTAGTTAAATCAAACTAAAAAAGAAGAAGAAACCATCTTTATTAATTAGTCACTAGAATAGTAACCCACCAATCGCAATATGTGTAAATGAACCTATGACACACAACACACCCCCCCCCCCCCCCCCCCAAAAAAAAAAAAAAAAAAAGAAAACGCAAGCCCAAACATGTTATCAAGCATGAATATCACGTACTATAATTCGACCAATCAATGTTGAATGGACTCGCATGTGCTTTTAGTAAAGCCTTCTAGAATACAATATCAACCATACAAAAAGAAATCAAGTTCCTAGAATGTGAAGCACCTCATTTTCCCTATTAAAACAAGAATTGATTGGTATATTCAAATTATGGAGAAAAATCTTCACCATAAAGTCATTTAAGAATCTTATCTAAAGGTCATACATGGATAGTACCAATTTAGCGCCACAAAAATTTGTGCATGCAGAACCACAATACTAGCTTTACCATATAAGCAATTATGCTCATTGAAACTTGTTATTCACAACAACTTTAAAAACAACAACTCTTTCTACTACTTAAAAAGCAATTGAAACTTGTGGATGACTAAAGTTTTAAGATTCAACACAACTTACACTAAATGGAAGTACGTGTGGGTGTACTTCCATTTGAAAGAAAGGTAGGCTATACTACATACATGGTGTATTTTCTGTAATCCTCCCCCACAATCTATTTATTAGTAAACAAACATAAAATTAGCACAAACATCAATGACTCTAGTTTAAGTCTAACATAGTCACACTCTGAACTTTGAAGCTAGTTTACACTATGTTTGGTCATAGCTAGGAAGAGGGAAGAGAAAGGAAAAATGAAGGGAAAAGAAGAAAATATTCCCCTTTACTATGTTTAGATAAAGGAAAGAAAGAAAATGTGAGAATTCTATAATTCTTTTGGTTTGCAAAGAAAAGAGACAGGAAAATTGTGTGTTTTGAAATTGTACTCTTAAAAAAGATGATATAATAACAATATTAAATTAGGAGAGTGTCTATTACATACACTTGTACATATAATGTAGACATCCCATTATGAGTCGTTATTTAATCTTGTAAATGGCAAAATGGTCATTTCACACATCAAGGGCACAAATGTAATTTTAACCATTAATTAATTCATCACACTTCATGGGGATGATCTTGAGGATTCAAACATCAGGAAAATATGTCTATTCCCTCAATTAGATGATCGGATTGAAATATATCACATGATCAAATTCTAATAGTTAATGTGTATCTCACTAGGCCAGACTAATTACATAGAATAAATGGTGATTAATTTTGATTGGACACTAAAAATGACAAGATAAAATTAATTATATAGAAAATTGTAATTGTGTGGTTTCATATTATAATATGAAACTTAGTGCATGAGATTTAAATAGATGAGCTGCTAAAAAAAGAATCCCAAAGGAGTTGTTTGTTTAGTTAACTACAACTTTTGAAGAGTCCGTTTGGTTGGGAAGATAGAAAAGTAAGATGATAGAAAATATTTTAATTTCCCTCATTCGTATTTGGTTGGGAGGGTAGAAAAATGGAGGGATGAAAAACATATTTGTTTGATTGAAACTGGTAAGTTTGTATAAATTTACCAGCATCTCCCTAGTAAATAAAACAAAAAGTAATACATTATATTGGAAAAAAAAAAAAAAATTCTGTATAGATGGACACTTCATTAAAAAAAAAAGTAGCATGAGAAATGAACCCAAAACTGTGAAAGAAAAAAGTACAAAAACAAAACCAACCAAAAATAATGGCAAAATAAACATATGAGCAAAAAATAAATAAATAAATAAATAAAGCTACAAGTCCAGAAAAAATAAAGAAATAAGTAAAAGACAAAAGAAGCCCACTGATGTGGACAAATAAATAAATAATTGTCACTTGTTGGCTTTTGTGAGTTAAGTTAAGGAGAATATGCATTATTGATTTGCCTAGTGAGGCATTTAGAACTAATTAGCTGCACTTTGACACTGCCAACCTCCATGTCATGCTGTTTTGACCTGAAGCATTTAACTCCCCGATTACTGTGAGTTTGGAATAACTTATTTTATTGATTTACTATTTTGTTTAAAAATAAAATAAGCAAAAGTATAATTGTACTTAAAAAAAGAAAAAAAGACATATAAACTGGTTTAAAAGATAAATAAAGCAACGTACAATTTACAAACCACACCTAAACATGAAACACGCCTAGCCAAGAAATTTACCCAGGAAACAAACAAACTTCCAAATATTTTAAATTCTATCTAAAGTTGAAAGTTCTTTTTCCCACTGTTTTCACGTTATATTCAGTTTACAAATAATATGACAAGATTAGTGTAATGTAAACACCCAGGAGCTTAAAAGTGGTAAAGGGAGTTCTGACTATGAATGTGCTTAAACTTTTCAGATTAACTTTTATAATCATGAACAAAATGGTGACTATACTATTTGTATTTTTTGGCACATTACATTAGCAAATGACCTTATGATTCATGCTTCAAAGCAAGAAACATCATGGGGTCAATCAGATTAGACTGTTGATGGAACTTCAACTATTCAGAAAAAAAGAAAAAGATGGAGCTTCAACTTGGCTCACTCGTTTGACCTACCACCACTGTTGTACTATCATCCTTGTGTATTCTATAGAATGTCCTAGAAGTACTGTTTTTTCCTCTTATAAAAAAAAAAAAAAAAAAAAAAAAAATTCTTTTTTTTTTCTTACCGACCTAAATAAATTAAGGATGAGTAGTACTGTAGCAAAAATCAATAATTAAATATTTTTATAAATAAAGGGAAATGTTGTGCAACTCCTTTAAATAATAAAGAAAAGCTGATTGATTGTAATTAAAAATTCAAATATTAACTAACGCGCTTCGACAATTGTTAATTAGACCCTTAAAAATTAAAGTGTAAAGAGATTTTTGTTTCTTTCTTTTTTAATGAAAGGAAATTTTCATTAATTTGATCACAGACAAATAACACAGCTAAACCTAAAAAAAAAAAGGAAGTGCTAGTGACAATTAACAAGAGCTTATTTGTTCCTTTTTGCTGAATAGGAACATTTTATTTCACAATGTAGGCTTATTGGACTTTTTTGATTAATTGTAGAAGGAAAATAAGGGTGGTCGTTATTTTCCTATTACAGCAATTCACAGGTTCGCTGCTACTGTAAGTGTCTTATGCATTTCTTTATTACGTTATCATATCTGTGAGAAAAAACAAAAAAACAAAAAAACAAAAAAAACAAAGAGACCAAATACCTCAAGATGTGTTTAATATGATTTTTGATTCAATCTATAGATACTTCCAATAGCTACTACAATATGAAGCACTTCATATTTGTGTTTTCTGGGGAATGTAGGGGGAATGCTTCCCTTTCAACCCTCATAGTTGTGTTTTACTAGATGAATATGCCAAGGATCAAACCCCAGATACATACCCACCACAAGAATGGAATTGCCTTCAGGTCAAAAGGTCATTAGTAAGTCTCTTGACATTATTGAACTGGGATGTGATTCTTCAAACCATTAAATTAGTCTGATCAAATGATCTTAAGATCAACAAAAATTTGGAGTACAGAACTACATTACTTATGGCCTTTTTGACGAAGTTAATTCGAAGCAGAATGGGGCTTTGTTTGGATCTTGGAAAGGGCATGGTAATAGAGAAGGAACTCACTGAATTGCTCAGGGATTTAGGTTATTTTTAGCATTTTGACATCTGTCCTCTGTTTTCATTAGTTTTACAAGATCCAAGCTGAGGCTTTCTAGAACACTTCTCTGAAATAGTTCTTGCCTTTTAAGTGAAAATGTAACTGGTTTTAGTTCACAAGTAAGCCAACCTGTGTTCATGACCAAAGATGTATATCTCTTCACCTTCTTTTATTTTCAGTCTAATCCTTCCTCCACTTTTCTTTAAGGACTCGTGAAACAAAAAACCTTTGACACACACACTAGCACTTTGTACCATGCTGTCAACTCTAATTAATCAAGCACTCACAATACCACTATTGCACCACTATTATTAATTGTCACTAGAGCTGAACATAGTAGTGCTAGATGTGACTGTGAGAGTATCTAGACATAGGAATTACTGAAATTGTAAATTATTTATAAAATAAAAGAAGGAAACAAAAAAGGAATGATAAGCTCTTGATGGTAACAAAAATAATGGATACACTACACAATCAAGTAAAGTGTTTATAAAAGGCAAATGTCACAAGCTAATATAGCGTATAAAGAAATTTGCAAAACCTATATAGGAAATGAGCCTACCAATGAAGGTGTTGACTATGTACTCTTAAAGTTTGTACTCCATGCTTGCTCCAATTCTACCTTTCCTTCTTTACTTTGGCTAAAGTTAATCTCTCAAAGTCAAAGTCGAACTTGAAATTGCTCTAGAATATCTTCTACTTGTGGTGACAATTGAGGCTACAAAATAAGAAAATTAACTTTAGATGAATTTAGAGTATATATGAAATAACTCTCCACTTTGTAAAAAATAAAAAATTTACAGAGAACAACTGAACAAGTTGAGCAACAAAGAATAGAATCTACCACCCCCCCCCCCCACCAAAAAAAAAATTTGTATGCCTCTGAAATCAAAATTGATACTTATAAAAAAAACATAAACAATACCTCTGAAATCAAGATTGTTGCTATAATGTTGGCATCAAAGTTTGTTGCTATAATGTGATATATATATCACATTTTGTCCAGCTAATTCCATAACAAGAACATGTCATTGCATCAAATACACAACTACTCAAAATTGGCCCCAAAAAATGGCAAAGCTGCTTTAATTCATAGGGAGGCCATGCCACCCATCTTATCTTATTCCCATCCAAATTATGAACCCAACAGAGGGGGAAAAAAAAATCCTGAGTCTACCACTAACAACAGCAATGTGTCTAACCATAGTACTTTAGCAAGAACTTCCTGATGGCAGCTCAAAGTGCAAGCACTCGTAAAATTTTGTAATGCCTTCTATTATTAATTGCTTAAAACAATTTTCATTTTTTTTAGTGATCTTAAAAGGTGATGACAGAGAGAAAGCACCAGGAGATACTCTTTTTAACACCAAAAAAAAAAAAAAAATACTAATAACAATAATATGCTGCATTCTCAAATCTTGACATAAACATCTTAAAAGATACACTGAATAGGAACTGGAAGCATGGACTAATCTAGACACAGGAAAAAAAAAATTTAACACACACCATATACTGATCAAGCAATTAATTCTATGATATAATAGAAACAAATCAATGTCCACATGGCAGCAAAGATAGAGTCCAGAATTGATCTTTTATAACACATAAAAGTTCATGTCTGAGGCAAGTTGTATTCAGTATCAGACAAAACCTTGACTGTCAGCTATATGCATCAGCTTCGATAGCAATAAACTACAATAAAACCCATCAGTAATGAGCTATTCTACTATATTAAAACCATGACCAATACTAAAACTCAAAACTATGATCGCTGAAGTTGAAGTGAATTCTTTGTGGGCCCAATACCATTAATAGAATTCTTTAGTTGAAGACCATAACAGTGAATTGTACTGCATTATAGCTAGACCCGCTTGTATGTTTTATTTTTCATCCAAATTTAAAAGCCATCAAATGAAATTAATCTAATGTCCAGCCAAGCACGAAGTAATTCATGATGGACTACTAATAGAAAATGAATAGTGTTTGTATTTAAGGGAACTTCCATTTTAGTGAAAATTTATTCAATGGGAAAAGTTAACTAATGCCCCAAGGGCATTGGTTTAGAAACTTTTATGGGAAAAGAAAGAAGTAAATGATTTTTTTTTTTTTTTTTCGGTGACAAAAGTCCGAGGGCATTGGTTTTATTTATTTTTTCAATCCCAAACAATGTGGGCACAAGGTGTTTTTCTCTCCTGACGATAACCAGTCCACGGAGCAGAAGTGAGAGATGACCATGAAGCGGGTTTTGTATTTGTTGGAAAATGGTGTTTTTCAAGGTTGGCTTACGGAAAGAAATCCAGATGCTGAGTTGAGGAAGTTTGCGCTTTTGGAGGTTGTTGGGATTTTCGATCACTCCCTCGCCGTTAAGCTTGGAGTTCATTTCTTCTTGTGGTATGTATGTTGTTCTCTTTCTTTGTATTTATCATGATGGTGTTGTTGTGTTTGGAGTTACTCTTCTGTGTTTTTTGGTTGCTGACATGTTTTGGGACATGATAAGATGAGCGTTTTGAGGTTTGAATTTTATGTTTGTGTGTGTGTGAATGAGATTAAATTTTCCGGAATTCGGATTTGAAGGTATGTGGCTGTGATTTCCTTTTTTTTTTTTTTGCTTTATTCATCAATGCATATTAAAATAGATTCAAATATGGTGCAACAGGGGGAAAATATTCAATTGTTTTCATCTAAATGCTGGCTATTACAAGCATAGGCTTTTTAGTGGCGTGGGAATGATTGTTGCCTTAACCTTCATAGTCCAAATGGTTGCTGAAAATAGATTAAAGAAAATATGTATTGTGTGTGGGATGGGTACTACACATACCTGAGGGAATAGGCAGGTGCTCAAGGAGCTTTGAACACCACATTACGGAAAAAAAGAAAAAAAATTCTTGGACATATTTAGGAGTATAAATTTCCAGTGATGTTATGATAGGACTCCTTATATGATTAGCCATTCCGGCTGTCTCTTGATAAATTGGAGATCAATTCCATCTCTAGAGTCATCTTGGCAGTTTAATTTAGAAAATGAAGGACTAAGTTCAAGCATAGTACTCATTACAGTTTTGCCTTGGAATACAAAATTGACCATAACATGTTAAGTAAAACCCATATTAAAAACCGTTTTAACCTAAGGACACATATAACTAAACCTTCAAAAACAAATGACTTTTACTTTAATTGAATTTCAAACACAGATCTTTAGAAGAATTTTGAAGTAGTAAGAAATTAATATTCAATGACTGCAGCAAACCCTTAAAAAAAAAAAAGAGTAACTTTATGGCTAAAACATACCCCGAATTGGGAATGGCTTCTGACAAGTGTCCTGTGACACTGGACCCGCTGCAATCATGACATGTGTCTCATGATCATAGTGGGTCTAGTGCACGGAATGCACTGGACAGAAGCTGCGCGCCCT
Source organism: Castanopsis chinensis (assembly GCA_032878915.1). Classification (NCBI taxonomy): domain Eukaryota; kingdom Viridiplantae; phylum Streptophyta; class Magnoliopsida; order Fagales; family Fagaceae; genus Castanopsis; species Castanopsis chinensis. The sequence goes on along the minus strand of JAVQMG010000098.1, from coordinate 1,143,697 downwards.
TTAATTGAGCAATAATCAATAAACTCAACTCATAGAAAACAAAACCCAAATGTAAATGGACAGCCCCAAAAAAAAAAAAAAAAAAAAAAAATTATACAGCCATGAAACAGAGAGTTAACAATTAACTTCCCTTCTACCTTCAGCAAATAATTTTAACAATTACATATTAATAAATACAATAGACCCTAATATGCTTTATCCAACCCATCTATATAATCCCAAACTATGCATATGCAGAAGCCCCTAACCAAACTGTTCAATAGCCGAATTTAAGTTGAAACTGGTAGAAAGCGAAAGGCAAATAGGAATCAAATTTGAAAAATTGAAAAACGAAGGAGAACCCAAACCTGTTTAGTAGGAAATCAAGAGCTTTATAAATTGGTTCCCCCACTTTGATCACAGCCTTTTTTAAGCTGAAACTTGTAGAAAACAAAGGGTTAAGAAAATGAATAATTAAAAAAAAATTGATCCAATCATCTTCTTGTCGAGAGATAAAACCAAGAACCCAAACCTCTTCAACACGCCATGAAAAGCTTTCGAAATAAAAGCTTTCAATCTGATCATTGAGCTCACAGCTTCATCTGAGTTCACACTGATTAAGAATGAAAAACAAATATCAATTATTAAACAAACAAAAAAGAGAATCCAGGCAACAATCAAATTTGTAGATTGGATAAGAAAAGTAAAGAAAATCAGTATCAATGAATTAAATTAAATTTTCAATCGATGAGTTGTTACATGTCGCTTACTTCATCTAACAACGCTTCAACTGTGATGTAAAAATTAAACATCTTGAATTCTGTTTATGCTATTTATTTGTCATAGTCCAACTCGTTACATGTGTTAATTAAATGCTCTGTGAATGACAATTGCACTGAAGCTGAACTTGTCGAAAAAAATTGTTGAAGAGATCTTAAATTCTGAAATCATTTGGATGCCATCAAATGTTGATACAATGGAGCTGGTTGGAATAAATTCTCGCGTAGAGGCAGTGACAAAACTTTTAGATATTGAATGAAATGATGTCCGCATGGTAGGGATCACTGGCCTTGGTGGAATAGGCAAAACTACAATTGCAAAACCTATTTATAATAGCTTTTCAAATCATTTCAAAGCAAAAAGTTTTGTAGAGAATGTTAGAGAGTGGTCAAAGACAGAGCAAGGCAAAATCCATCTCATCTCTCTATTTCGGTGTGGAGATCTTGCGGTGGTGGGACTGGGTTTGGCTGACATAGGTATCAACAAGTTTGATGTTTGCTTGGTGGTTGATGGCGATTTTGTGGTGGATTTAGGAGCTTAGATGGTGTGATTGGATTGGGTTTTCTTCGGTTCCTTTGTGGAGGAGAAAAGGGCTTGTTTTTTAAGGAGCTTTTTCTTTTTCTTTTTGTTTTCTCAGCTTCCAAACACTGCATGGAGGAGATGAGGCTTTTTCTATGGAATTTCCTCTGATTTTCTAAGCATTTCTATGTGATTTTCTCGGCTACCAAACACAAAATAGCAAAGCAATCACCTTATATGGTAACAAAATTTTGTTACCATATCTGCCCCTTCTTCTTTCAAAAAATAATCTTCGCCTTTTTTCTTATCCATTATAAAAAAAATTGGTTTTTTTTTTTCTTTTTATTTCCTTTTGAAATGAATTTTCTTAATTTATTATGTATTTGTTTTTATAGTTCTATCATAACTAATAAACTTTTTTTTTAATGTCAAACTCCATTTTGAAAAAAGGAAAGAGAATCTTTTTTATTTTATTAATATCAGAACATATAAAAGCAAAAATAAAAAAGGTTTGAAAATAAAAAAGAAATAAAGAAGCAGATGAATCATAAGAGAAAAAACATTATAAGAACCTTTCGAAAGTGAAAAAAAAAAAATTAAATTATACTTTAGGTTTGTCTAGCTATTGATCCTTTAAAAAAGCCTTTCATGTGAATCATAAGTGTGGTTTTGACTTTAAAAAATCACAAAATGACTTATACAAGTGTTAAAATAAAACCCTAAAAGATAAATTCAATAGAATGAATGTTAGTTTTTGTGAAATTCTCAACATTAAAATATCACCCAATATTCACTTAAATGATTATTTTTTAGTCAAATTGATTTCAACTACCAGCAAATGTCATTTAATGCTACTTAACCATTGATTAGCATCACAATTCAAAAAGAGTTTAAATTCTATAAGAATCTAGTGTAAAACACCTATAATCCCAATATGTTACTTCAGCATTTCACAAAATAAATACTCCATTTGTCCCAATATATTTGTCCTGTTTGAAAAGTTAAACATTGTAAAGAAATATTATTTATTGTGTTATTTGCCTTATAAAAATGTATAAGTTTATACTTTTAAATAAATTTATCAGCTTTTTTTTAAGAGTTATTTTTAATGAGGTAACTAACAAGGTGCCCAATTTATTTGATTTTTTAGATATTTGTTAGTTTTCTTTTCAAATAGTTTTGAAAATAAAATAGGTGTATACTAGGAACATTAATAAATTAATGACTTTTATTTTTAGAAATATGACAACATTTAGAGACATACCAAAATAGAATAGAGGGCAAACAAACTAGGATGGAGGGAGTAATAGAAAGTGTCATACCCAATAATCTCTCATCATTTGCCTACACTCTTCCATGCTCTCTCCCTCTGCTCCTTTCCACTTCCACTTCCACCTCCGCCACCTTCTCCCTCTCAAATTCGGTTGCTCCCTCCTCATCCCCTCCATCTTTGCCACCATTACCGACCTCCCCCACCTGCCCCTCTCCTCGTCCCCCACCCATAAACTCCCTCTATCTCTCTCTTCAATTACAATGGCTAGAGCTACCTTAAGCTTTGTTGTCTAGACTCTCTCTCTCTCTCTCTCTCTCTCTCTCTCTCTCTCTCTCTCTCTCTCTCTCTCTCTCTCTCTCTCTCTCTCTCCAATCTAGGTGGTTTTTGAAATGGGTATAGACAATGGTGTCATTTGGAGGTTTGAAACTTGAAAGATGATGGTTTGGGGTGGTTTTGAGAGAGAGAGGTGGGTGTGGTAACCACTGCTAGGAACTATGGCAACAACCAACAATGACAAAGCTTGAGAAGATGGTGGTCTGATCTATAAGAGTAGATGGATTGTAATTTGAAAGTATTGTGTGTGCCTCTTCCTATTCCTTATTTTGTAAAATATTGATTTGAAAAGCTCTTATTGGATGGTATAGACCATATATTTTATACCACATCCTTGTCAAATTCGGACTTATTCGAAAAACCATAGAAGAGATGTTATCTCACCCACTCCATTTTGGGGTTCCCAAAAGAAAAAAAGGTGTCAATACTCCCCCTTTCAATTTAAGGAAACTGGAAATTTCCAGAATACCCATAAGGAGGTGACTTGTAAAATTATAAATAGCAAAAAGAACCTTAAAAAAATATATACATATTTTACATTGAAACACATACATGCAATCTATATATTGAAAATTTCCTGAAGTTATTACATGAGATAGTCATCATAGTAGCTATGGCTGACCTCATAATGCAAGAACATGATATAGAACGAAATTTCAAAGTTGGAGATTCTCATTTTTCTACAGGAATCTTTTAGCTAATAGAGTGACCAAAAGGGTTCAACACCACTCAGAGTTTTATAGTAATATCTTGTACCTAAAACTTTCCACACTCACTGTTTCATCCTAAAACAACAATGCATAATGTAATGATCATTTGCTGATAATACGAAAAGTACAAAGAGAAACATCAATCACTAAATCAAATCTCTAATTCACGATGGTACCCAAACAAGGAGATTTGTTAAATCCTAATAAACTATAGGTACATGTTTGAAGAGCACAACACAAGGTTCGTATAGGACTATAAGTAATTTACAAATATTCTTTTAGTAATATGCACGTCAGCACATGATCATAATAAATATATTTCAAAATTATCAATGCTTTTGACAAAAGTTAGTGATGATCACAAGAAACATCTTATTAGGTTTCATTTACATATGACACTCAAACCAAACACATCGAGTAACAGGGTCTTAGAGCCACTAAGGAGTGTGGATTGCCAGATCAGTCGAATTGACCGCACCCTACCTTCAAATGGTTAGTCGAATCTCGGTCAGGTGATTGGTTTTCAAAGAATTGGTATTCTAACTTTTTACAGTGAGAAAGATCTACAAATCCTTATAAACATACAGATGTTGGATAATAAGTTCTAAGAGAGAGATTTGTATTTGGGAAACAAAAGAAGAACAATGCAAAAGGATAATACTTAGGTATCGTCACCAAGAATTGGATGAAAACTTCAAATACAAATTATATAAGTTCTTCATCAATTACTTACAATAGTGAAAGTGAACTATGGGCCTTTAAATTTAGTCCCCAAATTACATTAAACATGCAAATAAAATAAATTCATCATTAAATTACATCAGATTCCATTAAATTTATATCACAATCAAATCTCTCTGACAGCATAAATTAGTGTCAATTGGTAGTAGGCATTCTTGGATCCACAAATGACAAATCAAGCAATATATATTCTAGGGAGAGAGAAAGGTAAGACTATTGAAAACATACCTAGAAAGTAAAAACTTACCAAACGGTTAAATCTATGAATCAGAACCCAGATTAGGCCAATCAAATTTCATAAATTTCCTTTGCATGTTCCAAAAAAAATAAAAAATAGCAAACAAACTTAGGACCTGTTTATTTCTAAACAAAATTCATCATCTTTCTAGGCATCAAGTTCTGAAAAAAAGAGACATACCGTCGTGGAGACCTCATCAGCACCAGAAGCAATCTTGTCTGTGCCTTCAGTGGTGTAGGAACAGAATCCCCTCGTGGAGAATCCCTCAAGGGAGCGAGACCCAGATTGGAAAAAATTTAGCGTTAGTCGAAACCCTAAACCCAAAATCGAAATGCAAGACAACTAAAATTGAAACCATACAATCACAAAATGAAAACCCTAAACCTAAAATCAAAACCATAAACCAAAAATCGAAACCCTAAACAAAAATGGAAACCCTAAAACAAAAATCAAAACAATCAATTTAAATAACTTACTGTTATTCAGCCTTGTCAGTGGCTTGAGTGAGATTAAGAGTTGGAGAGCGAGAGGGAGAGACCCAAGGTAAAGAAGGATCAGAGGTGGAGATTCTGTGGTGTGAGATCGCTTAGGGTTCCTTCAATATTCGACAGAGAAAGGTACTTATTTTGGTAAAACATAGAGTAAGCATTGGGGTTTTTTTTTTTCTTTCCAATTCATAGTAGGGGCTATAGCCTTGTTTTCTGAAACGCAGCTTCAGGAATGCCTAAAGCCGCATTTACAAAAACGGGGCTTCAGGGGTGACTATGGCTGGGTTTTTAATAAACTCGACTTCAAGCCTTATATTTAAAAAAAAAAAAAAAAATCACAAGGGTCTAAAGCCGCATTTTAAAAATGCGGCTTTAGCCCATTCCAAACAAACGCGCCTGGAGAACCAACAAACACAGCTACAAACATGGTCTTGGGCTGCATTTGATACACGTGGCATCAGCATCTGGTGGTGTGGGTGCGTTTCTCTGAAACACGCCTCAACTAGGGTCTTAGGCCGCATTTTTGCAAACACGGCCTAAGACCCGCGTTTTTTGTAGTGAAGCCACGGACAAGCATAACCAAAGCACTGACATTATGGTAAAATTCTCCAAATAGAAAATATTTCTTTCATTGCCATTTTAAAACTCTTAAAATAGAAAATATTTCTTTGATTGATTGAAAGAATGATAAAAGTACAAATGTAAAATCACAATTACAAGTTTCTCTATTATTGATAGTAATTTTATACCGAGAAAATAAAGTTGTAACAAACTCAAATCTAAATGGGGTAATCTTACATTACCTATTGGTGGGGAGTAAATAATTATTCACCTGATAAAATTGTCCATGCTAATAAATATACTTTTACAAAATTCTTCTAATATATTTTCAAACCCTAGCCCCACTCTCTCATCAAATTCAACCCTAGCCTCTCTCTCTCTCTCTCTCATCGGAACCCTAGCCACCTAAGAACCAAGATTCGTTCATCAATTCTCCAGTTGAACAAACTAGCCTAAACCCTAGTTGTTCGATTTTACATGTCTTCCTTTGACGACAATTGGGGTTCTCCAACAGTGGCTTTGACGGCTTGAAATTGCTCTCAAATAAAACTGTATTTAATTTAGCTCTTAGTTTTGTATTGTCTAGTTGGTGAGAAAGTACAAGAAAGTGAGAAATTTTGATTATTTTAGGTGGATCAAAGTTGTTTGGTAGGTGAGAAAATAATAGAATTTTTTTTTAATTGTTTGTGGATATGAGTTGTAATTATTTGGTTAGTGAGATAGTGCAAAAAATTGATTTTATTTTTTATGGGTCTTGAGTTGTTTGGTTGCTAAGAAAGTGTAGGAAAGTGAAATAAAATTATGATAAATTATCTTGTGGTTTTTTTATTAAAAATTAATTTAATAAAATGGGGAGAGAGAGAGTCTAAAATAATAATTGAGATGAGAAAATGGAGAGGGAGAGAGAGATAGAGAGGCAGATGGTAACAGCTATGATAATGTTGTGACTACAAGCTGAGTTGTCAAGGAGAGCAAAGATGCTGCAATTGCAAAGTCAGGGAGAAGTTATGGCCACATTTTCTCTCTTAGTACCATGTTTTAGGAAAAATGAAATTAGACATTATTTTTATGAAACGGGTTAAATGAGTTGTGAATTTGAGTAAATAGTGGTTTTATTTTTTTGTCTTTGAATGACCTTTTTGTTGAATATATTTTTTATTTGTTGTTCCTTGGCCTAATCTTCTGGTTGTTTGCGGTAGCTATTTTTACTATTATTTGGGTTAATTTTTAGAGTTGGGCTAGGCACACAACAAACTATTACAATATTTTCACAACTGTAAAGTTGTGATTTCCAACTATGTCGTGTTAGCTTTAATTCCGTGCCAAATTTAATTGTAATTTTTAAATTATTTTTCCTTGTATGTATGTGGGTTTAATTGTAAGGTATGAGTGTGAGAGATTATAAAGACTCAAGCTTTAAAGGATGAACAAGTGGATTTCACGACTCTCTCGCGAGAAACTTACCCACGAAAAGAGCCACATGTAGAGTACATGACTGGAAGATGAAGAGTTCTGCCAGGCTATATGATTTTGTGATTGTCTTGCGAGTAAGGCGAACCTGCGAAGGACTCGCGAAACTCTCTGTTTGGCTATAAATTTTTTTTTGTTTTACCATGTCTTTACCTACACTATATATACCCTCATTACCCACAAATTGTAAGGAGTGTTTTTTTAGAGAGAAAACCCTAAAAATACACTTGAGAGTTAGAGATTGTTATACCCACAATTATCTACACATTTCTTTATGATTTTCCTCACTCCTACCTCTCCATCTCTACATTCTTGAGAGGTTGCTAGCATAAATACTTACCACACCCATTCTGAGTGTAAAGTGAGATTTTGGTACTATTGGGAAGCATTGGAAGGAGTCATTCATTGGCGGATGCAATTGGGCTAAATTGCGGGATCTAGAAAGTTAGAGAAGATAAAGTTCCAAGAAGTCAGTTGGTAGCAGGAGTTTGAAGGGCTCAAGTACATGGAATAAACTAGGCTTGGAGGATTTTTTGTTATTCGTGTACTCCAACTTTATTCTCTAGTGAATCGATTTCGACTTGGAGGGTCACAGAGAGATTTTTCACTGAGTTCTTTGGTTTCCTCTTCGATAACTCGTCTTGGTATTATCTTGTACATGCATCTCTCTTCCCTACTCTTTAAGATTTCCTTTTATTGTTGTTAATGGATGAATACGGCTTAGGGTAGCGATAACGGTTATTTGAGCTTATATATTCTTATTCCACACTTAGTATATGTTAAAGTAAAAGCTATTTAGCTGTAATTTTAATTTGGGGATATAAATAAGTTCTTGTGTTTTTCTACAAATCCAAGCTTTCAACAACAATTAGTCCTAGATCGAAATAAAATATTAAAATATTAAACTAGAACTCACTATAATTAAAAACAAGGATGTTGTAAAAATTTGGTGAAATTTTGTTGTGTCTATAGAGTTTTTCTAATGTTTATTATTGTTATTTGGGCATATAGTTTTTAGAAGTGCTAAGTCTATAATATTTTCACAACAAATAATAGGTGGTAAGTTGTTATTGGTTCTAATATGAACATACCATTGAAATTTCTTTTTTGCTCACAATAACAACTAGTAACAACCTGCTACTTAGGATTTGTTGTTAAAATATTATGGACTTAACATTTCTCTTTATTTTTATTATTTAAGGGGTTAATGACTAATTTGTGGGGTTAAGATTATTTTTATTGAACCAAAATTCTTGGAATTCTGTAAGCCAAAGATGTTGAATTTTTATTTTTTGTGGGTAGACAAAACATAAATATTAATTATGAGTATAATTTGTTAGTTTTTTTTTAGGTCAAGGTGCTCATATATATGTAGAGCGGCCCTTGCAAATCTCCCCCCACACCCACCCCCTAATGTTTTTCTTTTGACTTCTTAGAAGATCACAATGAGAAAGTGGTGAACAATTGTCCATTCCTCTGCATGTAAAAATTAAAAAGGATATCTTCAAAAGTGATGAACATTTGTCAATTCCTCTCATATGACTATGAGAGAGAGAGAGAGAGAGAGAGAGAGAGAGAGAGAGAGAGAGAGAGAGAGAGAGAGAGAGAGAGAGAGAGAGAGAGAGAGAGAGAGACTTAGGTGTTGTTTGGAAACCCCCAAAACTGGATGATATCATCCAGTTTTCATAACTCATGATCCAAAATTGATGGAGCCCACGGGAGAGAAGTTGTTTGGATTCCATGACTCAGTTTCCGTGATTCAGTTTCTATCACTCAATTCTCTGATTTTTGAGTGATGAGTTATGGAAACTGAAAACACATTTTAGCTGTTTTCAGTTTTCATAACTCATAACTCAATGACATATTTATAATTAAACACACATGGAGGGACCCACAGCCATAACTTTTGACCGTTTGACTTTTTTTTTTTCCTTTCTTCTCCTGGGTTCGGTCTTCAGCTCCACTTCTTTTTTTTTTTTCTTTTCTTTTCTTTTACTGGTTCAGTGTCTTTAGCTCTTCCTTCTTTTCTTTTCTTTTTTCTTCTTCTTTTATTGGTTCGGTCTTCATTTCTTCCTTCTTCTTCTTTTTTCTTTTTCTTTTTTTTTTCTTTTTCTTTTACTGGTTCGATTCTTCCTTCTTTTTTCTTTTTTTTTTTCTTCTTTTACTGGTTCGGTCTTCAAATTTTTTTTTTTACTGGGTTCGGTGAGTTTATGTACTGAAAAAAAAAAAAAAAAAAAAAAAACTGCACTGAGTGACAAGTATGGGGCCTACAAATAGTGTGAAAAATATTGAGTGATGACAAGTGAGTGATGGTACCAAACGGGTAGGGTATTTTAAGTGATGAGTAATGAGTGATGAGTAAAGAGTAATGAGTGATGAAAATTGAATGACATTTTTTTTAAACCAAACAAGCCCTTACGCACGCTGATCCTTCATTGAAGGAGCACTAGCCTTATCTTTGTAAGTTAGGGGAAGATTGTACTATCGAGCAATCACCAGCTGTTCCTTCACTAATAAATGGGAAGGCAGTGCCAAAGGTGCGGTAGAGGACTAACAATTTTAGCACGTACGTAGTCTCTGGTTGGCCTGGAGACTGACTACTGTGCTTGTCTCTGATGCATACTCAGCTCATAATAATATAAACATTGGGTTGGTCAAATATAGGAAGTACGGACCTCAAAAGCTATATTGGATGATGGATTATCTCCTTTCTTCGCTACTTAGAGCCAACAAGTTACACTATATAGACATGTATTGGATCCTCAAAAAAAAAAAATATATATATATATATATATATATATAGACATATGTTGAACCCTATATATACTCTCCAGATAGAAGCATGGTTTTCAAACCCGGACCGTTCATTGAACCGTAAAAGGGAGAGGTTCAAGGTTTTTGAGGTCAAACCGAGGTCGAACCGGGGTCGAACCGTGATGACGTCATAATTAATTTAATAATTATTTTAAATATATATAAAAATATTAATAGTAAAAAAAATAAAAATTAACTAAAATAGACTAATTAAAACTATAAATTTATATTTTAACTATGTCTAATATATCTATATCCATCTCAAACCCAAATATAAAATATCTATCCAATAATAATAATAACTATTTTTTTATTAAAAAGATTAAAAACATCAGATTGCCTTTCTAATTTTTACTTTATAATGCCCACGTGACCAGTTGTCTAGCTCACATTCACAAACCTAAAAAAGCACTAAAAACAAAGTGAATGAAATTAAAGGAAGAGATAAAAAAAGAAATACAAACAAAAGTAGATGAAGAAAGAATTGTTATGTTATATTCACAACATTTTTTGTAATATTTTCACAAGAATCACATCATAAATTATGTAGAAAGTTGTTACTAGTTTTAATTTGAACTCACCACTGAAATTATTTTTTTCTCACCAATATTAGCTAATAACAACTTATTACTTAAAATATATTGTGAAAATATTGTGGTAGTATTTCATAATTCCCATTTCTTAATATTAAATACCACACTTTGATTCTTAAAAAAAAAAAAAAAAAAAAAAAAAAAAAAAACCACACGATTACATTAAAAAAAAATAATAATAATAAAACTTAAATATAATAACCTCCACCACACAATAATAATAAAACTTAAAACTTAAAACCACACATTTACCACTCAGAGAAAAGAGAAAGAGAGAGAGAGAGAGAGAGGGGAGAATTGGTGGAGATGAAGGTGCGCGCCGGTGGAGATCAGTGGAGATGAGGTGCGCCGGCGGAGATCGAGGTTGCCGGTGGAGATCGGAGGAGATCGAGGTGCTGAAAGAGCAAAACTAGATCGAGGAGATCGAGATCGGAGGAGATCGAGGCGCTGATCGGCGTTCCCCATGGGTCAGATCGGAGAAGATCAAGGCGCTGAACCACCGACTGGGTTAGATTGGATTGTTCTTCTTCTTCTTCTTCTTCTTCTTTTTTTTTTTTTTCAATATTTGGTTGTTCTGATCCAAATTTATTGTAAGAACTGGTATTTGTTTTGTGTGATCTGATTTATATTATATTTGTTGTCTGATCTGATTTTTTTTTTACCATTTCTGTTTGGATTTTGTTCAACCGCAAGAACCGCGAGAACCGTTCACGGTTCACGGACCCGTGAGATCCGACCACGGTTCGCACGGGTCCCTGCATTTTACACGGTGAGAGGTTCTTGAGGCTAAAAGAACCGCAAAATGGAGCGGTTCGAGATTTTTCCGGTCGGACCGTACGGTCCGGTCTGGGTTTCACAACTATGGATAGAAGTCGGAACTCAATTGGCAACCCAACATGGATCGAACTTTCGTTCCACTTTGGTCAATCTTTTATGCCTCATTTAATAGCATACTTGCATAAAAGTTTTAAGCTTTTTGAATGGATCCTTTGGAAATCCTCTATGACTGACGTTGAAAAGCCGAATGTGAAATTGTTTAAAACCATGATTGAATACAGTAGTGACTTAAGGAATTTTTTTTTTTTGGGTGTTTATTATGAAACTTAAATTATACAAAATATATCTATAAATTGATAATATATATATATATATATATATATATATATATATCATGTCAGTCGTCACCTTAATAGAAAAAAAGAGGAGAAGAAAAGAGATTAGACTACTAGAGAGTAGAAGGCGAGTGTTTAGTGCCATATATTTAGTTCACAGCCAATCCCAAGTCCTGGAAAAGGAGGATGGTTGCGTAAGTTGATGGCTACGGTATAATTTATTCATTTAATTATGAATATATCATATATAAATGGTGGTTGTTGTACAATGGCAGCTTTAAGAATTTTATTCAGGGTAGTTATTAAAAAATTTAAATTACCATAATATTTTTCTTGGTACTATTTTTTAAGAAAAAATGAATTATAAATTATTTTTATTGAATAGGTTGAACGAACTACAAATTTTATCTTTTTTGTTTTATAATAAGTTTTTTGTTGAATAATTTTTTCACTTCTTATTGTTTGGTCTTGTATTGTTTTTGTTTGGTTTATGTTTGTTGTTAGTTGGACCAATATTTATTGTTGTTATTTAAGCATAAAAAAAAGGACTAAGAATTATGTTTGGGGTAGAATTAATTTTGGAGTAATTCTACATCCACAACATTTTTACAATAAATCTTATGCAAAAAGCTGTTATTGATAGGTAAAAAAATCATATTAGTATTTGGCCCAAATTAGAATCAATAACAGCTTATTGTGAAAATGTTATGAATTTAGTAGCACTACTGTTATTTATGTTGAACTCTAATTTTTGTAATTCTCAAGCCAAGGTGTCCAAAATTTTAATTAGGGTAGTTCAATAGATTAGTTTAGCATATATAATTTTTTTTTGGCAAGTGTATATAGACATTTTTTTTGAAAATCAGGATTACCTTGACTTGCATTTAGAAGAACCCCCATTGCTGTTGTACATGGAAAATTAGAAATATTTTAAAAAAATAAAGAACATTTTATATTTAATAAAACAAAGTTTAGCATTGGTAGCTAAAGTGTTGGATGGTCGAAGGTGAAAGACTAAAAGGTAAACGGTGAGAACTTGGGCTGACTGGATTGAGATCCTGTGCAATACCTAGGGTATTGCACGGTGTGCAATAGCACAAATCTCAACCCTTCATTTAATCTAATGGCCCAAAAATTTGACACCTCACCCGTCCAGGTTGGCAATCTGTGTCTCACTTCTGTTATCATTTCAGCTTCCCAAAATTTGAATTTCACTAAAAATCTCTCTTCTCTCTCTCACTTCAACCGAGTTCTCTGGATTGAGATCCCGTGCAATACCTAGGGTATTGCACGGTGTGCAATAGCACAAATCTTAACCCTTCATTTAATCTAATGGCTCAAAACTTTGACACCTCACCCGTCTAGGTTGGCAATCCGTGTCTCACTTCTGTTTTCATTTCAACTTCCCAAAATTTGAATTTCACTAAAAATCTCTCTTCTCTCTCTCTCTCACTTCAACTGGGTTCTCTCCCTCACTCTCCCTAACGCTCCACTCTCTCCGTCAACCCGTCTTCTCCACTTCTAGCATACCCAACTCAAACCCATTAGCAAAAACAAAGAAAAAACATTAACTCACCATCTGAGCTCCCGACACCCAAACACTCGCATCCTTTTTAGACCTAGATTAGAGAGAGAATAACAGTTGGGGTTTGGAGAGAATCGGGTGTGGAGAGAGACATTGATGCTTTTCGGACCCAAATCAGAGAAGGTTAGGGTTTGGGTTTGGAGAAAATCGGGAAAGAGAGAAGTTGATGCTCAATCTCCATAGCTACAGGTAGCAGCCATCATATTCCGCTCCACCAATTTCGGTGGTGGTTCCAGTAAAGTTCCTTTGTTTCTCTCTTTGATTTTTCATTCTTTTAATTTTCTCAAAAAAAAAAAAAAAAGTTCTTTAAAGTTCACACTTGGCCGAGCTTCTTCTTTAAAGCTTACACCATTGGTGGTTGTTGGTACCCCTCTTTTTCTCTTTATTGTCTCTTCTCTTTTTATTTGCTTTTTAGAAATGACTGAAATCCCCTTTTTTTCAGTTTTTATTAGTGACTAGGTTTCCTTTTGCATAAAACAATGGAGGTTTTTGGGTACAGCTGAATGTGCTATGATTGAAGGGAAAGTGGTCTACTTGTAGTTGTTGTGTGTTGTTATCTTTGATATCTGTAAAATAATTGTGTTGCTTGGTCTATGCTAAAAAAATCACTATGAAATTTCTCTTTTTGTCCTAATTTTTCTTAGGTACTTGTTATTTTCCTAAATTGCAGATGGATATTTTGTGTGTTGTAGTTCATTTTAAAGGTATAAACTGTGGCTCTTGATAGGCTAACTTGAGGGAAAATTTTTTTGCTTGCTTGAATTGTTACCAATCATATTTAACAAGTTTAGCCCAAATTTTAAGTAGTCAATTTAGATTTTTATATGTTGAGGCCTCTCACAAACATTCTGGGTTTTTGGTTCAAAAGAATATTTGAAAATTTGGTGATGTGTTTTTTCTTTTAATAAATCTTCAAATATTTCTAGATGAACTTTAATTATTGGGCATTTCAATGTTATACAGATATGTTACTAATTTATGAACTCTAATTCTAATTGGGCATTTCTAAGCTATACAAATATGGTACTGATCTATACAATAAAGCAAAAATTGCATTTAAATTTTGGCACAATTGAGCTTATGAACAAGAGTTTGTTTTATGCATTTTTCCCCATTTATTGTGGCCAAAGCTTAGATGGATTAATAGCTATATGTCTCTTGTTTTCTTGTTAACAGGATAAAATGTTTTGAAGCATTCCATGATCTAAGACACATTCAAAAAAGAGCATAGCGGCGAAGACACATTACATGATAGTGCTACATAAAGAAAAGCTTGACACAAAAATTGCTAAGAATATGAAGTGTTGGTACTCTGCTAGGAAAATAGTAGCTCTATCAAAGTTGGCCTTCGGTTGTATGTAACTGAATTTTTTGAAGTAGAATGTGATGTCTGAAGAAAGAAGTGCACTGCTAAAAGGGAGAAGATTACGTGAAAGTCTTGGCATTGTGGATAGCTATTGCCGTGGGTGGATAGCTATTGCATTGAAATTCATATTTGGATTACTATGGAGTTTTTGTAGCATTCATATTTGAATTATGTTATTTAGATAAAGTTATACCTGATTTGGTACTTGTATTTGAGTTTCTAAGAAGTTGAGTCCCTTTAGGATTATCTGTTAGTATTTTGAATATTCATAGGAGTATCTATTGTTATCAGTTTGTTATTTGAATTCCTAAGAATTGTATTTAATGTAGGATGCAATTAATAAAGCAGCATAGAATTATTATCCCAATTTCCCTCCCTATTCTCTTATTTAGGAGACCGGTCAGGAACAATTTTCTTGTATTCAGGAACACAGCCCCATTCTTATCCCTTTCACCACCTTCAGGATTGAGCTTGGCCCTGATTTTGCACCTGTGACTGCTTTGACTACCACCAAATTGAACAATTTTGATGTTGCCTATACAGTCATGAATTGATGCAAGAGTTTGATCCAACAATGAACAAAACTTTATTGAAATGTATACTTTGATTACAAGACTATTAGAACAAGAGCCCTAATTAAAAACACAGTCATGGGCCCAAGCCTAAGGATGCAAGTTGAAGCCCAAGTGTAACAAATAAGATTATACCCAAACAAAATATTTCCATTCAAAACAATTTTTTAATTATACAAGTGGCTGAAGTTTAGATATCCAAAAAAAAAATATATATTTGTACAATATTTCTTCTTAATGGTAGAACTTATACAAGTGTGAGAACATCTAATCGTCACTAACATAAAACAATCTAAACTTAGCACTAATCCCTCCAGCAGATGCCATTTCTCGTTCTTGGTGATCAAACGAAAAATAGCATTCCTTTTTTTTTTTTTTTTTTTTTTTTTTTGACATCAAGAATAGCATTCCTTTTTTTTTTTTTTTTTTTTTTTTTTTTTTTTTTCAACATCAAGAATAGCATTCCTTTAATCATGCCATTCAACCTGACAAAAGAACAAAGCGTGATTCAATGATAAACATAAATCGAAATTTCCAATTAACAGCAGGCACAAGTGAAGCCATAAGATCACTATCTCTATTTTCATCTTAAGAACTCAGCTAAGGGACCAACACTAAAAGTGAAATACAAAGCAGATCATATTGTATGAATGTTCATGAGATACATTTAATTCCTTTGTAATCAATGACATAATATGGTCGGTGCACAACCCAATTTTAATGGTGCAATCAGACAAGAACAATGCATTTTACATTAAGGAGAACCAAGACTTAAAAAAGACATCAAAGCAAAATTACGTTCCAAAAGACACTAGTTAAATTAGTGTGGAGAAATTGATCCTCATAATTCCTATATGATCTACAGTACTGTAAACTTGATAAATTCCTAGAAAAGTTTATGGATAAGTCCTTATATGAAAGGCACAACCAGAGCACATAAAAGCTAATAATTATGGTCTTTATACCATCTAGTAATAATAAGAAGAAAAAACCATTTATACTCAATAGTAGGGCCACCAGTTTCACTTGTTATAAACAAAAAATAATAATAATAATTGGAAGGGGAATAAAGTATAAGGATATTTTTTTATTGTTACATATTCTTCAGTGAGGTCAAGTAATAAAATAAGTAGTAGCACAATATTGGCTATAGAGATTGAGTGCATTTTATCAGGAAATCAATTCAGAAGGAAGACAATAAATACAGTTTGATAAAGAATCAATCATTACCAAAGATAACTCCATGTATATTGCTTTCTTTAAGGCATCATGTGAAGTTAAATGTAAAATGCCTCAACAAGATAAACAAAGTAGTGAAATAAGCTCAAGCATATTATTTGTTATTCTTGGAGATGGTACGAGTTAAATGGTTAAGCAAACACATCTACATTCAGAGAGTTTGATTTCCCTCTCATTTCAGATATATTCAAGCATTACCTTTCCAAACAAGTTCCACAGCAATATCAAAATTGCTTGATGATCATACAGTAACAAATAAACAATGGACCTTTAATTAAGAGTTGCATCAGAACAAAATAATATGTACAGGAAAATATAACAGATGTTTCTTAGGTAGATATTAGGGTACCATGTCGAGAGAATCAGCTCCAAGGGCAGCATATTTTGACTCTCTAGTGATTGCGGAATCATCAGGTAGAGCTAGCTACTTCTTCACAATTTCACACACCGTCGTCATTGCCTCTAGTTTGGCCTGCACAGGAGCATTAGTATTCTTGTTGCTAGTTACATCAACATACGAACACTATGCTTGAAATCTATATATATGTACTAGTTTCATCATTTAAAACCACATAGTATGCCCAAAGTGTTGGGCCTTGTGGAGTCTAGTTTATGTTTGATCCGGTTGACAACCCAACCCGAATAATGTTGTGTGGTTTTTAATGGGAAATACTTTTAGGCTTAGTCTATGGAGCGAAGGCTTGGGCTGACAGGCCCAAGCCGGACTTTGTATTTTTCCCTGATAATAGTAAAATCTCTGTAACTCCGTGGACATAGGCAAATTACCAAACCACGTAAATACTGTTTTGTGCGTGTGATTATTTTTCTTTGGCATGTGTTTTCTCTATATTTTGTTTCTCATAGGTTTAAGAATTCATGGAAATCCCCTACAATTGGTATCAGAGCCTAGGGTTAGGTTTGAGTGGGAGCAATGGCAGAGGAAGCAAGAAAGGCGTCTGGAATAGAAAAGTTTAATGGCACAAACTTCGCGTATTGGAGGATGTAGATTGAAGATTATCTCTATGGGAGGAAATTGCATCTGCCTCTTTTGGGGACAAAACCTGCGACTATGAAGGATGAGGAATGGGCTCTCCTTGACAGACAAGTACTGGGAGTTATCAGGTTAACGCTGTCTAGGTCTGTTGCACACAATGTTGTGAAAGAGAAGACCACTGTAGATCTGATGAAGGCTTTGTCTGGTATGTATGAAAAGCCGTCAGCAAACAACAAGGTGCATCTGATGAAGAAACTGTTCAATTTGAAGATGGCAGAGAACACATCAGTAGCACAACATCTGAATGAATTTAACACTATCACAAATCAATTGTTGTCTGTAGAAATTGATTTTGATGATGAGATCCGTGCACTGATCGTTTTAGCTTCTTTGCCAAACAGTTGGAAGGCAATGAGGATGGCAGTAAGTAATTCTACAGGAAAAGAAAAGCTGAAGTACAACGACATACGAGATTTAATTCTAGCTGAGGAGGTTCGCAGAAGAGATGCAGGTGAAACCTCTGGATCTGGTTCTGCCCTAAACCTTGAGACAAGAGCAGAAGGAATGATAGAAATTCAAACAGGGGTAGATCAAAATCCAGAAATTCTAATCAGAACAGAAGTAAATCTAGATCAGGCCAACAAGTATAATGCTGGAACTGTGGGAAAACAGGTCACTTTAGGAAGCAATGCAGAAATCCTAAGAAGAAAAATGAAGATGAATCTGCTAATGCTGTAATAGAAAAGGTACAGGATGCATTACTTCTTGCAGTAGACAGTCCACTGGATGATTGGGTTCTGGACTTAAGAGCTTCGTTTCATACTACTCCACACCGGGAAATCATACAGAATTATGCCGCAGGTGATTTTGGTAAGGTGTATTTGGCTGATGGTTTAGTCTTGGATGTTGTGGGTATAGGAAACGTCTGGATACTATTGCCCAATGGGTGTGTTTGGTTACTGGAGAAGGTTCGACATATTCCTGACCTGAGGAGGAATTTAATTTTTGTTGGATAACTTGATGATGAAGGGCATGCAATACTATTTGTTGGTGGTACTTGGAAGGTTATAAAGGGAGCCAGAGTGTTGGCTCGTGGAAAGAAGACTGGTACTCTCTATATGACCTCAAGTCCAAGAGACACAATTGTAGTTGTTGAAGCAAGTACTGATACAAGCCTATGACACTGCAGACTTTGTCACATGAGTGAGAAAGGGATGAAGATGCTGTTGTCAAAAGGAAAACTACTAGAATTGAAGTATGTTGATTTTGACCTGTGTGAAAGCTGCATATTAGGAAAGCAGAAAAAGGTGAGCTTCTTGAAAACTGGTAGGACACCGAAGGCTGAAAAATTGGAGCTAGTGCACACTGATTTGTGGGGGCCTTCTCCAGTTGCATCCCTTGGAGGTTCAAGGTTCTGCATCACTTTCATTGATGACTTAAGCAGAAAGGTATGAGTTTATTTTTTGAAAAATAAATCTGATGTATTTGAAACCTTTAAGAAATGGAAGGCTATGGTTGAGACAGAAACAGGTTTGAAAGTAAAATTTTTGAGGTCAAATAAAGGAGGTGAGTACATAGATGGAGGGTTCAGTGAATATTGTGCTGCATAGGGAATTAGGATGGAAAAGACCATTCTTGGGACACCACAGCAGAATGGTGTGGCTGAGCACATGAACAGAACTCTCAATGAGCATGCTAGAAGTATGAGGTTGCATGCTGGACTACCAAAAACTTTCTGGGCATACGCTATTAGCACTGCAACTTACTTGATAAACCGAGGACCATCAGTTCCTATGGAGTTCAGACTTCTTGATGAGGTTTGGAGCGGTAAAAAGGTAAAGTTTTCCCATTTAAAAGTTTTTGGTTATGTTTCTTATGTTCATATTGATTCTAATGCTCGTAGTAAACTTGATGCAAAGTCTAAAATATGTTTTTTCATCGGCTATAGTGATGAGAAATTTGGCTATAAGTTTTGGGATGAACAAAACAAGAAAATCATCAGAAGTAGAAATGTAATATTCAATGAACAGGTTATGTATAAGAACAGGTCAACTGTAGCACCAGATGTTACAGGGATAGATCAATATAAATCTGAATTTGTCAACTTAGATGAATTGACTGAAAGTACTGTCCAGAAAATGGGTGAAGAAGATAAGAAGAATGTAGATTCACAGGTAGATCATAGTACACCTGTAGCTGAAGTCCGCAGATCTTCCAAGACCATTAGACCTCCACAACGTTATTCACCCGCTCTGAATTATCTCTTGTTGACTGATGGTGGTGAGCCAGAATGCTATGATGAAGCCTTGCAAGATGAGAATTCATGCAAGTGGGAGTTAGCCATGAAGGATGAGATGGATTCCTTATTGGGGAATCAGACATGAGAATTGATTGAACTGCCAGCAGGAAAGAAGGCTTTGCACAACAAGTGGGTATACAGAATAAAGAATGAGCATGATGGTAGCAAACATTACAAGGCCAGATTAGTTGTTAAAGGGTTCTAGAAGAAGTATGGCATTGATTACACAGAGATATTTTCTCCAGTTGTGAAGATGTCAATAATTAGACCAGTACTGGGAATAGTGACTGCATAAAATTTACATCTTGAGCAGTTAGATGTGAAGACAGCTTTCCTTCATGGTGACTTGGAGGAAGACATTTACATGATTCAGCCAGTAGGGTTCATTGTTCAGGGACAAGAGAATCTATTCTACAAACTAAGAAAGAGCTTGTATGGTCTAAAACAAGCTCCTAGACAATGGTACAAGAAGTTTGACAGTTTTATGCATAGAATTGGGTTCAAAAGATGTGAAGTTGATCACTGTTTCTATGTTAAGTTCTTTGACAATTCTTACATCATTTTACTATTGTATGTGGATGATATGCTCATTGCAGGTTCTAGCATTGAGAAGATTAATAATCTGAAGAAGTAATTGTCAAAACAGTTTGCAATGAAGGATTTGGGAGCTGCAAAGCAAATCCTTGGGATGAGAATCATTAGAGACAAGGATAATGGTACATTGAAGCTTTCACAGTTAGCGTATGTGAAGAAAGTTCTTAGTAGATTCAACATGAATGAAGCTAAACCAGTGAGCACACCCTTGGGTAGTCATTTCAAACTAAGCAAAGAACAGTCACCGAAGACAGAAGAAGAAAGGGACTATATGAGCAAGGTGCCCTATGCCTCAGCTATTGGTAGCTTGATGTATGCTATAGTGTGTACAAGGCCAGACATTACACATGTAGTGGGAGTTGTAAGCAGATTCATGAGTAGACCAGGAAAGCAGCATTGGGAGGTAGTCAAGTGGATTCTAAGATATCTGAGGGGTTCATCAGATACATGTCTTTGCTTTACAGATGCAAATTCAAAACTACAGGGTTATGTAGATGCTGATTTTGCTGGTGATTTTGATAGCAGAAAGAGTACTACTGGTTTTGTATTTACTTTGGGTGGTACATCTATATCTTGGGCCTTAAATTTGCAAAAGATTGTTACTTTGTCTACTACAGAAGCTGAGTATGTTGCAACAACTGAAGCTGGGAAGGAAATGATTTGGTTGCATGGTTTCTTAAATGAATTGGGTAAGAAGCAAGAGATGGGCATTCTACATAGTGACAGTCAGAGTGCAATTTTTCTTGCTAAGAATTTAGCTTTTCATTCAAAGTAGAAGCATATACAGACAAAATACCACTTTATCCAGTACCTTGTTAAAGATAAGCTGGTAATACTTGAGAAGAGTTATGGATCTAAGAACCCGGCAGACATATTGACTAAGGGTGTCACTATTGAGAAGCTGAAGATATGTGCAGCTTCAGTTGGCCTTCTAGCTTGAGGACAGGAGGATGAGTTGCAGGGGGATGAGGGATTGTGTTTGGAAGATAGTGGCTGATGTTGGTGATTGAACTAGTCTCCAAGCGGGAGATCTGTTGGGCCTTGTGGAGCATAGTTTATGTTTGATCTGGTTTGACGACCTGATCCGACCGGAATAATGTTGCGTGGTTTTTAATGGGAGATTTTAAGGCTTAGTTCATGGAGTGGAGGCTTAGGCCGACAGGCCCAAGTTGGAGCGCTCATGGAAAAGCCTCCTGGGGGTCTGGGGGCAATGCCCACAGGAAAAATTTTTTGGCCCATTGTGAATTCGGTTTTTAGTAGAAAATATTGTTTTTAATTAGGGTTTTGTGATGTAGTCGGTTTGTAGTGAAAAAAAGGTCTGTAGCTGCACTTTGTATTTTTCCCTGATAATAGTAAAATCTCTGCAACTCCGTGGACGTAGGCAAATTGCCGAACCACGTAAATACTATTTTGTGCGTGTGATTATTTTTCTTTGGCGTGTGTTTTCTCTATATTTTGTTTCTCACAGGTTTATGAATTCGTGGAAATTCCCTACATAAAGAAAAAAAAAATGTTCACATGCCCAAAGACAAAGCAGCTTATATGATAGGTTGGGAGAGAAACACCCACTTTCTTATCAGGACTAGTAATCCATGAACTTAATTTCTTTTCCAAGAAGTAGAATGAGAGTATAAAATACGAACTGAGAAGCTGAACAACTCTAACAATCACATGTAGCACATTGTTCATGACACATTTTAGACATTTAGGAAAACCTTCTGACTGATTTCCACTGGAATCATAAGGTTAACCTCGTCAAGGTTATGATAGGCTTTTGTTTGACAAAAAAATGATGATTCAACTAATACAATGATAGTGGATATATCTAGAATGCAAAGAACAGTATAATATGATTGTTAAAGGTTAAAATATTGATATGTTCTGGAATAGTGAAGAAATTACCGCACAAGAAATACGGAAACGTGCTCGCTGCATCCTTAGAGTTGTAAAGCTTTTCCCATTAATAGGAAAGGAAACTGATTTTAGATTAGAGATCCTGCTGCTTGGTGCCTGGTTAGCCAATCAACCACACAACTGAATTAAGACCCAAAAATGGAAAGAATTTGTATATTAAAAAATCTGCTTATCCACATTTTTTTCAACAAAATTAAAAAGTAAAATCTAGTCATTAGTTCTGGCACCTTAAAATAAGAGAAAATAGAATTAAATTTAGCACCAATAAATCAATCAACAAAATTGTGACACCATTATTTTCTTTCCTTCCTTTCTTAGCAACCAAACAGAGCTTTTTTTAAAAAAATTAAAAAAATAGAGATAAAAGAAAACCTACCGGGTGGTGGTCTCCCTCTTAAACAAGCCCAAGTCTCTAAACCAAATTGGCAAGGCTGGCTTTCCGCAACCACCACCTCCGATGGTGGCTTCTTTTCTCTCTCGACCAAAATCTCTCTCTTTGTCTCTCAATCTCATTTCCCTCCATAGATCAAACCTGAAAGATCATCAACATCTCTCTTTCCTGATTTTCTCCAAACCCAAACCCTAACCTTCTCTAATTTGGGTCTGAAAAGCATCAATGTCTCTCTCTACACCCGATTCTCTCCAAACCCCAACCGTTATTCTCTTTCTGATCTGGGTCTAGAAAGGATGCGAGTGTTTAGGTGTCAAGAGCTCAGATGGTGAGTTAATGTTTTTTCTTTGTTTTTGTTGATGGGTTTGAGTTGGGTATGCTAGACGTGGAGACGACGAGTTGATGGAGAGAGTGGAGCATTAGGGAGACTAAGGGAGAGAACCCAGTTGAAGTGAGAGAGAGAAGAGATATTTTTAGTGAAATTCAAATTTGGGAAGCTGAAATGAAAACAAAAGAGAGACACAGATTGCCATCCTAGACGGGTGAGGTGTCAAAGTTTTGAGCCATTAAATTAAATGAAGGGTTGAGATTAGTGCTATTGCACACCGTGCAATACCCTAGGTATTGCACGGGATCTCAATCCGAATAAGAGAATGGCAGGCTTAGATGGGAGAATAGAAGCAAATTTGATTTTTAATGAAATTTCTCATGGGTTTTTCTTTTTTTTTTTTTTCAAAACAACTTTATTTTATTTTATTTTTCTAGGAACATAGGGACTGTACATTACTTGGAAAGTAAGTGTATATTAAAGTCATGTTGTTGAAACTTCCTAGAAAATCAAAGAAAGAACCACGTTGAAATTGTCAACTGAAACTCGAAACAATTGACCATACAACCTTCCTCGTAGTCCTTTTTAGTCAATATATATATAGACTAAAAAGATTCTTCTATAAATATATCATTTTATTTTATTTTCATTTGTTTGGTTGATAGGAGAAAAGAGAAAAAACATATAAGAATAAGAGAAATTAAAATCACTCCACAGGTCACAAATGTTGATCTTTTGTTACTCTAAAAAATATTTTTATGCTCATGAGTTTTTGTTATTCTCTCTACGTCATCAGTACGTGAAAGTTTTTTTTTTTTAAATAATTATTTTTTTCTTTTCATTTCTTTTTCCTTTGCAAACTAAACAAAAGGGAAGATTTTCTTTTTTTCCTCCTTTTCTCTTTAGTCCCAAAAAAATTTGAGGGGAACATTTTTCTTTTTCTTTTCCCTTCTCCCATCTGCATCCAAGCAAAGCCATCTTTTAATTTTCACTTCAAACATATCTACATAGGTTAGGTATGGAATTTTTTTTTTTCCTTTTTTCCTGATATCATATTCATTGAACAAGCAAAATACAACCACACATGTCTACAGCTAAAAGTCTATAATAGTAACATCAACATTGATAGATCTAGGATGGGTTTAGGACATATTTTATGTAATTGGCTAATCCTTTGACAAAATGCACTTTATTTGTAATTGGATAAATCTAGGATAGGTTTAGTACTTCAAGAAACAAGAGTTCAAGTCAAGTATTAAAGTCATGAAGATTGGACCAAGAAACAAATGAAGAAAAGCTGTTCATTAAAGCTCGACAGATACCTTGACAGAAATAGTATCTATTGAGATTTAAGAACGAAGCTCGACAAAAGCTCGATAGAAGCTGAATCTGTCGAGATCTACGAAATCAGAATTTCTAAATCTGATTTTTAGCTCTAGCTGACATGTATGTGTAGGGTTTCTTTTTTCACAACCCTAGACATATATAATGCTTATTTTAAAAGTCGTTATACATGTAGAACACATGCAGAAAGTGACCTAGTGCCTTATTCTCTTTGCAAGAAGTTACTGCGTCTTTTGCGCCTTAAGGTTTTGCAACCAAGTATTTCTTGATCTTCATTGTTGATGAAATGAAGAACTTTGTAGCAAACAACATTTTCAAGTTGCTGGAGTTAATCATATACTAGGATCCATGCAAAAAGGTGGCGTTTATATATTGAAGAGTTTAGAGATTCTGAAGTAGTAGAAGGTATCTGCTGTAAGTTCATCTGCAGGGATAAAGGCTTTATACTAGATTTAAAACTTCTCTTTACTATAGTGAATTGCTTTTAGGGAAGGTTTCCCCTAGATTTTTTTACTGTGAAACTAGTTTGTTTCATTGGTTTTCTTGAGTTATCATATATTGTCTTATTTATAATTCCGCTTTGCACACTAGCGGAGCCAGAGGGGGTATTTGCCCCTCCTGACTCCTAAAATTTTCTAGCATCAGTACTCTAAAGTACTTACTGACACGGAGGAAAAAAAGAAAGAAAAAAAAAAAAAAAGACTTCTACTTAGTTGAAATTGACTCTCAAGAAAAAGAAAGGAAAAAAAAAAAAAAGTTCACAAACACCAAACCATACTTTTGTCTTGTCCTACGTCCAACTTGCACCTATTTCACTATTCTTTTTTATTTTTAATTTTATATCGTTATTTACACCATTTTATGATACTTTTCATAGCATTTTATTCTTGAATGATACTAGAGATACTACAAATTTTACTACTTATATCTTACAAATTAGCATGTCACCAATCAAAAATAATAATTTCAAACATTTATTCATTATGTTTTTTAAGTAACACTAATCACATTTTTACTCCATCAGTTTGTAAATTTTTAAGTAGCTATGAATTTGTTATTTTTGTTTATTTATTTTAATAATATGAAATATATTCATATTTGCTTATAATTTTTTATTTATTTTGTTATTATTGTTTATTAGTATTTTTTAGATTAATTTCACTTTTAATATCGTCTTTTAATTTTTCCCTTTCTAAGCTAAAATTCTGGCTCCGCCACTGGCTGTGCATGATATTTATGTTTGTTTGTTTTAATAAGGTTTATTCATAATAAATCTAATTAACAACTTGGGTTTAAAATTTGTTAATTCTATTAATCGGGGTCTAAATTTCCCAACACATATCTACATAGGTTAGGTATAGAATTTTTTTTTTCCTTTTTTCTTATATCATATTCATTGAATAAGCAAAATACAACCACACACGTCTACAGGGGTGTATCCAGGAATTTTTACATGGGGGGCCGATTCAAAGTATTGATATAAAAAACATAAATCATAATTCTATTGAATATGAAATTTCAATTTTGATATATCTTAAACATTAATGAACATACAAAAATTGTCTAGTTCACTATAGAAATATACAAAAATATCCACACAAAAAAAAAAAAACATTTCACATCAAAATCATGCTAGACGATCATCCATAATCATTTCCATGGTGAAATTCCCAACAATTTCCTTTTCTATATAAACTTATTTTTATCTGCCAAAAGTTCATCATCCATTCTATTGTGAAGTCTTGTTTTTAATAGTTTCATAGCTGAAAAAGCTCGTTCTATAGTTGCTTTAGAAATTGGAAGAGTCAACACAAGACTAATTAATCTATCAATTAAATGATAGAATTTAGACTTCCCTGAAATTTCTAATCCCCCACATAGCTCAAATATTGTACCCATATTCTGAAAATCTGGATGCTTTGTTACATCAAGCTCATAATGTTGCAATTGATGCTTCAAAAGACAAATTTCTTGCTCAGTGAAATCTTGAGGATAATAATTTTCAACCAAATTGCAAATATCACAAATTTTGAATAATCTAAAAGCACACTTAGGATTTAATGTTGAACTAAGAGTGAGAAGATCTGCTGTTAGCTCACAAAATCTACTATTCAATTCTTGCAATTGAAAAATTGCAACTAGTACTGTAAATATGTCGATTCTTAAATGATGTTCTATTGCTGTCAAACCTTCATCTTGATGTCGGTATCTACCTCTAGCTTTAGTGTAACGAGCATTTAAATCAGAAATATCAATTTCATGTTGTCCACAAAATGATGTAACACTAGCAAGTAAAGGCTTCCATCCATCATCTCTCAACTTTTGAATAAGTGATTTTGTAGTTGAAACTAAATGCATGACATTTGAAAGATCCTAAAAATGTTGTTGTAAAGCTTGGCAAAGAATATTAGTAATTCCCATAATCACTTTCATCATATGCAAAATTAAAAAAAATTCAAATGATGTTAATACTTTATAAGCTCCCTCAGCATCACCACGTTGTTTATAATTAGCCCCTTCCTCAGAGATAGTATTAATAACTTTGCAAGTTGCATCAAACATTTTTATCAAACTACAAATAAATTGAAAATGAGATCCCCAATGAGTATCTTCAGCCCGTTGCAAAGTGCCAATTTGGTTTGCTCCTCTTCCAGTCTCAATTTCATTAAAAGCAATCATATTCGCAATTTGTTCCCCTTAAGCCTGTTGCAATTCATCCTTACGCTTACTAGAACCAATGACGATATTGATAATATTAGTCAAATGATCAAAGAATTGATGAACAACTTTTATTTCTCTAGATGTTGTAACTAAAGCCAATTGCAACCTATGAGTCATGCAATGTACATAATAAGCATATGGACATTCTTTAAGAAATAGAGCTTGTAATCCATTCCATTTACCATGCATATTACTAGCTCCATCATACCCTTGACATCGAATATTCTCAATGTGAAGGTTGTGACGAGAAATGACAGCACATATCTCCTTCTTTAGGGTCAATGCAGTAATATCTCTAACATGCACAACATAAAAGAAACGCTCTTTAATGAAACCATTTTTATTAACAAACCTCAAAATAATGGTCATTTGCTCTCTCTTCGACTCATCCCAGGCTTCATCAACGAGAATGAAAAATTTTGCATCCCCAATTTTTTCACAAATAACATTTCACACATTACTAACAAGAATATGCAAAATCTCCTTTTGAATTGTGGGTGATGTATATTTGGCATTTCGTGGAGCATTTTCCAGGACAACACTAGCAATTTCGTCATTGAAAGTTGATATGAATTTTATCAATTCAATAAAATTATCTCTATTTTTTTAATCAAGGCTTTCACCATGACCTCTAAAAGCACAAGCTTGAAATGCTAGCCATCGAGAGTGAAGGCGAGAGTGCCACATGTGTTTTCTTCTAGTAAATAGAGTCCCACTTTTTAACTTTCCATTAGATAGTCAAACTCAAATAGTAGTTTTTATTTTTATTTTTAAATGGCATAAGCATTTGAAATTCATTTGAGTTATTTTCAGTTTTCCACTGTTAGGCTAATAAAAAACAATATATATATAGCATAAATTTTTCTTTTTTATGTAATATACAGTACTGATTAACAAATAAGGGATTTGGCTTCTTCTTTTTTTTAGACTTTACCCTTTTATTAAATATATTAATTTAAATATATAATATTTATATATAATGCAATAATTTCGAAATGGTATCATGGTATTAACTGGTATTGAAATATTTGGGAGTCTTGGGACTTGAGACAAGTAAATGATATGTCATAAAAGCAAAAAAGTGAATAGGTATTAATTGTTAATAATGGCTGGGACCAGTAACCAAAGTGGGGTGGGTTATTTTATTTATTTATTCATTATCTCTTTTCCTTTTTTGGTGGAGCTTAGAAAGTCCGGTAATAGTATGTGCCTCTTATAAAGTTTTAACCATACCTGTTTCTGCATCAAGTCCGTATGCTTTTCATGTTGCATCGGCAATAATTTTTCTGTTACAAAGATTGGCTTTTGTCGGCAAGACATTTTTACAGGCTCGCCATGCGAAGGATCGAATCTTGCTTGGGATGTGTAGTTGCCAAATAGTTCTCCAAAATAGTCTTGCGTTTTGAGTGTTGGAGGGACCACCGTGGGTAGAAGCAGTGTTGCCATTAATTGAGTGTGCAACCTTGTAGGCGCTACTAACAGAGAAATGGCCTTTCGGAGTGTACGCCCATACTAGGCGATCAGGTGGAAGTCTGTGACTTAGTGGTATGCTAAGTATGGTTTGGGCTTCATGTGGTGGGAAATTTTCTAAGATAAAACCGATCCTCCATTGCCTAGTTTCCTGGTCAATCAAGGAACTGACCCTTAAGTCTGTAGACAGAGCAGGTGGGTGGGAAGTGATGCGAAAAGTAGAGCTGGTGGGCAGCCATTTGTCCGTCCAAACTGAGATGGATGTTCCATTTCCAACCTGCCAGCGGTATCCTTGTTGGACAATTTTTTGGGCAGCCATAACGCTTCGCCAAGCATACGAAGGTGAAGAGCCTAGAGTGGCAGTAAGGAAGTCACCTTCAGGAAAATATTTGGCTTTGAAGACTCTATGCACTAGGGAGGAAGTGTGGGTTTGCAAGTGCCATCCATTTTTAGCCAAGAGAGCTAAGTTGAATGCCCTCAAATCATGAAAACCCAAGCCACCTTCAATTTTTGGGGTGCAAATTTTATCCCAACTAATCTATGCTGTCTTGTTTTTCCCATTGTTCCGCCCCCACCAAAATTGGCGGACCATACTTGTCATCTCATCACACAATGAGTTTGGAAGTAGGAACACGCTCATTGTATACGTGGGAATTGTTTAAGCCACTGCTTTGATCAGAATTTCTTCACCTGCATGGGATAATAATTTTTCCTTCCAACCCAAGAGCTTGTTGGCAAGTCTTTCTTTTAGTTGTCGGAAGGTATTACACTTTCCTTTACCCACCAATGACGGCAAGCCCAAATAAGTCTCGTGTTGTCGAGTGATCTTCGCCCCAAACCGATTTTTAATGGCGTCTTGAATGGTTTGTGGAGTATTGTGGCTAAAGAAAAGTGCAGTTTTTTCACGGTTCAATTGTTGGCCTGATGAACGTTCATATGTTTCCAGAATATCCTCAAGGTTGGAGCACTCTTCAATGGTAGCACGGTAGAAGATAATGCTGTCCTCTGCGAAGAAAATGTGTGAAATTTTTGGGCCTCTTTGACATGCTGCCACTCCATTTAACTGGCCTTTTTCTGTTGCTTTTCTTATTAGAGCTGATAGTCCCTCTACACAAATCAAAAACAAAGAAGGGGAAAGGGGGTTGCCTTGACGAATGCCTTTAGTAGGAATAATATGCCCACGTGGGTGGCCATTAATTTTTATGGAGTAAGTAATAGAACTAACACATCTCATCACAATTTTCACCCACATATCATGGAATCCCGTTTTGTACATAATCTTTTCTAGGCAATCCCATTCTAACCGGTCAAAAGCTTTACTCATGTCAAGTTTTAGAGCCATTTCCCCCACTTTACCAGTTCTTTTATGTTTGAAGTGATTCATTATTTCAAAAGCTACTAGGACTTTATTAACAACTACAAAAAATCTCAATTGTGACTAGTTTTTTTGAGGTATAATGCAACTGTGGCTAACGCTTTTCCTTGGATCGTTACATATGGTATTAGAACCGGTCCTGATAACCTCGTGTGGAATCAAAGACACTACCCCACAAAATGGGCCCTAACGAGGACGTTAGGGATTTAAGTGGGGGAGATTGTGATGCCCCAATTTGATTGATTGTGTGAGTATGTGATGAGTCCTACATCGGGTATTTATTGGGTAGATTTGAGCTTTATTAACAACTACAAGAAACCTCAATTGTGACTAATCCTTTTGAGGTATAGTGCAAATGTGACTATCGTTTTTCCTTGGGTTGTTACAGTTTTCATTTCTGTTTTACTTCAATTTTTTTTTTTTTTTTTTTTTATGGTTGATGATTCTTTTTTTGCCTTTTATTTATTAAGCCCTCTTCACTAAAAAAAAAAATAAATAAATAAAGAAAAGAAAAAAGGCTTTCATTTAATTAGTTATCTTAATCGATATTATACATCCACTTTCAAAAATGGAACTAACGTCCCTGAAGATAAGTTTTGAGAATATTAGTGCAACTAAACCGAATGAAACTAAAAGGTACATTTCTTAGAATTAATAAATGGTGAGCATGCAAAACAACGATGTTAGAAATTGGGCTGGTTTTGACCCAACCCATAAACCATGGCCCATGGATCGTCCACATGGATTATCTGATAAGTAAGTTTAAATTTAAACTAACTGATATTGATATGAGTTATCAATATCAATAGTGGGATAATTTAAACTTAACAGATATTGATGTGAGTTATCAATATCAGTAGTGGAGTAATTTAAATTTAACAGATGAGATCTTTTAGGGATCACATATATCTGATAGTAAGTGAGTCTCTACTAGTATTTAAAATACTCCTTTATCAGTTAGAAAAGAGATGATAGACACAGTTTAGAAAACATACGTATAGTTTTGAGTGCTCTCTCAAAATAAGAAATCTCTCTGGGACACCATCAATTGTTCCCTAGAATTTGGAGCGTGGAAATTTAGGAGAGACTCTAGTAGCCTCTCTTGCGACTTGGAGGTGTTCCACAAAGGAGATCGTGAGGAGTTCGTAAAACAAGCAAAGGACAAGATCCGAGAATTTGGTGATTTATTCCACCAAAGGTATGTGTATACATAACCTCTAGAAAAGTATATATTTTTTCCAACATTGGTATCAGAGCTGTTTTATGCTTGTTTTCACTCTTGTTTGATGCCATGATCTCTAATATATGTAATCTTATATGCATGCTTAAAAATTAAAAGTTTAAGTAATTTTTAATTTTCAGATCTGTAATTTTTTGAAGCATGTTATGGCATATAGAGAAAGAAATAAAAAGCTGTATTTTTTTTAATTGTTTACATGTTTAATTTAGACTTTAAATGATAAAGTTGTGATTAAAATGAAACACCATTAAAAAAAAAAAAAAAAAGGACCAAGTGAATGAAGTTACGTACTGTTTCTTTTTTGTTTTTTTTTTTTTGTTTTTTGGCTAAAAAGGAGGGCCAAGTGAATGACTATTCACTATTCAAGACCAAAACTTGTTTTGATTTGGAGTCCTGGAGAGTCCCACGTAAAGCACCTTTCTTGGATGAGTGGTCAATTTTAGTTTGAATTCATGGAGAGTCCCACGAAAGCATCTTTGGATGAGTGGTCATCTAAGTACACGTTGATGTAGTATCCTATTTACACTCAAACACATCTATTTTTTTTTCCTTGTTTTCAGTTACCACGTTAGTGTATTAGTTACACTTGAAATTTTGCTGCATGGCCTGTGTGTTTTTGTTTTGATAAGGAAATTGTGATGTGTAGCTGTGTAGATTTGTAATATTATTTACAAATGCTGTGTGAATTTGTAACATAATTTACAAAGGAATTAGGTTATAACAATATAGAAAATTATATCAAAATAAAACGTTATAACATGCACAGTGGGTTTTCTTATTTATTTTAATTTATAGTAAAACACTATATATTCTTATTTTTTGTTTAAAACCACATTTTTTTATGACATACATGTAAATTGTAGTGGCATTTTTTTTGATTGATGTTAAAATAGTATTGTGGTAGTATGAGAAAATTGTGAGATTAGTTTTCTAATTTTCTCTATATAATTATGATTGTTTTGAATTAATTTATGATGTCTTTTTAACATATTGTGATATGATTGAATTGATATTATATGAATGCATTGATGAATATGTGTCCAAATGGTTTATGAGACTTTTTGGCTCATCTCTATAATTAGAGATTATATTGGTAATTTATGCAACATGTATATTTTTTTTATTTATTGTTATTGTGGATGGATAAGACAATTTTTTGAAATTATTTGGTAACGTGGCATCCCCAATTTTTTAATTACAAATAGAATCTTTGTAGTAGGATACTTAAAATATGTAATATTTGGGCCAATGTTTTTTTGGCAATTTTTTGGGCCATTGTTTTTGGCAATGTAATTTAAGGCTATGTAATTTATTTTTTGGAAGCCATGTAAGGGGATGTGTTTCACGGTTACCTATAATTTTCAAATTTTGTCTTAGCATGTTGTATGAAATTACCAATAGGGCTTATAGTTGAGCCCATGCACAATGTGTTGTGCACAAAGATGTATGGACACATGTTATATGTATAATTTAATATGTGGATGGTGTGATGTTTTATTCTTCACAAAATTTTATTTAAAAATCAATTAGATGTATTATTCCAATTTACATAGTGAGAGATGATTATGAGCTTAGCGAAATTTTCGATGTCACTATGTAAAAAGGAATATCATGGTCTAGTTGGATTTTTGGAAATAAAAATTTAAAAAAATGTATGTGCTAATGTCAACTTGTGTAATGAATGTAGTGAACATGGCCACTAAGAATGTAGTTGCTGATCTAACTAAGGGAGAAAAACTAGATGGAATCAACTATGATATGTGGCACAGAAAAATTCAATATCTGCTTAATGAACAAGAGGTCCTTGAAACCCTAACCAATGTAATGATGCGACCTGAAAATGGGAATACTGCCCAACATCGCCGTGACTTAGAGGCCTATGAGTCTTGGGTTAAGAAAGATCGTTGTGCACGCTTCACTATGTTGAGTAGCATGCACAATGATCTTATTGGGGAGTTTGAGAACTACCCAAATGCCCAAGAGATGTGGAACCAGCTTAAGATTGCCTTTGGAGGGACTTCAACAACTAGGTTGCGAGCTCTTACTTTGAAGTTTGAGCAATATGTTATGGATTCAAAACATAGCATAGCTGAACATTTAAGGACAATGTCAGCATTGATCCGTGACCTAAAGGCTGCTGGCAATAATCTCTCTGATGAACAACAGGTCACAGCGGTGATACGTTCACTGCCTGAACCTACTTGGGGGCAAATGAAGCTTGTTTTGACACATGGTGAGAATATCAAGACTTTTGCTGATATTTCTCGTCATCTTGAGCTTGAGGCAGAGCGCATAGGGGCGCATCAAAACACCCTCTTTGTTGCCCAATCTGGGCAGCGGAAGGCATTCAAGCCTAAACGCAAAGGACAAATGAGGAATGCCAAAGGAGCTGGTAACCTTGGGCCTAAAGAAGGCAAGATAGCAAAGCGCCAAAAGGGCAAGCGTGCTAAGAAGGACAAGGCAAAGATCAAGTGCTACAACTGTGGTAAGAAGGGTCACTTCGCTCGTGAGTGCACTGAGCCGAAGAAGGTATCCTTTCTTAACAACTCTGCTATTACTTATGTTTGTACACATGTTTTTGTTGCTCATACTATTCCTGGGTGGATTGTAGATTCAGGAGCAACCAAACATATAGCCAGGGATAGAGTTGGATGTGTGGATTACAAAAAGATACCAACAGGCACACAGTACGTTATTTTGGGTAACGGAGCTCAAGAAGAAGTTATAGGAGTTGGAACCTACCAGCTCAAATTGCGTCTGGGACGTACGTTACTTCTTCATGATGTACTTCATGCACCTGGTGTCCAATGTAATCTATTTTCAGTACTTACTATGCTTAAACTTGGATTTAGTTTCCATTTTGATGGTCCTCAGTTGGATTTTTATTTAAATAAAACCTTGTATGGACATGGTTATTTATCTAATAATTTCTTTATGTTGGATTTAGATCATTCCTCTTTTTCTTTTATTGCTCATAATGATGATGTTTCTGATTCTGTAATGTGGCATGCTAGACTTGGACACATAGGAAAAGATAGATTGGCTAGACTAGCTAGAGAAGGCCTATTGGGGTCTATCACTAATGTAAGCCTACCTATGTGTGAACCTTGTCTAGCTGGAAAGGCCTGTAGGAAGCCTTTTGGTAAGGCTCCAAGGGCAACTCATCCTTTGGAATTAGTCCATTCGGACATATGTGGACCTATGAATGTTAAGGCACGCCATGGCGCCTCTTATTTTCTCACATTTATAGATGACTATTCACGCTTTAGTTATGTCTTTCTGATCTCCCATCGCTTTGAAGTATTAGATTGCTTTAAGCGCTTTGTGGCAGAGGTTGAGAATCAGAAAGAAAGAAACCTAAAGGTTTTTCGAACTGATAGGGGTCTTGAATATTTGTCTACACAGTTTCAGGAACTGTGTGAGGAGAAAGGGATACGCAGGCAATTGACGATTCCTGGCACTCCACAACAAAATGGTGTTGCAGAGAGAAGGAATCGTACTCTATTAGAGATGGTTAGATCGATGATGGCGCAAGCTAACCTTCCAATTTCGTTTTGGGGGGATGCATTATTGACTGCTGCCTACATCCTTAACCGTGTGCCTTCTAAGTCAGTTCCCACAACACCATATGAGTTATGGACTGGTGCAAAACCCAATTTGGAAAACTTGCGGCCTTGGGGTTGTGCAGGTTTTGTTCACAATACTTCCCATAAGTATGGGAAATTGGGCCCTAGAGCAACTAAGAAAATCTTTATAAGATATTCAGAAAGCTCAAAAGGGTATGTAATGTATGGTGAACATTCTGATAGTGGAATGACTGAGATAGAGTCTCGTGATGTCAACTTCATTGAAGATGATTTTCCAAGTATCAGTGAAGCAAAACAAGATCTTCAGCTATATGAGCTGCAAGAACTTGAAGGTGTCATACCATCTTTGGGCGAGGGTGGAGAATCACAACTTCATCCTGAAATCGCCAAAGATAGTGGGAGTGATTTGGCTCCTAGTGGGAGCAAATTGCTAGATAGTGACACACAAGGATCCAATGTACGTAGAAGTGAACGTGGAACTATTCCCCGTCGTCATTTGAGATTGTGGGGGAATTTTTTATTTGTGATTCACTGGACCTTGATGAGCCTGCTTCCTATGAGGAAGCATTAGCTTCACCTGCTTCACATGAATGGATAGTTGCTATGAGGGATGAGATGGATTCTATGGCAAAGAATCAAGTTTGGGAGTTGGTTGACCTTCCGCCTGGGCGCAAGACCATTGGAAACAAGTGGGTCTTAAAAATAAAGCGCAAGGCAGATGGATCAATTGACAAATATAAGGCTCGTCTCGTGGCGAAAGGCTATACCCAAAGAGAAGGGATAGACTATGAAGAGACTTTCTCCCCAGTAGTGAGATTTGTCTCTATTCGCCTTATTCTAGCTATTGTTGCACATTTGGATTTGGAACTCTTCCAAATGGATGTGAAGACTGCATTTCTCAATGGAGAACTAGACGAGGAGATCTATATGGATCAACCTATTGGCTTTAAGGTCAAGGAACAAGGGCGCAAAGTGTGCCGCCTTAAACGTTCCATTTATGGCCTAAAGCAAGCGTCTAGACAATGGTATTTCAAATTTCATAAGGCTATTATTTCGATTGGTTTTGAAATGATGGAAGAAGACCATTGTGTGTATGTCAAACGATCAGGAAAGAGTTTACTTATCCTGTCTTTGTATGTGGACGACATTTTGATGGCTGGAAATGATATGGAGATGATTGTCACCACCAAAAGGTGGTTGTCCTCTATTTTTGAAATGAAGGACATGGGTGAGGCTAATTATGTGCTTGGAGTTAAGATCTTCAGGGATCGCTCAAAGAAGCTTCTTGGTTTGTCTCAAGAAACTTACATAAAGATGATTTTAGAGCGATTCCGTATGCATAATTCCAAACCCATAGACACTCCAATTGAGAAGGGACATACATTAAGCCTTGAAAATTGCCCTAAATCAGAAAAGGAAAAGAGAGAAATGGCAAGAGTTCCCTATGAAAGTGCAGTTGGAAGTCTGATGTATGCTATGTTGTGTACTCAACCAGACATCTGTTTTGCAGTTGGTATGGTTAGTCGTTATCAAAGTAATCCAGGACCTGTTCATTGGCAAGCAGTTAAGAGGATTTTTCGATACCTCCGTGGGACATCGGATCTCATTCTTTGCTATCAGGGTGGAGATTTGAGATTGAGAGGTTATTCTGATGCTAACTGGGCCAGTGATAGAGATGAGCGCAAGTCCACTACAGGTTATG
The DNA here is from genome assembly GCA_032878915.1 of Castanopsis chinensis. NCBI lineage: Eukaryota > Viridiplantae > Streptophyta > Magnoliopsida > Fagales > Fagaceae > Castanopsis > Castanopsis chinensis. Next base: position 1,107,365 of record JAVQMG010000098.1, on the reverse strand, counting down.
CATTTCTACTTAGTGGTGCAGCTATCTCTTGGTGCAGTAAGAAACAGACTTGCATTGCTTTATCCACAATGGAGTCTGAGTATGTTGCTTGTTTAGCAGCAGCACAAGAAGCTGTTTGGTTAAAGAGATTTTTCCAAAGCCTAAAGGTAACATCTCTTGCAGATGAAGCTGTAAAGATGTATTGTGATAGTTTGGCAGCTTTGGCTCATGCTAAAGATCCCAAGTATCATAGCACAAGGAGAGGTGATCCTCCAACATATCTCCACTAGCAGAATGGTGGCTGATCCACTTACTAAAGCCATTGCTAGAGATGCCTTTCAGGCTCATGTTAGGAGTTTGGGACTTTATAGGATTTGATATGTTTTTGGATACTTTATGGACATTTATGTTTATTCATACTTTATGCAATAATGATGTTATTCATTTTAATTCATCTTGTGATGCGATTGATATTGCATACTGAGCACACATTATTTGAGAATATGTCACCAGGCTTAGATCAGTCTACTCACATAGACGATCACCCTAGCGCTTGAGTAGCGAGCAGGATGAGACATAGTGATCACTTTGTTTTTCTGTAAATCAAGTAAGTGATCATCTTGATGCTTAGGGAGGCGTGCAAGATAATATAATGAATGTCGCCTTAGCCAGGCTAAGATGAGACTTATGAAAGTCGCACTTGAAGTGTATCCACAACTTCATGAAGCTTGAATAAAGCCAAATGTGAGATCTTGGACAGGAACTTGGTGTGTAACTGTGCTAAGAAACTCAAGTTGGTTGCCTCTGTGGCAATTGGACTAAGATTTGTATGGTGTTTGAGTGTGACAAGCCCAGTTGAGTGGGAGCTCCACCGTAGCATACAAATTATACTGTATGTGCTATAGCCGACCAATTAAGGGAGTGATTGGATAGATCCCTACTCCGTCACTATGTGAGCCCTAGTCGACCATTATATGGTCCATTCTGTGCCCTTTTTTCGACCTAGAACTATGTCATGAAGTGAATGCTTGATGTCGCTACTTTAGCATGTCATCTCAGGGCCATGATATATACGGTCTCGCGGAGCATGTCTAGGAAAGCGGTCAAGTGTGAACGAATTGACATGAGGGTCTGGGGAAGATTATTTAGAACACACCATTTATTTTATGGCTCATTGCCCGGGCGATTATGAGGAATTTGTTTTTCAACATAATCATGAGCATATTATATGGTATAGAATCAAGTGTTGCTTTGAGTTTTTTGAACTCATGAGGGATTAAAGAAACTTGATTGGGTGTGATTAAATAATCTGGGGCATAGACGAGATATTATGAGTGATGTACTATATTAGTTTAGATGGTGACTTAATATAGTACTGCTACCCTACACCTTCTCGTCAGGTCGCACACTCCATTTTTCTGTATAAAGAGAGGATTGGACAAGAGATTGAGATGAGCCATTTTTTACTGTAGTGCCCAGTGTGGACGAGTGGGAGATGTTAGAAATTGGGCTGGTTTTGACCCAACCCATAAACCATGGCCCATGAATCGTCCACATGGATTATCTGATAAGTAAGTTTAAATTTAAACTAACTGATATTGATATGAGTTATCAATATCAGTAGTGAGATAATTTAAACTTAACAGATATTGATGTGAGTTATCAATATCAGTAGTGGAGTAATTTAAATTTAACAGATGAGATCTTTTAGGGATCACATATATTTGATAGTAAGTGAGTCTCTACTAGTATTTAAAATACTCCTTTATCAGTTAGAAAAGAGATGATAGACACAGTTTAGAAAACATACGTATAGTTTTGAGTGCTCTCTCAAAATAAGAAATCTCTCTGGGACACCATCAATTGTTCCCTAGAATTTGGAGCGTGGAAATTTAGGAGAGACTCTAGTAGCCTCTCTTGCGACTTGGAGGTGTTCCACAAAGGAGATCGTGAGGAGTTCGTAAAACAAGCAAAGGACAAGATCCGAGCATTTGGTGATTTATTCCACCAAAGGTATGTGTATACATAACCTCTAGAAAAGTATATATTTTTTCCAACATAAAATTATCCCCAAAAAAAAATAAACAATAATAGAAAGACTGATACACGTAGTTTATATAAATAAAGCCACACATAACTAGAAAGGCTGTAAGCACCAAACAACGCAATAGCACTAGTCTATTACACTAAGAACACCCTGCAATAACTTGCTTACTACAAAACATTTTAAGAAGAGTAGTGTCCTTTTTTTTTTTAACACAAAATACAATTTACATGGGAGCTTAACTTTAAATCACAATTTTACACAAAAATTTTAGAGTTGAAGGGTTGTTGGGTAAAAGAGCATGAAATGAGAATAGCCGAGGCGATATAGCCTATCTCTAAGAGACTTGTAGTAGTTGAAAAGTTTAGAAAAAATAAAAAATAAAAAATAAAAAAATGGAAGAAAAGGTGGTTGAAAACTGTAAAGTGGTCTATGAAAATGTGAGTAGATTCCGCTGCTCTTCAACGGGGGAATAGGATATAACCCGAAGTTCTAACATATTTAATATCTGTTGGGATCCGAGTTCACCTCTCACCTCTACTGTCTTTGCATTTTCAGCATTTTTTTTTTAAGTTGTAAAATTTGACTTTTCCACCCATGCATTGTTCATGTGTTTCAGATTTTTTCAGACAGAATGTACTGTTTATATACACTGTTTATAGGATCTACAAGCAAAAAAAAAATTACGTAGTTTATATAAATAAAGCCACACATAACTAGAAAGGCTGTAAGCACCAAACAACACAATAGCACTAGTCTATTACACTGAGAACACCCTGCAATAACTTGCTTACTACAAAACATTTTAAGAAGAGTAGTGTCCTTTTTTTTTTTTTTTAAACACAAAATACAATTTACATGGGAACTTAACTTTAAATCACAATTTTACACAAAAGTTTTAGAGTTGAAGGGTTGTTGGGTAAAAGGGCATGAAATGATAATAGCCGAGGCAATATAGCCTATCTCTAAGAGACTAGTAGAAGTTGAAAAGTTTCGAAAAAATAAAAAATAAAAAATAAAAAAATGGAAGAAAAGGTGGTTGACAACTGTAAAGTGGTCTATGAAAATGTGAGTAGATTCCGCTGCTCTTCAACGGGGGAATAGGATATAACCCGAAGTTCTAACATATTTAATATCTGTTTGGATCCGAGTTCACCTCTCACCTCTACTGTCTTTGCATTTTCAGCATTTTTTTTAAGCTGTAAAATTTGACTTTTCCACCCATGCATTGTTCAGGCATTTCAAATTTTCTCAGACAGAATGCACTGTTCATGTGCACTGTTTATAAAACTTACAAGCAAAAAAAATTACGTAGTTTGTATAAATAAAGCCACACATAACTAGAAAGGCTGTAAGCACCAAACAACACAATAGCACTAGTCTATTACACTGAGAACACCCTGCAATAACTTGCTTACTACAAAACATTTTAAGAAGAGTAGTGTCCTTTTTTTTTTTAAACACAAAATACAATTTACGTGGGAACTTAACTTTAAATCACAATTTTACACAAAAATTTTAGAGTTGAAGGGTTGTTGGGTAAAAGGGCATGAAATGAGAATAGCCGAGGCAATATAGCCTATCTCTAAGAGACTAGTAGTAGTTGAAAAGTTTCGAAAAAATAAAAAATAAAAAAATGGAAGAAAAGGTCGTTGAAAACTGTAAAGTGGTCTATGAAAATGTGAGTAGATTCCGCTGCTCTTCAGCGGTAAAATAGGATATAACCCGAAGTTCTAACATATTTAATATCTGTTTGGATCCGAGTTCACCTCTACTGTCTTTGCATTTTCAGCATTTTTTTTTAAGCGGTAAAATTTGACTTTTTCACCCATGCATTGTTCATGTGTTTCAGATTTTCTCAGACAGAATGCACTGTTCATGCATTGTGCACTGTTCGTAGGATCTACAAGAAAATAAAATTATTTTGTTACAGTGTTTTCAACTGTTTAATTTCAGTAAAATAAGTTGCATCTAAACGGACCTTTATAAAGGTATTAAGGGAGGTGAAGAACCAAAGAGGCTATATATATATATTGCATATTATACAAATAGGTCAAACATAAAACCCAACTAGTACATGATGAAAACAAAAAGAAAAATTCATTGACCATATAAAGTATCTCTTAGTTTGAAATTGTGACTAATTAAAATTAGGAGTTCCCTTGTAAAATATTGCTGCTGCAGTTCCCTTGTTAAATTGTGCACCTGTCATTATTACAACACGAAATTGAATAGCACATCAACAACCACATAACAGAGGATAATCCACTTTCCAATATATATTTTCCGTTCAGTTCCCAAACTTCCTTGATCAAACCCAGCTTCAGGAGGCTTCTTCATTAGTAGCATCATCATCGTCATCACCGGATGGGTCAGCACCAGAGCAAACCGCCCTTAACGCTGCCTTGGTAGCCAAACGAACGCCGTCCCTCACCAGTGCCGTGCCTAATTCACCTGTTAACTTATCCACCAAGCTTCTAGCAGTACCAGGCCTCTGCTGCACATTCGGTGTCGCATAGTTCCCAATATCCACCGTTGAAGCAGGTGGGTGCTGGACAGTATTTCCAAACTCATAAGAAAAATTTAGTGTTCCTTCTCCTTGCTGGGACGTCCCATCTAAGTTCACCACATTTTTGCTCACATGTCTTTCAGCTACTACGTTCTCATCACCAAAACCTTCCAGTTCAGTGATCAGCACACGAACTTCACCGACATCTCTGTTACCAGTTATTCGACGTGACTTGAGCTTAACAACCAGAGCAAGGTGGTTATCCTTGACCCTCGTGATGTCGATGTTGAACGTAACGTGGAAGTTCCATTTGGGGTTTGTATTACCTTCTGAGTCAATTGGTGTTTGTTCCTCAGAGGAATGGAGGTTATTGTTGTTGTCGCGAATGGAAACAAGGGCGAAAGGGTTCATTTTTCTGAGTTGAGGTACATTATGTACGTTCTTCAATCCCTGGGCTGACTGAATTACAAGCTCTAAGGCCCTGTAACCCATATGTGAGTGAATGAATGTGTATGTACTGTGTGCTCTGGTTTTGTATTATGTTAGGATTAGCGATTTATAGGCGGTTTTGTATTATGTTAGGATTAGCGATTTATAGGCGCATTGGGGAAAAGAGGTATTATTTGAGTGGGAAGCGTGTCCAAATCTTTTGTCTCACTTTTTCTATTCTATTATGAGAAATGATATGTCCACAATATTTTCACAACAAATCCTAAGTAACAGGTTGTTATTGGTTGTTATTATTGGGGCAAAAAAGTAATCTTAGTGTTAGGTTTAAATTTGAACCTATAACAACTAACCACCTATGAAATGTCGTAAAATTATTGTAAAAATGTTGTGGACGTAGCACCTCTCTTCTATTATATAGTACAAATAAAAACATATCTCATAAATTTAGCATTTAATTAAATAGATGGATATATGGCATCTTTTTTATTTGTGAAGTATATAATAGAGTAGAAAAAGTGAAACAGAAGATTCGAACTCATGAGAATTGGCATGAGCTTATAAAATAATGCATAAAATATGAGTTTATAGATTAAACGGTAAATTACATCTGATTGCCATGAAAATTGGCATGCATATTAAGACCATATAGAACATGTAATCCAACAGTTGGATTTTCAAAATATGAATTCAATAATAAGTTATTGGGTGGTGTAACATTTTTTAGAGTTACGTCAGGTATAACTCGAACTCAACCCTATATTTCTTAATTCGATGTGAATTTTAACAAATCTACCGTTAGATTACATTATCTTCATATATTTTTCATGCTTATAAAATTTCAAGGTAATTAAATATCAATAGTGATATCATCAATCAACTATCTAGATTCAAGTTTTAGTAGTTTAAAATAATACATAAAAAATGAGTTAATAGATCAAATGGTAAATTACATTCGATTTGCATGAAAATTGGCATGCATGTTAAGACCATATAGAACATGTAATTCAACGGTTGGATTTTCAAAACATGAATTCAATAATAAGTTATTGGGTAGTGTAACATTTTTAGAGTTGTGTCAGGTGTAACTCGAACCTAACCCTATATTTTTTAATTCGATGTGAATTTTGACAAATCTACAGTTAGATTATATTATCTTCATATATTTTTCATTCTTACAAAATTTCAAAGTAATCAAAGATTAGTAGCCACATTATCAATCAATTGATTTTAAATTTGTTGTTCTAATTAAATTTTTTCTAATTTTAGATTATGTTTGTGTTACATTACACCTGAGAGAGAGAAATGAGTTCAGTTGAGAACGGAGAGAGTGAACAACGAGGAAATGAGCTAATTTTTTGGATTTGCTCTCCCAAAAAAGACTTTGGCTAGTCTAGTGGAGATCATGATTTTCAAACCGGGACCGTTCAATGTATCGTAAAAGGGAGAGATTCAATGTTTTTAAGGTCGGACCAAAGTCAAATTGAGGTTGAACCGTGATGACGTCATAATTAATTTAATAATTATTTTAATATAAATTAATATAAATACAAAATTTGACTAAAATAATCCCTAAATAAATATAAAGATCTATATTTCAAATGTATTTTTCATATGATAAATTTAAAAAAATTAAATCAAAAGTAAACATAATAAATAAGCAAGTATATAAGTACATAACAATGTCATAATTAATTTGGTTTTTATTTTTATTTTTTTTATAGGGTATTTTTTATTTTTCGTAGGGTGTATATTGGTCATTTTTTAATGCCTAGGGGGCATTTGATTCATTTTTAGCTGTTAGGGGTATTTTGGTCATCATTTTAGGCTAAAGGGGTGTTTTTAGTCATTTTTAGGTTTTAGTGGTTTTTTGGTCTTTTTTTAGGTTTCAATGGTATTTTGGTCTCTTTTTAGGCTTCAAAGGTATATTAGTTCTTTTTCATGTTTCGGGAATATTTCAACCATTTTTTGGGTGGTAAGGGTGTTTCGGTCATTTTTTAAGTTTATTGAGTAAGTTGGCATTTTTTTAGTCTTAGGAGTATTTTAGTCAATTTTAGGGATTAATAAATTATATTTTATTAATTTCGGTCTTTTTTTAGATTTCAAGGGCATTTTGGTCATTTTTCATACTGCATGGGGTATTTCAATCATTTTTTTAAGTTTATGAGGGTATCTTGCCCTTTTTTTAGTCTTAGGAGTATTTTAGTCATTTTAATGCTTATTAAATTATATTTTATTAATTTTGTTCCTCGAGTTTCATCTTATATTTTTATTAATTATTAAATTATATTTTATTAATTTTTAGTATTAAATTATATTTTATTACTTTTAGTGTAGGAAAAAAATCCTTAAAGGCCTATTACGGCAGTTTTAAGAGGCTATTACGGCGGTTTTAAAACCGCTGTTATAGGTTTGAAGTAAAACACCAGGATTTCAAAATTTGAAAAAAAATTTGAAGAATTCATGACTTATTGTGGTAGTTTAAAGTCATTGCAATAAGTGAAAATGTCACCATAATAGGTTTCAAACGTATTACAGAGGTTTTTTTCGCTGCAATAATTGAAATTTTCATCACAATAAGTCCTTCTTACTACTTAAAAATTTTCAAACTTCCCACTTAGTTTTTTTCAGCTTCCCACCACTTTAGCCTTTCATTTTTGGTCTCCCGCTTCTTTACTTCAGATATTTTCCTCTCACCCACATTTTCTCTCTCTCTCTCTCTCTCTCTCTCTCTCATGGATCTTCCTTAACCGCCTTGCTCTATTGGCACTTCATGGAAGGCTTAGCTGCCGTGAGCCATTCCTCCTCCGCCTCTTACTCCTGCCCACCTTGCCAATGTGACTGTTCCTTTCAGCCCCTTCTCTCTATCCCCGAAGGTACTAAGATTCTTTTTTCACTTTTTTAATGTTATTTCTCAAATCTGTTTAAATATGTTTCCTTTTTAATTGTTTGATCTTGCAAATCTCGTGTGTTGATGGGTGCACAGTTTCGATTATTGGGATTTCTTCTCTTTTGGTTTCTTGTTGGGTAATTTATCTGGGTTGGTTTTAGTTTTTAATTATATATGCCATGCCACTTAGTCAGACATGTTAAAGTAACTAATACGTGGTGCATTAATAGATATCTTTTGTGAATCTGTCTTCCATGGTGTCCAATTGGCTTCAGATCTATGCTGAATTGGTACGGAAGAATTTGTATTTAAGTGCCTGATATGAACATTGGACTGGTGTATAGGTAGAATAATTATGAATTGTGCTTTTTTACTCAAAACCCACCATTTCTTTTCCAAAATTTCAAACACAAAAATACTACCCAAAACCACAAACCCTACCCAAAGCAAGGTAAGTCTCTCTAGCACTCACTAGCTCTCTCCCTTGTATCTAGCTTCCAAGTATCCTACTGGTGGAGACCATTTTTGCAAGAAAAAGACTCCTCCTTTTGGTGAAGCAAGGTTGAAGGGTAGGCCCTTTTTTCTTCTTCTTCTTTGAATCTATGGGTAGGAAAATCATGTTTAGGACTGAAAATTTGTGGGTTTAAATCAGAGAACCTGGTTGGGATAATTTTTTTTTTTTTTTTTTTTTAAAAGCATTAATCTTGATGGGGACAACAATATATGGGCACGAAGAAAATGGGAAATTTGATTTTCTCCTTTTGTATTTAGGAATGAAAGTGGGTTTAAGTTATGCCTACCATCTGTTCGACGAAATGCTCCAATAACTCTCTCTATTTTGTAATGTAGAGTGTGTGATGCTTTGTTGTTGTTGTTGTTGTTGGTTGTTGTTGTTGTTGTTGTTGTTCCTATCATACTTTAGAGTTGAACAAACAAATAGGTTTCTTTTTGTCTTTTTCTTTTTAATTTTATTTTTCAATGTGACTTGTTTTGAAAATTTTAAGCTAGCTTATTAGAATCAGTATTACATAGTTGTAGCTTTTGAAGTGCATTTAAGTTTCTTTTTATTCAGTGTTTTGTTTCTAATGATTTACAAGTTTCAATTGACCCAGTCTTAGTTTCATTGATCTCTGAGTTTTGGTAGTGGAAGGATAACAAGAAAGCAAAAATGGATGGTAAGGGAAAGCTACTACAAACTTTATAAATTTCTCATATGTTGTTCTTCAGTGAATTTTATTTGAATATATGGATAACTACTTCTGAATTACTCATTATATGAATTTGTTTTCCTGAGAAGTTTAGGGGTTAGTGTTTTATGTAAAGTTGTATTTGTTGCTTAAAAAAAATTTATGTGCCATCTGACATAATCTGCAAGTTGTTGGAAATCTGAACATGAAATGTGTTTGTTCCTTCATTTAATATGTATGATAACAAGAGCAAGAACTAGATTAATGACCAAAGAAAAGGTTTACTAGCTTGGGGTTCTAGTAATTAAAGTGCTTTGGGTGTAAAAAACTTATGCTCTCAGTGATTAATAAAAAAGCTTTGAGATTTTTTAGCAATTATTCTTACTATTTATCTTTTAGTTAAAACCTTTATCGCTTAATCTTTTTTAAAAAAACTTACCACTTAATTTAAATATTTAATGCTTATCCCTAAAAGTATAATCCCCCTTATTTCTAGATTATCTTCTACAGTTTAGTAAGTTTAGTTACCACTCTTTGCTAAATCCTAAAATTTCTCACACTTACCATTTGTTTATGAGGTATTTCTCTTTCTCTCATTATTGTTTTCTTCATTTTCATTTAATATTCTTGTGTGAGGTTATGGATCATTTTGGCAAGGATAGAGTGAGTAATTTTTTTTTTTCAATATCTAATTTATGGTTTATATTTTATTTTTAATGGGTTTTGTATATGGTTATAGGATCTTTGAATAAGCTTTCAAATACGGGGGAAAAATATTTCCTGGAAAACGTAAGCTTGATGACAGTATTTTCTTGTTGAACTCTTTTTTTATTCTAATCCATGGAACACATTGTAGTTTTTTTTTTTTTTTTTTTACATTACTTTATATAAAATGTTAAAAATTTCATGTTCTTGTTTCCATTTAAATCTTATCCATGATTTTTATTGGGGTACAAATCAGATCAACATGTATTTCATTTTTTTGGTGGTTATGAATTGTCATTGATTCATGACGTATACAATAAAGATCAATATTAATTAGTTTGCACTTTTTATAGTTGTCAATTGAAAATTTCTGTTTCAATTTATCAATGTGATAGGATGATGAGCACATATTTAGATCTGAAAAAATTGTTAATTATACTTAATTTAGCTATGAATGAATGCTGGTGCAATTCTTGAGTAATTCTTATGTTATTACATTATTATTTGTTGTCCTATGCATGATTAGTTATGCATTAAAAAAAAGTAAGATTAAAAGATGTGAGAATATGAAGCCAACCATTTCAGTCCCATCAAGCTCATCTAGATGGGATAGTTAAAAAAAAAAAAATGAAATACTAAAAGAAAATTTGAAAAATACTAAAAGATGCCTATGTTTATAGGACCCAATGTTAACTATGCTAGTTATTTTTAAGACTGCATAATTATATATGTTTTAGCAACTATTATTGTTGTTAGTTATGATTGATATGATGCTTTATATGGAGTGGATAAAATGTCAATTGATAAATTTTGGACGCATCATTTTACTAGATTGTGCACAGAGTATATTAATAGGGTTGAAAATTTTCTTGAGTATGCAATTAAATATTCAATAAATAAAGATATGAAAACCAATTATTTGTGTGTTGATTATAGCAACAAGTATCGTTGGATTGAGGATGAGGTCTAGTATCATCTTTTACTAGTGGATCATGTCTTTCACACAATTGTATTGGAAATATACATATTTATATTATACTTTCATCATATTAATACTAACTAATAGTAAGTAGACATGGTTGGGCCTATAAAAAAAAAGGTAGACATGGCGAGGGAAGGTAAAAGTAAAGCTAGAATTATCACACTAAAAGTTGCTCGAGAGATTACTATTTTTTTTCACCAAAAATTGAATGGAGCTTGGATAACTTTTCCTGAATACCCAAGATTTGAGCTTGAAACTCTATATGCTTTCTATATAGCCCAACATTTTAAGCATAAACAACTAGACAAGGAAGTGAAGAAGGCATTTGTGAGATATGTGAAACACCACTATTCTGATTAGATGTTTTACATTAAAAATTCTACTTTTAAGAAGTTCACAAAGAAAGATGATCATTACAAGAATGGCCCTTCCTTCATTTCTACACCCTTTTGGAATAAAGATGGTGGATAAATGAATGGATGAAGAATGGGAGGTGAGTATAAATGAAATACATGTCATAAATTCTCTCTATCTCTCTTGCACTATCTCTAACCATTATTTGTGGTTTACATTTTTCACAATTGTTATATTATTTTAATTTATATTTAATTTTGATAGTGGTTTAAGTAATCAAATTAAGTTATTATTATTGTTAAATTAAAAAAAAAAAAGTTATTACCGTTGTTTATGACATATTATATGATTATGCTTGATATAGTAATACATGTACTTATTTATTGAAGTATTGATACAAATACAAATTCACTTTAATTGTTTCATTTTAACTCATATTTAATGCTTTTTTTTTAAAGGACTAGTAGAGATGAAGAGGACAACTCAAACAATAATATGGAGGTTGAAAACAACTTGGAGGGTGACTTACGTTCTGTTTGTTTCGATGGAAAACTTTGTGTAAAGATAGTTTTTATGTTTTTCATGTTTTCAGTGTTTGGTAACATAAAAAAAGATGAGTCAAAGGAAAATTACCTTTGGTCAATATAAAAAGTATGACTTATTTTTAGAGACTGTTTTCCATTAAATTTTTTTGGAAAACAACTCTATCTCATAGTAAGTTAAATAAGGGAAGTTAGGAGGTTATTTTCTAACTTATTTAAGTTGCTACCAAACATAGAAAATGAGATAGTTTTATAGAAAATATTTCTTGAAAAATGACTCATTTTCTAGAAAACATTATTGATAAAACAAATAGAGCGTTAGAGGAAAACTAATATAGATCTTGTCATATTTCTAGTTGTATAAGTTTAAAAAAATATTTTTATGTCATGGTTTAATTTTAGGATTTCTTTGTATATTCTATATTTTAAAGTTTGAACTTATGAGAATTTTTATGTTTCGATGGATTAATTTTTAGTAATCATTATACTATTGTAACAGGATAATTAAAAAAAAAATGATATAAAATAACTTAAAAATAAATAAATAATAAAATAATTAAAATATTATCATTGATGACATAAAAATTTGGTCATAAATAACTTTATAATGACAAAAAAGTTCCTCACAATTTATAGAATAGTGACGCCACTTAACTCTTTACAAAAATGTTTTAAGTGACAGTTTAATGTCGTCACTATTATTTCTAATTAATTGCGAGGGGTTAAAAGCCCTCACAAATAAATTTTAATGACAACACTATGCATTTCTAAAAAGTATGTTATCAATTTGAAATTTGCAGATAATTAATTGCGAGGGTATGAAGATTCTCACAAATAGTTGTTAACGACGAATGCTTCCCCTTGCTAAAAATAAGTCGTTGACTTTTTTCGTCATTTGGTAATATATTTGTGAGGGTGGATTTGTTCAATAATGATGGTGGATTGTTCTCGTAAATTATCTATTTGCGAAGGTATGGTTGCAAAATTTCTTTTAGCAACAAGAGAAAATACGATGGCCTTCGAGGGCCATATGCTCTCGCTAATAGCCTTTTGCAACAATATTTAAATTTTTGAGAGGGCATTTTGCCCTCGCTAATAGACTTTTTTCTTGTAGTGAATGTTAGGAACTCATGGGTAGAATTCATCCTTGAAAACTGGCTTGCAATAGGAGAGTGCTTAAGATTATAAACTTAAGCAATGTGAGACATTAGAATCATAACAATTACAAGGCATATGACATAATTTGGGGTTCCTATCATTTTCCTCTCCTTCAAAACACCTTGCCCACAAGGTATTGTTGTGGTTGCCATCTTCATCAAAGGAATTCTTTCAATGAACTAATGCCATATTCATGTACTTCTCTTTGACAAGTGGTCTCATGTATATGACAGTTCCTTCTCTTTTTCTTGAAAAGCTAAGTGATTTTTTCTAGGGAAAACCTATTTCTAGGCCAGGGAAAGAGGTGGCTTGGTGGTTGGCTTGTAAACCCAAATCCAAGGAATCATGTTTGGAAAGAGGTTAATGTCACGTGAAATTAGGAAGTGATTTAGATTTGGAGAAGCAGTTTCCTTTGCTGGCACGTTAACTCAGAAGGAGGGATTTGGGGATTTGATTTTATTCCAAAAACAAATATCTCAACTTTGTATCTGGACGGCCAATGTGTGCATCTTCTTTTAAATCTTCTAAGGCCTTTGCTTTAAATTCGATTGATCTTTAAGGGCCAATGATGAAGTGGGCTTCAATCTTCAAACTTTCATTGGTTCTTTGGACCTTGGAATGTTCTTGGATCCTTAAGAGCTCATTTGATTCTAAAACCATTAGAATTGTTGGTGATCTTTGATTCTCGGTCACCATTTCCTTCTTTGTTGGTTCTTTGGATTGAACTCTAAGGGTAGTGTGTACATGGATATCATTATCCACTTTGACACAAAAATCAACATCTTGACTTGCAACAACAGCAGTAGATTCCTGAAACTTAATTTGTTCTTCAAGTTTAATCGAATTAAGAGATTGTAACTCCTCTTCTATCATGTTCTTGACATCCTTCTTTTGTTTTGAGAGTTTTTGGTGTTGAGATTTGGTTGAGTGGTTTGATAAAGGAAAGAAGGATCGGCAAATTGGAAGATGTACCTTTGTCGCCTTGTGAGGTTTGTAAAAGGCCTTGAAATTCTCATAAACTTTGTTGAACATTCGCCGCAATTCTAGAAAATCTGATCGTAGGTCATCTTCACATGTGTCAAGATCTTCCGCTTTGATACTAAATGTTACAAACCTAGCGGTTCTTAATGGGGATGGATAGGAATTGTAGGGGGGTGGATATGAATTGTAGAGAAATTGACTTAATTCGAGGTAGTCACCTTCTATAAATGGAGAGAGAGAGAGAGAGATGAGATGCACTAAGCAATCAATTGGTCTATTCTTCAATGATATCTAATATTGAATTATAATCATGTATTTATATGAAAATAGCACTAATTTCATTGTCTGATATGACTTAAAATAATTGACTAATTAATTCAACATGTGCTCTATGAATTAAACCATGTGTTAAATGAGGACTCTACTTTTATTTCTACTTTTCTTTGGCGCAATATGCTGACTTGAATTTGCTAGTCCAGATTTAATCTCAAGCTTTTTGTAAAGGCTTCAAGCATGATTTTCTTCTATGATGACATATGCGAATTTTTTTATCTTCTTCTTGATTCTCGTTCGTGCATGATTAGCCTCAAAGATGCAAACATATTATTTATAATCATGTTCTTAGTGAGTATTGTTAGGACATATGTGTTTCACATGTTAGAAACATATGTCACTATTTTACATAATTGGCTAATTATTTGACAAAACGCACTTTACTTGCATTTGGATAGATCTAGGATGTGTTTAGTACTTCAAAGAACAAGAATTCAAGTCCAAGTATTGAATTAATGCAAGTCTGTTCAAGATTCAAGTGTGAAAAATCATGTTCATTAAAGCTCGATAGCTAGCATCTATCGAGCCTTGAAGAGCTGTTCTAGCGTGTGGCTTGGCAGCAGCTCGACAGATAGGGTATCTGTCGAGATTTATGAAACTCAAATTTTCGAGTTTGTTTTTCATCCAATCTGTGATTGTATGTTTGAGCTTTCTTTTCTCACAATCTTAAACATATATAAAAATTATTTTAAGGGCCGTATTAGGTTACACAAACAAGAGCACAATTACAGAAGAGCAAATTGTAACCAGAGACCTAGTTTTGCCCTAGTTCATCTTTCTTGTGAAGAAGCTGTTGTGTTTGTACACCGTAGGGTTTTGTAACCAAGGGGCTTCTCGATCTTTATCGTGTGATGAACTGAAAACTTAGCAGCCAACAATCCTTCTCTAGTTGGTGATTAAAGTCGCGTACTGGGATCTACGCAATTGGTTAGTCACATACTGGAGCCGTGCATTAAAAATAAGATATTGTCACTACAGAACAAGTCCGATTGGGTATTGGGGTATGGGTTCAACTGTAGGTTGGTATAAGGTACTGAGTTTCCTTTACTTGTAATTGCTTGTTTTGATACTAGTGGATTCTCGGGAGTGATGACCTTAAAATCACCCGATGAGGTTTTTGCTGTATTGGTTTTCCCCATTCGTAAACAAATCACCGTGTCAATTTATTTTCCGCTGCACTTTAGTTTATTGGTGATTTGTTTGTGTTAGCACGCGTTTGCATGTTAATTTGATTAATTAATAACCTTGGCTAATTAATCAATCAATTTAACAGAAGGGGTCAATATGTTTTTGTCCTATCAAGTATGGTATGAACTGACCTACATCATAGCCATATATTAGGTATACCACATGAGATACAGGAACAGAGATAGAGAATTAATCTTGACTCTCAACTAACTTTTGCTTTTTGTATGGGCTGTTGTACACCACATGAACTGACTTATATTGGCACAACCTTGATTGTTTTTTGTTTTTTGTTTTTTGTTTTTCCTTTTGTGTGTGTGTGTGTGCGCACGCGCGCAAGAGTGACTCATCCTTCATCAACCCTTGCAATACTCAGCCTTTCAATTCTTATTGTCTTTGAAGATATTGCACCAAGCTTTACAAGATTTCAACTTCGCAAATGTGTCAAATTTTGCATGACCTCAATTATGGAACCTCTTTAAGAGGTACAGTCTTGTACTCAATTTTTTTTATGCATAATATTTTCTTTCTGCACATCAGTGATTTTCTTTTAACATGCTCATTTGAGATGTGAGATTTGGTTTATCCATCTCTCTCAAGTGTGTAATTTTTTTGCTTTTGAAAATACTCACTTGAGATATGTGATTTAGTTTATCCATCTCTCTCAAGAGTGTAAATCTTTTTTTTTTTTTTTTTGAAAATACTCACTTGAAATGTGGGATATGGTTTATCCATCTCTCTCAAGGGTGTTATTTCCTTTTTGTTTTGAAAAAAAATTGAGAAATTTGTTTTACTAAGAAGTTCATTCACATGTCAAAAAAAATTGAGCAATTAGTTTTACTAAGAAGTTCAATCACATGTCAAAAAATTTGAGCAATTAGTTTCACTAAGAAGTTCATTCACATTAAAGGAGTACTGCTAGTTGGTTCGTCTTGCAATTATCTCTCATCCCAAGCAATTATCTCTCATCCCAAGTAAAGGTATGATTTCATACTCACAATATTTGTATGATGTGAAACAAGTAAAAGAGTCACGCCTGTAGCAAGATTTTGATCAACAGGAACAGCTTGTAACCATTGTGACAGATTAGGGGGATATATGTCACAATCCCACTTTGGTGAATATGGGAGGACGAGTGATCAAGGTTGTGGGCTTCGCTTATTTGTTACCTTTCTCTAGATGGATAAATAAAGCTGGTTCATCACCAATACATGAAACTTCAAAGAAGAACATTTGGATAGGCTAAAAAAAAGAAAAGAAGCAAAGTCAGCATCCACAAGTATTTTTTAAAAGAAAAACATAAAGAAAAATTTACACACTTGAGAAAGATGGATAAACCAAACACCACATCTCAAGATGATAAGAAAATGGACTACAGACACAAACTATTTTACAACATTTTTATAAACTGCTGATGTGGCTTTAGCATTTTCCAAATTGTTACTATAAGTAAAAATATGATGTTAGTGATAGGCCGATACTAGAACTAGTAAGAATTTACCATATCAGCAGTTTGTAAAAATATTGTAAAATAATTTGTCTGTAGTATTACTCTTATCTTAAGAATAATGCTACAGACACAAACTATTTTACAACAATTTTACAAACTGCTAATGTGGCTTTAACAATTTCCAAATAGTTACTATAAGTAAAAATATAATGTTAGTGATAGGCCCATATTAGAATTAGTAAGAATTTGCTATTTCAGCAGTTTTTTTTTAAAATATTGTAAAATAATTTGTGTCTGTAGCATTACTCTTATCTTAAGAGTAATGCTACAGACACAAACTATTTTACAACATTTTTACAGACTACTGATGTGGCTTTAGTATTTTCCAAATAGTTACTATAAGTAAAAATATAATTTTAGTGATAGGCCCATATTAGAACTAGTAAGAATTTGCCATATCAGCAGTTTTTTAAAAATATTGTAAAATAATTTGTGTCAAGAGTAATGCTACAGGCACAAATTATTTTACAATATTTTTACAAACTGCTGATGTGGCTTTAACATTTTCTAAATAGTTACTATAAGTAAAAATATGATGTTAGTGATAGGCTCATATTAGAACTAGTAAGAATTTGTCACATCAGTAGTTTGTAAAAATATTGCAAAATAATATGTGTCTGTAGCATTAGTCTTATCTTAATTAAATAGAGATAAATATCCTAATTAAATTGGAATGATAATAGTTAATGATTATTTGTATTAAAAAAAAAAATGTAGAGATAATTATCTATGAGTAACAAGTCTCTAATAAGCTTAAAGCTAGAGATTCGTTGTGAAAATTGTTTAATCCATCTTCCAACCAAAGTAAAGAAGAATTCATATTCGAGTTACGATTATAAATAAGATAGAATCATATGATAAATCTTTTGTAAAATGATCAAAAATAAAGAATTGTACTCATTTGAGGGATAAGCTACTACATATAAAGGTCGTGAAATCAAATTTAGTCCCACCGATCAAGAAAAAAAGTTCCCACCATTAATGTGAACCAAAAAACAAATACTCATTAATGGCCTGTTTGGAAGTTTAGGGAGGGAGGAGAGTAGAGGGGAGTAGAAGAGAGGAGAGTAATGGAAAGGAGAGTAGAGGGGAATGATTATCCTCCACCTTATTTGGATATTTTTAAAATTAAGTAAAGAGGGGGGGAGGAATTAGTCTTTTCATTTGTAATTTTGTTAATATAGTAAAGGCAAATTTGGTAATTCATTGGATCAAGCATTTTTATCCTCCACTCTCCCCTCAAATCTCTCTAATTTGAGAGAATTAAAAATGAGGGGTTAGAGGGAGTTGAAAGCTCTCCAAACCCCTCCAAATCCCTCTCTCTCATTCCTTAAAAAACTTCTAAATAAGGGTATTAAATTACTCTCTTAAATTAAAGTATTACTAAATACGTAACAAATATCGACCAATTGATAGGAACATTTGTCCATTTCTCTTGATTTTAATTAAAGTATTACTAAAGTTGTTGTTATTATTATATATATATATATATATATATATATATAAATACCTCCACAACATTTTCATTGCACTTTTATAACATGTTTTACTTAATAAGTTATTACTAGTTCAAATTTGAATCTATTACTAAAATTACTTTTTTGTTTTCCCGGTAACAATCTATTTCTTAATATTGTAAAATATTGAAAAATTGTAGGACATTTTTTATCCATTTTCTGATGTTTTCAATTAAAAATATTAAAAAGTTATTAAAATTTTATTGAAAATAGAATTATAATGCGCGAACAAGGTCATAGAATACCAGAGGAAAATGGAGAGGCTACCTCCATCTGAATATTTATCCAAAATGCCAATTCAATTATACAGTTCAATGAGGAAATCCACTACAATTAATAGGATTGACATACAGAAACATTACAAATTTGAATCCATTACTAAAATTACTTTTTTGTCTTTTTGGTAACAATCTATCTCTTAAGTTTTATTGTGTAAGTATTGAAAAAATATAGTGAACATGACATTTTTTATATTTTTTACAACTTTTGATGTTTTAAAATTAAAAATGAAAAAAAATCAATAAAATTTTATTGAAAATAGAATTACAGTGCACGAACAAGGTCATAGAATACCGGAGGAAAATGGAGAGGTTACCTCCATCTGAATATTTATCCAAAATGCCAATTCAATTATACAGTTCGACGAGGAAATCCACTACAATTAATAGGGTTGACAAACAGACACACTGATACAGCAGCTTTACCTTTACTATCATTGTGTTGATGTATGAATTATTGATTGTCATTGGGGTCAACACCAATTTATTGTCGTTTATAATTATAAAGCAGAGGTTGATTTTGTCGTTTATAAAAGCAGATAATAATACGTTTGAATTTTTTTTTGATAATCAATACTTTTGAATTTTATTATCAAGGTGGGTGTACGTTTGAATTTTATTATAAAAGCAGATAATGATACTAATATGTGGTTATTTTTAATGGTAACAAATGTCTAAGAGAATTCTTTTACAAATTACTTTTAAGAATATTTTATAATAAAAAAATAACTTATTTTTTATAATTTTTTTAAAAATATAATGAAAACATTCCAAAAATAATTAATTCATTTACTAACCAATTTCCTTACTCTAAGTCCGTGGCACAAGGAATCTTATTGGTTTATCTCAACCCCACCGAGTACAAGCACATTGATGCTCTATCTATAATCATCGGTACGCAGCCACCTTCATCTCCATCCATAAACATTGACTCAACAAGCCAGTCACCTTATGGATTGCAGGGTCTTACAACTTGTGATTCAGTCAGCGCATGGATTGAGAAACGTCAATCGTGTCACAAAACTGAAGCCTTACGCGCTTGTTTCCATTCGCGACAACCACAATAACCTCTATTCTTCGGAGGAAAAAACACCAGAGGACAGAGAAGGTGGTTCAAACCCCACATGGAACTCCTCAGTTACGCTCAACCTTGACATCACCAAGGCCAAAGAGAGCAACCTTGAACTTGTTGTTAAGATCATATCATTCCGGACGGATCACTGGTTTAGGGACAAAGAAATCGGTGAAGTCCGTGTGTTCATCACAAAATTGCTGGAAGGTTTTGGTGGTGAAGCTAAAGCTGATGCAGTAGTAGCTGAAAAACAGATGAGTGCCAGTGTTATGACCACAGACGAAAAGCCCCAAGGAACACTAGTCTTTTCTTACAAGTTTGAGAGCGTGAGTACTGTCCAGAAACCAGAAAGGCAGATCAATTTTCCAGCTGAGCCGCAAAATGTGCAGCAGGACACTGAACAACCTGCTGGGTGGGTGGATCCGTTGATCAAAGAGTTTGGGGGAACTGCGTTGAACAATACTACCGGATTGACAAGTGTAGGTACCTCTGATGCTGCTACAGCCCCGCCTCCGCCTACTATTCAAAACCATGTTGCTACTGCTGTTGAAGATGAAGATGATGATTATGACGATGAAAATTTTGAAGATTATGAATGAAGCTAGATATGGTCATGGAAGTAGCATATAAGGATCTCAAGGGCAGTTATATTATATCTAGGTATGCATGTAATAATAATTTAAGTCCACCTCAAATTAGCTATATGTACTGGTTTTTGTTGCTTCTGTGTGAATCTTTATGTAGTCTTTCTTAGAATATCAAGCTGAGACTGTGAATTATCTTAATGTTCTACTTCTACTATGTGTATCAGTACTGTTTCTATTTTGGGGATGATAATTAGTAGTTGTTGTGCTCACTTGGTAGTAGCATTCAGTTGATCAGTTGCACTAACAATCTCTAAACTATTCTTCTGATATAGTATACATTAGTTTTCATTTTGGCAGTGTTTGCTCTGTTTTTGAGTTCATGTAATTTCGGACTTAATCAGATCGTTGGAATCATATTCCTTATTTTTTTTTATGTACATATAGGGTGGAGCAAGAAATTTTTCCGGGATAAGACCAAATGATATGCATATGTTTGACCCACTCATTATTGTATGTACTAATAAATTTTCAAGCATCAATTTTTAGACATAATTACAAATTTATTAATTTTGACATGTTTGTGAGATTTTTCATATAAAATTATTGGTACCAAATATTGCACTATGAAAATTTATTTTGTAATCAAATATAAACTATCAATTGGTTTAATGTTCCTCAAAAAAAAAAAAAAAATTGGTTCAATAAGTAAAAGGCAAAAATAAAAATAAAAAAAAATCATCTACCATAAAATAAATAAATAGAAAATGAAGTAAAATACTAAAATAGAAATAAAAACGGAAATAAAGAAGAAGAAGAGTAGAGAGATTGAAGAGAGTTAGGCCCTGTTTGGTTATCATTGGAGTGAATTCATTTTCTCTTTTCATTTTTTGAACTCATTTTTTGTTTCTTAAATCTTGAATTCATTTTCTCTACTCAATTCATTTTATGTTTGTCATTATTTTTTAGTCTAGATTGTTCTTTTTCTTCACTTTATATTTTTCAA
Organism: Castanopsis chinensis; assembly: GCA_032878915.1. Classification (NCBI taxonomy): domain Eukaryota; kingdom Viridiplantae; phylum Streptophyta; class Magnoliopsida; order Fagales; family Fagaceae; genus Castanopsis; species Castanopsis chinensis. Next base: position 1,086,102 of record JAVQMG010000098.1, on the reverse strand, counting down.
TTAAAAATTCAACACAATTGAGAGAGTGTGTGTTTTTCAGTGTTAATGGGATCTACAGATTTAGGTTTTTTACAAAAATGCCATTATATATATGTTTAAGAAAACGAAAATACTAAAAAATTGTATTCAAATTTATTTTTTAATGCTAAAAATAAAAACTAAATACAAATACAAAACTAAACAAATTTTTAAGAGGTGAATCCCGTAATAAACTGAAAATGAATACAGAATATGCCACTTTTTTCTCAAATCAATCAGGCCTTAGTGTGAGACGACTATGAGAAGACTTGCATTTGCATTGACTCATAAGATCTTTCGGCAGGTGGCTAGAAAGTAGAATATTGGAAAATAATGCAAATTATATAAGTGGTAGAGTTTTGTTATGATGACGTGTTGGGGGCCGGGAGGAGAGATTTTTGAACGAAACAATGACACATGGGGGCAGTCAGTTTCATTTGGGGGCCAGCTTTTACAAAAGTACTTTAGGGCCTATTTTTTTGGGCTAGCAATAATGTTTTTTTGGGACATTTCCGCCCCTCTCCCTCCCACGTGTTTTGTATGGAAATGTACTGCATAGACTATTAATTGGGTTAATAAATAAAAGGAAAAAAAAATCATCAACCATAAAATAAATTAACAAATAGAAAGTGGAGTAAAATAGAAATGAAAAAAGAGAAAGACGAAAAGTAAGCATAGGGAAATTGAAGAGCAAAAATGCTAGTATTTAAATAAAACTCAGGACTTGTTTATGTAGTAAGTTATAAATGATAAAATAAAAGTAGTAGGTTTATATTTTTACTATTCATAATTTATCATATAAATAAGTTGCGACAAAATTGTAAATTTTTTTTTTTGTTATGATATGTATCATTACTTTGTTGAACAGAGCTTAGTGTGAAACTTTGAGAAAGACTTGTTGCATGCAAAGACGAGGTTTTTGGAAGGTAGCTAGAAAGTAGAATATTAGAAAAATGCAAATTGAAAAGATGAAGTGAAGGGAGCTAATATATAGCACTAAACTGATAAAAATTGTAGGATGATGATGCTTTGCAGGAGGAAAGCAATGACACATGTGGGCCAGTCAATAATGCTTTACAAAATATTCTTTATTAGGTCCTATATTTTAACCAGCTATAATGTCTTTTTGGACATTTTTGGGGGCATAGTAAAACGTGGCTCAGCATAAAAGTATGCAACTTACTCAAGAATGGTTGGACACAATGTTTTGTATGGAAATGCACTGCATATTTGTTTTGTTTGGTACTCTTTTTATCATTTTGCTATGAATTTTCAGCTTCTGTACAATATGGCATTCATGGTTGTTTTAGGGTTTGCTTAAACTACTAGTTCTGAATATACCTTATTTTAGTTTGTCTATTGAAATAAAATATTTCCAATACTAATCTATTCCGTGTACCATTTCAAGGTTAATATATATATATATATATATATATATATTTTTTTTTGAGAAATGTGTATATATATATATATATATGTATATATATTTTAAGATCTCAAATAAAGTGTACACATTATAATTAAAAACAAGGGATTTATTAAGGACATACATTAATAAACCATTTTAGAAAATTTTTAATGTAAAAATAAAAAAGTAATTAACTATTTTGACAACTTTTTAAATTTTTCATAAAAACTTTTTCAAAATAGATAATTAAGGGCACATATTAACTAGACAAAAAAAAAAAAAAACAATTGCTTTTGAGTTTTTTTATAAATAAAACTAACATTTTGGGTAATTCCTCCTAAGGAATCTTCCAAGAAGGTTCACTAACAACTCCTTTTTCCATTTCCCAAACCCACCCACGTGAAAGCAAACAATTGAGTTCCTTTTGTCAGCTCATCATCACCTAACAAGTGTAAATCAACGTACAAAAAATAAAATTGAAAATTTCTTTTTCATACTTATAGAATTGACAAATTTTATTAGTCCTTGTTAACTTGCAATTAACATTTTTCTTTTTAACTTACCATCACTAACAATCTGCTACATTAATGGGTGTGAAATTGTACCTGATTGCTTCAACTTTTTTTTTTTTTTTTTTTTTAACATTCCAGCCAAATCTTAAATTTCAGATGGTATTGACTAAAACTGTCCAAAATGCCCAAAATGATCCAAAATGGGTCGAAATTTCATCTGAGTTGGAACATGGGGGTTATCATTTTGATTTGCATACCAATAGGAGAGTTTCGATCTATTCTGTTAGGATTGAAATAGTATTCAAAACTATTAAGAGTTGTTTCTTGTAAGTTGTAATTTAGCCAAATTTAAATTATCTCATGGAAAATGTTTATTGTACACATAGTGAGTGTTTGGACTTTGGATTCAACTTATTCATGGCTGCGTTTTCTTGTTGCGCATTTTTTTTTTTAAGCTGCAGTTGTTAACTTTTCTCTCGTGAACAGTGCATCCATACATTGTTCACGGGACCCATAAACTTCACTTTTTAGTAACTTTTTCATTAAAAATGGGTCTCACGATACTATTCACACATTTAAAAATTATTCTGCTACAGTATTTTTTGTTTTCAGTTTTCAATTTTCAGCAATAAATTTTATCCAAACAGACCCATAACACACTCTCCAAAAAAAAAAAAAAAAACTGTAACGGTTTTGTAGTGTGTGTAATCCACCATACCCATCCCTCATATGGTAGCTACATATTCCAAGGGCAGAGAGAGAGACATGATTCTTGTTGTTCATAAGTGCATTGGCAAATGACCATACCCACACATGTTGCGTGGTTCTTGGCGAGAATTACAGGCTATGAGATTATCTTGACGTTAGTTGTGAAGGAAAAATAAAAGAAGCCAGGTGTTATTTTTATTCTTCGTACATAGAAGTGGAGCATAGTAAAGATCTTGATTGATAGTTACAATTCATCAAAAGAAAGTATGATGCACTATGGCCATGAGGTTTTCACCTGTTGGCCTAACTTTGATTATAAGATGTTTTGGCCAAAATTGACATTTGTCCCTTTCGCCCAAAACAAGTAGCAAAATGCTCTGTTTTGAAACTCAATTTTTAAAAAATCAAGTTTCAATGAAAAAATTAATTTAATGAAAATCGAGTTACTTGCAAAATGTTACATGGAACTCGAGTTCCATGTAATTTTTTTTTTTTAAAAGTTTTTTGCCTATAACTCGATTTTTTAAAAATCAAGTTTTTCATTGAAACTCGATTTTTAGAAAATCGAGTTTAAAATAGGGGCATATGGCAAAATTGTTTCAGAACAGGAACATTTTGCTTGTTGCTTTGGATGAAAGGGGCAAATGCCCATTTTGGCCAAGATATTTTAGATGTATTCTTTTTCTTTTGATATTGAACATATCTAGAAATTACGTATATAGAAATTCCTTTATTACTTGGTGTGTGTGTCTATATATATATATATATATAGAGAGAGAGAGAGAGAGAGTTTTGGTAATGGTCGGATATCACAAGATATTACTTAACCAAGCGTGAAAGTAGATTAAATCATCAATAAAAATTGATGTAATTGGGTCATTGACTCATTGTTTTAGGTGGTATTTGTGGATCTTAGAAGGGAAGGTTTGGGAGAAGTGCGAATTTACCTTTTCTGACCTAGTTATATTTCGTTTAATTAAAATAATTTAGTATTTCTTTGTCTTTTCTTTCAAATATTTTCATTTGATTATTTAGCTACAATGATTAATAATTTAACTTGATTTTAAAATTTTATATTCTTCTCAAATCTAAATAAAACATGTGCAAATTTTTTAAAAGAACACGATTTGAATAGAATATTGTCTAAAATATGATTTTGGATATAGACTGAAGTAAGACTATATAACTTTAGAAGAGTTAATTTATAGACTATGATAGGCCCAATAAATGCCAATGTCCAAACGAACCCATCGGACACCATCGTCCACACAGATCCAGCATGGACGATGAAAGAGAAGCCACAAAGTGGGCATTCAATATCCCAAACGGTTACAGATCAGCAAGAATACCATTGGGATACTCATCAAAGTCCACATTGAATGAACTCAAAGGCGTTACAAAATAGGCACTTATGCCATCATAAATGGAATACTACGTCTAAAAGAAAAGATATATATATATATATATATATATATGTGTGTGTGTGTGTGTGTGTGTGTAGGCATTTCAGAACTAAACAAGATACATAAATACAAAATACTAATACTTTTACTACTCATTTTAGCTCTCACAAACCAAGCCCTCTCTGCCAATTCCATTCATTGACTTTATCATTGGAGACTCTTTGGCTGGCACAACACCAATGACCACTCAGAAAGGACTCTGTTCTTAACCTTGCAGGTATGAAGAAGAGCTAGTCTAACCTATTTGGACGAACCTAATCGACTGACGATCTCGGCATCATCAGACTAACTATATTTTTGACCCAAACAATGGGAGTTATACATTAGCATAAAAATTAAAAACTAGTTTCTTTTGTGGTGTATTATGGCCTTCACATAATTTTGGGTCTAATTACAAGGATCTAGCTTGATCACAGTCATAAAATAATGAAATTTGCTAAGAATATGAAATCTAATAACATAGTTATTGTTTCAACTCCAGCGAAATTCTTTGAAGTTTTTGAACTCATTACAAATTACAATTTTGACTGCTCTAGAACACTTTGCAAATTATAATTTCATTTTTAGTATTTGCATTTCATTTGTCCAACGTTCCATTTGAATTGAAAAACATTTATAAGCTTATTAAGTTCTATTCTAATATAACCATGTGAGCTCATTTATTTTACTTGTAAGTGTTCTTTATCTAGTTAGATTATTTATTGAGTTGTCAAACTGAACCCCCCTCCCCCCCACCCCCCCTCCTCTTTCTCTCTCTTTCAAATTCAAATAAGGATTAACAAGTGTCGTGGCAGGGGTGTGCGCATAAGAGTTGTTTAGGAATATTTTGAAGTAAGATATATTAGGCGTATTCAGTATTTTATGCACTTGGAATTTGGACTTTATTTTGATTAATGCCACGGAGACTTTGAAAATTAAATTATTGGTTATTGGATTTAATTTTACCTACTAATTGTTCGAGGATTCTTTTACTCTTTTATGTAGACCTTGCAAGCTTGTTAGGTGAAAAGTTTACAAGTGTGTAGTCATTGTCATGTTTCTAGCCTACTGGTTTGGTTGGGGGCATGACAATAAAATAGAATTAGAGTAAACTATATAATGCTATGTGACTTAGGGGCACTACAACACAATGTGGGCTTTGATGAGGAAGATAAGAATTTAAGTAGGAGAGATTGTGATACCTTAAATTGTGTAGATTTGATTGGATTGGATTGCTTAAGTGTGTGCTGTACGAGCATGTGCTGAATCCTGCATCGAGTGTTTAACTGTTTATTAGGTGAATCTTGAGTTTGTAAGTGATTACGATGAGCCTCAATTGTAGCCTGACTAAGTCTTTTGGGTTATAAGTGCAAATGTGGCAAGGGCTATACTTGAGTCATTACAAAACAGTGCTAAATCCCTCTCCTTTGAGTGTTACTCTTTGTGAGATCTGTTTAGAGTTTTACTTTGAGAGTTTTTCCTTTAATCTAAACCATTGACTCCTTGAAGCCACAAAGAATTGGTGTTATTTTTGCCCGGAGTTTCGGATTGTGGATGGGATTCTTTGGTAAAGGAGATTTGAGTAGAAGGATTCGAGAGGTTCTTGAACCATTGCAGTAGGAAGGAAAGTGAGACGTTTGCAAGCATTACAATTTATAATAGAGATTTTAGTTTGAAAGGTTTTGTAAGTGGATTTTTGTAACTCTTATTTCTAATGATTTTTTACAGGGTTGGATCCATCATAGTGGTTTTTCCTTTGTATAGTTTCTTCATTGGTTTTCTACTTTACTACCTTTTATTCCTTTCATTATTATTGTTTTTGAGTTGGTGATGGATAATTGAGGTTTAAATATTATTCCATACTATCTGTTTAGAATAATTCATAACTTTGATAAATTTATCGGATGCATGACTAACAGAATCTTTGAATTTGTATAATGACTTTTTTAGTGTATGCAATGTGTAAGAAACTAAATAAGATTTTTGACATTATATGATCCTCAATGGTCCAATGACATAGAGTATGTTTCATTTTTTCATTTTATATTTTTGATAAGGAGTTTGTTTCAATTTTAAGTTTCCGCAAAGGTATGTCCATTGCCCATGTATAATCTTCTCATTCTTTTTTTGGGTTACGTGAGGGATAACGTTGGCCCTAATGCCATATAAAGGTCATGAAGTACAGTTTGGTCCCACTATTAATGTCAACCAGTCAACAAATAGCCATGAAACGCGTGTAGGAAATAGACTTAATCGCTTACCTCCCACTTGATGCCCATCTCTTTCATTTTCTCGGATGATCGCAATGAGAAAGTGACGGAAGATATATATTCATCCATTTCTCTGTTTTTTTTTCAATTCTCAAAAAAAAAAAAAAAAAATTTCTCTGTTTTTTTTTTTTTTTTTTTAGTTAGAGTAATACTCGACAATTACAAAATATATTGTGAAAATATGTTAGTAATTTAAAACATATGGTTTTAAACATTTATTATGGCTTACTTAAAAATGAAAAAAATAATAATTAAATTAAATTCTTCGGTCACACACCTAGGGTTGGCTCAACAATTTTTGGGGCCTTAGGTAAAAATTTTAAATGGGGCATTTTTATAATTAAATATTAATCAAATAATATATATATATATATATATATTGAATTTTTTTTATTTAAAGTCCATTTTTCTTGCTTTTTGAGATGCAAAATTAATAATTCAGTTTTTGTGTTTAAGTTCCTTTAACATTTTTTTTTTCAATTGATAATATAGCTAATCCACTTAATCTTTCTTGTGACATAGTAGACCTTAAATAAGATTTTATTAATTTTAATTTTGAAAAACTTCTTTCTGCAGATGCAACCATAACAAGTATTGTTAGTGATATTCTATAAGCAATATATGCATTTGGAAAAGAATCTAGTCTTTTTAAATAATTAAGTACATTAATTGGAGTATTTTCATCTATTTGCACAACTTCTTTTAAAACTATTAGTTCTGAATATAAATCAAAGCCATCAATATCATAATAAACATCATGTTTGAGAAAACTTTCAAGATTAAGACAATATTTTTTCAAACTATTATCATCTAGTGCTTTTAGTTTTTCAAAATTAAATAAAAGACCAAAAATATCCTCATATATTTGAAATTGTTCAAACCTACTTTCAATGGATGAAATAGCTTGATCTACTATATATAAAAAAATAATTAATTCTAAAAGATTCTTCAGCAAATTGTGCTATGTCATCATTGGCATTCTCATCAAATTGTTTCTTTTTACGAATTATAAGTTTTTCATGAAATATAGGCTCTATTTCCATTTTGATTGCAATCTCTTTAGATGAAATCATAGCATATGTGAATCCATCTTCTCTATATTTTTTAAAAAAAGATATGGGACCCTTTAGTTGATCTATGGCAACATCAATATGCATGTCTTTTTTTTAACTAATAGAGTTGACGACAAATAATATATCATACCAAATAGTCATGCCTAACAACAATTCAAAACTTTCAAGCTCATATGTTGCCAAACAATTAGCTTCACTTTTTGTTTTAGGATCTTCACTAGTTTTTGCTAATTGCAACAAAGCATCTCTTATTTCTAAAGCTTGAAATTTTATTGCTTTTACACTTTTAATTCGACTTTCCCAACATGTTTGTGACAATGGTTTAAGAGTTAAACTTGAAACATTATTTGGTAAAATTTTCCATCACTTTGAGGAAGAAGAAAACAATGTATATATACATTGTACTACTCCAAAAAAAGATATAGCTTTAGGACAAGAATTGGCCACATTGCATAACACAAGGTTAAGATTATGAGAACCACATGGTGTGTAAAATGCTCTAAGGTTTATATCAATTATTCTTTTTTGTACCCTTTGTTTTTTCCCTTTCATCTTAAACCCATTGTCATATCCTTGTCCACGTAAATCATTAATATCAAGTTCAAGACTTTTTATTACACTTATAATTTCATTAAAAAGACCTTTTCCAAAAGTATCATCTACTTTTAAAAAATCTACAAAATGCTCATCTATTTTTATTGGACTAGTTGAAATGTCCACATATCGTAGTACTAGAGTCATTTGTTCTTGATGACTTACATCAGGAGTACAATCAAGTATAATTGAAAAATATTTTGCTTCCTTAACCTTTTTAATAATTTTACCTTTAATTTCATTTGCTAACAATTGTATCAAATTCATTTTGTATATTATGTCCAAGATAATGATTATTGACAGGCCACAAATGCGTTGACTCCTTGTGATAACTTAGATTAATTAATTAGCACAGTTTTTAATTAATCAAATTAACATGCAATATCACGTGGCAGCACAAACAAATCACTGAAACTAAGTTATGCAGCGGAAAATAAATAACACGGTGATTTGTTCACGAATGGGGAAAACCTTACGGCAAAAAAACCACCGGGTGATTTAAGGTCACCACTCCCGAAACTCCACTATTATCACAACAAGCAGTTACAAGCAAGGAATCCCAAGTATCTCACCAACCTACAGTTGAACTCTTACCCCAATACTCAATTGGACTTCTTCTGTAGTGACAGTTTCTCCTTTCAATGCACGGCTCTCAAGTACGTGACTAACCAGATGCGTGGATCCAGTACGCGACTTCAAACACTAACTAGAGAGAGAGAGAGTTGGCTGCAAAGTTCTTCAAATCATCAGAGATGAACTAGGGCACGAACTTTGTCTTTCTGATCACAGATTGCATGAACAACAAGTTCTCAAACAATGTGCAACTTGTATCTGCGACCACTTGTTGATGGCCCTTAAAATAATCCTTTTATATGTCTAGGGTTAGGAGAAAAGAAGTCCCAAAGACACACTCACAAATTGGACTTGAAACAGAACTGAAAATCTGTTTTCTTTAATTCTCGACAGATAGAGGTGTCGAGAGGTGTCGAGAAGCTGTCGAGGCTCGGACAAAACAGCTTCTTTAAAGCTCGATAGATGCATCTGTCAAGGTATGTGTCGAACTTTAAAAACTTGCACTTCCTTGCTTGTTTCTTGGACAGACTTTGTAGGCTTCAACACTTAATCTTGGACCACTGTTTCTTGAAGTGTTAAACTCATCCTAAATCTACCCAATTACAAGTAAAGTGCGTTTTGTCTAAGGATAAGCCAATTACATAAAATAGCGACATATGTTCACAGACTTGAACTACATATGTCCTAACAATTATGAATTGCACCATGTTCAATACGTCGAACATGTTCTTGCATTACTGGATCAAATTCTACAATCGTTTCAATTAGACTTAAAAATTTTCCATTATTTTCTTGATATATCTTTTCATTTTTTCCATGAATGGCCAAATTATTTTTTCCAAGATTTTTTACTACAACAATAATTCTTAACAACATTTTTTCCAATGATCTTTCTCTTTGTTAACTTGTTCTTGGAAATTTTTATCAATTGTTTTATTTTTCAATAATCTCATTTCTAAATCAATCCAAGCATTCATGTTAGTAACATGCTCTTTGCTTGTTTCATGATTTTTAATCTTATTGCTAATATTCCTCCAATCATTAGTTCCTTCATTAGTAAGTTGATATGTACCACTACCATGCGTTGTTGAATTAAACAACTTGCAACAAAAAAAAATGCTTTATCCAAATCTTTTGAATACACTAGCCATCTTCTATCAAATTTCTCCCCATTTGATAACTTTTTAAAATAAAATGTAGTAGAAAAATGTCTACGATCTTTATCTAAAGGAAAATTTAGATCATTGTCTCTAATTGGACCCTTTTCTACTAATAAATCTCTTAATTTTGTATCAATATTTTCCTATTAACTTGGATCATAGATATTATAAGTAAGTAGGTTACTCATTTTTTTCATTTTCTTCTAAATTATTTTGTTTTTCATTATCAATTATTGTTACATTAGATGTTTGAACATTATTAGGACTATCTTCATTATTCTCTTTTTGTTGTATAATTTCATTATCTTCCAACTCTTTTTGATAAGTTTCTTGTTCATTTGTAATATTTTCACCCAAACTTTCTATTGTGTTTTTTTTAGTACTAGTAACAAATTTATCCATAGATCCTTTTTGAGATTCAATTTGTTTTTCAATTTTTCTCTTTTTTAGAAGTTTTTCATATCCAGATAAATATTTTTTAGTAGACATTTATAATGAGAAAATATTTATAGATAAATGAAACATAAAACACAATTTATAATTAAAAATGATAATTTAACTAAAAATAAAATTTAAAGTATAGAACAATAAAACCTGGTTATTGCAATTTTTCTAAAGCCTTGACCACTTTAAAATTTAAACCTGCATAAATAAAAATTAATTTAATACATGGTTTAATAAATTAATGTCACTATAATACAAATGAGTTGTTATAATACACATCAAATTATTAATTGGTATAATAATTTATAATAATAGATAAAGTATTAGATAAAATAACAACAAAAGTGTGAGAAACCGTGTAAGACTTTGGGTTGTATAGCCTGTACTCCTATAAACAAAAAAGTGAGAAACCCTCCACTACTCCTATCATCCATTCATGATTCATCCTATGGCTAAGTTTTAAAGAAAAAACGTGTCCTATCAAATATCAATTATCATGGCAGAAAATGGTCCAGAGAGGATCAGAGGGGCAGAAAAGCTAAAAAAAAAACGTGTCCCATCCCATCAAACAATTGTGCAAAGTGTGAAACAAACTAAAAATATATATAATTTAAGTTAAATAAATAGAAGATTCAGAGTCTTCAGTTTCGAAAAGACAAAGAGAAAGAGGAAAAACTGAAGAAGAATACCTCTGGTAACTGGTACGCTGGAATCAACCCAGAAAAATTTCAAGCTAGACTGATTGAGTTTATGGAAACAGATCAAGAATCAAGATGAAGATGAAGAAAAGAAAGGTAAAACCATAAGAAAATAGATGGAGAGGTAGAGAGATAGAGAGATGAGAGGTTTTTCTTTTGTTTTCGAAATTTATAATCTCTATTTTAGCATATTTCAAGATAATTACGTTATATTATTAATGAATTTGTCTGGTCTTAATTTTGATTTTAGCATATTTCAAGAATGGGTTAATAGATTTGTCCCCTAAAATTTAATTTTGTTAGCTGAAGTTTGACTATTTTTATTTTTTTCCTTTTTAATCTTTTGCATTTTAGGATACAATGGGGCCTTTTTAATGCATTTTATTAACCAATAAAAGTGCTTAAATTTTTTTTAATTAAAATATATAGATAAATATATTATATATATAATTTCTTTTACAAGTGGGGGTCTTCTTTTATTTGGGGGCCTTAGGCGATTGCATCAATTGCATCACCTATTGAGCCGGCCCTGTGCACAGCCTCCTCCATAAATCTCAGCCATGCCATCTACAAAGATTTAATTATTAAAGTATTCTTGAATAAGTTTGTCATCTACAAAGATATTAATTATCAAAAGTCTTCTTGAATGACCACAGCACATTTTTGATGCGATAATCACTCTATAAGTATAAATTTTTGTGAGGTGTAGGGAGTAAGGGTCGGGGTTCAAGTCTCCAGGAGAGAGTTTCGTACACATGATTAGGCTAGAGTAGAATTTTTATCTTTGTATAAGAAAAAAAAAAAAAAAAAGTCTTCTTGAACTTTATCTGTGTTTGCTTAGGCTTCTATATAAGTAGATGAAGAGTGATGCTACATAAGCCACCTTATATTTCCAAGCCTAACATAATAGAATACACATTCACTCACATCCATACGCGTCTCTCCAAAGTCCACCCAATATGAGTTACAAGCCTTTAGAGCTTGTAATTCAGTCCACTCAGGGATTGCGGTACGTAAATCATGTCAAAAAAAATGAAACCTTGTGCTGTAGTTTTCATTCGCGACCACAGCAATAGCCTCCATTCCTCTGAGAGAAAAACATCGGTTAACTCAAAAGGTGGTTCAAACCCTACATGGAACTTCAACGTTAAGTTCACCGTCAACCTTGCCGTAGCTAAGGAGAACTGTCTTGATCTGGTTGTCAAGCTTAAGTTGCGTTGGAAAACTCACGGTTTAAGGGACAAAGATATCGGTGAAGTCGGTGTGCTCATTACGGAACTGCTAGAAGGCTTTGGTGATGATCATGATGCTACAGAAAATAAAAAACATATGAGTAAAAGCATTGTGACCTCAGGTGGCGAGGCACAAGGCACACTAGCCTTTTCTTATAAGTTAGGGTGGATTGTGGAGCACTCACCTATTGATCTGAATGTGAAGTAGAGGCCTAAAAGAGCTGTTAATGGCTTCGCACGTCCATTTGTTGAGGGGTTGGGAGAAGGATTAAGCTCGGGGCTAATGGGTGTGTTGGGCATGGCGTTTTTCTATGATGATGACATGCCTAATGCTAAACAGCTTGATTGAATAGCACAAACCACCAAAGCAGATAGACTAATTAATCCACTTTCGAATACATAGCTTTTGAGGTGCATGGGCTTGCATTATCACTTAGATATCATATAACCCTTTAGATTCCTATAATTCCTTGACTTGTTGATCACACCTAGTTTCAAGAATATTCATCTTCATTATCATCTATTAGTGTTGTATTAGTCATTCTAAGCAAGTCTTCTAACGATTACTAATCGAGTTGTAGTGTATTGCCGGTGTAATGTCACTACAAGAAAAACAGACTACTGCGGCGGGCTAAAAGCACTGCTAAAGCCCAGAAAAGCACTGCTAAAGGTACATTTTACCTTTAGCAGCGGGTGCTATTGCGACAGTTCTTCCTGCTATTGTTTTGGTCTATTGCGGCGGGCAGTACACTGTCGCCATATGAGGTTAGAATTTAGCGGCGGGATATGCGCGCCGCTATATGGCTTCATGTACAACCAACCATATGCACCTTTTAGCGGCGGTTACACCTGCCACTATATGTGTGAAGCTTTAGCGGTGGGCTATAAACGATGCTATAGGGCTTCAATTTAACATAATTTTAGACCTTTAGCGGCGCTTTTTGCTCGCCGCTATAGTTAAATTTTTTTTCCCTAGGTTTTAAAACCACAGTCCTATTACAAATAATCTGTAATAATTTTAGTTCTACTAAAACAATACCACAATACTTTCCAATTTTAGTTCCCCTAGGTTTCAATTGGGTTTTAAAACCACTATTTGTCAATAACCTGTTCAGAGACCTATTTCAAAGAACCTGTAATAATTTTGGCTCTATTAACACAATTCTACAAACATAACTAATTAACAACACCACAAATGTTTTCAAACTAACATAATATTAGCATAGAAATATATTATCAAATACATAATATTGTCTATTACCACCATTATAAGATTAACAAAAAAGAATGTGGTACTTTGAATAAAACAACTGCTCAATATAAGTTAATACCATAATCAAAGTTCCAAAGTGTTTAAAAATATCCTCCAACACTTGCAAAAAATGCAGTTTTAGCAATGAAGTTCTTTGTACACAAAAGAGTCCTTGAATACCAAGATAAAATCTATAAGCTTCTTTGGTGATGGGGTGCAGTTGATGATTTTTGGATAGATGGAGATTGTTGGACTGGAAGAACATCCTACATACAAATTATGATTACTCAATAAGTGCATATAAATGGAATAGAATGACAAGAAAATATTACCAAGGCAAAAAATGGGAACAAGTTCAAACAGTGTCCTATCATATCAGCTAATAGCTAGCATCAAATCTATTTTCTACATTGCACAGAACTTTTGATTTCAAATGGCTGACTAAAGAAATTAAATGCACCTGGTAAATAAATTTCAAATGGCTAACTAAAGAAATTAGCATAGTGAAAAATATAGTCAACAAACTAGAGGGGCATGCATACAAAATAAACAAATACAACCATCATAAAAATTGAATGTTAAGACATGTTAAGGTCTCTATTATGGAAAATAGAGTTCCACCATTTCTAAGAATTGAATTACTTTTAATAAGTCATTAAAGTAAATGTTGGAAGGTCCAACAATTGGGTCATGTTACTATGTGAAACTGGAAATCTCAAACCAATTAAAATTGTGGTTTTGTGAACTAAAATGACATGATTGACTGCTTGGTTTTAGAACAATTTGAAATGGGATAAATGCTATTAGCCAACTACATGCCATACATGCTAGCTGCTATAATTAGGGTGGAATGTAACTTATCAAAATAAAATAAGGTGTTCTAAAGACAAAAAAGCAAAGAACCTAACATACTACAAATTGCTACTATCATTTAATAGCATCCAAAACTGTAAATATACTATAAGTATGTCCATCACATTCCAAAGTAGGCTAAGGAGAGTAGTATCATATCTATGCTAGCCTAATTGACTAGTCAAGTGACCCAACAACCAGCTATGTTCCAAAGAAAAAAATGAATTTAAACGCAAACAAAAGTTATCAACACATTTGTTAATTATAACATCATTACTAGGCATATTCTTTAGGAATGGATATCTCTTTAAATACCCCATTTCATTTTAGTGTTCCTCATGTGTGAAAAAGATAGAGAGAAGCCCCTAAAATGAATTAATCGAATAAAAACAACTCAACAAGAATCATCCAATATTACACAAAACAGTTAACGCTCCTGATAGGCCAAGAATATATTGACCCCTTGTGATAAATTAATCAATTAATTAGCCAAGTTAATTAATTAATCTAATTAACATGCAATACGCGTGGTAGCACAAACAAATCATCAACTAAGTTAATATGCAGCGGAAAATAAAGTTGACACAGTGATTTGTTTATGAATGGGGAAATCCTCTAAGGCAAAACCCTATCGGGTGAATTTAAGGTTACCACTCTCGAGAATCCACTATTATCATAACAAGCAGTTACAAGTAAAAGAATCCTAGTACCTTATACCAACTTACATTTGAACCCTTACCTTAATACCTAATTGGACTTGTTCTGTAGTGACAATCCCTCCTTTCAATGCACGGCTCCTAGTACATGACTAACCAATCGATGCACGGATCCAAGTACGTGAAAACCACCAACTTGAGAAGGATGTTGGCTGCAAAGTTCTTCAGTTCATCAACACAATGAAGATCACGAAGCTCCTTGCTTACAAAACCATACGGAGTGCAAACACAGCAGCTTCTTTAAGAGAAAAATGAACTAGGGCATGTCTCCAGTCACACTATGCTTGTGAAAAACCTTTGCATCAAGTTTTACTCACTTGTATCTATTGTGACGGGCCTTAAAATAATCCTTATATATGTTTAGGGTTGTGAGAAAAGAAAACCTAAACATGTATACATGGATTGGTGTGAAATCAGATTTAAAAAACTGATTTTCGTAAATCTCGATAGATAGGTTATCTGTCGAGCAGCTATCGAGCATTGGGCTGAAACTCCCTTTTAAATCTCGATACATCATATCTATCAAGTTAGCTATCAAGGTATAAAATCCAACACTTCTTAACTTGATTCTTGGATAGATTTGCATGGCTTTAACACTTGGACTTGAACGCTTGTTCCTTGAAGTATTAAACACTTCCTAGATCTACCAAATTACAAGTAAAGTACGTTTTATCAAATGATTAGCCAATTCTAAATGACATATGTTCCTAACATGATTTACATATGTTCTAACAATCTCCCTCTTTGGCAATCTGTGACAAAACCACAATAAACAAATAAACATATGAGAGAAGTCATAAATCACTCAACTCATACTCATTTGTTGAATACAATAAAATCTATCCTAATACAAACTCTTGAAAAATTTTGCAAGAAGAGAGTTGTAGAGAAAAGTGAGGCTATGAAAGACACTGCAATAGAGAAGGGAACACAAGGACACTATTGTAAGCACAACTAAGATAACTGCGGATTACACAACATCGACCACAAAGAAAGCAAAATTGCTCAACGTTTATCCATATTGGGTTTTTAATTGTTCATCTAATCTTCCTTAGTAGCAGAGTATTCAAGCCACGTAGCTACATAGCTTACAATCAAGTTGCTAAGGATCCTATTGTAGCGACAAGAGAGAGTGCAAAAGAATAAACAACTAGGAAGAAAGAAGAAGCTGAGAGAGAATTGGAGGCTATAAGATCAGCCGAAAGAAAGGTATGTGTGTACCAAAATTATGTCTTTACTATTGCATAGACCTTCAATATATGACTTTTTGAACATGAAATTCTTCATGTTTACCTTCACAGCTTCACAACACTAAATTGATGTTTGTAAAAGTAAATCACTAATTTAAAGTTGCCACAAGATAGTATACGTTATTTAGAATTGCCAAAGACTAAGGTAGTATTAACTGTATAGATGCATAATATGGATTATGAAAACATGTAGCATGGTAAGAGGAGTCTTGGCAATAATTTAGATTGAATTTAGTAGCAGCAGCCAAAATTAGGCTACAGTTAATTACTGAAGCATTCATTGGTTTGTTGTGGTTCACCCTTCAATAGTGTACAAATAAACATTCTCTTTGTTTGTGTTCGTGACTAATCTGATGTTAGATACTTTTTATTTGAACTATTTTTCCTTTGTTATTTTCTGCTCTATATTTATTCTTCAAACATATTTTATTCATTTGTTATATTTTGCTCTATGAGTATTTATTGTAAAATATAGGTTAATGCACTTTTTTATTTAGTAAAAAATTTGCATTTTGTTATTGTGATTTTCATGTTTTTATTCTTTTGTTGTAAGTGAATGGACAAGTGCTTGCATTGCAAGTGTCTTAGCCAACGTATTCAAATAATTTTTATTTCTTTGGTTACATCTTTCATAGTTTATGAATTATGTTTGTTTTAATTATTCAAATTAAGCTCTTCTTAATTGGAGGCTTGGAGTGACTAAACTTATTGGGAATTTCTATTGAGACCTTGCATTGAAGATAAGATATTGGCCTGATCCCTTCGTGAAATTCAAGGTTTGGTCTTATCAAAATGATATTTTTTCTAAGCAAGGTATGCTTTAGTTTCCCCACCTATCAACTAAAATACAGCTGAATTTAATTAAGTCTTTTACTATCTTTAATAATGTTAGGGTGTGCTGTCAATTAGGGGATTCATTGTACATTTTTTTTTTTTTGCAAACTGATCATTAATGTACCTTCAAGCAAATTATATATATATGATTATTATTGAATTAGTCCGTGCTTCGTACAGATTAGTGACTAGTATTCACATATAACAAAATATGCTGCCCGCCCCCAATTTCTGATTCAATCCATAAACTCAATCTAGCAATTTCCCAAACGAAGAAGAACACATCTGTGGGCTTTGGTTTTCTTATAAGAAACAATAAAGGTGAAGTTTTAGTAGCATCATGTCATTGTTTGCAGCAGAATTTAAACCCCCTCTGCACAGCAGCCACAGTGATGAGATTGGCTCTTTTGTTTTGTCAAAATACCGGTTTCCATAAAGTGATCGATGGTGGAATGCAACTTTGCTGACCTTGTAAACCTCTTGAATTCAAATACAATATGCTGTTTAGAAGCTGCCTGGATCATTGAAGATATTAGTTTAATTAGAGAAAGTTTTTCTTTTTATAGTGTACCTTTACGGTGTAATCGTGCTGTATTAGCTTTAGCTAGTGCTGTAAAAGAGAATGAGGAGGTCATTGTTTGGTTAGAAGAATACCCCTCTGTTCTCTTCTCCATTATACAAAGTGATTTAATTGAATAAAGTCTACTATCGTTTTCTCTCAAAAAAAAAAAAAAAACAAAATATGTTGCCCAAGTGGGAGATGAAGAGAACTTTTTTTTTTTTTTTTTTTTTTTTTTGTGGGCTTGTATAGTAATTTTTAAAAGTATTTTGTAAAACATGGATTGTTGGCAATGTAATTACTGAATATTTATTAGACCCAATAAAGGACAGTGATCACCAGTCACCACTTGTTTTTGGCATTGACCATTTTAGTGCTCCTTAATAATAATTAAAAGTATATATGGAGTTTCTTAATTAATATTTTGTTTGAGCAGCCCTTAATGGGACGGATTTGCATTTTAAGTTTTCTCACAATGGAAAAGTTCCTTTCCTCTCTACTTGTTAAATTATTTTTTTGACTCATCAAAACCCAGTACATGCTGCTCTCATATATAATATGTGGTGTTGGGTTTTGACAAACAAAATGAGAGTGAAAGTGCAGAGGTGTAGTTAACCTTTCTCATGCACACATTTCGTTCTAAGCTGTCATGCCCATGTCTTCATGCTTTAGGTCTTAAGGAAGACTTAGCATCACCAAGTGAGTCATATGTATCTACTCTTTTTGCTTTTTCTTTTTGAGTAATACAGGCTAGTGATTCTAAGAGAATGTTATAGATCGGATTGCTCTTTTGATGTGTGGATCTTCATCTGATCTAGTTTTTTTCATATATTTCCAACAAAATATTAATGTTTATGATATATTAAGCTTATACATATGTGTGTGTGTGTATGTATATAATAGTAATCTTCAAAAGTAAACTAATATCATCAAATACCAAAACATTTCATTTCCATGATCTATCTAACGATCAACCGTATGCAATTCACAACTTTGATTATATCACTCTTAAAGGTGTTTGGACTTTGGATGTTGGGACCAACACTCTATATATGCTTATCTTTTTCCAAAGTTTTCCTATGAACACAATAAAATTTTATAATATTTTCACAAACTGAAATGTCGGACCACGATAAGTTAAAATAAAATAAAATAAAATTACAATAGAACTCGCCACCACACACAACAATTTTTTTGAAAGTTTCTGTTTGTATAGTAGTTCCCAAGGGGCTTTATGGTGCAGATTAGGTGTAGGTAACCTATTTATGAGGCGGACAGTGGTACAGATTGCATAAGACCAGTAGGTAAGGAGAAGTTAGGATTGAGAAAGAATGGGTAGAGAGCACTCTATGATGTGTCTAGCTATGTTTACTCTCAGGCAGCCAATTCTGCTAATTAATAAGGTGCGTCTAGACAAGAAAGCTGATGAGTAATACCCTCAGTAAAGCAAAAATCATTTAAAGCTTTAGACACAAATTCACCTCCAGAATCGGTTCTAAGAAATTTAATTTTATGACCATGAAAGGTTTTGAAGAAAAATAGTAATGGTGGACTCAAAGCAAAATTGAGAAAATGAAATTGTATTATTGACACAGTAAGGTCCACTATTTAGAGAGCTAACCCTTAGATACATTCAAGATAATTTGGCAGCAAAACTAACTTCTAATCCCCATATCTAACGTTGGGAATCTCGCCTGAAAGCTTGCTAACTGAAATTAGTTACACGTGTACCAACAACCAAACTGCAACTTAATCCACGGAGAGAAATGAGACCTCTTGGGTATTTTCCTGAAGAAGATAACAGAGTTTGTCATGTAGTTTGGAACAACACGGAACAACAATGTTTTTCTTATTTGAAGCCTCATGTGCAAAACACGCCACATGTCTACCTATTTAATTAAATTTTACAATTATGACTTTTCCTATTTCAACAACCTAAATTAATTTTTTTTAAAAAAAAAAAAAAAGCCAACACCTCTCCCCCAGCACCAACACTACCCCCACTACACGTTCGCCAGCACCGGCCACTGATGCCATCAATATCACCAGTCACAGCCATCCACCGTCCCTTGGATTGATTCTTTGTTATTGGCACATGTCTTGTATGGAGCTAATTGCCATTGCAAAAGATGAGTTTTATCAAGGAGAAGCAAGAGAGAGGGAGGTTTAATTGATGCATATTGAAGAAAGTTCCAAAATTAGCACACCTTGAATATCACTCAAAAGGGAATTCGGTGATTGTTCTGCTATGAATATGATAAAGATGGGATTTTATTAATACTAGTCATAAACTCGTGCATTGCGCGTGATAATATTATTGTTTTAGTTATTATTGGTTAATAGTTGGTTTTTCATTTTCTTTCAAGTTAATATATTGACTTTTAAAAAATATACAATCTAATATATTAATTCAACAACAACAATAATAATAATGTTGAATAAAATAATATGAGAAGAAAAAAAGTAAAAATAAAAGATATAACAATAAACACCAAATTACCCAAATCATGTTATGTAATTGAATAATATATATTATATTCTTATAAATTATCTTTTTTTATAAAGCAATAGTATAATATTTAACAATCAAAGAGGAAAAAAAAAAATTAAAACACAAAACTAAATTGTACCAACCCAACTTAGAGTTATAACAAACAAAAATTTATCAACTTAAGCAGAGATGCAAGAAAATAAAATAAAAAAATGCTCCAAAAATTATTGTGTGTGTGTGTGAGAGAGAGAGAGAGAGTGAGAGAGAACAAATTTATAGAAGATGGAGTGAATATGATAAGACAAAATAAAGGAAAATGAATGGAAAGATGAATAGTGATATTAAGGTTGAGGGTAGTGGGGAGATGAAAAGGTAAAGGCATGAGAAAGTGCAATTATTAAAAAAAGAAGAAGTAAATGTTAAAAAACAATTATAGGAAAATTAGAAAGAAAAAGGATAATGACATTGATGCTAATGTGGCTCAACATGAGCACAGTAACATTAAACGCTACGCTTAAAATTGGAGAAAGTATAAATGTTAAAAAAAGTTAGTACAATTTAATTTATTTAAATTTAAATAAAATATTATTTGTTTAATTAAGAAAAGAAACTATAAATATTTTAATTATATGAAGGATGTGACCGAGTTTAAATATTGAATAAAATAAGATGAAAAGATTAAAAAAGTAAAAATATAATATATATATATATATAACAATAAACATCGAATTACCCAAATCATGTTATGTAATAGAATAATATATATTATATTCTTATATATTATCTTTTTCAATTTTTTTATAACACAATAGTATAATATTTAACAATCAAAGAGAACAAAAAAAACTTAAAAAACAAAACTAAATCGTACCAACCCAACATAAAGTTATAACAAACACAAAAAAATTATCAACTTAAGCAAAGATGCAGGAAAAAAAAATACTTCAAAAATTATTGTGTGTGTGTGAGAGAGAGAGAGAGAGAGAGAGGAGAAACAACCTTATTGTGATAGAAAACTATGCAAAGAATGGAAGAGAGAAAAAAAAATTTATAGAAGATAGTGTGAATATGAAAAGACAAAATAAAGAAAATGAATGGAAAGATGAATAGTGACATTAAGGTTGAGAGTAGTGGAGAGATGAAAAGGTAAGGGAGGGGAAGATGAAGAGACATTATAAAGAAAGATGAAAAGTGATATTAAGGTTGAGAGTAGTAGAGAGATGAAAAGGTAAGGGAGGAGAAGATGAAGAGACATTATAAAGAAAGGTGAAAAGTGATATTAAGGTTGAGGGTAGTGGGGAGATGAAAAGATAAATGCATAAGAAAAGTTAGAGAAAATGCAATTATTAAAAAAAAAGTAAATGTTAAAAAACAATTATAGAAAAATTGGAAAGAAAAAGGATAATAACGTGGATGTTGATGTGGCTCAACGTGAGCACAGTAACATTATACGCTACGCTTCAGCTTTTAGTAATATATAAATTAAGCAAAAGACAGATGCCCATTATTGATATACTCCTAGCATAATATCACCTAAAAGGGTATTCAAAGGTCTCTCTTTTGCTTAATAAAATCCCAGCTTTATTTTATTCATAACAGAACAATCACAGAATACCCTTTTGAGTAATATTCAAGAGGTGCCAATTTTGGAACTTTCTTCAATATGCATCAATTAGACCTCCCTCTCTCTTGCTTCTCCTTGATAGAACTCATCTTCTACAATGACAAAATAGCTCTAAATGAGGCATATGGCAAAAACAAAGAATTAATCTAGGTGATGGTGGTTGGTCATGACCAGCAATATTGATGGCATCGGTGGCCAACGTTGGCAAAGGTTGATGGTGGGAGAGAGGTGTTGGGTTTTTTTTTTTTTTTTTTTTTTTTTTTTTTTTGAGAAGATTGGTTTTATTTTAGGTTGTTGAAATAAGAAAAATCATAATGGTAAATTTAATTAAATAGGTGGACAAATAGTATGTTTTTATTGGTGAATCATATAGTGGAGCAGAAAAATGTGACAGAAGATTTGAACTCCCCACTTTCCATGACGAAACTAATCTCTAAATTCAAATTCAAAAAATTTTAATTATTTATCTATAACTTCCATATATAAATGTAATACAAACAACTCTGGTATGGTTGAAAGCCAAAGCTATTCAATAATTGTCACCAAAAATTATGTGATTGACTAAACTTGCAAAAATTATGCAAAAAATGAAGCAATACCTCCAAAGTGGTCTCAAGTGAGAACTAAGAGGAGGGTCTCAAGTGAGAACTTATCTCTTAGACAAGGGAGTCAAAAAAACTTCATTCTCTTTCATTTGCTCCTGCTCATCGAACTTCCACACAATTCTATCCTTTTTCTCATTCATTTCCACACAATTTCTATTTCCTCCATTGAAGAGGATTAAAAGTTGTAGATGATGAATCCGTTTGAGTAAACATGATGCCGATAGATTGGCAGGATGATAGTAGATGGATTCAAGATACACGGACAAAAGATGGACGAATCCAAGGTCACGTGACATCCAACTGATTTAATCCATCTCCAAGAACTCCTAAATGGAAATATCTTACATCTCACGATTAACTCTAACTCATAGAGTCCTAATGTGGATAGAATCCTAATTGAAAAGGATTTTGTAATATACATCCATTAATGAAGATCTCCCCTATAAGAAAATGTTTTGATGCTCAAGAAACGAAGGCCGACTCCACTATAAAAACCCATGAACCCTCAGAATACAAGATACGCATAATTTATCCTAGTTCTGACACTCTAGAGTTGTGAAAAGTTCTAACATGAACTTTGGAGGGTTTTTGGCTAGCACCACACTGATGCTCTCTGTTAGGTCTTCTTTTTTTGTATTGTGCAAGTGTTGTTTCGAGCACATGAGGACCGTGTGACTAATTGGTGATTTTTCGTCATCATCATCCATAATTTTGGAGTAGCGGTCCTTCTTGGAGAAGTTGTACCAAGCAAGCTTTCAAGCTCTTACCAACAAGTTACTTTGCTTCCATTAACGCTTCTTCAAGCCTCCTCACCTCATTCTCCACAACACTTAATTTCTCGGCCTTGGTTTAAACTTATTATTCTTTTTAATCTTTGAATCTACATATTTAATCATGGTCTTCAGTACTTTCCAAGCGGATTTGAATTTGGAATCTATATCTTGCGTACGAGATGAAGTAATGCATTAATTGCATCCATAGTAAATCTGAATGAAGAAGTATCCATTGGCATGTTTCGTGTGAATAAGAGAATGGAAGGCTTAGGGTGAAGAGAAGAGGATGACAGGTTAACTCAGGATCCTATTGAGGAGTATATTTAATTATTTATAGATAGCATAGATGCAGGGATGGACCCAGGATTTTAAGTTGGGGGGGGGCAGAGATAAGCGAAAAAAAAATTCCAAATACGTATCCATATAGTATTAATAAAGTATCAACCAAGACAAATACCCAAAAATCATTGTTTCTTAATATATTAAGATACAATCATCTACTAACAAAAACAAAAAACACGAAGCACAATGGTTTCTTTATACAATCATCTATGAAAAGGGAACTCGACGCTCTTTCAAATTTTCAAAATCATCTACGATTGAATCCAAACTAAATGTCGAAGCTATATCCTTTTCAATGTATAACATCAAAGAGTCCATCAAAAAATCATTTTCCATTTTGTTTCGAAGGTTAGTTTTGACAACTTTCATAGCTGAAAATGCTCGCTCTGTAGTAGCATTAGAAACTGGAAGAGTAAGCACAAGTCTCACCATTCTATAAAAAAGTTTGTAGTGTTCTGAATTTCCAATTCTCACTAACCATTGAGACAACTCAAATAAACTTTTCAATTTTTTGAACTTTGGATCTTAGACTACATTATGCTCAAAATGATAAAGCTCCTTCTCCAACACTTGTTTGTCATAATCTATGAAATCTTGTGAATAGAAATTCTTTACCAACAAACAAAGATCACTACTTCTGAAACATTTTAATGCCTCCCGAGGTTCTAAAGCTAAGCTAAGCCTAAGTAACTCCATTGCATCTTCATTAAATCGATAATTTAGTTCTTGTAGTTGAGAATCTATTGTAGCATAAAAAATATTTACTCGAAAATGATGCTCAATTGTAACGTTATCTTGCTGATTACGAGCTCGACCTCGTCTCGTAACATAACGAGCATTCATATCCAGGACATCAATGCAATGCTTCTCACAAAATGATATTACAGTGGTGAGTAAGCCATCCCATCCATCATCTCTAAATTTTTGGATAAGTGCTTTAGTAGATGAAACTAAATGCATGTCATTTAAAATGTCTTGAGATTGGCTTTGCTAAGCTTGACAAAGTTTATTAGTGATCTCCATAGTTTCCTTCTCAAGATGCAAGATGAAGACAAATTCAAATGAAGTTAAACCCTCATAAGCTGACTCTGCTTCTGCCCGATGTTCTCCATCAATTACATCATCAATTATATTTTGTAAAACTTCAATAGTTGAAGTAAACATCCTTAATAAGCTAGAAACTGATCTAAAATGTGAACTCCAACATGTTTCTACAGGTCGTTGTAAAGTGCCAATTTGATTAAGTCCACTTCCAGCCTCAAGCTCTTCAAGATCAAACAAACGTGCTATTTCATTAGCATTGGCAACTTTCAATTGCTCATTGTGCTTGCATGAAGCATTAATAATTTTGATCAGAAAAAGCAATGTAAGAAAAAAATGACTAATAGGGACAACTTGTTTTGATACTTTTACTAATGCTAATTGTAAGCGATGTGCAAAACAATGAATATAGTAAGCATATGGGCAATCATTCAAAATCAAAGCTTGTAATCCATTCCACATACCTCGCATATTGCTTGCTCCATCATATCCTTGCCCTCAAATATTTTGTATATTTAAGCAATATTGAGATAACAAAGAATATATCCCCTTCTTTAAAGTCAAAGCCGCAGTGTTAACAACATGAATAAGCCTAAAAAAACATTCTTTCACAAAGCCTTCTGCATCAACATATCTAAAAACCACAGCCATTTGCTCTTTCATGGACTCATCACGAGCTTCATCAACCATTATGCAAAACTTTGCATCACCAATTTCTTCCCGAATGGCCTTCTTCACTTTGGCTGAGAAAACATGTAGAATTTCCATTTGAATCTTAGGTGATGTGTAGGTTGCATTTTTGGGAGCTTTTTCTATTATTTCAACAACCTTCTCATTCCAAAAAGCCACAATACCCAATGATTCAAAAAAGTTCCCTCGATTTAATGAACTAAAACTTTCATCTCGACCTCTAAAAGCTATAGCTTGAAAGGCAAGATATTGGACAATAAAAATTGAGGCATTCAGTTGCAATCGATTATTTGCAATTTGTTCAGTAGTGAAATGATCAACCACCCTTTGTAAATGCTGCCATTGGTTCATCAAATCCTTACACATTTGCTCGGCAACTCTATGAGCTGAGTTAGGATCTTTTCCTATATGACCTTGAAAATAACAATTTTTGCCCCCAACTTTTTTCCAATTTCTAAATCCACCAACAGTGAATGTATTTTGTCCCACAGCCCCATTTGAATTATGAAAGACAAAGCAAGGTAGACAATAAGCTGCATCTGTCGTAGGAGAATATTCAAGCCATGTTGAATTATTTCCAATTCAAGAAGCTTGAAAGCTACGATTGTACTTTCCACTTTTTTTGAATGTCTTTAGAGGAGGTTGGTGGGGACCATTTATAATGTAAGCCCGTCGAATATCATCACGTTGATTAACATGATATTCCCATATTTGTTTGCGTGTTCTGGAATCATAATCCAAAGAATCAAGGTCAATTCTTTGAAATTGCGTTTGAGAGATTGGAACATCGACATTTTCCGGAATTGGAAAATTCATATTTTCTAGAATTGGAACGTCCACATTTTCTAGAATTGGAATAGCAACATTAGTTGTAGGCAATTCCACGTTGACTTCGGAAGAATTCGAAGTTGAACCTTTTCTTTTGAAAAAATCAAGCATTGTAGTTGATTTTTTCATGATCTACAAATAAAATAAGAATCATATAAGAATCACCATTATTTTCCTAAATTTGTGTGACAATTCTCTATATTATATGATTTGTTTTTTTCTTTTTGTCTTTATTCTGCCTTTATTTATGTCTGTGTGTTTGGTCTGCCTTTATGGCTTTATTTATGTCTTTGTGTTGTCTTCATCCTTCTAACACTGACCCACTAAGTCACTAAGTACTAACCCAATGAACCCCACTACCGACACTAAAAACTTTTCTTTAACTTTACCTTTGTTTTTTTCTGTCACTTGTCCGTTGCCCAAGTGACTTGTCCCTATTATGCCCAACTAATAGTCAACAAAGAAAAAACTAATCTCTACATCTACAAACTCTACTCTCTCTCTCTCTCTCTCTCTCTCTCTCTCTCTCTCTCTCTCTCTCTCTCTCTCTATATATATATATATATATATATAATACAAGAGAGAGCCACAAACACAGAGTCACAGAGCCAAAAAGCCAAAAAAAAAAAAAAAACCACAGGCAGCACCGATTCAATTCACAATCAGTCAATCACCAACATCAGTTCAGTTCATCATTCATCAGTAAAAACACAAACATGAAACACTACAAGTCCACAAGGCACAAGCATCATTCATTAGTTCTGTGAATCTCAAATTCTCAGATCAGATCACAAAGACACAAACATTTTATATTTATTAGATTTTGAAGGAAAAGATAAGAGTAAATACCTGTGGGTCTCGAGCAACCGGCGATGGCAGCAGCAAGTGGGTCTCGAGCAACCGGCAATGGCAGCAGCAAGTGGGTCTCGAGCAACCGGCGACGGCGGCAAGTGGGTCTCGCAAGCGTAACGGCACACGGCGTGGGCGTGGGCATGGGTGGCGGGCCGGCGGTGTCACGGGGTGGGTGAGCAAATGGGTCTCTCTGTTTCGCCTCTTAGTCTCAAACTCTCAATTCCTTTCTTTCTTTTTTACTTTTTTTTCCTTTGTTTTTCGCTCTCTCCGTTTGGTTTTGGACGAGCTGAGGTTTTTTTTTTATTTTTTATTTTTACATGGGTCATGGGCTCCTAGGGGCTGGGCTGGTCAGATGATGGGCTAGGAGAAGGGCCGAGCTAAAACTAAGGGGGGCCCGAGCTAAAAACTGAGGGGGGCCCAAGCTTCTTTTTTTCTTTTTTTTTAGGAAAATTTTAGCTACTAAAAATTTTTTTTTTTGGGCCCAGGGGGGGCCCGGGCCCCTTTTGGCCCCTACCTGGGTCCGTCCCTGCATAGATGGGAGAGTGGAAGCAATTTTGAATTTTAATGAAATTTCTCATGGGTTTTCCTTTTTTTCAAAACAACTTAATTTTTTTTTTCTACGAACATAGGGACCGCACATTACTTGGAAAGTAAGTGAATATTAAATTCATGTTGTCGAAACTTCCTAGAAAATTAAAGAAAGAACCACGCTGAAATTGTCAATTGAAACTCGAAACAATTGACCATACAACCTTCCTCATAGTCCTTTTTGAAAGCTCAAAATCGTGTGAAAACACAAGAGCTGTTTAGATCTCCAAAATAAAATCACGGCTCGGTTGATTTTACTCTAACTTAAACTAAGTGCGAAATAGAGTAAATGCGGGCAGATAAACAATATAACTTCTTTAAGCCATATTCATCAAATCATAGCAATAAAATGAAAGTTAAAAAAGTAGGGAAGAATGCAAACACAAGATAACACGCCGATGTGTTATCGAAGAAGAAACCGAAGTACATGGCGAAAAACCTCTCTGCTGCCTTCCAAGCGGTAAATTGATCCACTAGAGAATAAGTTAGAGTACACAAATAACAAAAGACCCTCCAAGCCTAGTCTACCCCATGTACTTGAGCCCTCCGAGCTCCTGCTACCAACTAACTTTGCCAAGCCTTGTCTTTTCTAACTCTCTAGATCACGCAATTTAGCCCAATTGCATCCACTAAACAAATGGCTTCTTCCAATGCTTCCCAGTAGCACTCGAACCTCACTTTACACTCAGAATGGGTGTGGTAAGTGTTTGGGCTATCAACCTCTCAAGGATTTGGAAATGAAGAAGTAAGAGTTGAGGAAAACCACAATAGATTATGTAGAGAATTGTGGGTATGTCAATTTCTCACTCTCAAGGGTAGTGGCTAGGGTTTTCTCTCTGAACGCACTCCTCTCAATATGTGGGTAATAATGGTATATATAGTGTGGGTGAGGATGTAGTGGAGCAGATATAACAAAATAGCAAAATCAAATGTTTCGCAGGTATCTCGCGGGAAGGCCTTACCCGCGAGACACTCACGAAAACCAAATGTCACCATTTGTCATGATTCTTCGCATTCCAATCATGCGCTGAGCACATGCTTCACTTTGTGGGAACCCTACTCGCGAGCTACCCGCGAAAACTTCTTTAGTCTTCAATTTGCTTCTCTCTCACACACAACCCTTACAAAGGAATCCCACATAAAGTATAGGGTACATAAGATTGAACAAAATTACAATCAAATTTGGTACGGAATTAAAGCCAACACAAATTAGTTGTAAATCACAACTTTACACTTTTAAACCATGAGGCAAGAATATTGACTAAAAATATTCTTCTATAAATATATCATTTTCATTTGTTTGGTTTATAGGAGAAAAGAGAAAAAACATATAAGAATAAGAGAAATTAAAATCACTCCATAGGCTACAAATGTTGATTTTTTGTTACTCCAAAAAATATTTTTATGCTCATGAGTTTTGTTATTCTCTTAAAGTTTTTTTTTTTTTTTTCCTTTGCAAACTAAACAAAAGGGAAGATAAATATTCTTTTTTTCTCCTTTTCTCTTTAGTCCCAAAAATATTTGAGGGGAACATTTTTCTTTTTCTTTTCCCTTCTCCCCATCTGCATCCAAACAAAGCCATCTTTTAATTTTCACTTCAAACATATCTACATAGGTTAGGCATGGAATATTTTTTTTTCCTTTTTTCTTATATCATATTCATTGAACAAGCAAAGTACAATCACAAATGTCTACAAATAAAAGTCTATAATAGTAACATCAACATTGATAAATATGACTGACGGTAAGGAGATAGAGGACTATTCTGTTTGGTCAGGACTAGCGTGTCGATATCTCTTGCTTTCCTCCTCCCACAGTGTAATTGCAGATTTCATTAGTCTAATAAAAATATCGCTTTGGCTTCAAAAGAGAAAAAAGTATGCTTATGAGTCCCTAGCGTTTAGCTAGCTTTTTCAGGAAATACCAAACACAAAACAATAATTCTGGACTTCACCACTAATTGAATGTGACTTGTTGGGATATGTTTAGCTTTCTTTTAATTCTGACTCATATTTTTTCACATGCAAAATACAGTAATAAAAAAGGAAAATCAAAGTACATAATACTAATAATGTCTTCATCTTCTCTTCAATACAATTAAATGAACAACTGCAAAGGGCTTAGGAACCGTTGTGCAGTTAAGGAGCTTGCTGACATTGTGCAGTTAAGGAGCTTGCTGACATTGTGCAAGCACAAGATCCCTTGATTGTGTTTTTTTCAGAAAGATGGTCAACTACAGAGCATATGAGATGGATTAGAAAAAAAATTAATTTTGATTGTCGTTTCACTATGTCGTCTGATGGGCGGGGTGGTGGTTTGGCTCTCCTTTGGCAAGCAAGAGCGAATTTTTGGGAGGATAGTTTTTCAAAATACCATATTGACTCTATTATTATTGGTGGTACAGAAAGTGCATGGAAACTAATTGGATTCTATGGGGATACAGGTAAATGGGATGAGGGGTGGCATATGTTACGTATGTTGAGGCAAAGCCTAAATTGTCATGGTGTTGCTTTGGAGATTTTAATGATTATTAGAAGTAAAGGATAAATTGGGAGGGGTCCCTAGGGCTCATACTTTGATGCAAAACTTTCAGGATATTTTGGATCATTGTGGTTTTGTAGATCTTGGTTTCACGGGGCCAGAGTACACATGGCATGGGCGGTGAAGAGGGGAGTTGATTTGGGAAAGATTGGACAAGGGAGTGGCGAATTATGAGTGGTTAGCTAGATTCCCTACTGGTAGGGTACAACATCTGCATTGCTTCACTTTAGATCATAGACTGATCCTTTTGTCCCTTGATGCTAATGGCATACAAATAAAATGGAGACGAAGCCCTTTTCGTTTTGAGGCTATGTGGATTTCGGACCTTGAGTGTAGAGAAGTAATTTCTAGGTAATGGGATTGTGCTCCTGATGGTACACCTATGTTCAAAGTAGCTACTAAAATAAAGAGATGTAAAAAGCGTCTAAAGGCCTGGAATCGAGATCACTTTGGTAATGTGCAGAAAATTATAAAGAAAGTGACAGACAGGTTGTGGGAAGCAGAGGCAGTTTCGGCTAGGGGTTGGGATTCTGAGGAGGTGGCTTGGTTGAAATTTGATTTAAATGGGCTTTATGACAAGGAAGATAAGATGTGGCAACAATGATATCTTATTTAATGGTTGAAGCATGGTCATCAAAATACAAGATTCTTCCATGGGTCAGCCACTCAAAGAAAGAGGAGGAATTTCATTAAGGGGTTACGGGATGAACAAGGGGTTTGGCAAGAAGAGGAGGAGGTGGTTTCGGCATTACTAAATAATTTCTATACTTAACACTTTTCCTCCTCAAACCTCAAGAAGTGAATCGGGTTTTGGAGGGTGTTCGGGTAGTGGTAAGCACTTAGATGAAGGTTGACTCCTTATACTAGTAAGGAGGTGGGGGTAGCAATTACGGAGATGACCCCACTCAAAGCACCAGGCCCGAATGGTATGCCCCCTTTACTTTATCAAACTTATTAGACTGATGTGGGCATGGATATTACTCAAGCTCTTTTGTCTAGTTTGAATTTGGGTTCTATTCTTAGATCTATAAACCATACTTTTATTGCTTTGATTCCTAAGATCCAAAATCTAGAAAGGGTGACGGAATTTAGACCCATCAGCCTCTGCAATATTATTTACAAAATCATTAGCAAAGTGATTGCAAATCGTCTTAAGCCTTGGCTCAACTCTATTATCTTGGAAACTCAGAGTGCTTTTATTGCTGACAGATTAATTACTGATAATATTTTAATAGCTTTTGAGTCTTTACACCATATAAAACTAATTGCATAAGCAAGACTGGTTCTATGGCCCTGAAACTAGATATGAGCAAAGTTTATGATAGAGCGGAGTGGGTGTTTCTTGAGAAGATCCTACTTAAATTGGGTTTTCCAGATTCATGGGTGGCCTTGATTATGGAATGTATCACTACAGTAACATATTCTATCCTTGTGAATGGTGAGCCTAAGGGCATGATTACTCCTTCAAGGGGCCTCAAACAAAGGGATCATCTCTCTCCTTATTTGTTCTTATTTTGTACAAAAGGGTTGAATGCTTTGCTTAATAATGCGGCTGGTAGGGGGAGATAAGGGGTTTTTCACTTTGTAGGAATTGCCCAAAATTAACTCACTTGTTTTTTGTAGATGATTATCTACTGTTTTGTAAGTCTACCTTGGAGGAGTGCAATAAGATTCAGGAGTTGTTAGCATGGTATGAGTTAGCCTCTGGTCAAATGATCAATAAGCAGAAAACAACTCTCTTTTTTAGTAAGAATACGAATGAGCAAACCAAGGAAGCAATCAAGGGGGCTTTAAATGTTCCGACAATACAGCATTATGAGAAATATTTGGGGCTTCCTTCTTTTGTTGGAAGGAACAAGACGGCTTGCTTTACTCAAATTAAAGAGAGGATTTGGGGGCGGATGCAAGGATGGAAGGAAAAGCTTCTATCACAAGCAGGTAAAGAAATTATGATCAAAGCGGTGGTCCAAGCTATTCCAGCCTACTATATGAGTGTGTTTAAGCTTTCAGTTGGCTTGTGCAAAGATATTGAGGCGATGGTCCGCAAGTTTTGGTGGGGTAATAGTGATTTCAAGAAGATTCATTGGATTAATTGGAGTTCATTGTGTTCATCCAAATCCATTGAAGGTATAGGATTCCGAGATTTTCAAAAGTTTAATAATGCTTTGTTGGCTAAGCAAGTTTGACGTCTCCTTAAAAATCAGGATACTCTCCTCTATAGATTTTTTCGTGCAAAACATTTTCCGAATGGCAGTATTCTTAAAGCTCAGATTCGTCCAAAATGCTCCTATGCGTGGAGGAGTATCTTGCAAGCTAGGAAAGTGATTGAGGAAAGGGCCATTTGGAGGGTTGGAGATGGTCCAAAAATTAAAGTTTGGGAGCATCGTTGGCTGCCGGATCCTAATCATAGCAAGATTATTTCTCCTCGAACTGATTTGGGGGTCTAATAGGTGAGCGATCTGTTCTATACCAATACTAGGATTTGGGACCCCGGTAAGATTAATAGATGTTTTTTGCCATGGGAAGGTGAGCTGGTTGGCCGAATCCAGGTGGGTGAAGCATGGAGTGAAGACAAGTTGATCTGGCGTCTTATGGTGGATGGAGAATACAGCGTGCAAAGTGCTTATCGCTTGTTGGTGGCAAATGATAGTCGGGATTTGGCTAGTTCTTCCTCTACAGATGTTTCAAATCTGTTGTGGAAGAAACTTTGGAAAATTCAGACTCCCAATGAGGTTCGCCATTTCCTTTAGCGTGCTGTTAAGGACTCCCTTCCTACGAAGCAGAATTTGCATTCGAGGTATATTTCGGTGGACGTTACTTGTGACCGCTATGGAGATCATTTGGAGTCAATTTTGCATTGCTTGTGGTTATGTGATGAGGCTCGATTCTGTCTGGAGGTCTCATCCTAGGTTTATGTTTTTGTTCAGGAAGCAGTGTCAGTCTTTCCTTGAGCTAGTGGAAGTTTTGTTCAAGGAAGGATAGCTCTGTTTGCCACGATTGCATGGGTCTATGGCAGTGGCGTAATCGTATGTGAGTGCATCAGTCCTCTTGGCACTTGCATGAGATTGGTGATCACGCTAAAGACTTAGTTAGGGAGTTCTTTGATGCTCATAAACCAGTTTCGCCATTGCCACGAAGTAGTCGACGTGTTCGCTGGGTTCCTCCTTCGTTGGGTTGTTATAAGGCTAACGTGGATGCTGCCATGTTTGAGGCTTTGGATTGCATCGGAATTGGGTCGTAATTTGGGATCATGAAGGGTGTATCATTGTTGCCCTTAGTCAACATGTTTGCTTGACTCAATCTGTGGAGATGGCAGAGGCCTTGGCGGTGAAGAGAGCATTGGTTTTTGCTAAGGAATTGAGTCTATCCAATGTGCTTGTTGAGGGCGATTGTCTTCGGGTTGTGCAGGCTTTAGCTGGTTCGGGTTGTTGCAATACTTTATTTGGTCAAGTGATTGAAGACTCTAGAAGGCTTGGAGAGTCTTTGTGGCATTGTCAGTTCTTGCATGTTTCTTAGGATGGCAATAATTTGGCTCATGCCTTAGCTAGGAGAGTAGTTTCAGCTGCAAATATTGATGTATGGGTGGAAGAACTGCCTAGTGATTTGGATGTTCTATTCCAGTCTGAGTTTCCTTTATATTAATAAAATAAATTACTTTTTATCAAAAAAAAAAAAAAGAACAAATAAACAAAAACAAAAACAATAAAACTTCACAATATTCCTAAATTAGCATATCACCTCACAAAAATTACTAGGCTTGTGGAGGCCAGGTTGACACCAAATCCTATATATGAATATCCTGAACCACTTGCTCTCATTCAATGGACACCCCTACTCTCTTTCATAGGCTTTCCTTTTGAACACTCTTTTGAGGACTTTAACTAATCATTGTAAGCATAATTTAGGTTTTTCACCACAATACAAAATGAAGATGGAAACACAAAATGAATATTAAAAAATATAATTTGCATAAATACTTTTATACACCAATTCTATGTATGTCACCCACCATTTTTTTTTAATGGTATGTATGTCTCCCACCTATGTCATCAGTATTACATCAAGTAATTTTAATTTTAAAATAAACTATATATATAGATGAGAGACATATACAAAAGCTGTATATAATAGATCTGTGAATAATATTCTCCAAGATATATAAAAAGTTTGTTCTAGTGATTGAGTGGTTCTAGCGGTAATACATTTTTGCCACAACTTTATCACAATTCTAACGTGTCAAATTGGAGTGATTGTCTATCACGTTCATATGAATCCACAATTTTTTCCTCTACCACTCACACATTACCACATTATAGTTGTGAAATAATTTGTGGTCATAAATTTTTTCCCAATTTTTTCCAAAAAAAAATTGTACTAATGGCTGCATACATATTGGAAAAAAAAAAAAAGAAAAAAAAAAAAAGACATATAAAACACCTTCACATCCTTTCTGAATAATTTCACGAGTATTTTATACATACGTACATACATACATACATACATACATATATATATTCATGATTCTTTCTTTTTATAATTGTGATGTGCATATGGAATATGTGTATTTTTAAAAAATATTTTAATGTTAACAATTATTAATTATTACACCTTTTTTTAAAAAACTATTAATTATTACACCTACTTTTTTTTTTTTTTTTTTTTTTTTGGGACAAAGAACCAGCCAAAAAGGTACATGTAAAATAAGATTTTTTTTTTTTTTTTTTTTTTGAGAAGTACATGTACAATAAGATAGTTCTTCCAAAACATACAAAATATATGTGGCTTTATAGTTTTTCATGGTCTTAAACACAAGATCTCATACTCCACCTAGAACTGATAAAGGGAGGAAGCTCATAGAATTGTTCGCACACCCTCCTGATCTTATATGAATGGTTCAATTTATAGTGAAATCTACTAGTAATGTAGGTAGACAATAATTTCCTCATTCATTCATATAAATTGAATGGCCTTTTTGGTAACCTGCTATACTCCTTTTTGCCGAAGTATCAATCCGCAAATGGTCTCAACTGGTGATTGATCTCATGTGTAACAGACTCAAAAATTCTCATAATTCGAGAAACCACAACCGAATCAGACTTATTTACTAGGAGCAGTATAAAGTTATCCAATTTCTCATTCATGGCATCTATAAGTAAAACAGGTAAAAAGTTGAAAAAAAAAGTGTTTGATATCTAAATGTTGAGAATTAATATGAATTTCTAATATTCAAGTTTTATACACTTGGTTCATACAAGAATTTCTCCATATATATCTCAATCCAAGAAAAAGAAGACAGAAGAGAAGAAAAAAATAATCTTTTTATTTGTGGTTGATAGGAGAGGAGAGAGAAAGAAGGCAAAAATGAGAGAAACTCAAATCACTCATGTCCACAATTTGTGTCCGCCCAATTTGAATGGAGATTGAGAGAAAACTTCACAAGCTGATTTTTGTTACTCCAAAAATTATTTTTATGCCCAAGAATTTTTGTTATTCTCTCTATTTCATTAGGACATGAAAGTAAAAATAATTATTATTTTTCTTTCAATTTCGCTTTTCTTTTGCAAACTAAACAAAGGAAGATAAATACGTTCAATATTTTCTCCTTTCCTCTTTAGTCCCAAAAAAATACAACGAACTTGGATTAGTCAAAGGATTAAGTCTATTGCTAGAAATCTTTGATATTGCCTAAAGAAATAGTCATTTTATTACTCAAAAGACTAGATTGGGTCCAATGTCTTATTACACTAAAGCAGGGACGAGTCCAAGATTTCAAGTTAGAGGGAGCCGAAGAACAAGAAGAAGAAAAAAAATTCTAAATAGGCATCTATATAATACTAACAAAATATAAATATACAAAATCATTATTTCTTAATACATTAAAATACAATAATCTACCAAAAAAGACAAAAAAAAAAAATTTAAATACTAGGTTAGCTAGGATTTTTATTTTTAAAAAATTTAGGATATTCACAGTAGTGATGCTAAAAAATTTAGTTTTTAGAACCACAAAAAGCTAATTTATCTATGTTTTCACCTCACTTTACAATACACCCAGCATCAAATGTTCTTATTTTTTCTCACTTCATTTAAAATATTATAAACAACTCATTAAAATAATAAAGGAAGAGAGGGAATTTGAGTTTTTTAATTGAAGGTAGAAAGATAATCTTAATATAATATTATATTTTATTTTTAACAACTTGCTACAGTCAATTGGTATTTATACTAGTTTGCTGTAGCTGCAAAAAATTTAGTTTTAGCTTTTCTGTTAACACATGGTTTTTTGGTTTTTTGGTGATAAAATATTTTTTGGGTTGAATAGTTGCTAGT
The DNA here is from genome assembly GCA_032878915.1 of Castanopsis chinensis. Classification (NCBI taxonomy): domain Eukaryota; kingdom Viridiplantae; phylum Streptophyta; class Magnoliopsida; order Fagales; family Fagaceae; genus Castanopsis; species Castanopsis chinensis. Next base: position 1,049,802 of record JAVQMG010000098.1, on the reverse strand, counting down.
TGGAGTAGGGACTAAGGTTTTAGAATGGGGCTAACTAGAAAATAATGTATATAATCTGTAAAAAAATAATAAAAAATTATGGACCTAGGAGGGGCCCGGGCCCCCACATGGGTCCATCCTTGCACTGAACCTAACTAGATGATGACACATTTTCAATTGTTGGACATGTGTCATCATCTGGATGAATCCAAAGCAACTAAACATTAGAATCAATTCTCACTCTAGTTAGGAATACACCACTACAAGGTGGTAAAAGATTCCCAAAAGTGGGTAGAAAAAAAAAAACGAAAACAAAAACAAAAAACAAAACAAAAAAACAAAAACAAAAACAAAGGCACGTATGGAGAGTCAAAATGTTTCATAAAACCGTTTACAAAGCTTAATACCTCTTCAAACATTCAGAACAGTTTACAGAAACTTCTGCAGAAAAATCATGTTTTATGACTTTCAATCAGTCAAAAGTTCCTTTCGATCAATTGAATGCTCTTTTCAATTGATCGAACAAGAATTGAATAGCAATCAATTCATCTAGAGGCTCTAGGATTATTTTTTTACCATTTCAATCGATCAAGCCAAAGCTTCGACCGATAGAGAATATTGAATTTTGAACTTTCATTTAGAAAATTCCAAAAATTGAATTTTCACTTTAATAGTTTTATAAAACAATATTCTCTAAACTCAAGAATCATTATTATAACCTATCCATGGATAGGTATATAGGTCAACTAGCTATTAAATATCTTTTATTTGACGTATTGTGTTTCATCATATAATATGATTCTAATGGTTTGACAAATTGGGTCCAATCTCCGATGTAACTAAGTATCCAATGTGTTGATAAGTTCTAAATCCAAAATATATTAAATTTAAGTTGTATTAATAATTTTTTTTTGACAAATTGTATTAATAAATTGAAGTTAGGTTTGAGCTTAAGTCAAAATCTATTTAAAAAAAAAAAAAAAAAAAGATGATACTTTGATCAACTCAAAGATAATGGTAGAGCCAGCTCAATAGGTGATGCAATTGATGCAATCGCCTAAGACCTCCAATTAAAAAAAAAAACCTCCACTTGTAAAAAAAAAAAGAAAAGAAATATATATATATATATATATATAATATGCATTAAAAGTGCAAGCTGTGCAATGTGTAGTGTGCAACTGTGCAATGAGCACTGCACAACACAGGCTGCACAGTTGCGCACTGCACAATTGCACAATGCACACTGCACACTGTATAGGCTACATAGGCTGCACAGCCCACAATCATAGTACATCATGTTTTCCTACTTTATCAATTATTATAAATTATCATACCAATTAATAATTTAATGTGTATTATATCAATTCATTTGTATTATAGTGACACTAATTTATTGAACCATGTAATAAATTAATTTTTATTTGTACATGTTTAGACTTTAAAGTGGTAACGACTTTAGAAAAATTGCAATAATCAGGTTCTATTATTTTATACTTTAAGTTTTATTTTTAGTTAAATCATCATTTTTAATTACAAATTGTTCCAAAATTCAAAATTAAAATTAATAAAATCTTATTTAAGGTCTACTATGTCATAAGAAAGATTAAGTGGATTAATTATATTATCAATTGAAAAATAAATGTTAGAGGAACTTAAATACAAAAACTTAATTAGCAATTTTGCTTCTCAAAAAGCAAGAAAAATAGATTTTAAATAAAAAATTCAATATATATTACAATATTTGATTAACATTTAAATATTAAAAAGCCCCACTTAAAATTTTCGCCAAAAGCACTCAAAGTTATTGAGCCAGCCTTGGATAATGGTTATGATATGTCATTTGGCTCTACCACATCAATTTATAGTCATTTAGAAAGTAGACGTTGATTTGTGTCCACTTTCTAGCCGTAGAAGCAAATTAAAAGAGTATATATATATATCAATAATGGTTTCCTTAATTAGAAAATAAAATATTAGTATTAATTTTTTTTTTTTTTTTTGACTGAATAGATAGAAGTATATTAATCAAGGTGAAGAACGTGTAGTTAATACGAAATACGGCTTCCAAAGTCCTCTCACAATCTCAACTTTGCCATGTGCTCTTGTAAAACCCCCCACCCCCCCAATGGACTCTTTCCAGTTTATCTCTTTACCAAAGAGTGCATACATGCGCTTATAAATGAATGACAAGTTGAGAATCTTGTTCAGCAAAAAAAAAGAATGACAAGTTGAGACAGCTAAATGTACACTGTATATACATAATTATACATTACAATAAAATTAGTTGTTTTAAATCAAGTAAAAGATTTTCTTGCAATTGCAGTTTGTGTATACTAAGTGTACACTAGGGTGTGCCGTGTGCGTAATAAACACAAATATAATATATATAGAAAATTATTGTGTACAGAGTATGCATTTATAATATTCTGAAAGTACCTAATAATTTTTTAAAAAATAGATTCGGTTTGTGTTGAACTTAACTATATGGCTAACTCTTACAGGCCTTTAGAAGTTGTGATGGAGACTGCCCTGGGGTTGGAAAATGTAAATCATGTCACAAGAATGAAACCTTACGCCGTGGTTTACATGTGGGACATAAAAAATAACCTCCGTTCTTCCAAGGAAATATCATCGGCTGACGCAGAAGGTGGTTCAAATCCTACCTGGAACTTTTAGGTTAAGTTCAACATTGACATAGCCATAGCCCAAGAGAACTCCTTTGCGCTGGTTGTTAAACTCAGGTCATGCCGGAGAACTCACGGTGTAAGGGACAAAGATATCGGTGAAGTCCGTGTGCTCATCACAGAACTGCTGGAAGGTGCTGCAGGAAATGAAAGACATATGAGTAGAAGTGTTGACACTTGTTCGGATGAGAGTAATGGGACGGAGCAAGGACAAGGAAAACTAACATTTTCTTATAAGTTCAAGGACCCAACTGCTGATGATCCTACACTGCTGAATATTACGAAGAAGAGGAGCCGAAGACAGGTTATCAGAAAACTGGCAAAATTATTGGGCCCGGTAGCGCTGAGTGGGCTGGTTTCGGGACTGACAGGTGGGTTAGTCAGTGGAGCATTCTAGTCAATGCAAGCCCACCTCAAAATCTATGTTGGACAGTGGATTATCCATGCTCTCTGTACCGGTTTCTGTTGTTTAATGTCTTCTAACGTTCTGTGTGACTCCCTATTTGGTCTTTCAATTCCTAGCTAGAATGTCAAGCTGTTTATGGTATTGTTAGTAATTCTTTGTTTCCTTTTGGGGAAGAGTATGGTCTTTTTCTCACTATTTACTCGTTCTATTAAGGTACATTTGTACGTAGTTTCATTTATTTTAGTTGCACCGATAATCTCTAATCTTCTTTTTATTTTATATATATATATATATATATATATATATATATATATATTTTAAAGAGATAATCTCTAAACTTAACTTCAAATCTGTTGCTCAGATTGTGTTCTTTAGTAAGGGGCGGAGCTACATGGTTGCGTGAATATTTTTATACTATATAGAAATATTTAATATTTTAAAAATTAGCTCCCAAAAATAGGACTTGACCCCCCCCTCCCCCCAAAATATTTGAGTTAGTCCAATAATTTTTTTAAGTAAGATTGTCCAATTGGTCATAGTGGTAATAGAGAATGTATTGTTTATCAAATTCATTTTTTGTTGTAAAATGTGTTCTCGTATCTCTTAAAGTTTTGGATAATTCATGTCTAGACACTTCATTAGTTCAATTGAAAGTTTTTACTCGCAATGATCGACAATTTGGTAACTTATTTTGAAAATGAAAATTTTAAGGATTTCACTATAGAATATGGTAAAAGAAGAATTTAACTCTATAAAACATTTAATTTTAAGGATTTCACTGTGAAAAATACTAAATTCTATGTGTGTGTGTGTATGTATTGTAGACACTGCATTTTGTATCCCTAACGACTCGGACCCCTGTTCTCCAATAATGTTAGAACTTTAAGGCCCAAAATTGGTTTAGAGTCCAATCAAATGAAAATTGACTTGAGGAAAGTGTTTATGGAAAATATAACTTATTTTTGGAAAAGAAAACTATTTTTGGAAAAGAAAGGCCATGGAAACCCTAGGGTATGTGTACGCATACACGCGTATGCGTACACATACTCAAGCTTTGCATACGCACATTTTCTGCATGCATACACATACATGGGCATATGCATGCTAAGGTTCCAGAAACTATGAAAGACAAATTTTTTGCATTTAAACTCAGTTTGGAACAAATCTCATACCTTCTAGGAGTGGTCCCAAACCCCTATTTTTCGACTATATATAACCATAGATGTACTTTTTCAAAGAAGATGGATTTCAGTTGTAAAACACATAAAATTCACTAGAAAATAGTGAATTAAAAAGGAAGTTTTTCACAAAAGATCCTCAAATCAAATGGGGCTCTATTATTTATTTATTTTGGATAAAAAGAGGATGGTAGACTCAAGATCCTATTCATTAGTATTTATAGTAGTAGATAGATTTTAATGAAATTTCTTTGTTTTTGGTTTTTTTTTTTTTTTCATAATTTGATTCATTTTTTACTATTAGGTCACGTCTTTGAAATTTTGGAGTTTTTGAATTTTACTCTCTTAGGGTGTGTTTTTTTGGAGGTAAAATGGAATGGATGGAAAATTTTGAAGAGAAAAAAGGAAGAAAAACTTTTTTGAAATTTGTTTGGTTGAATGGGGAGGAAGAAAAACAAATAGTAGGACCCAAGAATTTTCTTCCCATGCCCACCAAAATATTTTCTCCTCAAAATGGGGAGAAAAATGGGTGGGGATGCCTTTTTCTATATTTACAAAATTTTGAGCCTTGAAATTAGATGTCATTTGTATTGTTTTTAGATGATGTATTTATTAAATGTCAAGTCAAATTGTCGTGTGTGTGTGTATAATTAGTCCAAATAAGAAATGTCATGTTAATCAAACGCACACAAATGTCTTCATTTCTTGGAAAGTAGGTATATGTTAAAGTCATGTAGAAACTTCTGTGAAAATGAGGGGGAAAACTACTTCAAAATAGAGTGAACTTGAAGAATTATCTACTCCCATACAGGGGCAGCTCCAAGAACAGCCAAGGGGAACACCCCCCCCCCCCCCTCCTAATCAGGGCCAAAAAGAAAAATTATATATAATTAAAAAAAAAAATTGTTTTGACCCTTACAATAAAAATTTGAACACACTAGCTTTAAATTTTTTGCTAAGCCCAATTGAAATAAGCTTGAGCATGATCCTTAGTTTTTATGTTTTTTTTTTTTTTTTTCTCTATATATGATCTGTATTTATGTTTTACTAGTTTTTCTCTATGTCTAATCAAGTATTTTGATAAGTGCTCTACATATTTCCAAGTCAAAGAAATCTTATACTGCGTACTCCAATTCGAAGAGAGTGATTACGTGTATATTTAAAAAACCATACACTGTACTTCAAAAGCAAAATTTTATTATTGGAGTATTAATTGTTTCTCTTAGTTTCATACTTAATCCCAGCCCTACTCCTAAGTGTGTTACTATACTTATTTATTCTATATTTTTTATATTCAATTGATATAACTTATAAATATAACAAGTTATTATTAATTTGATAAAAATGTATGATTAGTTATTTAATTCTATTTGTTTATGTAGTCAATGATTGCTGTCTTAACGATCAATACTTCAAAATTAAATTTGCACAAAGCATAACAGAACAAAAGAACCCCAAATAAAATTGCAAAAGAAGAATAAATATCAGCGCAATGTTCAATCTTATGCTAATTATATCCCAAAGAGGCAAAGATATCATAAAAAACAATAACATGTAAATATTTTTAGTTCCGTTAATTTACAGTGAAGACCCAAAACTAAAACAATCTTTATGTAATTTCTGTAATCTTTAAGTATATAACAAAAAATATTTATATTAAATTACGAAGATTTATAGTACATCAAATTGGGAAGAGAAAAGTTTTAAGAGAGAACCCCCAAATTCTCAAAAATGAAACTGAATCTAACCAAAATACCTAAATCCATACCAATCCAACTAAAATAACCAAAACTAAGTCATATTTCATACACAGAGTAAACCAAATCTAAGATAGATAACTGATATTAAAAACTATTTAACCCAAATTCCTTACTCAAAACCGAATTTAGGCCAAAACTTGAAATCAATCCAATTTAACCAAAATACCCAGACCTAAATCATATTTGACCCCAAATTTAAAGAACCAAAAAATACCAATGGAGGGTATAGGGTCTGATGGAGGCAAAGGTGTGACTGACTTCTCAAATTTTTTCTCTCTCCACTTTCTATGCCTAACAGAATCTCTCTCTCTCTCTCTCTCTCTCTCTCTCTCTCTCTCTCTCTCTCTCTCTCTCTCTCTCTCTCTCTCTCTGTTTGGATGGGTTTAATGTTGGATTTTTTTAAGCAGCTAATTTTCATTTTATATCGAAAGGCTATTAAACGGTATTGCAATGCTGCTGAAACAATATAATTTATTGTTTTATAATTGTAAACGTGGCAGAATTTTAGATAAGCTTTTTTCTTACGTGACAGTACGAACTTAATTGTAGGAAAAAACTTCTGCTATTATATATAGTATTAGACTAGTATGTAACCTGCGCAATGCACGAGAACATTTTACATATTTAAAATACCACCAATTTGACATAACAATACAATAAAATACATTAAAATTCATCTAAGTAATGTCGTACATCCATTCATTTGTTCTACTTGTAATATGCTTTTGTACACTACTGACCATACATGAATAAGCGAAGATTACAAAATATAATATCTAACAAATGGGTGAAAATATTAAAGCATATAAACATGTTCCCATTTTTTTCTAAAGTTCCAAAAGCTTCTAATAATATTTAAGGCACTCTGCATGATGTACAACAGTTAATATTTTTATTAAAGGCTTTCTTAATGCCAATCACTTAAAAAAAAAAGAAGGACAATTGTGCGATATAGAGTCAGGTTCAATAACAATGTCAAAAGTCCAAAATTCCCCATAACAAAAATTAAGTCTAAGAATTCATTAACCAAAAAACAATTTAGTGAGCTTAGCCATATTCTAGCCCTAATGAACTGTAAGTGCTAGCTTTGTTCCACTTGGATGAATTGAGCTTTCACCATCCACCTACAAAAACTATAATACGTATAGAAATCCCTCAAATGTAGTACATCTTGAACATGTCAACTACAAAGGTATACACAATAGGAACAAACTGGTAACTATGGTGTGCTATATGGGTGATTGTTGTTCAAGTAGAGGCAATAGCATAATGAAGACCTATTTAATTGTGACCTTTGAAAAGATAGAAACAAATACAACCTTTTGAGCCCCATGTTCCAAAAAAAAATTACTTTAGTAGAAGTGCACTTCTATTCATAATCCATTCAAACTATTATAAGATCTTTTATAGCCTTAGCACTAAGCAACAGAATCACTTACTCCTGCTAGGGAAATCCAAATTGGGATGTAAATGCCCAAGATTGATGTTCTAATCTTAAATAGATAAATAAATAAATAATTCATTGAACAAAGTTAACAAATGCAATTTTTAATATACAAACAGCATCTAAATTAAATCTTTGAAAACCATAAAAGAACAAAAGAACCTAAAACAAAATTGGAAAAGAAAAAAAATACATATTTTTTCTCTTCCAAGTTACACTTTGCTCAATCTTTTGTAGTCTGAATTCTAAGAATGCTTCTTACAATTCTAGCCACCAAATTTCCACTATGGAAGTTCCAAGTGTGTAATGGTCATAGCACTATAGTGTCAGGCTTATTTTTATTGATAATTAAAAGCATATAATTCTTGTAATTCAAACGATTTTATTTTTTGATAAGTTGTAATTCAAATAGTTAATTCTTTAGTAATTTTTACTAAACCGATATCCAAAGTTGAAGTACATTCTGGAGGAAATGCATCTAAAATCTCATCTTGAACAAATTTAAGCACATCAAGTAGTTAAAAATGTTTTTTTGTTTTCTTAACTTTTTACATCAGATAATAGATTTGATGCTAAAATTCCTTCTTTTCACCAAGTATAGACATTTCCTTCACTTTAGATAGACTATTATTTCTGCTTTAATTTTATAGTTTTTTTCCCCCCTATTTATAGGCAAAATGAAACTTCTTAGTGTATGAACCATTCAACATAGTTCTCCAAATTCACCTGAGATATTGTACACACACCATGTCCTCTATTCCTTAATTTTTCTTTTTGACCATTTCTCATAAAAATAAAAAATTTAAAACGCATGGTAAAAAGAAAAAAAAAAAAAAAATCCATTACTGAACAACAACATTAAAACAAAATTGCAGGTTGTACACAACAACTTATTTTATGACATGAAGAGATTACAAATCAAGCTTCCATCCGAGATCTGTGGGATCCATCTGTATTTATAAAAATCTAGAACTGGATTAACAGATTATCATTAATTCTACATACATAAATTGTTAGATGGGTTAGTGGTATTGTTAAGTTTTTGTAAATACTTTGTTTTGGAGGCTTTTGTTGCTATTCTTCTTGAAGGTGCAGGAGCATTTGTGTTTTTTTTTTCAATAAAATCTTCTTATAGAATTCTAGAAAATGAAAAAAAAAAAAATTAACTATAGCATTAAAAAACCCAAACAAAGGTTTTTTTTTTTTTTTTACCTTGACAGGTTCACCATTCGACCTGAGGTTAATCTTCTGCGTTAGTCCTATATTCTTGAAATCATTCAAAATGTTAAAAGACAAACAGAGAATGTAAATTGAAAAGACAAAGCTTTGATTCAAAAACCCAAAACACAAATCTAACCAAAAAACCTAAAACCTAACCAAAATACCCAAAACTAACTCATATTCTTAGTTCATAACAAATTCCAAGGGGAAAAAAAAAAAATATATATATATATATATATATATAAATAAAATAAAAGCAGCAAAAAAAGCGTGCTAACCTTCAGAATATACTATTGCAAAGATGAAATGGGGCAGAGAACGAATAGAGTAGATGGAAGTTAGAATGAATATTGAAAAGATGGAGGGAAGGGTTTTTCTTTTGCTGATTTGTGTTGAACGAATAGGTTTAACATTTGATTTTTTAGAGTTCTAAGACTCATACGGTGCAACCTTTTGCATTTTAACTTTTAAAGTGGCAGAATTTTAAATGGGCTTTTTTCTTACATGGAAGAACAACCTTAATTTTAGAATTCAACTTTCTCTCAGCATCTGCTTTAATATATAGTATATGATATATTCATAGTTTCAAATTTTTTATAGTATATTTTACCGTTATTTGCATTGTCATATTCACAAAAGTAAGAGAAAATTAAAGTCTTAGAATATTTCATATCTCTAAATCATATTCTAAGTTTCTAACAAAAAGAATTTAAAACTTAATTTATTAATTAATTAAAAATAAAAACCCCACAAGCAGAGGAGAGTTACCTAAAAAGGAAAAGAGCACAAAGTTAATAAAAGATGTATTTTTAAATATAAAAATAAAAAAGGGGGCCTAAACAAATCAAAAATATAAAAAAGTGTGAAAAGAAGATGAATAGAGAAATGACACCTCGTAAAAAGTCCAGCTCAAAAATTGATGGAGACTAGGAGTTTTCATCCTTTTTTTTTTTTTTTTTTTTTTTATAAGTAAGAAGAAAATATTATTGAAAAAGGAATAGTAAGAAAAATACATACAGTTCATTGTAGTGAATAACGAGTAAAAAGAAAAGAAAAAAGTAACAAGTAGCCACTAAGCTATTCTAAGAGATAAAAGAAAATCCATAAATGTAGAATAATTCGAGAGACCCCAACACCAAAAGCAATCAAAGAGGGTCTATTGGCATAAATCTAACAATTGAACCAAAGATTTCCCACTATCCTTAAAAGAACACTAATTCTGTTCAGTCCAAAATGTTCACATTAAACATCTTGAAACGAAATTCTAAACATCATAATTATGCTTCCCAAGCCAATGATACCAACAAAATAATAAGTCCGCAACTGAACCTGGCATGACCCAATTGATCCAAACAACCGAAGCATATACATCCACAAAGAATAAGCTACCGAACAAAAAATTAGCAAGTGATCCACAGATTCTTCATTACAAAAGTGCATATAACAACGATTCACCAAAGGACGACCACCAAGCATAAGATCATCTAAAGTTAGAATCCAACCATGAGCTGCAATCCGCATAAAGAATGCCACCCTTTTAGGAATCTTAACTTTCCAGATGCCCTTCCAAGGGAAAGTAGAAAGAGTTGTATTTCGAATCTTATGAATCTTATGATAAAAAGACCGAATGTCAAACTTCCTACTTCCATTGAGACGCCAACAAAGACTATCACAAACTTCACCTCTAGGAATCCGAGTTTGGAAGACGAATAGAAGAATGGCACCTTGAAAAGCCTTGATCCACACTCTCGCACTCTAAATACTGTGCAAGAATACTTGGAATAAAACTCAGAACTAAGGAACCATGTTTCCCTTACAAAAGAATCCATGTCATTCTCCGCTAATGTGCATGAGAGATGGTTTTCCACATGGATCAAGTACAATTAGTTTTGTTTCTCGGGGTGCTTCTACTGGGCACAATGTTGGGCCAGCCACCATTTCAGATTCAAGATATACAGACTAATATAAAATTTCACGAGTCCAAACTACTCGTGAGCCCAATCGAGCACCCCCCAAGCCGATCTTGAGGCTCAAATCAAGCTCAAGCTGAGACTGAGCTCTGGTAGTTCCTCATTGAGGCAAGCCAAGCCAAAGCCACTTGGCTTGTTTACATCCCTAGACTTGCAGTAATCATTCTTTGGTATGGAAGATGAAAGGTTGTAGTAAAGAAGGAACATCAAACCAGACAAGGGCGTCTGAGAGAATCTACGTTCAATTATCAATTTTCAACGAGAGGTCCAACTAACATGAACAGGATGCTCAATAGGGTAGGGCAGGGATGCCAGATTCTAGACTGGACCTTAGACATGGATATGCCCTGAAGCCTAAATGTCCAAATCTCAAATATATGCAGTCCCTGATGGTAATAGTTACCCTCACTGAAGTTGCATTTGAAAATTCTATTATTTCTTCCATTCAAGAAAACTTTTTTTTCCTGATAAGTTCTTCCATTCAAGAGACATATATATTACAAGCCCAAAGAAAACACCCATTTGGATTTGCTAAACCCAGAACATCTATGGTGCAACATTCCAACACTAGGTTGGTGTGAATTTTTCTAGCTACTGACATCAAAGACTAGAGGTATCATGTATTTTCTATTGACTTACAGTTCTGCTTCCAATCAAGGTAAACCTTGATTGTTAATTATTCCTATAGACAACCTTCAATTCCAAACAAGGAAAAAAAACATAAACTGAAGCACATAGATTTAAAGAACACTTCTTTATTTACTACAGTTGGTTTTGGACACAAAGAATGCAAGAATAAAATCCTCTTGAGTGTTCTTCAATTCTACCTGCAAGTTCCGATCCAGATTTTTCTCCCTTTTCAATCATGTTTCTTCTCTCTCTTTTTTATTTATTTATTTATTTATTTTTTTTAATTACAGCAAAAGCAGAAAATTTTGTAACTCTTTTTCTTTAGATTTCAGCAAGAACATAATCTTTCCCTTCTCTTTTAATGGCATAATTCTTCTCTCTTTGAGAGCAGTATCTGTCGAAGAGATATGTATAACAAGAAACTATCACATAGAGAGAGAATGACATGCATAGGAGAGAAGCAAAAATGAAAAGATAAAAAACAATGGAGACAGAATCAATCCACTAGTCTGTATATCCCGTAATCTATAAAAGGCCCACCTTACCCTCTGTAGTTTTCTAGGACTGGATTGTGCAAGTAGTGCTACTCCCATGAAATGGTTAGACCGGTTGCTTCCATAAGAAAGCACGGAAAAATCACAAAAAAGGCCCACACTTCCTCTTGTTTATGAGATAGGAGAATGAATCACACAACTAACATGACCTTTATCAACTAACATGACCTTTATCATATGGAACAAGGGAATTTATATTTGACGTTAAATGCTCCAAAGTTGCATAAATGGCATTACAATGAGGATGGGTTCTATCTTCTACAGAGAACACATGAACGTTGCTTTCCAACTCAATCCAACTACACCCAGGAGCCTTTTTTATGCCTAAGCTCTTTAATCCCTTCCTCACATTCATCTTCTCTCCCCATTTGCCCAATATCGAATGCATGTTAGACAGAATAACATGAGCAGATACTGCCTTAGGATCCAAATTGAAGATCTTCTCAGCCACTCTCCCAATCAACTCCATTTTTGTCCAGAACCAACAGGCACTAAGTAAAGCTCCCCAGACAACCCCATCTGCTTCAATAGGCATTGCTTTTATGAACTCCTCAGCTTCTTGTAGATAGCCTGAACGGCCAAGAAGATCCACCACACATGCATAGTGTTCCAAAGTTGGTGTTACTCCATAACTTTTTTGCATTAAGTGGAAAAATTTCATCCCTTCATCGACTAGACCAGCACGACCACAAGCAGACAGAATCCCCACAAAGGTAGCTCCATTGGGAACAACTCCTTGCTTTAACATTTCCTCAAAGAGTAAAATTGCTTTGGAGCCAAGCCCATGATGTGCATATCCATTGATAAGAGCAGACCATGCTGTCACATTGGGTGAAGAGATGCTACTAAATGATTTTTGTGCATTGGAGATGCTCCCACATTTGGAGTACATATCTACAAGAGATGTTCCAACATAAGCATTTGATTCAAATGGTGTTTTGATCACATGGGCGTGAAGTAATTCTCCTAGCTGAAGAGATCCAAGGCATGTACAGGCATGAAAAAGAGCAGAAAAAGTTGATCTAGTATGGTCTATTGATAATCTGTGCATAGTCACGTATAGTTTGAAAGCCTCTTCATGTCGATGATTTTGAATGTAACCTGACATCATTGAATTCCATGTCACTGGGTTTCTTTCCCCTTTTGTTTCTTCAAACAGCTTCAAAGCTTTATCAATTTCTCCATTCCTGGAATACACAGAAATCATGGTATTAAAAGAAACTATAGTTCTTTCCGCCATTCTATTAAACAGTTTCTCAGATTCCTCGACTTGGCCACTCATTGCATAACCTTTAATCATCAAATTACATGATACTGGATTCTTTTCAACTAGCCTACCAAAAATAAACTCAGCATCTACAATCCTACCCACAAATATAAGCCCTCCAATAAGTGAATTTGAAGCATTTAAACCTGGGTTTCCCATCCAATCATAAACTCTCTTGGCCTCATCAATAGCTTCACAATCACAATAGAATTCAATTAATGCACTAGCAATCGAGTGATCAAATTCAAATCCATATTTTATCAAAAGCCCATGAGCAATCCTCCCTTCTCTTAGGCTTCCTAGTCTTCCACAAGCCCTTATAACACAATCCAAAGTAAACTCATTAGGCTTCACCTCACCACTCACCCTCATCCTCCTAAACAACTCTAAAGCCCATTCACACCCATCCTCGCTCCTTGCATACCCAGAAATCAACGTAGTCCACACCACAAGATCCCTAGATGGCATCTTATTAAACACATCCAAAGCCTCACTCATCAAGTTACATTGCACATACCCCACAAGCATCAAACTCCACAACAACTCATTTTCACAGTGCAACTCATCAAACACCCGCTTTGCTCCTTCAATATCAATACAACTTGCATAAAGGTACAACAATGCACTACCCACGAGCTCAAATCTCTCAAACCCAGATTTCAAAAGTAGACAATGTAGCTCTTCTCCCTCACAAACTGACCGGGACCGCGCACATACACTTAAAGTAGTCGAAAAAGTGGTCTCATTGAGCTTTATATTACTACCGTGCATAATGGAAGTTAGTTTCAGAGATTCATAGTATTGCCACCATTTGGAGTAACCTGATATCATGGTGTTCCATGAGACAACAGTTCGTCTAGGCATTTCATCGAACAGATTCCGAGCAGAGTCGAGCTGGCCATTTTTGCAGTACTTAGTTATAGAAATGTTGGTAGAAACTATGTGGTTGTGAGAGGCTTGTGAAGATTGACAAAGGGTTGTGAAGAGCTTGAAACTCTTCCTCCAGAGACTCCGCTTCCAGGTTCCTAGAAATGAATGCTTCAGCAACATTAAGTGTGCTTATCACCTTGTTGGCGAATGCATCAGCGAAAGAGACAGATTGCTCAAACGCACAGTTTTTCCTGTTTGAAAGAAGTCCAAGAAAATCATTTACTAAAACGTGCTATTTTCATTCTTCACTTCTCTAATAGGAAGCACGGACATGAGAAATATTAGTTATAACATTATGAGTTAGCAATGTGGGCAAGTCCCAATTTTGCTTTGTTAAATTTGTGTAACATTTTTATTATATTGTGTATCTTTATCTCCATCGTTTTGTCTCTTCTTTTTTTTTTTTAATCTCTGTCACTCACCCTCGGCCCCAAACACACTATTACCCAATAGGCCAATACTTATAACTATATTCACATCTCAATGTCTCAATCACTCAGCAGCTGCAAAAACAAACAACAGTCTCGGATTCACAAACATTATAAACGTATGGAGTGGAGAGAGAAAAATCATATCAAAATCAATGTTAGGTTACGAAATTGAAGGAGAGAGAAAAAAAATACTTGAAATAGGCAGATTGGGATTCGGGATGGACGTTGGAGGCTGCAGCAGCCGGTATCGGAAGGGGGGTTGGCGGATCAAGCGACCGGCGGCGACTGGAGGCGTGCTTGATGCGTGGGTCAGTGGCGGCGGTGTGAGTCTTGCATGGATGTCCGGCGGAGTGGCTGACGGCTGTGGCGGCGCAGCAAGCCGGCGAGTCTCTCTTCTCTAGTCTATCTCCGGTCTCTGTCTCTCGGTCTCTCTCGACTTTCTCGATTTTTTTTTTTTTTTTTTCTGAATTTCGTTTGTAACGTTAATGGTTAATGGGTTTTAATTTTTTTGGGTTGGGCTGGGCTGTGGGTTAATATCTTAGGAGAGGGGGACCCAACTATAAAAAACACAAAATATATCTTTTTTTTTTTTGGGGGGGTGGGGTGGGGCAGGAGAGCCGGGCCCCTTGGGCTCCTCCTGGATCCGTCCAGAGAGAGAGAAGGGCAAAGAGAAAACACAGATCTTTATAGATAGATAGATACATAGTCTATGCGTACGTAGTATCATATATTTTTATTTATTTGATATTACATATAAATATAATAAATTATTATTAATTTGACAAAAATTTACAATTAGTTATTTATTTATGCATTCAATAGTTGTTGTTTTACTAATTTTTAAACTATTAATAATGTTTTTAAACTATTGTACAATATAGTTGTATTGTACACTAAATTGTATATAGAATATTATTGTATATAATATGAAAATTGTATATACAGAATATATATATATATATTCATTTTATTTTTTATTCCCTTATCAACAAATTCTTAGCTCCGACATTGTTGACTTATCTAGAAAAAAAAATCTTAGAGCCGTCACAAATTACATTTTGCATATTTTTTCAAGTAGAAATTTGTTATTTTTCCTTGGTTCTAGGTTCCAATGCAAAATGGAGAGAGAGAGAGAGAGAGAGAGAGAGAGAGAGAGAGAGAGAGAGAGAGAGCAACGGTTGTGATAAATGTTGTGACTACAAGCTGAGTTGTCAAGGAGAGTAAAGATGCTTCAATTGGAAAGTTGAGGAGAAGTTATGGCCACAATAACTCTCTTAGTGCCGTGTTTTAGGAAAAATGAAATTAGACATTATTTTTATATGAGAGATGTTACATTCATAATATTTTTACAATATTTTCACAACAAATCATAGGTGATTAGTTGTTATTGGTTCAAATTTAAACCTAACATGAAGATTACTTTTTTGCCTCAACAATAACAACCAGTAACAACTTACCACTTAGAATTTGTTGAAAAAATATTGTGGACATATCATTTCTTTTTTTATATAACATGTTAAATGAGTTAAGAATTTGAGTAATTAGTGGTTTTATTATTTTGTTTCTGAATGGGCTTTTTGTTGAATATAGTTTTTATTTGTTGTTAATCTGCCTAATCTTCTTGCTATTTGCGGTAGCTATTTCTACTACTATTAGGGATATTTTTTAGAGTTGTGCTAGGCACACAACAAACTATTATAATATTTTCACAACAATCAATCCCTCACATATTGAAATAAAAATATTAAAATATTAGGCTAGAACTCACCACAGTTAAAAATTAGGATGTTGTAAAAATGTTGTGAAATTTTGTTGTGTCCATAGAATTTCTCTAATGTTTATTATTGTTATTTGGTCTTTTATTTTTGAGAAGTGCTATGTCTCTACAACACTTTCACAACAAATCATAGGTGATAAGTTGTTATTAGTGATAATTTGAACATACTACTTAAATTACTTTTTTGTCCATAATAACAACCTGTAATAACCTACCACTTAGAATTTGTGTTAAAATATTATAGACTTAGCAATTCCCTTTATTATCTACTAGCCTCACAGAGGCTTTTTTATTTTTTGGGTAAGGTTTAATTTAGAGTATTTATTATAATTTGAGATTACATTTTCCAATTAAAAAAAAAAAAAAATCTAGGGGTGTGATGAGTATTATGTGTTACGAAATAATTTTTCATTACACCCTTAGGTTTTTTTTGTGATTCGAAAATGTAGTAATCCCAAATTATATATAATAAAAACTCTAAATTAACCCTTACCCAAAAAATAGAAGAGCCTCTGAACACGTGCTCAGAGGCTGGTATTTTATAAGGTACATAACATTTTTTATGGAGTAGTAAATTAATAAGATTTTTCTTAAAGGAATTGCTCCTGAAAAGATCCTAAAATTTAGTAACTACACAACCTTTTTTTCCCCCCTTTTTGGTGTTGTTGATGTTGTTCTTTTTTTCAAATTATATGCATGGCAGTTATCATTTTTTAGATAATCCTAAAATGTTATTTTTTAATCCTAAAATTTACCCATTTACTACACATTCATAACATAAGTAAATAAAAGCTTAAATTTTAAATTTTATGCAGGAGATACACGTTATTTTTGGTGTTGTTGTTCTTTTTTAAAAAATTAATAACATTTATCAATTTTTATTTAATCCAAAATTTTAATTTTTTAGTCCTAAATACACTTCCATAACAAAAGTTAGAAAGAGTTTAAATTTCAAATATATCAACAACCTTTAAAATTGAGAAAAAAGAACGTAACATTTTTTATGTAGTAGTAAATTAATACTTATAGAAAGAAATGTAAATTGAATTTCACATAGAATTATACAAATGACAAATATAGTTTATGTTACAAAAGAAATATTTTTACAACTTTCACCCAAACTTATCTAATATTCCATTCTAATGACTCCTCAATGCAATCCAAAAATTTGTGTGTACGTGAACCTAATAGAGATAAAAGAATTAGAGTTAGACCAAGTATTTAAAAAAAAAAAAAAAACTTTAGGGTCCGTTTGGTTGGAGGAGTGGAAAAATGGGAGAATGGAAAATAAGTGGGAGAATAGAAAAGTAGAAGGATGGAAAATTAGTGGGAGAATGGAGGATAGAAAAGATTTGGTTTTCTCTCATGTGTGTTTGGTTGGAGGGGTGGAAAAAAGGAAGGGTGGAAAACTTTTTTGTTTGGTTAAAGAGAAAAAAGGGTGGACGGAAAATGTAGTTTATATAAATTGACTATTATGTCCTTATTATATAATATATAAGAAATAGATATATTTACACTCATTAAATAATATAAAAATTAACACAAATACATAAAAATTTATATTACTTTTCTTTATTATTATATATAATTTAAAATTTATGGGCAACAAAAATTGATTATACTAGGAAGATATTATCAAAAAAAAATCAAAAAGAAACAATAGATTAATAAGGAATATAATGAGGACAAGAACAATAGAATGAGGAATATAATGACGACAAGGTGAAGAAGAAGAAGAAGAAGAAGAGAGAAGAGGACCTAGAGTTCACATTGTTGTGCTGTGAAGATGCTAAAAAAGAGATAAGGATGAAGAGGCAAAAGGTTAATAAGGTCACAGGTAGTAGTGGGAAAATGAGAGGGGTAGGTGAGTGCAATAAAGGTGAGGATATTTGTGTAATTTATTACCCGTATCATCTTTTCTCCTTAGTTTTCCTCCCAAAATTGGGAGGACAAAATTATGTGGGCCTTGAGGGATTATTTTCCACACCATTTTCTTTCTTTCTTGTTTTCTCTCTTGAACCAAATAAGAGAAAATTACCCTTTCCACCTTATTTTCCTCTCCTTTTTCATCGTCCTTGTGTTCAGCCCAACCAAACAGAGCCATAATCAACAAACCAAAGTTAGCATGCGTGTTATATATATATATATATATATATATATATATAATATGTGAAGTAAAGAGAAACTCCAATTGGAATTCTAAATTAGAATTCTAATCTATTGTTGTGCCACGTGTCAATGTATATATGAAATTGGAGTCTAATTTGTAATTCCGATGTACTTTTTTTTTTCCACACCCGTGTATTTTTAGATTCACCTCCCTTTTCCATACCTACGTATTTTCAAGTTCACCTCCCTTTTCCACACCCACGTATTTTTAGGTTCACCTCCCTTTTCCACATGGAATTTCAAAAGAATCTCTTGGTATTAATGATGCATGTATTTGGGTATTTTTGTATCTTATATAAGAAGAGGTTCTCCAAATATTCCGATTGTACTTGTCTTTACAATTTTCATGGTCCTGGATTATGCTTTGCAAAACGAATTCCAACTATTCCTAAGGTTTGTGATAGGCCACAAACGCATTGACCTTTTGTGATTAATTAGCCAAGTTATTAATTAATCAAGTTAACATGTAAAATCACGTGGCAGCACAAACAAATCACCAAAACTAGAGTATGCAGCGGAAAGTAAATGACACGGTGATTTGTTTATGAATGGGAAAAATTTGAAGGCAAAAACCTCACCGGGTGATTTAAGGTCACCATTCCCAAAACTCCACTATTATCACAACAGGTGGTTACAAGCAAGTAATCCCAGTACCTTACCAACCTACAGTTGAACCCTTACCCCAATGTCCAATTGGACTTGTTCTGTAGTGACAGTTTCTCCTTTTAATGCACGGCTCCCAAGTACTTGACTAACCAATTACGCGGATTCCAGTACGCGACTTCAATTCACCAACTAGAGAGAGAGAGTTGTTGGCTGCAAAGTTCTTCAAATCATCCACACGATGAAGATCAGGAAGATACTTGGTTACAAAACTCTTCGGTGCACATTACACAGCAACTTCTTCACAAGAGATGAACTAGGGCATGAACTTTGTCTTTTTGATCACAAATTGTATGAACAAAAATTACTCAATACTTGTACAACTTACATCCACTTTGACGGCCCTTAAAACAATCCTTTTATATGTCTAGGGTTAGGAGAAAAGAAGTCCCAAAGACACGTTCACGGATTGGAATTAAAACAAAACTGAAAATCTGTTTTCTTTAAATCTCGACAAATAGAGGTGTCGAGGCTCGGGCTAAAATAATTTCTTAAAACTCGATAGATGCATGTGTCGAGACAGGTGTCGAGAGAGGTGTCGAGTTTTAGAAACTTACACTTTCTAGCTTGTTTCTTGGACAGACTTGATGACTTCAACACTTAGTCTTGAAATACTGTTTCTTGAAGTGTTAAACACATCTTAAATCTACCCAATTACAAGTAAAGTGCGTTTTGTCAAAGGATAAGCCAATTACATAAAATAGTGACATATGTCAACAACTTGAACTACATATGTCCTAACAATTTGATTACTGCTTTCTTTCATCTACCTATACTGTCGTTCTTTTTTGTGTAAATTTTTTATTGTTTAATCATATAATTTTATGGTTTTTCTATGATTGGTGTTGTACGTTTATTGTTTTTCATCTGCCTATAATTTCTTTCCTTTTTTTTTTCAATAATTTTTATTGTTTAATTATAAAATTGTTTTGTTTTCCAATCATTGATGTTACATATTTCTTTTCTTTTCATAATACGTTATCAGCATGAGTCTCCACCCAATTTCGAAAGGAAGTTGTAATCCCATTATTCTTCAAATATCAAAAATTATTTATGTAGTTTTCTCAACTCACTGTAAGTTTTCTTTTAAGGAATTAGTATTTATCCTATTTGTTTGTCTTTACGTTTTATTCTCATAATTTTAGTGATTTTTAATTGATAAATTTTTTTTATGAGATTCATGTTTTTCTATTGTTATATATTGTTATGAGATGCACGCTATGAGATTCATATTTAATTGATTAAAATATTTTGTTAAAAATGGTTGTGATAAAGTAATTTAATCATAGTTATATGTACCATTAATGAATCAACCTTGAATATATATGTCTATATAGCATTCTTTCATTAGAATTTTGTATAATAAAAATATTTATTAAAAAATTCCATAATACTAAGTTTTATTAAATACTAGTTAAAGATAATAGTATAAGTTTGTTAGAGTTTGTGTTTGATTTAAATTTTGATGAGATCGTTTTTCCTAAAAATCCTATTAAAATTGTTCAGAATAAAGATAAAAGATTCTTTAGAATTTAACTCTATCATGGAGTCTCTTTAAAATCTTATCACCACATCATCAACTATTTAAATAAATAAATAATGGAGATCTAACCATGTGACTGGTGGCTCTACTTTCTTGGATCCATAATGAATTGTCAATGAAAATCATAATTGAGAGGTTGGAGTTTGTGAGGTTGCTACACACCTAATTGTCAAATTAACAACAAAAATAAAAAAAATTAAAGCCAAAAACATATACAATGATGGTATAAAAAAATTATTAAAAAAGAAAAAAAAATACAATGAAGGAGAAGAAAAAAAAAAGGAGGAGGAGAAGGAAATAGTAATTGAATTAAATGAAAAAAGAAGAAAACCTTGGCATGCCGCTTCAAGTTGGCTAATGCATTCTTAAAAAAAAAAAAAATGGAAATGGTTATGAACGGATGGAAACTTGGAGTTGGGTAACTGATAAGGGAGTATTGTTGTAACTATTTTTATTTGAATTGAAATTTTCTAAATAAAATGTAAACAAAGGCTACTAAAGGAGGTAAGGGAAGCCATACTGTTTAATTGTTCATGAATGACTTTGAATTCTTCTTTTGCAGTATAAGAAACCCTGTCTTTGGATCACGATACCTACAATATAAAATGACAATTCATTAAGAAGTACAATGGTAGAGTATACGAAGACACCATTCATTTCAAAATTACATTTTAAAAAAAAAAAAAAACCAGAGAGAGTTTGTTTTAAATTGGGTAACCATTAATATGACACATCCAAAAAAAGAAAGAAAGTAGAACTCAAAGATAGTCAATCATAAACAAAACAAAAGAAAAGAAAACAAAGAGAAAATTGCAAAAGATAGAACTTGAAAATTTGTTGGAGCCTCTAACAGTAAATGTCTTTAATCTAAAGAAAAAGAAAGAAGGATGTTCAATCGGAAGAAGAATGAGAGATAGAAAGTGAGAAGTTCTATTCTAAAAATGTGGGGAAGGTAAATATGTGGGGAGTTTTTTAAGCTATTAAGTATTTTTTGGGAATCCTCTTGATATATATAGATAACATGTGATTGTAGGAGAGTGGTAGTTTCATTCGAAATTTTAGCATTTTGAACATTAGAATTTTACTTGAGATTTTTTTTTTCTTTGAAGAGTTTTTCAATGTGTAGTTATCCACAATTTAAAAAAAAAAAAAAAAAAAAAAAAAAAAAAAAAAAAGTGGCCGGAGTAGGCATTTTTGGATAGAACGTGGGATAGTGTTTTTTCCCCCCTTTTTCAAATTAGGAACGTGGGTAGATAACTTCTTCTTCTTCTTCTTCTTTTTTTAAATTTTTTTTTTTTTTATAATAGGGTAGATAACTTTTTTGATAGAATGTGGGGATTTTTTTTTTTTCACTAGGTTTCTTGTTTTTAATTTTTGAAAAGAAGTTAAAAGCAGTTTAAATTGTAATTAAACTTGTATTTATCTATTTAGTTTTTTTTTCTTTTTTGTATAAACTTGAGGATATTTAAAAAAAAAATTGTTTGAAGATAAATGTGAGGATGCTTTTTTTTTTTTTTTTTTTTTTTTTAAGGAAAAAAAAAAAACCAACTTATAGTTGCTTTGAAGAAGTGAGCTAGTGGGAGAGTGATCCTATTTTGTAGGAAATGCTTTAGGTGAGAGTTAGAGACATATTTTTACACTGTTATTCTTAAGTTTTGCCCATTCTTAAACGTAGGGTGAACGTAGGGTGTAAGGGTATTTTAGAACAAAATAAAATTCTGTTCAAATAAGGGAAGCCCCTTAAATAGTAGTATAGATACTACTATTTAAGGGGCTTCTCTTGTTTGGACTAGATTTGTTTTTTTTCCAAAATATCCCTATTTCCCTAGGTTTAAGTAGAGATAAAACTAAAGGATAATTTGATAAAACTACGTCTTTTAACTCCTACTACAATATTTCCAACAAAATAGGACCAAGTTTTTTTGTGATAAATAGGACTGCTCTCTTGATTAAACGTTTTCAAATTTTTTTTAATAGAATTTGCTTTCTTTACTCCATGATCTCACGTTTGTTTGTTTGTTTGTTTTTTTATTCAAATATCTTCTTATTTATTTTGAATTTATTAAAAAACCATTACTTTAACTTCCCATCCATCTCCTTAAATTTAGCAAATTATTTATACTTTTTTTTGGTTAAAGGAGGGGAAAGCAATGCATTAACTAGCCAAAAAAGACAAAATTGTGGCTGACAGCCTTAGAGAATACAGACCAGAAGCATCTGAATTAAGCATTACATAAAAACTTTCAGAGGGGGGATTCTCTAAAACAACAAAATCCTCTACTAGGCAGCATCCTCCTTTAGCAAGTGCGTTTGCGCAGCGATTGGCCTCTCTGAATATATGATTAATACGGATTTGCTAAAACCAGTTCGTGAGGTATCTGCAGTCATTCAACAAGGAAGAATAG
Organism: Castanopsis chinensis; assembly: GCA_032878915.1. Taxonomy (NCBI): domain Eukaryota; kingdom Viridiplantae; phylum Streptophyta; class Magnoliopsida; order Fagales; family Fagaceae; genus Castanopsis; species Castanopsis chinensis. The sequence goes on along the minus strand of JAVQMG010000098.1, from coordinate 1,026,791 downwards.
GGGTTGTTAGCAGATTTTCTAGAAAGAATGAAGTCAACAACGACCTTTGCATCAAGTTCTACAAGAAGTTGTGTAACTCCAGGTTGAGAGGCTAAGGTAAGGCCATCCCTTAGAGCCCAACGTTCAGCAATCATGTTAGTTGCCACCTCAATATTTCTCATGTAGCCTTTTATCCAATTCCCTTAGTAGTCACGGATCAGACCTCCTCCACCAGCCTTCCCCAGATTCCCTAACGAAGCTCCGTCCGTATTTAATTTAAACCAGCCTTGTGGTGGCTTGTTCCAGCAGACTAGGATGGCCACCTAGTGCCGTAACTTTTGTCCTTTCCCTATACAAAGGAAATATTCTCTAGCAAGTTGGATGCAAGAATTCACTGTTCTCGGGTCATTAGGGGCATTTTCAAACACAACCCTGTTACGATGTTTCCAAAGGGTCCAAATAGCAAAGGGGAAAAGATAGCACCATGGCATTCCTTTGATTGATATGAAGTTCTTGGCTAAATAATTAATTTTCAACCAATCCGCGAGCTCAAGATTGATGAAATCCCCCAAGGCTTGGGGGGTTCCAACCTTCCTCCAAAACTCCCTTGCAAAGGGACAATCCCTTAAAAGATGAATAATTGATTCCTCCTGGGATTGGCATATAGGGCATGCCACATTGCATTGGATTCCCCTTGTAGCAATGGTTTTCCTAATAGGGATGCTGTTGTGCAAGCATAGCCAAATGAAATGAGTAATCTTTGGAATCGTATCAAGTTGCCAAACCCAGCTACCCATGAAGTGTTGTCCATCCATGTTCTCGGAACCAGCTAGAGCATATGCCGAAGCCATGTTAAATTCCCCATCCTTAGAAAACTTCCACATCAGTGTATCATCCTTATCCCCAAAGAGCTGAATAGGGATGGCTTTGATCTTATCCACAATCGTGCAGGGCAAATCAAAGGAGATCTTATCCCACGCCCACTGCCCTCCATCAAAGACATCCGTAACAGTCAGACAAGCATCCTGAGGACTGAGTGGCCTAGCAACTTGCTCTCTCATGGAAGACCCTTTTAACCACCTACTCTCCCAAAAACTAAGGTTAGATTTACTACCCACACTCCAGTACATCCCTTTCTCAAAAACTGGGAACCCAAACTTGATTGGAAGACCATCCGGATCCCTTGCTCTCAATCTTTGCCGAGAGCAATATTTGCCCAAAATAACTTTCGCCCAAAGTGAGTCCTTTTCCTGGTAAAGCCTCCAATTTAGTTTAGCAAGCATGGCAATATTTTTTGCTCTTGCCACCTGTATACCCAAGCCTCCCTCTTCTTTAGCTTTTATGACTTTGCTCCACCTCACAAGGTGTAGTCTTCTTTTTTCGTCCGTAGACCCCCAAACGAAGTCTCTATTTATTTTATCAATCTTAGAGCACAGGTGTGAAGGGAGAGCAACACCTTGCATTCAATAGTTGGATATGGCCGTCATCATCGATTTAACCAACACAGTTCTACCTGCAAAGGAAAGGAGTTTGGATTTCCACCCAGCCAACTTGGAAATGATTCTATCCACAATGAAATTATACTGATTCCTACCCATACCCTTATGTTTTAAAGGAAATCCAAGGTATTTCCCCAGTTGCGAGGTCGTTTGGATGCCAAATGTTTCGCATATATTATCTTTGGCTGAACCAGAAACATTAGGCAAGAAGTAAACTTGTGACTTCTCCAGGATGACAGTTTGTTCGAATTCCTTGCCAAACTTCCATAGAACGTTCTTAATTGAATTGGCACCCACAATATTAGCTTTAGCAAAGAGCATGGGATCATTGGCGAAAAATAAATGAGAAATTCCCACATTATCTCTTGAAGCTTTCATTGGCTCCCAACTCTTATCCATGCATTCCTTGTTGATAAGATAACCCAAATACTCCATGCAAAGGATGAAAATGTAGGGGGAGAGCCGGTCACCTTGGCGTATACCCCTCGTGGGTTTAAAGGAATTCAGCTTACCACCATTAAATAAAATTGAGATGCTAGTTGAAGAAATGCAACTCATAATCAGGTCTATTAGCATCCGAGGAAGGCGGAAGGCAATAAGGACATGATGTACAAAGGACCATTCGAGGCGATCGTACGCTTTAGCCAAGCCAACTTTTATTGCCATGAATCCCACTTTTCCTTTTTTTTTTGTCTAGAGAATGCAACAATTCTTGGGCTATCACAACATTATCAAACCCTTGTCTGCCAGGCACAAAGGCAGCTTGATTAGGGGATACCAATTTGTCAAGGTATGTGACAGGCCACAAACACGTTGACCCCTTGTGATAACTTAGATTAATTAATTAGCCTAGTTTTTAATTAATCAAATTAACATGCAATATCACGTGGCAGCACAAACTAATCACCAAACTAAGTTAAGCAGCGGAAAATAAATAACACGGTGATTTGTTCACGAATGGGGAAAACCTTACGGCAAAAACCCCACCGGGTGATTTAAGGTCACCACTCCCGAAACTCCACTATTATCACAACAAGCAGTTACAAGTAAGGAATCCCAGTACCTCACCAACCTACAGTTGAACTCTTACCCCAATACCCAATTGGACTTATTCTGTAGTGACAATTTCTCCAGTTTAATGCACGGCTCCCAATACGTGACTAACCAATGTGATGCGCGGATCCCAGTACGCGTCTTACTCCTTTGCACGAATCCAAGTACGTGACTCACTCACCAACTTGAGGAAGAAAGAATGTTGGCTGCAAAGTTCTTCAAATCATCAGAGATGAACTAGGGCACGAACTTTGTCTCACAGATCACAATTTGCATGAACAACGAGTTCTCAGAGAAGATGCAACTTGTATCTTGTGATTCCTCTTTTGACGGCCCTTAAAATAATCCTTTTATATGTCTAGGGTTAGGAGAAAAGAAGTCCCAAAGACATGCTCACGGATTGGACTTGAAACAGACTTGGAATTCTGTTTTCTTTAATTCTCGATAGATATAGGTATCGAGAGGTATCGAGACAGCTGTCGAGGCTCGGGCTAAACAGCTTCTTTAAATCTCGATAGATGTATCTGTCGAGGTATCTATCGAGCTTTAAAATCTTGCACTTCCTTGCTTGTTTCTTGGACAGACTTCAACGGCTTCAACACTTAATCTTGAACCACAGTTTCTTGAAGTGTTTAACACATCCTAGATCTACCCAATTACAAGTAAAGTGCGTTTTGTCTAAGGATAAGCCAATTACATAAAATAGCGACATAAGTTCACAGACTTGAACTACATATGTCCTAACAGTATGGTCTGAGGCGGCCCACAACAATTTTTGACACAATCTTATAGATTGTGTTGCAAAGGCTTATAGGCCTGTAGTTACTGAGGCTTTCTGGGTTAAGGATTTTAGGAATGAGGGATATCAGAGTTTCGTTAAGGAACTCAGGAACATATCTCTCTTCAAATATTTTGGTCACTTCTCCACAAACCACGACTTTCACATTGGCCCAAAAATATTGGAAGAATCCCGTATGGAGCCCGTCAGCCCCAGGGGCTTTGAAAGGCTTCAAGGCCCATAACCCCCGCATGATCTCCTCCTCAGACACAGGGCTAGCCAAATTGATCCTCTCCTCTTCAGATAAAAATGTGCAAAAAAAATTCTTAACCTTCGAATCCTATAAGGAATAAGGAAGTTCAGTCTTAAACAGTTGTTGGTAGTCAGATAGGATAGAGTTCTTAATTTCCTCCTCATTCGTAATCCACTCTCCCACTGCATTCTTAATGCTTCTTATCTTATTTTTATGCCTCCTGACAAGGGTTGATACATGAAAAAAAGCAGTGTTTCTATCCCCATTAATAGCCTAATTCACACGAGACTTTAAGGCCCAAAATTCCTCCTCTTAGCGTAAGATCATATTATACTCCACAATGATCTCCTTTTCTAGCTGGATAAGAAAATGATTTGGGCCATTAGATAGAGCTTTTTGGGCACCATTAATTATGGCCAGCACTCTTTTCTTCCGGGCAAAGATATTGCCAAATTCGTTCTTGTTCCATTGCCTTGCTAAATCAGTGAAATTTCTTAAAGCAAGTGACAAGTTGGTTTCCATATCCCAAGTTCTACTAACAATCTCAGGAAATTGCGGGTGGTGCAGCCACATGGTGTGGAACTTGAAGGGCTTATCTAGACCAGCTGGGGAGGTCTAATTAATTCCAATAGCACGGGGAAATGATCCGACAAGACCTTGGGCAAATGGGTAACAGCAGCTTCAAGAAAGAGAATCCTCCATAAAGGATTTGCGAAACGTCTATCAAGCCGTTCAAAGATGAGCTCAGTGATTTGTCTCTGATTAGACCATGTAAATTTTGGTCCTGAGAATCTAAGGTCAATCAAATTACAAGTATCCAGGCAATCTTTAAAGTCAATGGCCCTGTTAAGGTTTACTCATCTACCCCCTAACTTATCATCACCACATAATGTCTCATTAAAGTCACCGAGAAGAAGCCAGGGAAGGTTATGAAGTTTAGCCACTTCAGAGAGATTAGACCAAAGGATTTTCCTTTCCATAATACGAGGGATAGCATACATAGAAGATATAAGCCAAGTAGAGTTAGAGCAGCATACCTTGATGGTGGCAAGAATTTCCTGCTCCGTGGAAGACAGCACGAACACATCCACTTCATCTTTTTTCCGAATGAGCCAAAGACCTCCAGCATACCCAACAGTTTCTGTACGAAAAAAAACCATTAAAGGGAATTCCTTCAATGATTTTTTTAGCACAGTCGCCACCCATCCTAGTCTCCGTAATAACCATTATAGAAGGATAATGATTAACAGGAATCTTAAAGATCTGTCGCTTGAAATCCGGGTTTAAAGCACCCTTGCAATTCCACAGATTGATGTTCATTTGGGTGCAAAATTCATTAGGAATCTCATTCAGGCTAGGCCCCCTCATGGATGAAGCAATCATGCTCCATCCCATCCTCTTTAGCAGGTCCTTTGAGGCTACCCAATCTGGCTTCCATACCACTAGGTAATTCATAATTTCCTGGATTTCCTCCCTGCAACATAGGAGGAGGTCGCACCAAGAAACAGTCTTAAGAATCTGAACCAGTTTCATTGTAGGGCAGTTCCCTAGGTGTGTCATTGCTGAGCCCCTAAAGTCGTTCGTCTTCCTTTCTTGCATTAACCAAACGGATTCCAAGTGGGGTATTACCAAAGGCCTCCTTAATTTGTTCAATTCCTCTACTTCCTTTTCTATGATTAGTGGTAGGTCGGTAAGAAACTTCCACCATGGATTTGGTGTCGCCCCCCATGCCGGGTGGTCCAATGGTAAGGTTCCTGTCCTTACACTCGTTGGAGTGATCGGAAAGAGGTGCTTCTAGGCTCGGTTCAGACCCTCTTCAAACCACCCCATCATCTTTGTCGGAGCAGCCCGAATTTGCGCAATCACTTTTTTCAAGATGGGAACAGCTTTGTTTCTGTACCAGAGAGCCTAGCCCACCGTGGCTTAAGGCTGGAGGAGAGGAAGATGATGAGCCATAGATTATGTTGGGTGTGATTTCAGTAAGAGAGAGCTGCAACTTTGATTCCATCTCTGGGTTGTGACGCTTTAGAGATTTTGAAACTTTAGGCTTAGAAGTCTTTTTTTCCTTGCTTGATCTTGAGGGGCTTGCCAAAGGAATTTTTTTCCCAACCGTTGGATTTGGCTGATGGCCTAGATCACTGTTAAGAGGCCTGTTATACGTAACCAACACTCCTATAGTCACTGTCACTTGTCTCGCTTGCGTGCTTGACTCTCTATAGTCACATGGGTTAGCCGTTGCTAGTCCAAAAGTACTAGCGTCTTGGGCAGTCCCCGATTTGAATTGAAAGGGCATATCTGGGCTAAAGGGTGTCAGGCTCACCTCTCTCACCACGTGCTTACCCTTAGTCCCTTTAGAACTAGCTAATAGTGGCTGGTTAGTTAAGCTGGTCCCATGAGGACGTTCAGCCTTGATTGGATGCTTTTTCCTAGTCATAAGCATCCATTCTCCAAAATTAATTTCCTTTTGTTGAGCTTCAAAGGTACCCGAAGACTGAGTACTCTGATCATCTTCACTAGCTTTCTCAGGTGGTTTAACCTGATAGTTACACCTTTCTTGCTTGTGCCCAAGTCGTCCACAACAAAAGCGCAAGGACAAAATGCCCTCGTACATCACCTTTTGGTGAAACCTACCCACTTTCACCGTATTAATTAGAGATTTTGACAAATCAATTTGAATACACATACTGGCATAACTACCTCTCAAACCAGATGTAGTGTAAGAATTGATCCTAAGGACCGGACCGATCGCAGACCCTATCTCACACAAGACCGAGGAATCATAAAATTCTATTGGTAATTTTGGAAATCTAACCCAAACAGCTACTGAGGAGAAGGACGCTTCTGACACCTTGAAATATGGTTCCCAAGGTTTAATCGCGAGGAAATGTTCCCTAACAAACCAAGGCCCCCCTCTTAGCACCTTATCATAATCAGCCTCATCATGGAATTTAATGAGGAAAAAATCCTTTCCAAGATCAACATAATCCATTTTGTTCACTGGCTTCCATAAGGCATTGATTTTGAAAGTGAGATAGTTGTATCCCACAGTTCTACCATACACTTTCACTGTCAAAGCCTTAGTCCATAGTGCCCTTATACGGGCTTTGGTTTCTTTAGAGAGGTGGACATCCACCATGCCCTCCACAAGATCGTCTAGATCAGTATCAGACTCTTCTTTAAACTCACTAGGGATGGTAATTTAGATCTAATCCGTGGATACCCAGTCCGACCCGACCCTAATGGGCCAGATTTTACTCGGCCTAATAATAAATAGGGTCGGGTATGGGTTTTTTAAAAAAAATCCGAAGCGGGTCAGGGTCGGGTCTGGATTTTATAAAAAAATCTAGAACCCGACCCGAAACTCGGCCTGGATAATACCCGGTATGTAAAATTACTAAACAACCCCCCCTTATATGTAATCCTTATAATTTGCAAACCCTACTCCAGTACTCCCTAAGTCACAGCCGCCTCTCACTTTTCTGGGTCCTCACTCTTCAGCCCCTCACCTCACGCCCTCAGCCCCTCATGCCTCAGTCACCACTCTTGCACACTCACTCACAATCTCGCCAGCACCGTAGCACTCAAGTGACAAGCCCAGCCAAAATCAAGCATCGCCGACAAAATCAAACATCGCCGTTAGAGATCTTGGTGTTCTGAGATAGAGAGACGACGAGTAGAAGTTCAAGATCGGAGATAGAGCCTTCGTGGAACAATGTTTTTGGGTTTTTTTTTTGGGTTCAATTTTTTTTTTTTTGGGTTCGTGTCCTCTCTCAAATTTGAGATTGTGTTTGTGAATCTATGTTTGTGAATCTGAGAATCTGTGTTTGAAAGGGATGCCCTGAATCTGTGAATCTGTGAATCAAATTTGAGAATTTTTTTTTTTAAGATTGTTTTGCAATGGACGTCCTGAAGGCTGAAGTGGCTGTCGGAGCCCGCGGGGCCCGATGGGACCCGACAGGTCGGGTTTGGGACTAAAAAAAAAGACCCATTTATTAAACGGGCCGGGTCCGGGTAATAGAGGAAGACCCGCGGGTCGGGTCCGGGCATCCAAAAACCCGCCTCGAACCCGACCCGTTGCCATTCCTAAAACTCACCAGCTATATCAAACTGGAAGGCCTAAGCATAGGCTCTTGGGATGTCACCCAAAAGACTATCCTTATAACTCACCTGCTTGCGGGGTGGTATGAAAAGCTTATCGCCAGTATTATCTATAAATTTCTTGACACTTCGCTGGAGTTCAGCATCTTCCTCACTAGTGCGTTGATGGGTTCTCTCGAACTCTGGTTCCATTTTTTTTTTTCAAATTATTTATACTACTATTTAAGTTTCATGTACAATATTGCTTATAAAATAGGACCATTTTCTATTTGTTTTCAAAATTCAATCTGCACTACAAATTTATTTTGTCATTTAAAAAATTATTTTATCTCTCTCATTTCATGGCGATGCCCAACAATGCCATTTGCCATCGGAAATGTCATGGTTCTTCCTCGAGCCGCTGTTAACCTTCTGCCACATGGGGTTGTTTTCCGTCAGCCACATCAGCATTCAACGTCTCGACCTTTTCTCTGTTCAATCACCAGTGAACTAAGGTACACACACATTCAAGGATAACTACTAATATTTATGCTTTTCGTTCTTAATATACAAATTCCTTTGCTTTCTGATTGTTTATTTTTTAAATAGTGAATTGAGAGGCACTAGAAGTAAAAATCCTCTAAATCTGCCTTCAACAGTGCTACTAATAACTTACTTTATTAACTTGCTGACAATTTTTATTTACTTTTATGCTCTACTTTCTCATTAGAAGTTTAGGACAGAAATAATTATGATTCTGTAACTTCAAGTATTAGCACATCAGAAGGTTCCTTGAGATGATTTGGTGGTTGCAATAAAAAAGGTTCTAAATTCTAATTCTAATGTGGGAATCATTACACTAGATACACATTGCTTCATATCATATTTTGGTGTAGAATCTGATTTGCTTCTCTCTTTTTTTCATTTGTATTCGAAGCCAACGAGAAGAGGATCACGAGGTTCCATCCCAAGAATTGTCCCCAATCGTAGGTTTCTTTCATCCTATATTTACCATCTATTTATTATTTCTAAACAAAAAACCTATCATACTTTCGTTTCGTATGGCTTGTTAGTATTGAACCCAAGATTATAATCTCTAGGAGGAATAGTAGCATTGGGAAAGTTTGATGCCCTTCACATTGGTCATCAAGAACTTGCAATTCAAGCAGCAAAGGTTGGACCTCCATTTCTTTTGTCGGTTGTTGGAATGGCAGAGCTGCTTGGTTAGGAACCTAGGTATAGATGTTTTATATATATATATATATATATATATATATATCTTTATTATTCATTTATTTGAATTCTTCCTTCCTAATACTTTAGGGGTTTCCAAGGTCTATGGCATAGGTAACAGACCTATTAATTTTGTTATTGCTTTGTATAGAAAGACCAAAAATAACAATAATTGAAGGAACGCATTGGTCAAGATGGAGTTAGAGTCGCTACTCACACTAAGTGAATATTGATCATTATTCAAATTCTTCTTACATGAGTGTGTTACATTGGTATCTCAACATTTTATAGCAGTAAGATGCTTATAGCAGAGTTATTTTTGGGTTTGATTTACTTAAAAGATATGTAACTATAAATCTCTCTCTTTGAAGAAGGATTTCAAATGGGTGTTATGCATGTGGCTAAATGAGCAGGGATACAAGAAGGAAAGCTTTTTAAGACAAACAGCTCAAACTCAACAACAAAAATAAGATGGAATCCAAAATCTCACCTTTTGTTTAGGGTACTTTTAGTATATATATTTTTCTTTGACATTCATTCTTATTTCATGAAGTCCTTATGTTTCTCATTCTCTTTAGTGAATGATGTGAATGTGATGTACTTTTTGTAAAGATTGAATGCTAGTGTTTTCTTTTGGAATGTTTGGAATTATTATGTTGTACATTAAGGTGATTTTGATTGAATTATCTCCCAACATCGTTTTAAAGTATTTTTCAAATTCCACTTGCTTCTTCTTCTTCTTCTTCTTCTTCTTCTTCTTCTTCTTCAATATCTCATAAATGTACTATATGTTATTTCTAGAAAGCCAAGCAATCTAATTCTATAGAGTAAGTGAATATATCCAATCTCATTCCATTAGATGACAACATAATCAATATTTTATTATTTTAAAGTTTAAACACTTTCTTTTTTTTAATCTTAATCGATATATTAACTAGCCTCTGACCACGAGCTCTTCTATTTTTTTGAGAAAAAGTTAAAAATTTGCACCCATTATAATTTAAGATTACTATATTTTTCAATCACAAAAAAATCTAGGGGCATGATTAGACGCATAATACTCATCACACCACAAACGCATAATATGTGTGTGCTCAGAAGCTCTTCTATTTTTTTGGAAAAAAGTTAATAATTTTCATCTATTATAATTTGAGATTACTACATTTTTCAAAAAAAAAAAAAAAAAAACTAGGGGTGTGATGAAACGCATAATACTCATCACGCCATAAACGCATGATACTCATCACACCCCTAAATTTTTTTGTGATTGAAAAATGTAGTAATCTCAAATTATAATGGATGCAAATTATTAACTTTTTCCCAAAAAAAATAGAAGAGCCTCTAAACACACGCGTATTATGCATTTGTGGTGTGATGAGTATTATGTGTTTCATCACTCCCTTAGATTTTTTTTTTTTTTTTTTTTTTTTTTTTATGATTGAAAAATGTAGTAATCTCAAATTATAATAGATGCAAATTATTAACTTTTTTCCAAAAAAATAGAAGAACCTTTGAGTACATGCGTGAGTGCATGGTCAGAGGCTAGTTGTTATTTAAGGGGTTAATGACTATATTTGAAGGGTTAAAATTATTTTTGTTGAATCAAAATTCTTGGAATTATGTAAGTCAAGATGTTGAATTTTTATTTTTTGTGGGTAGACAAAGCAAAATAATTATGTATATAACTTTTTAATTATAAGTTTTTTTATTTTTTATTTTTTTTTTATACGTAGAGCGGTCTCTGCAAACCTCCCCCCTAATTCTTTTGACTTCTTAATTATCCATTCCTCCACCTGTAAAAAAGGATAGGAAATGTTAAGTGTTTGTTAAGATTTCCCTAATATGGGTCTTATGTAATAAAAAAATTAGATAAATAAAAGAAAAAGACATAAAAATACTCTTAAAGCTGAAAAAAGTGACATAATAAAGCTACAAAAAAGACAAAAAAATTATTAGAAAAATAAAAAAAGTTGTTGTTAACGGTCACCAAATGAACATTTGTGGCCCGTTTGGTAATGTTGTTCTAGTAACGTTGTTTAAGTATTGTGAAAATATGTGTTATGTTGTTTAAACAACACAACCAAACAGCCCTTGTTAATTCCTCTCATATGACTATAATATATTGCAAGCGAAAAAGAAATGGGAATATTGTACATTGAGCAATCACTAGATGTTCCTTCACTAATAAACAGCAGGAGGTGCCAAAGGTGTGGCAGAGGACTAACAATTTCAGCATGAACATAGTCTTGATTTGGCCTGGAGATTGTCTACTGTGCTTGTTTGTGATGCATACGCACCTAATAAGAGCACTCACATCTGGTCTTTCATATGCCATGTGTTGGTATATTTTAGCACCAGGGCACAAAAACAACCCATTACTTGGTCTTCCAATAGTAAAAATTTTTACAATTGTGCTACAGTACTATTATAAATTTATGATGGTACTGTAGTTCCATTCTAAACATAAAAATTATATTTTATTTCAAATATCTTCTTTTTTTTTCTCACTCTTCAGTCTTCTCTTCCTTCTCTCTCTTGTTTTGCTCTCTCATTTCTTCAAAGCCACCATGGCCGAACCCCCATCACCAAGCTTGGTTGGAGTCACTCACCATTCCCTAACCCAAGTCCTCAAAAATTTCAACAAAATCCGCTTCCTTCGAGCTTCCTAGTGGCAAATTTGCTTCTTTCGAGCTTCAACAAAGTCAAGCTACCCCAGTGGCGAATAGAGCAATTTGATTTCATAAAATTTTGTTGTGTTTGTGGGTGAAGATTGTGTGGCTTTGCAGTAGGTTAGCGATGGAGATTGTGGTGGGTTAGTGTTGGGTCGTGTGGGTTAGGTGGGTTGTGATTGTGTGGGAGTGGGTTTTGGGTCGGTGGGTGGTTGTGGCGCGGTGTGGTGGTTGCTATAGTGGAGTTTGGGTTTGGATTTTAGGTTTTTTGTGATTTGCTGGGTTGATTTGGGTGGTGCAGCAGTGGTAGGGTGGTGGTTGTCTTGTTGATGATGGTGGTGCAATGGCTTGGGTAGTGGTGTTGTTGATAATGGTGGTTGGAGGTTTTGTTGATAATGGTGGTAGTAGGTCATGGGTTAGGTGGTGGGTTTGCATGTAGAGGTTATGGGTAATGTTGTGGTGTGGGTTGATTTCAATAGTTGTGATTTTGGTGGCCAGCGGTGTGGTTAGTGGGTGCACGGAGTGGGTCTAGTGGTGCAACGACTTGGGTAGTGGGTGCAGCAGCGTGGACAAGTGTTTGTGTTGTTGATTGTTGGCTTGAGTTTTTGTGCTGAGGGTTTATTTGGGGTTTGTTTGAGTTTCTATGTTGGGGGTTTTGGGTCTTCATGGTGGTGATGAAGGGGATGAGTGGTTGAGAGAGAGAGAGAGAGAGAGAGAGAGAGAGAGAGAGAGAGAGAGAGAGAGAGAGAGAAAGGAGGAAGAGAGACAAATTAGAGAGAGACAAATATATTTTATTATGTAAATATATTATTTTAATGTGTTGTGTAAGAAAATAAAAGTTGGGATGTTAGGTATGATGTAAAATGGTATGATATAATAGATAAAATAATTTTTGAGATGGTAAATTGGAATTTTTGGAAGAAACTAGGATGTGCAAAAGCTATATTGGATGATGGATTATGTCCTTTCTTCGCTACTTAGAGCCAACAATTTACACTATATAAACATATTTTAAACCCTATACTCTCCAGAAGTAGGACCTCAACTAACAACCCATCATGGATTATACTTTCCTTCCTCTTTAAATCTTTTGTGCCTCATTTAATAGCACAAATGCATAAAAGTTATAAGATTTTTGAATGGATGCTTTTAAAATCCTCCATATATGACTGACATTGAAAAGCAGAATGTGAAATTGTTTAAAACCATGATTTTATAAAATTTAAATTATGTAAAATTTATAATAAAAAAAATTTTATCTATTGACAAAAATAAACCACATAAATACATAAAATCTTATAATTTCCTGTTACAAGTTTTCTTATTTTGAAATTGTTGCATGATAGTATCATTATCAATACTATAAGTTATATCTCTTTCAATATTTTAGTGCAAAAAACATTTTCTTTGGTTTTTTCTTTTTGTTTGTAAGTGCCTAATATATTAAGGGGGCCTAAGTTTAAGGATAAAGTTTGGTTAAAAACTTAGTTATAACCTAAATCTACAACTTTCACTATATAAATTAACATAACCACATTTTTTGAAAATCTAATAGAATTGAATTATATGTTCTTTATCTTTTTAAAGCATATGTCAAATTTCATGCTAATCACATATTATTTATTATTCGATTCATAAACTTATTTTTTTATGTATAATTTTGAACTACAAAAACTCAAAATTTAAAAATTTGATTGAGGACATAACTATATTGATCTTTGATTTTATTGATATTTTGCATGCATGAGGAATATAATAAAAAATATATATAATCCAATAGTAGATTTATTAAAATTCATATTCAATAAAAAAAAATATATAATAAGTAAAGTTGTAATTTTAGTCTACAACTAAATTTGTTGCTAAATTTTATCCAAAGTTTAATTATGTTGGGTCTAAAGATTTATTAGGGTGGTCACAAATTTTTTTGAAGGTAAAAAATCATAAAATTTTTATATTAATAAGTATTTTTTTTGTTCTAAATCAGGGTAGTCCTGTGACCACCCTAGCTTCAGCGTTCAACTGCCCCTAATTGAGTATATAAAGCATTTTTGTTGTTTAATTAATCCCACGGTCATAAAAAGTAAAAATGAATTTATTTGCATGACTTGAGTCAACTTGCAAGAATTAAAGAAGGGGAAAATATAAAAGCTAAAAAAAAGGGGAAGATATACGTTTTTGAGAAACACATACCACTATTTTGCATATATATTCATATTTAATGCAAGAATATCCTCATTTTAACATATAAAAATAAATGTAAAATAGTGAATGCAAGTGCAAGAATGGCAACTGAATGTGTAAAATTGAAGTCCCAAAAGACTTAAGTCAGTTTGTCACTTTTTTTTTTTTTTTTTTTTTTTGAGTGATGCTACATGCACAAACTATTTAACAACATTTTTACAAAATGTAGATATGACTAGCCTCTTATTGGTTTTTATTTAAGCCCACCATTAATATTACTTTTACATTTACTAATAATCATTCACTACATTAACAGTTTGTAAATTTTTTTGTAAAATAGTTTGTATTATTAAAACAGGAATTATAACATAATGCATGAACAAAATGACAAGGCAAAGAATACCCGAGTTTGGAGAGATTACCGACTTACCGCCATATAAATAATTTATCCAATAAATGCCAACTCAAATTCAGTTCAATGATAAAACCACTATTAATAAGGCTGGGAAACAAAAACAGAAGTGCTATATCATTTAGCTGTACTGATGAAACTAGAAATTGACCTCGTCAGTATACTTCTTGTCAGCGCAGATGGATGAACTGCAGTAGCTGTTGTTAAGAAAAGAGAAGATAAGGAAGATTCACTGGCGTAGTGCCAGTTGTGAACACTCCGATGCTTAAGTCAGCTTATGGCTCTCAATGGGTAATACAACTGTTGTCTACTAAGTTTTTCATGAAGAAAATTACCTTGGCTCGATTGCCTTTTATAGTTTGCTTTCTGGCGAGTCAGTTGTGCCAATTAATGCTCTTCTAAGCGTTTCTCTCCTGAAGGAAATGTGGTAGTTAATGGCAATGAAGTTTTTGTTTAATGTGTAACAGGTGGCCGTTGGCTCATTATTGCTTTTGTAACTACTCCGGCGCTTTTACCCTTTGCCAATTGGCCAAATGGAATTAACTTTTGGTTTTAATACGCATAGGCTCATCTTGTTCATATGGACGGCCTTTCGTCATCGTCCCCAACTTAGATGTGGCTATGGTCGTCTCTACCTGGACGACATTTAACCAATCTTCGTCAGTTGCCCCCCCCCCCCCCCCCTCATTCTGTTGTCGTCAAGATTTTGGACGATCTTAGGAATGTGACCAAACGTGACAGTTCGTATCTTCTCGATTCTCGAAACTTCACTTCTGTCTTAAATGTGAAACGACTGCTTCCTAGGAAGAACCACGTGCCTCTTCCTCATTCACGGCATGTGTGAAATCGCCTTGATTTTGGTGCGCTTTAATTCCATTTTTTCTTCTTTAGGAAAATTGTTCCTCTTCTTCCACCTTATTTGGTCTGCACTCGGAGTACTGAGGAGTTTTCAAACTTCATTTTTCTCTAGTAAGGCCTCCTTTCTTTACATTTTGATGGTTGGTTTTGATTTTGTCAGGCGAGAGTGTCCCTTAGGAGTTCACCTTGAGTATTCTTCTGGTCAGCATCCCCAAGCTGGTCGATTTATTTCTCATTTTACTCCCCTCAAACTTGTTTTGCTCACCCTCTACCCATTAATTCACCATTCTTTGATAGAGCATCACTTGATGATGACTACTGTAGAGTATAAGGTGGATGATGTCAGGTAGAGTGAGTTGGACACAAGGTTGTCTTCAAATGCAGAATCCCTAGCCAAAGAAACTGACATGGCTGCATCGAAACTTCCTTCATCTTCTTCTTCTCCTCCTTTGCACGCCCTTTCCAAGTCCCATTCTCTAAAAGAGACACATTTGAAGGGCCTTAGGAAAAGATTTCATTTTCTTAAGGGTACCTCCGTTAGGTTACCCCATCCTGGAAAAAAAGTTTGTAACTTTGCCTTTGGAGAAGTGTGTTTCTATAAGGCGGACTTTCTATGTGGTCGTCATTTCCCTGTCCATCCATTTATTATGCAACTTTTGCATAATTTCTAGATTGTTCCTAGTCAACTCATCCCTAACACTTGGAGGACGATTATAAGTTGTATGTCCATCTGGGTGTCCATTTGTGATGGAGATATGGTAACGTTAAACAAGTTTTTGCATCTGTTCCATTTGAAAAATTCCACCCATTATGGGTATTTTGAGCTTTTACCTTGGGATAGAAAGTCTAGGTTCGTTAAAGGTTTTCCCTTGTCTTTTAGTGATTGGAAATCACAATACTTCTTCATTTCTGGAACGGGTTAGGAAACTTTGCCTGACGACTTCTTGGGGGAAGTCCTGAGATTACTATGAAAATGGGAAGTTCCTGTGCTTGGTGCATATTTTTCATCGTCTTCCTTAGTTTTCATCGACAATACTGCTGCTTGCCTAACAATGTCTATCTTTTAATTTTTGTAGCTCTTGATCTTCTTGAGTTGGAAGACTAGAATCGCAGTCGGGTTCATGTAGCTCATGCTTTTGCTCTTGAGATCTAGGATTTCGACAACCTGGTTGACCCTCGTCATTTATTTGACTATTGTTGGGACCCGAGCCTTCTGAGTACGGGCTGGAGAAAATTCTCTAAGAAGAAAAAAGTTAGATCGTCCTTTTAGCTTCTTAAAGTGTTTTTGTCTCTGCAATCTTCTCTGTTGCTTTACCTAATCACTCATTCTCTTCCTTAGATCAGCAGAAATGGCCACCAAGTACAGCAATGATAAATATGCTCGCATCAAGGGACTGAAGAATGAGCCTCTATCTAATCTTGTTGCAGATTCAAAGAAGAGGAAACTGGGTGAAGAGAAAGGTGAAATTTCCGTCCTTCCTTCTATTCAAATTGCTCTGTCTTCTCTAACCCCATCCTTAGAAGTGATAGCTTTTACTCCCCCCACCACATGTCCAAAAGAGAAAGGCAAGGCTGGGAGGAGTGTCTAGGACGATCCTGCTACTGCTCTGGGCCATGCTCACAATGTGATTACAAACGACGAAATCAAGGGCTTGTCATCTGTTCCTTCCCACAAATTGGTTAGCCGCCATATTCATAAACTAGTGTAGTTATGTTTCTTTTTCCCTTACTGCCTCCTTTTGTACTTATTCGTACATGTATAAGCATATAATTGTTTTTTGAACCAGGTCTATGGAGAATCCTTGTGTATAACAACATATTATTTGAGTACCGTGGAGAAGGTCATGGTGGTCAATTCAAAGTTAGAATCTGTCAAAGCTAAAAGTTCAAAGTTGGGGAAGGACTTGATTGCTACCATGGACGAGAGAAACAAGGTGAACAAGAAAATAAAGGAAATCACTGAAGCCTTGCGGGTGGAGAAAGCACTTGTTGCCTAGAAGGACAAAGTGATCCAAGTTACTCTCCTGAAGATTGATGTGAAGAGAGACAAGGTTGTCTGAAAGTTCATGCAATCCAAGCAGTTTTTAGACCTTCAATTCATTCAATAATTTAAAGGTTTTGAGCTTCTGTGAAGATGGATGATGAAGCACCACATCTTGGTCGTAGATTTTTCTAATTTGGATTTTGAGAATATTGACACCGAAATTCTTGTGGACGAAGCTAAGGAACAGGAAGAAACTGACGCTGATGCTGTTGTAGAGAAAGATACTATTGGGAAGGACACCGTTGGAGGGAAGGAAACCATAGCTACTGACGAGTTTGTTGTTCCTCCTCCTTAGTATACATTTATCTTTTCTCTTTTTGGCGAAAAATGGTTGCCCCCTTGTTTTGGGGCTAATTATTGAAACACTTGTTGCCTCTTTATTTTGAAATTGTTTCAAACACTTATTGCCTCTTGGTTTTGAGGCTTCTGCCCAACTACTTGTCTTGTTTCGAAGTCCTTCTTGAATGTGCCTTTTTTTTTGTCAACGTAAAAGTTTCTATTTTAGAACTCCTTATTAGTAGAGTGGCTCTAACTTGTAATTTTATAGGCTAATTTATTTGCCATTGATACTGCAATTTAGACTTGTCGTTTTGCAAGTGCTACGATTTAAACTCATTATTGCGTTGACGAAATGCTTATCATGGGTATTATGATTTAAACTTGTCATTATGTTGATGGAGTTTTTATCATCATGGTTTATGATTTAAACTCGTCATTGGGTTGATGGAATTTTTATCATCATGTTTTATGATTTAAACTTGTCATTGTGTTGATGGAGTATTTATTGTCAGGGTTTATGATTTAAACTTGTCATTGGGTTGATGGAGTTTTTATCAATGTGTTTTATGATTTAAACTCGTCATTTTGTTGACGGAGTTTTTATCATCAATGCTGTGCTTTAAGTTCGTCACTTTGTTTTCTCACAGGATGCTTGAAATCTGATCATTTGAAAAGAAATGGCTTTGGAGTGCCTTATTTGCTTTATTCATCCTTGCTTATAGAAGGTGTTACAAGGATAATAATTAACAAAAAATGGAAAGTGCTTAAAGTATGAAAGTAGAGCTTATGCATGAAAACAATAAATTCTTGCTTATCTGTTGGCGAATAAGGCGAGGTGCTCCAGGCACTAGAACTTATTAATGCTGGGTGTTAGCTTCTTTACTGATAGTTCTTCTTGAGGTGCTCTGCATTCCAAGGATGAGGCAAGGGTCTTTTGTTCACATCTTCCAAGTAATAGCTTCCTCTTCTCGAGTAACGAACAACCTTGTATGGAACTTCCCAATTAGGGCCTAGGTTTCCTTGAGTTGAATCTTTGGTAGCTTGTGAAACCATTCATAGAACCATATCTCTAGGATTGAAACATTTCAGCTTCATCCTTTGATTGTGGTACCTTGTCATCCTTTCATGGAATAGAGCCATCCTTTGTGTTGCATCATTTTTGACCTCGGATAAGCAATCTAGGTCAAGTTTAAGTCCTTTGTCATTGCTGTGTTCATCATAATATGTTCATCTGAGGCTTGACATTCCAACTTCCACAAGAATCACTGCTTCAGTTCCAAATGCCAATTTGAAGAGTGTTTCACCTGTTGGTGTTCTCACAGTTGTTCTGTAGGCCCATGAGACTCTTGGAAGCTCTTCAAGCCATGCTCCCTTTGCCCCCTCAAGTCAAGCTTTGATTAACTTAAGCAAAGTTCAATTTGTAACTTTAGTCTAGCTATTAGCTTGTGGATGTCCAGGGGAAGAATAATGGTTTTTGATCTCCAACTCCTTACAGAAATCCCTAAACTTGTTGCTGTCAAATTGTCACCCATTGTCAGAGATAATCACCCTCGGAATCCCGAACTGAGAAATGATATTTTTTCAAATGAAGTGTTGTATTTTTGCCTCTATGATAACTGCCAAAGGTTCTGCCTCCACCCACTTTGTGAAATAATCAATGACAATAACTAGAAACTTGACTTGCTTTTTACTTGGTGGTAGGGGACCTACAATGTCAATTCCCCATGTTGAGAATGGTCATGGTGACGAAATGTTTGTTATGTGCTCTGTTGGGACGTGTTGTATATTTTCAAACCGCTGGCACTTGTTGCACTTCTGGACGATCTGGGCTGCATCCTTCTGTCTGGTCAACCAGAAATATCCTGC
The DNA here is from genome assembly GCA_032878915.1 of Castanopsis chinensis. Lineage (NCBI taxonomy): Eukaryota > Viridiplantae > Streptophyta > Magnoliopsida > Fagales > Fagaceae > Castanopsis > Castanopsis chinensis. The sequence continues at coordinate 1,007,607 of JAVQMG010000098.1, read as the reverse complement.
TCGAACCACTTTCCCTACGAGTGATCGTGGGCCTAAATGATTGCCATAAACGCCTTCGTGGACCTCACTCAGCACATATGCAGCATCTTCGGAGTCTAAGCACTTCAAGTAGGGTTGGGAAAACCCCCTCTTGTAAATCTCGTCATTCAGGGTCGTAAACTTGGACGACCTCACTTTGATTTTCCTAGCCTCTGAAGGGTCTGATGGGAGCGCGTCATCTTTGAGGTAAGTGATTATTGGGTCCTTCTAGCTTCCTTTGGATTGGACATAAAGTACATCCAACCCTTCTATGCTTGAGAGGCTTTGCACCTCTATGTACAGTTTGGGTTGTCCTACATCATTGTTGGATGATGCAAATCTGGCCACCTCTTTTACTTCAAAGTTCTCCTTTGTTGGTACCTGATTGATCCTGGCATCATCAAAATCAGAAACTAACTAGATAGTCAGTTTTAGGTACCTTTTCATCCTATCTTCCTTCGCCTCATACTCCTTGGTGATCTGTCCCACCACTAACTTTGAATATGAATTCAGCTTTAAGTTTCTGACCCCCAATGCTTTTGCAACCCTCAAGCCTGTAAATACCACCTCATACTCTGCCTCATTGTTTGTTGTTGGAAATTGAAGCTGGACCCCGTACCTAAGGATGTCTTTATTTGGAGATAGGAGAATCACACCTACACCCCCAATGCCCGTGGCTGAAGACCCATCTATATATACCGTCCAATAATCTACTTTTGAATTCTAATCTGCCATGGTGAATTCAGAGACGAAGTCAGCTAATGCCTGAGCTTTAATTGCTTCACGTGGTTTATCGCCAATATCAAATTGACTCAGCTCCACAGCCCATTGAGCCATTCTTCTTACATCATCTAGCCTGCCCATAGCCTTCTGGAGGGGTTGGTCTGTCATGATAAGGATGGTATGAGCTTGGAAGTATGGACGAAGGTCCTGGATGCAACAATTAGAGCAAAAGCCAACTTTTCCATCCTCTGGTATCTCACCTTTGCACCTTGGAAGGCTTGGCTCATGTAGTAAATCAGCCTCTGGACCCTGAGATCTTCACGGATTAATGCTAAGCTTACCGCCATTTGTGATATAGCTAAGTTAAGGAACAAATCTTCCTCCTCGACGGACAGGCTTAAGAGTAGTGGTTTGGACAGGTATTCCTTAAGTGCCTGGAAAGCCACTTCGTATTCTTTCGTCCACTGGAAGGCCTGCTTCTGTGTCTTAAAAAATGGAAGGCACTTATCTGTGGCCTTAGAGACGAACCTGTTTAGGGCTGCTATTCGTCTAGTCAACCTCTGCACTTCCTTTACGCTCCTTGAGGAGGTCATGTCAAGTATGGCTTTAATGTTCTCTAGGTTGGCCTCGATCCCCTGTTGGGAAACCATGAAACCTAGAAACTTTCCCGACAAGACCCCAAACACACACTTCGCCGCGTTTAATCTCATATGAAACTTTCTCAATGTGTCAAAAGTCTGTCTAAGGTTGTCTAAGTGTGATTGTGCCATTTTGCTCTTTACAAGCATGTCATTCACATATACCTCCATGTTTTGTCCAATCTAATTATTGAACATGTGATTCACCAACCTTTGGTAGGTAGCCCCAGCATTCTTCAAGCCGAACAACATGATTTTGTAGCAGTACTACCCCTAGTTGACGAAGGAAGATTTCTCTTGATCTTCCTCATTCATGCGAATTTGATTGTAACCTGGAAAGGCATCCATAAAGGTTAGCAACTCATGACCAACTGTAGAATTCATGAGTTGGTCAATTCTAGGGAGTGGGAAGCTGTCTTTTGGGCATGCGTGGTTGAGATCTGTAAAATCGACACACTCTCGCCATTTTCCTTTGGACTTCTTCACCATGACGTCATTGGCAAGCCACTCGGGATAGAACTCAGGATAGAAGACCTCTCTAATAAAATCGACGGCTAAGAGCTTCTCTACTTCTTCCATGACGGCCTTATTCATTTATAGAATGAAGACTCGTCGCTTTTGTTGGACGAGCTTTTTTGTCGAGTTAACATTTAGTTGATGCTCTATCACCTTGTTGTCTATGCCTGGAATATCTTCATTGGTCCAGGTGAAGATATCTAGATTCTTCTTTAGGAACTCTATGATCTTATCTTTCAACACTCCGTCAAGTTCTCCTCCGACTTTAGTGACTTTGGTAGGATCTCCTTCCACTAGCTTCACATCTTCTAAATCTTTGGAAGGCTTCTCAGGATCTTCCTTAACCATCTTGGTATGATTCTCTTTGGAAGCTGGTACCCTCTGATAGCACTCTTGGGCTAGCAGTTGATCTCTGCGTATTTCTCCAATCCCATGTGGGGTTGGGAATTTCACCTTGAGGCAGTAGGTTAAGGTTACAGCTTTAAGTTGATTCAATGTTGGTCGTCCAAGGATCACATTGTATGATGACGGACAATCAATGATTAAAAAATCCAATTTTTTGTTACCTGGGTTGGATGCGTCCTCGTTGAGACTGTTAACGAGATAATCCCTTTTGGATAGATACGGTCTACACTGAAACTGACCAAAGGTGACTTGAAAGGTAGAAGCCGCTTTGGGTCCAGCCTCAGCTGTTGGTAGCCCCTCATGTACATGATGTCTGCTGAGCTTTCGTTGTCAACCAATACTCTTCTTGTGTTGAAACCTTCAATTCCCAGCATAATGACAAGGGGGTCGTAATGGGGTTGCTTGACTCCACTTGTGTCTCGTTCAGAGAAGATTATTTTTTCATTCTCTAAGCGATGATACTTGGCTGAAGGATGCTTGACGTGAACACTGTTAATCTGCCTTTGATAAGTCATTCTCAAGGACTTGTATGATCCTCTTAATATTGGCTCACCTGTTATCATCTTTATTTCCCCTACAGCTTGTTTTAGATGGTCTCGTCCCTCATCTTTGTTGCCGTCATGGGGTTTATCTTTTGTTCTTGTCCGAGACTGATGATCTCTCTTGATGAAGTTCTAAAGCTTCCCCTTTTGAATAAGTTCATCAATCTGCTCCTTCAAATCATGACATTCGTCAGTGTAGTGGCAGTGATCCTTGTGGAAGCGGCAGTATTTCTTCGGGTTGTGCTTCCTTGAGGGTGTGCTTAATAGCTTTGGCCATTTTAGGGCGGGTACGTCCTTAATCTGCATTAGGATTTTGTCTGTAGACATTACCAATGGGGTAAAGTTAGACCTCTTTGTCGAGACTTCTGGGCTGCTCTCACTAGTCTTGGTTTCTACTAAATGGTCTTTGTGCTCTTTCTTCTTACCCCGGGAGTCACTAGGCTCCTCATTTTTTTCCTTGCTCATTAGCCCCTTTACAGTAAGAACGTCCTCCCCATTTATGTGTTTTTGAGCTTTGAATAGGAGATCTATCATGGAGGTTGGTGGCGTCTTCCTCAGTGAAAAGATGAGATCAGGATTGTTGAGCCCGGTCTCAAAGGTCGTCATTATAACTTGGTCGTCAGCTTCGTCGATTTCCAGGACAGCTTTGTTAAAGCGCTTCATATACTCTCTCAAGCTCTCCCCCGCTTGCTGTCTTATTGTCAATAGGTAAGAGGTTGGCCTCTAGTGACGTTGCCCTTCAATGAAATGTCAAACAAACGAGTCACTGAGTTGTTTAAAGTTGGCAATTGAAGATGCTGGCAGCTTGCTGAACCACACCCTAGCTGCTCCCTTGAGAGTGGTGGGAAAAGACCTACATATGACTTGACCTAGAGTTTACTGAAGGTTCATAATTGACTTGAAAGCCCCTATATGGTCAAGAGGGTCTTTCATGCCGTCATAGAACTCCAACTGAGGTAGGTGAAACTTTGGTGGCAGAGGGCACTCCAGAAATCCAGCAGTGAAGGGTGAATCGGTTCTTTTGAGCATGCCATCAAGTTTCATCACCGTCTTTCCCTTCATGGCATTCTTCACCTTGTCCAAATCCCTACGCAAGTTTTTTATCATGTGATCATTGTCATGTGTGGATTGTTTGGTGTATTCTGAAGCATCCTTTCCCTTGCTGTTCTCGGGGCTACTAGCTTCTTCATTGTGTCTACTGTGGCTGTGTCGATGAAATGAGGTGTTGCTGCCCTTAGGACGAGCTCGATGCTTCAATTTTTCATTCTGTTTCATTAATTCTCATACGTTGGCTGTTAGAGCCTAGATCTGTTGAGCCATTACCACAAGATCTGGAGGTGCTGTTGCAGCAGTGGATTCCATTGGTCTTAAGGAGCTTTGTCAATAGGAGTACAATGTCTTGTCAAATTCCCACAGACAGCGTCAAATTGATGAAGCCAGAAATTGACCTCGTCAGTATGCTCCTCGTCAGTATGCTCCTTGTCAGTATCTGTTGTTAAGAAAAGAGAAGACAAGGAAGATTCACAGGCATTGTGCCAATTGTGAACACTCCGATGCTTAAGTTAGCTTATGACTCTCAAGTGGTAGTACAATAAGTTTTTCATGAAGAAAATTACCTTGGTTCCATTGCCTTTTATAGTTTGCTTTCTGGCAAGTCAGTTATGCTAGTTAATGCTCCTCTAGGCATTTCTTTCCTGAAGGAAACGTGACATTTAATGGTAATGAAGTTTCTGTTTAATGTGTAGCAGGTGACCGTTGGCTCATTATTGCTTTTGTAACTGCTTCGGTGCTTCTACCCTTTGTCAGCTGGCTTGATGGAATTAACTTCTGGTTTTAATATGCATAGGCTTGTCTCGTTGATACGAACGGCCTTTGTCATCGTTCCTGACTTAGATGTGGCTTTGGTCGTCTTTACACTAGATGACATTTAACCGATCTTCGTCATTTACAATCATCGAGTTGATGAATTATTGATCATCTAATCATCATTTGGGTCTACCAACACCAAAATATTTTCATTTATAAAGCAAAGGTTGATTTGTGTCCACTTTCAACCTTAGAAGCAAATTAAAACACAATCTGTCAAAAGAGTTTGAATTTTATTATCAAAGTGGTACTTTATTATGGCTTCTTAAAAAGGAAAAAGAATTAATTATTCCTTTCGGCTTTAATTATTGTATTATCGAATATATAATATTTTTGCAACTATTGAATGTGATAAATTGTTATTGAATGTAAAATGTCAATGTCATATGGCTCTACCAACACCAATTCATATATTGTCATTTAAAAAGTAGACGTTGATTTGTATCCACTTTCTAACGATAGAAGCAAATTAAAAGAGTGTATGTATGTGCAAATTATGTATGTGAGACTAGGGAATCTTTTGTGTTTATGTCATTACCAATCATGAGCGTATGTATGCGCAAATTATTGGTGCACACAATTAAGTGTACAAATAATCAGATTTCTCTTAAAATTGCAGCTTATGTGTATTTTGTGTATAATAGTGTGTAATAAACACTAGTTGGCTTATAGATATCACTTTGAGTAAGCTTACATCACCAACCCTAACATAATACAAAACCAGCATATATAGTGCATACACATTGACGCACCCAAGCCAGTCTCTCCAAAAGCTATACCTTATAACTTACCAATGCAAACCTTTGGAAGTTCAGATTGAGTTAGCGCAGGGGTTGCCATACGTAAATCATTGGACAAACATGAAACCCTATGCCTAAGGGAAACATCAACGACTAATGAACTAGATGGTTCAAATCCCATATGGGACTTCAGAGTTAGGTTCCATATCGACATCACCATGGCCTAGGTGAATCACTATGCTTCGATTGTTAAGCACAGGTCGTGCTGGAGAACTCATGGTTTAGCCCTACCATGTATGTATAAGACAATATTTAGCCCTACCTTACAACTCCATACTCATACGACTTACCGTAGGGTTCTACCTAGCTAGGGTTGTCCATCCCTAACCATGACCTAACGAACCCATTCGACTCAGAGCCACCCGAACCGAAACCATCCAATCTGAGGAGAGAGGCAGTTAGCAGTGAGTCTCTGAGTCCCACAACTGTCATTGGCGGGTCAAGTGGCAAGTCTCCTTCTCCAAAAGTTGAGCCACCTAATCCGACTAACTGGGTCCTTGAAAAAGGCTAGATCTACCCAGATCTGACAAAAACATAATGGTTTTCAATCTTGTCTACTCAAGATCTTGTGATTTTGGGAAGATCTCGTCGTTTCCGCTCAAATCCAGCTATGATCCAATGGGCTCAACAAAAATCTAGTGGGTTTTGCTCATATCTAGCAAAAAATCAATGTTTTATTGCTCAAATCTGGCAAAGATTCGGTGTTTTGTTGCTCAGATCCAGTGGGTTTTGCACAAATCTGGTGAACACCTTGCAAAAAATACAAATTGCCGCCAAAAGGAACCTCTGATAGCATATTCGCTAATTTCGACCAACTCGATCGTTGACTAATCGAGTCCGAGCTTGGTGATCAATTCAGTTGTAGATTCAAGAGTTTAAAGATATACAAGCGGGAGTGCTTGTGCTTGCTGGGAATCCAAGAAAGAAGTAGTCCGTGGACTCGGAGCTGTCACATGGTCGTGGTAGTAAGTTTTCTATTCGAGGTAGCAATAGGATGTTAGTGGTCTAAGTCGCTATTGTGTAAACTTCAATTCTTTCATAGTGGATTTGTTTTATCTTGAGGATAGCTAGGTTAAATCCTCCCCAGGTATTTTACCGGTTTAGTTTTCTTGGGTTATCATATCATTGTGTTATTTATTTTCCACGTTGTTTCAATGATATGATTTATATGTGTTAACTTAGATTTGCATAATTTACCTAAATTAATCACTTGACTAAATAAATAGGTTAATGTAGTTGTGTTTAAGGGGTCTAAAAACCGTACAAGTGGTATCAGAGCAGGTTAGCTCTAGTATTTAGATCTTTTTAATCTAAGAGTTGATCCTTGATCCCTGTTAACACAGATGATTTGAAGTGTCTTACTGTTTTTTATTGTGATGATTTGAATAAAAAGGACACTATTGTTTCTGTTGATCTTTTTGATGCTTGTGAAACTCTTCGTAAGGAATTATCTAAATCTTTGAAAATTGCTAAGAAATTTAAAGAAGAGTTAAAATTGGTTAATCTTGAAAAAGAAGAATTGATTGTTAGATTAGATGAATCTAATAAAAAGAACGAATTTTTGAGAAATCAAATTTCTTCTCAAGATGAGAAGATGAAAAGCTTGGAACAAGAGTTAGTTGAGTCTAAAACTAAAATTGAAAATTTGACTAGTACTAAGCCTGTTGTTGATAGCAGAAGTGTTTCTATTTCTCTTAAGCCTAAAATTGAGAAAGTTTATTTCCCTCTTTTCAAGAGGAATAATAAAGAAAAATGTTATTTTGCTAGGTTAGACAAAGGTAAAAATTCTGATGTAGACGCTGAAATTTCTAAAGCTATGTCTAAACCTACTGCTAGTATGCAAAAGAAATCGGTTTTAGTGCCTACTTGTCACCTCTGTGGGATTGTTGGTCACATAAGACCAAATTGTTCTTTGTTGAGGCAAAAACCAAAATCTGAGACTAGATTTGTTGTTAGGAATACTAATGTTCCTAAATTTTTTTTTTGTTTGTTACTTTTGTGATGTTTCTGGTCACATTCGTCCTAATTGTCATAAATTGAAATTTAAACATTCTGTATTTCAATCTAGGATATGTGATGATATTTCTCCTGCCATAAGTCCAAATAAATTGTTTCATATGCTTTTGAAAAATTTAAGCTTGTTGGCTTGTGAAAGGAATTTGCAGGATTTTAGTCTTTCTCGAAAGATTGGTGTAATCCCTCAAATACACTTTGCTTCTCATGGATTTTCACCTACAAAGTCGAAGACTCGTGCTATATAGGTGAGAAAAGACTTGCTAAGGTAAGTGTTGTTTACTTGTCCCTGATTTGAAATTTTCAATTGTTTATGTATATGTTTAGTTTCTATTTTTGGTTGTTTTGTTTTTTAGGTTTTTTTTTTTTAAAAAAAAAAAAAATCCAAAAACATAGAAAAATTTCAAAAAGACAATTTTTTTTTTTTTTTGTCTAGTTTTATTTTTCTTGAGGATTACATGAATTATAATATCTCTCTCTTGATTTAGAACATGCTTGACATTATGGAGAAACTTGAATAGTATGTGTTATATAAATGCTAAGCTATTTCTAATTTTGTGTGAGTATGTACTAGTTTGTACATGTGCTCAAGGGTTAATTAAGAAATTTATATTTCTTGTTTGTGTACCCTCTATAGCTTAGTTAAGCACTATCATGCATTGCATTTGCATTTTTAATCATTTACCATAATATGTGCTTTTAGTTTTATTCATAAAAGTTTTTTTTTAAAACCAAAAAGGTTTCTATTTCTTTTGTATTATACATCATGGATATGTAATTAAGGTTGGCCATATTATCTTTACATAACTTGTTTATGTACTTTGTTTAGCTTGGATGAGCTTATTTTATTGCACTTTACTAGTTTGAGCTTTGTAGTGTATGTTGTGTGGGAGATGTTTATAGTTTTTGATCATTTGATCTTAATCTTGAAGTCATATGCTTTTGATTGTTGGACTTGAACTTAATGAGAAAGGCATAAATAACCATCTCATCACTGTTTACTAGCCAATCGTGAACACCTTGGTGCATATCATAAGATTTTGTGCTCGAGAAAGTGTAGCACATGCACAAAAAGATCATAAGGTGTAGCCTTGGATTAATGCTAAAATTGGTGTGTACATTATTAGGCTATAATTAATTCACAATGAAATAAAATTGGTGTGTACATTATCTTGACTATTCTAATAATTTCCAAATCAAATAAAATTGGTGTGTACATTATGAGGCAAAATAAGAAGCTTACATGATTGCAAGCTTATTTTCTAGGAGATGTGGGAGTTATATGATGTAACTCTTTAAGTGATAGTCTCTTTCAAATTTATGTGATGAATTTTGTAGAAATTGTGATTGATTACTATCTACATATCACCTCACATGTATTTCAAGCTTTTGCTAGTTACACACACTACACAAGTTATTCCTTGCAAATCTTAGGACATGAAATTGTGTGTGAATTTGTTTTGACCATCCAAGATTATGTTTCTCTGGTGTTTAATACAAAATATGTTCATTCATTGAAAATTTTGGGGGCAAAAAGTGTGAAAATTTTGTTTTTGAAGTTTTGGGTTGAAAACTAATGTTTTTGGAAAACTTTTAAACTCATTCTCATGTATTTAATTCATGAAATTATTTGGTTTGAGTATTTTTTGCATAAAACTTCTACTGTTTTTCAAATATTCAAATTTTTCAGAATTTCGATCGATCGAATTTTTTTTCAATTGATCGAAAATCCCTTGATTTTTAATCATTGTTCTCTGCCTGACTCAATTGGTATTCGATCGAGACTCAACCGATTGAAATTGAAAAATTTTCAATTTTCAAGTATTTGACCAATCTATTTTTTTTTCATGCATCATTTATGTTTAGAATTCACATGCATTACATTGTTTTTTGAATCCATCCTGCAGTTTTGCAGTCATATCTCTCATAACATGCATACACTTTGCTAAATTGGGTACTCAACTTGATTTAAAAATTGATTGATTAATTTTTGAGTCCTTTGTACATTTTAGTATATGCTTTTTTTTTAATTTTTTTTTATTTTTTATGTGTGAACTGCAGAAAATATTTTTTTAAGAGATATGATGGATAATCAATGTGCAAATATTTTCTCTACTCATGCAACTGTTTATAGGTCACATAGTGTTAAGTTTGCATATATTGAAGGGGAGAATATTTTTCTTCAAGTGAATCCTCATTTTTTTTTTTAGTTTGGTTTGTGTCTTTTTATTTATCCCCACCTCCTAATTTTTCCTCTAAATTTTTTTCCCAAAACTTGTTTTGTTTTTCCTATTTTTATAGGGGGAGAAAATTTTTTTTTTTTTTTTTTTAGAGGGAGTTGTTGCTCTTCATAAGGGGAGTTGTCTCTATTCTCCATAGAGCTAGATTCATTTGTTTCCTTGATTCTATATTTTCTCGACTTTTGTTGTGTATGTTTTCTATTTACTTTTATTTGAGTTGTCTTTGTCAATGCGTGACAAATAGGGGGAGTTTTAGATGAAATTTGGGAATATGTGTGGAAAATACAAGTATGCTTTGTTTTGGGGAGTTGAAATTGGTTTTGAAAGGGGGAGAATTTAATTTTATTTTTTTTATTTTTTTTATGTATCTAACTTAGGGGGAGAGTTAGTTTGCATATTTGTTGATTTACTATTTTTATGTTTTTCTTTCCACACATGCGTTTATGTGTTTATTAAGTGTTACCGGAATATAAAAGTTGATTCAATCGTGCTGCTGTTTACACTTGCAACTGATAGATAGTAGTTAGGTTAAATTTGTTTTTTGTTGGGCAATGTTTTGTAATGGGCTATTAATGTAACTTTGAGCACTTTGTTTAATTTGTGTTATGTCACAGATTGCCAAAGGGGAAGTTTTTTAGATAAAATATGGGAATATGTGTGGAAAATACAAGTATGCTTTGTTTGGAGGAGTTGAAATTGGTTTTGAAAGAGGGAGAAAATAATTTGTTTATTTTTTATGTATCTAACTTAGGGAAAGAGTTAGTTTGCATATTTGTTGATTTACTGTTTTTATTTTTTTCTTTCCACATATGCATTTATGTGTTTGTTAAGTGTTACAGGAATATACAGGTTAATTCAGTCGTGCTGCTATCTATACTTGCAACTGAATGATAGTAGTTAGGTTGAATTTGTTTTTTGTTGGGCAATGTTTTGTAATGGGATGTTTTTGTAAATTTGAGCACTTTGTTTAATTTGTGTTTTGTCACGGATTGCCAAGGAGGGAGTTTGTTGGGTTTTAAGACTTTAGGTTTAAATGTATTAGAACTTAAATTTATAATGTTAGCAAACCATGATCAAAACGTTTAGTCTTGTTTTAGACTTGCTCAAAGTATGTTTAAGTGTAAAGTTGGAATCGAGTGCACTGCAGGATTTACTGTGTAAATCTGTCTAGCTCGATCAATCGAAAATTAGATTTGATCAATAGAAACTCGTGCAGATTGTTTTTCTGCAGAAGTTTTCAACTCAATCCAAGTCTGGTTTAACGTATAAGGTTTTATGTTTTGCCTTAGGTATAAAAGGGAAAACCTTAGCCACATTTTAGAGGTTGTTGCAGTTGTTCTTTATGCTGTGTGTGTGAATCTCTTGTAAAATCTAGAGGTGTTTGCCTTCATATACACTTAGGTTATCAAGATCTAGATTGATGTCAAGAGCTTGGTGATCAATTCAGTAGCAATTTCAAGAGCTTAAAGATATATAAGAGGGAGTGATTGCTAAAAAAAAGTAGTCTGTGGACTCAGAACTGGCACGTGGTCGTAGTAGTAAGTTTCCTACTCGAGGTAGCAATAGGATGTTAGTGATCTAAGTCGCTATTGTGTAAACTTTAATTCTTTTATAGTGGATTTGTTTTACCTTGAGGATAGCTAGGTTAAATCCTCCCCAGGTTTTTTATTGGTTTGGTTTTCCTAGGTTATCATATCGTTGTGTTATTTATTTTCTGCATTGTTTCAATGATATTATTTATATGTGTTAACCTAGATTTGCATAATTTACCTAAGTTAATTATTTGGCTAAATAACTAGGTTAATCTGGTTGTGTTTAAGGGGTCTAAAAACCGTACAATAAGTACAAAGAAAGAGTTACTTAATCTAAGTATAGAATAAAATAAGAACATTTTTAATACGCAAGATTCAAGACATAATAAACCATCATTTTTCTCCACTTAAGAAATAGTAAATTTAATAATTCAACAATTATTCCAACAACATACTCTTACATCCATACAATTGAGAGGTTTTAAGTTTTAACCTTTGAAGGTGCTTTTTAATTAACCGCTAGACAATCTAAAATGGATTATGGACCTCAATATTTATCTTACATGCATGTCTTGTAGCCAAGTGAATGAACTGGAGATAGTACATGACCCCAATCATTCAGGAATATTGTGAAATACTAAAAATCTATATATCGTGCATGAAATCCAAAACGATAGATCTTGAGTAGTGACGACAGATACTAAATAGGTCCAAGGATCACTAACAGCCCGTTTGATAAGAGATTTCTAGAAACGTTGTTTAGGTTTTGTGCAAATACATGTTGATGATTTTTTTTTTTTGGTTGAAAATACATGTTGTGGTTTTTAAACACCGTTAGCAAACGGGGCCAAAATATAAAAGTAAAAAACACTGGGCCCATAATATTAGTTTTAAGGCCAACAATAATTAATTCATTACTAAGATTGGTAACTTGCGTAGCTAAGTTAGTAAGTGAGTTATAGGATAGACTGAGCTCTGCGAAATAATTAATTAGTTTACCTCAAATTTAGTCACAACATCCTGGGAAAAATAAGAATCCCACCATTATTAATTTGAACCAAAAAACAAATACTCGATAAAAGTGTGAGAAAGAGAATTATACTAAGCATATCAACAAATTCCCGTTGATAGGAACATTAGTCCTGTTGTCCATTCCTCTCGGTTTTAATTAGAGTATGACTAAAGATATAATATTTATTTTACAAATATTGAGGTTATTATCATTATTTTTTAAAAAACAAGTCTATAGAATATTATTAAAACAGGAATCTATATATATATATATATATATATATATATATAATAGGTGAAACAGAGAGAAACTCAAATTGAATTCCAAATTAGAGTTCCAATTTTGTGCCATGTGTCTATATCTATGTGGAGAGCAAATCATAATTGTCCTTCCAATTTTTCAATTAAAATTTGAAATTGAAGTTTAATTTTATAGATTCTATGTATTGGGTCAAATGAGTTACTGTACTAATTAAATTTTTTCTTGATTTTGCTGTCAAATGTGAAAATCGAAAAGGCTATTTTTTTTTTTTTTCCAAATTAGAGCTCCAATTTTGTGCCAAGTGTCTACATTTATACGGAGAGAAAATCATAATTATCCTTCCAATTGTTCAATTAAAATTCGAAATTGAAGTTTAATTTTATAGATTCTATGTATTGGGTCAAGTGAGCTACTGTGCTAATTAAGTTTTTTCTTGATTTTGCTGTCAAATGTGAAAACCAAAGAGGCTATATATATATATATATATATATATATATATATATATATATATTTTTTTTTTATAGGCAAAGAGGCTATTTTTATACCCGATGAAATCACTAATTTCACAAGAGACAGGGAAGGGAGAGAGACGTGAGGCACTATGAAGGAGAGATTGAAGACCACCACCATGTCGGACCATCTCCCACCTTCAACCCAGCCTCTTGCCACCAATATATATTGCCTGAACCATTATTGATACAAGTATCTTTAAACAATAAAAATTGGTATCAAATATGATTTAGGTTTTGTTATTCTGGATTGATTTTAATTAATTTAGGTATTTGGGTTATTGGTTTTGATTAAGGTTGAATGACAAAGAAAGAAAGGGCATGATCAAAGACGTTTGAAACCCATTTAGCTTTGGGTTGACAACCATTGAAGGTATGGCTGGGAAACAAGGAATTTTCTTTGCTTAAATGTGGTTTGGTTGTTATCCTATATAATGTTCTTTTCTTCTTCTTCTTCTTCTTCTTCTTCTTCTTATTTGAATGAATTTCATTCTCTGAATTGTATTAATTTTTTTTTATCATCTGTTTTTTAATTCCTTTTGATTTTGGTGTCATTTTTTCTTCTTCAAATTTTCATATCTATTGGTTTGGGTGTCAATGTGAACTTTCTAATTTAATGAATTCTCCAAATTGGGTTGAATATTGCATGCCAACTATTTGATTTGTATTACCCTTTTCTTATTATAATTATGATTGTTTTTTGGAATGTAAAATTATATTCTTTTATTTTTCTATTTGTGTACAGGGGACAAGAATGAGGCAATCCATACCTATAGCAGAACTCTTGCAAACGTCTATTTCTACCCTCTTTTGTACATGCAGATTTTGTGTTTGGTAGTCAATTGCCAACTTAAAGCATCCATATTATTAAAATATAAAGAGTAACAGCATTGATGTGAAACAACGAAACAAGTTGGTTGCTTTGGATTTTGTTAATTGTTTTCTTAAAAAATTATGAATAGGATTCTATATGAAGTGTTATTATATACAGTTATTTAACTGTTTAGCTTAGTTTTTGTATTTTACTTTATGCATTTAATTCCTAAACCACATTCCTCTCCAAAAAAAAAAAAAAATCTAAACCACATATTGTTAATTCAATTACATTAGTTGGATACATCTCATGGAATATTGGATCATGCTCACTTATTTATTTGGGTGAATTAAAGCGTCCTCTACATGTTTGACTAAATGCTTGGTCATTAAGTCTTGCTAAAGATGTATTAATTTCATAGTGGTTATAACCTCCTATCCCACAATTGTTTTTCCAAATTAACTTTCTTACTTGGTCATGTTATGGGCATAGTTCAATTAAGTCATATCATATGAAATATGAGGCTTTAGTCTCAATTATTTATCAAGTTCTCTAATGTTATATATGCTGATAGTTGTTTCCTTTATGTTAACGTTTTTGTGATAATAGTGACTAAAAGGACCCAGCATGGACATCCTAGAAAAAGATTTCCGACCTTGCTATCATAAAGATATACTCGGTTTATTTTTTGTGTTTTGGATTAGAGGGCTTTCTTTTGATATTGATGAAGTTATTCCAATGGATGCTTTTGGACGATGTGGTGAGCTAATTGAAGGTAATGTATTAAACAAATCTGCCTTCTCTTATGTTATTTTTAGTCTATTCTATTTAGTTACTTAAGTTAATTTACCAAGAATTATATTTCATATAATTTAATCTATTATACCTAATTTGTAGACCTAATTTATCATCTTTGCCTTTTGTTTTGATGACATTGGGGGTATCACCCATGATTTTAATAGTCAAATCTGAAAGCTGAATTATGATTTGTTAAGTTCTTTGCCAATTACAACATTGGGGTAATCTCCAGGAAGAGTTGCTAGAATAAATTGATAGGTTAGGATAGTCTGATTTCCCTTCTATATATCTCATACTTCATACTAGATTTTTTCCATTTAGTGTATTTGTGTTTGAATTAGCTCTAACTTGCATGTTTTAGCCTACTTTTTTCTTTACAAACTGATTTTAATAGCCAAATCTGAAGTTTAGAGTGAAGATTTTGTTAAAAATTGTGTTACTGCATATTAAGAGATTATTTACTTAGTATGGTTGTTTGGCTTACACAGTAATCTATGGATCTATTTTTTTTTTTTTTTTTTTGTTCTAAAAAAAAAAATTGTTGAATTGTTGGATCTAATCTTCAAGAAGAGTTGCTAGAACAAACTTATAGGTTAGGATAGCTTGATTTCCCTTCTATTTATCTCATAATTCGTATTAATATTTGTCCATTTGGTGTATTTGTGTTTGAATTGGCTCTTATTTGCATTTTTTAGCCAAATTTTTTTCTTAAAAAAAAAACTAATCAATCTAATTTAAGCAAGAACTAAAGCAAAAATAATTTAAGACGATAAAAATAAACAACTGGCCAAATTACCTATTGGAGGCATTAGATTGATTAGTTTTTTTTTTCTCCTTTTGAAAATTGAGACTGCTATGTTTTTGAAATTAAAAGCACTGATTAGCTTTGCAATGCCTAAGATAGTAATCAATATATAGCCTATGTTGTCTATGGTGCTACTCATTTTAGTTATTTTAGGCATTCTTTGTTAGAAAGTTTGTTTTAGATGGGGGCAAGTCAAGCTAAGTTTGAATGAATTCAAACTAGAAGTCTTTTCCATATTTGTTATTAGCTTCTCACAAGTTTTTTTGAAAGAATTCATATTTCATAAATATGTGTTACTATGGCATGATTTGTTTTTCCACATAAATCAATTCCTAAATCCATACTAGAGCTCTATATCTATAGTCCCCCAAACTTTTAAATTTTAAGTTTGGAAAGACTCTCCCCCTTGCTGAAATTTCTAGGTTATTTAGTGTACAATACCAATTTTACTATAATATGGTTTTAAATTTCAAATGTATTATATACATGTGATTTCAAAAAACACTGAATAAAGCGTGAAAGATGTGTCTTTCACGTCTTCAGAGTTTAGACTTGAAAAAAACAAATATTGCACTTCTTTGCTCAAATGCAGTTCTTAAGCCACCATTATACATTTAGTTTTTGAGTCCTATTACTGCTACTCTTCTTATGTACAAATCCAAACCAATGTAACAACTATCTATTGACTCCTTAAACCGCTATTCCCTACCCAATTATTTTTCTTTCATTCTTTCTCTATCTCTGTATCTCTCTCTTCCCATTTTCTCAACAAAAACCGCTCCTTTCATTGAAGGCTATCCTTCAATCCCAATGTATATCACACAAATAAAGGTGAAAGTTCTTCTAGGAAAAAAAAAGGTGATAGTATTGCATTTCGTTCGCCAATTTTATAAAGTACAAGCTCTTATAGTATATTACTTTTTGTTGAAACATGCTGCTTATTTTATAGTTGTCTTTGTTTGATTTTTATGTAGGATAGTCCAAGGTTATTATATGATTGATTGTAAAATGGAATTTATTGTTCCATATAATAGAAATTGGGTTATTTATTTGTGTAGAAACAAAGTTCAAAGAGCTAATTCTTCCGGAGCTTATCAAGCATGTGTAGATCTGTCAATTTTTTCTAAGATTG
Source organism: Castanopsis chinensis (assembly GCA_032878915.1). Classification (NCBI taxonomy): domain Eukaryota; kingdom Viridiplantae; phylum Streptophyta; class Magnoliopsida; order Fagales; family Fagaceae; genus Castanopsis; species Castanopsis chinensis. The sequence goes on along the minus strand of JAVQMG010000098.1, from coordinate 990,983 downwards.
ATGGATGAATGATATTTGCCTAAGTGAATTTTTCCAGATAATTTTGATACTTGGCTTAATTGTGGTTTGAGTCCAAATAGTCCAATTGATAGAGCAAAGGCTAGGCATTATTAAAAAATTGCAAACAATGTCTCTCATGATGTCTCACGCATAATGAACATTGTTGGCCACATAGAGTCTAGGTTGGAAGTTTATTTTAACTCCAAAAATTGATTTTTTTTTCTTTGGTTTTGAGGTGTGATATAATTCGTATAGTGAAGTATGATTGTGATTATGTAAAAATTGCTTGGGTTTAAAAGGGGTTGGTGCATATGGTTATTCCCTAGCATTAAACTTTTTCATAAATTGAGGGAAAAAGAAATCAATAATCTAGAATCTTAAAGTTTCTTTTGAGTTAGATGATTTTGATTATTCCAAAATGTGGTTTATTATGTCACAGCAAAGCAACTGATGACTTTAGACAAGCTATCGTTTCTCAATGTTGATGAGCTTGAAATTTTACAAGAGTATGTTGATCATGATATTCATATTCAAGCTAATAAGGATAATGTAATTGTTAATATCATGTAAGCTTCTTGAGCATCAACAACAATATTCCCTCAAATCCAAAACCTTCAGAAAAATCCTGGATCAAATCTGCATTAGTTATAACTTATAAGACTTCAATTATCATTTTTACTAAACCATGTGTTGATGCCAGATTGGTCATTTTCTGAACAAGAGTGTGTGTGTAATTTTTTTTTCTTTTCATTCATGCCCTAGGTTTAGCCCCATAATTAGAGAAGTGTATACATAGAATTTTGAGTTCTTTGAATTGTATGTGTGATCTAATTAAGAGATACTTTATGAGTATTTTCCTTGAGATTATTTATATACACATTGATTTTTGAGTTTATGATGTTTACATACAAAGTTTAATTCTTTAATGCATGTATGAATTTAGTTAGTTTGAAAGTAATTGACTAATATTAGCTGATTAGTGGCAATACTAAAAATAATTTCAAAGAAATCCAAATTGGGTTTCCCTTCGAAAGAATTGTTGTTGGTGGCAAATTAGCATGGGAAGCACAGGCTTCTAAAATGCCAAATAATACTTTGACTACTTGCTGTGGGAACCACCATGTATCAAAGTCCAAACTTTCAAGGTTGCCAAAAAGCTGGAATGGGACATTGGAACTGTGATGAACCTTATCCTTATGGCTATGAAGAATTTGTGGTTACGTGCAAGAGATGCTCAAACGACCTTGAAATGTTTAAGTTGGTGAATACGTTTTTTTTTTTTTTTTTTTTTTTTTTAAATTTTTAAGTTTGACAAACAAAAAAACTATATTAATGCCCTTTTATATATATTTTAAACAATAAAATGCAATATTCTCTTTTTCTTTTTTCATTGTAGCATCACTTAATAAAATGTAATATTCTCTTTTTTTATTCACTTTTTTTATCTAATGCTATCCCCCTTATAAACACAAAAAAAAAAAAAAAGGTCCAATAGCATCACTTAAATAATAAAATGCAATATATATATATATATATATTTATTTATTTATTGTTTTATCTAATTCTATCCTCCTTGTGATAAACCCAAAAAGACAAAAAAGAAATTGACCAATAGTATCACTATATTAATCATTCTCGTGCAGTAGCACGAGTTACATACTAGTTATAACATAATGCATGAACTAAACAACAAGGCAAAGAATACCCTAGAGTTTGGAGAGGTTACGGACTTACCGCCATATAATTAATTTATCCAATAAATGCCAACTCAAATTCAGTTCAATGATAAAACCACTATTAATAGGGTTGAGAAACAAAAACAGAAGTGCTATATCATTTAGCTGTACTATCATCGAGTTGATGAATTATTGATCGTCATTTGGGTCTACCAACACCAAAATATTTTCATTTATAAAGCAGAGGTTGACTTGTGTCCACTTTCAACCTTTGAAGCAAATTAAAACACAATTAGTCAAAAGAGTTTGAATTTTATTATCAAAGTGGTACTTAATTATGGATTCTTAAAAAGGAAAGAGAATTAATTACGCCTTTCGGTTTTAATTATTTTATTATCGAATATATAATATTTTTGCAACTATTGAATTTGATAAATTATTATTGAATGTCAAATGTCAATGTCATTTGGCTCTACCAACACCAATTTATATATTGTCTTTTAAAAAGTAGACGTTGATTTGTATCCACTTTCTAATGGTAGAAGCAAATTAAAAGAGTATTGTATGTATGTGCAAATTATGTATGTGAGACCAGGGAATCTTTCGTGTTTATCCCATTACCAATCCTGAGTGTATGTATGTGCAAATTATTGGTGCACACAATTAAGTGTACAAATAATCAAATTTCTCTTAAAATTGGAGCTTATGTGTAATATGTGTATAATAGTGTGTAATAAACACTAGTTGGCTTATAAATATCACTTTGAGTAAGCTTACATCACCAACCCTAACATAATACAAAACCAGCATATATAGTGCATACACATTGACTGAAGCCAATCGCTCCAAAAGCTATACCTTATAGCTTACCGATACAAAACTTTGGAAGTTGAGATTGAATTAGCCCAAGGGTTGCCATACATAAATCATTGGACAAACATGAAATCCTATGCCCAAGGGAAACATCAACTACTAATGAACTAGATGGTTCAAATCCCACATGGGACTTCAGAGTTAGGCTCCATATCCACATCAACATTTCCATTGCCCAGGTGAATCACTATGCTTCGATTGTTAAGCTCAGGTAGTGCTGGAGAACTCATGGTTTAGCCCTACCTAGCTTGGGTTGTCCATCCCCAACCATGACCTGACGAATCTGTTCGACTCAGAGCCACCTGAACTGAAACCATCCAATCTGAGGAAAGAGGCAGTCCGCAGTGAGTCTCTGAGTCCCACAACTGTCATTGGTGGGTCGGGTGGCAAGTTTCCTCCTCCACAACCTGAGCCACCCAATCTGACTAAGTGAGTCCTTGAAAGAGGCTAGTGAAGATCTTGTAATTTTGGGGAAGATCTTGTTGTTTTTGTTCAGATCGAAGCTACGATCCAATGGACTAAATTCAGCTTTGATTTAGCAAAAATCTAGTGGGTTTTGGGTTTTGCTCATATCTGGCAAAGATTCAGTGTTTTGTTACTCACATTTGGTGAAGATTCGGTGTTGTGTTGCTCATATCTAGCAAAGATTTGGTATTTTGTTGCTCACATTTGGCAAAGATTCGGTGTTGTGTTGCTCAAATCTGGCGAACACTTGGCAAAAAATACAAATTGCCGCCAAAAGGAACCTCTGACAGCATATTCGCCGGCTTCAACCAACTTGATCGTTGACTAACCGAGTCCAATCTGACTTGACTTGTTGGTTTTAGTGGTTGGTGACAGGTTTTCTTTGCCGAAACTCGATGTCATCAGGTCGGTTACGAGTTGGGTACAAACCCAATCTCCGAACAAACTATGGACACCCCTATACCTAGTGGTGCCAAATGAACAGGTTGGGTAGGTTTTGGGTTGGATCATAAATAGATAGAATACATAATTATTCATTATAACTAATATAAATATATATTAAATACCCATTATCCCCCTAACTCATTTAATACCCAACTCACCCATTTAACCCATTAAAATCAAAGACTTGAAATTTTTGCCATCTCTTTCGAATTTCTCTTCATCCAATCAAAACTTAGTGAAAATCAATAATTTGAAAATTTCTCAATCTCATGCTAAAAACAAAAGAATCGAAGTCTAACATAACTATATATTAGATAGTGAGTTCGAGAGAAACAATTACTAGTATCATTATTGCTTAAAAACTCAAAATTAACCTGAAAACTAATGAAGGTGAAGAACATTTCCTCTATACCACTTCTTCTTTTTTCTTTTGCTAAGCCTAAGCTTTCTTGGCAACCAAACAATGCTTTAACAAAATACAAAGGAAAATTTTCAAATAAGCATTTTACAAAAAAGATAGATCATCTAGATTTGGTTCAATTTGAGGATGCTACATTTGGAGACAAGCAAGTATGGTGACAAAATTGATCTCAACAAGCTTCAGAAGTCGATCCCCACAAGAATTTTCAATGAGAGAGAAAGAGAGAGATAGTGTGTTTGGGTCTAATCAAACTAGAGAGAGTTTGAGATAGAGTAGAGGGCTTAAGTTTAAAACGTACCATAGCAATGGCGAATGGTGGCAACTGATGCGAGAAGCTCGAATCTTTGGCAATGGAGGCCTCAGTGTGAAAGAGGTTAGAGGGGTTTACAATTTAGGATGTTTGGTAGGTGAGGAAATGAGAAAGAAAACTCAAGAAAATTAGAAATATGAAGAGAGGGGTTTGGGACTTGGTGGCTAGCTGCTAGTTTAGCACTTAGGGTTTTGGTGCGTGTGTTTTTTTTTTTTAATTAAACTTTTAAATTTTAGAATAAGTGAAAAAAAAAAAAAAAAAAAAGAAGGTACCACTGGGGACCCAATGGGTTTACCCATTTATACACATTTAATTGGGTACCCATTTGAGTCTTTACCTATTTAACCTAAACCTTTTAAATGGGTTGGATCATGAATTGCCCAAATTAGGTGATTCATGGATGGATTAATGAGTTTGGCTAAAAATTGTCACCCCTACCTCTACCCCGACCTACTTTTTACAGTTGATTTGGATGGGACACACAGAAAATAGCTTATCCTTTTCTCCAGTCATTTCAACAATTCATTTCCATCCACCAAAAGAGGATTTTCGGAAAATAAATGATAAACCAGAGTTATTTAATCTAGTACTATAGAATAATATAAGAACAGTTTTTTTTTTTTTAATTCTTTGATGGGATATATGAGAACATCTTTAAAACTCAAGATATGGTAAACTACCCATCAAAAAAAAGAAAAAAAGATATGATAAACTATCATTTTTTCTCAACTTAAAGAAATAGGGAATTATTCTAACATTTACATAAGATCAGCATAATTATACAATGGGTAATAACCTTTGAAGGCGCTTTTTAATTAACTGCAGACAAGTTAAATTTGGTTGTAGACCTCAATTGTTTCTCTGACACGCATGCATTTCATGTAGCATAGTGAAACTGGCGATAACTTGAGAGAAAGAGCCACTCTAAAGACAATCAGTCGGGAATATTATGAAATAAGAAAAACTTGTCGTGCATTTGATCAAAAACGATTCTATATTTGGAAACTTAGACTACATATATGATGGATATTGTGTAGTGATGGAAAGTTAAATTAAATGATATATAGATATTGAGTAGCGACTGACCCAAGCTATTCAAGGACAGTCACTGTAGGAGACCAAATATAGAGTAAAAAATACAGGGTCCATAATAATTGTTTTGGGGTCTACAATAATTAATTCAATACTAAAGATTGATAACTTGGGTAGAGAGTTAGAAGACAGTCTGAGCTCTGCGAAATAATTAATTGGTTTATCTCAAAAGTGATCTTCTTTATTATTAGGATTAATATGATTCACTCAAAAGTAAGGTTTAATGAACTTGTATTAATTAAAGCTAATGTTGAACTGAGTTTGGTAGCTTGGTTTATCTTACCTAATAACTAGGTGTTGGAAGCCGAGTAGTTGCAATATGTGTCAATCACACTCCACAATAAACAAGCTTGAAAGTAGGATTGAACTAGCTAGATATTAAATTTCTTTTAATTTCGGGGGAGATTTTAAACTAGTGAGCTTCTTATCTTATCTTCTTCTTTTTTAATTATCAAGTGAGCCCCTTATCTAGTTGAGTTCACGAATTGTGTTTCGTCATATTATGATTCTAATGGTTCAACAACTGGGTCCAATCGCCGATGTAACAAGTATCCAATGTATTGATAAGTTCTAAATCCAAAATATATTAAATTTAAGTTGTATTTATAAATTTATGTTAGATCTGAGCTTAACTCAAAATTTAGTTTATATAAAAAAAAAAAAAAAAAAAACTTTGATCTACTCAAAGATAATAATTAAGGTTTAACTTACCTCTAGTACTTTTTTAACTAGAATCTTCTTTTATTTTAATAAAACTAACACATCACCTACTAATTAAATAAAATGTGTGGAGATTAAAATTCACTACCACTTACTATTATGTAAATAAAAATAAAAGGAGACCTCCAATTAAAAAAAGTACTAGAGATAAGTCAAACTCTAATGGTTATGATATGTCATTTGGTTCTACTGATATCAAGGCAGTGTTTGGTTGTGTTGTTTAAATAACAATTTTCGTTGTTTAAACAGCACAACACATTTTTTTCACAATATTTTTTTATCTACGCGTATTTCCACAACACTTAAACAAGTTGCTAAAACAACATTACCAAATGGGCCTCAATTTATTGTCTTTTAAATAGTAGAGCTTGATTTGTGTCCACTTTCTAGCCGTAAAAGCAAATTAAAAGAGTATATATATCAATAATTATTAGGATTTGGCAGGTCGGGTGCGGGTTTTTTTTCTCCAAAATCCGATCAAAACGATCCGGCTGACCCACAAGATTTCCGGCGATATTTGGTGGATCCGGCGAGATCTAAACCATTTTCATCAAGATCTCGGCGATTTTCGTCGGACCCAGCCGAGATCTTGCCGAAAATGGCTTAGAATAGGCCAGATCTGGAGAAACCTCAAAGATTTTGGCTCTTTTTTCTCCATTTTCATGCCGAATTTTTGCCATTTCATGTTGGATTTTTGCCGTTTTCTAGATCTTCGACCCTGACCAACCCACCTGCCAACTATTGAAGTTCCAACCAGCCCAATCCAATCATCCTCTCGGTTGGCGGCGGGTTGAGATTTTGTCCACCCGATCTGGTCGAGTCAGATGCAAGTTAAGCACAAACCCGATCCAACCCGGCCCGTGGACAGGCTTAATAATGATTTCCTTAATTAGAAAGTAAAATATTAGTATTAATAGTTTTTTTTTTTTTTGGTTTTTTCTTGGCTGAATAGATAGAAGTATATTAATCAAGGTGAAGAACGTGTACTAGTGTAAATAGTTAATACGAAATACGGCTTCCAAACAATTCTCACAATCTCAACTTTCCCATGTACTCTTGTAACCCCCCGAGGACTCTCGCATACAGGAGAACAGAGAATCTTTCCAGTTTATCTCTTAACCGATGAGTGCATACATGCGCTTAGCCTTTTTTCTTTTTTCTTTTTTTTCTGTTTTCTTTTTTCTTTCTTTGATTGATTTTTAAAGAGCCTCAAAAAGGGCAAGGGCTTGAAGTAGAGAGTATTGGAGTATTATTAAATGTACCAACTGACTATCGGCTTTATGTTGCTATGATTCAGTAAAACAAAAGACTCTTGTGGTTATGTGTATAAATTATACTTTAGCTTTCTTAGTTTTTTAGGCAAAGTGAATATGACTTCATGATCTGTCCTTCATATGTGTATAAAATACAAATGAAACTCTTTATTCGATTATTGTTTTTTAGGTTTTTGTTTATCATGTAATCTTTGAAATGTTGAGGTGCCATGGGCACCTCTTTTTAATAAATAAAAAAAAATTGACCATTGTTTTATTCGATGAAGTACTCTATTCAATGAAGTACTTTACGCTGGTGTTATCTTTAATGTAGGATATATTCATTTTCAAACAGTTGGTTTGAGAACATGTCTGGCCAGGCACTTTCACATGAGAGCGAGAGGACCACCTGTGGACTGGGGAATCTTTCAAGTTTATCTCTTTGCCAATGGCACTGTGTAATAAAGAAAACTATGAAATCAATGAACACTTACGATGCAAGAGTAGTGAGAAAAAAAAAAAGGCTTAAGCACACAGAGAGAGAGAGAGAGAGAGAGAGAGAGAGAGAGAGAGAGAGAGAGAGAGAGAGAGAGAGAGAGAGAGAGAGTGATGTGAATTGAAGAACTCTTTCCATAAAAATGTAATTAGCAATATACAAAGCTTATATAGATCCAGCCTAACACGTATAGTCCATTCTGTAAGGACTATAACAAACTCCAAATTATGCGGAGCTAACTAACTAATTACCAACACTCTAACTAATCTTTGATCCCAAAATATCTAACTAATCTTTGATCCAAAATATCTGACTGGCTTAAGAAACCGCATCCCCTGGATTCAATTCTTTGTTGGATGAAACGTCGTCGTCTAGATAAGTGACTGCTCGTGTCATGTCTTGCTTCTTATCTCTCCCACGTGCGTCATTAGCTCAATAAGAAACGACAGCGTTTTCATTATTGTCAACATCCCCCCTCAAACGAATGGGGGAAGAACCAACCATGAGTTTGTGAACAATGGAAGAAAATAAGGGAGCAGTCAGAGGCTTAGTGAAGACATCAACAAGATTGTTTTTGCTAGAAACAAAATGCACTTGAATATCACGCCGAAGAACCTTCTCACGAACAAAGTGAAAGTCGACCTTGATATGCTTGGTACGGGCATGAAAAACTGGATTGGAAGCAAGAGCCAATGCAGAGACATTATCACACCAAAGCCGTGGAACATAAGGGAGTACAAGATGAAGCTCACGACACAAGGAACGCAACCAAGATAATTCAGCTGTGGTAGTGGCGAGAGCACGATATTTAGCCTCTGTTGAAGAATGGGAAACAGTGGACTGCTTCTTAGCGGACCAAGAGATAGGGCTAGAACCAAGGAAAACAAGGTAGCCCGTGGTAGATCGACGATCAGAAGGGTCACCGGCCCAGTCTGCGTCAGTAAAGGCTGAAAGGGTCAACGGGCCAGGATTGAATTGAAGAGAATAATTGAGGGTGCCGCGGACATAGCGCAAGACCCTCTTAGCAGCAGCAAAGCATTGATCAGTAGGGGACTGCATAAACTGACAGAGTTGATAGACAGCATAAACTGACAGAGTTGATGGACAGCATATAAGAGATCGGGCCGAGTGAAAGTGAGATATTGGAGACCCCCAACCATACTGCGATAAGAAGATGGGTCAAAAAGAAGTTGTCCAGAAGTAGGAGTGAGTCTAGTCGAGGGACAACAAGGTGTCTTCACAGGCTTAGCATTATCCATGTCAAATTTATGAAGGAGATCTAGAGCATACTTGGATTGGTTGAGAGAAACACCATTGCTAGTGGGAAGTATCTGAATCCCAAGAAAATAACTAAGAGGACCCAAATCTTGAAGCTCAAAGGCCCTACCAAGGCATTGACTAGAGAAGTAATTTGATGAGGATTGGGGCCAGTGATGATAATGTCATCAACATAAAGGAGGAGGTAGAGCAAGACATGTGGAGTATGATACACAAATAAAGAAGGGTCAGCAACAGAAGCTGTGAAGCCAAGGTGAAGAAGCTGACTTGTGAACCGTTCAAACCAAGCCCTTGGAGCTTGTTTCAAACCATAGAGAGATTTATGTAGGCGGCAAACATAGTCAGGATGAGAAGAATCAATGTATCCAGGAGGTTGAACCATATAGACTTCCTTTTGAAGAATACCGTGTAAAAAAGCATTGCTGATATCCAATTGTCTTAAAGACTAGTGGCAGCTAATAGCAAGGGCAATAATAAGCCTCACAGTGGCAGGCTTGACAACCAGGCTGAATGTTTCTGAGTAATCTAGGCCAGGTTGTTGATGAAAACCCTTGGCAACCAACCTAGCCTTATATCTGGATATTGAACCATCACTGTTAAGCTTCAGTTTATACACCCACTTGCAGCCCACTAAATTCTTATGAGGAGGATGGGGAACAAGAGACCAGGTGCCTTGTTTTTGCAATGCTTGAAATTCGGAGTCCATAGCTAAACACCATTGAGGATACTTGGAAGCAATCTTAAAATTAGGTGGTTCAGTATAGGTGTAATCAAGAACAGAAGCATAACACACTTTAGGCTTAGTAATGCCAGTCTTGGACCTAGTTTGCATAGGATGAGAATTAGTAGTAGTGGACACAAGAGGGAGAGTGGATGTGGTAGAAATAGTAGGAGGGATGGAATCAGGAGGAGATGGTGCAGACAGAGAAGGAGGAGGACTAGAGACAGGAGAAAGGACAGGGTCAGAAGTAGCAGTAGAAAGAGGATTAGAGATTAATGAAGAAGAAACGGAATTGGGCTGAGGAATGGGACCTAGAATAGAAGGAGCATTAGAGGAATGTGTGTAAAGAAGGTTGGACAACCAAGTGTTAAGCTGAGAAAGGGAATCAGATTGAGATGAAGAAGGGGCAGAAAGTTGTGAACCGAAAGGAAAAACTTCTTCACTAAACAAAACATGCCTAGATGTGTAGATAGTTTTAGTTGACTGATCATAACAAAGATAACCTTTGGACTGAGGGGAGTACCCCAAGAAGATGCATTCACGAGTTCTAGGTTCCAATTTATGAGAAGTGTAAGGCCTAAGGTAAGGGTAGCAACTGCATCCAAATATTTTGAGTTGAGAGAGATTTGGGGTATAACCATAGAGTAAGGACCAAGGGGATTGAGAAAGAAGAGTTGGTAACAGATTAATGAGATATATTGCAGTAGAAACTGCATAAAACCAGAAAGAATATGGTAGGTGAGCATAAGAAAGAAGGGTGATAGCAGTTTCTATAATGTGTCTGTGCTTCCTCTCAACAAGGCCATTTTGTTGTGGAGTGTAAGGGCATGAAATTTGATGAACAATGCCATTATTAGCAAGAAAAGACTTAAAGGCAGTAGAGGTGAATTCACCACCACCATCAGATCGAAAAGTCTAAATTTTAGTAGAAAATTGTGTCTCAACCATGGATTTAAATTGAACAAAAGTAGAGAACACATCAGATTTATGTTTAAGCAAGAACAACCATGTATAACGAGTATAATGATCTACAAACAGAACATAATAGCAAAATCCATTAATAGAAGAAGTAGGAGCAGGGCCCCATACATCAGAATGAACTAGTTCAAAGGCATAAGAAGCAACAAATTGAGAGCTATGAAAGGGCAATTTGTGCATTTTTCCATGAAGACATGAAGTACAATGAATCATAGTAGTATGAGTTTTATTTCTAGATAAGCCTAGAGAAGAAAGAACATTATTAAGAACAGAATGATGGGGATGACCCAACCTAGAGTGCCACAATTTCCAATTGGGCTGTGTTATTGCAGAGAAAGCAGTAGAGAAGACACAATCTTTGGGAGGAAGCTTGAGGTGAGGAGCCAGCAGAGGATAGATGGGATAAACCCCTCTTTCACTCTTGCCCTGGTAGAGTACCTTCCCCATGAGGAAAGCTTGAATGGAAAGTTTATTTTCATCAAAATAACACCAACAGTTATTATCACGACACTGTTTGTGGACAGAAGCTAAATTGGAAGCAATTTGAGGAACTCTAAGCACATTTCTAAGTTTAAGAAGAGAATAAGAATTAGGTAAGTCAACATTACCTATGTGAGTGATGGGAAGGCCTTGACCATTGCCAACAGTTATGTGTTCTTGACCACCATAAGGTTTGGGAAAGGACAAATTGTTCAAGCTAGAGGTAAGGTGATCTGTTGCTGCACTGTCAGCCAACCATGGTTCTTGAGTATGATTAGCATTGGAAGTAGCTGCCATTGCTGCTAATTTGGTGGGTGGATGTTTGCTTTGAAATGCAAAATCCATCCGGTGATAGCAGTCTAAGCCTGAATGACCCATCTTGCCACAGATTTGACAAGTCAGCCTAGAGGAAGAACCTTGAAGAGAGAACTGATTATATTGCCCTTGAAACTGACTATATTGTCCTTGACCTTGAAAACCTTGAAAGTGAGATGCACCATGAGATGCACCATTTCCTCGACCTCTACCACCACCACGAGTGCTATTGTTTTTTCCTCTTCCTCTTGACTGATTAGAGTGGCTAAGATTGACATTCGTTGGTCTAGTATTTGCAGCTAAGGCAAAAGCATCCTTGATTTCAACATTCTCAGTAAGTGACTCTTCTTTAGCACTCAATAAAGTGGTCAACTCATCAAAGGTCAGTTATGTACTCCTGGTACGAATAGCAGATTTGAAGGAATTATAGTCCTTTGGCAGTCCTTTGAGTGCTATGTGAAGCAATTCTTCATCATCAATAAGAACACCAACAGCCATAAGTTTGTCCTTTACCAGTTTGATTCTTTGCAGATAAACATCCACACTGTCAGTTCCTTTCTTTATATTGTGAATCTCACCTTTCAAATTCAAGATGTGAGATCTTGATACTGAAGAGAAACGATTCTCCAATAATTTCCACACTGCTTGAGCTGAATTGCATCCCACAGTAAGAGCAAGAATTGTTGGAGACAGAGTTGAACTGATGAAGGTCAAAAGTGCCTTTTCTTTAGACTTCCATATTTGAAACTCAGGGTTCAAATTGGTTGTCACAGCACTTGAACTGTCTTTGAGAAACTGATCTGGACTAGATTGAGAACCACTGAGCAATTCAATCATCGAATAGGTTTCAAGTACCATTGTGATTTGATGTTTCCAAACTATATAATTGGAATTTTCCAACTTCACTGTCATCATATTTGACATATTGGACAGCAAGAGTAATGGCTGATTTGTAATGTTTATGGCAGTGCCTAAATTGGTCGAGGACGCCATTGTTGAAGTTGTAGAAGCAGCTATAATAGTTGCAGCAGGTGAATGTGTTGTAGGAAGAGTGGTTGAATGAACCGTAGGCTCTGATACCATAAAGAAAAATATGAAATCAATGAACACTTACGATGCAAGAGTAGTGAGAAAAAAAAAGGCTTAAGTGCAGAGAGAGAGAGAGAGAGAGAGAGAGAGAGAGAGAGAGAGAGAGAGAGAGAGAGAGAGAGAGAGAGAGAGAGAGAGAGAGAGAGAGAGAGAGAGAGATGTGAATTGAAGAACTCTTTCCATAAAAATGATAATTAGCAATATACAAAGCTTATATAGATCCAACCTAACACATATAGTCCACTTTGTAAGGACTGTAGCAAACTCCAAATTATGCGGAGCTAACTAACTAATTACCAACACTCTAACTAATCTTTGATACCAAAATATCTAACTAATCTTTGATCCAAAATGACTGGATTAAGAAACGTCGTCGTCTAGATAAGCGATTGCTCGTGTCATGTCTTGCTTCTTATCTCTCCCACGTGCGTCATTAGTTCGATAAGAAACGACAGTGTTTCTATTATTGTCAACATGTAATACATCGTCTATAAATTCATGACTCATGAGTAAAGCTTACATCGCCAACCCTAACATAATACAAAACTAGCATATACAGTCCACACACATTCAGTCACCCAAGCCAGTCTCTCTATACCTTATGGCTTGCTGTTACAAGCCTTTAGAAGTTGAGATTGAGTCAGCCCAGGGGTTGCCAAACGTAAATCTTCCCACAAAAATGAAATCTTACGCCGTGGTTTACATTTGGGACATAAAAAAAAACCTTCGTTCCAACAAGCAACCATCATCGGTTTACACAGTAGATGGTTCAAACCCCAAATGGAACTTCAAGGTTAGGTTCCACTTTGACCTCACCGTGGCCAGGGACAACCACTATGCTCTGGTTGTTAAGCTCATGTCGTACCGGAAAACTTACGGTTTCCCGGACAAATATATCGGTGAAGTCCGTGTGCCCATCATAGAACTTCTGCAAGGTTCTGATAATGCAGCAGAAGATAAAATAAGTGTGAGTAAGAATGTTGAGACTTCGCCTGGGAAGTACCAAGGAGAACTAGCCTTTTCTTATAATTTCGGAAATCCAGTTGCCGATCATCTCACCGAGGTGAATATTACAAAGAAGAAGAGCTCTATAGAAGTTGCCTGGATAGGCTGGATAGTGGCATGCTTTTTGGCCGAGATAGCAAATTGACTTATTTGGATTTTCCTTTTTTTCTGTAGTACTGGTTTTTGATGTTTAATATGTCTTCTATCCTTCTGTGTGACTCCTAGCTTGCACAGTCTTTCTTAGAATGTCAAGCTGGTTATGGTGTTCTTATGTGACTCTATCTCCTTATATTGTATATTATCTTAATGTTCAACTATTGTTTGCTTTCCTTTTATTGGGATGAGTTTAGTCAATTTGCTCACTATATACTCACTCTATTAAGGTACTTTTTGTATGTAGTTTCATTCAGTTTAGTCGCACCGACAATCTCTAAACTTATCTTCAAATAAGTTGCTCTGATTGAGTTTGTGTTCTTTAGTTTAGGAACGGGATCTTTGGAACCATATTCCTTTTTTCTTTTCCTTTTTTGGTTGTGTTCACGCAACTTCTTCAAGAATTGTTAAACACATTGTTTTAAATGGAAATGCTTTTTTATCATTTTGCAATGAATTTTGGCATAGTTTTTATTAAAAGATATTTTTGATAACTTTTATTATAAATTTGTTTAAAAAACTAAAACGGAGTTTATTTTTTAAAAGTTAAAATCTAAATTATTTGTAAAAAAGATAGAAACAAAAAAGTAAAAAGGTTGAATTTTTTTTCCAACAATTCCCAAAGGCACACTCAATATGGCATGGCATTCCGGGTTGTTTTGGGTTTTCTTAATTGAATATTTAATCTTTTTAGGAAAATAATTGAATACTTTAATCCTTAAGTTCTTCTTGCAACTCTTTTTTCTTTTCTTTTAGAATTGTGGAAAGAGTTGTGTCTTGTAATTAGTTAGGTTCTGGAATACTTCACAGGGTAGGTACATATTTTTGGGGTAAGAGAGAGACATGATTTTTGATGTCCATGGACCATAAGCTTTTGTCTTCTCTGGCTGTGCATATGTGCATTGCATAGACCAATGGCGTGGTTGTTAGTTTATTCAGTTTTAATTAGGAAGAGCGCCCCCCACTCTCACATGAGGAGTGTGCCCTCCTAGATTATTTAATAAATTTCCGTTTCCAGCTTAGAGGCTGGGATTTGGAAAAGAAAATAGACCATTGTTGGAATTTAGCTATCGATGCTTGTGAAAAAGGTACTGAAAGGTGAAATAAAGAAAAATATATAGAAGGAAAGTCATTGGAAGCATTGCCACATGTGCCTGTGGGGCCCATCCCTCATGTAGGAAGAGGAATATGCTCTTGAATATCCAATAAATTTTCAAGATGAAAAGTGAAAGAGTTAAAGAGAGTGGCTAACATGGGTGTATTAATTATATATGACCTATTGGTATCACAGTTTTCAGCATGTGTAAGAATCTAAATAAGTTTTTTGACATAATATGATCGTATATCATTGGTTCAACAATCGGGGGGTCAAATGCTCAATGCAGAAAACTATCCAAAGAGATCCGATATATTGTTTTTTTCAATATTGTTAAAGAAAAATATATAGAAGGAAAGTCATTGGAAGCATTGCCACATGTGCCTGTGGGGCCCATCCCTCATGTAGGAGGAGAAATATTGATCCTGAATATCCAATAAATTTTCAAGATGAAAAGTCAAAGAGAGTGGGTAACATGGGTGTATTAATTATATATGTCCTATTGGTATCGTAACTTTCAGCATGTGTAAGAATCTAAATAAGTTTTTTGACATAATATGATCGTATATCATTGGTTCAACAATTGGGGGGTCTAATGCCCAATGCAGAAAACTATCCAAAGAGATCTGATATATTGCTTTTTTCAATATTGTTAAAGTTTTAGACCCCTTAATACAATATTCTTAATCTAATATTTAGCCAAGTTGACTAACAAGTTTGTTAATTAAATCTAGGTTAAACAAATATAATGCGAAAAGTAAAAAACACAAAGATCTGATGATCCAAGAACCTAACCGGCAAAAAACCTGGGGATGATTTAATTTAGCTATCCTAAAGGTAAAAACAGATCTACTATGAAAGAATTGAAGTTTGTAAAATAATACTTAGACCACTAATATCCTATTACTACCTCGTGTAGAAAACTTATTACTACGACCACATGACAGTTTCGAGTCTACGGACTACTTCTTTCCTTGATTTGCAGTAACCACAAGTTCACCTACTTGTAACTTTGAGACTCCATTCATAGGTTTAAGATCTTCTTTAAAGTTCTTTCTACAGCAACTGAAACAACCATTAAGTTCTTGATGTGAATCATGATTTGGATAGTTTAATGTGTGTGTATCAAGGTAAACACTTCTCAGATCTCAAAAAAGATTCAACACACAACTCAACAAAGACTTCTAAAACGTAATTAGGGTTTTTCCTTTTATACTTAAAAGTATAACACTTAACCCTACACGTCATATGGGCTTGGACTGGTTTGATAATATTGCAGAATCTCTTATTCTGCTAGATTCAATCGATCGAGTCTAATTTTTAATCGATCGAGCCTTGTAGATTTTAATCACTAAATTCCTGCAATTACTCGATTCAAACCATACATAAAACCAATCTTTGAGCAAGTCTAAACATAGACTAAATGTTTTGATCATGATTTGCCAATATATACAAATTGAAGTTTTAAAACATTAATTCCTAAAGTTTTAGAACCTACACTACAACAAAATGTATTTTCAATGACGAAAATATTCGTCACTATAGTCCAGTTTTTTGACACCAAGGACCTTTAGCGATGAAATCTAATAATTAGCGAAGAAATTCATTGTGTCGCTAAAATCCCATCGCTAAAAGTCTTGGCAACGAAAGATTTTGTCACTAAAAGTCCAATTTGTATTTAAAAAAGAAAAAACTTTTAGCGATGAAAATGTTTCGTCACTAAAACAATTTTTTGTTGCTATATTTGGTGACGGAAAAATTTGTTGCTAAACTTATTTTCTGTTTTTATTTTTTCATGTCTTTGATATTAACCTGTAACCTGTCATTACATTATTAAAACCTCACATTTAAATAACACATTTATTTTAACAACACATTTATAAAAAAAATGATCCATACACTCCACAAGTAAAAAATAGAACAAGTATCCAATTCAATAATTGTTTGCAACACATACAATAACACAAGATGTTTTTATAACAATACAAAAAGTGTAGCATAATATAATTAGAACCAACAGAAGATGCCCTCACATGTCTTCAAGTAATGCCAAAAGTAAATCCCCTAAAAGGCACCAATAAAAATTTTGCACAAATATGAAAATAATACTAAATTAAAATCGTAAAGTAAAAAAAAAACTATGTTATAAGAAACATCTCTAACAATGCATTAAGAGTAGCCACACTAATGAATTAAAATTATTACTCCTAATGTATAAGTTGTAGAAAACATATATAGATTTTCAAGTGCAATATAACACAATTAGTTTCAAATAATGCATTAAAAAAAGTAGTCATACCATGTAGTGCGAGTCAATTGCTAAAATAAAGTACTAACCAATAAGTGTTTTAACTTGAAGATGAACCACCCCCATAAGTGAGAGCGTCATCATAATTCTTACTCCTCAAAAAGTTAAGAATATTCTTTTGGACCTCTTCTTGCTTAGCTTGTGCCTCTTGGTCCTACTTATTGCCTTTTTTAGCTCAGTTATCTCACTTTCTAGACAATGGATACATTCCACCAAGGAATTAGATGAGGCAGTGGTTACTAAAGAAGAGGAAGGTCTTATACCAAGTTCTTTTACAATACCAAACTTCTTCTTAAAAACCAAGTTTGAGATCTCCTCTTGTGTAAAGGGAATTGCATTAAAATCTTGACAATGATCCTCTTGCGCTTTGATAATAGTTTTCTATCATTTGAAAGAGAGAAAGAAACAAATAATCACAACATTAATACTACATATGTTATAGATTTACAAACACGATAGGAATGGAATGATACACATACATATGTCGCTTTATTGTCGTGGTGTATCCACATATTTATCTTTGGATTGAAATGAAGATCTTTGAAAATTTTTGCCAATTTAGGAACTTGACCGCCATTACTATTTGTCTAATTAATTAACATTCGAGTGTTAGATAGATATATTTAATTAATCACAACATGTAATATACTAAGGTTTAAGGAAATGAAAAAACACGCACCTCCTTATCAACCCTAACAGCAAGTGCCTTTGTCCCGCATCTATGTTTGCTTGAAGTTTTGTTTCTATTTTCAGAGTTCTTTTTTGTTTTTTTTTCTAATAAAGAACATTCAAGATATTTATTAGATCATGAATAAAATAGTATACATTTACTTCATCTAAGTATTAATCTAATCATTTGACAACATAATATAGAAACATTGGATAATAATAATATGCACATAAATAATTTACCAGCCATTTGTCGTTGGTCCATTTCCCATCAATGAGTCCAATCCACTGCTCAAGTGTGGCATTCTTTTGCAGGTGGTTTCTTGCATAGTCAGAAACATGAGATTGTACGAGCTTTTTATAAGCCTGATGCAACTTGTTAGAGCTGCAACTCAATAATCTTCCATATTTTGCATTTAATGTTTTCGTTATTAAGTTGGAATCTCTTTGTAGCTCAAATTGATCTTGTAAAATGAAGTGTCTTTGTATTATAAAAATATTATTATATGAATTTAATATTCTTAGTGACAACAAAGACGAGTTAGACGTTATCAATATAAATTTATCGCGATACTTAGAAACACCACATCTCTAGTAGTAGCATCAACACTTTTCCAATTTTTCAAGTTGTAACTAGACAAATTACTTTACACTTGTACGCCAATTTGATTGACAAGCTTGCATGCATTCTTCCCAACAAGAGTAATATACTCTTCAGCTATACGTACTAGCAGCTTATCACTTTTTTCTACAGGTGCCCGAATTGCTATACCACGTGTTGTTTCATGGGTATTTCAACTAGTAGATCATATTTAAGTACAAAACTTTAAAACAATTTCTACTTAGACAAGCATAAAACTTTAAGACAAGTGCCTTTGTCCCGCATCTATGTTTGCTTGAAGTTTTGTTTCTATTTTCAGAGTTCTTTTTTGTTTTTTTCTAATAAAGAACATTCAAGATATTTATTAGATCATGAATAAAATAGTATACATTTACTTCATCTAAGTATTAATCTAATCATTTGACAACATAATATAGAAACATTGGATAATAATAATATGCACATAAATAATTTACCAGCCATTCGTCATTGGTCCATTTCCCATCAATAAGTCCAATCCACTGCTCAAGTGTGGCATTCTTTTGCAGGTGGTTTCTTGCATAGTCAGAAACATGAGATTGTACGAGCTTTTCATAAACCTGATGCAACTTGTTAGAGCTGCAACTTAATAATCTTCCACATTTTGCATTTAATGTTTTTGTTATCAAGTTGGAATCTCTTTGTAGCTCAAATTGATCCTGTAAAATGAAGTGTCTTTGTATTATAAAAATATTATTATATGAATTTAATATTCTTAGTGACAACAAAGATGAGTTAGACGTTATCAATATAAATTTATCGCGATATGTAGAAACACCACATCTCTAGTAGTAGCATCAACACTTTTCCAATTTTTCAAGTTGTAACTAGACAAATTACTTTACACTTGTACGCCAATTTGATTGACAAGCTTGCATGCATTCTTCCCAACAAGAGTAGCATACTCTTCAGCTATACGTACTAGCAGCTTATCACTTTTTTCTACAAGTGCCCGAATTGCTATACCACGTGTTGTTTCACGGGTATTTCAGCTAGTAGATCATATTTAAGTACAAAACTTTAAAACAATTTCTACTTAGACAAGCATAAAACTTTAAGACAAGCATAAAACATTTATGACAATTGTTATGAACTCTACATATCATAATCCATATCAAGATCAACATCAGGTATGTCATACTTTTCATTTTGATTAACGTCTCTTGAAGTTTCACCTTCAAGAACAACCTCAATTTCAACATCACCCATACCATACTCAATATTGTCTCCAACATTGATAGGGACAACAACAATAATCGCTTCTTGTTGGAATGCATCGCTATCTTCTGTATTATCATTGGATTTTCCACTCCCGACTTCCAGGACATCAAACACTCCCATATGCTAGATGCATTGCATGAATTTCCAAGGTTCACCCAATTTGGTATCTTGAAGGTAGAAAACTTGTTTTGCTTGACTAGGAAGTATAAAAAGGTCATTTTCATAACACTGACTTGTAACATTAATGCTTATGCAGTGTGCAACGGTTCTTATCGTTCTCTTTCGACCATTGTTACTAGTATTGTACCATTCACACTAGAACAAAACAACTTTATGGCGAAACACATACTCTAATTCCCAAAATTTGCACACATGGCCATAGAAGTTGTGCATTTCTCCCTCATGGTCCCCTTTGGTACATAAATAGTTTGTATGGATTGTATATGACCTGTTGGTATATGAAATAATTAGATCTTTTACTTCATCATTACTCTTTTCTTTCTTTTCTAAAATTAGGATGTAAGGGAAAAAGAAATGACTAATTGTACAATAGGTGTCCTTCAGGGCAGCTTGATGCATTTAGGGGCCTAAGGCGAAAATTGATTATCTTGTTTTAGATGCAAAATTACTACTAATTAATATGAACTACGTAGAATATTTTTCTATTTTTAGAAATTTTATAGACAAAAAAAAATTGACAAATTTTTTCATACTTGTAGAGTCAAGCAAAGCACGAGTATTTTGATTTTTCACAAACTCATTCAATGATATCAAAAATAATTATTCCAAAACATATAATGAATCACTTAATACATATGTAACCAAATCTTAAAGTATTTCGAAAACACATACAAATAATTGATCAGAGCAAAGTGTCATATATACACATCACATATTCTCACATACAATCCTGTGAGCGGGTACCAACATCTAACCCCTGCTGGTGAGGGATCAACACATATTCTCACATACAATCCTGTGAGCGGATTTACACATATATCTGATCAATTCTAAAAACACTTAATTTGAGTCACATATCACAAAACAAAATATATACAACATAGAATAATTTTCTTAATATTAACAATTATTCCAGAGATAAGGACATATCAAATATCACAATATTGAATTGATACATAAATCAAAGGATGCTTGACTCCCCTAGGAAACAAATAGGAATTGAGGAATTTATACAAATATAATACAATTCTTGAGTAAATCTGAAATTTCAATTTGCTAAAAGAAACATTTTAGATACCATTTGGAGACTAGGAATATGGCTTTGAAATCACTTGGTTTTAACAATTTTTTTTTTTTAAAAAAAAAACAATAATCATTTTAGAAAATTTACTTTGAAACTCAATTATTTTCGAAAAATAGTTTAGTTTAAAATCATCTTTTAAATGGGATTTGGACATTCAAAACATTATTTAAAATTCGAAGTTTCTCTTAAAACATTATTTAAAAGCCAATTAAAATTTCTCTTTCAATAGTGTAAAAAAAATGCTTTTTGATAAACTTTTAAAACGTAAGCTAAAAAAATATAACTTTTAAAAACCTTTAACTTCTAAGAGCCTAAAGAACAAAACTTGTGCATATTATGCATAATTACTTACAACACTTGAATCACTCTGAAAGTCCAGCCGAAACAACCTCCAAAAAGCCTCAAAATACTCTTAAATAGGACTTATAATCAATCATGGAAATTACTTAATATCCTCCACAAAATATAAATTTTACTAAACTATACAAACTAATTCACTAGTAAAATACTTTGCTGAACTAAATGATAGCACTAATGCAAAGTATCTCTACCGAAAAATGTGTTTTCCTTGAATTTATCAAAACTTAGAGGCAGCAGCTAATACTTTAGGGTTTAAGTTGATATACATAACCCCAAACACGTTAAAGCCACCTAATATATATATATATATATATATATATATATATGTATATATATATATATATCCACCATAGAAAACCTTACAGCTATCCCAATATATATTTAACCACAATGGCATAGCATAATTTCAAGGAAAGGGTCCCAGTGGCAATGAAAACAATGGCCGCATTCTTTGACTTCTTATATATCTAATATATATATATATATATATATATATATATATATATATATTATGTACAAATCCGACAGAAGACTTAAGGCAAATCACGGATTTTTTTTTTTTTTTTTTTTTGAAATTTTGTGGCTCATTCTAGAATTATATATATATATATATATATATATATATATATATCCTAATGAACAATCTAACATCTAACATGGATACACATAGGCAAATCTAACCGTAAAATATAAGTAGAATTTTAGGACCAAAATCAAACTTCTGAATAATCTAACATTACAATTGATTCCAAGACAACCTTATACACTTGTAATTCTTTGTTTCTAATTGTGAGAAATCATACCTTGAACAATCTGATTGCCTTTTCAATTGTATGTGCTCTAACTCCAAGGAAAACACCTCTTAGCCTCTTTGATAAAACCCTGACTATCTCTTCCTCTACCCTATAGTTTGTTTTATAAGATGTGGGCTTAGTGGGTAGTGAGCTGCAGTTATAAATAAAAGAAAACCTATGGTCCATCAATTTTATTTTAAAGAAAACTCTTAAATAAAATTATGTGGGGTATTACAGATTGTGCTTGCTAGGAATCCAAGAAAGAAGTAGTCTGTGGATTCGGAGCTGTCACATGGTCGTGGTAGTAAGTTTCCTACTCGAGGTAGCACTAGAATGTTAGTGGTCTAAGTCGCTATTGTGTGAATTTCAATTCTTTCATAGTGGATCTGTTTTATCTTGAAGATAGCTAGGTTAAATCATTCCCAGGTTTTATACTGATTTGGTTTTCCTGGGTTATCATATCATTGTGTTATTTATTTTCCGCATTGTTTAAATTATATGATTTATATGTGTTAACCTAGATTTGCATAATTTACCTAAGTTAATCACTTGGCTAAATAACTAGGTTAATCTGGTTGTGTTTAAGGGGTCTAAAAACCGTACAATAAGTACAAAGCAAGAGTTACTTAATCTAAGTATAGAATAATATAAGAACATTTTTATTACGCAAGATTCAAGACATAATAAACCATCATTTTTCTCCACTTAAAAAATAGTAAATTTAATAATTTAACAAATATTCCAGTAGAGGTTTTAAGTTTTAACCTTTGAAGGTGCTTTTTAATTAACCACTAGACAATCTAAAATGGATTATGGACCTCAATATTTATCTTACATGCATGTCTTATAGCCAAGTGAATGAACTGGAGATAGTGCATGACCACAATCATTCAGGAATATTGTGAAATAATAAAAATCTATATATTGTGCATGTAATCAAAAACGATTCTATATAAGGAATATGTAGACTACATGATTAGATCTTGAGTAGTGACGGAATATTTAAACTATGATAGATATTAAACAGGTCCAAGGAACACTAACAGCCCGTTTGGTAAGAGATTTCTAATAACGTTGTTTAAGTTTTGTGCAAATGCACGTGGATGAAATTTTTTTTGAAAATATATGTTGTGGTTTTTAAACACCATTATCAAATGGGGCCAAAATATAAAAGTAAAAAACACTGGGCCCATAATATTAGTTTTAAGGCCAACAATAATTAATTCATTACTAAGATTGGTAACTTGCGTAGCTAAGTTAGTAAGTGAGTTACAGGATAGACTGAGCTCTACGAAATAATTAATTAGTTTACCTCAAATTTAGTCACAACATCCTGGGAAAAATAATAATCCCACCATTATTAATGTGAACCAAAAAACAAATGCCCGATAAAAGTGTGAGAAAGAGAATTATACTAAGCATATCAACAAATTCCCGTTGATAAGAACATTAGTCCTGTTGTCCATTCCTCTCGGTTTTAATTAGAGTATGACTAACATATAACATTTATTTAACAAATATTGAGGTTTTTTTTTTTTTATATTTTTTAAAAAACAAGTCTCTAGAATATTATTAAAACAGGAATGATAACATAATGCATGAACAGAACAACAAGGCAAAGAATACCCTAGAGTCACTACAAAAAAAAGGTTCTATGGCCGCGTTCTTAAAACGCAGTTATAGCTCAAAAAAACGTGGCCATAGCCCAATTTGGCCTATAGCCACGTTTTTTTAGACCGCGTTTTCAACTGTGGCCTAAAACCTGTGACTATAGGCCTGAGGGGTCTATGGCTGCATTTTTTTAAACGCGGCTATAGGACCGGCCCAATGGTCGCGTTTTTGTAAACGTGGCTATAGGACTGGACAATGGCCACGGTTTTATAAACGTGGCTACAGGACATACTCTAGCCGCATTTTTCAAACGCGGCTATAGACCTTTATATTTTTTTTAAAAAAAAAATTTGATTACCAAAAATTATTTCGGTAATCAAAAGTTTTTTTTTTTAAAATTAAAATTAAAATTTTAATTAAATTAAGAAATTCAAAACAAAAATACAAACCCAGCAAATTCAAATTCAGACAAAAACCCAGAAAATTTCAAAATTAATCAAACACAACATGCCCGCAATACAAACACAGCATGCTCTAAAATACAAGAACACAAACAGAACATCTCCTTCAACAAAATCAACCCAAATTGATACAATCTATTCAAGGAAAACAAAAGCACAAGCTAAAAAATACAAAAATCCCTGTAACATAAACACAATAAAAAAAAGTCCATATACTCAAACCCAAAATTAATCAAAACATAGTCAAACGAACGAAAATAATTTTTGGCAATGGGTTAGAGAAAAATAAACCCATTCATACAACATCAGTCTGAAGGAGGGATCAACAGCGTGGGTCAGCACTTTTTGGATCTTCGGCGACATTGATTGGTGACAGCATGAGAGAGAGCTTTTTTTTTTTTTTGAGTGATTGTGAGACCACTTTTATTTTTTCTTTTGATGAGAGGGAAAGTTTGAGATATTGTTTACGTCGAACGGCTGAAGTGAAAACATGTAGTTAGTTTTTTTTTTTTTTTTGAATATTTTGGAATATGCCATAGAATATTCTTTCATGGCATATTCCATTTTCAAATGCGGTGGAATTGAATCCACCGCGGTTTTTTTTTTTTTTATGGAATATGTTGGAATATGCCATAGAATATTCTAGGAATATTCCATGGCATATTCCATTTCATTTACGTTGAACTGAACCAACCGCGGTTTTTTTTTTTTTTTTTTTTTTTACCTATAGCCACGTTTTTAAAAACGTGGCTATAGACCTAACCTATAGCCGCGTTTTTAAACGCGGCTATAGGTCCTCCTTTAAATATATATATATATTTGGCTGGACCTATAGTCACGTTCGTGAACGTGGCTATAGACTTAACCTATAGCCGTGTTTTTAAGAAACGCAGCCATAGACTTAACCTATAGCCGCGTTTGTAAATGTGGCTATAGGTCCTCCTTAAAAAAAAAAAAAATTATTTGGCTGGACCTATAGCCACGTTTAAAAACGCAACTATAGGTTAAGTCTATAGCCATGTTAGTTAAAAATGTGGCTATAGGTTAAGTCTATAGCCACGTTTTTAAATGCGGCTATAGGTCTTCCTCTAAAAAAAAAAAAAAAAATTATTTGGCTGGACCTATAGCCACATTTAAAAACACAGCTATATGTTAAGTCTATAGTCACGTTTCTTAAAAACGTGGCTATAGGTTAAGTCTATAGCCGCGTTTTTTAAAACCGTGGCTATAGGTGGAGTCTATAGCCGTGTTTCTTAAAAACGTGGCTATAGGTTATCTGTAGCCACGTTTTTGTAAACGCGGCTAAAAAAAAATGCGTCTATAGACTCCCGTGTTTTGTAGTGAGTTTGGAAGACAGGGTGTAGTTGTAATTAAGTATGTTCTATGTAATTACTAGTTGTACTAGCAAGTGTGCCTGTAGCCTGCGGCTCTACACTAGAAGAACTTTGGGCTGGAGGATTTGCTTTAGGAGGTGTTCCTGTAGATTGGACCGCCGATATAGATGTCTCACTTCGCTAGCGTATAAGTCGCCCCGATGCCATCTGTAACTAACAAACATACATATAATGGAACAACAAAATTATTATCGAATGCAATAATTCTAATAAAAATAACATATATTATAGCAAACAATACATCACATTTATAGTACCTTATGGATTAAAGAATTAGATGACTTATCATCATTGTCATTGTCACCAATATGTGGTACATAATCATCATCTACCACAATACTAGCTCTAGTTCGTTTCCCTTTTGCACAATTAGACTGAGCAGAATCCTTTAGAGAAGTTGAGATGTGCTTCAATCCCAAAGCATTAATTCTCTCTTGGTTTTGCCTCATTTTATCCAATCTTGCTATCTCATACCTTGGTACGTTATGAGTGTATTTGGCATTTTTGGGCATTTTTTGAAACTATGTAATGACATAAAAGATAAGTACAATTGCTACTAACATTACATATCATAGTCCACACCACTATCCATATCAAGCAATTCATAAGTGCAAAATTTGAACACAATTGCTACTAACTCAACACAATAAATGACCGCATCAATATTCATATCAAGTTCAAGATAAGCACAAAACTTTAAGAAATTGCTACTAACTTTACATATCATAGTCCACACCATTGTCCATATCAAGAAATTCACAAGTGCAAAATTTGAACACATTTGCTACTAACTCAACACAACAAAGGACCACATCAATATCCATATCAAGTTCAAAATAAGCACAAAACTTTAAGAAATTACTACTTATTTTACATATCATAGTCCGCACTATTATCCATATCAAGTAATTCACAAGTACAAAATTTGAACACAATTATGACTAACTCAACACAACAAATTATCACATCAATATCCATATCAAGTTCAAGATAAACACAAAACTTTAAAACAATTGCTTCTTAGACAAGCATAAACTTTAAGACAAGCATAAAACATTTATGACAATTGTTATGAACTCTACATATCATAATTCATATCAAGATCAACATCAGGTATGTCATGCTCTTCATTTTGATTAGCGTCTTTTGAAGTTCCACCTTCAGGAACAACCTCAGTTTCAACATCACCCATACGATACTCAATATTATCTTCAACATTGATAGGGACAACATCAACAATCTCTTCTTGTTGGAATGCATCACTATATTTTGTATTATCATTGGATTCTCCACCCCCGACTTTCGAGACATCAAACACTCCCATATACTGGATGCATTGCACAAATTTCCAAGGTTCACCCAATTTGGTATCTTGAAGGTAGAAAACTTGTTTTTCTTGACTAGGAAGTATAAAAGGGTCATTTTCATAACACTGACTTATAACATCAATTCTTGTTCAGTGTGAATCGGTTCTTATCATTCTCCTTCGACCATTGGTACTAGTATTGTACCATTCATACTGTAACAAAACAACTTTATGGCGAAACACATACTCTAATTTCCAAATTTTGCACACATGACCATAGATTTCGTGCATTTCTCCCTCATGTTCCCCTTTGGTACATAAATAGTATGTGTGTATTGTATATGACCTATTGGCATATGAAATAATTAGATCTTTTACTTCATCATTACTCTTTTCTTTCTTTTCTAAAATTAGGATGTAAGGGAAAAAGAAATGACTAATGGTACAATAGGTGTCCTTCAGGGCAGCTTGATGCATTTGGAGGCCTAAGGCGAAAATTGATTATCTTTTTTTAAATGCAAAATTACTACTAATTAATATGAACTATGTAGAATTTTTTCTTTTTTTAGAAATTTTATAGACAAAATAAATTTGACAAAATTTTTCATACTTGATGTGGTAGATTATTAGTGATAAGTAAAAGAGTGGTGTTAGTGGTAAACTTAAATGAGAACTAGTAAAAGCCTGCTAACTAAACTCTTATTATTATTCTTATTTATTTTAGAAGTTCAATATTCACAATATTTTTTACAACAAATCTTAGGTTTTAAGTTGCTTTTTGTTTTCTATTTGAAAATATCACTATAAATATTTTTTTTGCCATCAATAACAGGCTGTAACAACCTGTTACTTAGCATTAGCTGTAAAAGTGTTGTGAAAATATTGTGGATGTTGCATTTTTCTCTATTCTTTTTTTTTTTCATCTGATAAAAAATATTATTTTATTTACTGATTATAAATAACTCTATTGCCTAAAATTTGGGGGCCTTTTTTTTTTAACTTGGGGTCTTAGGTGACCACATCTCTTGCTCCACCATTTAGCCCGGCCCTAGTGTCCTTAATTACTAAATAGTTCTTCTAAAAAAAAAAAAAAAAAACTAATCAAATAGTTAAAGAATACATGTATGAATATTTACAACTTATTCAGAAGTACTATATTATTGCATCCATGTACCGTCTATCCACTTGTGTTGCTATAATTCAGTAAAGGAAAATACTTTTATTGATGTGTACAAATTCTGCTATAGCTTGTTTGGGCAAAGCGAAAATGACTTCATCTGTCCTCCATATCCTTATGTTTATAAAATATAAATAAAGCCCTTCATTCGATTATTATTTTTCTAGATTTTCTTTATTATTTTGAAATGCTGAGGTGCCATGAGCATCTTCTTCCTTTTTTTCTTTTTTTTTTTAATAGCAAAAACAAAAATGACCATATTTGTATTCAATTAATTAATCTAGCTATGATGGTGTTATCTAGCTTTAATGTAAGATATATCAATTCTCAAGCAGTTGGTTGATGTGCAAACTGACTAGTAGTGATTGGCTAAGGCTTCTTTGAAATGTGTATTAATAAAGGAAAGTAAAAACAAATAATATATATATATATATATATATATATATGTGTGTGTGTGTGTGTATGTGTGTACGCGCATTTTGCACTAAAAAATTCTGCTAGTTGTTGTGCTGGTATGGAAAATTTTGCTTAATATCTCATTTGGCGATGATTATGAGCTGTTGTTCACTTATTTTTTTGCTGAGATTGAATTATTCACTTGTATGTTATTTATTTCCTAATTGGAGAGAAATTTATAGTCTAATCAATAATTTAATTTTTGACGGGATGAGTAACTTCGTAAACATCGATCTTTAATTCAAATCGCATGCTAAAAGGCACTAGAAGATTTTTATAACAAACAAACTTTAAAATTTTTAATCCTAGAGTTTTGTATGTACTTGAATCTCAAATCATATCAGACTATAATTACATCATTAGAGATTGTAGTCCCACGTGACATTAACGCTCCATTTGTTTCAATGTAAAATATTTTCAGGAAAATATTTTCACATTTTACCATGTTTGTTTTGCAATAAAATATTTAGTCAAAAGTAAAATATTTTCAGTCAACCAAACCAACTAAAGCAAATTTGTGTAAAATATTTTACACTTGAAATATTGGTAAAATATTTTACAATTGCTACACGTTCTCATTCCCGATACCCGTGCCTCTCTCTCACTCTCACGTAGTCACACTCTCCCAGCAATCTCCTCTCCATAACCCAACCCACCATCCAACCCTTCTCTCCCACAAACAGACCACCAAGACACTCATCACCGGCCACAATTTGATTGTCGACACCACCCATCACCGGCCTTACCTCCACCGTGGTCAACTCAACACGCTGATTCTCAGGTTTGAACTTCCTGGGTTTTTTTTTTTTTTTTTGTCATTTTCCACCTCCATCGGCTTTACCTCCATCATCTCTACCTCCACCTTCAATAGCTCACCCACTGGCTTAGATTTGTTTTTTATTTTTTGTTACGTGGGGTTACTAATTTGAGTTTTTTAATGTTGTGTGGGCTAACAGCTTACCAATCTCGATTTTAAGGCTGGATTTGTGAATTTTTGTTGGGTGGTTGGGACATGGTGGTGGCTGGGATTGTGGGTTGCGATGGGTTATTGGCCGACGGTTTTTTTTTTATCCTCTCCAACATGTGGATTTGAGTGGTTGTTTTGATATGTTGGTGGTGTGGGTGGTCAGTGGAGTGGTGGTGGGTTGGGTTTTGCCAATTTGGTGATGGTTGCTTGGATTTGTTGGGATGTGAGATTTGAAAAAAAAAAAAATTATTTTTCAGTGAAAAAAACTTGAAAATGGTATCTCTTTATTTTCAAATACACAGCCAAACGCGGTAAAATGAAAATATTTTCAAGAAAATATTTTACATGTAAAATATTTTACATTTAAAAATATTTTACTTCGAAACAAACAGAGCGTAAAAGAAGAAGGGGAAACTATAATATTGGTCCCTCAAGTTTACCTTGTCTGTGTAATTGGTCCCTTAAGTTTGAAGTGAGCACAATTAGTCCCTCAAGTTTTAAAACTGAATTGTATTAGTCATTTTACTAACTGTTGTTAACAGTGTTACTTATGTGGCTAACAGAACAATGATTTGGCATTTTTTTTTAATGATGTGGCATGTTTTTAATTAAAAAATTACAAACTAAATTTACGAGTGAGAAAAAATATTCACCGGTACCAAATTAAAAAAATTATCTTCTACCTATTGTAAAAACCCACAACAAGAGAGAAGGGGAGAGAGGGAAGAAACCAACCCCTAGCCGCCGCCTGAAATCCCATGCCCTAACCGCCGCCAGCAATAGCCCAAGTTGTAGCTACCACCGACGACAGCGTAAGCCCAAGCAGCCGTCGACGACGGCCACTACCCTAGCAACTGCCGGCGACAACCACTGACCCACCTCCTTCCTCTCACACAACCACTAACTCGCCTTCATCCTCCCATCTCAGGTATTACACTTTTTCCTATGGTATCTCACCTCAATTAAGGTTCATGTAAGATTTTTTTTCCCTATGTTTGTATCTGTTTTGGCTAAGACTATGTTTATAATCCAAGTACTTCTATGTGTTTCCCAAAATAATTTGTGGGTATACATTGGGTTTTGGTTATGATGGAGAATGCATAAATTTTATTGCAAATTGTAGGCAATTCGTAGTGAACAATATCTAAAAGGAGACCTACATATGAAGTTGTTGATTAAGCAAACTGCAGGCATGATTTTTAATATGAATACATCAAGTGATCTAATGAAATGAATTTTTTTTTTTTTTTGTAATGCTAAATATTATGTTAAACAGATGAATGAAGATTTAGGAAATCATTCCATTTGTTTTTGGCTGGATCACTTCCTTGTATTTTTTTAGTTATCTGTACATATTAATCACATGTTAGCACAATAGATTTCTATCGATATGCTGATAAATTCTTAATTTTGAAAGTATGTATCACATTCTTTGTTTTCCTCTTAAGTTCTAGAAAATTCTTTGCTGGTGTTCTGGAAAATAAGTCTATATTTGATCTTTTTTATTGTTATTAGTTTCTCATATTTATCAAAAAATTCTTAGCTGGTGTTCTGGATCTTGGCAGCTAGTTGTGTTTATGTAAATTCGGAAGTCATGGCTTTGACCTATAGAGAAAACATGGCTTCAGAACATGCCATCTATTATAGGAAGACATTGTTTCAGTGGTGACTTATACTACATTAATTGGATGCCACACACATAAGGGGTTAGTAGCAAAGCTCATCAATACACTCTCTGAGCATATGCTATTGTAGATATGCATAGATGTAGTTGTTCAAAGACTTAGAGATGCTACTACTGCAGGGATGTACAAGCTACTTTCTAGCAATCTTGATGGGAGAACATCAGCTGTCTCAATATATGCCTTACCTTTATGTGTATAAAAATCAGCTTTCAAAGCTACAGACTTCCTCCACTTCCTAAAATGTTGTAAAAATTTAATATACATTAGTTGTGGGATATAGGATGCAAATATAAAATTTATAGTTTTGGAATGTTCTACAAGCAGATTCTTAGATGTACTCTTCTTTTCTTTAAATTCTTTTCACTAGAAATGATGATGGTTCATTAATTCATCATTGATCTGGTACATAATTGTGATTTGTTTTGATAGATAGATATATAATTGTGATTTTTTAGTATTAATAAATTATTAATGTTGATGTGGAAAATTGTAAAGCCTCCAAAGCAAGGTCACAAAATTTTATGAAGTCCAAAAAAGCTCAAATGTCTTTGGCTTCTATAGATTATATAGATAATACTCGTAACATGACCAAATGACAAAAGCTGCTGCAACTACTAAACCCCCAGCACCATCGTGGCAACTCAATTTTATTTGCTTCTTAGATATATTATTTGAATCATACATACACAATTGAGGCTAGATTCTAATTCTTTCCAAGAGAGGCTGGTAAAGTATACTTGAAAAGGTCCAGCTTTGAGTGTAGCCATGAAATTGCCCCTACACCCACTCTATGCTTCATAATCTTTCTATTTATCATTGTTAAGATGTCGGAAATTGCCAATGGCATGGAAACCTGTAAGCATAAACATTGTATCGAGAATATCACACGACTAATTTTTTTGGATGAAAATAACAACTTCATTTGGTTTGGCTCCTGTATAATGATGACTCAGCTAACTCAAATGAGTTAAGAGAAGTAGAAAAACATTTCAATCATCCATGCAAAGAATACTACAACTAAGAGACAATACTACATTGTTTACTATACTTGTGACAGCCAAGATAACTTGTTGCTGGCATATATATATATATATATATATATATATATATATATGTATCAAATCAGTTTCATGTAACATTCTAAACTTCAACTTAGCCTCAAAAGAGTCAAAACTAAGTTGTTATAAATTTAGAAAGTGTTGTATTTTCCAGAGCATGCGAAGGAAAGAACATAGAGAAATTGCATGAATCTTTCAAGAAAAAGGTATGACAATGTACAAAAGAGTTAAAGACTCACATTCATCCCACAAAACCAGAACATGTAAGAGTAATGCAATTACTCAAAGTCTCTTGCCTACATTTCATAGACATATATTGTAACGCAATTACTCAGAACACCATAGGTCTCTCAGATCTCAATGTGATTGACTAATCAATTTATTTATGGTTTCCACCAATACTAAAGGAAAAACTTAACAAATCATTCATCCTAAAGAATTTCCAGTTTTAAGCATAATCTTTCTCCAAATTTCTAATTCTATAAGCAATACTAAAATCTCCATAATTTGACAAGGTTTCCAATAAATGACCACAAAAAATCTTGTTCACTTCTGCCCATTTATCCACAAAAAATCTTGTTCACTTCTGCAATTGTGCATTCATATAAAACTTTGTAATTCTTCTGGATGTCTCACTTGCAGCAGTCATTGTCTCTGTTGACACTCCAAAATTGTAACTTCTTGTAACTTCTTTGTGTCTAACCTGAGAAAATGCACAAGGATATTAATCTAGTAGAAACAACATCGGCAATTTGGTTGTAACATATAAATGTAATGATCATAATTTGAGATGCTGGTTGAATTTGATGCACTCCTTCACATTGGGATGCTGGCTAACTTTGTGTTATGGCTTTTCCTTTCCTAATCTGAAATATGTAATAACTTTGTTTTGTATTAAATTCCATAGAAATATGTGGTTTCTTGTTTTCATATGAGACTAACTAATATGAATATGTACTTGTTTTCATTTAAGGCAATAACTCATAGGTAGTTTTTCATTATGTTGATTTGCATGTGCTTCATGGCTTGTTTGTGATGGATGTGCTACCTCATTAGTAGGTTCTACATGGCTTGAAGATGCACCATGATCTTGGTCTTCCAAACTCCGAGTTGTTACATTTGGCTCTCTTATCTGTAAATGTTATATCACAACTAAGCAGTGCATTATCAACAAGGGGAAAAAATTCTAACTATTACAAGCCTTACTCTTTGTTGTTTGGTAGCTTGAGTTGCTGTTTTATTCATAGCAGGATTGCACCTCCTTTTGTTATGGCCTACTTTCCCACAATGGCTGCATTTAACATGGCCAATTCTCCTCTTCATCTTATATGGATTGTTTAGCTCACCAAGTTCCTTATTTCACTTCTTTTTAGGCCTACCCCCTTGTCTTATTTTTTTAGGAGGGAGTATGGTTTCTCTACCACTTTGTCACCACAACTTGGGACCATGAATAGGGTATACACATGATCCGTATGTTTGGGCTAAGGACTCCATGCTATAGCAATGATGCACATAATCTTCAATCATGTGACCCATATATCCTAATGCAGTTATAGAATGTGCACAAGGAATCCCAGTTAGGTCCCACGATCCACATAAGCATGTACACTGCTTTATGTCAACTACATACTTGTCAAGCAATTTTGATACTTCAAACTTTGACTCATTGCTATCCCCACACCAAACTGGAACCCAATCTATACTATTAATTTTTTCAGTCTCTAACTTGTTCTAGATTCTAGGACATATAGGACCATGATACCTTGCCATTTTCTCATTCTTTTTAATATAATAAGCCATCAGATGCAATCTAATCTCCTCCAACATAGTGATTATCGGTTTATCCCTATACTCCAATATTGAAGAATTAAAATTTTCACATCCATTATTGATAAGTGCATCACACCTGGGATACCTTCTAAAAGCTGCTCTTGTCCAAAACCTAGGTTCCTTTCCTACCAACCATGTCCATGCCTTTGTATTTAACTTCTTGATTTTCCCCATTTCAAATTGAAACTCAGACATGTTAATGGCCCTAGCAGCTACCCATATGTGATTATTTAGTAACTTACCTTTATAATCCTTACTAAAGTTATTATATAAATGTCAAACACAAAATCGATGATCCACACCTAGCATGAGTTCATCAAACATTTGTGTTAATCCCTACAAAAAAGACATAAAATGCAAAATTATTGGATGTATTAGAATACAATTCATTTGGTGTGAATTTATAGCAACATACATCATCCAAATTTAAAGAATAAAATAAAATGAAAGTTCAATTCACCTTTTGCTGGTTAAACATGAAGGTCCACCCTTCATCCCTTAAACTTCCAATATCATCAAGCAACATTTTCATGAACCATGTCCATGAGTCCTTTGTTTCTGACTCAACCACGGCAAATGCAATTGGGTAAACACCATTATTGTCATTCTTGCCAACTGCTGTCAAGATCTGTCCTGGATACTCACCCTTCAAATGACATCCATCAACACCAATGAAAGGCCTACAAGCAGCTAAAAAGCCTCTCTTACAAGCATCCAAACATACATATAATCTCTCAAATTTTGGTTGCAAGTGTGGTTGAGGTCTATTGGTAGAGATTAGTATAGTAGACCCAGGGTTGCTTCTCAACAATTCTTCACAGTAATCCCCCAACTAAGCATATTGTTCTGTAAAAGTTCCGTGCACTAATTCTTTAGCCCTATCTTTTGCTCTAGATGCTTGATACTTACTAATATGAACCTTAAACTTATTTACAACTCGGTCTTTGATAACAGACATCTTCACATTTGGGTCACTCCTTACATCATCCACCAGATGCTTCCCAAGCCAATTTGAAGATGCAAATCTATTCCTAAATCGCCTCCCACAATTATGTTCTGGGTTCAATTTCTTCACTATCCAAGTATCTTCATCTTTCATCTTTCCACAATACAATTCAAAAGGACAACTATCTATGCATTTTACTCTTTTCCTTACTTTGTCATTTTTTTTAAAACTTTACTGGAGCCCCTTTGAAAATAGAGTAGAGCTTGATAGCATCCATGACGTCCTTTTTTGTGGCAAGCTGCATTTCAAGTTCAAAGTGCACCTCAAAGAGTAATTGTGAAGTCAAATAGTAAAGGGTGATTGTGAAGTCAAAGTCATCCATCCCTACAACAAGAGCAATGAATTTACCATTAAAAATAGACATAGCAAAGGGCTAGATTATTTTTAAAAAGTTACTCTACAATTTGAATACAAATTAAACAATAAAATAAAGAATCATCATTAGAGCTTTAAAGTTATTTTTATGTATGTAGGTCATTCTGTTGGATACTTTAAGGGATAAAAATTGAACCAAATTAAAATTCGCCTCCTAAGTCATAATATTCACAACTGGTAATACTTAGACAAAACAAAATTAGATTTGCCAAGTTATACAAGTATTACTCAAACAAAACCAACATGTAATGTTCTTCTATTAAATTTAACAAGTAAAAATTTGCCTCACATGCACAATACATTTATACTCAAACAAAACCTATGTTAACATTTACAACTGGTAACATTGGATAATTATACACAATAAAACTAATTCCATCAAACAGAAAGTTTCAATATTTCAGCACAATACAGAAAAAACAACAAAGCTGCAAAACCTCACACACTTCCTCAAAACAATTGATTATCATACCCTATTTAGTAGTATTTAAGAAACCAAAAACCATGGAATTCTAACTAACACTATGCACGAATACGGCATTTAAACAATAAACAATATGTGGTCCTTCTCCTTGTGTGATATTATTTGACTTACAGACACAAATGGGTCCATCATTACTGAGATGTGGTATTGATATGTATATATTTATTCAAAAATAAACTTTTCTGACCTACACAATATATATAATCACATAAAATAATTTGGCACTTTATAATTTCAAAATAAAGAGGAAAAATATAAAATTGTATGCACTTGGTGATAATTTTGTTTGACCTAAAATAGACAAACACGTGAAGTTTCATATATGGCCTAAATGGGCTGCACAACCACATTTACAAACACATGAAGTTTTATAATTTGGTGATAATTATGCATCCTACATCATAACCAAATTTCTTTCTCATACCATATAATTTTGTATTCTGAATTTAAAACACAAATACAAACACAGGGGGAAAAAAAAAAATCTTACATGGACCTTAATTATGGTGAGATACCATAGGAAAAAGTGTAATACCTGAGATGGGAGGACGAAGGCAGGTCAGTGGTTGTGCGAAAGGAGGAGGGAGGCGGGTCAATGGCTATCGTAGAAGGCTGCTAGGGCAGTGGCTGTTGCCAGCGGCTGCAAGGGCTTGTGTTGTCGCCGGCGGCAGCTATGACTTGAGCTATTGTCGGCGGCGGCTAGAGCATGGGATTTCAAGCAGCGGCTAGGGGTTGGTTTCTTCCCTCTCTCAACTTCTCTCTCATTATGGGTTTTCATAGTAGGTAGAATTTTTTTTTTTGGTACCGGTGAATATTTTTTCTCACGTGTAAATTTAGTTTGTAATTTTTTAATTAAAAAATGTCACATCATTAAAAAAATGCCAAGTCATTATTTCATTAGCCACGTAAGTAACACTGTTAACAGCAGTTAGTAAAAGGACCAATACAACTCAGTTTTAAAACTTAAGGAACTAATTGTGCTCGCTTCAAACTTAAGAGACCAATTGTACACACAGGGTAAACTTGAGGGACTAATATTGTAGTTTCGCCAAAGAAGAATGCATGCACTTCACACTCAAGTATGGGATTGCATCTCAATCACTATACACTTTCAACAATTATAACAAAGTCAATGGACACTGATGAGTCCAGAAATACCATTAAGGTTGTCCATTAATATGGATGCCTTTGCATCATTAGCAATTTCAAGATCCAATAAAGCAAATCCATTTAACAATTTCATCTTCAAAGAACAAAACCTCAAAGTTTCCGTCAAATCACCTAAAGGTGGCTCGGAGTAACGCTCAGGCTAAACATGAGATAGACACAAGCTTTGGATGACCACGACAGGCTTCAACGACATGGCCCTTCTCTTAGGTCTTAAGGTAAGATGAGTCATTTCTCATCTTGCATAAATAAATAAATAAAAAGGTATATATATATATATATTTTTTGGTTTGCAAAATTCATGAAATTTTCAGAAAATCCATCAAATGCATAAAGCACATCAATTGTAATGAATGCAATACCTGAATTTTTAAGATTATCAATATTCTTGGAATTATGACGATTAGAATTCATTGTCAAAAAGTCCAGTTTTGAATGAATTAAATGGGAAGCAACAAGAGGAAACATATTATAGTACGTTAATTATTCTCTTGATAATATTTATGCACTATGATTAGCAATTGTGTAACCCTTACGCCTCAGCATTTGACAGCTAACTACTCACATGAAATATTATTCATGTATGGATTGTTCTGAAAGTCTTATTTAAAAAAATTTTGGTAAGCGCATATGCTCCTTACTATAGACAACAGCATGACCTCAAGAAGGTCCAAAGCGGCATGATCTCAAGGAGGCCTAAAGCTACAAAATTTCCAAAGAAGCTACAAAACCAATCCACGTGATCATTAGTCTACTGAAGAAGTAACCATCCCAAAAAATTCAACGATAAATTCTTTGTGCAAGAGTAAAATCATCCAACGGTAAATTCTTTGTGCAAGAATTAAATCATCCAAAGTAACAACAATAAAATTCTTCATATAAGAATAAAATCACTCAACGATAAATTCTTCATGCAAGAGTAAAATCGTTCAATGGTAAATTCTTTGTGCAAGAATTAAATCGTCCAAAGTAATAACGATAAAATTCTTAATATAAGAATAAAATCATTTAACGATAAACTCTTCATGCAAGAGTAAAATCATTCAATGACAAATTCTTCATGCAAAAGTAAAATTGTTCAACGGTAAATTCTTTGTGTAAGAATTAAATCGTCCAAAGTAATAATGATAAAATTCTTCATATAAGAATCAAATCATTTAATGATAAACTCTTCATGCAAGAGTAAAATTGTTCAACGATAAATTCTTCATGCAAGAGTAAAAGTGTTCAACGGTAAATTCTTTGCGCAAGAATTAAATCATCCAAAACAATAAGGATAAAATTCTTTATACAAGAATAATTTTGATGGCAAGGAATCGTCCAAGGAAATAATCGATTCAAATGATTGTCATCTTTAGTGGAGGGCATCCAGAATGGTCGTCCGAACAAATCACATTGCTCTTCAGCAGTGATAAAAAATGTTCATACAAAGAATTCAACTTGCTCTTCAGTAGTGATAAAAAATAGTCATCCAAAGAAATCACCTTACTCTTCAGCAATGATAAGAAATGGCCGCCCAAAGAAATTAGCTTACTCACAAGATCAAGCAATGATCCTTTGAGCATCCAAAAGGACCTTCAAAAGGTAGACACTAAGAAGTCATCATAAATAAATCACCATCCCCGAAGAAGAAATTGATTGAAAGCCAAAGAAGTCTAAATCTAAACAAGTCAAGGAAATTCCCTGAGCCTAACCAACACAAAATCAAACTTGGGAATAGGGAGCAACTGATGAGTCCAGAAAAACCATTAAGTTCGTCCATTGTTATGGATGACTTTGCATCATTAGCAGACCAAAATATGTAACCGCTCAAGCACGTTCAACACATTAATGGTGATCGTTACTCATCGGCCTTAAACGCCTGTCAATACGATAATTGTTACACATGGGTAATAATCACCTCCAATTATGTACAACAGCTATCCAAATCACCTATAAAAGGGACAATTCATCTCAGTTGTGAAGGTATGTCAAAAAAGTCTAAAAAATGGTATCTATATACAAAATATATGAGCGGATAATAACTTAAGCATCGGAGGCTCCCCCACCAGGGCTTACCCCGGTGGTATCTTCGACCAACTTTGTTTCGCTTACAGATCTTAGAAGACTGTCAAAAGCTTCGGATTGGACGAGTGGCTCAACTGACGATTTTTGGTTTTATCAAACACCAACGAGTATGATGTTTAACATTTTTAACATTAAACTGTATAGCTAGAAATGCACTCCTTCCCTATTGTGATCAAAGAATAAACGGGCTTTGAAGGCCTAATAGCTTAACCTAATAATTCTGTATATAAATCAACCATGCATTGTTGCACTGGTGAAGTATTTCCCAAACACTACTGGTTTTGGGTTTTGAATGGAATGAGGTGAAATGTATGAATTGGCTCATTGTGCTGGTTTTGGGTTTTATCAAATAATGGAATGAAGTGAGCTGTAAAATATTTGGTATAACCAATAAATTAATAAACTAATGAAATAAGAAACCCAAATAAAAATATTCGGTATAACAAAAAAATTAAAAGTTTAAATAGAACCCGATATAATTTATATTTGGTCCTACCCAAATGAAATTGCATGTACCTATAGAAAACTTCGAAAAGAGAAGCCCTAGAGATTGCAGTTCCTTCCTACATTTGGTTTCGGTGGGGGCACATAGAGATCTAGAGAAATCGAATATAGCTTATCTTATTCACCAAAAAAGAAGAAAGAATAGCTTATCCTTTTTTTTTTTCAACATGATCATTTCAATAGGTTAACTTTTCTCTACAGAATCGTTTCAATGGGTCATACTTATATCCATCAATTGGCAGAGGATTTTAGGAAAATAAGTACAAAGCAAGAGTTGCTTAATCTAAGTATAGAATAATATAAGAACATTTTTAATACGCAAGATTCAAGACATAATAAACCATCATTTTTCTCCACTTAAAAAATAGTAAATTTAATAATTTAACAATATATTATTCCAACAACATACTTTTACATCCATACAATTTAAAGGTTTTAAGTTTTAACCTTTGAAGGTGCTTTTTAATTAACCACTAGACAATCTAAAATGGATTATGGACCTTAATATTTACCTTACATGCATGTCTTGTAGCCCAGTGAATGAACTGGAGATAGTACATGACCCTAATCATTCAGGAATATTGTGAAATAATAAAAATCTATATATCGTGCATGTAATCCAAAACGATTCTATATAAGGAAAATGTAGATTACATGATAGATCTTGAGTAGTGATGGAATATTTAAACTATGACAGATACTAAACTTGTCCAAGGAAATTTTAGGGACAGTAGTCAATTCTCTAGGAACGCTAACGGGCCGTTTGATAAGAGGCATTTAGTAATGTAACGGGACCAAAATATAAAAGTAAAAAACACTGGGCCCATAATATTAGTTTTAAGGCCCACAATCATTAATTCATTACTAAGATTGGTGACTTGCGTAGCTAAGTTAGTAATTAGAGTATGACTAAACATATAACATTTATTTTACAAAAATTGAGGTTATTATTATTATTTTTAAAAAAACAAGTCTATAGAATATTATTAAAACAGGAATTATAACATAATGCATGCACAGAACAACAAGGCAGAGAATACCCTAGAGTTTGGAGAGGTTACCGACACACCGCCATATAAATAATTTATCCAATAAATGCAACTCAAATTCAGTTCAATGATAAAACCACTATTAGTAGGGTTGAGAAACAAAAACAGAAGTGCTATATCATTTAGCTGTACTACTACCATCATCGAGTTGATGAATTATTGATCGTCTGATCGTCATTTGGGTCTACCAACACCAAATTATTTTCATTTATAAAGCAGAGGTTGATTTGTGTCCACTTTCAACTTTAGAAGCAAATTAAAACACAATCAGTCAAAATGAGTTTGAATTTTATTATCAAAGTGGTACTTAATTATGGCTTCTTAAAAAGGAAAAAAGAATTAATTATTTCTTTCGGTTATAATAATTGTATTGTCGAATATATAATAT
Source organism: Castanopsis chinensis (assembly GCA_032878915.1). NCBI lineage: Eukaryota > Viridiplantae > Streptophyta > Magnoliopsida > Fagales > Fagaceae > Castanopsis > Castanopsis chinensis. The sequence goes on along the minus strand of JAVQMG010000098.1, from coordinate 949,877 downwards.
TTTTGCAACTATTGAATTCGATAACTTATTATTGAATGTAAAATGTCAATGTCATTTGGCTCTACCAGCACCAATTCATATATTGTCATTTAAAAAGTCGATGTTAATTTGTATCCACTTTCTAACGGTAGAAGCAAATTAAAAGAGTGTATGTAGGTGCAAATTATGTATGTGAGACCAGGGAATCTTTCGAGTTTATCTCATTAACAATCATGTGTGTATGTATGTGCAAATTATGTTTGTGAGACCAGGGAATCTTTCGAGTTTGGCTCATTACCAATCATGAGTTTATGTATGTGCAAATTATTGGTGCACACAATTAGGTGTACAAATAATCAAATTTTTCTTAAAATTGCAGCTTATGTGTACTATGTGTATAATAGTGTGTAATAAACACTAGTTGGCTTATAAATATCACTTTGAGTAAGCTTACATCACCAACCCTAACATAATACAAAACCAGCATATATAGTGCATACACATTGATTCACCCAAGCCAGTCTCTCCAAAAGCTATACCTTATAGCTTACCAATACAGAACTTTGGAAGTTGAGATTGAGTTAGCCCAAGGGTTGCCATACATAAATCATTGGACAAACATGACATCCTATGGCTAAAGGAATCATCAACGACTAATGAACTAGATGGTTCAAATCTCACATGGGACTTCAGAGTTAGGTTCCACATCAACATCGCCATGGCCCAAGTGAATCACTATGCTTCGATTGTTAAGCTCAGGTTGTGCTGGAGAACTTATGGTTAAGCCCTACCATGTATGTACAAGAAAGTGTTTAGCCCTACCCTACAACTCCATACGCATACAACTTATCATAGGGTTCTACCTAGCTAGGTTTGTCCATCCCCAACCATGACTTGAAGAACTCATTCGACTCAGAGCCACCCAAACCGAAACCATCCAATCTAAGGAGAGAGGCAGTCAGCAGTGAGTCTCTGAGTCCCACAACTGTCATTGTCGGGTCAGGTGGCGAGTCTCCTTCTCCAAAAGTCGAGCCACACAATCCAACTAACTGAGTCCTTGAAAGAGGCTAACTCTACCCGGATCGGATGGAAACATAGTGGTTTTCACTCATATCTAGTGAAGATCTTGTGATTTTGGGGAAGATCTCGTTGTTTTTGCTTAGATCTAGCTATGATCTAGTGGGCTCAAATACAGCTTAGATTTAGCGAAAATATAGTGGGTTTTGCTCATATTTGGCAAAAATTCGATGTTTTGTTGCTAAAATCTGGCGAAGATTCGGTGTTGTTTTGCTCAGATCCAGTGGATTTTGTACAAATCTAGCAAACGCCAAGCAAAAAATACAAATTATCGCAAAAAGGAACCTCTGACAGCATATTCGCCGACTTTGACCAACTTGACCGTCGACTAACCGAGTCTGATCCGACTTGACTTGTTGGTTTTAGTGGTTGGCGATGGGTTTTCTTGGCAGAAACTCAATGTCATCAGGTCGGTTGCGGATTGGGCACAAACCCAATCTCCGAACAAACTATGGACACCCCTATACCTACTGGTGGAAAATGAGCAAGTTGGGTAGGTTTTGGGTCGGATCATAAATGGTTAGAATACATAATTACTCATATATAACTAATATAAATATATAATAAATACCCATTATCCACCCAACTCATTTAATACCAAACCCACCCATCTAACCATTAAAATCAAAGACTTTTTTTTTAAAAAAATAACCAAAGACTTGAAATTTTTGCCATCTCTCTCCAGTTTCTCTTCATCAAAGCAAAACTTAATGAAAATCAATAATTTGAAAATTTTATCAATCTCATGCTAAAAACAAAATAATTGAAGTCTAACATAACTATATATTAGATAGTGAGTTTGAGAAACAATCACTATAATCATTATTGCTAAAAAAATCAAAATTAACCTAAAAACTAATGAAGGTGAAGAACATTTCCTCCATACCACTTCTTCTACTTTCTTTTGCTAAGCCTAAGCTTTCTTGGCAACCAAACAATGCTTTAACAAAATACAAAGGACAATTTTCAAATAACCATTTTACAAAAAAGATAGATCATCTGGATTTGGTTCCTTAAACTCAATTTGAGGCCGCTACATCTGGAGAGATAAACAAGTTTGGTGACAATATTGATCTCAACAAGCTTTAGAAATCAATCCCAAATAGAATTTTCAATGATAGAGAAAGAGAGAGATAGTGTGTTTGGGTCTAATCAAACTAGAGAGAGTGTGAGATAGAGTAGAGGGCTTGAGTTTAAAAGGTACCATGGCGATGGCAAGTGGTGGCAACTAGTGAGAGAAGCTCGGATCTTTGACAATGAAGGCCTCATTGTGATAGAGGTTAGAGGGATTTACAATTTAGGATGTTTGGTAGGTGAGGAAATGAGAAAGAAAACTCAAGAAAATTAGAAATATGAAGAGGGGTTTGGGACTTGGTGGCTAGCTGCTAGTTAAGCACTTAGGGTTTTGGTGTGTGTGTGTGTGTGTGTGTGTTTTAATTAATTAAACTTTGAAATTTTAGAATAAGAGAAAAAAAAAGGTACCACTAGGTACCCAATGGGTTTACCCATTTATACTCATTTAATTGGGTACCCATTTGAGTCTTTACCCATTTAACCCAAACCTTTTAAATTGATTGGATCATGAATTGCCCAAATTAGGTGATTCATGGATGGATTAATGAGTTTGGGTAAAAATTGCCACCCTTACTTCTACCCCACCTACTTCCTATAGTTGAGGGACACATACAGAAAATAGCTTATCCTTTTCTCCACAGTCATTTCAACAATTCATTTCCATCCACCGAAAGGGGATTTTAGGAAAATAAATGATAAAGCAGAGTTATTTAATCTAGTACTATAGAATAATATAAGAACAGTTTTTAAAAGAAATTTCTTTAATGGGATATATAAGAACATCTTTAAAACTCAAGATATGATAAACTGCCAATCAAAAAAAAAAAAAAAAAGATATGATAAACTATCATTTTTTCTCAACTTAAAGAAATAGTGAATTATTCTAACAACATTTACATAAGATCAGCATAATTATACAAGGGGTAATAATCTTTGAAGGCGCTTTTTAATTAACTGTCAGGCAAATTACAATTGGTTGTAGACCTCAATTGTTTTTCTGACATGCATGCATGTCATGTAGCATGGTGAAACTGGCGATAACTTGAGAGAAAGAGCCACTCTAAAGACAATCAGTCAGGAATATCATGAAAAACGATTCTATATTTGGAAACTTAGACTACATATTGATGGATATTGTGTAGTGATGAAAAATCAAATTAAATGATATATAGATATTGAGTAGCGACTGATCCAAGCTATTCGAGGACAGTCACTGTAGGAGACCAAATATAAAGTAAAAAAATACAGGGTCCGTAATAATTTTTTTGAGGTCAACAATAATTAATTTAATACTAAAGATTGATAACTTGGGTAGGGAGTTAGAAGACAGTCTGAGATCTGGAAATAATTAATTGGTTTATCTCAAAAGTGATCTTCTTTATTATTAGAATTAATAATGTTCACTCAAAAGTAAGGTTTAATGAACTTTTATTATTCTCAAAAAAAAAAAAAAAAAAAAAAAATGAACCTGTATTAAAGCTAATGTTGAATTGAGTTCAGTAGCTTGGTTTATCTTACCTAATAACTAGGTGTTGGTAGCCGTGTAGTTGCAATATGTGTCAATCACTCTCCACAATAAACAAGCTTGAAATAAATTTCTTTTAATTTGAGGGAAGATTTTAAACTAGTTAGCGTACGAAGTAAAAAAAAAAAAAAAAAAAATTGTTAGGGGCGTTTGGTACTTGATTTTAAGTAACATTTTTTAGTTTTTAAATAATATCATACATTCTGAAAAATAAAAATAACGTTACTAGAAAAATGTTATCAAACAACCTTTTACTACGAAGTGATGCTAGCGTGTGCTTGCCTATCACAAAATAAAAAAGATTAGCGTGTGTCACAAGGACAAGAAAGTCTGAATAGTCTCAGTGGTCTTGTCTAAGTTGTCTTGCATTTTCTTTTTTTTATAAAAAAGAAAAGAAAAACGATGCTGTATTTGGTTACTGTAAGATATTTTTTCTTTTTCCCTCTCAGCCACACACGTACTCTGAGACTGAGTTGTCTCTTTCTCTCATTTTTAGACTTTTGCTCTCAGACTCAACTCACTCACGAGAAATTCTCTTTTGTCAGTTGGGCAATCTTTGAGCTTGCAATTACCCAACCAACACTGGATATGCCAGAGTTATTGTGGAAGGTACATGCAATAATGCATTCCTATTTTACTCAATGCTAAAAATATAGTTAGATTGTTTATTCTTCATTACAGCTTTCATTCCTAATTGTTAATGGTCCTTTTAGTTGTATAGTAACTTTTCACCATGAACATTTATTTCAAGATGATGTTTGTAGTTGTTGTTTCTTGATTCATTCCATAGTTTCTTCGATAAATTTTCTGTTACTCAAAAAAATGAAAGAAGTTATTGTTTCTTGATTCTTAGGGTCCGTTTAGATTCCGCTTATTTTGTTGAAAACTAAAAACACTATACCAAAATAATTTTTAAATATGTAAATAGTTCCATGGGACCAATTTTTAATGCAAGTTTTGTTGAAAAAAGAGGTTTGTGGGTCTCGTAAACAATGCACGATACCCACCAAGTAGTGCAATTTCAATGAAAATTTTGCTGTCAAAGAGGTAGCATAGGACCTACTGACAAACAACATCCCACATGATGGAGCGCTTCTCAAAAAAAAAAAAAAAAAGGAAAACACAAACGCCCAACTGCCAGCTGCAATCCAAACGCATACTTAATCCTACTATGCTCGAAATAATGAAAAAAGGGCCCATATCTGATAAATAAGTGAAGCAAATTGGGTCATTTTTGTCTTATAGTCCGATTTCTTAAATTGGGGCCCATAACAGAATGAACCGCACTAAGCCGCTAAGATTAACCGCACGTTGTGTAAACCAATTCTTACTTTTCAAAAGTGAGGTGCAATTCAGCATAGGGTGAAACTGGCGTGGTGCAAAAAATCTCTCCAAAACCGACGGTCGTGTACACCCCTAGTCATGTATGTAATAGACACAAAACCATTAAGCCAGTCTCTCCAATATCTAGCTACACCTTATGGCTAACCCTTACAAGCCTTTAGAAGTTGTGATTGAGTCTGCCCTAGGGTTGGAAAATGTAAATCATTTCACAAGAATGAAACCTTACACAGTGGTTTACATGTAGGACATAAAAAATAACCTCTGTTCTTCCAAGGAAATATCATTGGCTAACATAGAAGGTGGTTCAAACCCCACATGGAACTTTAAGGTTAAGTTCAACATTGACATAGCCATAGCCCAAGTGAACCCCTTTGCGCTAGTTGTTAAACTCAGGTCGTGCCAGAGAACTCACGGTGTAAGGGACAAAGATATCGGTGAAGTCTGTGTGCTCATCAAAGAACTGCTGGAAGGTGCTGCACAAAATGAAAGTCGTATAAGTAGAAGTGTTGACCTAGGATGCACGGACTCGACGCCAGAGGAGCCACACTCGCATCCGACGTGCGAGGGACGCCGCTGCTCGCGCACTAGTGCTGTGCCAGGCTGTGTCCTACCATGTGTTTTTTTTTCCACGACTCACGCCGATGCAGCTCAGACTCGGCCTGATTCACACTAAATTGGGCTAATTTGCGCCGACTCGAGCCGTATCAACTGTATTGGGTGAAACTGGCAAAACCGTTGAAATGGCCGATTTAGGCCAAAATTCAAAAAAAAAAAAAAAAAAAAAAAAAAGGTGCAAAATGCACTGTTTAAACTAAATAAAAAACCCTAAAGGGTTGAAACTCTCTCACGCATTCTCACTTCATCCAAACACCAAACATGCTCTCTCTTACTCCGTGACTCGTCTCTTGCTATGCTCTTTGCAGTGTGCTACTTATTGCTCACTTCGGCCTTGCCAATTTTCTTTGCCTTCACTCTCTGCCTCTCTATCTCCGCTATCCGGCCTTCACTCTCTACCTTTCTGCCTCTGCTATCCGTCTCCCCTATGAGACACAGCCACTCAGTCACTTCATTCAAACTTCAACTCTCTCTCACGCATCTCAACTCAGGTATTGATATAAAACTTTCAATCTTAGTTTGATTTGTGATTTGTGATTTATGAATCTATGAATCTGTGATTTGTGAATCTTAGTTTCTTTTCAATCTTAGTTTTATTTAGTTAATAGTTATTATTTGTGAATCTGTGAACTTGGATATGATTTATTATTAATTTATTTAGTTAATAGTTATTATTTGTAGATTAAATTGAATCTACTGAATTTGCAATGGACGAAGTTATTAGCACAGAAACTTCACCTTCATCTAATCAAGAAGTGGCAAATGATGAATCTCCTCATTGGCAGTATGTGAATAAAGTAGAAAAACCACCTGGTGCATCTGTTAAATTAGGGGGAAATACATACTTTAAGTACAACTATTATGGTGTAGTTTATATGGGATCCTATTCTAGGGTTAAAGCTCATTTATTAAAAATTCCTAATAAAGGGATTAAACCTAAGGTGACACCGAGCCATAGGCTGGAAATGCAGCAAATGCATGATCAAGTTGAGAATGATAAGTTAGAGAGAGAAAGGAGAAGTCAAATTTCCTTACCCCCACCTCCCCTAGGCCATGGGCCTATACCTATTTCCCCATTTCGAGACATGAAGGGAGTGATAGTACAAATCTGGTTGATGGTAAAAGGAGGAAGGTTACTATGAATTCTCCTTTGGAAAAAGCATTCCAGAATAATGCTAGACATGAATTGGATAGCAGAATTGCTAGGATGTTTTACACCGGTGGGCTTCCGTTTAACTTTGCAAGGAACTCATATTATCGTAATTCCTATGCATATGTTGCTACCCATAGCATTCAGGGTTATGTTCTTCTTGGATACAATGCCTTGAGAACAACACTTTTGCGAAAAGAAAAAGCTCATGTTGAAAGACTTTTGAAACCAATTAAGGACTTTTGGCTTGAAAATGGTGTAAGTATTGTTTATGATGGATGGTTAGATCCACAAAGGAGGCCTCTTATTAATATTATGGTTGTATCAAATGGGGGTCCAGTGTTTATAAAGGCAATTGATGGGTCAGGTAAGTTCAAAGACAAACATTATATTGCTGGGATGTTATAGGATGCTATAAAAGAGATTGGACGTGAAAAAGTTGTCCAAGTCATCACTAATAATGCTAGTATTATGAAGTCTGCTGGATCTCTTATTAAAGGTGAGTATCCTAAAATATTTTGGACACCCTGTGCTGTCCACACTCTCAATCTAGCTTTGAAGAATATTTGTGCAGCAAAAGACACTAAAAAGAATGAAGTTACATATGAGGAATGTAGTTGGATTACACGTATTGCTGATGATGCATCATTCATACATGTTTTTATCATGAACCATTCAATGAGGTTGGCAATGTTTGATGAATTTTGTCCATTAAAACTGCTCTGAGTTGCTGATACTAGATTTGCTTCGGTTGTTGTAATGCTAAAAAGGTTGAAGTTGATTAAAAGATGCCTTCAAGCCATGGCTATTAGTGACCAATGGGCTTCTTATAGGGAGGATAATGTTGGAAAAGCTCAAAAGGTGAAAGATATGATTCTAAGTGATCTTTGGTGGAATAATATTGATTATATCCTTGAATTCACAACACCTATTTATGATATGCTACGAATAGCCGACATAGATAAGCCTTGTTTTCATCTTGTGTATGAAATGTGGGATTCAATGATAGAGAAGGTGAAGGCAGTAATATATCAACACGAAGGCTTGGAAGATGATCAATATAGCTCATTTTGGGGTGTGGTGTATGATATACTCATTGATCAATAGACTAAAATTTGTACACCACTACATTACTTGGCTCATTCCTTAAATCCTAAGTAAGTACATTTATTTTCTATTTTCCTTAGTTCACCCTTCTAGTAAAACACACGTTTCATCTATATTTGATTTTTAATCTTTAACTAGGTATTACTCCATTGAATGGCTTTTGGAGAATCCAAAACGCATCTCTCCACATCGGGATCATGAAATTTCTATGGAAATGAGCAAGTGTTTGGATTGATACTTTGAAGATGTGAATGAATTGAAGGTGGTGAAGTTTGAGTTTGCTACATTTTCAGGAGGGAGGTTTCCTTCACCAGATGCCTTGATAGAAAGGTGGGCCTTACAACCTTTGGTTTGGTGGCAATACCATGGCTCCGCATTTCCAACTCTTCAAACCCTTGCCCTTAAACTTCTTGGACAACCTTGTTCATCCTCATGCACTGAGAGGAATTGGAGCACGTACAAATTCATTCATTCCTTAAAAAAAAAAACAAAATGGCTCTTGTACGCGCTAAGAATTTGGTATATATGCATTCTAATCTTCGACTCTTGTCAAGGGGCAATAAGGAGTACGTACATACAGTAACAAAGATGTGGGATATTGCAAGAGACTCTTGGAATGAGAGCGACATACATGGAGGAGCTGGAATTCTTGAGAATGCAGCCCTTACACTTGATGAGCCAGAGTTGGAGGCCATGGTTATTGGGAATGCTAGCACTAGTGCTACTACTAGTGAAAGTGAAGTTCGAAGTGTAGCTATTGATCTTGATGATGATGATGTTGGTCTTTGATTGTCTTGTTGATTGTCTTTTATTTAGTTTTAGTTTCAAACTTATGAGTGTATTCTAATTTCCGAACATCATGGAATGTTTTAGTTTCAATCTTGTGGGTTGTATTTAATTTATGAACATCATGTTTTAGTTATTAAATTTGGTATATGTTTATATAATGTGAAAAAGTATGCTTAGCAATATATTAAAAATATAAATAAAAATATTTTTAATAATTTTTTAATCACGAGTCCCGCCACACCCGCACCCACCTTTTTCAAAAATTACCGAGTCCCGCACCTACACCCAAGTCCCAAAACGCACCCTTGCTTCATAGGTGTTGACACTTTTTTCGGATAGGAGTAGTGGGACGGAGCAAGGGCAAGGAGAACTAACATTTTCTTATAAGTTAAAGGAATTAACCGCTAATAATCCTACACTGCTGAATATTGCAAAGAAGAAGAGCCAAAGACAGGTTATTAGAAAACTGGCAAAATTATTGGGCACGGTAGCGCTGAGTGGGTTGATTTCGGGACTGACAGGTGGGTTAGTCAATGGAGCATTCTAGTCAACGCAAGCCCACCTCAAAATCTATGTGGGACGGTGGATTATCCATTCTCGTGGTTTTCGTTGTTTAATGCGTTAGGACATATGTAGTTCAAGTGGTTTTTAACATATGTCACTATTTTATGTAATCGACTTTTCTTTTTACAAAACGCACTTTACTTGAAATTGGATAAATTTAGGATATGTTTAACGCTTCAAGAAACTATGTTTTAAGATCAAGTGTTGAAGTCATCAAGTCTATCCTAGAAACAAGCTAGAAAGTGCAAGTTACTAAAACTCGACACCTAGTCTCGACACATGCATCTATCGAGCTTTAGAAACTGTTTCAGTCCCAAGTCTTGACAGCTTCTCGACAGATCCTCGACGCCTCTATCTGTCAAGATTTAAGGAAAATAGATTCTCAGTTCTGTTTTAATTCCAATCTGTGAATGTGTATTTGGGACTTCTTTTCTCCTAACCCTAGACATATAAAAGGATTGTTTTAAGGGCCGTCAAAGTGACGCAAGTTGCACAAGCATTGAGTAATTGTTGTTCATGCAATTTGTGACCTAAGACAAAGTTCATGCCCTAGTTCATCTCTTGTGAAAAAGTTGCTGTGTAATGTGCACCGTAGGGTTTTGTAACTAAGCATCTTCTTAATCTTCATCGTGTGGATGAATTGAAGAACTTTGCAGCCAACAACTCTCTCTCTAGTTGGTGAATTGAAGTTAAGTACTGGGATCCGCGCAATTGGTTAGTCACGTACTTGGGAACCGTGCATCAAAAGGAGAAACTGTCACTACAGAACAAATCCAATTGGGTATTAGGGTAAGGGTTCAACTGTAGGTTGGTGAGGTACTGGGATTCCTTACTTGTAACTGCTTGTTGTGATAATAGTAGAGTTTCGGGAGTGGTGACCTTAAATCACCCGTTGGGGTTTTTGCCTTCAAGTTTTTCCCATTCATAAACAAATCACCGTGTCATTTGTTTTTCTGCTGCATACTTTAGTTATTGGTGATTTATTTGTGTTGCCACGTGAATTTGCATGTTAACTTGATTAATTAATAACTTGGCTAATTAACTAACTTAATTAATCACAAGGGGTCAACGCGTTTGTGGCCTATCAAGTGGTATCAGAGCAGGCACACTCTGATTAAGGTTTAATCCTTGTGTGTGATCCATTGACCCCTGTTGTCATGGATAGAGGTCAGTCTCTTATTATACCTTCATTATTTGATGGTACTAAATATGCATACTGAAAAGTACGCATGAGAGCTTTCTTGCAGTCACTAGATGAGAAGGTGTGGCAAGCTGTGGAGATAGGCTAGACCAAGCCTACAGAAGCGCCGGTCGATTGGGATGATGCCAAGATCAAGGCGGCTAATTTTAACAGCAGAGCATTGAATGTCCTATTCAGTGCAATCACCAATGAGGAGTTCAAGAAAATTTCCTCCACAAAAACTGTTAAGGAAGCATGGACCATTCTCCAGACAACCTATGAGGGAACTAAGGCTGTCAAGGATTTGAAGCTACAGAGGCTCACTACAAGTTTCGAAGAAATTAAGATGGAGGAGGATGAGTCATTCGATGAGTTCTATGCAAAGCTCAAAGACATAGTGAATTCAGCTTTCAATCTTGGGGAAACCATTCTTGAACTCAAGATAGTAAGAAAAGTGCTCAGATCTTTGCTCGAGAGATTCCATGCTAAGATCACGGCGATAGAGGAATCGAAGGATATTGACAAGATTCCTCTAACTGAGTTGGTTGGCAATTTGCAAACCTACGAGTTAGGGCTGACTAGAATGGGCAAGTCAAGCAAGGGCAAGAGCATGGCACTAAAGGCCAAGAGCAGTGATACAGATGATTCTTCAGACGATGAAGATTCTAAGATGAAATCCTACATTTCCAAGCAATTCAATAAATTCATGAAGAATGCCAATGGAAAAAGCTTCAACAAGGACCGTAGGCAATCCAATTCTTCTCAGTTCAAGAGCCCAGACAAAGGGAAGAAGGATACCAGGGATGGCGGTTAGTACACTGTTCCCGTTGGACCGAAATGCTTCGGGTGTCAAGGCTTTGGACACATGAAACAAGAGTGTCCTACGTACCTCAAGAGCATTGGGAAGAGCAAGGCACTTGCTGCTACCTTAAGCGACACGGAGCCCAAGAATGATTCCGACAATGAAGATGACGGAATCTTGAATGCCTTTATTGCCACTGTTAATCCTACTGATGGGATTACTGAAGAAGTAGATGAAGAAAATGAATTGGTGGATGCTAAGTTTGAAACTATGGATGATCAAGATGATATTCATACCGCCTATAAGAAACTGTACAAGATTTCTGAGAAGCATGAGAAACTCTATAGGCTAGCCACCAAGAAGCTCAGTGATGTGGAACTTGATCGTGAGGAGCTTTCCACTAAGGTTGATGAAGCAAATCAAACCATTGGGGCACTGAGGTTCGAGAACAATTTCTTGGTTGAAAAGACCAAGAAGCTTGAAGCGAAGCTGTTTCAAGTTAGAGCACAATTAGAGATGACATCAAGTGCAAAGCTGGATAAGATGCTCAGCTTTCAAAACTCTGCTTTGGATCGTACAGGATTGGGGTATGAATTCTCTCTCTCTAATACTCCTTTTGCTAGTACTACTGTTTTTGCTCCTCCTGCTAATAACATTAAAATTGAGGATAAAGATGTTAAAACTGAATTAGCAAGTGAGAACTTAGACAAAGGTAAGTCCATCTTAGGAGCACCCCCCAAGCTTGAGAAGAGAGAAACTAGAAACCTTAGGACTAAGAAGACTATCTCTCAAAAGCCTAAACAAAAGAAGCAGCATCTCTGTTATCATTGTGGTGTTGCCGGTCATACTTAATCAAATTGCTATAAGTGGTTAGCCACTCAACAAAGCAATGGCATGATAGCATCTGGGAACCAGAATCACCTTCAAATCTCTCTTACTCTTCTTGGAGATATTCTCAAAACCCTCATGTTCCTTTCGAACTTGAACGGGTTAAATTCTTCCCCCTCATCACCGGTTCAAGGATTGGCAAAAAGGAAAGGTTCTCCCAAGGTGTGAAAGGAAAAGGGTTCTAAGTGATTTTGTTCACTTCTTCTTTCTCTCCCCGTTTTATTGTTGTTGCATTATTTGTGTGTTGCTTTAGTATTTTGAGTCAGTCTAGTTTTATGCATTGTTTTGCTTTCTTTAACATGTTTTTGTTTGTGTATTTTCAATTTTGTGTTTTATTTTTGATTTTCTGATAAAAATAAAAAAAAATTGAAAAATTGAAAAATAAAAAAACAGTGTGTGTTTGTATACATTGGTTCTTGTGAACCTTAAAATAGCCATTGAAATAGAGTTTTCTAAACTTTGTATCTCTTGTAACTTAGATGAGCATTCTTATGCACAACTAAGCAAGTGAGCTTTGTAGCTCTTTGTTTGTGATGAGTAAGGTTAAGTGATCTCTTGTACTTAACACTCGTATCACTCTTTTTGACGGGTAGGACTAGAAAATCCTAAGAGAAAGGCATAAATAATCATCTCACCACTATTACCCGCCAATCATGATATGACATCTGTATGCTTCGGCATAGCAAAAGTGCAATGTCAATAGCTTAACATAATTGGGTATTTCTTTTCTTTCTCTTATATGCTCATGTATAATATGCTTAATAAAAGAAAATGTGCAAAGAAAATAAAAAGCAAAAAGATCAAAATGCTTTAAAAATATGATTGCAAATTTGTTTTCTAGGAGATGTGGGAGTTATAAGATGTACCTCGAGAGTGATAGTCCCCATCAAACAGTTATGATTGTGTGTGAGTTAAAATGATTTTCTCATAATTCAAATCGACATAACATTGAGACACTTATGCAATCTTGCGATGTTTTTCACACACAACATGCAATATTCTTTGCTATTCTTGATACATGTGCAGGTACAATGTGATTTGGCCATCACAAGGTTTACATACGTTAATGTATGCTCACTAAACTATCTTAACTCATTTTTGAAATATAAAATTGGTTAGACTTGTTTAGTATGTGTGTGTGTGTTTTAGGATCCATATGTTTAAATTGTTATGAGAGATGATTTTGAAAGCTTAATGTGTTGGTTGGATCATTGGTTGAGTTGCATGAGTGATTGCATTCATGTCTATGTTTTTCCTCTCTTGAAAAACTCTTTTTAAGGCAAGCTCGACACCTCCTCGATACCTCCTCGACACCTGGCAGTCTGTCGAGCTTCTCAGCTTTTTCTTATCGCAGTCTTGACACATTCTCGACACCTGGTGGATCGATCGAGAAACTTTCTGTCTAGTCGATAGTTTCTCGACAGCTTCTGGATTGATCGAGATTCTTTTGTGTTTGATTTTCCTTTCTCGACACCTGTTCTCAATAGCTGTATCTGTCGAAGTACATTTTCTCGATACCTACTTCGATAGCTTTCTCGAAACCTCTTGATACCTTCATCTGTCGAGAATTACTGAAGGTCTATATATTAGTTTCTCGCGATTTTTCTCTCATTTAGCTTAATCTCTCTCTTGATACTTTGCTGTTCTCACTCCCAAAACCTCTCTCACTCACTCCAAACCCCTTCCTAAGGATTCTTCAAGCTTTACTCAAGATCTTCCTCACTTGGTAAGCTTCAATCCTCTCATTCTTCATGCATTTCATGTTTTAAAACCTAAGTTTTGGGGTTTTTGAAAAATTTTGGGGTTTTTCAAAATTGATGAGTGTTTATTGAAATGTTTGGGTTGGTTTTATAGATTTGATCTTTAAAACTACATGCATTGCATTACATTAGCATTCTAATTGTATTTTCATGCATTTAGATGTGTGTTCTCTGATTGTGTGCTGGTAGGATTGGATTGGGCTAAGCCCATGATATTTTTTTATATTGCATATCACATGTTCATGCATTTCTTATGCATACGTTCTTTCTTTTCAATATACTTGTCATATATTGAACTGTTTGGGACTCTTTTATGTGTTTCTCTCCTTCTTTTTCTTTCTATGTTTGCGTTAGTAGTGTCTATGGCACCTAAGCGTAAATCCATTTCATCCAAAACCTTCTACGTTCTCGGGGCTCTTCTTCTTCTGATCCCACTCCTATGTCTGTCCGGTTCAATGATGAGAAAGCCCAACAGGACCTCTCGGAGAACTTCTCTAAACGAGGTGCTCATTCGGAACGCCAAGTTATCCTGACAGACTTTGTCGACATAGACCTTCCCGATGTCATTCACAGTCGAGCTTGGGAGTTACTATGTGATGTCTCGATCACTTGTCCTACCGTGTTGATACAGGAGTTTTACTCCAACATCCACAAGATAGATTCTTCAGTACCTATCTTTCATTCTCGCGTTTGAGGTACGCGCTTTGCTGTCACTCCGGAGTTAGTCTCCGAGGTACTTCATGTTCCTAAGGTTGATCATCCTGATTACCCTGGTTATGAGCGTCTATGGACTGTGTCCAAAGACGAGATGATCTCTGTGTTCTTTAAGCCCCCCTCTACTTGGGGAGATCATCAATACACACCATGTAGGCCTTTTGCTAAAGGTCCTCATTTCCTTAACATGGTGATGACATTTGTTTTGTACCCATTCTCTCACTACAACTCTATCACAGAGCCTCGTGCTCGATTTTTGTTGTCTCTTTTAGAGCATCTTACTATAGACTTCCCTTCACATTTCATCTTCTCTATCATAGATGTCTATAGAGATACAGCTACCCGTGATAAGCTCATTTTCCCTTCCGCTATCATGAGGATTCTTCGCCATTTTTCCATTCCCTTTCCATCGTCCGACTCTTTTCATGTCATGTCTGCCATAGACGCCGCTACCATAAAATGTAGTGAGGCACAGTTCAGGTCGCGACAGTATGATTCTACTACTCCTTCCTCCTGTCTGGCTCCATCCAGATCTGCTCGAGCCACATCTGCTCCCTCCTCTTCCTCGAGTGATGTGACGCTTGGAGACATCATGGCGCAACTTCAGCGCATGGATGCTCGCCTCGATACACTCTACGAAGTTGTATCAAGTGAACATTCGTATTGTTCACATTGCTAGGCGACAGGCAACCTTAGGCGGTTTTGCTTCTAAGGCTTCTCCTCCACCTCCTCGTGTAGCTTTTGAGACTGAGGATGATGATGGTGATGACGATGATGCTTCAGATGAGGATGATGGAGATACAAGCTCTTCTGATGAGATGTCTACTTGACACTCTACCCTTTGTCACTCGTGACAAAAAAGGGAAGTAGTTTTGGGTTATGAGAGTAGTCATACTTAGGGGGAGAGCTTGTATAGGACATTTTTGATAGGGGGAGTGTTGATATGAAGGATGTAGTGAGGATTACATGTATTTCTTTTCTTTTCTTTTCTTTCTTTTAAAGATACATTGATCATGTACCCCAGTCTCATGATCATTTATTGACATACATTGTGCTTACTTCTTGATATATATATATATATATATATATATATATATATATATTGATGTATGTTTCTTTCACCTACCTTTCCATGTATTGTTTCTTTTCTGTCTTTATACACATGTTTCTTTTACTTGTATGCAATTCTATTATTTCTGCTTCACACAAAGATGCCTTGATGTGTTTTGTTTAAAAGTGTTTCACACAAAGATGCCATAAACTCTCTTCTTGCAAAGTTTTTCAAGAGTTTGTGTTAGGAAAGATTTTATTGTATTCAACAAGTGAATATGAGTTGAGTGATTTATGACTTCTCTCATATCTTCATTTGTTTGTTGTGGTTTTGTCATGGATTGCCAAAGGGGGAGATTGTTAGGACATATGTAGTTCAAGTGGTCTTTAACATATGTCACTATTTTAGGTAATTGGCTTATCATTTAACAAAATACACTTTACTTGTAATTGGGTAGATTTAGGATGTGTTTAACGCTTCAAGAAACTGTGTTTCAAGATTAAGTGTTGAAGTCATCAAGTCTGTCCAAGAAACAAGCTGGAAAGTGCAAGTTACTAAAACTCGACACCTAGTCTCGACACCTAGTCTCGACACATGCATCTATCGAGTTTTAGAAGTTGTTTTAGCCCTGAGTCTCAACAGATCCTCGACACCTCTATCTGTCGAGATTTAAGGAAAACAGATTCTCAGTTCTGTTTTAATTCCAATCCATGAATGTATATTTGAGAATTCTTTTCTCCTAATCCTAGACATATAAAAGGATTGTTTTAAGGGCCGTCAAAGTGACGCAAGTTGCACAAGCATTGAGTAATTGTTGTTCATGCAATTTATGAACTAAGACAAAGTTCATGCCCTAGTTCATCTCTTGTGAAGAAGTTGTTGTATAATGTGCACCGTAGGGTTTTGTAACCAATCATCTTCTTGATCTTCATCGTGTGGATGAATTGAAGAACTTTGCAGCCAACAACTCTCTCTCTAGTTGGTGAATTGAAGTCGCGTACTGGAATCCACGCAATTGGTTAGTCACGTACTTAGGAGCCGTGCATCAAAAGGAGAAACTGTCACTACAGAACAAGTCCAATTGGGTATTGAGGTAAGGGTTCAATTGTAGGTTGGTGAGGTGATGAGATTCCTTACTTGTAACCACTTGTTGTGATAATAGTAGAGTTTCGGGAGTGGTGACCTTAAATCACCAGGTAGGGTTTTTGCCGTCAGGTTTTCCTCATTCGTAAACAAATCACTGTGTCATTTATTTTTCCGCTGCATACTTTAGTTATTGATGATTTGTTTGTGCTGCCACGTGAATTTGCATGTTAACTTGATTAATTAATAACTTGGCTAATTAATCAACTTAATTAATCACAATGGGTCAACGCGTTTGTGGCCTATCATAATGTCTTCTAACATTCTGTGTGACTCCCTAGCTATTTGGTCTTAATTTCCTAGAATGTCAAGTTGTTTATGTTGTTGTTATGTATCTTACTGTACGTTTGAATATCGCTTATTTTACTGAAAACTAAAAACTGAAAATATATATATATATATATATATATATTAGGTTACTGTTCATTACTAAATTTGCTAAGCATTTGCCTTGATGCATTGTTCATGTCCCATGAACAGTGCACTAGGTGCTAGACTCTAAAGAAAGGCCAAAAACGCAGACGTGGACGCGCTGGACGTGGACACAGCTTACTCAAACGGAGCTTTAATATTCTATTACGTGTATGAGTAATTCTTTGTTTCCTATTGGGGAAGAGTTTAGTCTTTCAATTTCTTACTATTTTCTCATGCTATTAAGGTACCTTTGCACGAAGGTTCATTCAGTTTAGTTGCACCGATAATCTCTAAAGTTTAACTTCTAATATGTTGCTCAGTTTGTGTTCTACAGTTTCCGGCTCAATTCTTTTGGATTTGGAACCATATTCCTTTTTCTTTTTTTATGTGCATGCAAGTATGCAACTTCTTCAAGAATTATTAGATGCATTGTTTTAAATGGAAGTGCTTTTTATCATTTTGCTATGAATTTTGGCCCATTTTCAGCATAGAATTGCTTATTTTATGAAACTTATTCACACAGTTTTCATTATAAGATATAACTTTAATCATTAAGTTCTCTTTTCAATTTTGCTATGAATTTTGGCCCATTTTCAGCATAGAATTGCTTATTTTATGAAACTTATTCACACAGTTTTCATTATAAGATATAACTTTAATCATTAAGTTCTTTTTTCAAATTTTTTTTCCTTTTATAATTCTGGAAAGTGTTGTGTCTTGTAGAATTCTTACAATCATTAAGTTCCGTATTAAGCTTAGAGACTGAGATTTGGATATATATATATATATATATATATATGTAGAGAGAGAGAGAGAGAGAGAGAGAGAGAGAGAGAGAGAGAGAGAGAGAGAGAGAGAGAGAGAATTTGTGGAATTTAGCTATGGAAAGGTAGAATGGGAAAAGATAGAAGGGAATTCATTAGGTCAAGAGCAATGCTCCTTCTCTCACGTGAGGGGGTAGGCCCACACATGGTCCATCTTGGGGCCCATCTCTCATGTGAGAGGGGGATTATGTGTGAGGCCCACCCCTCACATACACACACACACGCACATATATATGAGGTAATTACAGTGACCCACCTGTGGTTTGGCCCAAAATCACTTTACCTACCCATGGTTTAAAAAGTGTCGCTTTATCCACCTGAGGTAAATTCCGTTTGTTTTTTTTAACCCACCTTTGTTAAAAACAAAGGTAATTAGGTATTTTTGCATGCTTTTTATGCCTCTCTCTTCCCAAAACAAAAAACACATACAAAAACAAGATAAAATAAGATCAAAAGATGCTATTTGTAAAAAAATTTAGAAACTTGGCTCAAGAACTCCAATAAAGCACAAAATGTCTCTGTAACACGCTAAAAGAAAATAACAACCAAAATTTTCTTACTTAAAAAAAAAAAAAAAAAAAAAAAAAGCTCTATTTATTATTTCTTATCTTCGATTTAATTAATATCTCACTCGCTCTCTCTCTCCTCTCTTGCACTCTGTGTCTACCTCTCTCTGTTCTCTCTATCTCTCTCATCTCTCGCACTAAAATTCAGATCGGTGGTAGCATGGTGCTGACAATGGAGGAGCAGGAGGTGGTGGTATGGGTTTGGGTTTTGATTTGTAGAGAAGCATAGCTGCTTTGAGTCTGAGATTTGAGGTGGAGCGTGACGTGTGGGTTGTGATTTGGGTTTTGGGATTTGGTTATGGTCAATCTGAGATTATAGCTTTATTGTGGTGGATTTCAACTGATGAAAGGTGGGTAGTGCTGGTGAATCTCAAACCTTCAAACTACATGGATTTTTTCTTAGAGTGTAGCCGCTACAATTTATGAATATGAAGAAGAAAAAATCTGGGTTTGAATAGCTAGGAACTAGATATAAGTTTTTTTCCTTCTTTTAATAACAATTACAACAACTCTTTATTTACCCAAAAGAGAGTCAGAAAAGGGATAAGACTTACAATATTTATGTGAAAAGAAAAGCCTATTTGAGATTTAACCTTTATATTATGCGCAGGTTGTTTTCTTTCTTTCAGTACTTTTATATTATATGCAGGTTGTAGATATAAGTTTCAGCATTCAACCTCAATTATTTCTGTCTTCTAGTAAATGAGAACCCAGAACGATACTATAAAAAAGTAGATCTAGTGGTGTTATTGGCTTTTTGGTTAACATTAAGACTGAAAAGGTGAAAATAAAGTAGAAAAGGTTTATTGGCACCGACAATTTCATGGTAGTGTGATTGGCTTATTGCTAAGTGCTCAGATTTATTGTCGTTTTTTTTTTTTTTTTATTACATTTTTGTAATTGTTGTTTGGATTTTTGAATATATTAATTTTTACATAACCCTCCCTTTTTGATCTTGTTTTGTCTTGTTTTTGTATGTGTTCTTTGTTTTGAGAGGAGAGAGACATAAAAAGCATGCAAAAATACCTATTTACCCTTGCTTTTAATAGAGGTGGGTTACAGAAATAAACGGAGTTTACCTCAGGTGGGTAAAGTGACTTTTTAAACTACGGGTAGACAAAGTGATTTTGGACCAAACCATAGGTGGGTTTATTATAATTACCCATATATATATATATATATATATATATATATATCTTGTTAGGTTCTAAAGATTTAAGATTAAATATTGGCAATCTGATAACAAAACATGTCTAGTCTATGTGTTAGACAATGCTGAAAGGTGTATGTTTCAAGCTTCAAGTTTGGGCTGACTGCAAAAAAGAGGAGTCAGAATTTGCCAAGCTTGATCGATTAAGAATTAGGCCCGATCGATCGAGAATCGTAGAAAAAGAAGGCCCAAGTCCACGAAAATATTTAGGGTTTCAATCTAATTTGTCCACATATAAAAGGGAAACCCTAGTTACATTTTGGAGGCTTTTAGAAGACTTATGTGTTACTCTTTGTAAGATCTGAGAGGTTTTGTACCTTCTAACTACACAAGCGTCTACTAGATTAAGATTTACAATCATGCATTGGTAGAACCTAGTTACTGCTACAAAGATCAACAATTGAGGGTGATCTGAAACCTTTGAGTGGGATTTCAAAGTTACAAACGTGGGTGCTTGTGTTGTAGTAAATCCAAGAAGAGAGTATGTGGATTCGGAGCTTGCACATGGTCGTGTCAGTAAGTTACTACTTGAGATAGCAATAGATTTAGGGTTAAATCTGATTGTAAAAATTTCAATTCTTTTATAATGGATTTGATTTACCTTGAGAATAGTTAGGTCAAATCATCCACAAGTTTTTACCTTGAAATGGTTCGTTTCATTAATTTTTCCAAGTCATCATAACATGGTGTTATTTATTTTTCCGCTGCTGTACATGATATGATTTATGATTGTTTAACCTAGATCTGAATAATTAACTTAAGTAATTACTTGGCTAATATATTAAGTTAAACTATCTGGTTTAAGAGGTCTAAACAAAACAAACACACACACACACACACACACACACACAAAATAAAACTTTAAGCAGTTGTTTTTATTGAGAAAAATACATTTTATTATCCTAAACTATACACCAAATTACACCATGTACCCTAAACTATCACACTTATCACACTTTGCACTCCACTGTTATTTTTATTTTTAAGTTAAACAGAAATTAATAGCACATGACTTGCATGTGATTTTTGTTTAAGTAGCACATTATTTAAAGACCAAAACACCCTGTTTACAAAAAATTAAAAAAAAAAATGTTTTTTTTCCAGGTCTTTCTCTCTTTCGCCCAACAGGTCTTTAAAGTCCACTTTTAGATGTGTGTCCATGAACTCCTTTCATACATTAAATCAACGACTTGCTAAGTGAGCTGGGCACTAGAACTGTAGTAGGACTAAGAAGAACTGGTTAAACTGAACCCCAATACCCAACCCATAAATAAAACTAAAACTAAATCAAACTCAACGAATCAAAAGGAGTCTCCAAGATTTGAACCCAAAAAACAAAAACACTATCTTGTTCATAGTTCCTACACGCATCAAAAACTAATAAACAAACGTACACGAAGGGTCAGAGAGAGTGAGAGAGAAATCATATTTCCTAAAAATAGTAAAAATACCACACCACCGTATGAGCTAGAGAGAGAGAGAGAGGCAATGAAAGGAGCGAAGACGCCGATCTACGCGGTGGTGACATGGGTACGGAGGCAACCACTAAAGGTTAAGACGTTTTTGGCAGTGGTTTCGATATTTGCAGCACTTGTGTTCCTGCATGCACGCAAGAGAGAGACCTAAAAATAAATAAATAAGTAAGCATTTGTTTTTTATTTTTTGTAAAAAGGGTGTTTTGGTCTTTAAATAATGTGCCACTTAAGCAAAAATCACATGCAAGTCATGTGCTATTAATTTTTGTGTAACTTAACTGTAAAAATAATGCAGGGGTGCAACGTGTGATAAGTGTGATTGTTTAGGGTGCAAGTGTGCATTTGAATAGTTTAAGGTGCAAAGTATAATCTAATGAATAGTTTATGGCCTGTTTGGAAGTTTAGAGAGGGAGGGGAGTAAAGGAGAGTAGAGGGGAATGATTATCCTCCACCTTGTTTAGATGTTTTTAAAAGTAAGTAAAGGGGAGGAGAGTAATTATTCCTTCCTCTTGTTTGAATGTTTTAAAAATTAGGATGGAAATGAGAGAAAATGATTAAATATTTTTAAATAAACAAATTTACCCCTATTTGAAAATGGACTTGCAACATTGGTTTATGATTAATTTTGTTAAGCTGGGTAATTCATTTGGTCAATAATTTATGTACTCTACTCTCTTCAAATCTCTCCAATTTGGGAGAATTAAAAATGAGAGGTTAGAAGTAATTAAAACCACTCCAAATCCCTCCCCCAACTTCCTTAAAAAACTTCCAAACAAGATAATTTAATTACGCTCCCTCCCTCTACTCTACTCCCCCGCCTTTCTCTAACATCCAAACAAAGCATTAAGGTGGTAAAGTGTAATTTTCCCTATCTTTATTTACAACCATAGCAAAAGATAGCCCTAAAAAACATTGATTGAGGAAAAAACTTCAACCCGAAACTTCCACGTTAGGTTCAACAAATCAACATCAACGAACATCAACATCGCCATGGCCCAAAGGAAGTGCCATGCTCTGTTTGTTAAGCTCAAGTTGTGCTAGAAAAGGGAAAACTCACGATTTAAGGGAAAAAGGCATCAGTAAAGTCCATGTGCTCATAATGAAATGCTAAAATGTTTTGGTAACTCTAGCGCAGAGGATAAAAAAACTTGCAAGTAAAAGCGTAATTGTTAAAATGTGAATCGTATTGTAGATTTAATTAAATATATCATCTTCTCTCAAAAAAAAAAACTAAATATATCAAGTTAACATGCCCCATACATGTAATAAATGATATATAAGCCAAAATAATATTTATTTTTCTCATCACATTCATCATCTTTTTTTTTTTAGAAAGAGTTTCAACTTATAGCGTCTGTTCCTGATGAGAGCTCATTATCATTAGACCAAGAATCAATAAGCTTTTAGTGTAAGCGAGAATTAAACCCCAAATCTCTTATTCAACCATTAAAGATTTTACCAATTGAGCTAACTAGAACCCACATCACATTCATCATCTTGCCTAATTAATTCCATCTAAGTCATATTCATCGTCTTGCAAAATTATTTTTCATTGACATTTTCTTCCTTTTCATCAAAATTTACTATATATCTCTTCTTGTTATTTTATTTTATTTATTTATCTATGTATTTTTTTTTCTTGGAATTCCAGCTAGTTTCTTAGACTTATAACAATAATAACAAAAATAAAAAGTAATTATATTGTTATTCAATGCCTTAGTCATAGTATAGAAAAGAAATTTGCAAATATGAAAGTGAATTATCAAGTGTATAGTCAAAATTTTGTAGAAATTAAAAAAAAAAAATGGACATCTTATTTTATTGAGCTCATAATTTGCAAAAAACAACAAGGCAAATAACTTATTGGACTTAAATCAAGGAAAGACATATAAGTAGAAATACACAAAAAAATAAGATCTGAAATGAGGAAAATCGCTTAAAAATAGGGATAACTCCTATTGATGAAAAGATGGGAGCAATTAATGCTCGAAAAGAAAGAATGAGTTGATCTTAGTTAAGGGAATTAAAAAGGTAGATGAAAACCTAAAGTAAAACTCATGGAAGTAATAAACAAGACTTATAAATTAAGGAAGTAATAGAAAATTTAAATGCAAATAAAATAAGATGGAGAAAAAGAATACTTGTAGCCAACCCTAATTAATATGTAAATGATCCATAAATGAATAGCTTATCTTTGAATAGGGATAACATATTGGGTTCCACCCACCTACTTCCTATATTTCGTTTGAGATTAAGATCAAGTACAATACCTAATGGCAAAACCTCTCAATAGCTAAAATTGAGAGTTAAAAAAAGAAAATTTGAATCTCAACCATTAAATAAAAAAAGTAAGTAAAAAGCTAAAAGTTAAAAATTGAAAGTGATAAAAATATTTTGTGACTGAGGAGAGGATAATTGCACCGAGTGCAATACCCAACTATCCTGATCCTTATAGGTTCTAGTTAGCTCAACTGGTAATGTCTCTGATGGTTGTATAAGAGATCTGAGGTTCAATCTCCGCTTACACCAAAAACTGATTGGTGTCTTAGTCTGATGATAAAGAGCCATCATCAGGAGCGGACGCCATAGGTTTAAAACTCTCTCTCTCAAAAAAAAAAAAAAAAATTATCCTGATCCTTTAGTTTGGAAGGGGACACATAGACTGATGGAATAGCATATATTCCAATATATCATATCCGTCAATCAGTAGGCATTTTAGGAAAATAAGTACCAAGCATGAGTTAATTTGAGTCTTTTGGCTAAATATTGGTTAACTAGGAGTTTATTTATGTATGTGTACTATTCGAAGTTACTTAGAGCATCCACAGCTGGATTGTATATCCTATCCCATTTTACCATCCTAAAAAGTCACTTTACTACTTATACCATACCATTTTACAATTCACTCAACATCCCACAATTCTATTATTTCACCTTTTTATTAAAATATTATTTTTAATCTTTTTTTTTACTATTTTTCTTTTTCTCTTCCTATTCCTCTGTTTCTTCCTCAATGGTTCAACTTCTAGCACCGGCCTCAACCTCCAGCAAACCCATACCCAGCAAAATCACAACAGAAAATCACAACAAATCTAAAAATCCATACCAAAATCGCATCAAAAAATCACCACCAACCAAAAAACCAAAAAACCCACCATCAACAATCCATACCAAAATCGCATCAAAAAATCAAAAAAAACCCACCATCAACAATCCATCCGATCTTTAAAGTGATCGGACTGCCACTGCCGCCGAAACCCAACAAACCACCAATCACCACTACCACGCCACACGCCCACCAGAAAAATCCACTCTATCAAAACCCCATTGGAACGAAACCCACGCAATCAAAACCCATTCTCCATATGCGCCGATCAAAACTCCGATCTCCTTCCGCCGATCAAAACCTCATCTGAACCCACCCAAAATCAAAACCCACCTCGCCACACCGATCTCCACGCACGACTAGCCGCAACCCACACGCCCCATGATGAACTCCATGCAAAACGGCCCAAGCAACTCCGGTGAGGATGAATCCGTATGGGTGAGGGTGGGGGTGAATCGGTATGGGTGAGGGTGGAGGTGAATCGGCAGAGCAGAGGCAGAGCTTGGTGAACAGTGGCAAGAGAGAGAGAGAGACGTTGGAGAGAGCAAAAACCAGGATTGAGAGAGAGAGAGAGAGATTAAAATACATTTTTTTATTTGGCATAGCGCTACAGTGCCATCTCAAAGATGAGATGGCACTGTAGCGCTATGCCAAAAATATTTGGCAATCTCAGTTTTTGCAAGTCCCATTGTTGGCTGTTTATTGGACTTGGATGTCAAATTGGGTTTGCATTTGGCATATAGCAAGCCCATTGTGGATGCTCTTAGCTAAGTGAGGAGAGAGTCAAAATTCAGCAATGGTGTTGCCAAATTTATGAGAAAAAATTAGGAGAGTGAAGATAGAATAATGTGACTGAAGGGGGAGGAGAGAGAAGAATATGTATTATGGTAAATGTATTTATTATTATTAACAATTACTCTTCATATTATGTCACTCTCTTTTGTGTTGTAAGTTTTGGTTCAGTATTACTGTTCTTCTTTGCTCTATATAACTTACAATTTAGAAACTAAAAAAATTAACTATACGTAAGTATTAAAAATATCAATTGTTATAGTAATGCTATTATATAACAAATAATAAATACATTTGCCACAATACAATTTTTTTTCTCTCTCCACTCACCTATTTCTACAATATCATTACCACAAAATAATCCAAAATTTTCTCTCTCCTCTATTTTAAGTCATTGGCAGTCGATCACGAGCATGAAATGGATAGCAGCAATTGTGGAAAGAGCACTATCATCAGGTGTACCAAATGCCAAATATTTGGCATTTGGTACACCAAACACCACTATTCAAACTTCATGAGGTGTTTCAAATATTTCAAAATTTTGCAACATGATACAGTACCGTCTCAAATATGAGACGGTACGGACACAAATGCCAAATCAGAAAACCAATTTTTTATTCAAACTTTTCTCTCTCCTCTCAATATTTTATTCAACACTTTCTCTCTCTTTTCACTGATTTGTCTCTCTCCAACCCATGTTCTCTCTCTCTTTCTTCTTCAAATCACCCTCCCTCACCCTCAAATCAACGGTACAACGACGTTGTGGATTGTAGATCAAGCCTCCCTCACCGATCAAGCTGCAGCCATCGCTTCTCGTTTGAAGACTCCATCGCCGCTAATTTGAAGATGCCATCGTCGCTAGTCTGAAGCCGCCATTGCCACCTCAGTCTGTAGCTACCATTTCGCCTCGATCTGAACTCATCTCAACCACGGCTTGAAACTGTAGCACCACTTGTCTAATGCGTATCTCAGCCACGGCACGAAGCCGATCTTAGCCACTACTGCCGATCTAAAGCTGCCACCACCGACAAAGAAAGCCACCACTGCAGAATCTCTCCACCTTTCTTACCTACTTGTTTTTGTTTTTAATCTGATTTGTGGTGGTTGTGGTTGTGGATCTGTGGTGGGTATTTGGTTGGAATTTATTTAGTTTATTTTAAGTTGTGTTTTGGGTTGTGGAGGATGCAGTGGTTGCTGGTTGGTGGCTACTGGTTATGGCAGTAGTTGTTCATCGTTGGGTGGTGGCCACTACTACTATTTGTGTTTGGTATATTGGCAAAGTTCTGTGTTACAAATATATTATTTTAATATTTGTATATCTTATTTTAATGTTTAGAATCAAAGAATAGAAGATGTGATAAATGGTAAATGGTAAAATGGTGTGTTAAAATAATAAAATAGACTTTTGGTGTGTCAAAATGACATTTTTTTTTATAAGAGAGCTGATAAGAATGCTTAATGGTATTAATGAATTATCTTTCTCTCTCCTCTCCCTTTTGTCATATCATTCTCTCTTTGTCTCTCGTGCATTCATCGCTAGATGTGCTAGGGCATTCGCCATTCTATGCTTAATAGCTTTGGTCGGTATTCTTCTTATGCTCATGTTTCCTTCCTAGATCTGGTTGTTTTTTTTAGAGATGACATTCAATTCCCTTAATTCCTCCAGTGGTTTTCTAGAGGATCTTTGTATTCACTCAAACTTTGTCATTGAGTGTCACGACTTCTTTAGTGGGATTGCTAAGCCACTACCTACTTCACGAGAAATTATAAGGTCCTCGTAGTAGACAAGTGATGTGATTCATCATTCCATTAAAAGCCTCTCATTTATTTAAAATTGTTGAGATAGAATTTTTTTTTTTTTTTTTTAAATAGAAACTGAGTACTGACTCAGCAATTTTAAACAAGTGAGAGTCTTTTAGTGGAATAGTGGACAAATGACATGATCTACCAGAGGATTGTATAATTTCTCCTACTTCACCTTGTCATAGAATGGACTTGCTTGTCGTTGCATTGAAACTAATGCGAGAGACGCAAGAAGATTATTATTTAGTATTATTTATGTTTGTAAGTCAATTGTATTTTATGTTTTAGGTCTTAGTAGCTTATTGGGCTATTAATATTTTAATTTGGAAGCAAGGTTATTTTTGAAATAAGGTAATTAGAGTTTCCTAACCAATTAGAACTAGAGTTTAGCAATCCTTTATAAGCAACCTATATATTATTCTCCTTGAAGAGATAGTTGATATTTTGATGAATGAAAAAAAAAAAAAAATGGTCGTTTGGTCTCTCTTTGGTCTAATGTTGACTTCAGGTCCACCTTAGGTGCTGACTCCTAGGTCATATCTTCTTTTTTTTTTTTTTTTTTTTGCTTCAATTTAGTTTTAGTTGTCCTACGTCAATTTTAAAAAGAAATTTAACTATAGCATTAAAAACCCCAAAAAAAGGTTCTTTTTACCTTGACAAGTCCACTGTTTCAACTTGAAGTTGATGTTCTGTGTTAGTCCTTTATTCCTAAAATCATTCACAACATTAAAATACAAATAGATAATATTTAAAAAACAAAGCTTTGATACAGAAACCCAAAAACCCAAAACACAGATTTAACCCAGAAACCTAAAACCTAAAACCCAATCCAAAACATAAATAGTAATTATACTCAAATCAAAGGAAAAAAATTCTGGCTTTGAGACAAAAATCCAAAAACCTAAATCAAAACCAACCCAACCAAAATACCCAAAACTAACTCATATTTCTAAGTTCATAACCAAATCGAAGGGGGAAAAAAAAGCATGGCCGATTTCATAAAACAAAAACAATATTTGAAGACGAAAAAAGTATGCTGACCTTCAGAATATATTGTTGCAGAGACGAAATAGGGCAGAGAACGAAAAAAGTACATGGCGTTAGAATGCATATTGAAAGGATGGAGGGAAGGGTTTTTCTTTTGCTGGTTTGAGTTGAACGAATAGGTTTAACATTTGATTTTTTTAGAGTTTTTAGATTTTTAAGACGCAAACGGTACGACCTTTTGTGTTTTAACTTTTAAGCTGGCAGAATTTTAAATGGGCTTTTTTCTTACATGGAAGAATAACCTTAATTTTAGGATTCAACTTTCTCTCAGCTTTTGCTTAAACGCTTTTATATATAGTATATGATATATTAATAGTTTCAAATTTTTTAGTAAATTTTACAGTTATTTGCATTGTCATATTCACAAAAATAGAGAAAATTAAATTCTTAGAATATTTCATACCTCTAAACTATATTCTAAGTTTCTAACAAAAAGAATTTAAAAATTAATTTATTAATTAATTAAAAAATAAAAACCCCCCACAAGTAGAGGAGAGTCGCTTCAAAAGGAAAATAGCACAAAGTTAATAAAAGATGTATTTTAAAATATAAAATTAAAAAAAGGGGGCCTAAACAAATCAAAAATATTAAAAAGTGTGAAAATAAGATGAATAAAGGAACGGCACCTTGTAAAAAGTCCAGCTCAAAAATTGATGGAGACTGGGAGCTTTCATCCTGCTTGATCAAGAAGATGAATAGAAGAATGGCACCTTGAAAAGCCTTGATCCACACTATCGCACTCTAAATACTGTGCTAGAATACTTGGAATAAAACTCAGAACTAAGGAACCTTGTTTCCCTCCCTTACAAAAGAACCCGTGTCATTCTCTGCTAATGAGCATTAAAGATGGTTTTCCAACATGGATCAAGTACCATTAGTTTTGTTTCTCGGGGTGCTCAAGTGCTGCTACTGGACACAATGTTGGGCCAGCAACCAATTCAGATTCAAGATATTCAGACCAACATAAAATTTCATGAGTTCAAACTACTCGTGAACCCAATCTAGCACCCCACAAGCTGATCTTGAGGCTCAAATCAAGCTCAAGCTGAGACTGAGCTCTGGTAGTTCCTCATTGAGGCAAGGCAAGCCAAAGCCACTTGGCTTGTTTGCATCCCTAGATTTGCAGTAATCATTCTTTTGTATGGAAGATGAAAGGCTGTAGTAAAGAAGGAACATCAAACCAGACAAGGGCGTCTGAGAGAATCTACGTTCAATTCTCAATTTTCAACAAGAGAGGTCCAACCAACATGAACAGGATGTCCAATAGATTAGGACAGGGCTGTCAGATTCTAGTCTGGACCTTAGACATGAATATGCCCTGAAGCCTAAATGTCCAAATCCCAAATATATGCAGTCCCTGATGATAGTAGTCACCCTCACTGAAGTTGAATTTGAAAATTCTATTATTTCTTCCATTCAAGAGTCCCCTTTTTTTTTTTTTTTTTTTTTTCGGATAAGTACTTCCATTCTAGGGACATTATATTACAAGCCCAAAGAAAACGCCCATTTGGTTTTGCTAAACCCAGAACATCTATGTTGCAACATTCCAACACTATGTTGGTTGCTGCGAATTTTTCTAGCTACTGACTTCAAAGACTAGAGGTATCATGTATTTTCTATTGACTTACAGTTCTACTTCCAATCAAGGTAAACATTGACTGTTAATTATTCCTAAAGACAATTCGATTCCAAACAAGGAAAAAAACATAAACTGAAGCACATAAGATTTAAAGAACAATTCCTTATTTACTACAATTGGTTTTGGACATAAAGAATACAAGAATAATATCCTCTCGAGTGTTCTTCAATTATACCTGCAAGTTCCAATCCAGATTTTCCCCCTTTTCAATCATGTTTCTTCTTCTTTTTTTCTTCTTCTTCTTTTTTTTTTTTTTTTTTTTTTTTTTTTTTTAATTACAGCAAAAAAAGAAATTTTGTGGTACTCTTTCTCTTTAGATTTCAGCAAGAACATAATCTTTCCCTTCTCTTTTAATGGCATAATTCTTCTCTCTTTGAGAGCAGTATCTGTTGGAGAGATATGTATGACAAGAAACTATCACATAGAGAGAGAATGACATGCATAGGAGAGAAGCAAAAATGAAAAGATAAAAAAAATGGAGACAATCAATCCACTAGTCTGTATATACCGTAATCTATAGAAGGTCCACCTTACCCTCTGTAGTTTTCTAGGACTGGATTGCAAGTAGTGCTACTCCCATGAAATGGTTAAACCAGTTGCTTCCATAAGAAAGCACTAAAAAATCACAAAAAAGGCCTATGAGATAGGAGAATGAATCACACAACTAACATGACCTTTATCAATAAGGGTATTTTGCTTTAAAGAAGTCAGCCTCCACTATTGATTTAAAACCAAAATAAAAATCATATTGAACAAGGGAATTTATATTTGATGTTAAATGCTCTAAAGCAAAAATGGCATTACAATGAGGATGGGTTCTATCTTCTACAGAGAACACATGAACGTTGCTTTCCAACTCAATCCAACTACACCCAGGGGCCTTTTTTATGCCTAAGCTCCTTAATCTCTTCCTCACATTCATCTTTTCTCCCCATTTGCCCAATATCGAATGCATGTTAGACAGAGTAAAATGAGCAGATACTGCCTTAGGATCCAAATTGAAGATCTTCTCAGCCACTCTCCCAATCAACTCCATTTTTGTCCAGAACCAACAGGCACTAAGTAAAGCTCCCCAGACAACCCCATATGCTTCAATAGGCATTGCTTTTATGAACTCCTCAGCTTCTTGTAGATAGCCCGAATGGCCAAGAAGATCCACCACACATGCATAGTGTTCCAAAGTTGGTGTTACTCCATAACATTTTTGCATTAAGTGGAAAATTTTCATCCCTTCATCGACTAGACCAGCACGACCACAAACAGACAGAATCCCCACGAAGGTAGCTCCATTGGGAACAACTCCTTGCTTTAACATTTCCTCAAAGAGTAAAATTGCTTTGGAGCCAAGCCCATGATGCGCAAATCCATTGACAAGAGCTGTCCATGCTGCCACATTGGGTGAAGAGATGCTACTAAATGATTTTTGTACATTGGAGATGTTCCCACATTTGGAGTACGTATCTACAAGAGATGTTCCTACATAAGCATTTGATTCAAATGGTGTTTTGATCACATGGGCATGAAGTAATTCTCCTAGCTGAAGAGATACAAGGCATGTACAGGCATGAAAAAGAGTAGAAAAAGTTGATCTAGTATGGTCTATTGATAATCTGTGCATAGTCACATATGGTTTGAAAGCCTCTTCATGTCGATGATTTTGAATATAACCTGACATCATTGAATTCCATGTCACTGGGTTTCTTTCCCCTTTTGTTTCTTCAAACAGCTTCAAAGCTTTATCAATTTCTCCATTCCTGGAATACACAGAAATCATGGCATTCAAAGAAATTATAGTCCGTTCCGTCATTCTATTAAATAGTTTCTCAGATTCCCGTATTGGCAATGAACCGGCTTTAGAAAGGTAACAAATAAGTGAAGCCCACAATGTTGATCACTCATCCTCCCATTTTCACCAAATTGGGATTGTGACATATATCCCCCTAACCAGTCATAATGATCACAAGCTGCTCCTGTTGATCAAAATCTCACTCTAGGCACGACTCTTTTACTTGCTTACATAATACAAATATTGTGGGTAAGAAATCATACCCTTCTTTGGGACGAGAGATAATTGCAAGATGAAAAAACTGGGAGTACTCCTTCAATGTGAATGAACTTTTTAATGAAACTAATTTCTCAATTTTTTTTTTTTTTGACATGTGATTGAACTTCTTTAATTATAAAACTAATTGCTAAAAAAAAATTCTAAACAAAAAGGAAATATACACCCTTGAGAGAGATGGATAAACCAAATACTGCATCTCAAGTGAGTATTTAAAGAAAAAAAAATTACACCCTTGAGAGAAGGGTAAACCAAATCCTACATCTCAAGTGAGTATTTTCAAAAGCAAAAAAATTACACACTTAAGAGAGATAGATATACCAAATCTCACATCTCAAATGAGCATGTTCAAAGAAAATCACCAACATACAGAAAGAAAATATTGTGCATAAAAAAAACTGAATACAATGTCCCTCTTAAAGGGGTTCTATAATTGAGGTCATGCGAAATTTGATACAGTTGCGAAGTTGAAATCTTGTAAAGCTTGGTGCAAAATCTTCGAAGTCAATAAGAATTGAAAGGCCGAGTATTGCAAGGTTCGATGAAGGATGACACACACACACACAAAAACACAATCAAGGTTGTGCCAATATACAAGTCAGTTCATGTGGTGTAAAACAGCCCATACAAAAAGCAAAAGTTGGTTGAGAGTCAAAATTAACTCTATGTTTCTGTTTGCGTATCTCGTGTGGTGTACCTAATATATGGCTAAGATGCAGGTCAGTTCATACCATACTCACTAAGAACATAATGATAAATAATATGTTTGCATCTTTGAGGCTAATCATGCATGAACGTGAATCAAGAAGAAGATAAGAAATTCGCATATGTCATCATAGAAGAAAAGCATGCCTTTACAAAAAGCTTGAGATTAAATCTGGATCAGCAAATTCAAGTCAGCATATTGCGCCAAAGAAAGGAAGAAACAAAAGGAGAGACCTCATATCTCTATTCGACTTGTAAAAAAATAATGGGAATTGCTCACTGAAGGCTTGTTTTTGTAGTGGTCACTTCGTTATGAGGCATTGCACTTCTAAGTCGAGTAGGTCTCTAAATTGGAGATAAGTCGAAGACAAAGGGTTTGACCAGCTTGGAGAGTGCTGATATTTCAGCCGTGTTGCTCCTATATACCAATATTTGAGTTTAAATTGGACTTCTCCAAAAGATAAGAGTTTCAGTCCTTATATAGTTGGGACGTTGACTGTTGATATCAGGCGGTCTGCGGATATTTGTTTAATTCCTATTAGAAGTCATTAACCAAGACTACTTCGACTAGGAAACACATTTTCCTTCTTGAAGTTATCTTCGCAGGACAATTTGATTAGGAGCAAAACTCTTCCCAATTCCCATGGTGGTGGACTCATGCACATATTGAAGCTCTTGGAGTCACGGGTTCTCAAGTAAGTTTTCTGCTCACAAATTTCCTAGTATATATATGTGTGTGCGCGAGCGCGTGCGCGTGTGAAAGGTGCCGAAATTAATTGCATCAAAGTTTGAAGTTGTCAAGGCTAGACCACTTTTTACACTCAAAATAGTTGACATGTCCAAGTCTTGAGAGGACATTTGCAGAAGGCAAAATCTTAAGCCAATTATAAAATTGTATATCAAAATTTAGTGACAAATTCTATATTTATATGTCACTAAAGTAAATAAATTAAGTGTTGACATATGTCATTTAAGATGATAATTATCTTAAGAGTAATGCTACAGACATAAACTATTTTGTAATATTTTTACAAACTGCTAATGTGGTTTTCGCATTTTTCCAAATAGTTATTATAAGTAAAAATATGATGTTAGTAATGACCCCATATTAAAACTAGTAAGAATTTGTCACATCAATAGTTTATAAAAATATTATAAAATAGCCTGTGTCTGTAGTATTACTCTTATCTTAATTAACTAGAGATATCTCATCAAAAAATAATAATAATAATAACTAGAGATAAATATCCTAATTAAATTGGAATGATAATAGTTAATGATTATTTCTATTAAAATAAATAAAAATAGAGATAATTATCTACGAGTAACAAAACTCTAATAGGCTTAAGACCAGAGATTCATTGTAAAAGTCGTTTAATCCATCTTCCAACCAAAATAAAAAAGAGTACGTATTCGAGTTAAGATTACAAATAAGATAGAATTATATGATTAATCTTTTGTAAAATGATAAAAAAAAATAAAGAATTGTACTCATTTGAGGGACAAGTTACTACATATAAAGGTCGTGAAATCAAATTTAGCCCCACCGATCAAGAAAAAAAGTTCCCACCATTAATGTGAACCAAAAAACAACTACCCATTAAATGTGTGAGAAAGAGAGTTGTACTAAATATATAACAAATATCGACCAATTGGAACATTTGTCCATTTCTCATGATTTTTATTAGAGTATTACTAAAGTTATAATATATATATATATATATTAGAAGTATTATGTTTACAATATTTTTACTACACTTTTATAACAAGTCCTAACTAATAAGTTGTTGCTAGTTCAAATTTGAATTTACTATACTGAAATTACTTTTTTGTCCTCTCGGTAACAATTTGTCTCTTAAGTTTTATTGTGAAAGTATTGAAAAAATATAGTAGACATGACATTTTTTTTATATTTTTTACAACTTTTGATGTTTTAAAATTAAAAATGAAAAATAAAAAATCAATTAAATTTTATTGAAAGTAGAATTTAATCCACGAACAAGGTCATAGAATACCGTAGGAAAATGGAGAGGTTACCTCCATCCTTTTTTTTTTATAAAAAAAAGAAAAAAGAAAAAAAAAAGATGGAGGTAATCCAAAATGCCAATTCAATTATACAGTTCAATGAGAAAACCACAACAATTAACAAGATTGACAAACAGAAACACTAATACAGCAGCTTTACCATCATTGTGTTAATGTATGAATTATTGATCGTCATTGGGGTCTACCAACACCAATTTATTGTCGTTTATAATTATAAAGCAGAGGTTGATTTCGTCGTTTACAAAAACAGATAATGATACGTTTGA
The DNA here is from genome assembly GCA_032878915.1 of Castanopsis chinensis. NCBI lineage: Eukaryota > Viridiplantae > Streptophyta > Magnoliopsida > Fagales > Fagaceae > Castanopsis > Castanopsis chinensis. The sequence goes on along the minus strand of JAVQMG010000098.1, from coordinate 915,160 downwards.
ATTTTATTATCAAGGTGGGTGTACATTTGAATTTTATTATTAAAAGAAAATAATGATATAATGAGTGCGTAAAAATTAATTAAAATAGTAAAAAAATTTATAAATAATATAAAAAAATGTAATAAAACTTATAAATAATAATAAAAATAAATTAAATAATAAAATAAATTGATAAAAATAAATTTTATCAAACAAACTATATGCGGATATTTTTAATGGTAACAAATGTCTAAGAGAATTCTTTTATAAAATACTTTTAAAAATATTTTATTAAAAAAAACTTAGTTTTTATACTTTTTATAAAAATAATATAAAAATATTCCTAAAATAATTAAGGGTTGTGTTAACGGACATCGCAAAATTTCGTTAATAGTAATATTTTTATATTTTTTCTAACAAAAATTTTTGTTTTTATTTACTTTTATATTAAATTTTTAACTTTTTAATTATTATATGGTATTACTTTTTACTTTTTTTTTTTTTTTTTTTTTTTTCCTAATATTCTTTTTATCCTTTTGCACCTTAACAAGCACCGAACTGCTTGTTAACAAATCCCAATAATTAATTCATTTACTAATCAATGTCCTTACTGTTAGTCCGTGGCACAAGGAATCTTATTGCTATATCTCAACCCCACCGAGTACAAGCGCACTGACGCTCTTGCTATAAGCATCGTTCAGCAGCCACATTCATCTTCATCCATAAACATTGACTCCACAAGCCAGTCTGTTCAAAACTACACCCTATGGATTGCAGGGTCTTACAACTTGTGATTCAGTCAGCGCATGGATTGAGAAACGTCAATCATCTGACAACAATGAAGCCTTACGCGCTTGTTTCCATTCGCGACAAGCAGAATAACCTCCATTCCTCATCAGAGGAAAAAACACCGGAGGACGCAGTAGGTGGTTCAAACCCCACATGGAACTCCCCAGTTACGTTCAAGCTCGACATCACCAAGGCCAAGGAGAGCAGCCTTGAACTTGTTGTTAAGCTCATATCATTCCGGACGGATCACTGGTTTAGGGACAAAGAAATCGGTGAAGTCCGTGTGCTCATCACAAAATTGCTGGAAGGTTTTGGTGGTGGAGCTAAAGCTAATGCAGTAGTAGCTGAAAAACAGATGAGTGCCAGCGTTATGACCACAGATGAAAAGCCCGAAGGAACACTAGTCTTTTCTTACAAGTTTGAGAGCGTGACTACTGTCCAGAAACCAGCAAGGCATAACAATATTGCAACTGCGCCGCGAAATGTGCAGCAGAACCCTAAACAACCTGCTGGATTGGTGGATCCGTTGTTCTCCAAAAAGGTGGAAGGGATTGCGGGAACTGCGTTTAACAAAACCGGATTAACAAGTGGGTTTGCCTCCGATGCTGCTGCAGCCCCTTCCCCGCCTGCTATTCAAACCCGTTTTGCTACTGCTGTTGATCAGCGTGGTGCTAATGACCCGTCTGTGGATAATAATGACGGGATTAAGGGAAATGCGTTGAACACTACCGGATTGACAAGCGCCTCTAATGCTGTTGCAGCCCCGCCTTCGCCTGCTATTCAAACCCCTGTTGCTGCTGCTGTTGATCAACGTGCTGCTGATGACCCGTCTGAGGATAATAATGAAGGGATTGCGGGAACTGCGTTGAACAGTACTACCGCACTGACAAGTGCCTCTGATGCTGCTGCAGCCTTGCCTTCGCCTGCCATTCAAACCCCTGTTGTTGCTACTGTTGATCAGAGTGGTGCTGATGACCCGTCTGAGGATAATAATGAAGGGATTGCGGGAATTGCGTTGAACACTACCAGATTGACAAGCGCCTCTGATGCTGCTGAAGCCCCGCCTTCGCCTGCTATTCAAACCCCTGTTGTTGCTGCTGATGATCAGCGTGACCAGTTTGAGGATAATAATGAAGACGATGAATATGATGATGATGGTGATGATGATGATGGTGATGAATATTAAGATTAAGAATGAAGCTAGATATGGTCATGGAAGTAGTATATAAGGATCTCAAGGGTGGTTATATTATATCTAGGTATGCATATAATAATAATGCAAGTCCAGCTCAAATTAGCTATATTTACTGGTTTCTGCTGTTTCTGTGTGAATCTTTACATAGTCTTTCTTCGAACGTCAAGCTGAGACTATGAATTATCTTAATGTTCTACGTCTACTATGTGTATCAATACTGTTTCTATTTTGAGAATAATTTTAATTAGTAGTTGTTGTGCTCACTTGGCAGTATCATTCAGTTGATCAGTTGCACTAACAATCTCTAAACTATTCTTCTGATATAGTATACATTAGTTTTCATTTTGGTAGTGTTTGCTCTGTTTTTGAGTTTGTGTAATTTCAGACTAAATCGGATCTTTGGAATCATATTCCTTATTTTTTTTTTTATGTGCATATAGAGTGGAGCAAGAATTTTTCCCGGATAAGACCAAATGATATGCATACGTTTGACCCACTCATTATTGTACGTACTAATAAATTTTCAAGAATCAATTTTTGGACATGAAGACAAATTCGTTAGTTTTGACATGTGTGTGAGATTTTTCATGTAAAATTTGTGGTATCATATATTGCACTATGAAAATTTATTTTGTAATCAAGTATAGACTGCCAATTGATTTAGTGTTCCTCAAAAAAAAAATGGTTTAATAAGTAAAAGGCCAAAAAAAAATCATCAACCATAAAATAAATAAATAGAAAATTAAGTCAAATACTAAAATAGAAATAAAAATGGAAAAAAAAGAGTAGAGAGCTTGAAGAGAGTTAGGCCCTCTTTGGCTATCATTGGGGTGAATTCATTTTTCTGAACTTATGTATTCATTTTCTTACTCAACTCATTTTATATTTGGCATTAATTTTTAGTCTAGATATTTCTTTTATCCACTTTATATTTTTCAATTAAAAATTCAACACAATTGAGAAAGAGTGTGTTTTTCAATGTTAGTGTGATCTACATATTTGTTTTTTTTTTTTTAAAGAAAATGCCACTATATATATTTTTTAAGAACATGAAAATACCAAAAAGTTATATTCAATTTTTATATTTAAATATTTTTTTTATATACTGAAAATAAAAACTGAATAAAAATAAAAAACTAAACAAATTTTTAAGCGGTAGATTCCATAAAAAACTGAAAATGATACAAAATACACCACTTTTTTCTCAAACCAAACAGGGCATAGTGCAAGACGACTATGAGAAGACTTGCACTTGCATTGACTGACAAGGTCTTTCATAAATGCAAACTATATATGTGGTAGAGTTTTGTTATGATGATGTGTTGGGGCCGGGAGGAGAGAAATTTGAATGAAACAATGACACATGAGGGCCAGTCAGTGTCATATGACACATGGGGGCCAGTAAGTGTCATTTGAGTGACAGCTTTTACAAAAGTACTTTTAGGGCCTATTTTTTTGGGCTAGCAATAATGTTTTCTTGGAACATTTCCATTTTCCGCGCCTCCCCCTCCCACGTGTTTTGTATGGAAATCATCTGCATAGACGATTAATTGGGTTAATAAATAAAAGGGAAAAAAATCATCAACTAACAAATAAATTCATCAAAAAGAAATTGAAGTAAAATAGAAATGAAAAATGAGAAAGAAGACAAGGAAGAATAGAGAGATTGAGGCCTGTTTGGTGCAATAGTTTAACATGTTTTTAGTTTTTAAATAATATTGTACGTATTTTCACATAATTTTTCTTCCACACGAATTTTCAAAAAATACAAACAACGTTACTTAAACAATATTACCAAACAGTCTCCGAAGAGCAAAAATGCTAGTATCTGAACAAAACTCACGGAATGACGATGATGTTGACGATGATGACTGAAGATCAAGAATGAAGGTAGATATGGTCATGGAAGTAGTATATAAGGATCTCAAGGGTGGTTGTATTATATCTAGGTATGCATATAATAATAATGCAAGTCCACCTCAAATTAGCCATATGTACTGGTTTCTACTATTTTCGTGTGAATCTTTGTCAAGTCTTTCTTAGAATGTGAAGCTGAAACTGTGAATTATCTTAGTGTCCTACTTCTGCCATGTGTATCAGTATTGTTTCTATTTTGGTGATGATTTTAATTAGTAGTTGTTGTGCTCATTTGGTAGTATCATTCAGTTGATCAGTTACACTAAAAATCTCTAAACTATTCTTCTGATATAGTATGCAACTATGCATTAGTTTTCATTTTTGGTAGTGTTTGCTCTGTTTTTGAGTTCGTGTAATTTTGGACTTAATCAGATCTTTGGGATCATATTCCTTATATTTTTTATGTGCATATAGGGTGGAGCAAGAAATTTTTCCAGGATAAGATCAAATGATATGCATATGTTTGACCCACTCACCATTATTGTACTAATAAATTTTCAATCAATTTTCAGACATAAGGACAAATTTGTTAGTTTTGACATGTGTGTGAGATTTTTCATATAAAATTAGTGGTACCATATATTGCACTATAAAAATTTATCTTGTAATCAAATATAGACTGTCAATTGGTTTAATGTTCCTCAAAAAAAAAAATATTGGTTTAATAAGTAAATTAAGGCAAAAATAAAATCATCAACCATGAAATAAATAAAGAGAAAATGAAGTAAAATACTAAAATAGAAATAAAAATGGAAAAAAAAGAAGAAGAAGAGTAGAGAGATTGAAGAGAGTTAGGCCCTGTTTGGTTATCATTGGGTAAATTCATTTTCCCTTTTCATTTTCAGAACTCATTTTTTGTTTCTTAAATCCTATATTCATTTTCTCTACTCAACTCATTTTATATTTGGCATTATTTTTTAGTCTGGATTTTTCTTTTTTCCACTTTATATTTTTCAATTAAAAATTCAACACAATTGAGAGAGAAAGTGTTTTTCAGTGTTAGTGAGATCTACCGATTTGGTTTTTTTACGAAAATGCCACTATATATATTTTTAAGAAAATGAAAATACCGAAAAGTGGTATTCAATTTTTATATTCAAATCCTTTTTATATACTGAAAATGAAAATTGAATATAAATACAAAACCAAACAAATTATTACTTGTAGCATCTCATAAAAAACTGAAAATAAATACAAAATACACCACTTTTTTCTCAAACCAAAGAGGCCTTAGTGTGAGACGACTATGAGAAGACTTGCATTTGCATGGACCGATAAGGTCTTTTTGGCAGGCGGCTAGAAAGTAGAATATTGGAAAATAAGTGGTAGAGTTTTGTTATGATGATGTGTTGGGGCCGAAGGAGAGATTTTTGAACGACACAGTGACACATGGGGGCAGTCAGTTTTAATTATTTGGGGGCCAGCCTTTATAAAATTATTATTTAGGGCCTATTTTTTGGGGCTAGCAATAATGTTTACTTGGGACAGTTCCCCCCCCCCCCCCCCCCCACTCCCACTCCCACTCCCACTCCCACGTGTCTTGTATGGAAATGTACTGCATGGACTATCAACCATAAAATAAATTATCAAATAGAAAGTGAAGTAAAATTGAAATGAAAAAAGAGAAAGAAGAAAAAAGAAGAGTGGAGAGTAAAAATGTTAGCGTCTGAATAAAACTCATGACTTGTTTATGTTGTGAATAGTGAAGTAAAAATGATAAATTTATAACTTCACTACTCACAATTTATCATGTTAACAAACTCTAAGCAGAATTGTGAATTTTGTTGTGATAGTGTGAAACTTTTAGAAAGACTTGTTGCATGGAAGGACGAGGTCTTTTGGAAGGTGGCTAGAAAGTAGAATATTAGAAAAATGCAAATTGAAAAGATGAAGTAAAGGAAGCTAATCTATAGTACTAAACTTATAAAAATGGTAGGATGATGATGATTTGGAGGAGGAAAGCAATGACACATATGGGGCCAGTCAATAATGCTTTACAAAATATTCTTTAGGTCCTATCTTTTAACCAGCTATAATGTCTTTTTGAACATTTTTGGGGGCAGAGTAAATCGTGGCTCTGCATAAAAGTATGTAATTTAAAGTGTGTTTAAATACCTTTTTTTGTTAAAAATTAAAAATTAAAAATATTATAATAAAATAATTTTTAAATGTGTAAATAGTATCGTGAGACCTAATTTTAAAGTTTTTTTGGCCGAATAAAGTACTTATGGGCCCCGTAAACACTACGCGAGACCCACTGAAAAACGCACAATGCCAACTGAAAAATCATTTTACCTCTATCCAGTTCACTTACTCAAGAATTGTTGGACACAATGTTTTGTATGGAAATGCACTGCATATTTGTTTTGTTTTGGTACTCTTTTTATCATTTTGTTATGAATTTTCGGCCCCTTGTACAATATGGCATTCATGTTGTTTTAGGGTTTTCTTAATTGAATATTTCATCATTAAGTTCTTACAATTTTTTCTCCTTTGGTACTAGAAACTACTAGTTCTAATATACCTTATTCGAGTTTGTCTATTGAATTTGAAATAAAATATTTCAATACCATTCAAGGTTACCGCATATATATATATATATATATATATATACATACACACAATATTATATAAAAATAATAATAGATTAATATATACAATTTTTTAAGATCTCAAATAAAGTGTGCATATTAATATTAAAAACAATTGCTTGTGGTTCTTTTGTAAATAAAATTAACATTTTGGGTAATTCTACATAAGGAATCTTCCAAGATGGTTCACTAACAACTCTTTTTCTCATTTCTCAAACCCACCCTCGTGATTCGTGAAACCAATCAATTGATTTCCTTTTGTCTGATCATCCTCCCCTGACACAAAAATAAACCGACGTATACATAATAAAATAGATTTTTTTTTTTTTTTTTTTTTTCACACACGTTGAAGTGAGAAACTTTTACTACTTTTCTTTTGGAACTATTATTAACATTTTATTTTTTACTTACACAATCTGCTTTATTAATAGGTGTCAAATTGTACCCGATTGCTTCATCTGTTTTTTTCTTTTTTAATATTTCCTTTACATTCCGGCGAAATTTTTTATTTTGGATGGTATTGACTGAAAGTCTGAAACTGTCCAAAGCCCTCGGAATGATCCAAAATGGGTCAAAATTTCATCTGAGGTGAAACATGGGGGTTATCATTATGATTTGCATACCGATCCGAGATTTTCTGTTTTTTCCGGTAGAAGTGGAATGCATGAAATTCAAAACTATTAAGAGTTGTGTACTGTAAGTTGTAATTTAGCCAAATTTGAATTATCTCATGGAAAATGTCTAGTGTACACATAGCACGCACTCTCTAAAAACAAAGGAACTGTCACAGTTTTGAAGTGAGTGTAATCCACCATACCCTTCCCTCCAGGGCTACCCAAAATTTTGAAATTTTCCTTAATATATATAAATATATATATGTATATAAATATAATTATTTTAATGTTTTCAAAATTTAGTCTATAAATATAAGAGCCCTTCTAATATTTGAATTAGACCAATGATGCTCTTAAAATAAATAATTTGTTTAATAATTATAGAAACATAACTTTATTTTTTGCAATTTTATTTTTTATCACAAAATATGCTTTTATATCTATTAAATTTGTTTATAAAATTTAGCACCAAACATATTTAAATCTATCTTTTTCAACTCGTTATGCGGCATGTATATGTGTGTGTGTGTGTGTGTGTGTGTGTGTGTGTGTGGGGGGGGGGGGGGGTTGTCTTGATAAATATGGCCCTCAAACAAAAATTCTTGTCTTTGCACCTGCTTCCCTTGTATGGTAGTAGCATATTCCAGGAGGAGAGAGAGACGTGATTCTCATTGTGCATAAGTGCATTGGCAAATGGCCATACCCACACATGTTGCGTGGTTCTTGATGAGAAATAGGCTATAAGATTATCTCAACTTTAGTTGTGAAAGGAAAAATTAAAGAAGCTAGGTGTTATTTTTTTATTCGTGGTACATAGAAGTGGAGCATGGTAAAAAACTTGATTGATAGTTACAATTCATAAAGAATGTATGATGCACCCATGGCCATGAGGTTTTCACCTGTTGGCCTAACTTTGATTATAAGATGTTTTAGATATGTTCTATTTCTTTTGGTATTGAACAGATCTAGAACTTATGTATATAGAAATTCCTTTATTACTTGGTATATAACTAGTTAGAGAGCTTTCGTAAAGGCCTGATAGACAATAGTTAACCAAGCGTGAAAGTAAATAAAATCACCTATAAAAATTTATGTAATTGGGCCAATTTTTTTAGGGTAAAAAGGAGAATTCATTAAGAACTAAACAACAACACCAGAAGCATTAACAGTCCAATCAAAAGCAACCCCAGCCACGTCTAAACTAAGCAGCAAGGAAACATCAGCTAGGGGATCTAGAAAAACAACAAAATCTTGGGGGAGCAAGGCTCCCCTCCTAGCTAATACATCGGCATATTTGTTTACCTCCCTATAACAATGCTGAATCTTCACCACAGGAATATCCCTCAAACCCGCCCTACAATCTCCAAGAATAGCATCCAAACCGTTCCGATTCTATCCTTTTTGTGCAGTAGGTCCACCACGAGCTTGGCATCTAGTTCTATAATTACTACTGGGAATTTTAAAGCAATACACAAATGAATTCCGCCTCAAAGAGCCCAAAGCTCAGTAGCAACACTTGTAGTGACCCCTATAGCTCTAGCAAAACCTCTCACCCAATTCCCCATTTGCATTGCAGATCAAGCCTCCACCTCTTGCCAAATTAGGATTCCTAATGGAAGAGCCATCAGTATTTAACTTAACGCAATTCTCAGGTGGGTGATGCCAATTGATCTTGATAGTTGTGCGATGACCACCACACTTGCCATTAGCTCCAAGAAAAGCAAATTCAATGGCTTTGGCCATCACCTCCTTCTTTATATCAATTTGGGTTCTCTCTTTGCCGAAGAATACACTATTTCTGTGAAGCCAAAGTCCCCAAATCCCAAAAAGGAAACACAACCCCCAATTAATTCCCAAGCAAGGGGAGTCTTTAGTACTACCGCAGTTCAGTCTCATCCAATCCACAAGTCTAGCTCCATAGAATAGAGACGCCTACATGGGCTAGGGAAATGAATGCCAGAAGCATTAGGCAAAAGGGCAATCCCTTAAAACATGAATAATGGTTTCCGAGGCACCATTGCAAATTGGGCAAGAAAGAGAAATATCCATCCCACAATAGGCTAGAGCGGCTCGGACTGAAATGCTATTGTGGTAGCATTGCCAAGTGAAGCACTTCACCTTCGGGATGGTGATAGTCTTCCAAATCCATTCACCTTCAAATGGGTTTGCTTGATCATCTTTGCCTTCCATGCTAGCCAGCCTATAGGACTCCTTAAGCTCAAAAGCTCCACTTGGGGATGAAAACCAAGAGAGACGGTCCTGATACAAGGCCGAGAAGGATATAGGGGTGGCTTTGATGGCAGCCAACAAATAAGCAGGTAAGTAGAAATAAATGTTTTGCCAATTCCATCCACTAAAGTTGACAATTTCTTTTAAGCAAATGTTCTCTTCCTCGCGATTAAGAGGGCCTGAGATGAGGCTTCGCAATGGCCCCTTGTCTAGCCACTTGTCATTCTATAAGGAAAGTTGGTTGTCCTTGCCAACTACCCATTTGGAGCCCCTTTTAAACACTGCCTCTCCTTTCCTTATCGCAAACTAGATATTAGAGCAAGTCTATGGTCTAAGATGGGCACTAGTAGATCTTCTAACCACCCTATACTTATGGTTTAATACCTTGACCCACAAGGAGGTTGTCTCTGTCTTCAATCGCCAATTGAGTTTGGCTAAGAGAGCAATATTTTTGGCTTTGGCTGCATGGATGCCAAGGCCTCCCTCTCTTTTAGGCTTAGTAATCTTCTTCTAGCTAACAATGTGAACTTTCTTCTTGTTGTCAGTTGATCCCTACAGAAAGTCTCAACTTAATTTGTCCACACTATGGAGAACTTTTGTAGGGAGGGCCACACACTGCATCGCATAATTTGGGATAGTTGTAATAACAAATTTAGTGAGAACAAGTCATCTAGCGAAAGACAATAGATTCGCTTTCCAACTAGCAAGACAACTCTGAATACGCTTAATAATAAACCCAAAGTCCTATCTCGTGCCTGAGTAATTTATAAGGAATCCCAAATATTTCCCCAGAGTCAAGGTGGACCTGAACTCTAGAATCTTGCATAAATCTGCTCTAGTTCAGTGTTAACATTAGGAGAAAAGAGTACCCCTGGACTTTGCATTGCTCACTTTTTGACTCAATAAAGAACAGAATGAGTTAAGGACACCCTTCATAGCTAAGTAATTTTTCCTGTTTGCTTTTGCAAAAAGGATGAGATCGTCAGCAGAGAAGAGATGAGAGAAAGCCATCCCTCCCCGCGAGGCTTTAATCGGGTCCCACAGCTTGGCATTACACTTCTTAGTGATGAGAGCTCCTAGAACTTCCATACAGAGGATAAATAAATAGGGGGAGAGAGAGTCCCCTTGTTTGATGCCTCTTGAATGAAGAAAAGGCTCAAGAGCACCACCATTGTACAAAACAGAGATGGAAGAAGTTGATACACAGCTCATAATAAGATAGGCTAGATGGTTAGGGAACTTGAAGAGAGCTAAGGTATCTCGGATGAAACTCCATTCGAGGCAATCATAGGCCTTCTCCAAATCAATTTTTATTGCCATGAACCCTCCTCTCCCTTTCTTCTTAGACATGGTATATATAAGCTCCTGAACAATAATTGCATTATCAATCCCTTTCCGACCAGGAACGAAGGCTGTTTGATAGGGAGAGACTAGATTGGAAAGAATGGGGCAAATCCTGGCCACAATCACCTTTGTAACAATCTTATACACGGTGTTGCATAAACTAATTGGGTGATAATTACTAAGGGATTATGGAGCACTGCACTTGGGGATTAGAGTGATAAGGGTTCTATTTAAGTACTCCGGCATGGATTGGGAGGTAAAAATCTGTTTCACTTCCTCTCTAACCGACAACAAGAAGCCGAAAGCGCTGAAAAAAGCCCGCATGGCGGCCATCTGGCCCCAATGCTTTGAAGGCTTTGAGGGACTAGAGAGCACTTGAAATTTCTTCATTGGATATTGAAACAGCAAGCTTAACAACTTCATCTTCCTTCAAGTAGGAGTTCCAGCAAGGAAGGTCCCACAAAGAGAGGAGGGAGCTACTGTGACTTGACATAAATAACTCAGCATAGACAGTCCTGATGAAGGGAAGGTTTGGGAGAAGTGCGAAGTTACCTGTTCTGACCTAGTTATATTTTGTTTAATTAAAATAATTTAGTATATCTTTGTCTTTTCTTTCAAATATTTTTATTTGATTATTTAGCTACAATGATTTAAATAATTTAACTTGATTTTAAAAAATTTATATTCTTCTCAAATATAAAAAAAAAACATGTGTAAATTTTTAAAAAGAACATGATTTGAATAAAATATTGTCTAAAATATGGTTTTGGATATAGACTGACATAAGACTACATAACCCTATAGAAGAATTAATGTGTAGACTAACTATACTTTGGACCCAAACTATGGGGTTATACATTAGCATAAAAACTAGTTACTTTTGTGGTGTATCATGGCCTACATGTGATTCTGAGTCTAATTACAAGGATCTAGCTTGATCACAGTCATAAAATAATGAATTTTGTTAAGAATAGGAAATCTAATATAGTTATTGTTTCAACTCCAACGAAATTCTTTGAAGTTTTTAAACTCATTGCAAATCACAATTTTGATTGCTCTAGAACACTTTGCAAATTATAATTTCATTTTAAGTATTTGCATTTCATTTGTCCAAAGTTCCATTTGAACTGAACAACATTTCTAAGCTTATTAAGTTCTATTCTAATATAACAATGTAAGCTCATTTTTTTTACTTATAAATATGCTTTATCTAGTTAGTTAATTAGGAGTTGGTTATTTATTGAGTTGCAAAACTCAAACCACCCCCCCCCCCCCCTCCCTCCCTCCCTTTCTCTCCCTTTCAAATTCAAATCCTAAGGAATAACAAGTGTTGTAACAGGAGTGTGTGCATGAGAGGAGTTTAGAAATATTTTGAAATAAGATTGGGCGTTTTTTTTTTTTTTTTGATAGCGGGCGTATTTAATCTTTTATCCCCTTGAAATTTGGACTTTATTTTTATTAATGCTATGGAGACTTTGACAATTAAATTATCTGTTATTGGATATAATTTTACTTACCAATTGTTTGAGGATTCTTAATTTTACTCTTTTATGTAGACCTTGCAAGCTTGTTAGGTGAAAATTTTACAAGTGTGTAGTCATGTATCTAGCCTATTGGTTTGGTTGGGGGCATGACAATAAAATGATATTAGAATAAACCTAATGATGCTATGTGACTCGGGGGCATTACAGCACAATGTAGGCCCTAATGAGGAAGTCAAGAATTTAAGTTGAGGAGATTGTGGTACTTCAAATTGTATAGATTTGATTGGATTGTTTAAGTGTGTGTTGTATGGGCATGTGCTGAATCCCATATTGAGTGTTTATTAGGTTAATCTTGAGTTTGTAAGTGATTACGATAAGCCTCAATTGTAGTCTGACTAAGCCTTTTGGGTTATGACTTATAACTGCAAATGTGGCTAGGGCTATACTTAGGTCATTACAAAACAATTCTAAATCCCTCTCCTTTGAGTGTTACTCTTTGTGAGATCTGTTTAGAGTTTTAATTTGAGAGTTTTTTCTTTAATCTAAACCATTGACTCCTTGAAACCACAAAGAGTTGGTGTTATTTTTGCCCGAAGTTTCGGATTGTGGACGGGATTCTTTGGTAAAGGAGATTTGTGTAGGATTCCACAGGTTCTTGAACCACTACTGTAGGAAGGCAAGTGAGACGATTGCAAGGATTACAACTTATAATAGATACTTTTATTTCAAAGGTTTTGTAAGCAAATTTTTGTAACTCTTATTTCTAATGATTTTTTTTACAGGGTTGGATCTATCATAATGGTTTTTCCTTTGTATAGTTTCTTCATTGGTTTCTACTTTACTACCTTTTATTCCTTTTATTATTATTGTTTTTGAGTTGGTGATTGATAATTGAGGTTCAAATATTATCCATACTATCTGTTTAGAATAATTCATAACTTTGATAAATTTATCGGCTGCATGACTAAACAGAATTTTTGAATCATGACTTTTTTAGTGTATGTAATATGTAAGAAACTAAATAAGATTTTTGACACTATATGATCCTCAATGGTCCAATGACATAGAGCTTGTTTCAATTTTTTTTTTTTTTTTTTTTTTTTTTTTTGATAACGAGTTTGTTTCAATTTTAAGTTACCGCAAAGGTATGTCCATTGCCCCCGTATAATCTTTTTTTTTTTTGGGGTTACGTGAGGGATAACGTAGGCCCTAATGCCATATAAAGGTCATTAAGTCCAGCTTAGTCCCACTATTAATGTGAACAGTCAACAAGTAGCCATGAAACGTGTGTAGGAAATAGACTCAGTCTCTTACCTCCCACTTGATGCCTATCTCTTTCATTTTCTCGGATGATCACAATGAGAAAGTGATGGAACATATAATTTATCCATTTCTCTGTTTTTTAGTTAGAGTAATACTCGACAATTACAAAATATATTGTGAAAATATGTTAGTAATTTAAAACATATGGTTTTAAACATTTATTATGGCTTCCTTAAAAATGAAAAAATAATAATAATAAATTAAATTAAATTTTTCCGTCGCACACCCTCCTCCACAAATCTCAACCATGCCATCTACAAAGATTTAATTATTAAAGTATTCTTGAATAAGTTTGCCATCTACAAAGATATTAATTATCAAAAGTCTTCTTGAATGATCACCGCACACCCTTGAGGCCTTGATGCGATAGTCATTTCACAAATATAAATGTTTGTGAGATGTAGGGTGCAAGGGCTAGAGTTTAAGTCTCTAAGAAAGAGTTTCACATACATATACACTTAGATTAGGCTATATTAAAATTTCTATCTTTGTATAAAAAATAAAATAAAAAATTTAGAAAAAAAAAAAGTCTTCTTGAACGTTATCTGTGTTTGCTTGGGCTTCTATATAAGTAGATAAAGAGTGATGCTACATAAGCCACCTTATATTGCCAAGCCTAACATTATAGAATATGTATTAATACACATTTACTCACATCCATACTCGTCTCTCCAAAGTCCACCTAATATGAGTTACAAGCCTTTAGGGCTTGTAATTCAGTCCGCTCAAGGATTGAAGTACGTAAATCATGTCAAAAAAATGAAACCTTATGCCGTCATTTTCATTCGCGACCACAACAACATCCTCCATTCCTCCGAGAGAAGAACATCGATTGACTCAGAAGGTGGTTCAAACCCTGCGTGGAACTTCAACGTTAAGTTCACCGTCAACAGGAAGTCAAGGACGGAGGCATTAATTGACCAAGGGGACAGTGGCCCCCCTAATTTTTTTTTAAATATATTAATATATACATGCATTAATTTTAACAATTTTGTTCTATAAAATTACATTTTGCCCCCTTAACAATATCATTGAATCTTTTTAGAGTAACATTAAAGTTACTAACTTATTTACAATATTTTTATAAACTGTTGAGGTACAAATTCTTATTAATTCGCATCTGAGCTTATTACTTGCATCACTTTTTTACTTACCAATAATCATTCACTATATCAGCAATATACTTCTAACACTTTCCTCATTTTAAAAGCCATTAAAAAAATTTATAAATCTAAAATCTAAAACAACATATACTAGCCTAAAAACATTTGTGCAATAACAAAAATCACCAATAGCAAAGATAAAAAAAATTAAGTCAAATTAACCAATTTTACTCAAACAAACAACTTACCCTTTAAAAAGTTTTAAATAGAATAATTTTGTCTTTATCCAGCAAATGCACACATTAAAAATTCCAAAAAAAAAAAAACCAAAACCTCCATGGCTAAAAAGCCGCCAAACTAGAGGTTAGGATTACCCCCTTAACTTAAAATATTGGCTCCGTCCCTGACCATCAACCTTGCCACAGCTAAGGAGAACTGTCTTGTTCTGGTTGTTAAGCTCAGGTCGCGTCAGAAAACTCCTTAAAATCTTGGCTCCGTCCCTGACCATCAACCTTGCCACAACTAAGGAGAACTGTCTTGATCTGGTTGTTAAGCTCAAGTCGCGTTGGAAAACTCATGAGTTTTCATGAGTTTTCCAACGCTGTAGAGAGGAAAAATTTCCGACCTATCACAAGCTAACACGTCATGCCACCAAGTTCACAAAATATGGCTAATTACAAAGTATCATATACTGCTACTGGAAATTTGCCAAATTCCATTAAGGTAAGAGCATGAAAAGCATGCAAAATGCTAATCACATGTAGGGGCGTGTAAGCGATGATGCAAGCGAGTCGGCGCGTGTAAGTGATGATGCAGGCGAGTCGGCGCGTGTAAGCAATGACCCAAGCAATCCGGCGCATGCAAGCGATGATACAAGCAGACCAATCAAGCTGTGACATGTGTCACCAATCAAACTCCGCCACGTGTCGCTCACCTACCACCAAACTCCTATAAATAGAAGCCTTCCTAAGGTATTTGAGGACACCAAGACATCTGAGGAAGAACTGGGAAGAGATCTTGAGTTCAGAAATTCAGAAGCTCTGCTGGAATTAAGCCCTAAAGCCTCCAGGAACTTCAAGAACTTCAACTTTGAATACGAAGAACATTCGAAGGGAAATCATCCAAATCATCCTCCTAGATCTCGAAGGTCACTGGAATCAAGTTCAAAAGCCTCTAGAAACCTCATAAACCACAAATCAGCGAAGCTTTACGGATTCAAGCTTCCAAAGCCCCGAAAAACTTCCACCACAAATCTTCGAATTCGAAGAACATTCGAAGCCAAATCATCCTCCTAGATCTCGAAGGTCACTGGAATCAAGCTCAAAAGCTTCCAGAAACCTCATAACCCACAAATCAGCAAAGTTCTACAGATTCAAGCCTCCAAAGCCCCGAAGAACTTCCATCACAAATCTTCGAATACGAAGAACATTCAAAGCTAAACCATCCTCCTAGATCTCAAAGGTCACTAGAATCAAGCTTAAAAGCCTCTAGAAACCTCATAAATCACAAATCAGCGAAACTCTACGGATTCAAGCCTCCAAAGCGCCGAAGAACTTCCACCACAAATCTTCGAATATGAAGAACATTCGAAGCCAAATCATCCTCCTAGATCTCGAAGGTCACTGGAATCAAGCTCAAAAGCCTCTAGAAACCTCATAAACCACAAATCAGTAAAACTCTACAGATTCAAGCCTCCAAAGCCCCGAAGAAATTCTACCACAAATTTTCGAATACGAAGAACATTCGAAACTAAATCATTCTCCTAGATCTCGAAGATCACTGGAATCAAGCTCAAAAGTCTCTAGAAACCTCAACAAACCACAAAACAACGAAGCTCTAAGGATTCAAGCCTCTAAAGCCCCGAAGAACTTCCACCACAAATACGAAGAACACGAAGAACGTGAAGAACAAAGAATTTCTAACAAGCTCATAACCAGAGATTTATTGTAATTCCATTTCAAAGATCTTCGATCCATCTTTCAACCAAATTAAAGGATACCTTGTGTTCGAATCAAAATCACATCACAAATCTTTCAAGGAGATCGAATCAGAAGGTCACTCTTTTGTAATCACAGAGAATTGTACCACACATTCATCAATACAAATTCGCATTTGTGAAACTATTTTACCTGTTTGACTTATTTCAAACCGAGAAATTTAGTCGTCCACAGACGTGACTTGAGCTTAAGAGTTTTCCGACGCGACTTGAGCTTAACAAAGATATCGGTGAAGTCCGTGTGCTCATTTTGGAACTGCTGTCTGCTGGAAGGTTTTGGTGATGATCATGATGCTGCAGAAAGTGAAAAACATACGAGTAAAAGCATTGTGACCTCAGATGGTGAGGCACAAGGCGCACTAGCTTTTTCTTACAAGTTCGGGAGGATTGTGGAGCACCCACCTGGCACCTACTGAACCGAATGTGAACCAGAGGCCTAAAAGAGGTGTTAATGGCATCGCACGTCCATTTGTTGAGGGGTTGGGAGAAGGGTTAAGCTCGGGGCTAATGGGTGTGTTGGGCACGGTGTTTTTCTATGATGATGACACGCCTGATGATGATAATGAAGATGAATATTTTTGAAACTGGGTGTGATCAACAGTTCAAGGAATTATAGGAATCTAAAGGGTTACATGATATATAGGTGATATAATGTAAGCCCATATATGCACCTCAAAAGCTATGGTATTGGAAAGTGGGTTAATTAGTCTTTCTGCTTTGGTGGTTTGTGCTGTTCAATTTAGTGTTTTATTAGTCATTCTACGAATGTCTTCTAACGATTAGTAATCGAGTTGCAGTGTATTGCCGGTAACGTTGGCAGCTTTTGTAGCTGCGTGAGTCTTTATTTAATCTATCAATTATCTTATGTGTTGTATTAGTCTTTTATTAATTTTTGTTAGATCTTTCATACACCCATTCAGTTTTTACAATCAATCTTGTGTGGGAGTGCTTTTAGAGAATTTTCCGTGCAACGAACTTATGTCGAAACCAAAGTTTGCTACCTAGACATTAGATAACTTTTGTATACTCATTAGGGTTTAGGACAATAATATTGAAGGTTTCCATAATCTTTTTATATATATATATATATATATATATATAATCCATCCAATAAAATGATACCATGATGAAAAATTATACAACATTATTTTATTGGACAAACTGAACATGTGTATCAAGTTTATATAACACTTAATGGAAAATATAGACAAAGAGATTGCTTATGCAAATGGAATACAACTTCAAGGGTAAATTGTTTAAGTTCAAATGAGAGCTAAGAACCAGGTGAAAAGCTAGGTTGTGTGGGAGTGATTAGGATTCAAACTAGTTATGTCCAATTGTAAACCCCACCCCCCGTCCCCCCAGTTTTGGCCAAAAGAAAAAGAAAAGAAAAAAGAGGTATGTGAGAGTGTAAAAAGCTTTGCCGTCATATTGATTAAAGAGATAATGGGTAAATTATACCCGTGATTCTTAAAGTTTGGAATAGAATTAATTTTGGTTATTTAAATTTAAATTAAAAAAAAAAAAAAAAAAAAAAAAAAAAAAAAACATGATATTTGGTCTATGAAATTTCAAAAAGAGAACAATTTCATCCTTCCATCTAAGGGGTTAGTTTGATTTTGGTCTCTCAAACATTTGATTTATTTGATTTTGTTCCCTTAGTTATGATTTTTAATAAGAGCAATTATTTAGTACTCTAAGAACAATAATATTACTATTACATAAATGTGTTTCTTGTTAATTAAATTTATAGTGAGAACTACCATTGGAGTGAGAGTAGAGAGCATTTCTTTCAAAGAGCACAGGAATATTTTCTCATATGTTGTTTGATTGATTTGATCCCTAAAATTAACATGAGGCATCCCAGCATCCGTTTCGAGCACAAGTAGCAGATTACCTAAATTAGTGTAAGGGATGAACATGGATAACCCCAAAAAAAAAAAAAAAAAAACCCAAAATCTACATACATAAGCTTACCCATTTCCCTCCTAAGATGGGTTTCAGCAACATTTGCTCCTTATCTATAGGGAACATTATTTATTCCCTAAACATTTGCTCCTTATCTATAGGGAACATTATTTATTCCCTAAACATTTGCTTATTATTTTTGTGCCTTTGTAACTGATAAACTAAAATATGTGTTTTGAAAAATTAGGAGAATACTTAAAAATGAATGAAGAAATAATATTTAAATAAAATAGGGTTTAGAATAAGGAACCAGATTTGGGTCAAAAGAAAAGTGGTTAGCTAAAATAGGGAGAAAAAAAAAAAAGGTTTCTATCTTAAAATATGGAGAAAATTTAAGTAATTTGCTACCAATGTTTAGTAGTGTAAATAGAAAATAGATAGAGAATTTTTCTATTCTCTAAATACAAGCACCAATTGCAGAATTTTTAAATTTGAAGGATCAAATTGAAAATACATTTATAGATAATAAAAAAAATATATGATTTGCCCAAAATTTAATTGATTGATGCTAAGATCAACATAAATAGTTGTGGCAAAGTATATAAAGAAGAAGCATATGTGTGTGTGTGCATGCGCCTGTGTGTTTGTGTGCGTGTGTTATGCTTTTATGCACCTAGCTATGATGTATGGTACAATAGAAACATAAGGTAAAATGTGAATTTCAATTAGTTCAGTTAATAAAGTTTTTTATTTTCGAATAAGAGATATTAGTTCAAATCTCAATTACTCAAAGAACTATGTAGTATCTTGGCTTGATGAACAATAATCATAGAACAGAAGTCATAGATATGGTTGTCCACAGGTCAAGTTTGTGCCCAACCCAAACTTGACCCGATCACTTTGGATCCCCAGAACGGCACCCATTACCGACCAGGGAGAGTAGATTTGGCTGAAATCTTGTGGATCTGTTGAGATCTCAAGATTCTCAATGGTGTCTTGTCAGATTCATTGGGATCTCAATGAGATCTCAACAAATCTGGACCAAATCTAATTAGAGAAAACCTAATATAGGTAGAGAAACACACATATCTGAGGAGAACATGACTTGTGATGGTGGAGATTGGTTGGATCTGTTGGAATCAGGTTTTCATGCAATGAGTAGCCAACCAACCCATCGAAATCAATTTTCTAAGGGCGAGGACCTGCCACCAACGGTGTCATTAAATCCGGTCAGCTGGGACCGGTGGATTGGTTCCACAGGGCACAGGTTGCTAGGGAAACCCTAGTCATCGATTCAAATCCATGCATATTTATTAAATATAATAATCACTAACAAATGCCTTAGTTGATTACATAGTCGTGGTGAAACTCATTAGAAATTGTTGAAGCGTTAAGTACGTAACAATCATAGGTAGTTATAAAGCCATGATTACGTATTGGAAAAAATAATCTGCTTACCACTACTAAACGACATTGACAAACTGGCCCATAATATCATTCTCTTTGGATAGGGTTTGGCTTCATGTCAACTTACATTATTGCTGCATGTTTTGCATTCTTCCCAAAGAACTTGTTGGTATTTTAACATGACTTCCTCGCCAGTGTGAATACGATATGGCTGGTGAAAAAGATTTTACGTTTTGTTGTATCTATTAAAGCCACCGAAACAGCCAAACTGGGGACACACTTGTCAATATATATATATATATATATATATAAATATATATATATATATATATATATCAGAATATATATTTCCAAATCTACACATTGAGCACATTTCAACTGTTATTGAATTTGCTTCTCAAAGAATAAAATGTAATTGAATTTGTTTTCACGTGCTTTCGGACAGTTTAGGCTAAAATTAATGACTTCAATCATTCGTCAAATAAAAAATATAAAAAATCAATCAAAATTATTGAAGCAAGAGAGATACCAAAAACCTATAATCATGATGACGACGGCCACAAGATGATGATAATGATAATATAATAATATCAAATTTTGACTTGTCCCCTATATAGAATACAAGAAAGGCCTAGCTCAAATCAAATTGGTTGACGTTTACGATTTACAGCAACCCTTTTAGGAAACAACTTGTAGTCCTAATCATGATAAGCTACTCCATGATGTTGAATAATAAAAGTAAAACAATAATTTCTCGAGTGTGCTCATGGTTATCCTGATTCCTTACTTGAAAGGTGAATTTCTCATGGTTATCCTCATTCCATACTAATAATAATAATAATAATCAAAATCATGGTTTTAGGATATTTGTGAATAACTTTTGCGAGTGTGGTGTAGCGATAGGTCTTGTGTTCCAGTACTAGTCTTGAAAAGACCTACCATTTCAAACCAAGTGCTAAGAGATCTTGTGTTCAAGTACCAGTATTGAATCATACTTCCTAATATGCAAAAATCGTGGTAATGAGGTTGAGTAGTAGCACACCTTGCTATGCGCCCATGGTGCCAATTAGGCATACCAAAAAGTCCAAATAACAATGTACGATGGGACGTAAAACAATGATTACACACGTGAAATCCCTTTTTCTTTTTGCAAATAAAAAATGGTATTAATTTGTTAATAAATTATTTTATGAAAGTTTTGATACAATTTTTATAGAAAATATAAAAAACTGTAAATAAAAATTAGTTGTTTTTTTCTTTTCCCATTATTTTTTTTAAAAAAGTATATTATAAATGGATTACCTTGGAGCATCTATTAAAAAAAATCATAATTCAAATTTATTATGACAACAGCATATTAGTGCTTGATTAAAGCCCTCATTAGATAGCCTTCGACAAATATTGACCACACAATTGGGAACCAAAAAAGATTAGATGAACCACCTTGAGTGCTAGTCATTCGTGTCATTATTAACACATTCATATAACTAAGATCATTGGATGGTCTATGCCGCTATGGTCATTGTGGGGGTAGGTGATCTGAGCACATTTTTGGGCTATGGGCCCTGCTTGAGGATGATTAAAGACCCGAAGATGATTAAAGATCCATGTGCACATAGACAAGAAGACTGAGGAGAAAAAGGGAACCGACATGGGAATCAAGGTTCCCGAGGAGCAAAGGCATCATGGGAATGCTTTAGGTAGTCAACCATACTGGAAAAAGGAACTCCAAGGAAGGTAACAGAGCTGTGTCAACAACGAAAATAAGAAATATCTTGGAAGGTGATTGTCATCTCCACATTTAATGCACTGCACCAACTGAACTGGTCGCATTTATGAAGAAATAACATTTGAACAGTGTCTTCACAACTTACAGCTCCTCCTACTATCTCCAGAAGGGTCTTAATGGGACAAGCATCCAAAGGGTTCCCTAGAAATGGAATAGGTAGAAGGCTGGGATGTATTGGAGGGAACTATATAAGAAAGTGACCGCCATAAAAATGGGCATGCAATACTAGAACAAGGGAGAGAAAAAAAAGGAAATACAAGAACTCATTGTAAAAAGACTATACTTGATCAATATATGACCAATTTGTCCTCGGATTTGCCCAATGAAGAATTTTATGTTGAATTTATGTGTCTTACCCTTTTAACTTAAGTCCAGTCATTCTTGAGCTTAAACTTACGTGGTTTTGTAGTTTACATATAAAATCCACTCTCTAACAAATATATTGTTTTGGGCTTCTTAGGCTGGCACACACTATTCTAGGTGGGCTTAATCCACAAAGCTAGTCCTTACAGTCATGGTAATTCAACATTTATTAATTACATCTTGAAAGTGTCATAGACTATTATATATATATAGAGTAATGCTATAAATACAAACTATTTTATAATTTTTTTTTACAAACTACTGATGCGATTTTTTAGCATTTTTAAAATACTTATTAGTAAGTAAAGATGTGTTGTTAGTTATGAGCCCATATTAGAACTAGTAAGAATTTATTATATCAATTGCTTGTAAAAATATTGTAAAGTAGTTTATAGTTGTTATAACATTACTCTTATAGATAGTTGCTTGTCTCAAAATTAGGTCATAGTTGGTTTTTCACTTTTGACTAACTCTAGGCCAATCTTAAGATAGAAAATTATAAATTGGATAGCAATATTGATAATTGATGCTAACGTTGATGGTAATACTGAATATTGAATATTCTAGATTCAAAGAATTTTAGTTATACTATTAGCACCAGATGGCAAAAGCCAATCCTTATAACAAATTAATTATCAAAAAGAAAACAAAACTCTCATAGTTCTTTTGAATGTTTTCTAGCTCACACCAAAGAATCTGCTAATGCTTTGGTGAAAACAATAAAGATGCCATTTGGAGAGGCACCATTGGCTCTTCTAGTTGCAATGGCAAGTGAGAAGATATGGCTCTACATTAGAATTTTTTATTAACTGCATCGGTGACTCAATTCGATCCATTAGGTTCATTTTGTGTCTATTCGGACCAATTCAGCCACTTCAGTCCAATTTAGAATATTTGGTCCATTTTGGCTTATTCAGTCCACTTTGGTCTATTAGGTACTTTTGGTCTATTAGTTTCACTTCGGTCCATCTGGTCTAGTTTGGTTTATTTGGTCCTATTCATTCCATTTCAATTCATTTTAGGCTAATTGGGCTTTAAATGATTCTATTTAGGGTATACCCTATTATATTCTGATACACTTGATCAGTTACCTTCAAACAACAACCAAAAAAAATTAGCGTGGAGTTAGGGATTTTTCAAAAAAGAAGAAGAAGATGTGTGTGTGTGTGTGTGTATATTATTATTATTATTATTATTATTATTATTATTATTATTATTATTATTATTATTATTATTATTATTTGGAAGTCACAATAGTATTTATACAAACCATAAAGGAGAAGTGTCATTTTTTAAGACAATTACGGGAGTACATTTCTATAAAATCACATTAAAATTGGTGTTACCATAAATTAATTGATTAAAAGAATGAAAAGCATATAGGCATATAATTCTGCATGTCGCCCAAATTATGGGCTGGATATTCGTCATGCACTCCATAGGGCATGAGATCTGGGCAGAATTATTTTTTATTTTGACTCAATCATGTATTACTTGCTTCAATAGAACTTAGAATAACCATATTTTACATGCAATCAGGATATATTTGGGCCTTTAAAGGTTCCTTTTAGAAGCCCAATGCTGCCTTCTTAAACCATTCCTTTTAGAATTTAAACTATTGTGCTAAAATCTGATACCTATGAAAAGTTTCAACCTTATATGATATGCAGTGGACTGTTTTTTTGACAATAGCTTTTGTTTGTTTGTGATCCATTTCATTATGGTTTTAAACAAAAGATTATAGCATTTTCCAAGAATTGGTGGTGGAGATACGAGAACTTTGAGAAGCAAAAAGGTGAACTTGAAGCTGCATTGAAAAAGGTTTTTTTTTCTTTTTCTTTTTCTTTCCTCCTCCTTCTTGTCATATTGGTACTTCTCAAATGCAAAAGAATACTTTAAGGTGATAAGGTCATCTTCGATATTGTCCAATTTGAATTTGGTTATGGATGTTCTTAAATTTGTCTTTTGTAGACAGGAATTTGCCATCTGGCCAGGAGGGAAAAAAACCCTATTCAAAAAAATGCGGCTATAGCCAAACTCAAAAATATAAAACAAGAGGGTTATAACTGCGTTTGAAAGATACGGCCATTGGTCCAGGCCTATAGTCACAGGTTTTAGGCCACAGCTAGAAACACAACTTAAAAAAACACGACTATAGGCCAAATCGTCCTATAGCCACGTTTTTATGAGCTATAGCTGCATTTTAAAAACGTGGCTATAAAACTTTTTTTCGTAGTGATAAAGTAATGCTATAGATACAAATTATTTCATAACTTTTTTACAAACTATTGATGCGATTTTTTAGCATTTTTGAAATACTTATTAGTAAGTAAAAATATGATGTTAGTTATGGGCCCGTATTAGAACTAGTAAGAATTTATTATATCAATTGCTAGTAAAAATATTGTAAAGTAGTTTATAGTTGTTATAACATTACTCTTATAGATAGTTGCTTGTCTCAAAATTGGGTCATAGTTGGTTTTTCACTTTTTACTGACTCTAGGCCAATCTTAAGATAGACAATTATAAATTGGATAGCAATATTGAATATTGATGCTAACTTTGATGGTTATGTTGTAGATAATTTGGTGCAAGGACTGTAAAGAAATGCGTAATAAACAATACGAAAGGATGCAAATAACATTTTGCAAGACAACATACCTGGAACCTGTAGCAATTAGTATAAGAGTTCATTTTTGAAGCCAATGATAATGGGATCCACTTAGAAAAGAAAATAAAGAAAAATATGCATATATCTTTTTTTATTTGTAAATACCAACATATAATGTAATTGATTAATGATAATACGATCTAGTGATATTTTCACTTTTTGTTGTTGTTGTTGTTGTTGTTGTTGTTGTTGTTGTTGTTGTTGTTGAAGTGAAGTGATATTTCCACTAAATCGGTTTTTTTCTTTTCTTTTCATGGATGTTATATGATTTGAAATTTGTATCATCCATTTTATGATAATTATATTGATCCATACCATTAGACTAAGACATTAATAGATTTTTTTTTTATGATCATAAAATTCTTATTGAGATCATTTATTCAATATAAAGATATTTTACTAATTGAATTAACTAAAAAAAATTTCTTGATGTCTGGTGTTGACCCATCTGGTGTTGATTCCTATGCTGATTACGTACTCGTATGATGAAGCTAATGATGAAGAAGCATTCTGAAGTTGGGTTTGATTAAGAAGTTTGGGATCTGAAAGGAATATATATTGGAAATGAGAAATTATTGTGTACTTTCGGAGTACTATAAATGCGTACTCCCTCGTCTCACATGAATGACGGGTCTCACTAATTAAATTCATAGTGAGTCCCACTATTTATATGAGAGGGAGAAGTACGTATTTATGGTATTCTGAGAGTGCCTAATAATTTTCCATTGGAAAGTGAATTGTCCTTTGTTATGCCATGGTTGATTTGCTATTTAATTTTGTGTTGTGATGGTCATTCTTAGAAGGGAATGACTAGTTCACACAGCTAAGTATAGATAAAGCAATCACAGTTGTATTTTACAAGGGAACTCCTAACGTTAACTAGTCACATTTTTCAAAATTGTAACTTTAAGTCACAAGTTTCCTTGTAAATTGTATTTTGTGTGTACTATATTACTATATATGTGTACACTAAAGTGTGTAATAAACACTACCTTTCTTAAAATATTTTGTAGTAAGCAAGTTATTGCAGGGTATTCCTAATGTTATGAACTAGTGTAATATAATGGTGTTGTTTTGTGCCTACAGCCTTTCTAGCTGCGTGTGACTCTATTTATATAAACTATCAATTATTTTAATGTTACACTACGTGTATTAGTCTTTCTATTTTTTGTTTTCTTTTGGGGATAATTTTAGTTTTTTTGCTCATGACCATTTATTAATTCTAAGGAATGTACCCTTTGTAGTTTCATTCGGTTCAGTTGCATTAATATTCTCTAAACTAATCTTCAGAGACGTTAGTTCCATTTTTGAAAGTGTTTCCTAAGAAATGGTAAGTGTTGGGACTTTCGCTAGGTATGCGCATGATAGGAGTTCGGGAATATTCTTTTAAAATCTGTATTTACTATTTTCTCATTGTGGGAGGGACGAACCTCTCCCCAAGAAGAAATTGTCCACTTTGGGTTCAAGAGTGACCCTCACGGATTTGTTCAGTCCCACATCGGAAAAAAACGCCTCCCACACTTGCCTTAAAAACATTGAGCCTAAGGAAGAGTGTGCCAATCATGTGTAGTAACAAATTTGTGAGGGTCAATTCTGAACCCAAAGCGGACAATTCCTTCTTAAGGAGAGGTTCGTCCCTCCCACACTTATCATTTAGTTTTTTATGCACATGGAATTTGGAATTTATTCTGACTAATGTTTTGGAGACTTTGAAAATTAAATTATTGATGATAATTGGATTTGATTTTGCTTGATGATTATTTAAGGATAGTTTTGCCTTTTATGTAGTCCTGGCGCATTTGTTAGGTAAAAACTTTGCAAGTGCGCAACTGTTGTCACATGTCTAATCTATTGGTTCAATTGGGGACATGACAATAAATGGTATTAGAGTAAAATTAATTATGTCATATGGCTTAGGGGCACTGCAACACAATATAGACCTTGGCAAATACATTGGCAATTTAGATGGGGGAGATTTTAATGCCCCAAATTGTACAAATTTGATTAAATTTGATTGTTTAAGTCTATGTTGTATGAACATTTGATGATACCCATAATGAATGTTTACCACGTGAAACCCTAATTTTACTTTGACTGGTCCCTTATGGGATGTAAGTACATATGTAGCTACAGCTATACTTGGATCATTATAAAACTCTAAATCACATAGTTAGCTCCTCAACAATGAGTTGATGTTGTTTTTTCCTGAGGAGATTTGCGTAGAAGGAGCCTAGAGGTTGTTGAACCAGTGAACATATAGCCAAGAAAAGTGCATAGGCAAAAGAAAAGAAGTCTCTTACCTCCCACTTGATGCGTTTCTCTTTCATTTTCTCGGAAGATCACATAATGAAAAAGTAATGAAACAATATTCATTCATTTAAGTAGAATAATACTTGACAATTTACAATATATTGTGAAAAATGCTAGTAATTCAAAACTTTTTGTTTTAAATATAATTATGCCTTCCTTCAAAAAATTTGCCAAGGCACACCTTCACAAATCTCAACCGTGCCATCTACAAAGTTATTATCAAAGTCTTCTTGAATAACTGAGAACTTTTTTCTTTTGGTTTGACTCTATTTTAGGCTTTTAGCTTTTGGCTTCCTTCAAAATGAAAATTAATATGCATTTGTTCTTCAATGTTTTTGCACACAATTTGTGTAATCTTTTTGGCACTTGAATGGGGGTTTTAATTATGGAAGTTCCTAATACTAAACACCAGGTTTCACTTCAAAAATAATGTGGGGTGATGGTTTTCATCGTTTAGAGGTTTTCTTAGGTGGAACCATCGAGCTCCAACTACATTCTCTGGGCATGAATACTTTACATACTATTACCTTGATTGAGGGGTTTATGTCGTTTTATTTTTGTATTCCACGTGGAAAAGTAACCTTGTTTTATTTGTAGTGTCTATGTTTGCATAGCTGAAGGATAATAAGAAACCTTAGCGGAAGATTAGTTTGTAATTTGCTATCAAAAAGGCCACAAAACTTTACCTGTAGTCCAGATTGATGTTGATACGGATAATTTGTAGCATCTATATAAATTGAAGTAAATAGAAATGAAAACGGGAAATAAAAAAATAAAATAAAAAATGGAAGAGTAGAGAGATTGAAGAGAGTTAGTGTGAGACTATGAGAAGACTTGCATTAACTGATGAGGTCTTTTGAAAGGTGGCTAGAAGGTAAAATATTGGAAAATAATGCAAATTGAAAAGGTGAAGTATAGGAAGCTAAAACTAATTAAAAGTGGAAGGGTTATGCAATGATGATGAGTTAGGGGAGGAGAGAAATTTGAATGAAACATGGCCAGTCAATTTCATTTGTGGCGGACTTTTACAAAAGTTCTTATGCTTTTAGAATATTTTTTTAATGAACCATTTTAGAAAATTTTTTATATCACTTTTTTTGAAAATTAAAAAAAATGAAAACTTGCTTTTCACTTTAAAAAATGAAACCTTAAACCTTAAAGTGAAGTACGCAAATCATCTCAAAAAAATGAAACCTTATGCCGTAGTTTTCATTCGCGACCACAACAATATCCTCCATTCCTCTGAGAGATAAACATCGGTTAACTCAGAAGGTGGTTCAAACCCTACATGGAACTTCAACGTTAAGTTCACCATCAACCTTGCTATAGCTCAGGAGAACCATCTTGATTTGGTTGTTAAGCTCAAGTCACATCGGAAGACTCACGGTTTTAGGGACAAAGATATTGGTGAAGTCCGCGTGCTCATCTCAGAACTGCTGAAATGCTTTGGTGATGATGATGATGATGCAGCAGAAGATGAAAAACATATGAGTAAAAGCATTGTGACCTATTTAAAGAACAAATGATTCAATATTTCTAAATAATCAAGATGGACCACAACAATAGCAAATATGTTAACCCATCCAACAACAAAAATACAACTCATAAGCTTAAATTATATCCAAACACAAACAAATGAGAAGAAAAAAAAAAGTCTCATATTAATACAAAAAGAGAAACAAAACAAAAGGCTAAATGTAAATTAAAATTATAAAACATTAATAGTGGTCATTGTAAACTACAAAACATATACACGGCTATTAAAAATCACTACTATCAAAAGAACTGTCAAAAGAGATAGCACTATTAATAAAATAAATAATCAATATTTAATATAAAATAATATAAATAATAAAATAAACAATCAATACTAAATACAAAATAATATAAATAATAAAATAAATAATGCAAGCTCATGAAGTTTACACTTGATGGACGTGGCAGAGGCGTATAAACTTGAGTTTGAAAGCTTCACAGGCTTGGTCAGGCAAAGGCACACAAAACAAAATAAGGTTTAGAAGACAAAAGAAAGAAAGGAAAAATAAACAAAGCAAAAAGAAAGGAGCTTGAGCAAAAAAGAAACAAAGGAGTCTTGGTGAAGAAGATGGAGGTGACAGCAACTATCTGGTATCGACTTCCGTTTTTCTCTCAGTTTTTTTGTGTGGATAATATTTAAATGATCTGAGTTTTGGATTTTGGGGGAAGGAGATTGTGGCGTGAGAATGTCAGAAGAATAATTCTATTGTTAAAATATTGAGATTTGTATTGTTTTTATAATGTTCACGATTAACCTCACAAATTTGAAGATAAATTAAGTTTAAGTTAGAGTACTTCTTAGAAAGGTAAAATTTCACTCCTTATTAATAAATATTATTAATTTTAATATTTATTTCAATAATGCTGATGTAGAAAATTGTGAAAAAACCCGAGGCTTCCATTATATATATATATATATATATATATATATATATATATATATATATTAGTCATTCTATATAAGAATGTCTTCTGGCGATTAGTAATTTAGTAATCGAGCTGCAGTGTGGTGTAATGTAGTGTTTTCAGTTATGGTGTTGAAAGCTTTTGTAGCTGCGTTAGTCTTTATTTAATCTATCATGTTGTATTAGTCCTTTTAAATATTATGCTTATTGGCACATTGGAAGATAACTAGCTTGGATATTATGCACTTTGTTCTTTTGGTTGGACTCTATTTTAGCTTTGGCTATTGGCACATTTGAAGGTACCTTGGGGGATATGCATTTGTTCTTCAATGTTTTTGCGCACAGTTTGTGCAACCCCTTTCCTTTTGGCACATGAGGGAGGTTTTAAATATGGAAGTTCCTAAGCCTTAACACCAGGCTTCACTTTAAAATTATGTGGGGTGATGGATTTCATAGTTTTAGATTTTTTTTTTTTTTTTTAAGGTGGAACCATCGAGCTCCAACTACATTCTCTGGGCATGAATACTGTTCATACCATCACCTTGATTGAGAGTTTTATGTCGTTATTAACAAAAAAAGAGAGGTTTGTGTCGTTTTATTTTGTATTCCGCGTGAAAAAGTAACCCTGTTTTATTTGTAGCATCTATTTTTGCATAGCTGGAGGATAAAAAACCTTCGTGGAAGATTAGTTCGTAATTTGCCATCAAAAAGGCCACGAAACCTTTACCTATAAAGTCCAGATTGATGTTGATACGGATAAGAATATTGATTAAGATAGCTAATTAATTAAGTGAAAACTTTTTTTGTCTTTTTTAGTGAAAAGGACCTAAAGAAACCACAGCTACATCTGGGTAAGTATATAACCGGACCGAAGCTTAAAACAATTATGTTGTTACTTGTTATCCACTTGTGTCTTTATCACTACCTTCTTCTTTTTCTTTTTCTTTTTTGCTTGGTAAATGGGGGGCCTTGAACCCCCAAGTTATAGATTACTTACAAACCGGGTACTAACTCACCTAGAAGTGACGGTGGTTATCACTACCTTCGGACGTGCTTGCAACATGCATGCATATAGGGACAAAAAAACCACAAACATGTTGGGCTTTATAGAGTTCAGTTGTATTTTATTCAGATTATGACCTAACCCTAAGTAATATTATTATGGTCTTTAATAAGATATTTTTTGAATCCTATGTGCAAGATAGAAAAAAATTTTGTTTTGGAAATTAGGGTTTAAGTATGTTGTTTTTTAGAGAGAGAACTATGCTACCATATCTTGTATTTTTCCTAATAGTAAAATCCTTGCAACTCTATGGAGGTAGGTATATTACCGAACTATATAAATATTGTCTTATGTGATTATTTTCTTTAACGTATATTTATTCTATATTTTTTGCATCTCACAAATCTGGGAATTTCTTGAATATTACCCTTCAAAACTTGTTGTAGACTTTGTTATTATGCAGCTAATTAAGGTTTCAAATACCATTTGTGGTTAATTTATGATATTCAACAATGTCTTAACGAGAAAAATAATGAATTTTGTTCTAATGACCTTATGACCATTTTTTCTTTTTCTTTTTCTTTTTCTTTTCTTGGAATTTTTCCATCAATTTTAAGGTTGATTGTGTATTTGGACTATAGTGTAGTCATATAACTAGCTGTACGGCATTATAAAAAATATTATCAATTTTCAATACAAACTAATTACACACAAAAAATAACTTTGATTTAATTTCAAATGATGCTAATAAACATTAAAATTTTGATTTTTTTTCCTTCCATGTAAACGATAATTTCACCAGGTATTACAACTAAGTAATTCTCATACTTTGACATTCATTGTTTCCAAAAACTATATTTTACTGATTTAGCAACAATATTTAAATTTTACTCACTATTAGATATAATAGAAATCAATGGTTTGGAAAACTCTTTTTTTCGTTGAATTAGATTAACTAATCAAATTTCTTATTATCAAATTAAAGATTTGGGGTTCCATGGAACTTCTTGTTTATATTGAACTAGTGCTCAGTCTAATATATTAAGGTGGTGTAAGGTTTTTAACTAGCAAGAGTCGCCTTGAAAGCGTGGAAAGTACGTAAATAACATTTTATTTTTCTAATAATTGTTTGTGTTCCAATTACTTGAACGTTTTTGTTGAATTTTACATGTGATATCAAAACTAGTTATGTTAGGGCTAGAGCCAAAAAGTAATAATATTCTCGAAAAATAGGAAGAATTTACAGTATAATAACAAGTTTGAACCCTTACCTCTCCAGAAATCGTATCTTGACCAGCAACCAAACCATGGAACTTTTGTTTCCTCTTTGGTCAAGCTCTTGTGCCTCAATGACTGACATTGAAATTTATTAAGTTCGTACGTGAAATTGTTTAAAACCATGATTGAATATACTGTTTTGCCATTTATTCATGAGCATAAAAAGAAAATGTGAAAACTACATTTCCGTCCTTACATTTTCACGTGATTTCCACTTTGGTCTCTATCTTTTATTTTCACCACTTTTAATCCCTAGTTAGAAAAACACCTTCCATTTTAGTCATTTCCGTCAGTGCCCTAACGGCATTGACCTATGGGGCAGACGGAACTATTAAAATAATAATAATAAATTTTATTTTAGCATTAAAAAATGCCACGTCAACATCTAAAATAAAAAAAAATTAATTTATTAATTTTAACTAAATAAAAAAATTAAAAACAAAAATAAAAACCAAAAATTACATTAATTGAGATCAAGATGTGTCTTGAACAAGAACAACAAGAACATAAACCCCAATCTAAGAACAAAAAATTAAACTATAGATCCATATAAGAACACATGCCCAAATTTTCTAACATTTTCTTGCCCTTTCTTGTCAACCAAACACAAAAATACAAACACAAATTGATTTTCAGCAAGAACAAAAACACAAACACAAACACAAACCCAGCAACAGATCTTCCTTGTCAACCAAACACAAAAGCAACAAACACAAATCCAGTTAGAAGCAAACAATTAAAAACAGTTTCATCTAAGTGTTCTTCTTGTTCATACCATCACCTTGATTGAGAGGTTTATGTCGTTATTAACAAAAAAGAGAGAGGTTTGTGTCGTTTTATTTTGTGTTCCATGTGGAAAAGTAACCTTGTTTTAATCGTAGCGTCTATTTTTGCATAGCTGAAGGATAAGAAACCTTCGTGGAAGATTAGTTCGTAATTTGCCATCAAAAAGGCCACAAAACTTTTACTATAAAGTCTAGATTGATGTTGATACGGATAAGAATATTCATTAAGATAGCTAATTAAGTGAAAACATTTTTTGTCTTTTTTAGTGAAGAGGACCTAAAGAAACCACAGCTACATCTGGGTAAATATATAACCGGACCTGAGCTTAAAACATTTATGTTGTTATATCCACTTGTGTCTTCATCACTACCTTCGAACGTGCTTGCAGCATGCATGCATATAAGGACAAAAACCACAAACTCGCTGTACGTAGACTTTGTTATTATGCAGCTAATTAAGGTTTCAGATGCCACTTATGGTTTATGATTTTCAACATGTCTTAATGAGAAAAATAATGAATTTTGTTCTAATGAACTTATGACCATTCTTTTCTTTTCTTTTTTCTTTAAATTTTTCCTTCAATTTTAAGGTTGATTATGTATTTGGCCTACAGTATAGTATAGTATAGTCATATAACTGTTTGGCATTATAAAAAATATTATCAATTTTCAATACCATCGAACACAAAAAATGATTTTGAGTTAATTTCAAATGAAGCCAATAAACATTGAAAAATTAATTTTTTTCATCCGTGTAAAACAATAATTTCACCAGGTTTTACAACTGAGTAATTCCCCACACTTTGACATTCACCGTTTCCAAAGATTATATTTTAATGATGTGGCAACAATATTTTACTTGCTATTAGATATAGTAGTTATCAATGGTTTGGAAAAGTCTTTTTTTGGAATTAAAGATTTGAGGTTGATGGAACATTCTTATTTTTATTGAACTTGTGCTCAGTCTTTTATATACATATATATATATATATATATATATATATAACAATTGTGAACCCTTATCTCTCCATAAATCGTATCTCAACCAGCAACCCAACCATGGAACTTTTGTTCCTCTTTGGTCAAGCTTTTGTGCCTCGATGACTGCCGTTGAAAACTGTTAAGTTAGTATGTGAAATTGTTCAAAAATTAAAACCATGATTGAATATACTGCTTTGTCGTTTATTCATAAGCATAAAAAGAAAATTGATTTTATATGCAAGACTTGAGGCAGCTTGTAAGAATTAAAGAATAGTAGCTATCTTACCAGTGATTAAAACGGTTGAACAAGTCTTAAAACGTGCGGAGGTGTGGGAAGAACCAATTTTGGTCAATTAAGAAATGTCGTGAGAGTTGGACCCTGTTTAACCTTTTTGATAAATTTGAAAGAACATATTTATTTACTACCATAATACAAAGTTCTTGTGAGGTAAAAGAAATAACCAGAATTTAAGTCTTTAAGAGAGAATTTTGCACCTATATTGAGGAAAACCTTTTTTTACATGGGACCAACATTCAACTCTTTTAAAAAATAAATAAATAAAATTATTGTCACAAGTGAGAATAAAGATATATCAACATCGATTCTCCAAATAAATTTCTTTTATGTATATTTAAACAAAGTTGATAACTTTTTATCTATTATATTGATGAGTTATGACTAACCCTAATATTAGAAAAATTAATATGTTATATATTTTACAATGTGCACGTACATATGAGAGCTCATTAATATGTTGTGGTCATATTAGTTATTGGGCATTGGCAAAATATTGTTTTTATTGGATTGATGATCAATATAAACCCTTAATATTGGACAAAACTATAGCTAAACTCAACCAGAGTCATCTTGAAAGCAAAGCCAAGAAAGGAACTTGCCTCTGTTGTATGTGTTGGTAAAAATCTAGTTTTGTATCTCTTACAAAACACACAGCGGAAGCAACAAACAATGATCTATTTCATTCATGATTGACAACATGCACTATGTAAATTTCAAAATTTAAGAACAAGATAGCGTACCTTGATGTGGAGAAATTCAAAACAAAGATCAGAAGCACTTGGGAAAACTTTTAATCTTTACTCCAATTCCACTTTACGCCCAAGAGGTGTGGCCTCTCAATCAGTTTTCAAAGGGAGAATGAAAGTGTGTCTCACACTCTTTCTTTTCTCTACGATAAAATCGCATTTAAAAAATTCTGTATGTTTCTCCCTTTATAACTAACTGATTATCTAATTGGGCCGGCCTATTGGACCTTTCCAATTAGGCTTTAATGTGTGGCTTGAAATGGGACTAAAAGGGACCAATAAGACACCAGCTCCAATGGGCCTTGGGCTTTTCCGTCAACTCTTGACAAGTCTAAAGTTACCATTAATTATATTTAATACTAGTATATAAATATAATTGCACTCTAGGTCTTATTAATAAATTATATCCCAAGACTTTATTTTACATGCAACCCCTTCATAAAATATTCGTAGTAATATAAAGTCATAAATATAGACTGCCACTTTGTAAATTACTACATCTTATCCTTGAGTACTCGGTTTAATCATTTAAAGTTATTCATCATATATTTATGAAATCTAATTTCATAAATATATACTTTAGTAATTTCTTACCAAAGTGGTTAGGTCTAACTCTCTGAATAACTGAACCCATTAAACTTATCTCAAGGGAATATTTTGTATCTCCATTAAGAGACTATGAATTCCATCTTAAGAATATATGTTCCATCAACACTAAATGTGGTTGCTCAACATACTGAGGTTTTGACCGTTACTTTAGATATCACTCCTGATATATCAAAGCAACCTACATCTCATAATCAGGTCCATTATTCTCTCAGGATTAAGAGTTCATGCAAATAAAAGTCGTGAGATTTATTATTCATTTGACAGTCGTTAGGAGAATAATAAATCTCACAGCGGTCCAGTTCAATATGTCTTAACTCTTAAAACATATCAACATATCAACTAGAAGTCACCACTTCCATGATCAAGACAAATCATCTTAGTTGATACATTATAATCTTCGCAGATGAAATGCCCAATTTCATCACCGACTACGAACATAAATTCTGAGTTTACAAAGGACTTGTGATTTATATCTTCTGTGACTAAATCACATAAATCACATACTATGCATCTCATGGACTATATGATAATGTCCAAATATTCATGTTACCATTATTTTAAATAAAAATAAACAACTTTATTAAACACAACATTAAGTCATACATAATGTCATACATAGCATCATACAATAGGATTTAAGGGCACACATCCTAACAGTATGTTGAATGTGCATGTGCGAATATATAGATATTCTCAAGGTGTCAAAGGTACGTAAATAAAATGTTATTTTTCTTATAATTAATTGTGCTCTAGTCACAAAACTAAAAAAATAAATAAATAAATTGTACCTCCTGTCATCATCCGGCAATCAAACCATGGAACTTTTGTTTCTCATTGATGAAGATTTTGTTCCTCTTTTGATAGCAAAAATTTTTAACCTTCGATAAATCCTTTAAAAATTCTCCATGGTTGATATTAAAAACTTAAAGAAGCATGTACACAGATACAACACAACACAAGACACAACAAAGTGCTCATATGTAATTCTTGAAAAATTAGAGGCTTGTTTGGTACTGTTATTTAAACAACAGTTTTCAATGTTTAAATACCATAACATGTATTTTCACAATACTTTTTTACCTACACGTATTTCTACAACACTTAAACAACAATTAATACTAAAAATCTCCTACCAAATGAACCATATAGGTCACAAATTCGACAAACACATTAAAGTGTCCTTGATAAGTCCAACACGAACACATGTTGAACACAAACGTATTTTAAAGTGACAGTGATTTTTGTTGAAAACTATTAAGACCGAATGTAGAATTTGTTTAAACCATGACTAAAATACATTGCTTTGTCCCCATACCCCGTGAGCATTAAAAGAAAACTGATTTTATATGAAAGGGTGCCTATTTTTGGTATGTGGGACCCATGTCATTTTTCTTTTAATAAAAAAAATCTATTGTTTCTTATGAGATGGTGGTAGGGGCGCTCACAAAACCGCTCAAACCACACGATTGCATTCAAACCGACCAAAATTGCCCGCAAAATGAAGTAACTGCACTACATTGCATGAAGTAACCGCACTGCACCCACATATATTTATCTATTTTATATTAATAATTTAATAATATATGAAGTAAGTGGTCAGCCTCGTATTAGTGCATTTCAATTTCATGTTAAAACGACTTCATTTTGGTTAAATACAAAATCAAAAGTTCAAAACACCATTCACTTCTTCATCTCACACTCACTCTCACAAAATCAAAAGTTCAAAATTTTAATATTATTATTTTTGTTTTCTATACACTAAACATTTGTGGTACTTTTAGTTTACTTTCAATCTGTCATGGATTTTTTTTTTTTTTTTTTGTCTTGTATATATTTGTGTTACTTTTTTTTACACATGTTATATTTTTCAAAAAAAAAAAAAACTTACTATCATATTGTCATGATTATTAATAGTAAATTAGAAATTGGCCATGACATCTTAAAAAATATACCATTCTAAAATCGACCAACATTACACAAAAATGCACGACAAACACCCCTAGGTGAGAGTAAAGGATATTTAAAACATTGGTTCTTCAATTAAAGAATATCAAACAATACTACTGAGTTATAAAACTTTTAACTAACATTGTCCGATGGAACCAATTTTGAACCTCTTTTTAATTAGAAGTAAGAGAACACAAGAGAGCTAATTCGCCAAAATGTGCGGGTTATAAAAGGTAGACCTAGCAAATGGATTGGGTTAATTGGGTTTGAGTTTGACCCAATTGGTTTTAACTTAGAAACCAGTTGTTCTAAACAGGTTGTAAAAATGTGATCCTTACTTAGTCTTTTTAGAGTCATAATATGACTTGTATTTTAACGTGCAAAAAATAGCAATAAAAAACGAAAATAAAACTCGTTGATATTTTCTTTGTATTCTTTTCCCAAAAAAAAAAAAAAAAAAAACTCAAATATAAAAATTAAATAATACATAAAATTTCAAGTTTATGTCTGTAGAAGACTAAATTTCTTAGTTCGAAATAAATCAAACAAGTAAAATAATTTCTCAAATGCGAATTTGTATTGATGAATGCGTGGTACAATTCTCTGTAATTACAAAGAGTGGTTCCCTTATTCGATCTCCTTGAAAGATTTGTGGTATGATTTTGATTCGAATACAAAATATCCTTCAATTTGGCTGAAGGATGGATCGAAGACGTTTGAAACGAAATTACAATGAATTTCTTGCTATGAGGTTATTAGAAATTTTTTGTTCTTCACATTCTTCATGTTCTTCGTGTGTTCTTCGTCTTTGAAAGTTTGTGGTGGAAGTTCGTTGGGGCTTTAAAGATTTGAATCCTTAGAGCTTCACTGATTTATGGTTTATGAGATTTCTGGAGGCTAGTGAAGTTTCAATACTTCCAAATGCTTCTTTGATGCTAGTTGAGCTTTAGATAGCTTGGTGTCTCCAAATGCCTTAGGAAGACTTCTATTTATAGGAGTTTGGTGGTAGGTGAGCGACACATGGCAGAGTCTGATTGGTGACACATGTCACAGCTTGATTGGTCTGTTTGTGTCGTCGCTTACACGCGCCTAATTGCTTGGGTCATCGTTTACACGCACCGACTTGCTTGCATCATTGCTTACACACGCCTACATGTGATTAGTATTTTGCATGCTTTTCATGTTCTTACCGTAATGGAATTTGGCAAATTTCCAGTAGCAATATATGATGCTTTGTAATTAGCCATACTTTGTGGACTTGGTGACATGACGTGTCAGTTTGTGATAGGCCAGGAATTTTCCCTCTCTACAATGTTGCCCAAAGTTCATTAAAATGAAGCCATTAAAACTTGACCCATTTAAGAGAGAACCCAAGAGTAAATGTGGGAATAACAAAACTCACAAAAAAGATAGGAAAAAAAAAAAAAAAGAAGAAGAAGAAGAAGAAGAAGAAGCAAGAAGTAAATGTGTGAATCAT
Organism: Castanopsis chinensis; assembly: GCA_032878915.1. Taxonomy (NCBI): domain Eukaryota; kingdom Viridiplantae; phylum Streptophyta; class Magnoliopsida; order Fagales; family Fagaceae; genus Castanopsis; species Castanopsis chinensis. Next base: position 876,583 of record JAVQMG010000098.1, on the reverse strand, counting down.
ATTTACACAAAGTTAAAAAATCAAAACAAGCAATAAAAAATCAATTTGAATAAAAGGTGAACTCGCATGAAGTGCAAGTCAAGTAGTACTCAACCAATCTTGCACCAAACCCGACTTGTCGTTTCGACTGGTGCACCCACCTTTAATGGGTCCAAAAAACCTCTAACGATATGCATATTTTTACTTCAGGGTTGGGCAGGTTATCAGGTTCGAGCAAGTAATAATTATTGGGTCTATGTCTAATTTTCCACATAGAGTAAAAAAAAAAAAAAAAGGAGGTACTTGACCTAGGAAACGTGTAGCCTTGTAATTAGCACCACTTCTTTGGAATAGGGTCAAATAAATGATGTTGGATTTTTGCGTACCACAAAGAAAATATATTTGAAAAAAATCTAAAGGAAAGCCTTCAAATTTTCCTCTTTTCTCAAGTACCTACAATCAATCTAAAGTTATAAAATTGATAATTTTTTTCTTTTAGTTGTCAAAAAAAAAAAGCCTCGTTGTGTTATGGGTTGGCATTTGGCCCAAGATAGCTCAACGGTATAAAAAACATGAATGCGAGTAATAGTATGCTCAGTTATGCGTTGGTGGTATTCTTGGACTTACTCAAATTGTAACCTTTGAGAGTGGTGCAATGATTACACATGTGAGTTCCCTTTTTTTCGTATCTCAACAATTTGAGAACTTGCTTTTTAGAGCATTCGCATCCGATTTTTACAAAAAAATTCATTTTACCATTTTAAAAGTTATTTTATCATTTATATCATACCATTTTACAACATACCCAACATTTCAATTTTTATTTTCCTATACAATACATTAAAATAATATATGTACCTAATAAAATATATAACCCAAAAGTGATTGTGAGAGAGAGAGAGAGAAAGGTGATTCAGGGAGAGAGAGAGAGAGAGAGAGGAGAAATTAATAAAATATGGAGTTTAAGTTTTACAAGTTATTACAGTACCATCTTATATGTAAGACGGTCCTGTAGTACTGTTGCAAAATTGTTTGCAATTACATAAAGCATGTTTTTTACATTTTGATGGTAAAATATCTCAACATATGCAATATGGAAGTGCAGGTGTTAATGCTCAGTAGAGTGGCAAATAAATAACTATTTAAACTTTTGGTTTGCTTTAAGATGATTTCTTCAACATAATATGTCCAGGAATCTTGTCTCAAGTCATGAGTCACGAAAATTAGTACTACTCTTATTGTCCTGGGCATTCAGCGAGTCAGCAGACATAGGCCACATTTTGGACGAAGTGCTGCAACCAAAGACAAGGACGGAAGTCTCCTAATGCTTTTTATCATTTTAAAAAAAATTACGAACGAAATATGATAGTGAATGACTTCTTTATCTCAGCGTTATCATAATAATATTTTACTCACTAAGTTCAAAGAATCGGTGAGTCAGAACTGTTATCGCAATCCTATAGCTACTAAAGCTTGTAGTGAATCCAACAACATTTATCTAGTGCCCATTTAATTTAGTCATTTCTGTTTTTTGCTTTTACAATGCTTGTGAGATTTAAATAAATAAATGGTTTTTGTTTAACTCTATTATGTGTTTTGGCTTCTTTAAAAAAAAAAATTGTATTATTATACAAGAACAACAGATATAGGCTGAGGAAATTATGTATCATATCTGCATTTTCCTTGTTCAAAATTTCAAATAGTTTCATGAGGTATGATTATGAAGGGATAAATAATCCTCTTTTTTAATTATTTTAATTTTTAAAGGAGTTGGCTCTTGCAATTGTTCAGCATCTAATCATAAGCCTGAAAAATTACAAGTTCAATGCCATATACCATTCTAATTTTAACGCTTTGACCTGTTGTTAATTTTGTTCTTCTATATCAAAAAAAAAAAAAAAAACATTGTTCTTCAGAGAACAGCGGGCCTTTTCAAGCTATGCATTATGGGCTTCAAGAGTTTGAGCAGACGCGCCTACTCTCATTCATAGGCTTGTCTTTTGAATAATCTTTTAAAGACTTTTTTTTTTTTTTTTTAAGAAACCTCTTATGAAGACTGTGGAGGGTCTGAAGACCGAAGAGGATTGGGCCCATGGAGTTGCTTCCATAAACCAGCCTGAAGGGGAGAATAAGCTCTCGAAATTCCGCCAACCCAAGGATGGAAGTATAAGTAGGGCAATTAGTACCTTATAAAGGCCTGGGGAGAGGGGAAAGAACTGTAATAGGTACAAATATGTGAAGGGAAGTTTCTTGAAAGATATACCTCTCACCTCCACATAGAATGTCCTACACCAACTATATCAACTGCAGTAATGTGAAAATGATATCTGAACAGTAACTTCACAACTAACAGCCCCTTCTACCACCTTCAAAAGAGTCTTGATGGAACAAGAATCCTAAGAAATGCTTTGAGGCATACCAGTGGAGGGCTAAAATGTAAGGAAAAATGGTATAAAAGGAAGGGAACCTCCCAGAAACAAGGGGATGAACATTTTTCTTCAAGAAGTAGAAAATAAGAAAGTGAATAGTGTATTATTTAGTGAAAAACTTGTATCAACCATATATAATAAACCAAACCTCAGACTTACCTGAGGAGAGCGTTATTTTCAATTATTACTTGAATTTCATTTCTTTGTCACCCTAGTCTCTTCGGCCATACACCAGAACTTGGTTTAGAATTGCACTTAAAATATTCTTCCACTCTCTAAAGAAAATTCTATTGTTTGGGTTTGGTCTAAGGGACAAGGTACCACTGTTCTTAGTAGGTTTGGGCCTTTATTTTGGACATAAAGAATACAAGAATAAAATCATCTCGAGTGTTCTTCAACTCTGCCTCCAAGTTCCAATCCAAATTTTTCTCCCTCTTCAATCATGTTTCTTCTCCCTTTTTTTAATTACAGCAAAAACAGAAATTTTTTGTTACTCTTTTTCTTTAGATATCAGCAAGAACAAAATCTTTCCCTTCTCTTTTAATGGCATAATTCTTCTCTCTTTCAGAGCAGTATCTATTGGAGAGATGTATGACGAGAAACTATCACATAGAGAGAGAATGGCATGCATTGGAGAGAAGCAAAAATGAAAAGATAAAAAACAATGGAGACAGAATCAATCCACTAGTTTGTAAATACCGTAATCTATCCAAGGCCCACCTTACCCTCTGTAGTTTTCTAGGACTGGATTCTGCAAGTAGTGCTACTCCTATGAAATGGTTAAACCCCTTGCTTCCATAAGAAAGCACGGAAAGATCACAAAAAAGGCCCACGCTTCCTCTTGTTTATGAGATAGGAGAATGAATCACACAACTAACATGACCTTTATCAATAAGAGTATTCTGCTTTAAAGAAGTCAGCCTCCACTATTGATGTAAAACCAAAATAAAAATCAAATTGAACAAGGGAATTTATATTTGATGTTAAATGCTCCAAAGTTGCATAAATGGCATTACAATGAGGATGGGTTCTGTCTTCTACAGAGAACACATGAACGTTGCTGTCCAACTCAATCCAACTACACCCAGGAGCCTTTCTCATGCCTAAGCTCCTTAATCTCTTCCTCACATTCATCTTCTCTCCCCATTTGCCCAAATATCGAATGCATGTTAGACAGAATAACATGGGCAGATACTGCCTTAGGATCCAAATTAAAGATCTTCTCAGCCACACTCCCAATCAACTCCATTTTTGTCCAGAACCACCAGGCACTAAGTAAAGCTCCCCAGACAACCCCATCTGCTTCAATAGGCATTGCTTTTATGAACTCCTCAGCTTCTTATAGATAGCCTGAACGGCCAAGAAGATCCACCACACATGCATAGTGTTCAAAGTTGGTGCAACTCCATAACATTTTTGCATTAAGTGGAAAAATTTCATCCCTTCATCAACTAGACCAGCACGACCACAAGCAGACAGAATCCCCATGAAGGTAGCTCCATTGGGAACAACTCCTTGCTTTAACATTTCCTCAAAGAGTAAAATTGCTTTGGAGCCAAGCCCACGATGTGCATATCCATTGAGCTGTCCACGCTGTCCACGCTGCCACATTGGGTGAAGAGACGCTACTAAATGATTTTTGTGCATTGGGGATGCTCTCACATTTGGAGTACATATCTACAAGAGATGTTCCAACATAAGCATTTGATTCAAATGGCGTTTTGATCACATGGGCATGAAGTAATTCTCCTAGTTGAAGAGATCCAAGGCATGTACAGGCATGAAAAAGAGCAGAAAAAGTTGATCTAGTATGGTCTATTGACAATCTGTGCATGGTCACATATAGTTTGAATGCATCTCATGTTGATGATTTTGAATATAACCTGACATCATTGAATTCCATGTCACTGGGTTTCTTTCCCCTTTTGTTTCTTCAAACAGCTTCAAAGCTTTATCAATTTCTCCATTCCTAGAATACACAGAAATCATGGTATTCAAAGAAACTATAGTTTTTTCCTTCGTTCTATTAAACAGTTTTTCAGATTCCTCGACTTGGCCACTCATTGCATAACCTTTAATCATCAAATAATATGATACTAGACTCTTTTCAACTAGCCTACCAAAAATAAACTCAGCATCTACAGTCCTACCCATAAATATGAGCCCTCTAATAAGTGAATTTGAAACATTTAAACCTGGGTTTCCCATCCAATCATAAACTCTCTTGGCCTCATCAATAGCTTCACAATCACAATAGAATTCAATTAATGCACTAACAATCGAGTGATCAAATCCAAACCCATATTTTATCGAAAGCCCATGAGCAATCCTCCCTTCTCTTAGACTTCCTAGTCTTCCACAAGCCCTTATAACACAATCCAAAGTAAACTCATTAGGCTCCAACTCACCACTCCCCCTCATCCTCCTAAACAACTCTAAAGCCCATTCACACTCATCCTCGCTCCTCGCATACCCAGAAATCAACGTAGTCCATGCCACAACATCCCTAGATGGCATCTTATTAAACACATCCAAAGCCTCACTAATCAAGTTACATTTCACATACCCCACCAGCATCAAACTCCACAACAACTCATTTTCACCATGCAACTCATCAAACACCCACTTTGCTCCTTCAATATCAATACAACTTGCGTAAAGGTACAACAATGCACTACCCACAAGCTCAAATCTCTCAAACCCAGATTTCAAAACTAGACAATGTAGCTCTTCTCCCTCACAAACTGACCAGGAACGCGCACATACACTTACCGTAGTCGAAAAAGTGGTCTCATTGAGCTTTATATTACTACAGTGCATAATGGAAGTTAGTTTCAGAGCTTCATAGTATTGCCACCATTTGGAGTAACCTGATATCATGGTGTTCCATGAGACAACAGTTCGTCTAGGCATTTCACCGAGCAGGTTCCGAGCAAAGTCGAGCTGGCCATTTTTGGAGTACTTAGTTATAGAAATGTTGGTAGAAACTATGTAGTTGTAAGGGGCTTGTGGAGATTGACAAAGGGTTGCGAAGAACTTGAAACTCTTCCTCCAGAGACTCCGCTTCTAGTTTCCTAGAAATGAATGCTTCAGTAACATTAAGTGCGCTTGTCACCTTGTCGGCATATGCATCGGCGAAAGAAACAGAGAGCTCAATCGCATCGTTTTCCCTGATTGAAAGAAGTTCAGGAAAATCATTTACTCATTGATTTACGTCTTTTCCCACTAAAACGTGCTACTTTCATTCTTCACTTCACACGGACATGAAAAATTTTAGTTATGGTATTATGAGTTAGCAATGTGGGCAAATCTCGATTTTAATTTGTTAAATTTGTGCGACATTTTTATTATATTATGTATCACTCACCCACTGCCCCAAGCACACTATTACCCAATGGACCAATAATTATAACTTTACTCACAAATCACAACTCACATCTCACTTTCTCAAACACTCAACAGTTGCAAAAACAAAAAACAGTCTCGGATACTCCCAAACACAGTCACAGATTTACAGATGACAGATTCACAAACATTATAAACGTATGGAGTGGAGAGAGAGAGAGAGAGAGAGAGAAATCATATCAAAATCATTGTTAAGTTATGAGGCTGCAGCAGCCAGTATCGGAAGTTGGGTGGGCGGATCAAGCCACCGGCGGCGACTGGAGGCGTGCGTGATGCGTGGGTCAGTGGTGGCGCGACAGGTCGCCAAGTCTTTCTTCTCGCATGGATTGTGTTTGTTGGGTACTCAATTCTGCTGGAGGACCATGTCATTCATGTGTTTCTCGACTTGGTTCAAAAGGCCCAAGTGATCAACACGAACTGATTTAACCGACTGCACCATTACCAATGTTACAACTGCTGACCGAAAGCGGTCGGGCCAGGGCCCAACCCAGTGCTGAGTGTGGTCTTGGAATTAGGCCGACAGTTCCATGCGGTTTGGTGCAAAAATGGTCAATTCTACTGATTGCCCCAAAACATGTAGACCCTGCCTGTTATTGTTGGACAACAAAAGACACTTTGTTATTATCTCCACTAAAAAATAAATTGATTATAGTAGGAGAATAAGCTAGTAGCTCCAAATTAAATGGTGAAACTTACTAACATTTCAAGACTAGTTCATTTTATGATTCACATTTTGTTTTACAAATCTAAAAATGATATGGCAATATGTATATTGCTAGATCTAAAAATATTTAAAAAAAATTGAACCATATAATAGATAGAAGTTGAAATGGGGAGGATCGTATTCCCATTGTCCTTGGTGCCCATTTCTCATATTTCCCAATCAAATTTAATTGTGAGGTAGTATTGCCTCATAAATAATAGAACAAAGTTTAATTACAAACTTGGTTGTAGTCAATGGCTACAACTTCACCCAAAATCTTTTTATTGAATGTGAATTTCGACAAATTCCCCATAGAACAATATTTTCTTTTTATATTCTCTATACTTGCAAAATTTTCAAAAAAAAAAATCAAAGATTAATAATTATGTTGTCAATCAAATATTTAAATTTCAAGTGTTTTTAGTCTAAAATAAGGCATGAAAATAAGTTTATGGATCCAACAGTAAATAATATCTAATTGCCACACAATTAGACATGTTTGTTAAGAACATAAAAAACATACAATCTAACAATTAGGATCTCGTTTGGTAACGGTATTTTAAACAATGAAAACTGTTGTTTAAACATAATAACATGTATTTCCACAAAACTTAAACAACATTACTAAAAATCTCTTACACAACGGGCAATGAGCCCTAGATTTTTAAGATATGTAGTCATGTTAGTTTTTTAGTAGGGATTGTAGCTATGGACTATAACCAAATTTATAGCTAAGCTTTGTCCTAAATAATATAGTTGAATTTACTTGTTGCTACGGAAAAATAATATCTCTTGAGGTTTATTGGTTAATGCAGCCACACAATTAAACTTAAATAGGAAACTCAAAGTATACTTTGATTAATTTTGTCATTCATGATTAAGTTACAGCAAATCAATCACATTTCCATTGATCAACTTCTTTTGTTAAAGTAGCTAAAGTTTTGTTTTTGGATCACCACAATTTGAAATTACTTTTTTTTTTATGTTTCTAAAAGCCCAATGATCATGGCAGGAAATTAATTCCCTCGACTTCAAAAGAAATTATTGATAAACCCCAAAATCCATAACCCCATTTTGTTTTTACTCAAATCAGCAATCTCCAAGCATTGAAGTGAATGACCAAGAATGAATTTAATGTAGCTCAACCAACTGACTTGTAGCAGTAATAGGGCCACCTCAACATAATTTGGGACCTAAAAGGAGGGGTGGCAATTCATGTTTACATGCCGGGTTTGTGTCGTGTTAATTCATAAATATTCGACTATATAGGTCAATACTAATCTGACATATTTATTAAACGGGTTAAGATTTATCAACCCTAACACAATCCATTTATTAAACAGATCAATCATGTTAACCTATTTATCAGATTTTATCAAAATAAAATAAAATTATGAAAAAACAAACAAATAAATATTTTTAATATAAAATTCAGAACTAACGAGTAATTGTATCACAAATAATCATTTACAACTAAAGTATATCCCAATATCACAAATAATCAATCCCAATATGTCAAAGAAAATAAACGACAACAACTAATAAGTTTACATACCTAAAGTTTGAAGGGTATATTGGTAAAATGTTATTTAATTAAACGGGTAAGACGAGTCAATGGGTTCTATATGTTGAACACTAGCCCTACCCATTTATTAAACGGATTAGTTATGTCAACCCAAATATGAAACGAACCACATTAAGCCTCAACCTATAACCTGCTGATTTCATGTCGTATTGTGTCATGTCATGTCAGGTTTACAGATCTTGTCCAATTTTGTCACCCCTACCTAAAAGTGAAAATTTTATATGGAACCTTTTATATGTAAATATTAAATAAATAAATATATTTAATACTAATTAAATTAAGACTAATTTGATGGATTAAATATAGAAATTGATGAAAACTATTAAATATCATAGTTGAAGCATATATTTTTAAAAGGAAGCTTACTTTAACTTGGATATATTACTATGCATATTTTAGGGAAAATATAATCTAAATTTTAATTTTATATCTTCTTTTAAAGAGGAAAAGATAGATTGTTTCTCACAAAAAAAAAAAAAAAAAAAAGGAAGAGATTGATAGATATTATTTAGTGTATAGCTTTGTATGATATTAGTTTACAAAAATTAAAGTCTCAAACTATTAAGGGAGATTAGTCATCATTGATGATTTGACACATTTGCAACATTTTTTTTTTTTTGGAAACATTTTAGAGTTTCAATTGGGTTAAATTTCAATTGGTCTCCTATTTTGGAAGTCTTGTTAGAAATGAAAAAGAAAAATACTAAATATACTACAAAATGTTCATAATATGATATGATAATAACTGTGATTGACAAACTTCAACAACCTAATTAATGAGTGTTTAAAATTACTTTTTTTATGTGATTAATGATATGTCAGTTCGTAAGCTTATAGTGAAATTTGTGGTATCCTTAGCATCACTCATAAAAAATAAAAATAAAAATTTTAAAAATGTTCAATCATTTATAAAACTTTAGGTCTTTTATAGAGGGAGATGAGGTCTTTTTTCCTAGGGATTTTTTTTTTTTTTTTAGTAGTTGTGGGGCCTTAGGCCAGCCCTAAGCAACAGAAAAACCAACTCTAATCCATTCTAGCAAAACATTCCTCTAGTCAATAGTAATCAAAAGGCTAGAAGTCATTCCAATGCCCCTAAAGTCAATGTAAGCTGCAAAGACATCCAATCCAAAGGGAAAATAGTTTCATTCACTATTAACAACAAAGTAAACTGGAGTTTGAAAAAAAAAAGTTTTTTTTTTCCCTAACGAATGAGCAATTTTAAAAGTAATGCTAAAGACAAAACACTTTCACAACAAAATCTAGGTGGTAAATTGTTAAAGATATATAATAAAAAAAAGTGTTATGAATCTAGTGGTTCCTAATGGTGATGGATAGAAATTGTAGCAAAATTGACTTAATTCGAGGTAATTACCTTCCATTGAGAAATATTGAGAGAGACAGAGACAGAGACAGAGACAGAGAGAAAATGCACTAAGCAATCAATTGGATTATTCTTCAATGATATCTATGTTGAATTACAATCATTTATTTATAAGAAATTAGCTTTAATCTCATTGGCCCACGTAACTTAAGATAATGGAGTTGATGCCCATTTTTGACAAAAAGCCCAATGGCAAAAGAAGCCCAACAATAGGGAAAGGTGAGAGAAAAAGGGAAATGGAAGAGGTAAAGCAAAGCAAATGGGATGTGGAAGCTCTAGAAAAGAGGTAATAAACCCAATATGCCAACATGGCAAAAGAGGTAATAAACCCAATGCGCCAACATGGCAAGAATGACAGCCAGTAGGCCCATAAGCACAACAAGAGGTAAAAACAAAGCAAATGAGCCATGAAAGCCCAAAATAAAAGGTAATAAACCTAATGAGCCAACATGGTAGGAATGATAGTCAGCACGCCCATGGGCATAACAAGAGGTAAAAGCAAAGCAATGGGTCGTGGAAACCCAACAAAAGAGGTAATAAATTCAATAGGCAATAAATTCAATAGGCCAACATGTCAAGAATGACAACCAGCAGGCTTATGGGCCCAACAAGAGGTAAAAGTAAAGTAAATGGGTCATGGAAGTCCAAAGGAAAAGGTAATAAATCCAATGGGTTAACAAGGCAAGCCCATAGGCATGGTAGGAAAAGGAACAACAGAAATGGAAGCCCAACAAGCTGGACGAGCAGGGGCTTCTACCAAGATAATGCCCAAGCCCACAAAGAGAATAAAGGGAGGCATTGCTAACCCAAGAACCCACGATCTTCACGCTGTGGAGATAAGTATGAACACACAACAGAATGAGACAAGACAAGAACGGCAGAATTGGCATGGGAGTAAAAAAAGACAAACATGAAGGATAGAGGAACTCACACAAGGGCCGAAGCACCACCTACTTGCACCCAGCCAATATAGGAGAGGTGGGTCTTTGGTCAAGGGATTCAGAGGGCATGGTTTGAGGGTAGGGAGAAAATAAGGTCTATTTTGGGGTTCCTGTTAAGGCTTCTTTTGGGGAAAATGTCTTATTAGGATGACATTTTACCCAAAAGAGGTAAGAAAAGTGCTGAGGCCACTTGATGCATGCCATAGGGGTAAGTAGAGAAAGAGCCTCCATTTCCTATACATTTGGGTAAGGCAAAGAAGTGCAGGGGGAGAAACAAAATAAAGAGTTTTTTCTAAAATTGAAGAGTAGTGCAGTAAGCACATCCTGAGCAAAGGTAGTGGCCAAGCAACCAACGGGTTAGTTGGCAATCTTGGACAAATGCTCACAAGAAATCAAAAACTGTTGGTGAAGCCTTAGAGACAAAAGGGAGAAATCTCATGGAATGAAGCAATATAAAAAGAAAGGGAGGTAGCTATAAACAAGGGAGGAACCCACAGAAGGGAGAGTAAGAAGAAAACTAAGAATCAGAGAACAAAAGAAAAGAAATCAAAGTGGTAAAAGAAGAAAGGAAGAGAGGAAATATGGTAAAAATAGAGGCATGCATCAGTAAACCATCTTTTCTCTCCCTCTTGACATTCTCACCCTCTGAAACTCTGTGAATCAGAACCTAAAACCATTTAGGCCTTTTCTCTAGCATGAGTGACTTCAATGGCAAAGTTGGTTCCCTTCTTGGACTCGTTCCTGCTGAATGACTTAGCCCAGGATTGGAGAGCAAGCTAAGGCTACCATACTTGCTTGGAATCATAGTTATTCCCTCGCTACGACATATTTTAGCTTATTTGATATTCCCGCTGTTATTCATTTTGCTACAGTGTTTCAAGTTATTCATTATTTTGTTGTGACATCCTTACTTTGTTTGTTGTATCAGTTGTTCTACTATATTATCTTTTACTTTATTGTGAAATTAGTTGTCCTGCGGTAGTTTCTTCTATTATACATATTATAAAAGTCGCCCTGCTGTCATATCTTTCATTGTGTTCATTATAACAGTTATTCCACGCTGTCTAAGTATTGGGCATGCCTGGCTTGCACACAAGCTAGCTTGCAATGTAACCCCCCAGGACAAGTCCCAACTCCCTTACCCACTAACTCTCAGGCCTTAGTGTAGCAAACAGACTTTGGCCCATTAACGTGAAAAGGCCCCCTCAATTGACTAGTTAATTCAACATGTACTCTATGAATTAAATCATGTGGTAATCTAGTCTCTAGATCACCCCCTCTAGGATCCGACCAACTCGGGGTGGTAGTTGGTTCTGATACCAAAATTTAGGAACTCATGGGTATAATTCATTCTTGAAAACCGACTTGCAAGAGGGGTGCCTAAGAGATTTTATATACATGTTTAAGCTTAAATTTAAGCAGCGTGGGACACTAGGATCATAACAATTACAAGGCATATGAAATAATTTGGGGTTCCTATCATTTCCCTCCCCTTCAAAACACTTGCCCACAAGGTATTGTTGTGGTTGTCATCTTCATCAAAAAAAAAAAAAAAATCTTTCAATGAACTACTACCTTAATAATATTTTGATCACCATATTCATGCACTTCTCTTTGACAAGTGGTCACATGTATATGACGGTTTCTTCTTCTTAGATCTTCAACCTTTGCTCAAATTCTTGAGCCTTCAATGGTTCTTCAATTTTCAAACTCTCATTGGTGAATCTCTCTCAAAAAAAATAAATAAATAAAATAATTGGCTAATTAATTCAACATATGCTCTATGAATTAAACCATATGTTAAATGAGGGCTCTCCTTTTTTTTATTTTCATTTCTTTGGCACAATATGCTGACTTGAATTTGCTGATCCGGATTTAATCTCAAGCTTTTGTAAAGGCTTCATGCATGATTTTCTTCTATGATGACATATGCAAATTTTTTATCTTCTTCTTGATTCACGTTCATGCATGATGCATGATTAGCGTCAAAGATGCAAACATATTATTTATCTCGTGTTCTTAGTGAGTATGGTATGAACTGACCTGCATCTTAGCCATATATTAGGTATACCACATGAGATACACGAACAGAGACAGACAGTTAATCTTGACTCTCAATATACTCTTGCTTTTTGTATGGGCTATTTTTTTTTTTTATGCACAATATTTTCTTTCTGCACAATTGGTGATTTTCTTTTAACATGCCCATTTGAGTAGCGAGATTTGGTATATCCATCTCTCTCAAGTGTGTAATTTTTTTATTTTAAAAATACTCACTTGAAATGCGGGATTTAGTTTATCCATCTCTCTCAAGAGTGTAATTCTTTTTCTTTTTTAAATACTTGCTTGAGATGAGGGATTTGGTTTATCCATCTCTCTCAAGGGTGTATATTTCCTTTTTGTTTTGAATTTTTTTTTTTTTTTTGAGCAATTAGTTTTACTAAGAAGTTGAATCACATGTCAAAAAAATTGAGCAATTAGTTTCACTAATAAGTTCATTCACATTGAAAGAGTACTCCTAATTGGTTCATCCTGCAATGATCTCTTGTCCTAATTAATAAAGGTATAATTTCGTACTCACAATATTTGTATGATGTGAAGCAAGTAAAAGAGTCACGCCTACAGTGAGATTTTGATCAACAGGAACAGCTCATGACCATTGTGACAGATTAAGGAGATACATGCCACAATCCCACTTTGGTGAAAATGGGACGACGAGTGATCAAGGTTATGGGCTTCACTTATTTGTCATCTTTCTCTAGATGGATAAATAAAGCCAGTTCATCACCAATATGTGAATCTTCGAAGAAGAACGTTTGGATAAGCTAAAAAAATGTACGCAAAGTCAACATCCACAAGTATTTTTTAAAAGAAAAACATAAAGAAAAATTTACACACTTGAGAAAGATGGATAAACCAAACACCACATCTCAAGTGATTTTTTTTTCTCTCTTTTGAAAGTACTCACTTGAGATGCAGGATTTGGTTTATCCATCGCTCTCAAGTGTGTAAATTTTTTTTTTCTGTTTTTCTTTTTAAGAAAACTTGTGGATGCTGACTTTGCTTCTTTTTTTTAGCCAATCCAAACGTTCTTTTGAAGATTCATGTATTGGTGATGAACCGGCTTTAGAAAGGTAACAAATAAGTGAAGCCCACAACCTTCATCACTCATCCTCATAGTTTCACCAAAGTGGGATTGTGACATATATCCCTCTAATCAGTCACAATGATCACAAGATGCTCTCGTTGATCAAAACTCACTGTAGGCACGACTCTTTTACTTGCTTTACATAATACAAATATTGTGGGTAAGAAATCATACCCTTCTTCGGGACGAGAGATATTTGCAAGACAAAAAAACTGGGAGTACTCCTTCAATGTGAACGAACTTTTTAGTGAAACTAATTGCTCAATTTTTTTTTTTTTTTTTTTTGACATGTGATTGAACTTCTTTATAAAACTAATTGCTAAAAAAATTTCAAAAAAAAAAAAAAAGAAGTATACACCCTAAAGAGAGATGGACAAAACATATACCACATCTCAAGTGAGTGTGAGTATTTAAAAAAAAAAAATTACACCCTTGAGAGAAGGATAAACCAAATCCTACATCTTAAGTGTGTATTTTCAAAAGCAAAAAAAATTACACACTTAAGAGAGATAGATAAACCAAATCCCACATCTCAAATGAGCATGTTCAAAGAAAGCGACGCCACGTACAGCTTAGGATGTTCCCAGGAACCCTGACCTAAAAAAAAAAATTATATATAATAATAATAAAAAAAATTATATTTGCTCTATATTAGGAACACCCTCAATCACAAAATTAGAAACACCCTCAAATTAAATATATATATATATATATATATATATATATTTGTTCTACTTTCAAGCAAAAAAAAAAAAAAAGAAGCCCAAAAAAACAAATTTGAACTAAAATCTGAAAAAATAAATAAATAAAAAATAAAAAATTGTAACAAAGCCAAGCCCACGACAAGCCCATGGCAAGCCCAAGTGCCCAACAGATTACAAACAAACCCACAGATTCTCACTAAAGGCTTTATCACAAAAAGAGAAATCACTAAGCTAACCTAAAGACAGACAGAGGTCACAGAGCAACGCCACTTGTTGAGGCTCATCAAAGCCAACAGACGGGCAAAGATCGGATCGTCATTGTCGCTCGCCCAGTAGGCAGTCGCCCCTCCGCATCGTTGTCGCTCATCAGAGGACTAAGATCGCCAGATCACTAGATCGCTCGCCGACTCATCCGCTCATGCCCAGTTCTGGCCTCCCTACTCGCTGCTCTGGTGCTCCCTCTGACCCTCCCTCAAGGTATTTCATTTTTTGTCTAAGCTAACTTCTCTCAGTTTCTCTTTGTCAATATATAAAATTTTCTTTTTATTAGATTGTGTAATTTATGTCTTGTTGAGGAGTACCCTGGAAAAAATTCTTAGAGTCACCATTGATACAAAAAGAAAATATTGTGCATAAAAAAATATAAAAAAATAAATAAATAAATAAAACTGAAAACAAGAATGTCCCCCTTAAAGGGGTTCTATAATTGAGGTCATGCGAAATTTGACACATTTGTGAAGTCGAAATCTTGTAAAGCTTGGTGCAAAATCTTCAAAGTCAATAAGAATTTAAAGGCTGAATATTGCAAGGGCCGACGAAGGAAGACACAGAAAAAATAAAATAAAATAATTGAGGTCATGCGAAATTTGACACATTTGTGAAGTCAAAATCTTGTAAAGCTTGGTGCAAAATCTTCAAAGTCAATAAGAATTTAAAGGCTGAATATTGCAAGGGTCGACGAAGGAAGACACACACACAAACAAAAAAAAAAAAAGTCAATCAAGGTTGTGCCAATATACAAGTCAGTTCATGTGGTGTATAACAGCCCATACAAAAAGCAAAAGTTGGTTGAGATTTAAAATTGACTCTATGTCTGTGCTTGTGTATCTCTTGTGGTATACAGATGCAGGTCAGTTCATACCATTCTCACTAAGAACATAATGATAAATAATATGTTTGCATCTTTGAGGCTGTTAAATATTAGCATTGATGCGTCATATTGAATAAACTATTATAGATGTCGAAAGCGAAAGCATTAAGTGTAGAACATAATAACACACAAGGATTACGTAGTTCAGCCTAACGGCCTACGTCCACAGAGGAAACTCTAAAGCGCTACATCAATAATATATTAGAGTGTAATACAAATCATGTGTTACAATAAATCATAAAATGTGTATATATAGTAAACTAAACCCTAGACTAATAGACTTCTAATATATCTCTAACACCCCCTCTCAAATTCAAGGTGGAAACTTGATGAAACCTTTAGATTTGATAAGGTTGAGAAAATCCGTTGAATAAAGTTTGGCTCTGTGACGGTGATTTGAGGAAGGCAATGGTCTTGCAGTGTTGATGCAAGGTCGGCTCAATAAAATTTGGGGCCTAAGGCAGAAATTTTATATGAAGCCTTTTTATATATAAACATTAATTAAATAAATTTATATAATACTAATTAAATTAAGACTAATTTGATGTAAATACAGAAATTGATGAATAATAATAATTTTGGGCCTTTACAAATGGAGATGGGGTATTTTTTTAATAAATAATAATAAAAAAAAGTACTAATTATTTAAAAAATGTTATATTTTTATAAAATTTTGGGCCTTTACAAATAGAGATGGGGCCTTTTTTTAGTAGGGAATTTTTTTTTTTTTTGTTGTTGTGGGGCCTTAGGCCTAGGCCTAAGTTGCCTATGCCTTGAGCCGGCACTGTGTTGATGCAACTTCTATCGGTGGCATGACTATACCAGAGAGATTTGACGGCAACAGTAGGAAGCCAAAGAAGATAAACGCAGCAAAGAAACACCGAAGAAGACAAAACTTGCTCTTAATACACCGTAAAGACAGAAAACTATGATCATAGGAAGGTGGTTCTAATACCATATTAAATATTAGCATTGATACACTATGTTGAATATGTTATTATGGATGTCGGAAGCAAAAGCATAAAGTGTAGAACACAATAACACACGAGGATTACGTGGTTCAGCCTAACAGCCTATGTCCACGGAGAAAACCCTAAAGAGCTACATCAATACTATATTAGAGTGTAGTACAAATCTTGTGTTACAATAAACTATTACATGTGTATATATAGTAGACTAAACCTTAGACTAATAGGCTTCTAGTACAAGTAGAAGACTTGACTTGCACACAAAGTAAAATTAGGCTTGGACTTTTACTAATGGGCTAATATATCTCTAATAAAGGCTAATCATGCATGAACGTTAATCAAGAAGAAGATAAGAAATTCGCATGTCATTATAGAAGAAAAGCATGCATGAAGCCTTTACGAAAAGCTTGAGATTAAATCTAGATCAGCAAATTCAAGTCAGCATATTGCGCCAAAGAAAGGAAGAAACAAAAGGAGAGACCTCATTCCTCTATTCGACTTGTAAAAAAATAGTGGGATTTGCTCACTGAAGGCTTGTTTTTATAGTGGCCGGTCACTTCGTTATGAGGCATTGCACTTCTAAGCCGAGTAGGTCTCTAAATTGGAGATAAGTCGGAGACAAAGGGTTTAACCAGCTTGGAGAGTGCTGATATTTCAGCTGTGTTGCTCCTATCTACCAATGTTTGAGTTTAAATTCGACTTCTCCAAAAGATAAAGAGTTTCAGTCCTTATGTAGTTGGGACGTTGACTGTTATATCAGGCGGTCTGCGGATATTTGTTTAATTCCCATTAGAAGTCATTAACCAAGACTACTTCGACTAGGAAACACATTTTCCTTCTTTAAGTTATCTACGCAGGACAATTTGATCAGTAGCAAAACTCTTCCCACCACTTTTTACACTCAAAATTGTGGACATGTCCAAGTCTGGAAAGTACATTTGTAGAAGGCAAAATAATAAGCCAATTATAAAATTGTATATATCAAAATTTAGTGACAAATTCTATATTTATATGTCATTAAAGTAAATAAATCAAATGTTGACATATGTCATTCAAGATGACAATTATCTTAAAAGTAATGCTACAAACACAAACTATTTTACAACATTTTTACAAACTGCTGATATGGCTTTAGTAATATCCAAATAGTTATTATAAGTAAAAATATGATGTTAGTGATGAGCCCTTATTAGAACTAGTAAGAATTTGTCACATCATCAGTTTATAAAAATATTGTAAGATAGTTTGTGTCTATAATATTACTCTTATCTTAATTAAATAGAGATAAATATCCCAATTAAATTGGAATGATAATAGTTAATAATTATTTCTATTAAAATAGATAAAAATAGTGATAATTATCTACAAGTAACAAGACTCTAATAAGCTTAAAGCTTAAAGCCAAAGATTCGTTGTAAAAATCGTTTAATCCATCTTCCCACCAAAGTAAAGAAGAGTTCCTATTTGAGTTAAGATTACAAATAAGATAGAATCATATGATTAATATATCTTTTGTAAAATGATCAAAAATAAAGAATTGTACTCATTTGAGGGACAAGTTACTACATATAAAGGTCGTGAAATCAAATTTAGCCGCACCGATCAAGAAAAAAAGTTTCCACCATCAATGTGAACCAAAAAACAAATACCCATTAAATGTGTGAGAAAGAGAGTTGTACTAAATATATAATAAATATCGACCAATTGATAGGAACGTTTGTCCATTCCTCTTGATTTTAATCAGAGTATTACTAAAGTTATAATATATATATTTTTTAGAAATACTATATTCTTAATATTTCCATTACACTTTTATAACAAGTTCTAATTAATAAGTTATTACTGGTTCAAATTTGAATCTACTACTAAAATTACTTTTTTGTCCCCCCAATAACAATTTGTCTCTTAAGTTTTGTTGTGAAAATATTGGAAAAAAATATAGTGGACATGACATTTTTTATATTTTTTACGACTTTTAATGTTTTAAAATTAAAAATGAAAAAAAATCAATAAAATTTTATTGAAAATAGAATTATAATCCACGAACAAGGTCATAGAATGCCGTAGGAAAATGGAGAGGTTACCTCCATCTGAATATTTATCCGAAATGCCAATTCAATTATACAGTTCAATGAGAAAACCACAACAATTAATAAGGTTGAGAACATCTCCAACAGCTACGGTATCTCCATTTTTTCTCTAAAAAGTGCTATTGTTCAACCTCCAGCAGCTCCTCTATCAACAAAACTTTTCCTTTTTTTTTTTTTTTTTTTGAAGTTGCTACAGTACTTCTCTTAATTTAGAGAACACTGTAGCAACTCTATACCCTTATTTTTTCTTAAAAAAATTGCCAATAGTATTAAATTTACTATCCTTTCTCTCTCATCCAAACATTTTTCCTCCTCTCTCTCTCTCTCTCTCTTTCTTAGATCGGCATGGAAACAACCCCATCAGATCGGCGTTGTTTTTGTGGAGAAGTGGTTGCTGCGGCGGCGAGATCGGCGCCGTCTTGGGTGGTGATGGGTTTCTAATCGGCACTTCTTTCCTCTCTCTCTTTCTCAGATTAGTATGGAGACAACCCCATCAAGTCGGTGTGGTTGTTGCGGCGTGGTTTTTGTGGAGAAGTGGTTGTTAGCGCAGTCGTGGGTGGTGATGGGTTTTTAATCGGCACTTCCTTCCTCTTTCTCTTTCACAAATCGGCATGGAGACAACCCCATCATATCGGCGTGGTTGTTGCGGTGAGGTTTTTGTGGAGAAGTGGTTGCTGCGGCAGCGAGATCAGCGCGATCGTGGGTGGTGATGGGTTTCTAATCGGTTTTTGATGATGGGTTTTGGCCATAGGTCGTTTTGGTCATTTTTTTGGTTGAATTAATTGGGTTATGGGTAGTGTTTGTGTTGTTGATGGTGGAGATTGTGTGGTAGTGGCTGATGGGTTGTGGCTTGTGGTAGTTGGGTTGTGGCTGTGGCTGTGGCTTTTTTTTTTTTTTTTTGCTGGTGGTGGGTTAGATGAGTGTGGGAGTGGGTGTGGAAGTGGTTGGGTTTTGTGACTGATGTGGTGCTAGTTACCGTGTTGGTTGTGAGGGTAGGGTGATTGATGGTGGTGGTGGTGGTGGATGTGGGTTTGCGGTGCAGTGGTAGTGGCGTGGTGGTGAAAGTAGCAATAGCATTGCTATGATTGTGTGGGGATGAATAAAGAAAGATTAAAAAAAAGAATGAAGAAATAATATTTAAATAAAATTGAGAAAATGATAGAGAATTTATTAGAAGATATTTTTAAAAAAGTGATAGGTAAAAGTTAAAAATTATTGTTAATTATTTAAATAATATAAAATAATAAAGAAGCTGTTGGTGATGCCTTAACAAACAAAAACACTAATATAGCAGCTTTTCTATCATTATGTTGATGTATGAATTATTGATTGTCATTGGGGTCTACCAACACCAATTTATTGTCATTTATTTTTAGAAAGCAGTGGTTGATTTCGTCGTTTACAAAAGCAGATAATGATACGTTTGAATTTTATAATCAAGGTGGGCATACATTTGAATTTTCTTATCAAAAGCAGATAATGATACTATGAGTACGTTGCAGATAATGATACCATGAGAATGATTAGAATCCGTTTATTTTGTTAAAAATAAAAATAATTTATTAAAAATATAATAAATAAAAGTAAAAATTAATAAAAATAATAAAAAAATTTATAAATAGTATCAAAAAGTGTAATAAAATTTATAAATACTAACAAAAATAAATTAAATAATAAAATAAATTGATAAAAATAATTTTCATTAAACCAACTATATGCAAATATTTTTAATGGTAACAAATGTTTAAGAGAATTCTTTTACGAAATACTTTTAAAAATATGTTATAAAAAATAAAAAATAAATTATTTTTTATACTACTTATAAAAATAGTACGAAAACATTCCTAAAATAATTAATTCATTTACCAAGGAATCCCCACCGAGTGCAAAGCACATTGATGCTTTTACTATAAGCATCGGTCAGCAGCCCCATTCATCTTCATCCATAAACATTTGACTCCACAAGCCAGTCTGTCCAAAACTGCACCTTATGGATTGCAGGGTCTTACAACTTGTGATTCAGTCAGCGCATGGATTGAGAAACGTCAATCATCTGACAACAATGAAGCCTTACGCGCTTGTTTCCATTCGCGACAAGCAGAATAACCTCCATTCCTCAGAGGAAAAAACACCGGAGGACGCAGGAGGTGGTTCAAACCCCACATGGAACTCCACAGTTACGTTCAACCTCGACATCACCAAGGCCAAGGAGAGCAGCCTTGAACTTGTTGTTAAGCTCATGTCACTCCGGACGGATCACTGGTTTCGGGACAAAGAAATCGGTGAAGTCCGTGTGCTCATCACAAAATTGCTGGAAGGTTTTGGTGGTGGAGCTAAAGCTAATGCAGTAGTAGCTGAAAAACAGATGAGTGCCAGTGTTATGGCCATTGATGAAAAGCCCCAAGGAACACTAGTATTTTCTTACAAGTTTGAGAGCGTGAGTACTGTCCAGAAACCAGCAAGGCAGATCAACTTTCCAACTGCGCAACAAGATGTGCAGCAGAACCCTGAACAACCTGCTGGGTGGGTGGATTCGTTGATCAAAGGGATTGCGGGAACTGTGTTGAACAATACCGGATTAACAAGTTTGGTTGCCTCTGATGCTGCTGCAAACCCGCCTCCGCCTACTATACAAACCCATGTTGCTGCTGCTGTTGATCAGCGTGGCGCTAATGACCCGTCTGAGGATAATAATGAAGGGATTGCGGGAACTGCGTTGAACACTACCGAATTGACAAGTGTGGTTGCCTCTGATGCTGCTGCAGCCCCGCCTCCACCTGCTATTCAAACTCATGTTGCTACTGCTGTTGATCAGCTTGTTGCTGATGACCCGTCTGAGAATAATAATGAAAGAATTGTGGGAACTGCGTTGAACACTACCGAATTGACAAGTGTGGTTGCCTCTGATGCTTCTGCCCAGCCTCCGCCTGCTATTCAAACCCATGTTGCTGCTGCTGTTGATCAGTGTGGTGCTGATAACCCGGATGATAATGATGAAAATGAAGATGATGAAGATGAAGATGAAGATGAATAAAAAATGAAGCTAGGCATGGTCATGGACGTAGTATATAAGTATCTCGAGGGTCTTTCTATTATTTCTAGGTATGCATATAATAATAATAATGCAAGTCCACCTCAAATTAGCTATATGTACTGGTTTCTGCTGTTTCTGCGTGAATCTTTGTCTAGTCTTTCTTAGAATGTCAAGCTAAAACTGTGAATTATCTTAATGTTTTACTTCTAGCTACTATGTCTATTGGCACTGTTTCTATTTTGGGGATAATAATAATCAGTAGTTGTTGTGCTCACTTAGTAGTATCATTCAGTTGATCAGTTGCACTAACAATATCTAAACTATTCTTCTGATATAGTATACATTAATTTTCATTTTTGGCAGTCTTTGCTCTGTTTTTGAGTTCGTGTGATTTCGGACTTAATCAGATCTTTGGAATCATATTCCTTATATTTTTTATGTGCATATAGGGGTGAACTAGAAATTTTTCCGGATAAGACCAAAATGACATACATATGTTTGACCCACTCATTATTGTCCTAATAAATTTTCAAATATCAATTTTCAAACACAAAGACAATTTGTTAGTTTTGACATGTGTGAGATTTTTCATATAAAATTACTGGTACCATATATTGCACTATGAAAATTTATTTTGTAATCAAATATGGACTGTCAATTGGTTTAATGTTCCTACAAAAAAAAATTTTGTTTAATAAGTAAAAGGCAAAAAAAAAAAAAAAATCACCAACCATAAAATAAATAAATAAAAATAAAGTAAAAAACTAAAATAGAAAAGGAAATGGAAAAAAAAAAAAAAAAAAAAAGAGTAGAGAGATTGAAGAGAGTTAGACCCTACTTGGTTATCATTGGGGTAAATTCATTTTCTCTTTTCATCTGCTGAACTCATTTTTTGTTTCTTCAATCATGTACTCATTTTCTCAAACCAACCTATTTTATGTTTAGCATTATTTTTAAGTCTAGATTTTTCTCTACTTGACTTTATATTTTTCAATTAAAAATTCAACACAATTGAGAGAGAGAGAGAGAGTTGTTCAATATTATTGAGATCCATAGATTTGATTTTTTTACGAAAATGTCACTATATATTTTTAAGAAAATGAAACATCAAAAAGTTGTACTCAATTTTTATATTCAAATCTTTTTTTTATATTGAAAATGAAAAAAGAATACACATACAAAACCAAATAAATTTTTAAGCGGTGAATTTCATAAAAAACTGAAAATAATACAGCATACATCACTTTTTTCTCAAACCAAACAGGCCTTAGTGCGAGAGGACTATGAGAAGACTTGCACTTGCATTGACTGATAAGGTCTTTTGGTCGGCGGCTAGAAAGTAGAATATTGGAATATAATGCAAACTATATATGTGGTAGAGTTTTGTTATGATGACGTGTTGGGGCCGGGAGGAGAAAAATTTGAATGAAACAATGACACATGGGGGCCAGTCAGTTTCGTTTGAAGGGCAGCTGTTACAAAAGTATTTTTAGGACCTATTTTTTTAGGCTAGCAATAATATTTTCTTGGGACATTTCCGCCCCCTCCCTCTCCCACGTGTTTTGTATGGAAATGTGCCGCATAGACTATTAATTGGGTTAATAAATAAAAGGAAAAAAAGTCATCAACCATAAAATAAATTAATAAATAGAAAGTGAAGTAAAATAGAAATGAAAAAAAGAGAAGAAGCAAAGGAAGAATAGAGAGATTGAAAATCAAAAATGCTAGTATCAGAACAAAACTCGTAGTTTATTATAAAATAAGTTGTAAATAGTAAAATAAAAATAGTAAGTTTATAATTTCATCACTCATAATTTATCACGTTAATAACTCGTAATAAAATTATAAATTTTGTTTTGATATTTAACATTACTTTGTTGAAGAGAGCTTAGCGTGAAACTTTGAGAATGACTTGTTGCATGGAAAGACAAAGTCCTCTGGAAGGTGGCTAGAAAGTAGAATATCGGAAAAATGCAAATTGAAAAGATGAAGTAAAGGAAGCTTATAAATAGTACTAAACTTACAAAAATTGTAGGCTTGTGATGATGATGTTTTGGAGGACGAAAGCAATGACACATGTAGGGCCAGTCGACGCTTTCCAAAAAAATCTTTAGGTCCTATCTTTTAAACAGCTATAGTGTCCTTTTGAACATTTTTGGGGGCATAATGAAACGTGACTCAGCGTAAAAGAATGCAACCTACTCCAGAATTGTTGGACACAATGTTTTGTATGGAAATGCACTGCATATTTATTTTTTTTGGGTACTCTTTTTGTCATTTTGCTATGAATTTTCGCCCCTCGTACAATATGGCATTCATGGTTGTTTAAGGGTTTGCTTAATTGAATATTTCATCATTTAAGTTCTTACAATTTTTTCTCCTTTGGTACTAGAAACCACTAGTTCTAATATACCTTATTTGAGTTTGTCTATTGACATAAAATATTTCAATACCAACTTTATTCGTGTACCATTTTAAGGTTACCATGTGTGTGTATAGATTTATATATGTATATAAACTTATAAAGAAAGAGAGAGATGAGTTTAAGTTACACCTAGTATAACTTGACAAGAGTTATGCATTTTTCTGACCATAGATTACCATTAGATCTAACGGTTAAAAAATTATACATGCCTTAGAGCATCCACATCAGTGGATGCAAAACCGCGTAAAATAGAAAAACAGACCACTTTTACACATTTTGCCTCAAAAATGCTTCACATCAGTACTTCTAAAAGGGTGTAAAATTGTGCAAATCCATCCACGAGCTACAATAACCGTGTAAATATACACGGCTACTCTAGCTCATCCATTTATTATTTTATTGATTTCCTATTCACACCTTTTTTTCTCTCTCTTCTCCGTGCTCAACGAACTCAGTAACTGCACATCTTCTTCTTTTTCCTCAGATGCACACAAACACACCCGCACACAAACACATCCATATAGACAAATCAACACAGAGATACACTTGCTCAAAAAAAAAAAATAGAGATACACAAACACAGATCGGTACTTGATCGAAACGATCGGTGCTTGATCAGTGGTTCACTAGATTGGAGTTCGTGGGTCTTGCATGTGGATCGGAGCTCATGGATCGGAGCTTATGGCTCGGAGCTCATGGATCGGAGCTTGTGGATCGGAGCTCGGTGCTTATGGATCGGAGCTAGGGAGAGTTGATCTGAAATGGGTAGAGAGATGGGTATAGAGATGGGTTGTTGAGAGAGAGCAACAAATCAGAGATGGGTAGAGAGAGAGAGAGCGCACGTATATATATCCGGGTAGTTGAGAGAAATAATACAACTTTTGAGGAAATTGATTATTTAATTAAAGGAGGTGATGGAATAGATAAACTGATTTTGGTGTTTTGTAAAAATAAATATATAAAATAGAAAAAGTAGATTTTTAGTGTAAAAATAGATGTGTAAAATAGAGGAACTGATGTGGTTGCTCTTATCATTAATATTCTAAATATTGCATTTATGAGTTACCAAAAATCTTACTTTTATCTCTCAAAAAACAAAAACCTTCCTTCTATTTATTCCTTATTCTTTAAAATTAAATGCCTTCTCTCTCGAGTCACCAAGCACACGTATTCTCTCTCTAAACTCATCTCCTTCTCCCATGACTTCACGTTTTAATCCTTTCCACAACAAATACATGATATCTCATATCTTCATCTACGAATAGTTGTTAAAGGCTTTCTTAAAAATTAAGAAGTTTATTCAATTATAAGAAATCAAATGTTGAGGCAGTATTTGAAGTTTGGAAAATATGTTTCGGTGTTTCTCACTTCAGTCATTGGGATGACAAAGAAATTCCAGTTAAAAAAAAAAAAAAAAAAAGGTGCTAATGATATGGCTCTTGCAATTTCTGAGTTTGTAAGCCATCAAATTGACAACTTTTCGGTTAAATGTTCTTACCTCCAAATCCTTTAAAATAAACACTTAATTTGATCAAAATTGTTGATATCCAATGTTGTGGTGGAACTATGGAAGCTTTCATTAAAATCTCATAATATTAGTGGTTGTAACTATTAGTCATGTTCCAATTCAAAAATTGGGTTGTTAATGTCAGAGAGGTGGTAGGTTAAGATTTCATATTCACATCCCCGACTGAAATTTGCTAGATCCACATTCATAGGGGCCCAAGCAAATTATAAAAAAATAAAAATAAAAAGGGCAGAGAAGGGGAGAAAACTGGGTTGTCCTTTAAACGCATTACAAATGAAGTGATTTGGCTCTTGCTTAATTTCTTTTCTTTATTATCAGAGAAGAATAAATGAGGAGAAATGATATTTCTACAATATTTTTACAACATTTTCACAACAAATCTTAAATAGTAGGTTGTTACTAGTTATTATTGTTAGGGCAAAAAAGTAATCTTTGTGTTAGGTTCAATTTAAACCAATAACAACTAACCAACTGTGATTTGTTGTAAAAATGTTGTAAAAATATTGTGGACATAGCATCCCTCATATATGAAATATCATGTGTCTTGTGGTGGAAAGGGTGAAGCCATGGAGAAGGAGATGAAATTAGAGAGAGAATGTGTGTGCTTTGGAATTGGAGAGAGAAGGCATTTAATTTTAAAGAATAAAATAAAGAGAGATACTACATCCACAATATTTTTACAACAAATCATAAGTGGTTAGTTGTTATTGGTTCAAATTTGAACCTAACACAAAGATTACTTTTTTGCCCCAACAATAACAACCAGTAACAACCTGCCACTTAGGATTTATTGTAAAAATATTGTGAAAATGTTGTGGACATATCATTTCTCTAAAAGAAAATGGAGGTTTTTGGTAACTCATTAATGCAGTATTTAGAATATTAATTACAAGGCATAGAATGTTACTGACCATTAGATTTAATAGTAATCTACGGTCAAGAAAATGTGTAACTCGTGTAAAGTTACATTAGGTGTAATTTGAACCTATCTCAAATATATATATATATATATACACACACACATTAAGCTCTCAAATAAAGTGTGCATATTATTATTAAAAACAATTGCTTATGGTTCTTTTGTAAATAAAATTAACATTTTGGGTAATTTTATATAAGGAATCTTTCAAGAAGATTCACTAACAACTCTTACAAATTTTTCTCCATTCAAATTTGTCTATTAAAATAAAATATTTCAATACCAACCTATTTGGTGTACTATTTTAAGGTTACCGCGTATATATATATATATATATATATATATATATATATATATATGTGTGTGTGTGTGTGTGCGCGCGCGCGCGCGCGTATATAATTACTATTATATAAAAAATAATTACTATTATTTCAATAACAACCTATTCGGTGTACTATTATATAATTAATGTTATATAAAAAATAATAGATTAACTTTTTAAAGATCTCAAATAAAGTGTGCATATTATTATTAAAAACAATTCCTTATGGTTCTTTTGTAAATAAAATAAACATTTTGGGTAATTCTACGTAAGGAATCTTCCCAAAAGGTTCACTAACAACTCTTCTTCCCATTCCCAAAACGCACCCACGTGAATGCAATCAATTGATTTCCTTTTGTCCAGACCCGAGTCGCACCTGCCGGACCGACCAAACCGCCCGATCTCCACTCGATTTCAGCCCAAACCGTCACTCCTGTCAGTCGGTTACGGGTTTTCGTGCCCAAGACCCAACGTCGACAGGTTGAGTGGCGGTTTTCTTCTCCAAAACCCGAGCCACCCGACCCAATCGATGTTATATACAAATCCAGCCAACTCCAGCGAGATCAAGCTTAGATTTGAGGAGATCAAGCGAGATCTCGACCATATTTGGTAAGATCGAGCTTAGATTCGAGGAGATCCGGCTATATCAAGCTTAGATTCGAGTAGATCCGGGGAGGTCAAGCTTAAATTCGAGGAGATCCGGCCAAATCTCAGCAATTTTTAGCGAAAAAAATGCAAAATCTAGTGAGAAAATGCAGAATCCGACGAATATTTCCAGAAGCCAGCAAGCTTTTTCCAGATTCCAGTGACTTTTTTTTTTTT
This sequence comes from Castanopsis chinensis, assembly GCA_032878915.1. Taxonomy (NCBI): domain Eukaryota; kingdom Viridiplantae; phylum Streptophyta; class Magnoliopsida; order Fagales; family Fagaceae; genus Castanopsis; species Castanopsis chinensis. The sequence continues at coordinate 849,050 of JAVQMG010000098.1, read as the reverse complement.
TTTTTTCAAATTTTGATGCTTTATTCCGACGACCCACCTGGCCCGACCGACATTCACCCACACCCGAAAACTGACTCGACCAATTTTTCAAGCAAGTCAAGTCCAAGTTCCTCCGCCCTCCACCTAACGCCGGCGGGTCGAGTCCAAGTTGGGTCCAAAGCCGACCCAACCTGACCTGTGAATAGCCCTAAAAGCGACGTACACTTAATAAATTGAAATAAATAAATAAAATTTCACAGACATTTGAATTAAAAAACCTTTACTAGTTTTAATTTAAACTTAATATTAACATTTTTTTTTTTACTTACCACCACTAATAACCTGCTATATCAACGGGTGTCAAATTATACCTAATTGTTTCATCTATTTTTTTTTATACTTCCTTTACATGTCAGTGGAATCTTTAATTTCAAATGGTATGGACTAAAACTGTCCAAAGCCCTCAGAATGATCCAAAATTGGTCGAAATTTCATCTAAGGTGAAACACGGGGTTATCATTATGATTTGCATACCGATCTGAGATTTTCTGTTTCTTTCGGTAGGAGTGGAATGGTATTCAAAACTATTAAGAGTTGCGTATTTTAAGTGTGCACATAGCACACACCCTCCAAAAACAAAAACAAAAAACTGTCACAGTATTTAACGATCCATTTGTTTTCATATAAAATATTTGTAAAGATAAAATTTACAAATATTTTATATGTAAAATATTTGCAGAAAAATATTTTCGTTTTACAATATTTGACACATCATAAAATAGGTAAAAAAAAAGGGTAAAAATTTAAAACATTTTTTTATAAACTTTCAAAAAATACGAGACAGACGAGAGATCATTGGAGCTAGTAAAACCGGTTCCATGCGGCGTACATGCAAACAGTTAATGATGGATAAAAGCATTGTGCAGCACATTAACTCTATGGTCCACTCTGTCAAATCCATCTCTTGACTTCTTACTTTCCTTGATCATGTAATAGTGCCAACATGGACAAATGAGAGAGAAATTTGAGAAAGACCCCTTTTGAAGTTATTGAAGTTGAATTGGTCAGCATTTGGACCTCTTCAGTTTGGCACCTTCTCTCTGCTTTCTCAGCATACAGCATCAAAAAAAGCTACTCTTTCTGCCACTCTTATCTTTCACAATTAGAATTAAAATCAAAACCAAAGAATTAAGAGATGCTCACTAGATACACAAATTTGGTATTGGGATGAAACAAACAGGCATGAGGCTATTTTTTTTTTTTTTGAGAAATAGATAGAACTTTATTGATGCAAACTATATGAAATCTGTATGGATTACAAGCTTTGTCGTGAGCAACATGGGCAGTAAAAGATGGCCAACAGAAATACAGTAAACCATCCACAAACCAAACCAGAAGAAAGAAAAAAAACAGCGAAAACACAGACAGCAGTGCAGAAAGAAAACAAAAGCACCCAGCAGCACCCTTTATACCTATACTTGAGCTGCATTTAGTCTCTGGTACCTTTGATATCATCACAACCTTTAACAGGCCTAGCCTTCTTCTCCAACTCTTCTACCAACCCTAGAACAGTTTTATCAATCCCCTTCTTTAATTATTGAGACTGGATTAGCACCAGAAGTGACGCTTAAAAGACCCAGTTTAATAATTTTCCATGCCAAAATTGATGTAGTCGTTGTCCCATCACCAGCAGTGTCATTTGTTTTACTTGCAACCTATACATTACATCAAAACCAGCTAATACAACTTAACATTTCAATGTCATATATAACACATTACTATTAAAAGGGATTTAACAAAATTCAAGTAGAAAGGTAAAGATGAGGGTCCACCCTCCCAAGATAAGGGGGTTTTTTAACTATTCTTTAGCCACACAAAACTAAAACAAAATAGTAAAAGCCAACCACACAACCAAAAAGCAGAGGCTAAAACAATGAAGAAGATGCATTTGTATTCTTTTAATCAGATTGCATGTTACAATCGTTTACATAACATAAAATAAAACATAGGAAAACCTGGTCAGCATTTTCTTCGTAATGAAAACTTTCACGCCTCTATTTCCTATATATGCTGAAATTTGCACTCAGAATCCTCAAGGGGTCCTCAACATAACTTGACCAGTAAACCTATTCTTTCATTAGCTAAGAGAAGTATGATTTTAAATATAGTGAAGATCCTTATTCATAAACAAGCAGCATTTTTTTATATACTCATAGAAGAACAAAACAGGGCAGAAGATTGATTATGTGGGCCACATGAACACTGCACTTGTGGTGATCTGTTGCCAAATCCTTTGTTGGTAAGGTAAGGCCACCAATGATGCCCTACATGATGTTAATAGTAAACAAGAATAAACAGCATATACTTACAGAAATGCTTGATTTTGACAACAGATCACCACGCTGTTTGGTCTCATATAAACAGCATTTTTTTTTTATATACTCATAGAAGAACAAAAATAATAGAAAGAGAATCAAACATTGAAATCATAACAGATCTGCAACGGCCTTTAATCCAAGGACCAAAGTGCAAACATGGCCTCAAAGGGAATCAAACATTGAATTCATATCAGATCTGCTACTTCAAATTCTAACCAGGAATCTTGGATCTCAAACATATATCATAAACTAGTATACAATAATTTCATCACAAAATATCATAATGCCACACATAAAAAAACCCCCCCCCCACCCCCCCCCCCCCAAAAAAAAAAAAAAAAAAACCAGATCTGAAAATTATAATCCCTAACTCATATCAAACAACCAATGTCAAAATCATCAAAAATATAAATAAATCTCACACAAACAAATCAAAAATATATAAATAATTTTTTATATGAAAAATTATAAAAAATCAAATATGTGTAAAACTTATGATTCATGAAAAAAAAAAAATTTTTTTTTTAAATCTGAAACGTTGAGGTGTTTTTTTCCAACAAGGAGTAGAAATCGAACCTAAGAAAAACCAAAGAAAGGTTAGAGATGAAGAAAAACGAAAACAAAAGGAGAAATCTAATCTAAAAAGACAGGACGTACCTGGGTTTGGCCGGCGAAGGGCGGCGCCGACAAAAGCTGGAGCTGGCCGGGTGCCTCAGACCTTGGAGCCGGGGATTGGTGGGAGAGGGGACCAGAGGTGGCTGGGTTTTTTTTGGAGAGAAATCAAAGAGGGAGTGCTTAAGCGCGAAAGTGACTGTGGCAGCAAGGGAGTGATAAGTATGCGGCTCTAACGGAGCGAGCAAATGTAAAATGTATTACCAAAATTTTAGGCGAAAAATGTTTTAGGTTGACTAAAAATATTTTATTGTTGATTACATATTTTATTACAAAAAGAACACTATAAAACTATAAAATATTTTTTTTAAATATTTTATATCGAAACAAATAAAGCGTAAAAGTATATGAAATACACCATACCCTTTCCTGATATGGTAGCTGCATATTCCAAGGTGAGAGAGGGACATGATTCTCGTCGTGCATAATTGCATTGGCAAATGGCCATACCCACACATGTTGTGTGGTTTCTGGCGAGAAGTACAGGCTATGAGGTTATTTCGGCGTTAGTTGTGAAGGAAAAATAAAAGAAGCCCGGTGTTATTTTTTATTCTTGGTACATAGAAGTGGACCATAGTAAAGATCTTGATTGATAGTTACAATTCATCAAAAGAAAGTATGATGCACCCATGGTCATGAGGTTTTCACCTGTTAGCCTAACTTTGATCATAAGATGTTTTAGATGTATTCTTTTTCTTTTGATATTGAACAAATCTAGAACTTATGTATATAGAAATTCCTTTACTACTTGGTATATATAGTTAGAGAGCTTTCGTAATGGCCGGATATCACAAGATTAAGTTAACCAAGCGTCAAAGTAAATAAAATCACCTATAAAAATTGATGTAATTGGGTCATTGACTCATTGTTTATTTTTATTTGATTATTTAGCCACAATGATTTAAATAATTTAACTTGATTTTAAAATTTTTATATTCTTCTCAAATCTAAATAAAACATGTGTAAATTTTTTTAAAAGAACATGATTTGAATAGAATATTGTCTAAAATATGGTTTTGGATATAGACTGACAAAAGACTACATAACCTTATAGAAGAATTAATGTATAGACTGACTATACTTTGGACCCAAACTATGGGGATTATACATTAGCATAAAAACTAGTTACTTTTGTGGTGTATCATGGCCTACACGTGATTCTGAGTCTAATTACAAAAATCTAGCTTGATCACAGTCATAAAATAATGAAATTTTTTAAGAATATGAAATCTAATATAGTTATTGTTTCAACTCCAACGAAATTCTTTGAACTTTAAACTCATTGCAAATTACAATCTTGATTGCTCTAGAACACTTTGCAAATTATAATTTCATTTTAAGTACTTGCATTTCATTTGTCCAAATTAAAGTTCCATTTGAACTGAACAACATTTCTAAGCTTATTAAGTTCTATTCTAATATAAAAATGTAAGCTCATTTTTTTACTTGTAAATATGCTTTATCTAGTTAGTAAATTAGGAGTTGGTTATTTATTGAGTTGCAAAACTCAAACCCCCCCCCCCCCCCCCCCCGGTTCTCTTCAAATCCTAAAGAATAACAAGTGTTGTGACAAGGGTGTGCATATGAGAGGAGTTTAGGAATATTTTGAAACCAATCGCTAACCGTGCTATGCACGGAAACCTACATATTTGTGAGGTAAACTAAAATAATTTTGTAAAATCTTAAATTGATTAAGAAACTACACCATTGCATGATTTGCTCTTGTATGACTTCAATTTATGTTACAATTTGATGAAGAAATCATTGCTTGAATGTGCAATGGTTTACAAAAAATTTATCAAATAATTTCAAATACTACAAAAAAAAAAAATCAAAATTTCAGATATTTAAACTTCTAAAAAACCAAAAAATATTAAAGAATCAGCAGATGATTCAATTCTTAGAAATTATTGAAACAATATATATATATATATATGACTAAACAATAGATAAATATAAATAAATAAAAGATATTTAAAAGAATAATTTCAATTATTGCAAATTTTTTTATCTTGTAAAAAACGACTAAAAAGAGTTTGGTGGTTTATGTATGAAAATTACTATTTATAGAAGTTGCAGTAGAATTCTTCTATTATCCAAAGAAGTTGAACTTTATCAATAGTTGATGATTTTTATATTTCTCCAAATAAAGTCACGTTTAGGATAATCTTAATATAGGATTTATTCAGTGTTTTTTTTTTTAATCAACGTTTGAGGTTGAGTTTAAGTTAGACTTGTTTGAGAAATAGAGTTTCACTATTTATTAAGTTTGGACTAAAAAATAATAATTTTGTTTTAAAAAAAATGACAATGATGAGTTTGAGTTTAAGTTGGACTTGTTAGAGAGATAGAGTTTAAGTCCTTATTAAATTTGGACTAAACAAAAATAATTTTATTTAAAAAAATGATGTGTTTGAGCTTAAGTTGGACTTGTTAGAGAGATAGAATTTTACTCCTTGTTAAGTTTGAATTAAGCAAAAATAATTTTATTTAAATATTGTGTTGATGTGAAAAATTGTGGGAGTTTCAAAAGTTTCGGTTTAATATATATATATATATATAAGATTGTGCGTATTTAATCTTTTATCCACTTGAAATTTGGACTCGATTTTTATTAATGCTATGGAGACTTTGACAATTAAATTATCTGTTATTGGATTTAATTTTACTTATTGTTTGAGGATTCTTTTACCCGTTTATGTAGACCTTGCAAGCTTGTTAGGTGAAAAGTTAACTAAGTGTGTAGTCATTGTCATGTATCTAGCCTATTGGTTTGGTTGGGGGCATGACAATAGAATGATATCAGAGTAAGTCTAATAATGCTATGTGACTTGGGTGCACTACAACACAATGTGAGCTCTAATGAAGAAGTCAAGAATTTAAATAGGGGAGATTGTGATACCTCAAATTGTGTAGATTTAATTAGATTGTTTAAATGTGTGTTGTACGGATATGTGCTAAATCCCGCATTGGGTATTTATTAGTTGAATCTTAAGTTTGTTAGTGATTAGGATAAGTCTCAAATGTAGCCTGACTAAGCCTTTTGGGTTATAAGTGCAAATGTGGCAACGGCTATACTTGGGTCATTATAAAACAGTTCTAAATCCCATCCCACTCCTTTGAGTGTTACTCTTTGTGAGATCTATTTAGAGTTTTTATTTGAGAGTTTTTTCTTTAATCTACCATCGACTCCTTGAAACCACAAAGAGTTGGTGTTATTTTTGCCTGAAGTTTCAGATTGTGGACGGGATTCTTTGGTAAAGGAGATTTGTGTAGAAGGATTCGAGAGGTCCTTGAACCATTACAGTAGGAAGGCAAGTGAGAGGTTTGGAAGGATTACAATTTATAATAGAGATTTTAATTTCAAAGGTTTTGTGAGTAGATTTTTGTAACTCTTATTTCTGATGATTTTTTTACAGGGTTGGATCCATCGTAGTGGTTTTTCCTTTGTATACTTTCTTCTTTGGTTTTCTACTTTACTACCTTTTATTTCTTTTATTATTGGATCATGATAACGAATGCCCTTAGGGCATTAGTTAACAATCCATTTTAAGAAAATTTTGACACCACTTTTTTGGGAAAAAAATAATATTTTTTTTTGGGAAATAAAAAAAAAACTGTCAAAATATATATTTTTTTTTCCCATAAAACCTTTCTTTAAATGGATTATTAACCTTTATTATTATTGTTTTTGAGTTGCTGATTGATAATTGAGGTTTAAATATTATCCATACTATTTGTTTAGAATAATTCATAACTGAGGCGGCTCTACATAGAGTTCAGGGTGGTCACAGGACCACCTTGAACCAGAAAAAAAATACAATTATTATGTATAAATTTTAAAAATTTATGATTTTTTTATTTTTAAAAAAACTTTGTGACCACTCTAAATTTTTTTTAGGCCCAACATAATTAAATTTTGGACAAAATTTGGCAACAAGCATGGTTGTAGACTAAAGCTACATCTCTATTCAATATTTTTATTGAATATGAATTTTAACAAATTCACCATTTAATTACATTTTCTTCTTAAATCCTTTATACTTACAACATTTTAAAAAGATAAAATATCACTAGCTATGTCGTCAACCAAATATTTAAATTTCGAGTTTTTGTAGTCTAAAATTATACATTAAAAATAATTTTATAAATCAAATGGCAAAAGATTAGCATAAAATTTTAATGTGTTTTAAGAATATAGAGAACATGCAATTAATCGATTAGATTTTCAAAATATGTAACAATGTTAATTCATTTAGTGAGAGTGACTACAACAAAATTTGTTTGTTTGCGTGTGTGAGTGTTTTATTTTATTTTTATTTTTTTGTCAATGTATGAAATTCTCTTTTTATTAGATTTTGTATACTTTAAGTTTCTTAATGACCACTCTCAAAAAAATTTCTAGAGCTGCCACTAATTCATAACTTTGATAAATTTATCAGACGTATGACTAAACAGAATCTTTGAATTTGTATCATGACTTTTTAGTGTATGTAATATGTAAGAAACTAAATAAGATTTTTGATATTATATGATCCTCAATGGTCCAAAGACATAGAATTTGTTTCATTTTTTTTTTTTTATAAGAAGTTTGTTTCAATTTTAAATTACCGCAAAGTTATGTCCATTTCTCGGATGATCACAATGAGAAAGTGATGGAAGATATATTCATCCATTTCTCTGTTTTTAGTTAGAGTAATACTCAACAATTACAAAATATATTGTGAAAATATGTTAGTAATTAAAATATATGGTTTTAAACATTTATTATGGTTTCCTTAAAAATGAAAAAATAATAATAAATTAAATTAAGTTCTGCCATGCACACCCTCCTCCACAAATCTCAACCATGCCATCTACAAAGATTTAATTATTAAAGTCTTCTTCAATAAGTCTGTCGTCTACAAAGATATTAATTATCAAAAGTCTCCGTGAATGGTTCACATTAACGATCATCATCATCAAAAAGATTAAATTCTTCTTGAATAAGTCAACCTATCTTGTAGTCAATCTATATACCTTTACATCCATGAGAAGCTCACTTGTGATACCAGGAATATAATCTTCCAACGTTATCTGTGTCTGCTTGCGCTTCTATAAGTAGATGAAGAGTGATGCTACATAAGCCACCTTACATTGCCAAGCCTAACATAATAGAATACACATTCACTCATCCATACTCCTCTCTCCAAAGTCCACCCAATATGAGTTAGGCCTTTAGAGCTTGTAATTCAGTCCGCTCAAGGATTGAAGTACGTAAATCATGTCAAAAAAATGAAACCTTATGCCTTCATTTTCATTCCCGACCACAACAATATCCTCCAAATTTTCAAAATATGTAACAATGTAACAAACTTTGTGCATTTTAATTATTGGGCATTGGTAAAATATTGTTTTTATTAGACTTGTGTATGATCTAATGTTGAGGAAGAGTGTAGAATTTTAACTTTTAAACTTGATATGTGATGGATTGATGATGACTATAGACTTCTAATGTTGGATAAAATCATAGCTAAAACTTGTCAAGAGTCTTCTTGGAAGTAGGAGCTAGGAGAGGAAGACTTGCCTATGCTGAATGTGTGCGTGCAAGTATAAGGATATTTTCATGGTGTCAAGAGGTATATAAATAAAATGCTATTTTTCTTATAATTTATTGTGTTCTAGTAACAAGAATGTTTTTGTTGAATCCTACACGTGGTATCAGAACAGATTATGTTAGGGCTATAGCCACAAAAATCAATATTCTTGAAAGATAGTGTAAAGTTGTGGTTTCCAACTAGCTTGTGTTGACTCTAATTCCGTGCCAAGTTTAATTGTAATTTCTTCAATCATTTTCCCTGTATGTATGTGAGTTTATTTATAAGGGATGAGTATACGAGATCGGTGAAGAATCAAGCTTTAAAATGTGAATTAGTGGAAGTCGCGACTAGCTCACAAGTAGTTCGAGAGAAGCAACTCGCAAAAAGGTCATGTGTGAAGCACATGACTAGAAACTGAAGAGTCATGCCAGGCTATCAAGTTCGTGAGGGTTTTGCAAGAAGGGTCATCCCGTGAAGTACCCCCGAAACTCTCTCTTTGGAAAAAAGTTAAGTTGTTTTACCAAATTCTTTACCTACACTATAAATACCCTCATTACCCACGAATTTTATGGAGCGCTTTCAGAGAGAAAACCCTAACAAATACACTTAAGAGTTAAAAATTGTTATACCCACAATCATCTACTCATTTTCTTGTGATTTTCCTCAACTCCTATCTCTCCATCTCTAGACCCTTGAGAAGTTGTTAGTCCAAACACTTATCGCACTCATTCTGAGTGTTAAGTGAGATTTTTGTGTTGTTGAGAAGTATTGGAAGAAGTCATTCGTTGGCAAATGCAATCGGGCTGAATTGCGAGATCTGGAAAGCTAGAGAAGAAATGACTCCAAGGAGTCCGTTGGTAGTAAGAGTTTGGAGGGCTCAAGTACATGAGATAGACTAGGCTTGGAGGGTTTTTTATTATTCGTGTACTCTAACTTTATTTTCTAATGGATCGATTTCAACTTAGAGGATCGCGAAGAGGTTTTTCACTGAGTTCTTCAATTTTCTCTTTGATAACATGTATTGGTGTTATCTTGTGTTTGCATCTCTCTTTCCTACTCTTTAAACTTTCATTTTATTGTTGATAATAGATGAATATGGCTTAAGGTAGTGTTATCGGTTTATTACGCACATTTACTCTTGTTCTGCACTTTGCTTGAGTTTAATTAAAAGCAATTTAGTTATAATTTTTAATTAGAGGTTTGAACAAGCTCTTGTGTTTTAACACAAATCTGAGCTTTCAAATAGGAATTTAGAGTATATAATTAAAAATTTTGAAACTTTATCTCACAAAAAAAGTACCCCCAGTCAACATCCAGTAATCAAATCCATGGAACTTTCATTTCTCATTGGTCAAGATTTTGTTCCTCTTTTGATAACAAATTTTTTTTTTTTAACTTTTTTATCTACAGGGTTGATATCAAAAACTGTTTATTTGCTTAGACCCCTTAAAACCAAATGAGTTTAACCTAATAAATTAGCATACTATTTTCTTAGGTTAATTATGAGATCTAGGTTAAACACATGCAAACATATTACTTAGGTTAATTATCAAATTTATGTTTTAGTACAAATCTGAACTTTCAGATAGAATTTAGAGTGTATAAAGTTTTTGAACCTTTATCTCACAAAAAAAACGTACCTCCAGTTAGCATCCGGTAATCAAATCCATGGAACTTTCATCTCTCATTGGTCAAGATTTTGTTCCTCTTTTGATAACAAATTTTTTTTACTTTTTTATTTACATGGTTGATATCAAAAACTGTTTATTTGTTTAAACCCCTTAAAACCAAATGGGTTTAACCTAATAAATTAGCATAGTGTTTACTTAGGATAATTTTGAGATCTATGTTAAACACATGCAAACATATTACTATAGTGCGGAAATATACAGAAAACAGTAATATGATCACCTAAGAAAACCAATAAAACTAACTGTTTCAAGGTAAAAACCTAAGAAGGATTTAACCTAACTATTCTGAAGTTAAACAAATCCACTATGATATAATGAAAGATTACAATAAATTTAAACCCTAAATCTAAAGCTACCTCATGTAGAACTCACTAACACGATTACGTACAACTCCAACTCCACGGACTCTTCTATATATCTTGAATTTGTTGAACACAAACTCTCCGTTTATGACTTTGAGATCCCACTTGAAGGTTTAGCAACACAAACTCTCCAGTTTGTGACTCCAAGACCACCCTTGAAGTATTTAAATCATAAGTTATGCATGATCTTGTTGCAACAACTTCAAATCAACCAGTTCTAATAGTATGAGAATAATTTACAGTAGTGACTTTGAAAGGAGAAGGCACGATAACTTTTAGATCTCACAAGAGTACCTCCAAAGTCCTCACAAAACATGTCTTAGGATTCTCTTTAAATACTATGTGAAATAAATCTGAAACCCTAATCACTTAATGGTCTTAATGAGTAGTAGGCCAAAATTAAAATTTGCAGAATTCGCATCTCGATCAGTTAAGCCTTGTTCTTGATCGGTCAAACCTGTATTGTTTCGAATTCCTAAACCTACAACTTCCTTTTTCTTGAATTCTAACTTACAGCACTTTGAACATTGTCTAATAAATCCTATAGACTCTAAAATCTATATTTAAACAAATTTGTGTTCGTAGTTTGCCAATTGTTCTAAGAACAACTAAACTTTTAAAACATTAAAAACCTATGAAGTGGGGACATAGATAGAAAGGACATGAAGTCCAGTTTAGTCCCACCATCAATGTGAACCGATCAACGAATAGCATGAAACGTGTGGAGGAAATAGACTCAGTCTCTTAACTCCCACTTGATGCATTTCTCTTTCATTTTCTAGGAAAATTATAATGAGAAAGTGATGGAACATTCATCCATTTCTCTGTATTTTCTTTTTTTGATTGAAATGATAGAAATTTCTCTGAATTTTCAATTAGAATAATACTTGACAATTACAAAATATGTTGTGAAAAAATGTTAGTAATTTAAAACATATAGTTTTCAACATTTTTTATGGCTTCCTTAAAAATGAAAAAAAAAATAATAATAAATTCTGCAAACACCTCCTCAAATCTCAACCAAGCTATCTACAATAATATTAATTATTAAGATTCGGTTAGCATATGTGGTTAAGGCATACGTTAATAAATTATTTTAGAAAAATTTTAACACAATTTTCATGGGGTATAGAAAAAAATTTCAAATATTAATTTTTTTCTTTTCGTATAAAAATTTTAAAAAAAATAATATTCCTAAACTTTTCCCTAATTACAAAGTCTTATTGACTAAGTCTGCCATCTGCAAAGATATTATATTATATTGACCAAGTCCGCCAGGAATCTTATTGACTAACACCATTTTTCTTTGACTTGTTCACAATAAAATAGTTCACTTGTGATACCTTACCAGGAATATTCCAACCTTGTCTCTGCCTTCGTGCACTTATAAGTAGATTATGAGTGATGCTAGATAAGCCACATTGCATTGCCAAGCCTAACATAATAGCAATCCAGCATATACATTCATTCACATCCATACTCGTCTCTCCAATTAAAGTACACACAACATGAGTTACAGGCCTTTAGAGCTTGTAATTCAGTCCGCTCAGGGATTGAAGTACGTAAATCATTTCAAAAAAATGAAACCTTATGCCGTAGTTTCCATTCGCGACCACAACAATATCCTCCATTCCTCTGAGAGAAAAACATCGGTTGAGTACTCCGAAGGTGGCTCAAACCCTACATGGAACTTCAACGTTAAGTTCACCATCAACCTTGCTATAGCTCAGGAGAACCATCTTGATTTGGTTGTTAAGCTCAAGTCACGTCGTAAGACTCATGGTTTAAGGGACAAAGATATTGGTGAAGTCCGTGTGCTCATCTCAGAACTGCTGAAATGCTTTGGTGATGATCATGATGATGCAGCAGAAGATGAAAAACATATGAGTAAAAATGTTGTGACCTCAGATGGTGAGGCACAAGGAGCACTAGCTTTTTCTTATAAGTTCGGGAGGACTGTGGATCACCCACCTCATGATCCGAATGTGAAGCGGAGGCCTAAAGGAGGTGCTAACGGCTTCACACGTCCATTTGTTGAGGGATTGGGGGAAGGGATAGGCTCAGGGCTAATGGGTGCGGTGGGCATGGCGTTTTTCCAGTCTGATAATGATAATGAACAGCCTGATGATGATAATGAAGATGAATATTCTTGAAACTGGGTGTGATGAACAGGTCAAGGAATTATAGGAATCTAAAGGGTTATATGATATCTAGGTATAATGCAAGCCCATGCACCTCAAAAGCTATGTATTGGAAAGTGGGTTAATTAGCCTGTCTGCTTTGGTGGTTTGTGCTGTTCATTGTAGTGTTGTATTAGTCATTCTAAAAATGTCTTCTGGGGATTAGTAATCGAGTTGCAGTAGTGTAATGTAGCGTTATCAGTTATTTTGGCACTCTATCCGTTTTGGATTAGGTGAAACTCATTATCAAATTAATAAGATTATTTGATAGAATTTGAATTAAGTTTGGCGCACTAGTGAGACTGTAAACACCCACAATTGCTATTTTACTATCAAAACCTTAAAAACATGGCTCCATCCGGGCATGGGATTTTATAAATATTTGCATCTTGGATGTAAAAAAATAATAATATTATTATTTTATTTAAAATATCTCCTCACTCTCTCTCTTGTCTGTGTCTCTTCTCTCTCTTCTGTGTTTCTTTTTCTGTCTCGGTGGATTCAGTTCTAGCTCTCTTCTCACTCTGTCTTCTTTGCCTTTTTTTTTTCTCTCTTGGTGGATTTAGTTCTCTCTTCTCAGTCTCTCGGTAGATTCGGTGATACTGGGCATAGTTTCGGTGGCTTGAATCGGTGGTTTCGAGGCTGGGGCTTGAATCGGTGGCTTGATTCGATGGTTTCGGGGCTGGGGCTTGAATCAGTGGCTGGGTTTTGCTCTGTGGCTAGGTTTAAATAGGTGGGTTTCTCTCGATTTCGGTGGGTTTAACTCGGTTCTTTCTCGGTGGTTGTGGGTTGCTGCAGGAGTGGGTGTGGTGGTTTGGTTGAATCGGTATGGAGATTGGGTATTTTGGCTTGGGTTTTTGGTTGGTTTTGTGTTTTAGTGGTATGAATCGGCGGTTGGTTTTGTTGGTTGATTTGGGTCTGGATAGGCGGTGGTTGGCGGCGTTGGGTTTGATGTGGTGGTGCGATGTCGGTGTCGTAATGGGTTCGATGGTTTTGGGTTCATCTAATGTGGATTTGTTGTAATTATTTTTGGTTTTAGGTGATTTCAGTATGCGTTTGTTGGGATTTTGCTGTGTTTATTTTGGGATTGGATGCTTGTTGATTTTGGTATGGATAGATTTGGCTGATTTTGGTAGGGATGGATTTGGTTGCTGGGCTTGTGGTATGGGTGGGTTTGGTTGCTGGAAATTTTTTTTTATTATTATTAAATTTTTTTTTTAAAGAAAAATGGTTGCCGGGTCTTGGGAGCACGAAGATGACAGAAAGGCTCTCTGGCAGTAGCAGAGTGAAAAGGAGAGAACAAAAAATAGATAAAAGAGAATTCACTTTAGATTATATTAGTTTAATGACTCGGATGTAAAAATAGGAACTAAAATATTGAGTGAGTTATAAAATGAGATGGAATAATTATGATTGTCAAATTCGCGATTTGGATAGTAAGATCTCACAATATTACAATTTCACCTCATCAAAATGTTTAAGATCGCACTAAGTTCGTAAAAATGGTAAGATCGTATAGAATCTTACTAATCTTACCAAAAACAAAAATTTTTTTTTTATGGTATAAATTTTTTGTTTTAATGAAACTTTAAGAATTTTTATTTTTTCATGTTGTGATGATATGACTTTTTATTTTATTTTTGTAAAATTATGTTAACCTAAGCAAATGTTTTCTAATTTCTAATCACTTATAATCAAAATAAATGAATGTTTCATCATTTTTAAATGAAGAATTTGATATTGACTTTACTGTCTTTTAAGTTATAATGTTGTTAAATTTGTTTGATCAATATACTAATTTGTATTCTAATATTACTAAAATATTTTTTATATATAATTTTAGGATAAAATTTAGCCACAAAATTGGTTGTAGCTTAAGACTACAAACTCACTCAATAAAATAGATATTAAAACATATTTTAAAAATCTAACCGTTGAATTACATGTTCTTTATGCTCTTAATACACATGTTAAATTTTGTGTCAATCGGATATTATTTACTATATGATTTAGAAACTTATATTCTGTGCATAATTTTAAATTACAAAAACTTGCAATTTAAAAAATTTATTGATGACATAGCTATTGATATTTAATTTTCTTGAAATTCTGTAAGCATAGAAGATATAAGAAGAAAATGTAATCCAATGATAAATTTGTCAAAATTCACCTCCAATAGAAAGATATTAAATAAGTTTGTAGCTTAAGGCTACAACTAATTTTCTAGCTAACTTTTGTCCATAATTTTATCAATTATGCTTGTATTTGTATATTGATTGATTAATTTTTTTGAGCATGTTCTTTAATTGTTACTGAGTGGTATAACTTGACTAGTTGGGTGTGAAATTGTATTTTGATGTATTTTGTAGCTCTAGTATACAAATATATAATGTCTACATAGATAATGAAATGGATGATGATTAGGAATTTAAGACGGTGGTTATAAGAACCTTAGAATGAGAATATGAATGCTCACTTCACCTTAATATTCATCTTACTCTCAGATTTTATATTGTAGTTAACTAGTTTCTATTTGCTAACTTATTTTGGATTTCAAACTTGGAACTTATAACTTGGAATATATTTTCCATATGTTTTGATAAATATTTTGGTATTTGATTGCTAATTAAATATTTATTGAAATTTTTAGATACATTGGGTCAAAACTTAAATACATTTGTTTTGTTAATATAGACTTAGCGATGTATGACATGCAAATTACATCATATGATGGAAATCTTAATTTTTTTATGGTTGAATTTATAATTTACGTAATTATTCAACATACAAAATCATTATCAATGTGTTTTTTGCTTTAAATCTAAAAATATGTAAGATCTTACAATTCACAATTCAATTCTATGATCTACGATCCCACCGACCTTCAACAATCCTACGTAAAATCCTGATTTTGACAACTTTGGGTATAATAGATAAAGTAGGTTTTGAGGTTGTAGAATGGAACTTTTTTGGCATCGGATGCTAATGCTCTGACAAGAAATAGATATTGAAATCTTATAAATAGAAAGATTTGAGAGAACATTAGAGAGATTTTGCTACCTATGCACATAGTTTATTATTAAACCGCTTAAAACTTTGGTGATTTGGATTGGATGACAAACATAATGAGACGTTAGATAAAGATTGGGAGAAAATCAATAAACAAGCTTATGGCACCATCTATTTATATTTGGTGAAGGATCAAAAATACTTCGTTGATAAGAGAAAGATTCTTTTTCAGAAAATTACAACTACCAGTCTACCAATATGTTTCAAAAGGTAATCATTGGGATCAAGTTCCAACTCTACTTGGACTTGATCAAAAAGCATTGTGTGTTGAGCAACTTCTTGTACATTTTATGCCCTATTCGTGCATTTGAAGGTAGCTAGGGGTTATATGCACTTTATTCTTTTGGTTGGACTAGTTTTTGTCTTTGGCACCATTTTTGGGTAAATTTGACGCCTACTGGCGCATTTAAAAGTAGCTTGGGGGTGATATGCAGTACTGAAAGTTTAAAGTTTTTGCACACCATTTGTGTAACCCCTTTAATTCTTTTAGGCACTTGAATGGGTGTTAAAATTGAAGAAGGAAAGCATAGTGGGATGAGCAAAGTAAAGAAGAAACTAGTAGGAAAGAAACAAAGGGAGTCCACGTGTTAAAGGAAGAAGATGCCAAGTGTCAAAATGTGATTTGTTGTATTAAAAATTAATTAGTTAGTTATTTTAGGAGGGAAAATGTTAGCCCCTGTTTTCTGTGTATATAAACAGTAATTGATAATTATTTGTAACTACTTCTCATTCATTCTAAATAGCAATTTCAGTTTCTTCAATTCCTTTTCTCTCTCTTTCACTCTATTTTACAAGGTATCAGAGCAAGTTTTCTAAGATTTTCTTTCGTTTTCTGATTTCCCAAACAGAGTTTAGTGTTTCATTTTCTCATTCATGGCTTCCGATTCCACAACTAATACT
This sequence comes from Castanopsis chinensis, assembly GCA_032878915.1. NCBI lineage: Eukaryota > Viridiplantae > Streptophyta > Magnoliopsida > Fagales > Fagaceae > Castanopsis > Castanopsis chinensis. Next base: position 832,240 of record JAVQMG010000098.1, on the reverse strand, counting down.
CAGTCTCAAACTGCGCACTCAGTACCTTCTTCAAGTGCAACAATGGCAGATGAATCTACGAATAATCCTTTCTTTCTTCCTGCGAATGAAAATCCTAGTCTTATGCTTACTTCGCAACCTCTCACTGGTCCAAAAAACTACATGAGTTGGGCATGATTTGTGTTTTTGGCTTTAAGTTCCAGAAACAAGTTTGGTTTTATGGATGGATTGATTGCTGAGACTGATTCATCTTCTCCATAATACAATTCTTATAGTAGATGCAACACTACAACGCTTTCTTGGTTAACTAATTCACTCAGTCTAGATTTGAAGGTCAGTGTTATGTACATCAACAATGCCAGAGATCTGTGGATTGATCTTAAGGATAGGTTACCTCAAGGTAACACTCCAAGGCTATTTGAGCTTGGGAAGGAGATTTCACATCTTGCACAAGGATAACTTTCGGCGAGTTCTTATTTCACAAAATTTAAAACTTCATGGGATGAATATGCTAATTACCAGCCTTTCACAATCTGTACCTGTACTTGTACTGGTGGTTCTTTCTAAGTCTTCTCAACTTAATGCTCAACATAAGGAGCATGTTTTTAGGTTTTTGATGGCACTGAATGATGGTTATGGCCATGTTATAAGTCATTGTTGATTGAACCTTTGCCTTCTCTTAGCAAAGTGTGTTCTCTGATTTTGCAAAAAGAGAAGTAATATTGGTCAAAGTCATGATTCACTCAGGTGATGCTGTAGCTATGTATGTGAACAATAGCAAAGGTTTTGGTCATCAAGGACAGAAAAATGGTGGTAAAAGGGGTAGTGAAAAGAAAGATAGGCCTGTGTGCACTTATTGTGGCTTCACTGGACATATAGCAAGTAAATGTTATAAGCTTCATATTTACCTTCTTGGTTACAAACCAAACGGAGGTAACAAGGCTATGGCAAATTAGATTGCTTTAATGCAGACCTTAGGGAATTGTGGATTGGATATCATTTCCCCAAATGCGCATTCTGGTTTTCTACCTAGTGGAGTCTTGCAAAGTGCTAGTGTTCAACCTTCTAGTGCTTGTATGCAATCAAATGTAGCTTTACAAAACCATGTTAGTCACTCTGGTGGGGGTTTTTATGTGCAAGCTAGCCCACAGGTTGCATTGTCACAGGCTCAATGTGAGCAATTTATGAATTTTCTAAAGACTTATATGGCTTCTGGATCAGGTAATAATGCTTAGACTGCTCACCAAGCTGCTTTTGTTATGGCTTCTTATCCTTCTATTCCACACCCTTTACCTCCCACATCATCCTCTCCGTCTTCTTCATCAAACTTTTCAAGTAATTCTTCTTGGATTCCACCTAACTTTTCTCACTCTATTTTTGTTGCTCAAGTTGTTGATAGGCAAGCTTACAAATCCAATACTTGGATCATTGATATTGGAGCAACAAATCATACGGTTCATTCTATTGCTCAACTGACTACAATTACTTCAATTGTCCATAACTTTGTCTATTTTCCAAATGGAGAACAAGCCTTAGTCACACACGTAGGCACAATGCATATTTCTTCTACATTAATTCTCACTGATGTTTTGTCTGCGCCATCTTTTACATTCAATTTGATTTCAGTCAGCAAACTCACTAAAATCACTTGTTGTTGCCTCATTTTTCTTGGTGATTGTTGTTTTATTCAAGACCTTGCTCAATGGAGAACGATTGGTCTAGGTAAAGCACACAATGGCCTATTTCTGCTACAAGATTCAGGTTGTAGAACTTCTGCATCTGCTCTTGCTGCTGCTGTTACTTCTGGTTCTTCATTTGCTTTATGGCATAGTAGATTAGGACACCCTTCCCATTCCAAACTTCAATTGTTGAAGCAATTTGTACATAATGTTGATATCAATAAAACTGCTTCTTGTTGTGACATTTTTCATTTTTCAAAACAGAAGAAACTTCCTTTTACTGCTAGTACTCATGTATCCAATCCTTTTGATTTGATTCATTGTGAGCTTTGGGGTCCATTTGCTGCTAGTACTATTGATGGTTTTAGATTCTTTTTAATAATTGTGGATGATTTTACTAGATGTACTTAGGTATATTTGCTTAAACATAAGTTTATCTTCCACAGTTTGCTTCTATGGTGTCTACTCAGTTCAATTGCAAAATTAAAACTATTAGGAGTGATAATGGAACTAAATTTTATCTTAAGGATTTCTTTCAATCTCATGGCATCTTGCATCACTTGACTTGTGTTGATACTCCTCAACAAAATGCTGTTGTTGAGAGGAAACATCAACATATTCTCAATGTTGCAAGGCTTTTAAGTTGTCAATCACAGATTCCTTTATGTTTTGGGGAGATTGCATTTTAACTATTGTTTACTTGATTAATAGGCTTCCTTCCAGGTCCTTAGGTAACAAAAGTCCATATGAGCTTCTTTTTAACTCTCCACCATCTTACAACCATCTCAAATGTTTTGGTTGTTTGTGTTTCATTTCTACTTTACCTCATTTGTACCTAGGGCTAGGAAGTGTGTGTTCTTAGGCTATTCTCATGGCATCAAGGGCTATAAGGCTTTGGACCTGACCTCCAATTCTGTTCACATCTCCAGAAATATCATCTTCTATAAGCATATTTTCCCTTATGCTCTTTCCTCTCAACCTTCTAATTCATATCTAGATGACTTCATTTTTTCCTCATTGTACTTCAAATTCTTCTCCCTTTATTGACATTGCCACCCTTCCTTCCTTTTCTACTTCTAATCCACCTCTCTCTGTTGACTCTCCTCTCCCATCTGTTGTTAACACTTCTTCCACATCTGCTGTGGATATTGATGTTCTTCCTATTGCAGATTCTGTTGCAAACCCTATTTCAACCCTTCTTCCTCATGTAGACACTTCTGACATATTACCTTCTTCTGTTCCTCAGTTGGCACCTCTTTCCTTGCCTCCTAATCCTATGCTCCCTACTATCTCACCTACTTCCTTACCTTATGCTTCTACCCCTACCCTTAAAAGACCCACTAGATCCCATAACCTCCTTCTTATCTCTCTCAGTATTCTTGCAAGTCTGTTAGTACTAAGCCTAATTCTAGTATGTCATATAATCTTTCAGCTTATTTGGACTATTCTTAAATTGGACCTACCTTTCATTCCTTTATCATGGTAATCAATTCCACTCCTTTAAAACTTGCCTCTTTCCATCAGGTAGTTCAATATCCTGAATGGAGGGTTATTATGGATAAGGAAATAGAGGCTTTAGAGGTTATTAATACTTGGTGTTTGGTTCCTTTACCTCCTAGTAAGTGCCCTATAGGTTGTAAATGGGTTTATAGGGTTAAATATCTACCTGATGGTTCTATTGAACATTACAAGGCTCGGTTATTTGCTAAAGGTTTCACACAGAAATTTGGCTTAGACTACTCTGAAACCTTTTCCCCTGTGGCTAAGTCTGTATCAGTCAGGATTGTGCTTACTTTGGCTACTGTTAAAGGGTGGTTTCTTCATCAAATGGATGTTAATAATGCTTTCTTGCATGGTGATTTGAATGAAGATGTCTACTTATGCCTTCCACCTGGTTTTCACACCAAAGGGGAGAACATTGTATGCAAATTAAACAAGAGTCTTTATAGTCTCAAACATGCATCAAGGCAATGGTTTGACAAATTCTCCAAGACTATTCTTCAAATGGGATTTGTTCAATCAAAATCTAATTACTCATTGTTTACTCACATTCAAGGGTCTTCTTTTACAATGCTTTTGGTCTATGTTGAAGATATATTGCTCATTGAAAACAATCCTGCCTGTGTTGATAGTTTGAAGAAGTTGCTTGATGACAGGTTTGGGTTGAAAGACCTTGGTTCCATTAGGTACTTTTTAGTCCTTGAAGTAGCAAGTATTGATGCAGGTACAAGCTTGACTCAAAGGAAGTATGCCCTTGAAATTTTGAAAGATACTGGTTTTTTTGGATCAAAACCAGTTAGATTTCCCATGGAGCAGAACCTAAGGCTTTCAAAATATGAAGGGAAGCTACTGGCAGACCTTGGCCAGCACAGAAGGTTAATTGGGAGATTACTATACTTAACCTTGACACGACCTGACATTACCTATGTTGTGCATAGGTTAAGCTAGTTTGTTTCAAAGCCAAGTGAACCTCATCTGATTTGCACATTAAATCCTTCTGTGATGCAGACTAGGTTAGATACCCTAATACAAGAAGGTCACTAACAGGCTATGCAATCTATTTAGGAGAGTCTTTAATAGCATGGAGATCAAAGAAACAAGGAGTTGTCTCAAGATCCTCAGCAGAAGTTGAATATAGGGCAATGGCTAGTGTGACATGTGAGATTACTTGGGTGCTTCAATTACTTAAGGATTTAAAGATTGAACATCCTAATCAGGCAACCTTATACATAGTTGCTAATCTGGTCTTCCATGAGAGGAACAAACATATTGAAGTGGATTGCCATCTGGTTAGAGACAAAATTTTGGAAGGCATGAATAAGACCTTTCATGTGAATACAAATGCTCAAGTAGTTGATGTGTTCACTAAAGCTTTAGGCTTGAATTCTTTCACAAGATTGACACAGAATTTGGGTTTAAAAGATATTTTCATGCCAAAGCAATTGCAAACTAAAGCTCTACTTCAAGTTCATGATCTTCCAGTTCAGGACTTGAGGGGTAGTGTTAAAATTGAAGAAGGAAAGCACAGTGGGATGAGCAAAGTAAAGAAGAAACTATCAAGAAAGAAACAAAGGGAGTCCACGTGTCAGAGAAAGAAGATGCCAAGTGTCAAAATGTGATTTGTTGTATTAGAAATTAGTTAAATAGTTGTTTTAGAAGGAAAAATGTTAGCCCCTGTTTTCTGTGTATGTAAACAGTTTTTGATAATTATTTGTAACTACTTCTCATTCATTCTAAATAACAATTTCACTTTCTTCAATTCATTTTCTCTCTCTTTCACTCTGTTTTACAATGGGGGGTTTAATTATGAAAGTTCCTAGAGCCCAACATATGGTTTCATTTTAGATAGAATGTATGGTGATGGTTTTTAATTTTTATTGTTTTAAAGGTCTTTTTAGGAGGGAACCATTAGGTTCCAACTACATTCTATGGGTAAGAATACTTTAATACAATTTTGTATTCCACGTGGAAAAGTTACCTTGATTATAAGGTTTATGTAGCGTCTATATTGCGGTGAATTTCAATGGCTTCTTCTTTGTTCATAGCTTAAGGATAAGAAACCTTCGTGGAAGATTGGTTCGTCAACATTTGCAATCAAAAAGGCCTCAAAAACTTTACTAAAATTCCAGTTGATGATTCAAATATAATTGATTAAAATAACTAATTAAGTGAAGAGAATATTTTTATTTATTTTTTTCCTAGTGAAGAGGACTTAAAAGGGACCACAACTGCACCACCGTGGGGAGTGGCTTGGTGATAGGAGATTTCATATAGATTCATATGATACTTGATAAGAGTTGAGTAGAACTATAACACTTCAACAAATTATTTGTGCCCATAATAATAATCTCATCATGTATTATACACATTTAAACTGAAATCATGACTTTAAGTCAAAATTTTAATTTATAAAACACATTATATGTAATCTATTTGTGCACTGATATTTACATTAGGCTTGTCCTATTAAAGTATTCTTGAATAAGTCAACCTACCTTACACGAGGGCTCAAATCTTCCAACTTTATCTCTGTCTACATGCACTTATAAATAGATGATGAGTGATGCTAGATAAGGCACCTCACTTCGCCAAGCCTAACATAACAACAAACCTGCATACACATTCACTCACCCAAACCCATCTCTCAAAAACCAATACCTTATGGATTACAGGCCTTTAGAGCTTCTAATTCAATCCACACAGGGATTGAGGTACGTAAATCATATCACAAAAATGAAATCTTATGCGGTCGTTTTCATTTGCAACCACAACAATGGAGGAAAAACATTGGTCGACTTGGAAGGTGGTTCAAACCCAACTTGGAACTTTCTCGTTAAGTTCAACATCAAAATCGCCCAAGGCCCAAAAGGACCACCATGCTCTAGTTGTTAAGCTCAAGTCGTGTCAGAAAACTCACTGTGCAAGGGACAAAGATATCAGTGAAGTCCATGTTCCCATCAAGGAACTGCTAGAAGGTTTTAGTGATGCAATAGAAGATAAAAGACAAGTGAGTGTAAGTGTGTTGAACTTGGATGGGATTGTTGAAAGAACACCAGCTTTTGCTTATAAGTTCAGAAAAACTCTTGAGCACCCACCTCTTGTCCTTCCACCAGTGAATATAAAGTGTTAGAAATACTGAATAAATACTATTATATTTCTCAAGTAATAAAATATACATGAATGCATCTATATAGGAGGCAGAGTGTGTATTACAAGTATGTATGTAGTGCAAGAATGTATGCTATACAAGTAAATAAGATGGGCCTAAAGCTTACAGCCTATTACACGTTAACAGCGCCCCTCAAGCTCAAGGTGGGTATGAGACCAACTTGAGGTTATCCACCAAAGCACGAAAGCATCCCTTAGGATGTGACTTGGTGAAGATATATACAAGTTGATCTTTAGAGAAGACCTAGAATAGCTTAAGAGCACCATGGACAAGATGATAACGGATAAAATGACAATCGATCTCAATGTGTTTAGTCCGTTCATAGAAGACATCATTATGAGCAATATAAATGGCACATTGGCTGTCACAATAAAGATGAGTAGTAGAGGATGTAGACCCACCTAAGTCCTTAAGAAGTCATCGTAACCAAAAGAGCTCAGATGTAGTTTTAGCAAGGGCACGATATTCTGCTTTAGTACTGGAGCAGGCCACTATGAGAGACCGCATCCCCGGCCCGTTCTATTATGTGTTGGGCCAAACCCATGTGAATGGGTGGAGTTGTGTTATTGCCTCTCAAAATGGAGGTTCGACTAGTTATATTTTCCCCTTTAGATTAAGGGTTTTACAATGGAGTCGCCACTTATTTAATTATTGAAAAAATAAGAAAACCAAATTTGAAAAATTCCTCATTTTATTAATTTTCAATTGAATTACATTGGTCATAGGAAAATTACATGGCTTTGGTCCTATATACAATCTAAGATAAAGTACATAGCTTTGTTTCCTAGTTACAATCTAAAAATTGAAAATTACATGGACAAGTATTTTATCTACTAACCCTTGATCTAAGTTCGGAGGCTATGTTACAAGGTGGGAAGGTGTTAGGCACCCACCTTGCCCAGTGAAACCAGTCTTCTAGACTATGGTAGTCAATATTCATATCATATTATCCAATATGTCAATCAATTTACATGTTGAATTTAAGGTGTATGCACGTGATGAACCCTAATTCAATTTATTAAGCATTGCATTTGGATTGAAAAATGAATTCTAGTGAATGTGTGTGGATGGCGATATCCTAGATTCAAAGATTTGAAAGAATTATGAAACAAACATATTTTTCATATTTTTGATGTGAATTTAAGATTAAAACTAGTGCTATACATAAGCATGTGATGAACAACTAAGAACATGTGATGAACACATAAGAATATGTAATGAACACATAAGAACATTTAAGAACATTCAAACATATTCAAATGAATTTAAATAGTTACTATTATGCTTTAATTCTAAATTCTCATCATAACAAATCAAAAAACAAGTTAGGGAAAGAGATTATACCTTCATGCAAGATCTATATGGTGGATGAGAAGACTCTTAAGAGAGGTCCTATGGGTGGAGGAAAAGAAAAGTTAGGAAATGAAGAATGAGTGTCACTCAATACCTTGAGTCTCAAGAAGACCAAGATATGACAAGACTACTCAACTTTCTAGAACTCAAGAGAGGAGAAGAGAGGAGGGATTTTGTTTTTTGTGTCTTGGAATGAAGGAGATGGGGGGTTTATATAGTAGTGGTTGAGAAAATATGAATAGAAGGCCATTAATGAGGGTTAACAAAAAATCATGAACCTAGACCTCATTTTAGCCTTTGGGGAAATCTGGTGCATTAAATGGAGAGATTGGTGGGAGTGAGGAGCAAGCCAAAATTCGGTTTTCCCATAGCTTCTGTAACAGCCTGTAGAGCAAATTTTGAAAAATCATATCTAACTCAATTCTTATTGGAATGGTCCCGTTCTTGTGCTCAAATTGAAGCCCCAGATGTCTAGTTTCTGGAAAAATTAACCTCATTCATAGATTCAAAATATTCTGAGAGATATCAATGAAATGGTGAGTAGAGGTCATTTGTTAGAATATACATCACAATTAACATTAATAGGCTCTAAATTAGCTTCCAATTAACATTAAATGGCTCCAATCACTCTCATTTCAGACTTAATTAGTTCCAAATTTACCCTAATTAAAAGATAATTACACAAATTATTCATTGAATAATTAATGTTTAACTATCTAATTAATTAGGTATATGCAACCTTACCATAAAATGTAGTCCTAACCAATCAAATTATGACACATCATTAATTTCAAATTGATTATAATTATAACCAATTGGAATCATTGTTCATAATCACATAAGGTCGGATTCAATTTGTGATAGTGCATCTTGACCATTAAAACTTGATTTGATGATAACTTTCAATCTGATGGTCCGATTAGGGTTTATAACCAGTCGATTTGATCCTTACAATATCAAGATCATTTTGGTGAAATGAGATTAAGGATCTAATGACCAAAATCAAGATGCATATTTTCAAAGTGAAATTACCCTTTTACCCTCCAAGTGAGGTTAAATGCGGGTTGCAAAATGAGGTGTCAGCAGCCATAAGGGTTTGTTTCTTACTCTGCTAAGAAATCAAAGAAGAACTAAGAAGAAAGTAATAACTAGTGTTGGACCTGTGATCAGTGGGATCTCCTACCCAATCAGCATCAAAGAATACACGGAGAACAAGAGGAGACTGAACAACGTAGAATAGGTCATGGAAGAAAGTGTCATTCAGGTATCAAAGAATGCACAAAACAACAGCACAGTGAGTCAATCGTTGAGCAGACGAATACGGGCTCACTTGGTGAATAGCATAGGAAATTTCTAAACGAGTGACTGTGAGATAAACTAGGTTGCCAACCAAGCGTCTATAAAAAGAGAGATTAGACAATTGTTTCCCCCTTGAGAGAGTCAAATGCACATTAAGTTCAATTGGAGTGTTAACAATTTGGCTATCAGTGAGTCTAACTCGAGACAAAAGTTCAAAAGCATACTTGAGTAATATAAAGTTCATCTGTAGAATGAGTGATTTCAAGACCCAAGAAGTAGCTAAGATGTTTGAGATCTTTCATCTCAAATTGCTGATAAGAAAATATTTGAGTTCTTGAATGCCACTAAGGTCATCACCACTTATAATCATATCATCCACATATAGGAGGAATAAAATAGTGCCTTTGTCATTGTGACAAAGAAATAAGGCAAAATCATAATGACTAACAATGTAACCTAAGCGAGAGATGGTAGAGCTAAACTTGGCAAACTAAGCTCGTGGAGCTTGTTTAAGGCCATATAGAGCACGATGAAGGTGACAAATCTTGTTTGCTTCAATAGAGAGACCAAGAGTAGGTTGCATATAAACTTTTTCACTTAAATTCCCATTAAGAAATGTATTTTTTACATCCATCTGACAAAAGTCTCATTTATTGGCAAGGGCAACAGATAAAAGGGCACAAACAAATGAGATTCGAGCAACTGGAGCAAAATTCCATTCATAATCAATTTCATACTCCTGTATAAAACATTTTGCAACAAAACGAGCTTTATAGCTCTCAATGGACCCATCAAAGCGAGTCTTGATCTTGTAGATCCACTTACAACCAACCACAGATTTCCCAGGGGGGAGAATCACCAAATCCCAAGTATGGTTTTTAGATAATGCATCAAGTTCCTCTCTCATTGCAATCTGCCATAAAAGGTTAGTGAAGGCGTCACGATAGGTGTGAGGCTTGTGTAGTGTAGCAAGGGCAGTGTAACAATAATTGTCAAGTAAATGTGCAAGAATAGATCTTACTCGAGTTAAGTGATGAGGGGAATGTCTTGTGCAAGATCTTCAAGCGAAGCAAGAGCAACGGACCTAAGCTCAAGGTTAGATAGCTCGTCTTCAACCTGTTCATCTTCCACCTGTTCATTAAAGGTTTATCTAAGAGAGATATAAAAAATATCTAGTGGTTGGAGAGAGAAGTTTATAGGAGAATCAAGAGTAACTATAGAAGGAATATGTGCCTCATCTAGAAAAAGCTCTAAGACAGAAGAGGTAGATAGGAAAACACGAAAGTGAGAGAGCTCAACAACGAGCAATGTTCCCAAAAGACAACATTGCGGGAGATACGAAGACGATGAGAAATAGGATCGTAACACCAATACCCCTTTTGAGTTTCGCCATAGCCAAGAAAACAACAAAGCCTAGACCAAGGCTCAAGTTTGTTATGTTCATATGGCTGAAGAAGAATGAAACAAGTAGAACCGAAAGAGCAAAGGTGGTCAAAGTCTGAAGGTGACCCAAAAAGGCGTTCATATGGAGTTTGATTTTGAATGACAAGACTACGAATGTGATTAATAGCATGAACAGCATTAAAAGATGATTCGCCCCAATAATGAACAGGAACTTTGGCAGAGAGAAGGAGAGCACGAATAGTGTCAAGAATATGACAAAGTTTTCATTTGGCTCAACCATTTTGCTAAGAGGTACCTGGATATTGTTGAATAGTGCCATAGGAATGCAAAATAGCTTGGAAAGCATATTGAGTATATTCAAGAGCATTATCAGATTGAAAAAATTTTGATACATTTGGAAAATTGAGTTTCAACCATTTTTGCAAAATTACAATATATTTTGCAACAATTTTGAACGATGATTCATATGAAAAATCCAGCTATAATGAAAATAATCATCAACATAAATAATAAAATATCAAGATCCACCAATATTAGAGACAAAGGAAGACCCTTAGACATCAGAATGAATTAGGTCAAAGATATCAGTGGACATTAATTCACTAGTATTCGAAGGAAAAGCTGGTTGTTTTCCTAACTGACATAAAACACAATCAAAATTTTCTGTGAACACTGAACCTAACAAACATCTAGAAGCCAAGTGTTGTACCCGAGAGGAAGAAGTGTGACCAAGTCGGGCATGCCAAAGTGCAAGGGACGGAATAAAAGAAATTGCAGTAACAATGAAAACAAGAGCAACAGGTGGAAGTCGAAGGTTGTCCATGGAAAATATACTTCTAACTCTAGAACCGATCTCAAGCTCCTATCCCATCCTTGGATCCTGCACAATACACTCAAAATAATCAAAGGTAATGCAATAACCCAACTTATCTAATTATCCCACAAAAAATAAATTATAAGAAAAGTTAAGAATATTAAAGACCCTAGGAACAGAAAGGTTGGAGGTCAAGATAGAACCTATATTATGACCAAACATTGTGGAACCATTTGCTATGCGAATATTAAGAGAATGTGATGCAAGTTCAAGTTGAGAAAATAAGGACCAGTGAGGTATCATGTGATTGCAACAAGCAAAATCCATAAACCAAGAGGAAGGAGACATACTAGATGAAACTGAGAAAAAAGAGGAATAAGATGCATTACCAACCATACGAATGGTCTTAGCGATGATGTTTTGAAGGTCGCCTTTGAAAATGGTGATAGTGGATCATGAAGACTTGGACTTTGCAGAGACAAGAGCCAATGTTTAGGTACTTTCAGTGTTAGCAACAGTTGTAGTGGAAATGGAAACAGCTAATTTGTTGCGATGATAGCAAGTCTCAATAGACGTTTACAAAAATTGCAAAAATGTTTATTGGATTGTCAGTGACAATTGTTGCAATAAGAAGAAGATCTATCCTTATTCTTCATTTAGAAGCAAAATATGAAAAATGGATTGCAAAAATGAAATCTATGCAAAAAACTGGGGAGCACCTGGACTGCAAAAAGTCAACGATCAACGCAAGTCAAAGTCAATAAGAAAAGTCAACGAATGTCAAAGTCAACGTGGCGATCAAAGGATGATGCAAGCAGCTAACCTGTGGATGATGTAAGCGATGACATTAGCTTAATGACACGGTGGTGATGATGTCACATAAGGCTGACGTGGCGTAGATGACGTAATCGATGACGTCAACAGATGAAGTTCTGGCGTGTGTAAGCACGTGACAGCACGTTAGGGAGAGTGGCAGTGCGTGTAGGTACATGAGGATACCATCGAGGCTTATAGTGGCACGAGAGGGCGCATGAGTGGTCCAATGAAGACGATTTTTCACAAGCGAGCAGAACGGAGAGCGTCCTTTCTAATGGGTAAACTTGTGGTCTGATCAAAGAAGCAGAAGCAGTGGTGGTGGCAAGGCAGTGGCATTTGGTATACTGTAGTCGTGGCGGAGGCAGTAGTGATTTTGATAGCGATGGTTGCATTGGATGACACCCAAAAAGACAATACTACTTACACACCAGAGGATTAGAGCATTGGCTATGATACTATGTTAGAAATATTAAACAAATATTATTGTATTTCTCAAATAATAAAATATACATGAGTGTCTTTATATAGGAGGCAAAGTGTGTAGTATAAGTAAGTGTGTAGTGCAGATATGTGTGTTATATAAATAAAAAATGTGGGCCTAAATCCTCTAGCCTATCACACGTTAACATAAAGAATGCAGTGCCAAAGGTGAAGAGTAAGCATAACAACTTTGCCAACGTCTGGGATGAGTTATGGTAATGGCCGGTTTGTACGGCGCTTACACTTCTGATGCTGAGTGCTGACCTATGAAACACAGGTGCATTTCCAGATTCTGATGTGAGTGCAGCGAGGTGTGGCAATTAAAAAATTATTAAAAATATTTTTATTTATATATTTTATATATTGCTAAGAATTTTTTTTATATTATAATAATAATAGAAAACTCATATAATAATAATAATAATAATAATAATAATAATAATAATAATCATAATCATAAATAGGTAGTAATAAGTACACAGAAGTTTTTGACACTTGAATTATTGACAGAGATATTAAAATAGATGACGCTTCCCATAAATAAATAAATAATAGTAAAAAGATGTGGCTTAGTGGCTCACGTATTTGGTCAGCTCAAAAACAAAATAAATGATATATGTGGCAGATATTAAAATAGGTGTAGCTTCCCATTAAAAAAAAGAAAGAAAAAAAAAAAGAAGGAAAGATGCGGCTCAATGTGTGGCTCACGTGTTTGGTCAAGCGCAAAAAAAGAAAAAAACAAAATAAAATCTTTTAAGAAACAGAAGTACAAAACAAAGCCTTTTCTAAAAAATATATATAAAAAATAAAAAAATAAATAAAAAACCAGAACTATACAAAGCACAAAACGGTTGAGGCATGGGGCTGGAGGTGCGACGAGAGTGAGAGGAGCTGAGCTGAGACGTGAGACAAGAATGATACGAGAGTGACAGGTATCAAACAGTGCGTTTTACACTTCTTCTTCTTTTTTTTGAATTTCGGCCTGAATCAGTGCCAGTACTGACTAATACGGACCAAATCGGCTCATGTCAACTCCGAATCGGCTCATGTCGGGGGAAAAAAAAACTGGACGCGAAACCGGCGCACGGGTAGCGACAACCCATTTTGCCACATCGGTGCTTCATAGGTGCTGACCTAGATGGTGATACTAAAAGCGAGTATGCATATGAAGAGTGACGTTGGGTGGTCAAGGAAGTATAGGGATTTAAAGGTATTAGTCATTCTTAGAATGTCTTCTAATGAGTAGTAATCGAGTTTCAGAGTATTATCAGTTTAATGTTGTGTTATGGTGTTAATTGTTATGTGTTTGCGGCTTTTGTTGCTACATGACTCTTTCTTTAATCTATCAATGATAATAATGGTGTATTAGTCTTTTATCTATATAATATTGTTTTGCTCACTAAGTATAATTCATCTTATTTAGGCACTTTGAAATTTCATTTTAATTCGGTTGAGTTGTGGAGTTTGACTCAATTTGTGACGCTTTGAATTTAAAATTTGGATTATTAGGTGAAACCCCTATCATAAGAAAACAGATTACTTAATGAAATACAAGTCAAATTGGAGATTTGTTAAAATTTGATTCATACTAAATTTTTTTTTTTTATTGATATGGAAGAAATTTTATTCCTTGTCAAAGAAGTGAAAAATCATTGTTTGATAAGGAATGAATTTCAAAGTCTTACAAATAGACAGGTTTTGTGGTTTTAGTCAAAGAGTCCTCCGTTAGGGAGAGACTTTGAAGAGATAATTAGAGAGATTTGTTATTAGTGAGTATATAAACATTTTGTAATCTATTTGTGATATAATGAATTTATAGGTTATTATTAGACCTCGAAAGCCTTGGTTTTCTTCTCTTCTCTGTGTGTTTAGTTTTTTTTTTTTTTTTTTTAATTTGGTGTGGTCCTTTTTTTTATTTTTAGTTTTTAGTTTTTTTTAATTTTTTATATTCCTGCTGCTTGTTTATTAGATCTTTCTCACACCCGTAATAGTTGTTATAATCAATCTTGTGTGGGGGTGCTTTTGGAGGTTTGTTCACGCAACAAACTTATTTCAAAACCAAAGTTTGCTACTTAGGCATTTGGATTTGTTCTTTTGAAGATTTATTGCTATGTGGTTCATGAATATAATCATTCTAAAGAAAGATAAGTGAGTTCTCTATAAAAATTTTGGCAATTAGGACTTGTATAGTCTTTAATGTAAAATTTTGAGATTAAAAAAAATTGATGGAATGAACAACTTCGACATGTGCTAATGCGAAGTTATAGATTTCTTAATTCAATAAAAGTTGGACTAAATGACAAACCTAAAGAGAAGTCAGATATATATTGGAAGAAGATTTCTTAATTCAACTTGCTTATAAAGGTAATCACCTGAGATCAAGTTCCATCACTACTTGGAGTTGATCAATATGGATCGTACTTCTGATAAATATTATGCTTATTGGCACATTTGAAGATAACTAGCTTGGATATTATGCACTTTGTTCTTTTGGTTGGACTCTATGTTAGCTTTGGCTATTGGCACATTTGAAGGTACCTTGGGGGATATGCATTTGTTCTTCAATGTTTTTGCACACAGTTTGTGTAACCCCTTTCCTTTTGGCACATGAGGGAGGTTTCAAATATGGAAGTTCCTAAACCTCAACACCAGGCTTCACTTCAAAAATTATGTGGGGTGATGGTTTTCATTGTTTTAGATGTTTTTTTTAAAAGGTGGAACCATCGAGCTCCAGCTACATTCTCTGGGCATGAATACTGTTCATACCATCACCTTGATTGAGAGTTTTATGTCGTTATTAAGAAAAAAAAGAGAGGTTTGTGTCGTTTTATTTTGTATTCCGCGCGAAAAAGTAACCTTGTTTTATTTGTAGCATCCATTTTTGCATAGCTGGAGGATAAGAAACCTTTGTGGAAGATTAGTTCGTAATTTGCTATCAAAAAGGCCACAAAACCTTTACCTATAAAGTCCAGATTGATGTTGATACGGATAAGAATATTGATTAAGATAGCTAATTAATTAAGTGAAAACTTTTTGTCTTTTTTAGTGAAAATGACCTAGAGAAACCACAGCTACATCTGAGTAAGTATATAACTGGACCGGAGCTTAAAACAATTATGTTGTTACTTGTTATCCACTTGTGTCTTTATCACTACCTTCTTCTTTTTCTTTTTTTCTTTTTTTGGCTTGGTAAATGCGGGGGCTTGAACCTCTGAGTTATAGGTTACTTACAAACCGGGTACCAACTCGCCTAGAAGTGGCGGCGGTGGTTATCACTACCTTCAAATGTGCTTGTAGCATGCATGCCTATAGGGACAAAAAAACCACAAACATGTTGGGCTATATAGAGTTTAGTTGTATTTTATTCAGATTATAACCTGACCCGAAGTAATATTGTTATAGTCTTTAATAAGAGATTTTTGAATCCTATGTGCAAGATAGAAAAAAATTTTGTTTTAGAAATTAGGGTTTAGGTATGTTGTTTTTTAGAGAGAAAACCATACTGCCATATCTTGTATTTTTTTCTAAGAATAGAAAAATCCTTGCAACTCCATGGAAGTAGGTATATTGCCGAACCATATAAATATTGTCTTGTGTGATTATTTTCTTTAGTGCATATTTACTCTATATTTTTTGCATCTCACAAATCTGGGAATTTCTTGAATATTACCCTTCAAAACTTGTTGTAGACTTTGTTATTATGCAGCTAATTAAGGTTTCAGATACCATTTGTGGTTAATTTATGATATTCAACAATGTCTTAACGAGAAAAATAATGAATTTTGTTCTAATGACCTTATGACCATTCTTTTCTTTTTCTTTTCTTGGAATTTTTACATCAATTTTAAGGTTGATTGTGTATTTGGCCTATAGTGTAGTCATATAGCTAGCTGTACGGCATTATAAAAAATATTATCAATTTTCAATACAAACTAATTACACAAAAAAAAAATAACTTTGATTTAATTTCAAATGATGCTAATAAACATTAAAATTTTGATTTTTTTTTCTTCCACGTAAACGATAATTTCACCAGGTATTACAACTAAGTAATTCTCATACTTTGACATTCATTGTTTCCAAAAACTATATTTTACTGATGCGGCAACAATATTTAAATTTTACTCACTATTAGATATAATAAAAATCAATGGTTTGGAAAACTCTTTTTTTCATTAAATTAGATTAATTAATCAAATTTCTTATTATCAAATTAAAGATTTGGGGTTCCATGGAACTTCTTGTTTATATTGAACTAGTGCTCAGTCTAATATATTAAGGTAGTGTGAGGTTTTTAACTAGCAAGAGTCGTCTTGAAAGCGTGGAAAGTATGTAAATAAAATGTTATTTTTCTAATAATTGTTTGTGATGATGCCGAAGTTCACCAGTGAGCTGCACGGTCCTCACGAGAGCGAGACAAGAACCTACAAACAACAAGAAAAGACCTCGTCCAGAGAGCACCGGTGTGATGCCGGCCAAAAACCCTCCGAAGGTCAAGTCAGAGAACTTTCTTTCCAAAACTAGAGTGCTAGAGTGGAATTAATTATGCATACCTTGGTTTGTGAGGCTTTCGAAGTATTTATTGTTGTGTAGAGTATTCTTCTTTTGGGCCTAAGTGTGTAAATCAAGCAGAAAGCCACAGTAGTCCAAATGGGCCACAAATGAGCCTCAAATGGTCTGCAACCATGCTCCTGTAAAAAGCCTTGGGGCCCAGTGCATGTCATGTACTACACATATCGTTCATCACGAGCCCATCACTTATTTTTCATCATCAGTTTGTGTTCCAATTACTTGAACGTTTTTGTTGAATTTTACATGTGGTATCAAAACTAGTTATGTTAGGGCTAGAGCCAAAAAGTAATAATATTCTCGAAAAATAGTAAGAATTTACAGTACAATAACAATTTTGAACCCTTACCTCTCCAGAAATCGTATCTTGACCAGCAACCAAACCATGGAACTTTCGTTTCCTCTTTGGTCAAGCTCTTGTGCCTCAATGACTAACGTTGAAAATTATTAAGTTCGTACGTGAAACTGTTTAAAACCATGATTGAATATACTGCTTTGCCGTTTATTCATGAGCATAAAAAGAAAATTGATTTTATATGCAACACTTGAGTCAGCTTGTAAGAATTAAAGAAGAGTAGCTATCTTACCAGTGAGTTATGCACAAGGTTGAAGTCCAAAGAAAATTGAAGTCCAAATTGGGAAGAACCAATTTTGGTCTATTAAGTATCCGTTTGGATACTAAAGAAAACTGAAGCGTCTACAATTTGGCTTCTTCTTTTTTTTTTTTTTTGAGAAGAGCGCCACAAGTGAGATTATGCACTGTTCAGTGGATTTCGTGCACTATTCATAGAACCCACAAATACTTTATTCAAAAAAAAACTTTAAAACTGGATTCTACAGTACTATTCACACATTTAGAAATTATTTTACTACAGTGTTTTCGATTTTCAGCAAAATAAACGATTTCTAAACACACCCTAAAAAAAATGTTGTGAGAGTATAGGAAAAAAAAAGCAAGAAGTAAAAGTGTGAAGCATATTTACACAATTTTTTTTTTTGAAGAATATTTACACACAAAGTTAAAAAATCAAAACAAGTAATAAAAAATCAAATTGAATAAAGAAAAAATTTCTCATGCACCATATGCATGAGACCTACCTCTTACAGATAGGTAAACTCTACACGTGTAGGATCTACTTGCTTATGAAAGATTGATCTCATACACCTGGCGCATAAGATACCAGCTCTTAAATAAAAGGTAAACTCACATTACGTACGTGCAAGTCAACCAATCTTGCACCAAACCCGACTTGTAGTTTCAACGGGTGCACCAAAAAACTCTAGCTAATTGCATATGTTTACTTCAGGATTGGGGGGTCTGTGTCTAATTTTACCAGCTTAATTAAAAAAATAGGTAGGTACTTGACCTAGGAAACGTGTAGGTTTGTAGTTGCCACTTCTTTGGATTAGGGTCAAATAAATGATATATTTGAAAAGAATCTAAAGGAAAGCCTTCAAATTTTCCCTCTTTTCTCACAAAGTACCTACAAACAATCTTTTATTACAAGGACCGAAAAAAAAAAGTTATAAAACTGATAATTCTTTTCTTTTAGTTGTCAAAAAAAAAATCTTATCTTTTAAAACTAAGAAGTCGCAGCCTCAACAATTTGAGAACTTGAGTTTTATACAGTGGAGTAGCAAATAAATAACTATTTTAACTTTTGGTTTGCTTTAAGATAATTGCTTCAACATTATATGTCCTGAGTAATGAAAATATATACTACTTTTATTGTCTTGGGCATTCAGCGAGCCAGCAGACATAGGCCACATTTTGGACCAAGTGCTGCAACCAAAGACAAGGACGGAAGTCACGGAACTTCTCCTAATGCTTTTTTATTATTTTAAGAAAAAAAATAGGAACGAAAATATGATAGGAATGAGAATTAAAGTGACTTCTTTATCTCAGCGTTACTATAATAATATTTTACTCACTAAGTTCAAAGAATCGGTGAGTCAGAACTGTTATCGCAATCCTATAGCTACTAAAGCTGTTGTGAATCCAACAAACATTTATCTAGTGCCCATTTGATGTAGTCATTTCTGTTGTTTGCTTTTACAATGCTTGTGATTTAAAAAATATATATAAATAAATGGTTTTGGCTTCTTTAAAAATATATATATATATATATTATTATTATACAAGCACAACAGAAATGAGATGAGGAAATTATGTATCATATCTGCATTTTCCTTGTTTAAAATTTCAAATAGTTTCTTGAGGTATGATTATGAAGGGATAAATAATCCTCTTTTTTTTAATTATTATTATTTTTAAAGGAGTTGGCTCTAGCATTTGTTCAGCATCTAATCATAAGCCAGAAAAATTACAAGTTCAATGCCATATACCATTCTAATTTCAACGCTTCGACCTATTATTAATTTTGTTCTTCTATATCAAAAAAAAATAAATAAAAAATAAAAACCCCTTTGTTCTCCAGAAAACAGCGGGCCTTTTCAAGCTATGCATTATGGGCTTCAAGAGGTTGAGTAGACACGCCTACTCTCATTCTTTTTTCTTTTTTTTTTGATGAAAAAAAGAATTTATTATTTGCAGATATACTTTTTACATACACCCATTCAATGTATGCCTCCCATGCATCTATGTAATCGGCATTACATCTAGTAATTTTAATTTTAAAATCAACTAAACATGAATGATGAGAGACATATACAGAAGATGTATATAAGAATTGTGAGAATAATATTTTCCAAGATAACATCCTACAAATTTGTACTAACAGATGCATTGAAGACATTTTTAAAGTAAATGGCATCGTTTTCAAAAAGAAAACAAAGGAAAGAGAAAGATGCATGTCCTTCACATCTGTAAATTTGTAAATTCTTGGTGATCAATATTTAATGATGTAATTATATTCTAATGTGATTTGTATGATAAATGGTTTGGAGATTTTCAATTTTGGGTTCAATAACACGCTTAGGCTCAAAAGGCTGAACCAAATGAGCACTAAAGTGGGTACAAAACTCTGAGATTAAGAGTCTGTTTGGGATTCGCTTATTTTGCTGAAACTGAAAATTTTTTGTTGAAAGTACTATAAATCAAAGTAAAAATTATCTGAAATAATACAGTGAGACTCATTAATAGTAGTATAAATAAGTTAAATAGTAAAATAAGTTGGAAAAAATAAGTGGTGCCAAACAAATACTAAATTCTTTTGCCACAAAAATCATCAAATGCCATTTAGCAACATACAATTTGAATCAAAGATCAATGCGAATTTACTTTCTTCAATGAGTCAGTCATGAGAGAGAGAGAGAGAGAGAGAGAGAGAATATTCAATGGGCCAGATTAGATTGGGCCAAGTCTATCAACTTTTCGACAACAAAAGAACCTGGGCTAGCAATGATAGATGCAAGATCCATGGACTTGGGCTAGCATCAGAGCACATGTGGCCTTCACAATTCACGTACATTTGCCACCCAAATGTAACACAATTTATAGTGGGCCTTTGAAATTACAGATCCACCGTGACCATAAAATAAGATAAACCTGTCCAAAAATTAAAATGCATTTTACACCCTCATTTTTTTTTTTTTTTAAGAAGTAGGTTTTACACCATTAAGATGATGGAAAACAATATCAATATACCCCTTCGTTATGGACCATCACATTTTAGTCGTTAATCTGACTAAAAATAATTTCTTGTTTTTTTTGTTTTACTATACTCAGTTTGACACAACGCCTTTTTAGGTGATTTAATTATAATAAATATTAATAAAAATAGCACATTGATGTTTTTGTATTATTTGAGGATGTAAATTGTAAGCTTTCACAGTCAATTGACCAATTTAAAAGCAAACAGACACGCTTTTTTTTTTTTTTTTTTTTTTGAGAATCCAAAGCAAACAGACCCTTATTAAACAATGTAACCAAAAAACAAGTATGAAGAACAAAATATCTTGCTCTAAGCTTGTGACACTGACACACGGCCCACAGCTCTAGTAGGGTTTAGGTTTAGGGTCTAGTAAATTGTAAGTTTTTTAGTAGAACATGAAAAAAAAAAATAGTAATGATAAAAAAGTAGTAAAGGACACGTTAAATTTTAAGTTTTTTGGTAGGGGTACCCTTTTACAGTTTTACGCTTTTTCTTTCTGAGTAAAAAATAAGAAAATAAAAAGAATATAATATCTGGCTCTGAGTTTGTGAACCACTGCCCACATAGATTTGATGCTAAACTACTCAAAATCCATCGAGATTGCAAACCTAAGCCCAATCCATTTCAATGGCTCCACCATCCTCCTGAAATTTTAACCTCCTATATGGCTCTATCCACAGAAAGACAAACCTGAAAACTGTGAAAATGCAAACACATCTGGGTATTTTTCACTTTTAGCCCTTTTCCTATTTTCATTCTTGACCAACTAAGCAACTCACATGAACGTCTAGTTTTGTGTTTTTTTTGCTGAATGTAAGTACAGAATATAAAAACATTTTTAATACCCAAAGATACTCTCTTTACAATATTGATGCAAATTTTTGTTGTTTAAAAGTCACCATAACTTGTGGTTTTGATCTTTAAAGGTGCTTATTAATTAACCGCCCGACAAAAATAAATTATGGGCCTCAATTTTTTTTTTCTGACATGTCATGTGGCATAGTGGAACTGACAAAACATGAAAATGTGGCATATATCTTGTTTGGCTTGAGAGAAAGAGCCAATACTCTTAGTACAATCATTCAAGAATGTGAAAAATAAGAAAAACCAGTCGTGCATGTAATCCAAAACGATTCTATGGAATATATAGACTTCTACTACAACATGACAGAAACTGCCTGATCCAAGGCCATTTTAAGGACAATCACTCATGGGACATTAAAAATAGAGTAAAAAACACATAGGGTCCATAATATTTGTCTCGAGCCCCAACAATTTCCAATTCATTAATAAGGTTGCTATGTACTAACTGGCCTAGTAAAGTTAGTTTAGTAGCCAGATTGGGGTCTGCTAAGTGATTGAATAAATTTAATATTTGGATTAATATTTGTTTATCTCAAGCCTCAAGGCGCTCTTGATTCTCTTGAATGAATATTTATGTGCTTTAACATGCATTTGGATTAGCTTTGTACTGAAACTTTATTTGCTTGTTTCTTGAAATTTGACAAAAATATGGTTGTATATATTTTTTTTTAATTGGGATTGAAAAAATTATACATAAACAAATGTAAAAATAAGCTAATTAAAAAAAGAAATTAACCCATGTAGTTGACTAGCTGCGCATCTCAATTAGTCTTTAAAATAAACAAGCTAGAAAGTAAGATTGAAGCAGCACTTTCTGCTCTTTTTCTTGGAAGATTTATAAACTAGTGAGCCTCTTCTTTTTTTTTTTTTTTTTTGAGCAAACTAGTGAGCCTCTTTATCTAGCTGAGTTGAGGTATTTTTTTCGGTTTCATACTAATGGTGCAGGATTTGGGTCCAGTCCCCGATGTAGGAAAATATCCAATGTGGTCCCTCATCAGTCACCACATAGTGTTTGTTTCAATTCCAAGTTACCTCTAGGCCAAGCCAAATTGCCCATGTATACAGGCAGTGTATGTTGTAGCCTTGTAGGTATGGCTCATACCTCTCTTTTTATGGTTGGGTGAGAGACAACATAGGGCCTAATGCCTTATATAAGGTAATGAAATCAATTTTAGTCCCACCAAACCATAGATACCACTTAGTGAACCAAAAAACAGCCAACATATATGAACTTCTAAGTGGAGCCATTAAAAGTGTGGGAAAGAGACTAGCAGTCTTAGCCTCCCATAATTCAGCAATGAAAATCTTGATTTTTCATTGATGTGATTCTTTTAGTTTCTTAATGGAAAATCACCATGAGAAAGTGATGGACCATTTGTTTTTATTCCCCCCTTTTAATTATGGGGGTTGGAGAAAACTTAGACTATCACCCTCTAAATAGTTAGGCAAGTGCAACAACATTGGACCCACCTAGGGCCTTTATGCATTGTATTGATTTGATGACTTTTAGCTTCTTAAAAGCTTTTTTTCAACTCTAAAATCCATGACCTCTAGTATCACATATTAAAAGCTTTTGAACTCTAAAATGCAATCAATACTACTGAAGAAAATGATAAGCTACTGAAGAGCAGAAAACATGCTCAGCTTTTCTTTAATAAAACGCAAAAAAGGTAATAAGACAAAAAATTGAGTCAAAATTATGAAAAAGAAAGGTTTCCAGAAGACAAGGTATGATGCATATTAACAGTGCTTTGCAGAAGAATTTATGGAGATAAGAAGAGATATGTGTACATGAAACGAGAAGTAAAGAAGGCCCAGTACAACAACTGCCAGGCTCAGGGGTTCCTTGGAGTAGCATTAAAGGCTTTCTGACTTGATCTTCATTGCACATTACCAACACCACTCAAGATAAAGGAGAAAAAGAATGAAACAAAAAGGAGAGGCAGATTTATAAGCAGAAAGTTTCATTGGATGCCTTTGATGATTTTTGTTACAAGACCATGGGTTATGATTCTGAGATTCTCCGCATGATCTTCATCATCATATTCATGCTTCTATCATTACAATACACCGACATTTTTGTTGCTGGTTCTGTGTTAAATGCAGCAGGAGACTTAAATGCTCGTGGCTTACAACAGCTGTACCTCAGAGAGGACAATGGTGATAGGATTGAAAACAACATCCAGAAAGTTTCAGGAGAAGATGAGAATGAAGAAAAGGGTGCTTTAATAGTGGAAAAGTTTAGAGCTTTACTTGGGCTGAAGAGCTTCCACAAAAGAAGTCCATCACATAGTGGTTCTGCATACTTGTCCCCATCACCCTCTCCATCACCATCCATTGAACCTGAAGAAGCACCAGCTCCAGCTCCTGTTCCTGTTCATGTTCCAATGCTGCATATCCATGCCCATCCTCATCCTCCATCACACAGGTCAAGTTCAATCCCTCCACACCACAAGAAACAGGATGGAGATAGAGGCAGAGTAAGAACAATTCTTATTGTAACCATTGTGTCTGCAGGAGCTGCTTTCTTAGTTTGTGCTCTTGGACTCATCTGGGTCTGCAAGAAACGCAGAAAAGATAGAAAGAAGCCCTCGAGAATTGTGTCAGTCTACAGCAAAAAAGGAGGCACCAGAAGTAAATTAAAGAATGTGAGTACTCAAAATTCAGCAAGCAAGGTGAGCCAAAATACTGGCCTTGATCTCTTTTACCTTAATTCATTGGGTACTGATTTAGAGCAACAGACTTGTTATCTCAAGCAAACTTGTGAAACTGTAAACACATCATCAAATCATAGCACCCCAAAATTTACATTGCTTGAGAGGGAAGAATCAAAGCAAGAACTTTTAAGGATAGAATTAGATAATGCTAGTAGTTCTTCCACAAGGGAAATTACAGCTGTTCATGAGGATAATGAGTCAATCAAATATGAATCAGAGGGTGGTAACTCTTCATCTGGTGATAAAATTATTCCCATGGAATGTCATTCCTCTGATGATGAATCTTTCCATTCTTTTGGAGAATCACTTTCTTCAACTGTCAGGCATTCCAATGCTTCAGTTGGTTGTCTTACTGAGACATCAGAAATTTTCCCCAAAGAAGAGTCACATATTAAGCCTTCCTTGGCCAACTCTACAGATTTACCAATGCCTCTAGCTACCCCAGATCTCGACTCAACCCGAGAATCAACTTCACCAACACAAAATTCACAATCTCCAAGCAATAATAAACAGGAAAAACAAACATTTGAATGTTCTTCAGACTGTCAGAAAATTTTAAAGTCCCCATCACCACCACCTCCTCCACCTCCACCCCCTCCACCCCCATGTGTGACATTGTTTCCTTCTTCAACTAGAATTGCATCTAAAGCTTCATGCTCTTTCACATTGCCAAATATATCATCTCCAAGAAATTCAGCTTCTTCATCAGGATCAAACTTAACTCCACTAAGAGACTTGCCATCTTCACCTCAAAACTTCCCAAGACCATCACAAACTCCACCTTGTATTCCACCACCGCCATGTCCACCTCCTTTTCTGAAAGGAAAGAGTATCTCTGCCAAAGGCCCACCTCCTCCACCATCTCTACTGCCTCAATTTACTCCATTGGGCAAAGATGGAACTCCATTACCAAAATTGAAGCCACTCCACTGGGACAAGGTTAGAGCTGCCCCTGATCGTTCTATGGTGTGGGATAAGCTGCGGTCAAGTTCATTTGAGTAAGTTGGTTTATTTTCTTTGTTTACAATTTACTTCACCTTTTTATGTATTACATTGAACATATTATGAGTAATGAAACAGGTTTGACGAGGAAATGATTGAATCACTTTTTGGATACAATCTACAAAATTCAATGAAGAGTGACGAAGCAAAGAGCAAGACTCCTTCTCCAAGCAAGCATGTCCTTGATCCAAAGAGACTACAGAACATAACTATATTGTCAAAAGCCTTGAATATGTCTGCTGAGGAAGTATGTGAAGCACTAATACAAGGTAAAACTTCTAAGCTCTAAACAATAAGTAGTTGTGATCAATTACTACTTTTCAGAATGCAGTGGTCAGGAGCATGGAGTAACAATAAATGTGAACTAAAAACACACTAATTTTATAAATGCCTAAATTAATTTGCTAGGTGAATTCTAGCCCTTATGTTGGAATTGGACTTTCAAGTTCGAATGTCATTTTGTAAGATTGTTGATCAAGAAATTTTGGCATTGCACTACATTTATTTTTTACTAATTGTTGCATGACTAATTGGAATTTTTGAAGAATGATGGCTCTTGTAGTCCTGTAGTTCCAGCAAATGGATTATAAATTGCAAATTACTAAAAAGTTTCTCAAAGCTAAGGTCTGGGGAGAGAGAATCTATCTCCAACATACATATGGTGTCCTAATACACATGCCATCACCTGATTAAAATTTTTAACCAATGGTGGAAAGCAGGGAATGGCTTGTCTTTGCAACAACTGGAGGCATTAGTGAAGATGGTACCTACCAAGGAAGAAGAGGCTAAGCTCTGTAGCTATAAAGGAGACATTAATGAACTGGGTTCTGCTGAGAAGGTTCTCAAACTAATTCTTAGGATACCATTCGCCTTTCTACGAGTTGAAGCCATGCTCTACAGAGAAACTTTTGAAGATGAGGTGGTTCACTTGAGGAACTCTTTTTCAATGCTGGAGGTAATCATCAAATCACAACCACATCACTTTTCATCAAAACCAATGATTTCAATACAATGATCACTCTTAATCTTATTTATATTTGTTACTAGGAGGCGTGCAAAGAACTTAGATCAAGCAGGCTTTTCTTAAAGCTACTTGAAGCCGTGCTCAAAACAGGCAACCGTATGAATGTTGGAACAATCAGAGGAGGTGCTAGGGCATTTAAGCTTGATGCCCTCCTTAAACTTGCTGATGTGAAAGGAACTGATGGGAAAACTACCTTACTACACTTTGTCGTTCAAGAAATTATCCGGTCAGAGGGAATTAGAGTTTCAGATAGCATTATGGGGAGGATCAGCCAGAAAAATAAAAGTAAAACTGCTGAAGAGAAGGAAGAAGATTACAGAAGAATGGGCCTAGATCTTGTTTCTGGTCTAAGTACTGAACTCTACAATGTGAAAAAGACAGCTGCAATTGACTTGGATGTTATTGCAAGCTCTGTATCAAACCTATCAGATGGAATGGCTAAACTGCAACATCTAGTACATAAAGACTTGTGTAGGGATGAACAAAATGGGAACTTTGTCAACTCAATGAGATCCTTCATAAATTATGCAGAGAAAAATCTGAAAGAGTTGCAGGGAGATGAAAATATGGTCCTTACACATGTCAAAGAAATTACTGAGTACTTTCATGGAGACGTGAGCAAAGACGAAGCCAACCCACTTCGAATATTTGTCATTGTGAGGGACTTTCTGGGGATGTTAGACCATGTTTGCAAAGAGCTTAGAAGCTCAAAAGCCCCACGTAGTCCCAATCCTCTGGCACCATTCCGGTAGGCTAAATTGCTTGGTGTGTTCAAGAGATACAGCCCATTACCAATCAGGTTGTAACATTTTTTTTATATATATATAGAGCTTTGAAATATGTAGATTGAATTGTTTGCAATGGTTGATTTTAGGGGACTGTTGGGTTGAATTGAGTAGAATAGACTGAAATGTTATTTGAGGAAATGTAATGACAAATAATTGTATATTCAAACACCTAAATGCTGATCCAAGTTAGAATTCACACGTTGCTGCTAGGAAAGACAAAACCAGACAGTAACAGTCATTAATTTCTACCCTGAACAAATTTATTTTGTACTTATATTAGGGGCAGTGGCTTGTCAAGCATATTTATGTTTAAGAGAATGTCTGAGATGATTCAATCGAACAATCTTTGTTTATGTTACTGCACAATGCTTGTTTTTATTAGGTAGTTTCTTGGCATTTTGCCCCTTTAAGCACTGATAGTCTAATACACCATATTTTCACAACAACCTTTCTTATCAAAAGTAGCACCTTATATACTACAGAATTTTCTCCATGCAATGATTATAAACTTCGACAAACCAATTTCCAACCTTTTAGGTTTCACTTTTCACTCTCAACCTACTCCCCTATGTAAAAAATCAAGAAAATTCATTAAAAAAAAATTTTTGACTTTGCCATGAATGCCATCCAAAAATTCTTTACTATATAAATTTCTCCTTTTCACATGGTAATAACTCATTAAAAATAAAAAATAAAGAAAATTCAAAATCTTATAAAATATAGCCCAATCAGGACCAATGTAATCAAAAATTGTAAACTCAAAACCCTCTCAACTCAATGACATTAACTATTCTCCACAATCTAGGGTTCAAATCACCCTTTCCCAATTTGCAACAATTTATATTAAAAAGAAGTCAATATATTGCGACGAATTACTATGGAGTCAAATTAGACTAATTTGTACTTTCAATCTAATCAAATTGTATCATCTATACATATTCATACCAAGAAAACAAGAAAAAAAAAAAATCAAATCTTTTACACAGCAAGAACCCAAGAAATCGTTTCTTGTGCATCAAGCATTCAAGCCAAGCCAACCTTAGGTGACCCTTTTGGCACGGTTTCTTCTACTCATGTCCTCCTCGGGTGCACATCTTTTTTTCCCATTAACTTGAACGTCTTGCTTCTCAACCTTATTAGTCTCTTGTTGTTTTCTCGGCAAAACCAACAGACCAGCACCAACATCATATGCTTTTCGAGTCGACTCGTCGCTGAGAGCCTCCCATGCGATGGTAATGATTCGAAGAGCACCATGTGCAGCCGGGGAACAAACCACATCAGGGTGCACCAACTTGACCAACTTGCAGTACTTGGATGTGATAGTGTCTATGCTGAGAGATGGGTCAGGTTTTAGGCCAAGAATTCGATAGAGATCACTGTGTCCCAACTTGTTCTTCTTAGTCTCGGCCACATAGTAAGCTTTGTAAACAGCGTAGTGCTTGTCCACGTTGTAAAAGTAAGGGTCGACTTTGTTTGCCGCAGTCGCTAGCTCATACGCCTCCTTGTGGTTTCCTTTGAGCCACTTCTCTTTGGCCATGTCTAACAACATATCAGTCATTGTTTGGTTTCAGAGTTTGATATTCAGGCGAAGAACAAGAACAACAAACGTAGGAAAGAGAAAACAAAGATGGTTTGGTTTCAGAGTTTGATTCAGGCAAAGAACAACAACGTAGGAAAGAGAAAAACAAAGAAGAAAAAGAGAGTTTTGCGGTAACTCTAGTCTGTGAATCTGTGATTGATGTTTGGAAAGATTAATTTATGTGCTACATAGGTAGGTCGGTTAATTATGTGTTTCCGAGGCATACTCGGTTAAGTGTTTTTTTTTTAATTTTTTTTTGTAAATACTCGGTTAACTTTTTTATTTTTAATTTTATTTGGTAAATACTCAGTTAACTATGTTATTATTTCCGAGGCTTACTCAGTTTATTATGTATTCCCGAGGCTTAATAAATACTGTAAATATTATTTTTTTAAATATATTATACTCTTTTCAATTGTTGTGCATACTTTATTAATATGTTATTATGTTTAAGATTGTTGAAGGATGTAAAAATTTTCAATTTTCCAAAACTATCAAAATTAAAGTTAAAATTAATAGTTTTCTAGACAAATTTATTACTGAAATCCACTATATAATATCTGAAATTTAACATTGCCAAGAGAGATAGTTATCATCTCAAACATCATATTTATTCTAATACTAATTGTTTTGATTTATTTTTAGAATTAAAACGTTTAAAATACATTTTATATAAACATATGAAATTAAAATATTTTAAAATGATAAATTCTAAAAATATATCAAAACATAAATATTATTCGATTAATATTTAGAAATAAGAGAAGATCCTACTAAACTATAGTCTTATGCTCAAAATTGTGTTGAGATCATAGTTTCAAAACCTCGAACGATTAAAGGACCAAAAATTAGTTCGGTTCCACCTTTGGTTTCTCTGGTTTTCCCAAACCAGTTCAACTGATACACACATCTCAAATTTGAATACCTCATTCAAGTTGATACCCAACTTTACCATGTGTTGAGACGCCTAGATTGGGTCTATTATTGCAAACAACAAATTTAAGCGAGTTTGGAACAAATCTATTTAAACCTGAATGAGGTATTCAACAAAACTATACTATTTAGAATTTACATAAAATAAAATAAAATAAAATACTCTGCATACGAAAAATATCGTAAGAATGTAGCCATATTTTGCATGAATTTCATTCTACATATCAATAGTATGTTTAATATTTTATGATTTTGGCATGATCATGATGATATTAATACAATGAAACCAATAGAATTGGGGCTAAATTTTGTAAAAAAGAGTTTAGCGAGTACCACAATTAAGACATTGGAAGAAACTAATAAAGTTTCCACTTTAAATTAATTGTTAAATTAATTGTCGCCTGCCCCAAATTAAATTTGTTAAGCTAGCCCCTAGTATGTACACCTTATGTTTTCATTCATGATACAGTTTAACAATACATTTTTTATGGTTTTAGATTTTAACCAATTAAAGAAAACAATGTTGTAGAAGAAGGTAAAAAAAAAATAGAGTTTTGTGGAATGTAGTGGGTTAGTTTGCATAATTTGGTTGGAAAGAGTTACGTTTGATACATATAATATCTAGTTATGTTTGTAAGTTAGTAACTTACAATAGTACACGTCGGAATAATAACTAATGTATGTACAATTTTTTTCAATTTTTATAATTTATTGTAATGGTTAAGTGTCAATTTTAAAAAAAAAAATTATGACTACAATAAATCTAACAAAATAGTTATGAAAATTTTTGCACTAATAAACTTATTAATAAGGATGGCTATGAGATACTATTATAAATTAAAAACAAATAGAGATGGCAACAAGTAGTGTACCCTGTTAAGGGAAAACCACATGTAGGTAGTTTAACAGCAAAGTGGATTGGATATTTGGATGTATTTTATTATTGAGATGACTTCAATGCACTAATAATGAGCTGAAAGAGAAGTATGATTAGAAGTGAAAGTTAGAGAAAGCAAATATTTTAAGGAATGATAACATAATTTAATTTTAAACATGAGTATAAAAATAATTAAAATATATATATATATATATAATAAAAGCGGCAATGCTGCTACAGTACTTTTGCACTGTTCATCCAGTGCAGCACTGTAGCGGCAACAATGATAAGGTTTGGTATTTTTTTTTTTTTTTCAGTATTCCGTTTGTGTAATGCGCGCACAGTGCTTTAGCACTGTGCATCCAGTACAAAACACTGTGCAACACTATAACTGCAACAGTGTTTTGATTTACTGATTTTTTTTTTCCTTAATCGGTTTTTTTTTTCTTTTAAATATTCATGTAAGCTGACATTTATATTGTTATATTAATATAACAAATTTCACAATATTTTCACAATTATTAACATATTAATTTCTTACCAGTAGAAATAAAATATGAGATTGGTTTTTTTTTTTCCAGTAATCGGTTTGTGTTTTTTTTTTTTTAAATATTGATATAAGCTGATATTTATATTGTTATACTGACACAACAAATTTTATAGTTATCAATTTTTTACAAGTCGAAATAAAATAATAAAATATGAGACTGTAGTCAACCACAACTAAAAATAATTTTTTTTTTAAATGTTACAACACTTATTGTTATCACAATACACTGGAGCACTATAGCTACAACAATGTTTTGGTTTAGTTTTCACAATTATTGACGTGTCAATTTCTTACAAGTCGAAATAAAATAATAAAATAAAATATGAAATTCCTTTTTTTTTTAGTGATCGGTTTGTGATTTTTTTTCTTTTAAATATTGATGTAAGCTAACATTTATATTGTTATACTGACACAACAAATTTTACAATATTTTCACAATTATTGACATGTCAATTTCTTACAAGTAGAAATAAAATTGACAATACCATGAGTGCATTCAGACACACAAACATACGTAACTTTGCTTTACACATTCCTTTACAATATTTTAGGAAGCACAGACATAGACACAATACGGGTACGATATGGTGATATGAATAATTTCTGAAAAATTATAACAAAAAATGGCTGATGCGACCCAAGTATGATACAAGTATGATACGAATACATCATAAATACAACACCCTAAATAAAGTTCCTAAACAGTAATAGACATGTGAGCACCTACTTTCCCCCAAAAACACTGTAAAAAGAGTGCCCAAATGTTTCTAGCGCTAAACTTTGCAAACCAATTTCCAACCTTTCAGGTTTCACAAAGCTCCTTCTCCTATGTAAACAGTACCATGTTTGAAATTCTGTTCCAACATATTTACTTCTATTGGGAAAGGAAATATTTCGTAAGCATATATCATCATACACTTTTTTTTTCACTTTGCTATGAAAGCTAATTAAAAATTCTTCACTATTCAAATTTCAAAAATGACACTATTTTCCTTTTTATACAATTACTATACCTTCATAAAAAGGTTTTTAAGAACAATTTTGCCGTCAAGAAATTAATAAAGTTCATGGCATGGCCCAATAATTACTGTAAGGGCACAAATCAAGCTTTGTATTGAGTCAAACCTCCGGACCAAGCCTATAAGCCCTAAACAATGAATTTATAGAGAGCAGGTTTCTAATCTAGGGGTTTGGGCGGTAGATAACATAAAAGTTCGGTTCAATCACAGAATACATGCGTACTTATCAAACGTGGATGAAATATTACTTCATATATTACTGCCAAGAACAAATGTTTATGTTTTCTTACAAGTTCTCTCTCTCTCTCTTTCTCTTTCTCTGATTTTTTTTTCTCCCCCCCTCTCTGTCTCCTTCCTTCACCTTTTATAGGTCTCTCTCCTTTTTCCTTTCTTCCACGTGTAGTCTGGACCTTCTTCTCTCTTGGATACTTGTCCCATC
Organism: Castanopsis chinensis; assembly: GCA_032878915.1. Lineage (NCBI taxonomy): Eukaryota > Viridiplantae > Streptophyta > Magnoliopsida > Fagales > Fagaceae > Castanopsis > Castanopsis chinensis. The sequence continues at coordinate 799,772 of JAVQMG010000098.1, read as the reverse complement.
ATCCCTTTTTACTAAGGTCTCTGGTGGTGAAGATAAGGTTCAAACCTAATGTTCAGGCATCACTTCTTCATTAATGCGGCCAGAGAAGCAGGTATAGAGTTTTAAATGCGGTGATAGCAGCTTTTTTCTGGATATTCGCCTACCCCTCCCCTTTATTCTTTATCCTCGTTTCCTTAATTCCAGCATCAAAGGCCTCCATCAGGGGCGCTGTTGAACTGCTAGATCATTCACACCATTCTCGGCAACGCCTGCCGAGGACTAGGTTGTCCTCGGACGTCATATTTCTTGGTATTTTGGTCATGCATGACACCCCTCTTTATCACGTGACTTTGTAGGTTGGACTGATTATGTCCTCGGACCATTTCAAGATGTGGGGTTGGGCTTCTTTCATTGTGAGAGCTTTTGGGCCGGCCCACTGTGTGTACTTCGGGCCCATTGGTACTACATTAGCCCCTCGAAGCCCTTAGTTCTATCTTGTTAGGAGAAGTGAGGGCTTCGATATACGCGCGCGGAATGATTCCTTTCTGACGTTTCGGTCTGTAAGCGGCGCTTCAATTAAATATTGGCGGCTCTCTGTTCCCCACGTCCAACCGTGCGATGATCATCCAACGGGTGGGTGTACTTCAAGGGGAAATAAGCGGGAGATTTTCTGCTTTACGCCTTCCCACGAAATAAATATTGCCATTTCAAAAGGTCTTCTGTTCATTTCAGACTTTGCACACCGAACTTAACCTTTCCTGCAATCTGCACGCGTCTTCACACCCTTCATTTCTAAGCCGAGGTGACGTAGTTGTTTAAAAGTAAGTTCTCCAACCTTCTGTTTTCATTATCGCTGTTTATTCTTTTGATTGTCCCCTTTCTTCTGTCCTCGGCCATTTAGATCTTCCGATTCTGTTATAGTATTTACTCCCTAGTTTTAGGAAATGGGTAGGTTCGCATCGTTAGTGGATACTCCTGAGAAAATAGAAGCCTTTAAAGCTAAGTATGAGATCCCACCCGGAGTGTCCGTTAGGTACTGCAAGACGGGAGAGTGGCTCACCAAGAGAAAGACCGGTGAGGTAGCGATTCCCATGATAGCGTTTATAGAGGGAGGGATGAGAATCCCTATGATGCCCATTACCATGAACTATCTTAGAACCGCTAGGCTGTCCCCCACACAGTGCGCTCCAAATATGTTCAGGATCCTGGGTGCTATAGACGTCCTGAACGAGAGACTAGGGTTAGGTCTTACTCACCATGAGGTGAATTGGGTGTATACCCTTCACTGTTTGAGAGGGCATACCTACTACCTGAAGTCTAGACACCCTGAAGTCAGATCGATCCAATGCCTTCCCCATTCCAACAAGGGTTTGGACAAGGACTTCCTTATATTGTCCAGGGAGTGGTATGACGGTCTCCACTGTCCGACGACGGAGGGGGAGCCTGGTGAGTGCTCACGTAGTGTTAGCCTCAATCAATGATAAATCTACTATTTCTTTCGTTGGTTGTGTTTTTCCCTAATTTGCTTGTACTAATCTGTTTTTTGATACATACGTGCAGATCGTCGTGCGCTTGCGCCTCGTGCCAATCTCGTCAACTTCGATCGTTTGAACAAGATCTTAAAGGCCGAGGTGTTTGTACATTCAGACGGTCAGCTCCGCGCCGCCCACCGCATTCTCGGATACACACCCATCTCCACCGCCTTCCAAGAAACCAAGTGCGTCATCAAGGAGAAAGATCCGCGGCTTCCGAGGATTAGTGTAGCGGTCGAAGGCTTTTTGTTGCCTCCTGGCGCTTCAATCCCTCAAGGCATTCTAGTTACTGAGCCTGTCAGGGTTGTTCCAGGAGCCTCTCACCTTGCTACTTCCTCGGCTCGACCCAAGTTGGGTGAAGGCTCATCTTCCCATCCACCTATAGAGGAAGAGGAAGAAGAAAAAGATAAAGAAGAAGAGGAAATCGTTGAGCTTTCGGATTCAGACGAGGAATCCGAAGCTTTTGATCAGCTCTTTCCTCCCAGGTATCCATCACCGGTTGTCGGCTCTCCCTCTTTTACATCTTCAGACGACGATGACCAACCCTTAATAAGAATGGGAGTCCAGCGCCGACTCAAGCCCAGTCTGAAGGATGTTTTAGAAGGGCAAGTTGGAGCGCAGGATCTTTCGAAGGTGCCTCCGGAGAAAGCTAAGGATAAGGGTACCGATAAGCTTCCCCCAGTGAGGGTTATTCTTCCTCCTTCCCCTCGAAATCAACATCCAGACCCGGCTGACCACAAAAGAAAAAGGGATCAGCCAAAGGGGAAAGAGATAGTAGAAGGCGGTAAGGATCTCCCTGCTAAGGAGATAGACCAGAAGAGGGGAGGCAAGCATGCTCACCATGCTCATCCAAGGCCGGAGAGACGAAGTGACCCTCCGGTAGCCCTCCATGCGCCTATTTGGGCTCCTCAGATGCACGTAAACGATCAGGCCGTCACCGCCGATGCATCTATCAGGGGATCCGATGAGGGCACAGCTGCCTGCATCGCCGACGCGTTGGAGCAGGCGCTACTACTGCCTGAGGATATGGGAGAGCTGCGTAGGATGAGGGATCATAATGTCTTTATGACCCTCAAAAAAGAGTTAGCTATGGTAAGGATTTAAATTGGTCGATCCTCGGCACCTATGCTTTTCCTTACCCCTCTTCTCTTTTTTTTTATATATGTAGTGTGCCATTTACTAACAATGCTTGCACGTAGGCTGTCCAATCTGCCCATAGGGCAGAGGAGATCGCTGCTAGCTCCTACAGAGCGCTAAGGGATGAAGTGGTAAGGCTGGATCACACTAGGAAGATACTGGAGCTTAAAGAGAAGAAGCTCCAAGAAGTGACCACCAGCCTGGGCAAGGCGGCGAGTGAGAAGTCAGGTCTGGAGGCTGAATTGAAGAATACCACCAGGCAGGCCGAGGATCAGAGGTTGCAACTCAAGCGTGCCAATGAAGATCTCGCCTCGGCCAGGTCGCTGGCAGAAGGCCTTGCGAAGGATCTTACGGCGTCCGAGGAGGCTAAAGAGGAAGCTCTAAAGGCCAAGGAAGAGGCACATTCCAAGGCACAAGCAGCCGAGGCAATGGTTGACGAGGCTGAGCAGAGCGGCTATGACATGGGCGTGGCCGAAACCACAGAAACATTCAAAGCCCAAGTGCCGGGGGTTTGTAGGGACTACTGCCTCCAGGTGTGGAAGGAAGCTCTCTCCCAAGCCGGGGTTAATGCTTCCTCTCCCCTATAGAAGGTGGAGAGCGCCTACATTCCCCCTGCAATCCGCGTGGCTGCATCTAGCTCAGCCAAGGATGATTCCCCTCTCCCCTCAGCCGGGGTGCAAGTAGAGGAGAGTGTTGCCGACGACGCTGCCCCTACCGCCCAAGTTAAAGATGCACCGCCTCCTCTTGCCCCCAAGGAGTTGCCCATCAACCCCGAGGTTGGGGGATCCTCGACCTCAATGGTGCCTCTTGTTGATTCAGAAGATCAAGCCCAGCCCAAGCCATAATTACTTGTGCCTTAGCAGCTCCCCGTTCCTTTTCTTTTTCCCGTATTTGCCTTTGTATTTTTACTTCTTAGTTTCGGTTTTTTTTTTTACCTTCTTTTCTTTGTGACTTAACAAGTTTGGTTATGAATGTATTGACAAACCTTTTGTTCAATGAAAAGAGTTCCCAATTTAAACTGATATTCTATGTTATGTTTGGTGTTGATATCTTATTTCGTTGTTACCCATGTAATATGGCAATACAATAGCTTGGATCCACAGCTAGTATTTATAATTTTCTACCATTAGTCAAGGAAATTTGTGTAACTCATATACATACAAATGCTTTAAGTGATGACTACCAACTCTTGTTCAAATTTGAGGAAAAACAAGACGCTAAAAAAGTAATACATTAAGATGGAATCCGTTTGCTTAGGACTTACTTAACAGCTATTTTCATAACAACACATTAAAAAGGAACGTAATGACATATTTCACATTTGAATTAACAGTACCTCAAGCTTCGCGCTTAGTACTTAGCAACAATTAAAGATCCGTTCACTTAGTAACTTCAACGTTGTTTTTATATCAAGGAAAAAGGGTCCGAGATAACCTTATTTCTTTACTTTAAATTAAGATAGAGGATCTGATGATCCAACGTAACCTTAATTAAATTTGGAGTAAAGTAGAGGATCCGAGGACCCGGCGTAACCTTACTTTCTTGCTTTAAATTAAGATAGAGGATCTAACGATCCGGCGTAACCTTAATTAAATTTGGACTAAGGTAGAGGATCCGAGGACCCGGCGTAACCTTACTTTTTTGTTTTGAATTAAGATAGAGGATCTGATGATCCGGCGTAACCTTAATTACATTTGAACTAAGGTAGAGGATCCGAGGACCCGGCGTAACCTTACTTTTTTGTTTTGAATTAAGATAGAGGATCTGATGATCCGGCGTAACCTTAATTAAATTTGAACTAAGGTAGAGGATCTGAGGACTCGGCGTAACCTTACTTTTTTGTTTTGAATTAAGATAGAGGATCTAATGATCTGGCGTAACCTTAATTAAATTTGAACTAAGGTAGAGGATCCGAGGACCCGGCATAACCTTAGGCACAACAGAATTAATGGTACAAAAATGATAGGAATAAAATGACAACAGCACTTTTCATTAATAATAATATCGTTTCAAATTACTTACATTCCAAGGATGGGGTACAACTTTTTCATCTAAGTCTGCCAGGTAGTAAGCTCCTATTCCAGCTATTGCCGTGATGCGATACTGTCCTTCCCAATTCGGTCCAAGCTTTCCCCATGCTGGATTTTTGGTGTTGCCCACTACTTTCCTCAGCACTAAGTCCCCGAGAACAAGCGGTCTTGAGTTTACATTCGAATCATACCCCTGCTTCAGTTTTTGTTGGTAGTAAGCCAAATGAATCATGGCGACCTCTCTCCTTTCCTCAACCAAGTCTAGGCCCTTTTCTAGCAGTCTATCATTGCTTTCCGTAGTAAAGGAGCTTGTCCTCATTGTTGAAAAACCAATCTCTAAAGGGATAACAGCCTCGGCGCCATAAGTCATCGAGAATGGCGTCTCTCCCGTTGATCGGCGGGGTGTGGTCCGGTACGTCCATAGAACATAGGGTAACTCCTCCACCCATCTCCCTTTGGCGTCCTCCAGCCTTTTCTTCAGCCCGTTCACTATAACTTTGTTAATAGCCTCGGCCTGCCCATTTCCTTACAGATAAGCCGGAGTGGAGTACCTATTGGTTATGCCGAGGCCACAACAATATCGTCTGAATGCCTTGCTATCAAACTGCAAACCGTTATCGGAGATGAGGGTACGAGGGACACCAAATCGAGTGACGATATTCTTCCATACGAATTTCTTCACATCGACATCCCTGATGTTTGCCAGGGGCTCGGCCTCTACCCACTTAGTAAAATAATCAGTGCCGACAACCAAATATCTTCGGTTTCCAGGCGCCTTTGGGAAAGGACCCACAATGTCTAGACCCCACTGTGCAAAAGGCCAGGGACTCGTCAGAGGATTGAGCACACCTCCAGGCTGATGGATGTTTGGTGCAAACCTTTGACATTGATCGCACTTCTACACATAACTCTGAGCTTCTCGCTGCATGTTCGGCCACCAATACCCCTGTGTTAGAGCTCTGTGAGCCAAAGACCTTCCTCCTGTATGACTTCCACAGATTCCTTCATGTAACTCTTCCAAAAGTAGCTATGTCGCCTCAGGATGCATGCATAACAGGTATGGGCCAGAGAAAGATCGTTTATAGAGTTTATGATCCTCGGCCAACCAGAATCGGGAGGCTTTTCTACGTATCTTGTCCGCCTCGATTTTTTCCTTGGGCAAAACATCATCTTTCAGGAAGGATATAATGGGGTCCATCCAGCTAGGCCCCACTCTAATCTGGTGTATAAGGGTAACACTTCCAATCATTTTCGAGGGTTTAGGTAAGTTCTCAACTATGATAATTCGAGGTAGTCCCTGTGCTGACGACGTGGCAAGAGTTGCTAGGGAATCAGCATGCGTATTGCTACCTCTGGGGACATGAGACAAAGTAAGGGATTCGAATTTGCGTTGTACAGCTTTGACTTGATTCAAATAGTCCTGCATCCTCGGATCTCTGGCCTCCACTTTTCCGTCTACTTGGCCCACAACAAGTTGGGAGTCTGAGAACACTTACACGATCTTTCCCCCCAACTTATGGACCATATCCATCCCTTTCAGCAAGGCTTCATACTCGGCCTCATTATTAGTAGCCGAGAATCCCAGTCTTAAGGACTTTTCCAGTGTGAGGCCTTCTGGGGTCGTAATTACCACACCCACCCTGGATCCCCTTTGATTAGCAGCCTCATCAACGTAAACAATCCATACCGCGTGACCTTTGCATGCGACCATACCAACTGATTTTTCATCAACGTCCCTGTTGATCACATTACTTTCCATTGTGGATTCTGTAAATTCTGCGACAAGATCAGCCAACACCTAACCCTTTATTGCTGCGCGGGGCATGTACTTGATATCAAAAGAGCCCAAGATGGTTCCCCATTTCGCAATCCTGCTTGTATAATCCGCACTCCGGAGTATAGCTTTTAGGGGAAGCTGAGTCAGAATAACCACCGTATGGGACTGAAAATAATGGGGGAGCTTACGTGTACCATGCACCACGGCAAGGATTGCCTTCTCTAATGGTGGATAACGTACCTCGGCTTCATGCTAGGACTTGCTCACATAGTAAACTGGCTTTTGTACGTCCCCGTCGACCCTTATTAGCACCAGACTAACGGCGTGGGCTGCCACTGCAATATATGCAAATAGGACCTCGTCGACTTCGGGCCGAGACATAACAGGAGGATGAGCAAGGTATTCTTTAAGTTGTTGAAAAGCCACGGCACACTCTTCTGTCCATTCAAACCCCTTCCATTTGTTTAGCAATTGGAAGAATGGCCTGCACCGATCAGCAGATCTTGAGATAAATCGGTTGAGGGCGGCCGTCATCCCAGTCAACCTCTGCACTTCCTTCGGATTCCGAGGTGGTTGTAAGTTGTTGATGGCCTTGACCTGAGCGGGGTTGACCTCAATTCCTCTATGCGTCACCATGTAACCCAAAAATTTGCTAGATCCAACGCCAAAGGAACATTTGGATGCGTAGAGGCGTAATTTATGCTTCCTCAGCGTTTGGAAGGTGTCGTCGAGGTCTGGTATGTGGGCCGAGATAATTTTACTTTTAACGACCATGTCATCTACGTACACCTCAATCGTCTTCCCCAGTTGCGGTTCAAACATCCGCGTCATCATTCTTTGATAGGTAGCTCCGGCATTCTTCAGGTCGAAAGGCATCACCTTATAGTGGTAGTTCCCTGTGGGTGTGACAAAAGTTGTCTTTTCCTGGTCTTCTGGAGTTAAGGGTATTTGATGGTAACCTTGGAAAGCATCTAAAAAACTCATCCGAGGATGCCCTACAGTAGCATCTACCAATTGATCTATGCGGGGCATTGGAAATGAATCTTTTGGGCAAGCCTTATTCAAGTCTGTAAAGTCTACACATACTCTCCATTTTCCATTCTTCTTTTTCACTACCACAGTGTGGGCCAACCACTCTGGGTAAAACACTTCCTTAATGACCCCTGCTTTCTTGAGTTTCAGCACCTCTTCTTTAACGGCGTCGGCGTGCTCTTTAGATGAACGCCTAGGTGGTTGCCTTCGTGGTACTGCGGCCGGATTAACATTGAGGTGATGACAAATAAACCCCGGATCGACCCCTGGTGCTTCGTAAGCATCCCATGCAAACACATCGATGTTTCGTTTCAAAAATGCAACCAGATCTTCCTTTTCCTGTGGGGGCAACTGACTTCCTACCTGGAAGAACTTCTCCGTATCATCTGCAATAACCATCTTCTCCAAATCCTCACAGCTTGGCCCTTCAGCCTCGGCCTCATTTGGTTCGGCCGAGGATACTAACGGCTACAAATTCTTCTCGACCAGGGTTTGAGACTCCTGTCTCGTCTGATGTGTAATGGCTGCTGTTATACACTGCCTCACCATGGACTGGCTGCCTAGTATTTCTTCAACTCCATCCTCGTACGGGAACTTCATTTTAACATGCAAAGTTGACGATACGGCACCTAAGGCGTGCAGCCATAGTCTTGCCATTATGGCTGTGTAAGGGGAGTAGGCGTCTACTACGATGAAATCCACGTCCACTACCACTGGTCCTGACTGTACAGGTAGTCTGATTAACCCCTTTGGAAATACAGCCTTCCCTTCAAAACTTATCAATGGGGAATCATAAGCCGTGAGATCTTCGGACCTCAAATTGAGGCCCTTGAACAAATCCGGGTACATAATGTCAGCCCCACTCCCTTGGTCAACCATTACTCTTTTCACATCGTAACCCCTATCCTTAATGTAATGACCAACGCATCGTCGTGTGGCTGGATAGTGCCAACCTTGTCTTCCTCAGAAAATCCCAGCACAGGCAGAGGATTCTTCTTGATCCTCTTCGGTTCAGAGTTGAGGTCCTCAGCAGTGGGACGTAGTACTGACATTATTCTAGTAGGGCAAGACCCAGTCCGACCTGGCGCCGCAAAGATGACATTAATCGTGCCCAATGGAGGTCTTATATTGTTACTGCCTTGGTTCACGGAGCCAGATTGGGTACCTTGTTCATCAGGTCGATTCACGAATTGTCTTAATTTCCCCTCTTTAACCAGCTGATCCAGGTAATTCCACAAGTTCCTGTAGTTCTCTGTGGTGTGGCCTTTATCCTGGTGATAATTGCAATAGAGGTTCTGATTACATTTTATAGGGTCTCCTATCATCCTACTGGGCCATCTAAAATACAGTTCTCGGCAAATCTTTTCCAACACTTGATGTACCGGCTCACGAAATACGGCGTTCACTGTCTGGGGCGAGGCTGATCTAGTCTGGCTAGTGAAATCTCTTCGCGGCCACTTGCTATTATATCTCTCCGCCTTGTAGTCCCTACTTTCCTGGGGGACACTTTTCATTTTCCCTTTACTCTGCTGCTGATCCTCCTCAACCCTCTTATATTCGTCGATACGATCCATGAGCCGACGAACCATTTTTACCGGCTTCTTAGTCAAGGATTTTCTTAGATCGTGCTCAACTGGAAGGCCGACCTTAAAGGTATTGACCGCTACCTCATCAAAATCACCATCAATCTCGTTAAACGCTTCCCAGTATCTATCCGAGTAGATTTTCAACGTCTCGCCCTCTCTCATGGCCATGGATAGTAACGAGTCTAGAGGCCGAGGTACTCTACTGCACGTAACAAAACGGGACCCAAATGCCATTGTAAGTTCCATGTATGAATTAATGGAGTTCGCCTTTAAGCCGTTGAACCATCTCATCGCAACGGGTCCTAAACTTGAGGGAAAGACTTTACACATCAGGGTTTCATTCTGTGAGTAAACCGCCATGCGTTGATTAAAATGGCTTACGTGCTCCACTTGGTCTGTTTTGCCATTATAAATGGTGAAGTTTGGCTGCGTGAACCAACGGGGTAGTTTCCCCTTTTCAATACGATGTGTGAAGGGTGATTTAGAGAGCTGGAGCAATGCCTTCCCCATGGCGTCGCTGCCCGAGCCCTTGTGAGTCGTCCCTCTACTTCTTCTGTCATGAATACCTTCCTTTTGGTACGAGAAAGTTTCTGTGGGGGGGGTTCTTGACCTCGGCCTATAGCCACTGTTCTGAGATTCATCTGATGAAGGGTTGGATATGGAAGGCGTCCGTTTCCGCTCGGCACGACGAAGCTTCCTTTTCAACTGGTCAATCTTTCTCTGCATGGCCCTAGTGTTATCTTCTCTAGAGCCCCTGCTTCTACCCTGTGGGCGGTTACCAGCTGTTCGCCCCGAGTGCACACTGCCCTCTTGATCTCCCATTTGTTCTAACTATTGTAATGGATCCTCGTGCTGAGATCCTAGAGACTCTGCATGGTCTGGATTCAAATCCGCCATCACGTTATCTGCGCCAAAAACTCAAGAATTCCCACAAACGGTGCCAATTGTAAGGGCACAAATCAAGTTTTGTGTTGAGTCAGACCTCCGGACCAAGCCTATGAGCCCTAAACAATAAATTTATAGAGAACAGGTTTCTAATCTAGGGATTTAGGCGGTAGATAACATAAAAGTTCGGTTCAATCAAAGAATACATGCGTACTTATCAAACGTGGATGAAATATTACTTCATATATTACTGTCGAGGACAAATGTTTGTGTTTTCTTACAAGTTCTCTCTCTCTCTCTTTCTCTTTCTCTGATTTTTTTTTCTCCCCCCCTCTCTGTCTCCTTCCTTCACCTTTTATAGGCCTCTCTCATTTTTCCTTTCTTCCACGTGTAGTCTGGACCTTCTTCTCTCTTGGATACTTGTCCCATCATCCCTTTTTACTAAGGTCTCTGGTGGTGAAGATAAGGTTCAAACCCAACGTTCAGGCGTCACTTCTTCATTAATGCAGCCAGAGAAGCAGGTGTAGAGCTTTAAATGCGGTGATAGCAGCTTTTTTCTAGATATTCGCCTACCCTTCCCCTTTATTCTTTATCCTCGTTTCCTTAATTCCAACATCAAAAGCCTCCATCAGGGGCGCTGTTGAACTGCTAGATCATTCACACCGTCCTCGGCAACGCCTGCCGAGGACTAGGTTGTCCTCGGACGTCATATTTCTTGGTGTTTTGGTCATGCATGACACTCCTCTTTATCACGTGACTTTGTAGGTTAGACTGATTATGTCCTCGGACCATTTCAAGATGTGGGGTTGGGTTTCTTTCATTGTGAGAGCTTTTGGGCCGGCCCACTGTGTGTACTTCGGGCCCATTGGTACTACAATTACCAATGCAATAAAAAAAATTGTAAACACAAAAACACCTTCAGAACGTGAGGAAAAAAAAAACGCAAAATATACTTCAATTGTAAAACATACTTCAATGAACTACTACAACGCAAAATAAGACCAATTTGTACTTCCATTCTCAATCTCTTTTTCACAAAAATTGCTGCTAGGAAAGAGAGAACGAGACTGTAACAGCCATTATCCTAGTCTCTAGTCTCAACAAGACAAATCGTAGTGCTTAATCAATTAATTAATTCTTACCCAAGACAAATTTATTTTGGTTCCATATTAGGAACAGTGACTTGTCAAGCATGTCAGTTTAAAAAGAATGTCTAATAAGAAAATCAAATAAATCTATGCATATGGCACTGCACAATGCTTATTTTAATTTGATAGTTATTGCCACTTTGAGTACTGATCCACCATATGTTCACAACAAGCACACTTATCAAAATTAGCACCCTCCATCTTCTTCAGCATTTTCTATAGGCAAGGATCATAAACTTTGACAAACTTCCAACCCAAGGCTTTCAAAAGTTGCTTTCTTATTAAATCACAAGCCAATTTTCAAACTTTTCAGGATTTCAATTACAACCTTCTCTTCTATTTAATCAACCTTTCTCTGCTATGTAAACATCCTAATATGATACACTAAACTTTTTTTACTTGGCTATGAAGGCCATTTAGAAATTCGTCACTATACATTAATCATGACACTATTTTTTCTATTCATATAATTACTGTACATTCATAAAAAATAAATAAAAAATTATGAATGATTACGCAGTTCAAGAATAAAAAATTGAAAAACTTTAACAAGGCCCAATATGAACCAATCTATATCTAATATAAGTAATGGATTTAGTTACATCGTATGATGAACTATTTGTAAAAGGCACTATAAGTAAATTTTAACTACTCATTACATTATTTACAAAATATCTCACTTTATATAATAATTAAATGTAAAATACATTATGCTTCTTGAAGGAAAAAAAAAAACTTAAAAAATTTAAAACACTTTCAAATAATAAACATGAATAGCTCAATTTAGAAATTTTAATATCTTGTATCAATTGTCAACTATAGTTTGTTAAAAATAATCACATTATTTTAAAAAATGTTTGAAACTAATACTTACAAGTCTCATCTACTATTTTATTTTTCACTTAAAATAAATAAATCATTAAATTTTTTCACTCATCACACAAGTCTACAACTAGTGCTATATAAATAAAATAAAAACCCCGGTAGAATATATTGCAATGAATTATTACAAAGAAAAATAAGTCAAATTTGTACTCCAATCTGATTCACCCAATAACTACCAATCCTGATCTCTTTTTCCATGTTTATTTCCTTTTTATCAAACCCTAGCCAACCTCAAAACCAAAAGAAAAGAAAGTCTTATCAATATTCTATACATATAGATACCAAGAATTTGAGAAATAACAAATCTTCTACATAGCAAGAAACCAAGAAATTGTTTCTTTTGTACCAACAAAAACATCATATACTAGCCAAGCCAACCTTAGCCTTAGGTGACCCTTTTGGCACAGTTTCTTCTACTCATGTCCTCGGTTGCACATCGTTTCTTTCCAATAACTCGAACGTCTTGCCTCCCAACCGTACCTGCCAGTCTCTTGTTTTCTTGATCAGCAAACACAACAGGCCAGCGCCAACATTATACACTTCTCAACCCAACTTGTCGCTGAGAGCCTCCCATGCCGTGGTAATGATTCAAAGAGCACCATGTGCAACAAGTCTTTTGTAGTATAATTGTTTTCTTTGCACAATTTTATATAAACCATGGTATTAAAACCAACCTGATTTCACCTCCTATCCCTAAACACTACAAATGAATCAGGTTCTGTAATTGATTACAATCTTGGTATAAACTATACTACAAGACCCATATAAAAAACTCTCTGCTATAGTGTGTGTGTGTGTATATATATTCCTCTCTTTTAACTTTCAATCTTTGATATTGAATGATCAAAACAACCAAATCACATATTCAATACATATGCACTTTCATTAATTCAATGACCTTGATTTGTCATTTGTATTTTGAGAGTTTTGCTTCTATTCTACCTCTGACAGTTCTCAAATCTGAGTTGTTTTTATTTGATTTTCTACTCCGTGACTTTCTTGACACCCGGGACTTTCGTTGCTTCTGTTTACCATGGGACCCATCTGGCTTTTGTCGAATCTTTTCTAAGCGTTGACGACGAATCTCAGGATCTGCCCAGCCCTTTCCCCATTCTGTGAAAGTTGAATAAGAAGTGCACTTGTTCATTGAGAGCAGCATATCTGCTTCAGGATAAACATTGAAAGTTTCATCCCCTTTAGATCTCAGAAACTCCAGTCCTAATTTTGTTGGCTCTGGGAATTTTATCTGAACATGAATCTGCACGAACAGTACTGTAAAAATTAACTAAATGAAGGGCTTGCAACATACATGCACACATAAAAAAACAAGGGCACACAAACACAATACCACATGCATGGAATGCATTCAGACATGCAAGCATAAATGAACTTGTTATTAACGTTGCTCTACAGTTCTAGACTTTTAGGCAGGTGAGCACATATTTTCCCCGAAAACACAGTAAAACAAGTACTCAACTGTTTCTATCCCTAGTTGGAATTTGTGAGGGACAGACTTTTATGATCAACTACTAATTTTGGTTTTTTTTTTAAAAAAAAACCTCTAAGAATTTATATTGTTGCATGACACAGATGACCAAATGTTTAGTACCCATATAATATTAGAAGACCAGACTTGTTCTTTTTTCTTCCAGTGAAATGCAGGTGACTATTGGACCAGCAGCTGGTGAAAATTTCAGCCAAATCCTTAACCCAAGTAATTCCCTGAGGATAAAACCTCCCAAGGAGTTTGCCACTCCCATGATATAAATCAACTAAAATTTGCAGCAAACATTATTTTCTGATTGTATATACCTTGTCATCTGCCTCTTGGATGTACCCTTTACCTTCCAGAATTCGCGCAAGACCTCGCCACCATAGCAGATCAGTTGTCACAAATTTTTGATACTACACATAGTCAATACATTTAAAAAAAAAAAAAAATCAAATGGCAAAGAATTGAAAAACGTGTTAAATAGTAAACACCATATCAAGAAGCCAAGAAGCTGTGTATATATATGTGTGTGTGTGTGTGTGTTGTACGAGAGAGAGAGAGAGAGAGAGAATCACCAGCGCCCTTATTTTACTGACATACGCTCTGAGATTCAACATTTCCATAGATCTCCGTTGCTTAATGTCAGTGCATGTAGTATTATCATATGAGTCATCCATGAAAGAGCTCCCCTGATATTCAACATACATCTCATTTTAGGAATAATAATAACTGTCAGCTCCATGAGCATATGATATGTCCATCGACTACTTAAAATTTTGATACTCCAATGTAATATTCTTGACAAGTTGGCAATCACTTCTTAAGATGGACTCATGCATTTAGTTATTTGAAATGTTTTAGTTTAATGAAATATAAATCCAATTGAAAAAAAAAAATGTGTTCAAAAAATACCAAGAATGATCAAAACCCCCCGTCCATCATCGGATAGTCAAAAATAGTAATGTCTAGTAAAAATGCAAATTAATACCTAAAGAATAATGGAAGATTAGATCTTCATACAACTTTTTTTATTTTTTTTTTAAGAGATATCAACATAACTGAAATAATAATACATGATACTTACACAATTAGTAGCAATAACCCGTACTAAAAGATCCGCCTCCTCTTTCAAATTCTGCATTTGAGGAACTCCATCGGTGCACAGATCACACCTGAAAATGTAGAACAACATTAGATAGAGATTACTAACCATGACAGTGTAGCAGACTAGCTATTGGATAATAACTATTGAGTTAGAGAAATACTATGCCCACAACATTTTCACAACAAATCCTATGTAGCAAGTTGATACGGATTGTTATTGGTGGGGTAGAAAAATAATTTCAATTGTAAGTTTAAATTAAAACCAATAACAACTAACCACCTATAATTTGTTATGTAAATGTTGTGGGCGTAACACCTCTCATTGAGTTAACCTCTATAAAATTGCTACTCCAAAAAAGAAATGATTATGGCAGATGAAAGGTTTTTTTTTTCTTTTTTTTTTATATGAAAAATAGAAATGAAAGTAATTATCACATACAAGAGACATGCATCATAACTAAAATCCTCTCCAAAGTACTCCACAAGTATCTTAGCCCGACAGCATGAAGTATTCATCCCATATCTGCAAGTATATCAAAATAATTTGTAATAAAATGTTCCTACAAGTAAAAGGCAAACATGGCTTTAAGGAAATCTATTTAACATTAACCTGAAGCAATCAGATAGCATCTTATATGCTTGTTTTGTCTGATCTTCACTTCTTTTACTTGGCAAGAGTGACGGTACACGTGTTAGGTTTGCAAATAGAGCTGCTTGGAAAAAACATAAACAGATTTTGCAGAAACTTTTAGAATTCATAATGACAATTCCAAAACGCATTTTGATTTTGCTTTGTATAACAGTTTACAACACACCATTCAATTATCTAGACTTCACAATATGAACAATTTCCCAAAAGGCAAGATATGGTGAAAAAGGAGTTTCAAAATACCGGTGTTAAGCATAGAAAGCATTCATTGTATGCAAGTAAAAAAAAAATTGCGAACATTTTTTTATTGGTAAGCTACACATGCATCTTGCAAATTTTGAACTCATGACTTTTCCACCACCTGGATTTTATAAGGGAAGGAGGAGTCATTTTATTTGAGCTATAGCTTATGGTGCTGAGTCGCTGACTAGGAATTTCGATTTGAATTAGGCAACAACATACACTTCAAAAGCATAATTTATTACTTATTAAAAAAATAAAAATATAAAAAAGCTTACTGCAATCTGCTAATTTCCCATCCCTGCCAGCTCGACCTGCTTCTTGATAGTATGCCTCCAAACTCTGTAAGCAAATCAATGGTTAAAGCTCACAGAATCACAAAACAAATACTGAAAAAATTTATAACCAGGAAAAAAATTAATAATTTTCGCAGGCACATCAGACTTGCAACTTTCAACAAAGAAAAGTTCGCTAATTGATGTTTAGGAAATATGCAACAGTTTATGCATGGTCATTATAAATAAATATGCTTCTGCACTGGGAATATCTCATAGCAGGAAGGCATAGAGATCATGAAACCCAGTAAATATGGCACTGGCAGCAAGATCAAACTTTAAAAAATAAAAATAAAAAAAAATCACCTGTGGCCAACCATAATGGATAATTCTTCGGACATTCGACTTGTCAATCCCCATTCCAAAAGCAATTGTTGCAACAACTACCTGCAGGTAGGAGAAAAAAAAAAAGTTGAGTACAAAATGAAAATTTCTTTCTCCATCTTATTCTCATCAAATAAACTGGAGGAATGAAATAATAAAGAAATTGTGTTCTGTTGATTGATATAGCAAGAATAGGGATCAAAGATTAGTTTACATGAAACAGTATGGAATGCGAATGTCATAAGACCATAGACCAACCTCTCTAGATGAATTTTATTCAGTATTCAAGTTAATTTAAAAATAAATAAATAAATAAATAATAATTAAAAAAAAAAAAAAAAACCTTCAACATTGCATTAATGACAAGAAAAGGCAATATTTAAAATGGACAAGTCTGGTAGGACATAGAAAGGAGAAACCCATAAATTTCCTTTAAAAAAAAGCTAATGAAATGGATTACACTGTAGAAAAGAATGATTGCACATTATTACTAATGCAAAACATGATTAAGGCAGGCAAAGGCTAAACAATAACAAATAACAAGTCTGAAACAATTAAAACAGATTTTAGTAGCATTCACGGAGAGAAGGGTTAGGATTTCAAGTTGGAAAAGAAATAATATAGGGTACAGTATAAACAATCGACTGGAATTCAAGAAAAATAGCTAGCTGAAATTCTCAACAGCAATGTATATTTGGAACCAAAATAATGGAATCAAATAGACTGCTCTTCTAGATCAAACATTGTAGTTCACCAAACTTCAATATAATATAAGCAGCCTCACGATCAGGAAGTACAGAAATACACACCATAGGTGGTTTTAAATTAAAGTAGGCTTAAATATGCTGCTGGTCCTCAACTTTTGGGAAGTTTTCATTTTAGCACTCAACAAATTTAGTGTTTCATTCACGCCCTTACTGTCACCTAACTGAAGGAAATTGCTGACAAAGCTAATGAAATGCTTATGTGTCACTTATTATAATAAAAATATATGTAGTTGCACTAAAAAAACATCAGCATCTTAATGGGAAAAAATTCTCCATTCCTCAACTTTGAAGGGGGAAAGAGAAGAAAAAAATGATTCAAAAAACCATCCCCACTTTCTTTCTTTTCCTTCACTTTCTTGGCAACCTGACAGATCACTCACACTCTCTCTTTGGATCTCATTCTCTCTCTTTCCAAACTCAATCCCCTCACTTGTTTCTCTTATACCCTCTATCTCTACAACTCAGCTCATATTCAAATCTGTCACAGCTCACTCTTCTTCATCATAGCCACAGCCCTCCACTTCTAAGGTTCATCATATGACCACAAAGGCCTCGCCCTCATCCAATTCCTTCACTGAAAGTGGCAATATCAACTCTCTTGTTTCCTCTGCCAATGCTGAAAGAGCTGATTACTCTGCCATTGAAATTCTCTCTCCTTAACACTGCCTCAAGGTCTTTTTTTTTTGGTAAAACCGCCTCACTGTCATACTCTGATTATACCATTTCTTTTTCTTTCTTTCTTTTTCTTGTTTTTTATTACATAGTTTGGTAGCTGAGAAAATGTGGGAAAAGGAAAATAAAGTTATGGTCTGTTTAGGCAGAGAGAAAACCTATGTAAGAGAAATGCAAAGTTTGGATCTTGTAATCAAGAAATACGAATGACTTAGAAATATATATAATTGTAAATTAGGCTCATTTGAGTGGAAATGGAATGAGATGATTTTTGTTTTGAGTTCAGCAAATTTCTTCTTTATTTCTCACATTCTCAAAACCATACAGAAAGTGGCTTTCTTAGTTTGCATTGTATGGTAGTAACTAAAGTATTTAAATATGCAATAGACAACAAAAAGAGCTGAATGGGGTTTAATGGGAGGGGATTGATTTGTCAGGTAGGAGACAGTAAGGACAAGAATGAAACACTGTTAAAAGATCAAGGACTAAAATGAAACACAAAATTTGTTGAGTACTGAAATGAACACTCCAAAAAGTTGAAGACTAAAAGCATATTTAAGCCTCTGGATTAATATAAGTGAAATTTTTATAACAAAGACGCTGTTTACACTCAAATAGTAGTAACTACGTACTCCTCGCAAAAAATTCTACTGATTGTGGAAACACATGCTTTATTCCTCTAAAGGTGAGAAATGATAAAACTAAAACAATAAAATTATTAATCCAAACTAAAGTTTGAATCTCATCTAATTAACCTCTTTCAGTTAACTAAAGAAAATCAGTAATTCCACTTAGATCAAGTAAAGGCCTAAAAGTTATATTTCCAATCCACTAATATCTAGTTTCTGATTTGGACAGCAACTTGACTCTTAATAGGTAAAATATGGATTAAAAAAAGTGCCTTTTAACTCAGAAAATACACTCATAAACTACATATGACATATATACATCTATCTAGTACATTCATTAAAATAACCCAACAGCCTAAAATCAAACACAGTATATACAAATGTAGTTATGTATCAGAGTGTCTATGCATATGCACGTGCGCTCACACACAAAAAAAGCCTTATGCATTTTCAGCATCTTCCATGAAAAGCTAAAATCCTTACCTCTAAAGTATTTTCATGAAATTCCTTGTGAACCCGCCTTAAATGTGATTTTGGCAACTGTGAGGAAATAAGACAATATTAGTTCAATACCAAATGTATAAAATTTTAGGCAAAAATTCAATTTAGTCTGTCACAATGAGTCAATTTGGTCCTTCCATCCAAATATGTAAGCAAACAAAGACATTTAAAGATTCTTCCTTTATTAATTATTTAAATAAAATCATTCATGAGATGCGCCATTTACTATATCTTGTTATGTGATGCGTATTATTTTAAAATTAATTTATAAAAAAAAATGTTAAATGGCTCCATTTGCTTACAGATATGGACATAAGGACCAGACTAAAAGCGAGGGACTAAATTGACAAAAATTAAATCTAGTAAAAATTTCATAATTGAACTAAAATTCAAGGGAATAAATTGAATTTTTTCCAACATTTTTATAGGAGAAAGTAGTCTACATGCTACTGGTGAGAATGTTACACAATTGATATGATATGTAATAATTAATGAGAAGCTCAGTATGACAACTAGGTCAAAAAGTTTCAAAATACTACCATTAGCAAGCCGATAGAGGGAATTGGTGAAAAGGAGGACTGTTTTAGAAAGCTAAGTTGCTTGGAGAAAAGAAAGAATGAACTAGCTCTTCAAGAGACACTATTGGAATAATGCCTCACAAGTAGAGATTTCTAGGATTCAATTTCAACTAATTACAATGAGGGCAGCCTTGCTTATTTATAGTTACATAAGCAAGCTTTTGATTGGTTAGGAAGTTAGTTACAAGAACCTACCATGCAGCTGCCATTTGATTGACTAAAGCCTAACAAACATCTCTAACTAACTGATAGGCCATTGCATTTATCATTAACAACCTATCAACTACTAACTAACTTTCTGTTACAAGTGATAAAGGCTATTACAAGTAAAAGGATCTACTTATCTACAACATAAGCACTAGTGCTGATCATAGGAAACTAATGATTGTTCTTGCTGGACAGTGACAAGTAGTAGCAGCTAGCTTTTAAAATGAACTGCATCACAAGCAGGGTTATGAAAATACATTAAAAACAAGAATGTTGCTAATGCAGATATCCACCTGATTTCCCTTTCAATTGGCATTTCATCACCCTTGTGGATTCAACAATTAGTCAAGTTTCTGCAGTATATTGTAATGGCAACCCTAGATAAATCTTAATTTTGAATTTTTTAAGAAAACCCAGGTACAGAAACATGGGAACAAATGATAATGTCAAACGAATTCCTGTTGGGCTAAGAGGTTGGTTAAGTGACCACACTTATTAGTAAGTGGGGAATAAACTCTAAAACACAATGCATATAAATAAACTTCTAGTAATTGTCAAAAAATACCGATGCATTATAAGCAGCTGCCTTCACACCAAAACCACAAAGAAATTTTGCGATTCTCAATGTTTCTTTTCTAGTAGGAACATATATGATGGTTGGACCTTGTTCTAAGGGCTCATGCAGAAGTCTTAATCTTTCTTCTGGTTTACTTGGTGGATCAATTGTCTCAGATAACCCTCTCATATCCCCTTCCTCCCAAGAAGATTGTCCATTGAATTCACCAAAGGCAACTACAAGAATAACAGTGATTGAGTTATTGAACAAAAAATCATCAATTAGCCATAATCTTGAAAATTTGTTGATAGAACATTAATAAATGACCAAAGAATAAAGCATAAGAATGGAAGACAAAATTCAAAGGTTTGTACCATCCCAATCATCCACACTCTGAAATAAGTCAACATCATTTTCCAAATATTCAACCGACATCTCTTTTCCCTTTGAAGCAATCAAACCATTTTCCTCTGTTGAATCTACTTCATCAACATCTCCACCAGTATAGGAATCCTCAATTTCATAACTATCAGAGCCATAAGATGTATCATCCAATTCTTCTGATATGATAGTCTGTTTCTTCTCACCAGACTTTCTCTTTCTGACATATATGTCTATCAATTTACTGAAATCCTTTGCATAGGAAGATGGTGAAGATGTTCTACTGTGTTTTACCTGTAAATGGAAGCAAGTGAATTATTGATATTTCTTTAGTGACAAATAAGGATAAAGTAAAAAAAAAAAAAAAAGATGATATGGAAGTTAAGAAGAAATTATGAGTTCAATCTAATAATTATTCAAGAAGAGTCCATTAGGAAACCCTTGAAACCATCCTCTAGCATGGTAAAATCCTAATAAAAATTGCATAGAAAGGACCAATCTGGAAAAGATAAATCTCCAATAACATACTGAAAATGGAACATAAAAGAATAATATAAAAATCTCACTGAAAACCGAAGATTTGGCCTGAAAAATGAAGTAATAACAATTTTTGTTTCCTTTGACATGCACAGCGATTTAAGAATATCTTCCCGAACCCGAATTGTGGCAGTAGCGGTCAAGGCCATCAAGGGTATATCATATTTTAAGAATTTTAAATTGCAAGCACTGAAATTCTCCCGCAACACAGATAGTCGCCTGAAACATTTAAATGCATAAGTCAAACAACTGCAACAACTCTAATTGTCTAGTACAAGAACTAGGTTGAAGAACCTCAGAGAGTGGACATTAAAACTTCAAAGGCACAGCAGATTCAAGCTGGATATTAAAGGCTCAAAGTGAATTATAAACTAAAAAGAGAAACAGTCTGAAACTAAATAGATACAGGACTTCTTCTCATTATCTTATTGAAAACATTGCAAGCAGGGTTTTCCAGGTTGGATTAACTATGATTAGGCTCTCCTGAATTTCATTTGTACCAAATGCCTGGCTAAGCCATTGGCTATTGATAATATATATTCATTAGTAGTGAAGTAATAAAATCAAACCACTGCTGTGAAATGTAGATGTACAGTCATCCAGAATGGGAAGCACAAACCTGTAATCAGGCCGAAAATCATGACCCCACTTGGAAACACAATGGACTTCATCAATGGCAAACAAAGCAATTCCACGACCTTCTGCAAGCCTCTGAAGTGGTTTTATCAATCTACAGACATAAGGTTTCTTTATTCTACTTGAAACAAAAAGCATAAATACCTCCATACATACATATGTATACACACGCACGCACACACACATATATATAAATAATGATATGTTAAAGAGGAAAGCAATAGAGAATATAATTTTGAATATGATCTGGCAGACAAGTATATTGGCCTAATTAGTTGATGAGGATCCATAGAGCCAGCCCCAATTTAATTGGTACCAAAATTAGTTGAGTTTGAGTCTGGCTTCTACGAAATTAAAAACATGTTCCTCTTTAAAACACAAGTCACATAGCATGTCATCTACCTTAAAACTGTCTCTGGACAAACATATACAATGCTATACATGCCTCTCATTGCTTTCTGTTCCACAGTACTGTCAGGTTGCCCAGAACCAAGAAAGCAAGCAGAGACCCCGTGTTTTGCTAGCTTTAAGCATTGATCATGCATCAAACTAATCAATGGTGAAATCACCACTACAACTTTCCCTGTTAATAACGCTGGAATCTGGAAACACAATGACTTCCCTGTAGAAAGTTATCATGTCCAACTAATTAGAGCCCAACAAAACTATATAATGGGTACATTGTACAGACAGCAATAAATTTTTAATAAAATAAATAAAAACATTACCAGACCCTGTTGCGGCAAGGACAAGACAATCTTGGTGAGCTAACCAAGCAGCCAAGGCTTCCTTCTGGAAATTCTTCAAGGATGAATACCGGAAATGCTTTTGCAAGAGACCGACAACTTTCTTCTCCCAATCTGATGCAATGTCTAACTCCCAAGGGCAGTCAACTGGAAATAATTCCGACATAGTTTCAAGGTTACAATGCATGCCAGAACGATCTTCCCTATGTTCTTCCACAGGAACCAATGCATCAGGTAGAAAACCAGTCCTGCGTTTTTTAGGTCTAGCTGTGGATTGGAAATGGTCCAGTATGCTCGACTGTCGTAGTTGACCTGAAGAAGGTAAGGAGGACAAGGTTCTTTTACCTAGATTTTTTTCATTGCTTGTGGAACATCTAGAACTATTAGATGCACCCCGACTATTTCTGTGAGAATAATTTGAGAGATACTCCAGAGCATCATCAAATGATGGACCCACTGCTTTTACAGCTTCCAAGACAGAAGAATTCTGAAATCCCATCTCAGTCAGTTTTGCAATGACTTCATCAGAGGATAGGCCATTTCCGTCCATGGTATGAAAGCGTTCTCTAGGGAAAAGGAAAAAAGGGAAATTAACATCAATAAGAGGATTGATTGAGGGAATATTAAAGATAGCTCAAGCACTACTTATCAAGAAAATCAAATAGCTACCCAAACTTGTACTTTGTATACATACACTACACAATGACAACATTTAATTTCCTATTAGCTTCATAGCAAGTATAACCCAACGCCAATTTCAAGTCAGTGACAAAATAGGATATTTAGACCTACTCATATATGCCTGTAAAGTATAAACCTAACTCTATAAGAGGTAGAGCCGCAATCAGAGTTGAAAACCCAAGAAATAACTCCCATTGAGAGGGTGGGGTGGAAGAACTAAAATAAAAGAAAACCCAAAGGCTAAAGATTTAAGGCATAAAACCAAAGGATTGTAATACAGCATAATTGTCTTTTTGCTAAACCAAGTCTTTTGTGTTCATTTTATTTTTAAGGCGTTAAAACAGAAAAACAACCTTAGATGTGACATTCCAAGATTTATATTTTGTTCTTTAACACAATTTACATAGCAACCAAACAGAAAGTCAGCAAAACCCTTTTAAACAGTCAACTCGGCAAATCATAAAAAATTGATCAAACAAAATAGAAACTGCTACATGAAAACAACCAAGTACACAATTTCTTAAACTCTCTGATGGTGAAAAGTCTAAGGTCATAAAAAATTTCATTACACTCAACCTTTTTCTTTCCTTCATTTTCTCAACTACCAAACAATCATAACAAGGAAAAATCATCCATTCTCATTCCAATAAGTCAGCCATTCTGAATTCCATTGATCAAATTGCTGAGAGATAAATATAGAAATTTATTCAGGACAACATAAAAGAAAAAACTAACCAAAAAATGGCAAAACTACTTCCATGCCATAAAACAAGCAAACATATAAGATTACCAATATTTATATCCTACTCTTTTCGTCAATTTTCTTAGCAAACAAACAGACATTCAGCTAACCCTTTTTGAACACAAATATCACAAATATACAATCAAGCAAAACAACAGTCCTACAACATGAAAAAAAAAAAATCTACTTGAGTACCCAATTTCCCAACGTCAAACATCAAGAACATTTTTCATTCTCTCTTCCTTCATTTTCTCAACAACCAATCAACACCGTATCGCCCAGAAAAAAACTACAACACTAACAACTAACTTACATTCCTCAACTAAAATTCATAATTTCCCAAAACAATGCCATTAACTTTTTTCTTTTTTTTTTGCATTCTAGTTTCTCTTTAATTTTTTTCCTTCATTTTCTCAGCAACCAAGCAATGCCATAACACAAACAAATAAGAGAAAAAAAAAAAATTTTTAAAAATCGTCCATTCCCATTCTAATTACTAAAGCATTTTACTTTTCAAGTATATGAAAATAGAGATCAATATAAAACAAAACCAAACAATGCCATAACACCCCAAAAATAAAATATAAATAAATAAAATCTAAATTAAAATGTAAATCATAAAAATTCAAAAACACGCACAATTATGAGCAACAGAGAGAGAGAGAGAGATTTCTGACCTCTCGATGAAGAAATGAAACCCTAAAAATACAGAGCTGATAATTAAAGAATTTGAGCTTTCTCTCTCTCTCTCTCTTAGGGTTTACAAAATTGAAAGACTATGACTACGAGCTTGAGTGAAAATGTCAAATTATGAACAATTTCCGCCAAATCAAGTTCCCGCCAGAATTTGTGAATTTTATTTTTACTACTTGGCAAAAGGGAAGGGTTTTTGTACAATTTTCACTCATTTTCGATTAAGAACCAAAACGACGTCGAAGGGTGGGACTTGGAAGCCAGGTAGGAGCTCAGAATTTCGGGTCCCTTTTTTTTTTTTTTTGAGGGCCTAGGGTAAGGCCTACTAAAGTTTATGGCCCAAAAATAAACAGGTCCACTGTAGCATTGCAAATTACTTTTCAGTTTTATCTTTTTTTTCAATAAAGGTTAGTTACAAAATTTGTTATAACCTAAGCTTACAATCTTATTCAATAATATAAACATTAGTACATATTTTAAAAATCTAACCGTTGAATTACATATTATTTACCCTCTTAATACACAAATCAAATTTTTTATTAATTGGATTTTATTTACTATATAATCTATAAGTTTATGTTTTATGACATAGCTATTGATCTTTAATTTTTTTGAAATTTTGTAAGCATGAAGGATATAGAAAGAAAATGTAATCTAATTTTTCAAAATTCACCTCCAATAAAAATATATTGAGTAAGGTTATAGTTTTAGATTATAACAAAATTTGTAGTTAAACTTTGTCCTCTTCTTTTTTTCTATTTTATTGGATATCAGGTTAATCATATCAATATCATGGCTTGAAAGGTCTGAACAAAAGTTCACTAACCTTACCTAATAAAAACTTTTTGTCACAAATTTTCTTCTTCCTTTTGTGTTTGTATTTATAGGTTAATGATAAGTGCTCAAGCATTAACGGAACTAGTTGCAAATGCATGAAAAAATTGAAAGATTTTCTTTTAGAGAAATGCTATATCCACAATATTTTCACAATAAATCTTATGTAATAGGTTGTTACGAGTTGTTATTAGTGAGGTATAAAAGTAATTTCAATGGTATAGAACTAAAAACAACTAATCACCTATGATTTGTTGTGAAAATGTCGCGAACGTAGTATCTTTTTCTTTTTTTTTTTATGAAACAAAAAATAAAGTAGTAAATGAGACTTATATGTGTTAGTCTCAAACCCTTTTTAAAATGATATGATTATTTTCTAACAAAATATAGTTTATACAATATATTAGATTTTCAAAACTAAGCTATTAATATTTATGATTTGAAAGTTTTTTAAATTTTGTAAGTTTTAATTTTTTTCAAGGAAATATAATGTATTTTACATTCAATAATTATATAAGGGATATGAGGGGAGAGTAACTCTGATTTATTAGTAGAATAAAATAAAATAAAATCACTTACCAACCAAATTCTTCTCGAGAAATGCTTTGCTTTTTCAGTAGGAAAAAAAAAAATTCTCAAAGCCAAAGATTATTTAGAAAAATCAATCACTAAAATAATTGAATGGAGAGAGAGAGAAAGAGAGAGAGAAACAGATTTTTTTTTAAATGGAGAGGCTAACAATTAGATAGCAAGGTTGCACAGAAAATATGTTGTCTTGAAGTATGAGATTGCATCTCACAAAAATAAAACAAAAGCCAAGTCTTTAACTTAGGGTGAAAAAATTAGCAAGGTTGCACAGAAAATATGTTGTCTTGAAGTATGACATCGCATCTCACAAAAATAAAACAAAAGCCAAGTCTTTAACTTAGGGTGAAAAAATTAAATATGAAATAAGGATCAAATGAACTGAACAGGACCCAATGAGACCAAACTGGACCGAAATAGATCTAAATAAACCGAATTAGAAAGAGTGTGACCAAGTAGACTGAATGGGCTGAATGGACGAAATTGAACCTAAATGGGCCAAATTGGATCGAAATTGACCTAATTGAACGGAATTTTATTGAAATAAACCAAAATTCTACGCTGATGTGGCTCAACAGGAGTGCAACCATATATATATATTATCAAACTAGCAGTTTCATTATGGAAGAAAGTTGGGAATCAAACCTTTTTTTTTTTTTTAAGGAAAAGTTGGGAATCAAACTTGATTGAGTTAGAGAAAAGGCTTATCCTATGAAATTAAACCTGTTATTTATCAGAAAAAGCTTCACAAAGGCAGGTTTAAATCTTGGAAGAAAATTAAAATGAGCAATCCAGTTTTTACAACCATTGCAGTACTAAATATGTTGTCTTGTTTTTGTCAATTGGATGATTAGTTCCGAATGTGCCACAAGCACCCAAAATACTATCTAAAAATTGATTGGAACCAAAAAACGGGAGAGAAGAACTTTGTAAGACTAGGCGTGGAAAGATCATTTGGACACTTTCCCTTTATGAGAATGCATAACAATCAGAGTATTGCTACTCATTCATGCACATTTTGTTGCTCTCCTCAATGAATTCTCTCTTCTTCTTTTTCCCTTTCTTTTGTTCCTTAACAAATGGGAATAGGGAGATCTGAACCCAAATTTTCCTCAATGGAAGTATCAGGCAGTGCTACTATTCAGCCCCAAAAAAATACCATTAAATCACAAGACTCTTAACAATTAGCCTATAGTGATGGCCAAGGTTCATACTATTAAAATCTATTTTGTAGGTAATATGTAATGGGAGGGATATGGGGGCATGGAGTTTATAGGATAGGTTGGAATCTATATATATGGTATCAACAAAAATGCAGCATTTAGCTCTAGCTTTAAATTTGATTTATGGTTATATAAACCTTTTCACATCTCATCATCAGCATATGGGCTCATGACAGTAGCAATTACAATATGCAACACATCACAATTGACTTTTATTGATTTTTGGATGAATGAAAAGATTTCATTAATGAAACCATTAACTACAAGAAGCTGGTTAAGCAAGCAACAAAAACAGACCACTGACCAAGCACAATTAATTGCTTAAAAAGCAGTTCAGCCTCAACAACCACCCAAACCTACAACTTCAAATTCATCAGATGTCAGGCCTTCCAATGCTTCAGCTGGTGGTCTTAGTGAGGCATAAGACATTTTCTCTCCGCAATAGTCACATGTTAAACCTTCTATGGCCAACTCTACCGGTTTACCAATGCCTCTAGCTACCCCAGATATTAGCTCAACCCAAGATTCTTCACTAACCCAATGTTCCCAAACTCCATGCAATAACAAACAGGAGAAACAAACATTTGAATCTTCTTCAGACTGTCAGAAAAGTTTCGAGCCCCCACCTCCTCCACCTCCACCCCCATGTGTGACATATTTTCCTTCTTCATCTCAAACCTTTCCAAAATCATCAAACACTCCATCTTGTATTCCACCACCACCACCACCACCGTGTCCACCTCGTTTAAAAGGAAAAAATAACTCTACTAAAGGCCCACCCCTTCCTCCTCCACCCCCATATGTGACATTTTTTCCTTCTTCATCTCAGACTTCTCCAAAATCATCAAAAGCTCCATCTTCTATTCCACCACCACCATGTCTACCTCCTTTGTCAAAAGGGAACAACAACTCTGCCAAAGGCCCGCCTCCTCCACCATCTCGACCTCCTCAATCTACTCCATTGGGCAAATATGCAGCTCCATTACCAAAATTGAAGCCATTCCACTGGGACAAGGTAAAAGCTGCCCCTGATCAACCTATGGTTTGGGATATGCTGCCACATTCATTTAAGTAAGTTGCTTTAGCATTACGTTTTTAACCATGTTAGGATACTAAAATTTTTACTACATTAGTCACCAATAACAAAAAATTAAATAATTTTTTTTTAAAATTACTGTTTATTTTATGTTGTTGAAGAGCACAAATCAAATTAAAATTGGTGGTAGGTTTAGAATTTTTTGTACTTTCTTTGGCTACAATATATTTCTTCTCTTTCTGTGTAATCGAGAATCACGAAACAGATTGGACAAGGAAATGATTGATTCACTTTTTGGAGACAATTTAAAAAACTGTTTCTATATAATTGAACATATTATGAATCACAAAACAGGTTAGACGAGGAAATGATTGAATCACTTTTTGGAGACAATTTAAAAAACTCAATGAAGAGTGATGAAGCAAAGGACAAGATTCCTCCTCCAAGCAAGCATATCCTTGAGCCAAAGAGACTGCAAAACATAAGTATAATGTCAAAAGCCTTGAATGTGACTGCTGAGGAAGTGTGTAAAGCACTATTACAAGGTATAACTTCTAAGCTTTAAATCATAAGCAATTGTGATCGAGTGCCTATTTTATCACATTGTGAGGAGCATGGAGTAACAATAAATGTGAACTAAAACACAGTTATTATAAATGCCCCAAAAATTATTTTGCGATGTGAATTCTAAGCAATCACTTACGTTAGAATTGGACTTTCAAGTTTCAGTGTCAGTTTTTTAAAGATTTTTGGTCAAGACACTAATGAAGAATGATGGCTCCTGTAGTCCTGTAGTCCTGTACTTCCAGCAAATGGATTATAGATTACAAATTACTAAAAAGGTTCTTATAACTTTTAGAACAGGATCCCCTCCAAAAGTTAAGGTTTTCCATCATATGGAGTGAGGCCATTTCAAGATTGGGATTTTATTTCTTGTATAACTGTGTGTAGACAAGGTTAGGCCTTAAATTTGTAATGTTTAATCTAAACCATGAAATGGATCCTTTCCAAATGGAAATGATCGTTCCACAACTTTTGAGGAGAGAGAATATATCTCCAACAAACAATTCATGGTGTTATATCAAGTACAAGTGTAGACATTCTCATGCCATCACCTGATTATAATTTTTATCAAACGGTGGGAAGCAGGGAAAGGTTTGGGTTTGCAACAACTGGAGGCATTGGTGAAGATGGTACCTACCAAAGAAGAAGAGGCTAAGCTCTCTAGCTATGAAGGAGACATTAATGAACTGGAGTCTGTAGAGAAGTTTTTCAAAGAAATTCTTGAAATACCATTTGCCTTTCTTCGAGTTGAAGCCATGCTTTACAGAGAAACTTTTGAAGATGAAGTGGTTCAGTTCAGGAAATCTTTTTCAATGCTAGAGGTAACCATCAATCATAAACAAATCAGTTTTGATCAAAACCAACACTTCTAATACAATGATAACTCTGACTCTGATTTATGTTGTTACTAGGAGGCCTGCAAGGAACTCAGATCAAGCAGGCTTTTCTTAAAGCTACTTGAAGCCGTGCTCAAAACAGGCAATCGTATGAACGTTGGAACTAGCAGAGGAGGTGCTAGAGCATTTAAGCTTGATACCCTCCTTAAACTAGCTCATGTGAAAAGCACTGATGGGAAAACTACCTTACTCCACTTTGTTGTTCAAGAAATACTCCTGTCTGAGGGAATTAGGGTTTCAGATAGTATTATGGGGGTTGAACAGAGTGAAGAAGATTACAGAAGAATGGGTCTTGATCGTGTTTCTGGTCTGAGTACAGAACTCTCCAATGTAAAAGAGACAGCTACGATTGACTTGAATGTTCTTGCAAGCTGTGTCTCAACACTATCAGATGGATTGGCCACACTGCAACATCTAGTACAAAAGGACTTGTGTATGGATGAACCTAATGGAAACTTTGTCAACTCAATGAGATCCTTCATAAATTATGCAGAGAAAATTCTGAAAGACTTGCAGGGAGAAGAAGATAGGGTCCTAACACATGTCAAGGAAATTGCTAAGTACTTTCATGGAGATGGGAGCAAACACGAAGACAACCCACTTCAGATATTTGTCATTGTGAGAGAATTTCTGGGCATGTTAGATCATGTTTGCAAAGAGCTTAGAAGCTCTTAAGCTTTACACTGTCCAAATTCTCTGGCACCATTCTGGTAGGTTAAATTGCTTGGTGTGTTTAAAAGATACAGCTTATCACCAATCAGTTTGTAAGTTTATTTATTTATTCATGTGGAGCTTTAAACCATGTAGATTGAATTGCCTGCATACTCTATAAGATTGATCCGGGGTTGTTGGGTTGAGTTGAGTAAAGTCGACTGAAATCTTATTCAGGGATATGTAATAACAAATAACAGCATATTCAATCAGCTAAATGCAGATCCAAATTAGAAATTAACAAATGTTACTGCTTGGAAAGCAAAACCAGACTGTAACAGTCATTATCCTAATCAGTAATGTCAACTAGACAAATCCTACTATTCTAGTATTTAATTCTTACCAAAACCAATTTATTTTGTTTCCATACAGGATCCGTGACTTGTCAAGGACATATCTGTCTAAAAAAATGTCCAAGTAGATTCAACCAAACAATCTATGTATACGGCACTGCACAATGCTTATTTTAGTAGACAATTTTTGCCACTTTGTGTACTGATCTACCATATTTTCACAGCAAACACTTATCAAAATTAGCACCTTACCTACTGCAGAAATTTCTATCTCTAGGCAAAAATTACACAAGGTTAGTTGTATCAAAAGCCAATTTCCAACCTTTCAGGCTTCACTTTCAACCTTCTCCCCTATGTAAACATTCTGGAGTTCTTTTAGAAAGCTTGAAATTCTGTTACAACTTATTACAACATATTTACTTCTATTTGGAATGGACTCATAAGCATTTTCATATGATACACTAAAATTGTTTTTGACTAGCTTTAAAAAAATACTTCAATATATGAATACTACACTATTTTTCCTTATACGTCCAAGTACTAATCTTGATCTCTTTTTCTAGGTTCTTTTTATTTTGCTAATCTCCCCCATAGATTTTTCCCCATGCTTACAACAAGTGGGGGAAGGGAGACTTGAATCATGCAATTAAGCCTCGAGACTCTTGATAGATTCCCCTCCATAGATAATCGAACAATACCATTAAATTACAAGGCTATTGATGATGTCAATGTAAAGATAGCCAAGGTTCATACTATATATATATATATATATATATACACATGCCATGCTCATGTATCATAATCACAAACATCATCAGCATATGGGCTCAAGGCAGTGGCAATCACTATGTAAACCACATTAGAATTAAAATTAATTAACTATGTAACAAAGATCATTCAAATTACTAAATTTTTTTTTGTATATATTCTTGAAATATTTAGACTCAAAAGGAATAATAATCAGTAAGCATTTTGGCTAACTACTAACAAACTTTGAAGGTAAAAAAACTTTTTTTTTTTAAGCAGTTTGAACCCTAAGCTCCTAGCATTCTACAACTCATCATTTGGTTCTTCAACCTCAGCAATTCAGCTGAGCTTCCACCACTCTTTTCATAAACTTGTTTTATAACTGGAATGCATACTTCTTCAACCTCGTTCAATATCTCATCAAAATTTTCCTTCTCTGCATTCTGATTATTGTCCAACCATTCAAGAGCTTCTTTCAATGTGCTTTCAATCTTCTCCTTATCATCCAAATCAATCTTATCTGCCAACTTGTCCTTGTCACCAATGGTGCTCCTCAGTCCTCATGTTGTAGGTGTAAGTCTCCAACTTCTTGTTCCTGGCATCCATTCTCTCCTTCGCCTTCTTATCCTCTTCTGCAAACCGCTTGGCCTCCTTCACCATCCTCTCAAGTCCTTCCTCGCACAGACATCCCTTGTCATTAGTGATGGTAATGGATTCTAACTGCTTAGCTGCCTCGTATTCTACTTACACATGTAAGATAAGAATCAGAATATTGGTCCGAAACCACAAGCTAGCTATGCGGTATGGGCTATAGTTATATAGGATATAAAATCATTGCACATAGGATATAAAATCGTTGCAAATTTGCAATGCAGTAAACCTTACATGTGTTTGATAGAGTGCATTTTAGGGAGGATGAATAAAAAATAAAATAAAAAAAGAGAAAAAATGAGGATGGAAGATTTTTTGAAAGGTGTTTGGTTGGAAGGGGGGAGAGGAAAAAATAATGGTGAGACTGAGATGTTTTTTTTTGGCCTGCTACAAAATTTTCCCTCCAAAATATAGAGAAAGGAAATATGATAGCTGAATGACAAAAATCTCCATGAGCAAGTTGGGCACGAGCTTAACATTGTTTTTTTTTTAAGCCTTTGGCTTAACGTTGCTGCTTTTGTTTTTTTTAATAGCTTTTGCTTTACTTGGCGTTTGCCCTTTCTTTTTTCTTTTTTTTTTTACTTTATGAGGACGTTGCCCCCTCTTCTTCTTCTTCTTCTTCTTCTTCTTCTCTCTCTCTCTCTCTCTCTCTCTCTCTCTCTCTCTCTTTTAAGATTTCCTGGAGCTGTAGCATGGAGTTTTTTTTTAACTAGCCATGATTTTTTTTTTGGGATATGATTTTTATTTTCTAATAAATCTGGGTGATTGCTTTGTTTTTATTGCTTGTCACTCTTTTATTTTAATTGTGCATCATTTTTTAAATAAGGGTATATAAGTAAATATATACAAACTCATTTTTTCCATTCTTCCAATTTTTCACTCATAACCAAACAAAAATGAGATAATTTTTTTTTTAAATTTCTCTCCTTTTTGTTTGGTTGGGAGTGAAAAAGTAAAGGGGATGAAAAAAATAAATTTGAATAAATTTACTCATATACTCTTGTTAAAGAATAATACCCAATTAAAATAAAAAAGTGAAAACTAATTACAAAAAGAGCAATCACCCAAATTTATTAAAAAATAAAAAATCATATCCCAAAAAAAATCATGTCTAGTTTTAAAAAAAAATAACTATAACGCTCAAGCCCTATTAAATCAAAAGAAAAAAAAATACAGAAAAAAAAAAAAGAGAGAGAAAATGTTATTGCCTAGAAAAGTAAAAAGCAATAAAAGAAAGACAACGTCACTACCCAGAAGGAGAAAAAATAAAATAAATAAAGGCAGATGGATGAAGCCATGTGCACATGGGCATTTTTGTCAATCAAGAAAAAATGTATCCCCCACTCAATTTTCTCTCCGTTTTGGGAAGAAATCATTCGATGGGCTTAGGGAAAAAACACTTAGGTCTCATCATTTATTTTCCTTTCTCCCCGCCCAACCAAACATACTCCAAAAAGTTTTCATTCTCACTTTTTCTTCAAAAATTTTCATCCACCCTGTTTCACCCCAAACAAACACACCCTAATATGAAAAGAGGATAGAAAAGTGAAACGATAGAAAAGATTAGTTTTCTCTCATATGTGTTTGGTTGAGAGGGTAAAAAGTGAAGGGATAGAAAATTCTTTTGTTTAGTTGAGAAGAAAAGTGAGAGAATAGAAAATAAAGTTTGTATAAATTTACCATTATATCCAACTTAGATAAAACAAAAATAATACATTGTATTTTTATTAAAAAATATGTATGAATAATCTCTTCATTAAAAATAAAATAAAAAGAGAATAAGAAGTTCAAAAATCCAAAACTTTTTTTTACAAAATAAAAATTAAAAAAAAAAAAACCAAAACAACTGAAAAAGAAAAGGGTGTAGTACGAACACAAAAAACAAAAAAAACAAACAAAGAAACTAAGAAAAAAATTAAAAATAAAAAAGGGCAGAAAAGACAAGGAGTCAAGGACCTGACTCAACAAGTTCTCAAAATATATATATATATATATTAAAAAAAAAAAGAGGAAAAAACCCACATATAAGAGCATTCACATCAGATCATTCAAAATTTCCGTCTATTGTACACGAAAAAACCTACTTTTTCTATTTTACACACTCACTTTTATAATACACCCACATCAGTTTATCTATTTTACACATTTACTTAATAAAATATTCATTTTTTTACAATTTTTTATCATCCCTCCGTTATAATCAACGATCACTCCAGCCACCATCATCACCACCCACCCACCATCACCACCATCATCACCACCCACCCACCATCGCCACCATCATCACCACCTAGCCACTATCATCACCACCCAACCAGGACCATCACCCACCCAATCGGCGGCAAGATCATCACCAACCCACAAAACTAGGGAAAAAAAAAAAAACCACCGTCCAGATTGCCCGTCCAATTCAGCCCGCCGTTGATCGCCATGGTTCTCATCTCCCGCCACGTCATCCCTCCGATCCTCCGCGTCCTTCGCCGGTACAAGACAATTCCTCTAAACCAATGGATCGGAGTGAGATTGAGGCCTCCGGCCTGAGCAAGATCGACGCCTCGCAGCACCGCCACCTCCTCGCAATGGTCGCCGGCCTCAAGCTCAACCAAAAATCAGTGATGACGATCTTGTTCTCATCGGAGATGGCGATCAGCCGAAGCTAGAGGAAGATCAGCGATGGCAATCTTGTTCTCATCGGCGATGGCGATCAAAACCCACGGCTTGCTCGACCTTGTTCTCATCGGCGGCGATGGCGATCGGCAGAAGCTAGAGGAAGAAGAAAAAATGAAAGAGATGAGAGAAAGACTTCGCCTGAGAGAGAGGGAGGTGACAGTCAAGGAGGAGAGAGAAAAAACTAATAATATAATCAATACACATGCTACAGTGCATGTGTAAACTTACATGGGTATTGTAGCAACGTGAATATTATAAATGAGTTTAGATGAGTTTACACCCATTAATGTGGGTACTTTTTTGCTCAAAATGTGTAAAATTAATAATTTTTTATCATTTTGCACATTTATACACATGTATGCATTCACTGATGTGAATGCTCTAAGACATCAACTTGGAGGGGGTAAATATGTAATTCAAGAGCTAAGCTCCATTTTCTCTCTTTTCTTACTAGTTTGCCTCCCAAATCAGAAGGATAAAAATTGTTGGGCCCAAGTGGATTTTTTTCCCAATGTTTTCCATCCTTTTGTATTTTCTCTTTTGATCCAAACAAGAAAAAACTCCATTTTCTCATCTACTTTCCTTTCTTCATTCTCTATCCCTTTTAAATTCACTCCAACTAAACAAAGCCTAAAGCTAGCGACAATACACAAATTACAAAACACTACATGCAACATGTTTATAATAGAGAGTAAGGTTTCTTCATTCTTACATGGATTTTTATGTTATACCTTGATGGACACTATAGTTTGCTGGTTTACACCCTTGTTTGGATCCTTGCCATCAAAGAAAAGGCATAGTTCTTGAAGACACTTCATTTATTTATGAGAAATGATATGTTTACAATATTTTCACAACATTTTTACAACAAATCTTTAGTGGCAAGTTGTTACTGGTTGTTATTATTGGGGTAAAAAAGTAATCTTAATATTTGGTTCAAATTTGAACCAATAACAACTAACCACCTATGATTTGTTGTGAAAATGTTGTGGACGTAGCACGTCTCTTTATTTATTTTGATGAAAATTGGCGTTGGAATGGCATTTTTATGATCTCGGGGCTTTGTGCAATTTTTGAGAGTTTTGAGGATGAAAAGAAATTTTGGAAAAAGTTTAAATGTCAAAATTTAATTGATAAGTTTTGGGTCAAATTGTAATTCAGAAATATTTTGGGGTCGAAGTATAATTTTTGGAAATTTTGGGGGCCTATGTATAATTTAAAAAAATATGGGCTACCAATGTGTGATTTTAGGAAGGTTTGGGCAATTTTGTAATTTTTGCATGGGTCTGGGGTGTTTTTGTAATTTAGTGTGCGTTTGGAAAGCAATGAAAATTAAAAATTATTTCACTATTCAGCTTATTTTTGCTACTATTTATGGGCCCTACTATACTATTTCAACTAACTTTTGCCTTTATCTACAGTACTTTTGACAATAAATTTTTAATTTCGCTAAAATAAGCGCTATTCAAACGAACCTTTAATTTGAATATGAGTGGCTTAATTTGAATATGGGTGGTCGGTGGTTTTGCTCTTTGGACTCCAAAAATTTGGGCTTGACTTTTTGAAGTAGTATTAGAGTGTTCCGGGTTGGGCCCTATAAATTTCAATGAGAAATTTTTTTTTTTTGTTTCAATGTGGGTTTTAAGCTTTAAGATTGGAATGGGTCTTATTTGATTATCGGATTAGGCCTCCGAAGCTGGAGTTTGGTTTTGTTTGAAGTTTGAAGCTGGGCTTAGTTGAATGTGTTTGTGGCTTCAAGGGTTCGGATAAAGGCCTTAGTGCCAAATCGGATGAAGAGAATTTGGGTATGTACCTATGGTCATGTCACAACTCACATGTGACATGTGACTATGATGAAAAAAGGGAGTAGTAGAGAGGATTTTAGGAATGAATGATGGGAATTTATGAGAAAATGAGGTCTCTCCCTTGTGTGAGGTGACGACAGCATGTATAGGGTGTGGGAGTGAGGCAGGAGGTGGAGATCATCAAATGGCAATGAAATTGGAGTTCTCTGGACACGCTCAATAAAATGTCAGAACAATCAAACAGATTTATCAAGAGATAAATATCATGGGACCAATTAAAATAAATGTGAAACTGTCGACCCAATTAAAAATAGTGACTAGACTATGTGGGCTTTTTTTTTTTTTTTAATAATGTTTTGGGGCTAAAATATGAGTGTATTTGTGGTTGTGTTTTTGTTCAACATTGAAAATGCAGACGTATTCATGCCAACACCTGATTATAATTTTATCAAATGGTGGGAAGCAGGTAATGGTTTGGGTTTGCAACAATTGGAGGCATTGTTGATGATGGAAGCTGCTAAGGAAGAAGAGGCTAAGCCCTCTAGCTATGATGGAGACATTAATGAACTGCAGTCTGCAGAGAAGTTTTTCAAAGCAATTCTTAGAATACCATTCGCCTTTCTACGAGCTGAAATCTATGCATATTGCACCATAAAATCTGTAGAATTTGATTTATGGTCATGTGTGTCATGCTTTCTTATCTCATAATCACAAACATCTTCAGCATATGACATCACTATGTGCACCACCTCACCATTGAAATAAATTAATTATGTAACAAAGAAAATTCAGATTACTAGAAAATTATGTATATATTCTTTAAATTTTTGAACTCAAAAAGGTATAACAACCAGTAATGAGCATTTTGGCTAACTACTAACAAACTTTGCAGGTCAGAAAAAAATAAAAACAAAAACTCTACAAATTTGAACCCTATGCTCCAAGCATTCTACAACTCATCGTTTGGTTCATCATCCTCAGCTCCAGTAGAGCTTCCACCACTCTTTTCATAAACTTGTTTTATAACTGGATTGCATACTTCTTCAACCTCTTTCAATTTCTCATCAAAATCTTCCTTCTCTGCGTTCTGGTTATCATCCAACCATTCAAGAGCTTCTTTCAATGTGCTTTCAATCTTCTCCTTATCGTCCGAATCAATCTTATCTGCCAACTTGTCCTTGTCACCAATGGTGCTCTCATGTTGTAGATGTAAGTCTCCAACTTGTTCCTGGCATCAATTTTCTCCTTCACCTTCTTATCCTCTTCTGCAAACTCCTCAGCTTCCTTCACCATCCTATCGATTTCATCCTGGCTCAGACGCCCCTTGTCATTAGTGATGGTGATGGATTCTGACTTCTTAGCTGCCTTGTCTTCTGCTTTCACATGTAAGATACCATTGGCATCAACCTCAAAGGTAACCTCAATTTGGGGGACTCCCCTGCAGTGAGAATCAGAACATTGGTCAGAAACCACAAGCTATAGTTATATAGGATATAAAAATCATTGCAACGCAGTAATCTTATTTTTCTTCAAAGCTAGTGACAATAGACAATTATAACAGTCCATTTCTGTTTTAGATTACCTTGGAGCAGGTGGAATGCCAGATAGATCAAACCTCCCGAGTTCACGACAATCCTTTGTCAAGCTTCTTTCACCTTCGAAGACCTGAAAATTTTCAAAGTCATATTAATCTAACAACACCGTATACAGGATGCTTATTATAGAGTAAGGTTTCTTCATTCTTGCATGTCATACCTTGATGGACACAGTAGTTTGCTGGTCTTGGTAAGTGGTGAAGATTTGAGACTTCTTAGTTGGGATAACAGTATTCCTCGGGATCAATTTTGTCATCACTCCACCAGCTGTTTCAATACCCAGACTCAAAGGAGCAACATCAAGCAACAGAATCCCTACAAAAAACCAAAGAGGGAAAATCTCATATTAGTTTGTCACCAATATGCCAAATCTATGAATATCAAACAAATTATCATTAAAACTAAATCATACCACCGGTTTCTTCCCCGCCTTCACCGCTGAGGATTCCACCTTGAACTGCTGCACCATACGCAACAGCCTCATCAGGATTCACACCCTTGTTTGGCTCCTTGCCATCAAAAAAGTCTTTCAACAGCTGTTGTACCTTGGGAATTCGGGTGCTTCCTCCAACTAGGACAATCTCATTTATATCTGTTTTCTTCACTCCTGCATCTTCCAAAGCCTTCTTCACTGGCCCCATTGTCTTCTTAAACAAGTCCATGTTCAACTCCTCAAACCTTGCCCTTGTTAAAGGCTCTGAGAAGTCAATACCATCGACAAGAGATTCAATCTCAACTCGGACTTGGTGTTGGCTACTCAGTGCTCTCTTTGCTCTCTCACATTCCCTGCGAAGCTTTCCAAGAGCCCTGTTATCCTTGTTGATATCTTTGTTGTACTTCTTTTTAATCAACTTGATGAAGTAATCCATCACTCTGTGGTCAAAATCCTCTCCTCCCAAGTGGGTGTCTCCACTAGTAGCAAGAACCTCAAACACACCATTGTCAATGGTCAAGATGCTAACATCAAAAGTACCACCACCAAGATCATAAACCAAAATGTTCACCTCTCCCCCTTTCTTGTCCAGACCATAGGCAATAGCAGCAGCAGTAGGTTCATTGATTATCCGAGCCACATTCAACCCAGCAATGATGCCTGCGTCCTTTGTGGCTTGCCTCTGTGCATCATTGAAATAGGCTACAACAAGCAACAGATATAAAACCATTAGACCACGAAACGTAGGTATAGACATAGCAATCACAACTCCACAACTCTTATAAATATCAACCAAAAATCTGTCCTTTTTACATTGGTTTTGCTGTAATGTTTTGCAGCATTTCCTATAAATAATATCTTAAAAATTCACCATGCACTAATCCTAGTGTACAGAACATGTCCTTGTTCAGTTTTTCTGTATGCCAATTTGATATTGTACTATTTATATACATCACAAACGATTTAAAAACAAAGTTTTTAAGAAACTATATATATACCTGGAACAGTGACAACAGCGTCTTTGATTTTCTTCCCCAAATAAGCCTCAGCTGTTTCTTTCATTTTCCCTAATATCATAGCACTGATTTCCTCAGGGCTAAACACCTTTGTCTCACCTTTCACCTTCACCTGAATATAAGGCTTCCCATCCTTGTTCACAATCTTGTAAGGAAAAAACTTAATATCCCTCTGAACCTCCAGATCATCAAACCTACAAACAAAACCAAATCAAAACAAGCCATTCAATTTACCTCTCCAAAACACAAAACCCAAGCATATCAATCTAAATCTTAAATCATTAGATTCACTCTTTAGTGTGAGTTGAAACTTTTGAAAATGGGATAATATATCATAATATCAAAGCAAGTGGTTCAATTCATTTACTATCATTCTTCTCAACAAAACCAAAAACTACAACCATCTAAATAATTGTTTGATTAAATTCACAATTTATTATTAATCAATCATTTGTCACAGTATTAGAGCAAGTGATCCATTTTTCCTACTTCATCATTGTTCTCAACAAAACCACATTCAATATCAATCCAAAATGTTGAAATAAGTTCACTTACTTCCTTCCAATAAGCCGCTTAACATCGAAAATGGTACGTTCGGCGTTGAGAGCCGCTTGATTCTTCGCGGCCTCGCCTATTAAACGCTCAGTATCAGTGAATGCGACCCAGGAGGGTGTGATTCTGTTCCCTTGATCATTGGCTATAATCTCTACATGACCGTTCTTATACACACCCACACAAGAGTAGGTTGTTCCGAGATCAATACCAATCACAGTCCCGAGCTTCGGAGAGGCATCATCGGCTGCCACTGCTATTCCTAACAAGAATTCTTCCAAAACACACCCAAAAAAGTTCAATTAGTTTCAGCAAAACCCCAATTCACAGCAACAAATTCAAGTGCTTTCAGTGAGTTTTCAGAGAAGCTAATTCATCAAAAAGAGAAACTGAAAGTCATTTTATTGCAAAATTCATTAACATAATGCATTTCCTAGTCTGAGGAACCAACTCAGAGTCAGAGACATCTATGAAGTAATCTTAAGAACAAAAAAAAACACAATTTCGAAACTTTTCTGCTAAATCAATAAATTATAACACCCGAAATACCCAAAACCTCACAAACTTTCTGGTCCCCTGTTAAATTTCCCAGAAAAAAAGAAAGCGATCCAATAAGAAAGAAAAAGAAGCAAAGCCCATTAAATTTTTTGAGTTATTTTTGTTTTCCCAAGAATAAAAATCTCAAAAATTAACCAACCCAGTTGTCAATTCTCATTCAAATCAAAAAAGAAACAAAATTTAGCTTTGTTTTAGTATGCTCTGTTTCTTAGACAACAGTTTTACGGAAACATCATCTTAGTCTTAATATTTCCTAATAACTCTTTTTTGTTTCAAGTGAATTTAGAAACATTTTTCAAACCAAACCAAACAGAACATTAAACATTAAACAACAAATGTTACCTGAAACAAAGAGAAGCAAAAACGCCACCGTTTTGTTCTGCACCCTCATTGTCGAATGTTGATTGTTACTTTTCTCTGTTCTGCTCTCTTCTAACGATTTCGCTTCGTTTTTTGAGTTACTATGAATCTGACACGTTTCGGGGTTTTTTCGAGCGTATCGGATTTTTTTTCTCTCTGAACTATGAAGTGGAGGGAAACAGAGGAGGAGTGCTTTATAATGGTTTGGGCTGGTGTTGGCGGTGATAGTTTTGCTAGAGTATTTCCGCGAATAGAATCGCGACACGTCAGCCTTAGTCGTCGAACTTGCTGGTCTTACACGTACGAGGTCGAATTGGATGGTGACACGTAGGATGGCATGTTGGATTCGCTTGTGATCTCTCGAAAGTTCTTGATGCTTGTGTGAAGAAGCTGAACTAGTCTAGAAAGATGAAAGCATTTTTGGATAAAAATTTATATAAAAATTATATCTTCGAAGTTTGTTCTATTGTCATTTTGGTCTATGGAGTGTATTTACTTCATTTTTGCCATTTTGATCATGTAAATTCATATTTGCTTCTTCGTTAGTCTTTCTATCATTTCATTCAAAAAATTGCTATTGTATAGGTAATAATAAATGTAAACTTACAAGACTAAAATCTCAATTAATTAAATTTAAAATGTGTGATTTGTATTTTTACGCTATTAAAATGATATTGGATCAAATTTAAAGGATTTTGTTTGTATTTTTACTTACTTCAAAAAAAGCAATATAAACATGTCATTTCTTAAATTATGGATAAGTAGTCTGAAAAGCTATTGAAGGTAGAGAGAGGCCTAATATAAACTTTTTAAAAAAAAAAATTACTTATAAAACATTTCTGTTACCACTCTCTATCTTCTTCCCAATATGAACACCCTATTTAAGGAAGGATGTTGTTTGTATTGTTTATTTTTAAAGAATCTTATCTAAGTTATGGATAAAATCACACTCCTATAACTTGAGGTTTATGGATGATTAACAGATCTCTTTTGACCTATATATGAATTAATAAATGTAAATTTATAAGACCAAAATCTCAATTAATTAAACTTAAAATGTGTAATTTTTATTTTTACAAGATTAAAATGATAAGTGATCAAATTTAAAGGATGATGTTTGTATTTGTACTTACTTTGTAAAATAAATAAAAAAACAATATGAACATGTCATTTCTTATCTAAATTATGGATAAATAGTCGCAAAAGCCATTGAAAGGAAGAGAAAGGCCTAGTAGGGGAAAAAAAAAAGTACTCATAAAAAATTTCTATTACAACTCTCTATCTTCTACACAATATGAACATTCTACCCAATATGAACATCCTAGTAGATTTTTTTTTTTTTTTTTTTTTAAGTACTCATAAAAAATTTATATTACAACTCTTTATCTTCTACACAATATGAACATTCTCCCAATATAAACATCCCATTTGTACAAATTGAGAACAACAAGCCGCCCTCGAACTGCAGGCCCACTCATTGAATAGTCTCAGCCCATTTTAGCTCACTTAGCCGAACTAGGCAGAGCTGGCCAAGCATATAATTAAGTACCCCAAGACATGTCGTGAACAAGAGGTAATGCCTTGGGGGAATTTGTTCGTCAAGTAATAACCGACGTTAGGCACGAGTTACTAAGATATCATGTCAATAGCAGGAAGTGGGTCTCCTCTTATTAGTGATATGATACGGAGGGACCCACTAACATGTGGAATATCTTTCCATCATGACAACCCCACTGAAAGAAGTATATAAATAGGGGAGGAGGAAGGAATAGGGGATGGGGGAAAATTGGGGAGAGAAAAAACGAGAGAAGTAAGGGGAAGAAAATCATGTTTGGATTCTAGAGAGAGAGAGAGCTTAGCTGTGTGGTAGTCTTCACGGCAGAGCTATAACAAAGGAAGTTGAGTGCCAAAATACCAATATAACTCCATCAATGTCATCAACAATCATTTCTTGGACCTTCTATTGTGAGATAGGCCCAACTTAGAGTACAAATAAATTGGGTGTCTAGGCCCAAAAGCCCAAGGTTGTTGGGAACATAACACTACACTATTTAAGGATGTTGTTTGTACTACTTTTTTACAAAAAGAATCTTATCTAAATTATGAATGAAATGACACTATTATAACTTGAGGTTTGTGAATGATTAACATATCTCTCTTGACTTGTGTATGAATTAATAAGGTTTTTTTTATAAAAACAATTGTATATTTTATCAATAAATTAAATCTAAATTGTTGCATTTATTCAAA
Organism: Castanopsis chinensis; assembly: GCA_032878915.1. NCBI lineage: Eukaryota > Viridiplantae > Streptophyta > Magnoliopsida > Fagales > Fagaceae > Castanopsis > Castanopsis chinensis. Next base: position 756,532 of record JAVQMG010000098.1, on the reverse strand, counting down.
CCTTAAGGGGAAGGTCAAGATCTGTGTAATTCAACTGGCACCTCGTAACTAGTATTTCCAATAGACACTTGATTTAAATCATCTCTTCCGCATTACTATCTAATAATAATAATAATAACTCAATGAGGAGGCCCAATTCATAAAACTTTTGAAGGGAGTATCATTTTGATAAACCTCAAATTAGGGTATCACAACAACAACAACTTAATTTTAGAATTAAATGTGGGGCTACATCATAAATATTCATCAAAGTGAGTTATTAAATACAAAAACCAAAGAGTTTAGAATAAATGAATCGTAAAAAAAAATAAATAAATAAAGTGCTTCACAATAAAAAATAGAGAAAAAAAATATGGATAATTTACATTTTATATCTAATAATATTCTTACAAAATTTTTTAAAGACTTAAAAAAATATAAAAATGACTATCAATAGTATTAAAATTATATATATATATATATATATATATATATATATTGTAAGGTCCAAAATTCCAAAGTCGAGCCGAAGCCCACGTTTCAGTTATGAATAGCTAAAGCCCACTATGATATTTGGCCCATAACAACAAAATTTGTAGAGAGGGAACCACACAACAATGAATAAGCATGCCCCGAGGACAACTCCCTGCTCAACTTCTTCCTCAATATCACGTTTATTGTTAATGCTTATAAGTCCCTGCCCTTCGTTTCCTTTTCTTTTTTCTCCTCCCCTTTTTGCCGACCCCTCTCTATGTGTTTCTTCCTCCTACTTATACCTCTTGCTATTTTTATCACAACCCTTTATCTTTCACCTAAACCCTTCCATCTGGTGACACTTGTGTCCCTCTTTAGCAGAAAATGATGGCAGTAAATTATCTAGATACCAACTGCACTGTTCAGGTCATTTCCTTATTAATGTCACTGATAAGGCTACTGCTTCCCCATTTAATGCAATCAGGGAGCTCTATCTTCAGCATTCAATGCTTCTAAATATTTTCAGAGCTGACGCCCATTGCCAAAATTTCCTCGGGTCTTCGGTTCCTATCCCGAACAAGATTTCTTTATTCCTTGGTCCCCGAGTCCTTTGATCCTCGGGTCCTTTGGTCTTCGGGTCCTCACATATATATATATATATATATATATATATATGAATTATATTATGTATCTTATTGTATATTTTTAAGTGTCTTCATGCATATGTATGGGGTTACAAGTTAATAGTTTTAAACGAAAGGCCCAAATTAACTTATTTTAACAAAGCAAGATACTAATTAAATTGGAAAAAAAAAACTAATTAATTTTAAGGACTCATTTTACAATTGAAGTATAATTCACGAACAAAATTGAATTTTAGGTAAAAAATAAAGGAAGGAAAAGGAAACACCTCTAATATTTGTTACAAAGATAAAGTGAATTATTTTATAAAGAAAAAAAAAAGTTGCCAATATACTAACGTTTGTTGGTGTTTGTTGGGTGTCTTTGCCACCACAATTAAGTAGATGAGAAAAACAACAGCAAAGAGGATACCTATGACTATGAACATAAAAGTTTTGAAATTCATTTTCTTTTGGGGGTACGTAAAATGCTTCTCACAAATCTCACCACAAAGATTTGAGAAAAAAATGTACCTTTCAATGACCACTATTTACAGAGCTAGATGAGTAATAAAAGATAAAATGTCCGTAAGTGTATGCAACTGGCCTAAGATAGAGTGTCATTTCGTCCATAATAGAAATTTCGGTCCCAAAAGTAATTCAAGGTAGAGATAGGCCTAAAATATATGGACAAGTAGTAATGGCCTAAAATCATATGGAAAAGAAGTACTCATATAAAATTTAAAAAAAAAAAAAAAAACAATAAGAAGTGGTAAAGTGATATGTTAAAAAGGAAAGCGACAATTCAGCCAAAAAAGAAAAAAAAAGAAAGCAACATATAACCTGACGAGGATCTGTAGAGGCGGCCCCAATTTAATTGGGACTAAAGCTTAGAAAAAAAAAAAATATATATATATATATATATATATACACACACGAACATAGCATTTTTAGCATATAACTTGATATAATCTATTGTGATTAGAGCAATATTGCTACTTTCATTTAGATCCATCACTAATATTATTTTTATTATGTACCAACCATAACAAATCATATCAATAATTATTTAATTATACAAAATGTTGTGTCTTGATACTTATCAAGAAAAATAAAAAAGTAAGTTTAGTTTTAGAATATGTCATACATCATGTGACCTATGTTATCAGTTTTTTACCATCCTAATGGTGAACAATTCAAACTCTTATGGAGGCGATGATGTGAATCTAGCCCGATCGAGGTGGTTGGGAAATGTTATTACTAATTTACTATTAGAAATAGTTCTTTAAATGAGTTTCAAGACACATAACTAGTCAAAGACTCAAAGTCACGGAAGGATGAACAAAGGATGAACCTTTTTTTTTTTAACTCGTGGCATTCCATGGTTAACTAATAATTTGACCGACATTAATTAGAAAGAGGTAGCCATAGTACCATACACACCCATTACCAATTGATTAGTTCCAAAATTGGTCCAATTAAGAGTCTCATCCACTCATGAGTCATGACAGATGAGCTCACAAGAATACACACAGGTGTATATCGATATTTGACCATTTTAATTAGAAAGAGGTGCCTTACCATTAGGAATACTTTAAATATTCTTGACAGGATAAAATGTAATCACCCCTAACTCAAATTCATGAGCAAGATTGTAGTATTAAGAGTTTATTTACAGGCAATGTGTATGGTTATTCATTTTGAAGGCAAGGCGTGTTCCATTAATAAACTACGATTAATGTGTGCCGAAGGCCCCAGAAGTCTATTTGGTTGTTTGACAAATGAAACGGTGGCACTTGAACACCGATGGGATAGTGAAATTCTAATTATGAATTGATGACTACAGATTTGACACATAGATGAGGTATGATTAAGAAGTTCTTTCAGTTTTGAATTTTAATTGAATATCCAATTGAATACAAGTTGTGGTGCACGAATCAATACATAATTACATAAACCCTTCTCTCTCTCTTTCTCTCTCTCTCTCTCTCTCTCAAAATCAAGTCAATTACTCAACATAAATATGTCAAACACAATACAGATCAACCATCTTAGACAACAACCAGCAAAATACTAATGCATAATCAAGGTTCATTATCTTCTACCTTAAGTGACTCTAAAAAAAATCTTCCAACTTAAGAAAATAATAACAACAAATCTACATCTACCAAATCGAGATCCTTCGATCAGCATAATTATCCTTGCAATATATTAACCTTTTTATCCTCTCTAGTCGCTCCCCCAAAACCCTTTTTTTAAATTTTTTTTTAAAGAAAAATCAATCAAAAGTAACACAAATCTTGCTCAACATGTGAACACTAAAAAATCACATAACTAGAATAAAATCCATAAAATTCATATTGACGTAATTAATTATTAAACAAGGTTCAGATCCCAAATTGTCAGAAATTTCAGACACCCATTAGGACCCTGAATCCAATCTCATGCAGTAGCAGTGGGATGGATATATATGATCATGTCAACCATATCCATATATACCCAGAATTACAAATCATATATATATAGAAAAGATCATTCAACAAAAAAAAAACACACACACACACACAGATAGTCGTGTAATATTTTCAACCTTGGCACAGCCGATTCATTTACATGGGCAACAGTTCCTCTTGACTGAGGTAAGAACAGCTAACTTGTCGAAGCTCGATCTGAAAAAAGCATCGACCTCATCATAGTTCACGATTTCGAAAAACTGAATCTCGGAGAGTTTTCTTTTGCATGAGGGTGCCCTTTTTGGTTTACGTGGCGCCGGGGGACAATCTAGGATCGAGGGAACTCTGTGTTCCTTGGATGTTGGAGTCCGACAGTTGTATTCTACGTCATTTTCATCCTCGTTAATCTTTTGTGCCACAACTCCGATGTTGTTGTTGTTGCCACCAATGTTATTGGAGGCTTGGGGTGTCGATGAAGTTCGAGTCTTGACCGTGAGTAGCCGGGATTTCGACGAGCCGTGTAAGAAGTCAAGGTCGGTGGACATGGTGGAGAGGTTGTGGTTTTGTTTTGTGAAGGGTTGGTAATGAGTCGAGAGGTGTGGATTTTTATTTATGGAGAAAAGGACTTGGGATGGAGTGCTTTGGAAGACAAGAGAGAGAGAGGTCATTAGTGGTCCTCATAGGAAAGTGACCTTGGGAGTCTTTTATATTATCTATAAGTAAGATTTACTACAAATCTTGACATAAAAATTTGTAAGATTTATATGTAAAATTTGTACCACTATTATTTAAGTTAAAACAGGTTGAGCTATGGCACTTGGCACTTTGGGGGATATTTTTAATTTTTTAAGTGATGTTAGAAATAAAATATTTTTCCTATTCATTCATGTTATTTGCTTTGATTAATTGGAGTAATATCACTTTCACTTAAATTTACTATGAATATTATTTTTATTATGCATCAATTATAAAATATGTTAATAATTATGAAAAATATATTGTTCATTGTCTTTTCTTTTTTGGGTTGGAAAAGGATGGTATTTCCGTGTTTAATTGGGATATGAGCTGGGCTAAGGCTGGTGGTATTTGGCTTATTATTGTTATTATTATTATTTTTAAGCAAAGGATTTGGCTTTTTTAGGTAACAACTAAGCGAGGAGGAAGCAGCCTTGCAGCTGAGAGATTTGGCTGAGCTTAATTTGTTACTAACTTTGGCGTATTGACGTTTAAAAGCAGTTTTTACTCTATTTTAATTATCTGATTTGGAAATTTTGTCATATTGACATTGTGGACTGTATAGAGTGAATGGTGATTAGTATTTTACATTTTTACCACTTACCTATACTAATATTTAAAGAGTTTTTCCTGTTTGAATTCCTCATTTTTTTAGTTCAAAAATGCTCTTACACTCCTATGTTTAAGTAGAGACAAAATTAAAGGACAATTCGGTAAAAATGCAACTCTAACTCCCACTAAGGCCTCGTTTGAGAGGAGGGAATAGAAATGAATGAAAAGGAATGAAAAGAATAGTTTTAGAATATTCTTCCCTTCCCTTATTTGAGAGGTTTAATGGAGGGAATGGAAAGTCTATTTCCTTGTTTGAGAGTATAGGTGGAAGGAAATGGAATAGGTAGGAGGGAACACTCATTCCTCTCTATTCCCTTAAAATCTCAAATTTTCATTCCCCCCGAAATTAAGAGAAATGGAATTAGATTTAATGAATTTTTTACTAAAACTCCCAAAATACTCCTATATATTCAACTTGTTATTTTAAAATATGGGTCTAATAGTAATATTGTTATAAAATGATTCCATTTCATTCATTTTCATTCCTTTCTATTCTTTTATTTTAAAACATCCAATCAAGGTTACTTAATTTCATTTCATTCCATTCTTTTTCATTCATCTCTCTTACTTAAATCCACTCCATTCTATTTCATTTCTTTCTATTCCCTTATGATCATTTCATTTTATTCCTTTATGAACTTCCAAACGAAGCCTAAAATATTGCCTAAAAAATAGGACCACTCTCCTCTTAATTTTTAAATTGATTTATTCACTTATAAATTAGATTTTTAAAATGAAAATTATATATATAAAATAAAAAAATACACTTTTTTTTTCTACAAAATAAGACCATTTAAAAAAAAAAGCCTCATCGCACATGTGAAGCGTGTGTGATGAGGCTAGTAATTAATTACAATTATTTTATGTTGGTTGTTAATCTTTGTGTTACTTGCTTGAGTCAGATAGATATGCCTATGATACTAATTTTCCTATGACAAATAATTGTAGAATCTAAAACAATAAAGTTAATAACACAATAAAAGTTCTAAACATTCTTAAATTAGTTTATCGGTTATCAACTTACACATTGTCCCACCATAATCTACAATTAAATTTTTTTTTTTTAATGACTCATGAGGTGATTAGTTAATTTGAGAATGTAGTAAAATTATTGTGAATATTTTTGCTATTGTTTGGATAGGATTTGAGTAACCCAATCCCGCGAAATTATGTAATTAAAATTTAAATTACTAAAATGATTTTATTATTAATTTTCTTTACATTAAAATTGGTTTTCTATAATAAAAGTAAGTGTGTCTCTATTTCTCTATTAAAATATTGTTCAATTTAGAGTAAAAGTGCTTACTAATGATTAAATTTTGTTAAATAGTATTTTAGATATTCAATTTTATATAGGTTAACACAACTGCACACACAACATGATTCCTCCTATTCATAATAATAATAAATATATAAATGATTCCTCCAATCCTCCCTTCTGAACCAACTCATGGTAAGATAAACGAAAAGGTTTGGGGGATTTGGGCCCTTCAAATATATATATGAATGTATTTGGGATTGGGATGGTGCTCCTAACATTTTGTCATGTTAAAATAACCTTTAGAGGATTTGAGTTCGGAAAAGTCTTTTTAGTTTTTAGTTTCAAATCTGATTCTTCCTAATAAATAAACATATATCCAAGTCGACGAAAAATAATTTTTGGTTGAATAAAAAGGATTTTTTTTTTCTTTTGAAATATAGGATAGAATAATTTTTTCCCTTCTATTCTATGCATCCAAAAATATAATTGTTGAAAAGCTAATTAATTTAGCTACAGACTGACACATATCCTGTGGGTCAATGTTGCTTACTGGGTGTAAATGTAATGAAATTACCTGTAAATGTCATGAAATTAATTACCTGTAAATCTGTAATATATAAAAGCTATTTATTTAGATTTATGAACAATAAATAGACCAAGCAAATCACTGAAATCAATAACGTTTTAGAGCTGGCACCTTCTTGACTTTTATGAAAGTTAATTATGTGTTGATGTAGTTCTCAAACTAAAATATCTAAATGATAGTAAAGTCTCTGCCATTGGGTTGATGCGTGTACGTAAAGCTTTTGAGTCGCTACTAAAATGATGTAGCAATAAAATTAGTAGTTGTGTGTGGAAGGTGCTTAGAACCATCCAGGGTCGACCTGAGATAATTTCAGGCCTAGGACTGGAAATTTAAGTGGGCTTTTTTTTTTTTTTTTTATTGAAATAATTTTCATTTATTAATTTTATATTATAATTTTTTTTATATGCAAAATTACTAATTGCCTTTTTTTTTTTTTTTTTTTCAATTTAAGTTTTCCTTACATATTTTCTTTAGAAAAAAAAGTTTTCCTTAAGTCTTAACATCTACTTTTTTTTATTAAAAAAAAAAGAATTTTTCGATAATTTAGTGGTTGGAGGTGAGAGTATTTAAAAATTTAAACGATAAACGTATTCATTAGAAATATAAAAAAATGACAGTTGAGTTACAAGATTTTTAACAAAATTGTAAAATAAATTATAATTTAAGGTAAATAGAGTTATACCTGGTGAAGAAAAGTTGAAACAAACTTCCATATTTGATATTGGTGTTGAGAGAGAGCTATCTGTATTCGTGTGATAAATTGGGGGGATAATATTGATAAGAGAGATGCTATGTCTATATTTCACAACATTTTTACAATATTTTCACAACAAATTATAGGTGGTTAGTAATTATTGGTTCGAATTTAAACATAACACTAAGATTACTTTTTTGCCCCAACAATAACAACCAGTAATAACCTGCCACTTAAGATTTATTGTAAAAATATTGTGAACATACCATTTCTCTATTGATAATTTACTGTGTGGGAGAAACTAAAAGAGTGAAAATTCTTAGGTAGTCCCGGAGCATAATGAAATGGTGCTCCTTCTTCTCACATTCATAATAAACCCCACCATAAATTTAATGAGCAGACCCTATCAGGAATGTGAGAGGAGAGAGCACATTTCTCCGTGCTCCAGGAGTATCTAAGAATTACTCCTAAAAGAGACATAAAAAAAATTAAAATCTCAAGTTGGCATTGGAAACTAATCATTAATGAAAACTAGTATGTAACCCATGCTACCGCACGGGAATGGATATAATTTATTAAAACAATGGGAAAAAAATATATTGCATTTTATTATTTAAGTGATACTATTGGTTTTGTTTTGTTTTGCTTTTTTATTATTATTAATCATGAGTTTAGTCATATTTAAAAGACTTAATTTATTCATGTTAATAAATCTTAGCATTATATATATATTCAAGGTTGATTCATAGACGGGACATATAGCTATAATTAAGTTGTTTTATCATAAATAATTTTTAACAAAATATTTTAATCAAGTAAATGTGAATTTCATAACATGCATCTCATAACAATATATAACAATAGAATAATGTGAATCTCATTAAAAAAAATTTAATCAATTAAAAGTCACTAAAATTATGAGCATAAAACGTAAAGACAAACAAATAGGATAAGTGCTAATTGTATATATGATCTGCAATATAGCTTGAGTTCATGTCTTTACCAATCGTATATAAGTCTGAGTTTTGATAAGTAAAGATCTAAGAAGATTGTGGTTCAATCTTGAGAAGATTCTCATATTTAATAATTAAAAAAAAATTATACATCCGAAGTCCACCTTTGCAGTAAACACTATATATCTCTTTAACACTCTAAAGAAAGAAAGAAAGAAAAAAAAAAAAAAAAAAAAAAAAAAAAAAAAAAAAAAAAGCCCACCATCAATCCTATAAACCAAAAATTCTAAAGAGAAAGAGATTGAGAACATAGGACGAAAATAAATAGATCTAATGAAAATAAAGAGTGAGAGCTAGATTATAAATCCCATAAAACTTGCGAACAAATAATAATAATAATAATAATAAATCATATCTAATTAGCAATTACCTTGCATATGAAGCCTGCCTTTGTAAATGAGATATATAATTGATCTGCAAAACAGAGGGAGAGAAAGAGAGATTAGATTGAATTTTGCAGAGATTGAACGAAACCAAAAAAAAAAAAATCTTGATAAAACAGATTTAGTAGAGAAGTAAAAATTGAATTTTGCAGAGAGAGAGAGAGAGAGAGAGAGGAGATTCGGATGAATATGAGTAGTGGAGACGTGTTTTTTTTTTTTTTTGAGAAAAAATACATGAAATCAAAAAATTACAATAGAAATCTATGGAAAACCTCTTCTTATATAGAAGGGTTGTATTGGAGATGGGGAGATGAACCTTGAAATATGCAGATGTAGGGAGATGAACATTGAAACACGCAGGTGTGATGAACCTTGAAATATGTAGATGTGGGAAGATGAACCTTGAAACACGCAGGTGCAATGAACCTTGAAATACGCAGGTGTGAAAAAAAAAAAAAAGACACACCAAAATTACAATTGATCCATTTAAATTTAGACAAATGGAATCACATAAATCTTGACACATGGCACAAAATTAGGATTCTAATTTAAAATTGCAATTGGAGATTCTCTCTGCTTCACCTATTATATATATAATATATATATAGATTACATGTACTCAATTTTGTTATCCCACAATTTTTGGGCCTTTTTGAAGTGAAAAATCTCACATTTTTCTTATTTTTTAAAAATAATTATCAATTTATAATATTTGGACCGCATTTCTGTTGGGGGCCCTGTTTAATGGCCCGAGTAGCCTTGCCCAAGCGTCGGTCATGAAACCATAATAGCCATGGCTAAGGAAATCTAAACAAAAGGTGGATGCTGCTTTTAAATTTTAATCCTACAAATCATAACATAAGTGGAGGGGTAGGAGTTGTTCAATCGGACCAACATGACCTTCCAAACTAAAGAGTTACTAAATTAGGGAAATCCAGATTTCGGTTTGAGGGTTTTTGCTGAATTTAGTTGGCTAGAGGAACCATGGTTTGACCCTAGCCCCAAAGTGAGGGTACAAACTTAGGTCTCATTGCATGATCTGGATTGTAAAGTTGGTTTCAAACAACAAAATATCAATACAAGCTTCAAGCAATGAACGCGATTCAGGGCCCCTATTCTTGTTTCAGTCTAGCCCTCAAGTTAAGGATCTCAATGAATCACATATGGCTTTCCCAAGAATTCTTATTGGACCCTTATATCACCCATCAGCATTTAATGCCTCCAACTATCAAGAGAAACGGGTTATTATGAGTGATACTAGGACCACAACTTTTACCACAATTTTATGGATCTACCAATTTTACTCTATCACTCACGACTTGTTTTGTGAACAAGTTGTGGCAAATGTTGTGGTTGTAGCATTTTCATAGGTATTTATGCCATTTGACGTAAAGATGTGTGGCAAGGGACAACTCAGCAGCCAGCACACCAATGCACTATACATATTCTGCAAAATGTCCAAACAGAATGAATGAAATTATAATAACTGTATAATTACAATTAATCACACATTTAATTTCATAATTTGTTGATTCGTGTGATTGTGAGTGGTTGACATTTTTTTGTCTTGTGCAACTCACCATTTTATTTTGCCTGCTCACAATTGCACAAATGCACAAATTAGCAACTTATGAAATTGGGTATGGAAATGATTGTGTCCGTAGGCCTACCGACGAAACTAAGCAAATAATTTCAAGTCAACAAACATTTCTTGTGAGGGGGAGTTTGCCATTGAATACCTTACTAAACAAAAGAGCTACAAAAAGAATTCTCTTCAACGCGAGGCATGGAAATATCCAACTTTACAATCCGAGAATCAGAAAGTGTTCTAGTAGTTTGGTGTAAAGGAAAACGAAGACTAATCATAAAGCAACCAATTGGTTCTCACGTTACAAAACAGAGAGAAAGGAACACAAAACTCAAAAGTTGCTAGTATAATCCCACAACCAAAGCAAAGAATTTTATGACACTTTTCTTCATCCTTTCGCCTATTTTCATATCTCCTTCAGAAGACAAAAATTCATGGATTATTGCCGCGTTGTTTTAGCCATAGTTGGCTTATCTTTCTCTTATTTCCTCTGTGTGTCAAACTTGAAGAAACGGCACAAGCAGCAAATCATAATAGAGAAGCTAAGAATGATTAGTGAGGCATTGGAACATGCTGAAGAGAGAGTGCTAAGGCTTCAAGAAAGACATGACAGGATTCTAAGCCAAATGTGCTCTTATTACTTTATCCAGAGCGAGCTTGAGGTGTCATTGGCAGATGCTCGAGCTGTCTTGGATGAAGCAATGGAGTCTGCTGGTAATTTAAGGAGAATGCAAAGGAAGATTATTAGTTATTTCCCTGATGAAGTTGATGTGAAGGATATGTCAAGCAGACCCCAACGACCAAGGGTCTGACTCTGATATGGCCAAGGTCCATTAGAATTTCATAGTCCAGTTGATGCATAATATATAGTCCAATTAAAGAGTGAATGCCATCATGCACAATGCTGATGTGTGTGTGTGTGTATATATTGTTAATGGGTTAGACATAAATGATACATGTAAGAGAAATAATGTTGAATTCTGTCTTATCCTAGCCACCTTTGATCAGGTTAGCTTTGTAAAACATTATGCTTATCTGATAATTCCTATTTTCTATTGCAATTTAAAATTTTATTAATAGCTGGTTCATAACTTCATATATTTAGTAAAATGAAAATATTAAAACTACTACCAATTTTATTATTAAAATCTTAAAATATGATATGATAATGAATGTGATTAGTATCACATCAATAACATAATAACTAAATTTCTAATTACTTTTTCGTATTATGTTTAAAAGTTGATACATTAGTTTACAAAGACTACGTAGTAAAATTTATAATATTCCTAGCAATGCTACTATAAAATAAACACCAATGATCACACATTCAAAGCCTCCCACGATTGCTGGTCACCCCCACCTCCCTTGGTCTTCAAAGTGAACTTAGATGGTGCAATCTTCAACAATTTAAGCGAGGCTAGTATTGGAGTGGTTATCTGATGTAGGGCATTTCAATTAACTATATGCCTATATCCTAATATTTTGTAACTAATTAGTTAGTTAGATGATTTCTTAATCATTTGCCCATAGGATTTAGACACTTATCAACCATCTAGAAGCTGTCAATGCCAATCAATGCCAAAGTAAAAGTAGCAAAATGTAAACTCTTTCATTGTGAATGAATTGTTAGCCTTTGTATGCAATTTGGAACTATGTGTTCTTGTAGAGATACTTATCTACCTATCAATGTGTTCTAATTAGCAACCCATTCATTTCATTGTTTCTAGACCTTACACAAGCAGCACATCACATTCCTGCATCATTATCTGAAACAATTTGGGTTTAACCATCGCTTCTTTATAAAAAAAAAAAAGGCCCCCCTCCCCCCTTTGGTGGCCGATGTAGAAGCTATGGTTGTTCGAGCCTTAGCCTTTGCTAAAGATATTGGCCTATCTTCCATCATTCTTAAGGGAGATTCGAAAGTGGTCATGACAGCTTTAGAAAGTAATGATGACTCATTTGCCTCCTTTGGTCTCTTGATTATCGATGCTTGCTTGTTTATAGTTACCTTTAATCTTAATTCTTTTTCTCATGCTTGTAGACAAGTTAATTTTGTAGCACATAACCTAGATAGGCATGCAAGACATGTCAGTAGCTAATCTGTGTAAATGAAGAATGTTCCTTTACACCTGACTGATGCACTTCTGGTTGATTGTGTATGCTATTTGGAACTGTTTGTTATTGCAGAGGTACTTATCCACCTATTAATGTGTGCTAATTAGCAACTCAGTCATTTCATTGTTTTTAAACCATACACAAACAGTCCATCACATTCATTGCATCATTATCTGAAACAATTTGGGTTTGACCATCGCTTCTTTATCAAAAAAGGTCCCCCTCCCCCCTTTGGTGGTTGATGTTGAAGCTATGGTTGTTGTTCAAGCGTTAGCCTTTGCCCAAGATATTAGCCTATCTTCCATCATTCTCAAGGGAGGTTTGAAAGTGTTCATGACAGCTTTAGAAAGTAATGATAACCCCATCGCCTCTTTTGGCCTCTTGATTATCGATGCTTGCTTGTTTATAGTTACCTATAATCATAATTCTTTTTGCCTATAGACAAGTTAATTTTGTAGTACATAACCTAGCTAGGCATGTAAGACATGTCAATAGTTTATCTGTGTGAATAAAGGATGTTCCTCTGCATCTGATTGATGTACTTTTGGCCGACTATTGCTCATTTTCTCTTTTTAATATGATTTGAATTTTCTTCTTAAAAAAATTGTTGTCACATATTAGCACTAAACTAGCTTGTAACCTAATGCATATAAATAGATACACTTAAAGATATACAATAAGATGCATAATATAATTCTTATATATATAATTTAAATACTTTTGATAGTCATTTTTATATTTTGTTAACTCTTAAAAAAAATTGTAAGGATATTATTATGCATAAAATGTAAATTGTCCAATTTTTTTTTTATAATTATTGTGAAGCACTTTTTTTTTTTTTTTTGCAATTTATTTATTCTAGACTCTTTGGTTTTTATACTTAATTACCCACTTCGATAAATATTTATGATGTAATTCTACATTTGATCATAAAATTAATAAATAGAACTCTCTAAGAATAAATAATTTAAAACATGTAGGTACTCAGAAAATAAAGTCCCAAACCCACTAAGAACAGTGGTACCTTATCCCTTATATCATGCCCAAATAATAGAATTTCTAAAAGAGTGAGAAAAATACTTCAAGTGTAACTCTAAACTAAGTCTTGATATGTAGTTGAAGAGATTAGAATGATAGAGAAGAGAAAATATAAGTAGTGATTGGTGGTAATGCTCTCATCGGGTTGATCCGAGGATTAGTTTCTTATTTATGAGTATTACAAGTTCTAGACCAAATTATACATTGTTCACTTCCTTCTTTTTTTTTTTTGGTTTCTAAGAGAAAATAAAATCCATCCTTGTTTTTGGGTGCTCTCTTCCTTTTATATCCTTTCTCCTTGCATCCTAACCCTTCACTTGTATGCCTCAAGGTATTTTACAGGATACTTGTCCCATCAAAACTCTGTTGAAAGTGGTAGAAGGGGTTGCTAGTTATGAAGTTACTGTTCAGGTGTCATTATCACATTAATGCAATTGATATGATATGTGTAAGACATTCAATACGGAGGTGAGAAGTATCTCTTTCAAGAAGCTTTCTCTCATCTCCTTTGCCTCCATCGTGGTTCTTCATAGGATACCTAATGCTCATGCTTGTACTTCCATCCTCGGGTTAACGGAATCCTCGGTGCTTACTCAACTCTTCGGACTGACATGTAAACCATTCTTTGGTCGATTCCTCTTCGGTCCTTGGACCCTCATAGAACACATGACCCAAAATTTGAATTCTAATTTGAAATTTTAATTTGAGTTTCTTTGAGTTTCACTTATTATTATATATATAAATAGGCTATAGTATATTTCCATAAGCCCCCTTATTTGTATATTTCTTTCAACCCTATGATTGCACACAAACATCAATACAATATATTAAAATGGAATTTGAATTAAGACTGTAAATTACACTCTAATTTTTGCCGATTGTCCAGAGTTCTAATTGCATTAGAATAGTAGAATTTGATATGAAGTATTACATTTTCTTAACAGCCTTGTAGAATCAAGACTCAAAATCCCATCTTCCACTTAATAATGCTTTGTACAAATACATTTGCTTGTGGTTATTTTTTAACTATATTTGTGTATATACAAAGGATTATGCGGTAACATGTAATGTTGTTTTATAATTGTTCCAATTGAACCATGCACTTGCCAAATGCCTTGTAGATGAATTAGCACATCCCCATGTACAAAGTGCTTGTAGAATCACGACTCAAAATCCCATCTTCCACTTAATAATGCTTTGTACAAATATATTTACTTGTGGTTATTTTTTAACTATATTTGTGCATGTACAGAAGATTATGTGGTAACATGTAATGTTGTTTTTTACAATTATTCCAATTGAATCATGCACTTGCCAAATGCCTTGTAACTGAATTAGCACATCCCCATGTACAAAGTACTTTGGGGTCTAGGGGGAAAAATGTTAGCAGTATTTGTAATTATTTATCAAAAAATTGAACCATGCACTTTATTTAAGTGTGAACAAGTTAAATATCATTCTTTCCATAATATACGTATATTAATGATGATTAGTTTGGTTTAACTCCTGCAATAGCAGCTTAAATTAATTTTATTTTGGCTTAATTCTCGGCCAAACATTGGCTAAGCTTGGCCTAACCTTTTCTTAATTTTAAATTCCAAATTACTGAAGAAGCAATCCCGTTTGCTATATTTCCAGCCGTTGGATCAGCATCTTATATCCCAGGAATACAGCCTTACATGCGGATCGCCAGCATGTCAATAATTAGCGGTCAGATCGTATACATACATTCCAACCCAAAATCTCTCAGCCGACAGATCTATGCAGACCCATCCGTCATTTTGAAAAATCTGGAAGGACCATTTAGTCAATCCAAACACCCTTCAGTGCACGCAAAGAGAAACAAACTAAACAATCCCATTGGCCAAAACAAAAAAGCCAAGGATCGCCAGCGTGTCACATTTATTAACCTTCCGATCCCCACTACCCATCAGTCATTTTATATATTAAAAACAATCTCATTGGACAAAACCAAAGTCACTCGGATTGCCAGCGTGGCACAACCCCACCCACTATATAAATAGCCCCAAACCTCATCAACTCCAGGCCAAAATTAGTTTCAAAACGAAGCGTTCCAAATAGTTGTTTCGCTCTTTGTTTTTTCAGTTTCCCTCCAAAACGAATCGTTTTGTTTTGAAAAGTTCGAATTGAAAAAAAGAAAAATGGAGTCAGCGAAAACGACGACGAAGGGAGCGGGAGGAAGGAGAGGCGGAGATAGGAAGAAGGCGGTGTCGAAGTCGACTAAGGCGGGGCTCCAGTTCCCGGTGGGTCGGATTGGCCGGTTTTTGAAAAAGGGTCGTTATGCTCAGAGAACCGGTGTCGGGGCTCCGGTTTACCTCGCCGCTGTGCTTGAATATCTCGCCGCTGAGGTATCGCTCTCAGATCCGAAAATCTCTCTCTCTCTCTGTTCGTTTTGAATTTGTTCTTTGTAATTTTGTGTTTGGTAGGTCAGAAACTGATGGAAAAATTTGAGGAAAATGTATATTTCTGTTTGGTGAAACTGTTTCTCACTCTCTGGCAAACACATTTTGGTAGGCGTTTTGGCTTTTTGATGTTTGGTTGGTGTAACAGAAAAATTAAAAATGGAAACGGAAATGATAATTTTTACTGTTTTTCCTTGTTTTCTCTACACAATAGGGTTTGATTTCTCGTGTTAAAATTTGTTTGGACAACAAGAAAATTGGGAAAATGTGAGGAAAGTAAATTTTTTAGGTCACAGGCTTTCTCTGTTTCATTAACAAAATCAAAATTCTTAGATTCAAAATTCAAATTCCTTTCTTGTACTACATTTTCTCGGCATCCAAACAGCTCTTACTCTCTCTCTCTCTAATGATTTTGATTTTTGGATTGAAATGCAGGTGCTGGAGCTGGCAGGAAACGCGGCACGTGACAACAAGAAGACCAGGATCAACCCGCGGCACGTGCTGCTCGCCGTGAGGAACGACGAGGAGCTCGGAAAGCTTCTCCAGGGGGTGACCATTGCAAGCGGTGGTGTTCTTCCAAACATCAACCCAGTTCTGCTGCCAAAGAAGAACGCTTCTTCTGAAGCTGGCGAGAAGACCCCCAAGGCAGCCAAGTCACCCAAAAAGGCCTAGAGAGACTCGTGAAAATTTCCCACATAATGAAATAGAAATTTTAGTTGCTTGCTTTCGTTGATGTATAATGATCTCAATCTTTGAGATCCTTTTGTTTTTTGTTGGTTTAGGTTCTACTAGTAGTTGTGGGTTTTTCTCATTTTGTAGTTATTTGGTGAATATTTTGTAGTTGGGTATATTTTGAAGTACTTAATGGAAAAATCTTCTCTGTTCTAGATCCAAGTGATTTGTTTTGAGGTTGTTTAATGTTGGAGTCATGAGTTGATGAAAGACTAAAATTGGTTTCGTTGTTTCCAATGCTATCATGCTTGTACTTAAAATATAAGTTACACCCAAAAAACAAAAACAAAAAATTGCTTTATCTAATCATTCTAAGCGCTCATTGTTCACATTGTTGATTTTTTTTTTTATTATGTATTTTTCTATCACAACTAGTTAGATTAGTAGTTGAAATAAGGTTATGAGAGATTTCGTTGTTTGATTTTGTGCGTATAAATTATAAGTTGAGACATGAATCCAAAGTAAGGTGTTTACTTTGTGTTTTCTTTGTAAAGGGCTTTGTGTTTATTCTGTTGATGCTTAAGATATGTAAGTTAAATTTTTTTTTTTTTTTCCAATTATCAAATTATAAAAATTAAACTCTAATCTTTGTTTTAAATGTAATGATTTCTTTGCTTCTAATTATGTAATGAAAAAAATTTAGGATTATAATTAATTTTACATTTATTTTTACAACTATTTATTAATGTGTTTAATGATAAATAATGGAAAAAAGGATAATTTATGTAAGATAATTGTAAAAATAATTGTGGTTTTATAATAACGTATAAAGAATCAAAGATTCTTAAAACAAAAAAAAAGGTAACATATGAATGGAAAAATAAAAAAAAAACTATAAAAAAATAAATAAAATAAGAAAAATTGGTTTAGTCTTAAAAATTGAATACAAGAAAATTATTGGGTAGTTTAGGAGTACACTCTTCCTTTTTTTTTTTTTTTTTTTTTCTGTGTTTTGTGGTTAATTTTGTTTTTGGTTTTTAAAAGAAAAAACTTTGGCCTATCATATTATAATTCAAGTAAATCCTACATGATCTACGGCCCATAGGCCCTCCCTAGTTTTTCTCTAATAATAATAATTAAAAAAAAAAGACAAAGTGAAAACTTGGGTTTTAACTAGGGTTTTGAATCAAACACAACTGCTCATTCTTTTTGTGGTCTTCTGCTTTCATCGAAGCTATGTCCATTTTTCTGGTACTCGTTTTCTGTTTCATTTTCTCATTTTTATTTCCGAACCTCATTTCATTAATATTCTCACAGTGCCAATTTTTTTTTTTAAAATTTTTTTTATCTAATTTTTCAGAAACAATTTTGTGGCAGAGAAAGCTCTCAGTTTCCAATAGAAACTCTCTCCTTCGCATCATAGCAATCGCTTCTGCCGGGTCGGGTCTTTTATATGCCAATAGCAACTCAAATTCCAGTAAGCTTCTAATTTTCTTTTCTGGGTTTTGATTCTTTTCCCACTTCTTTGCTTTTTTTTTTTTTTGGGTATAATTGAGAAATTTTAAAGTTTAAATTTTGATTCTTTCTTTGTGGGTCTTTCTTGAAATAGAAAACTAAGAATTGGGTTTTATTTAGTATGTTCTTAAATCAAACAGACTACAACAATTCCAATTGGTTCTTTATAAAAAAAAATAAAATCTTATTTGCTTTTGTTATGATAAATTTTAGGAGCAAATGTAGATAAAGTTTAAAGTTTGATTCTTTCTTTGTGGGTCTTTGTTGAAATAGAAATTGAGAATTGGGTTTTATTTAGTATGTTCTTAAATCAAACATACCACAACAATTCCAATTGGTTCTATATTAAATAAAAAAAAAATCTTATTTGCTTTTGTTATGGTAAATTTTAGGAGCAAATGTAGCTCAAGTTTAAATTTTGATTCTTTCTTTGTGGGCCTTTCTTGAAATACAAAACTGAGAATTTGGTTTTATTTAGTATGTTCTGAAATCAATCAGACCGCAACAATTTCAATTGGTTCTTTATAAAAAATAAAATAAAATAAAATCTTATATGCTTTTGTTATGATATATTTTAGGAGCATATGTAGCAGTGAAGGTTCCTGCAGCACTGCAGGAATCACTATTGCTACCATGGCGAATTACGCAATACATATTTCCCTGCCCTCCGTTACTTTCATTGGATCAATGGCAACCTGGTTTGTTCTTGAATTTTATTTGGCAATAGATTGTGTCCTATTTAGTATTTATGTAGCTATATGTTTTTGGGTTCAATCCAAGCTTGAAATTGTAGGAATGCTTCCACTATTTTCTTCTAGAGTTGGTTCGGCTCCATCATCGGATATAAAGAAAGACAATTCTGGGGCGGTTGGAGGTGACCCCAAACCATGTTGCAATTGTTTGGGGAGAGATACAATTGCAAATGCTGCTGCTAGGGTTGGTCCTGCTGTAGTCAATCTTTCGGTTCCACAGGGTATATATGTTGGGTTGTTGTATATGTTTGAGATTTAGTTAATTTGTTGAAAAATAGGATCTGAGAGTTGTTTGTGATCTTTGTGTTTGATAGGTTTCTATGGCATTACTAATGGAAAGAGCATAGGGTCAGGAACTATAATTGATCAGGATGGTACAATTTTAACATGTGCTCATGTTGTGGTTGATTTTCAAGGCATGAGGGGTTCAGTCAAAGGAAAGGTCAGTGTCTCTGGCGCTTTGTATGTCTTGTCTCCCTTAATAACTTGTAATAATGATATTCTCTATTAGTTTTGATCCAGCATTCAGCGATGCAAATGGTTGAGAGTTGAAATCTGATGGATACGTAGATGTGTGGAGAGTGCATGCATTGATTGTTTGTCTTTGCCTATGTTATCCCTGAGTGTTGTGCACAACATAAGTAGGAAAAAAGTTAAGTTGCTTTATCAGTTTCTTTATATATTGGACTCATCATTTCTCTGTCTATTTAAGTTGTTTAGAATTTTGAGATATTATTGAATAGTTTTAGTACTGAGGTATACACCTCATATTGATGTCTGAACAATTGTTGCAGGTTGATGTGACTTTGCAAGATGGTCGGACATTTGAGGGTACAGTAGTGAATGCTGATTTACATTCTGATATTGCAATTGTAAAGATACATTCAAAAACCCCGCTTCCAACTGCAACACTTGGCTCTTCCAGTAAGCTTCGTCCTGGGGACTGGGTTGTTGCCATGGGATGTCCACTTTCTCTTCAGAATACCATCACAGCTGGTATTGTAAGGTATTCAGAATAAATTCAAACATTACAAAATTTCTATGTACTTTTATCCATTATATATGTGTGTGTGTGTGTGTGTGTGTGCGCGTGTGTTTGTAGATTACATGGTTTTAAAAGGGTCTACCTGTTAAAAATTCTTGGACTACTTACAGATTTATGGTAGTATGTGTTGTCAGCACTCAAGTGACCTCATCTGTCATGTGGGGCTTAGATTAATGAAACTATAAATTACTGATTCTTAATGCCTTCCCTCATATTGTTCCCTCTGGATGTAGTTGTGTTGACCGTAAAAGCAGTGACTTGAGAATAATTCATTTACTGTCAGATTTTATATCTTGAGTGAGCGTGCTTGCAAAAGTTTATTTGATGAAATATTGTCCACATTATATCAAACCCTTCATTTTCTTATTGTGTATCAAGATATTTCCAATTTATACATTTGGATTAAGTTTTGCCAATGTCCTATGGATCAGTGGCGCCTTCACCTCCCTTAAGTTTGGTATGGGTGGGGTTGGGGGTTTGTGTTTCCTTTGTGTGTGAGTAAATTTCTGAAGGGAAAAAATGAAGAAGAAAAAGTGTGGATTAAGTTGCATTGAAATACTCAGTATATACCTGGCCTGGGTGGAATACGGAGAGAGTATTTACAGACGGATTGCGCAATTAATGTGGTAAGACTATGTGTTCACACATGTGTCTTTAGAGGGTTTAAAGTTGAGATGGTTGAAGTTGTTGTCATTTAAATTTATGACCCTATGGGGATGCACGATCAGTAAGGGATCATGCCTCATGAATTGAATGTCACTAGTTTGAATCTTCCCTTCTTCTCTAGGACCAAAAATTCTCTCTCTCTCTCTCTCTCTCTCTATATATATATATATATATATAGCTTTGAATGCTTTGTTACATACTTGACATTGTTTTTTTCTACTTAATATGGCATAGGGAAATTCTGGGGGCCCCCTTGTCAATGTTGATGGAGAAATTATTGGTGTAAATATTATGAAAGTGCTTGCTGCTGATGGACTGAGTTTTGCTGTACCAGTTGATTCGGTCTATAAAATTATACGGCATTTCAAGAAAAGTGGGTATGTTCTTATATTTTTGCATGGGACAAAATACTAGAGGCTCAAAAGGAACTACATATTTATTTTGCTGTGTTTGGTCTTCTGTTTGCATGAACTGATATTTTAACAGTGATGCTTATTTTAAGCATAAAATCAGATAGTTGGAAATTTAGTTTGTATAGTGTTCACGTGGAATAACTCATTTATTGTCAGATTTTAAATCTTGAGTGAGCGCGCTTGCAAAAGGTTGTTTGATGAAATATTGTCCTCATTATATCAAACCCTTCATTTTCTCATTGTGTGTCAGGATATTTCCAATTTATACATTTGGATTAAGTTTTGCCAATGTCCCTATGGATCAGTGGCACCTTCACCTTCCTTAAATTTGGTATGGGTGTGTTTGGGGTTTTGTGTTTCCTTTGTGTGTGAGTAAATTTCTGAAGTAAAAAGAAGAAGAAGAAAAAGTATGGAAGTTGGATTGAAATACTCAGTACATACCTGTAGCTCCCAATTGATGAGTAAACGACAGGCAACTTTGATTCTTCCCCCAATCAATAGGAACTGCTTGTGCTTAAAATTTCATAGATGCTTCTGTCACAAGAGGTATTGATGAAATTTCTATACATGACAATCTCTTTCTCTCTCTTTGTGGCTATTAGAGCATTGGCCTATGAGCTACATATTGGTAGGCTTAAACCCCCTTTAAGGTTTTATTATAGGCTTCTTCTCATGTTGTTTATTCACCTACTTTGCCAAAGAGCACTAGCTGAAATGACACTTCCTCACAAAAATGAGTGGAGGTGGAGGTTGTGGTTTCAAAATACTTTTTTTGGGTTTTAGGTAAATAAAAAATTGTGGTTTCAAAATGTATGGGTGCACAAAAGGAAGGATTTTATTCTAGGTTTCTTGTATGATCCCAAAAGACTTTTTAAGATTCATTTGAAAGCATCTACTTGTCCCAAAAAAAAGGATTCACTTGAAAGCACAACTGTATGAGCACGTGTAATAGATGGTAATCTTGTGCAGAAGGGTGGTTCGACCTTGGCTTGGACTGAAAATGGTTGATCTTAACGAGATGATCATTGCACAGCTTAAAGAAAGAGATAACACATTTCCAATTGTCAATAAGGGTGTTCTCGTACCTACGGTATGTCCTCTAATTGTTTCCTCCCCCAATCTTATTTTATAAAACAAAATGAAAAAAGTATCTTATGAGACGGTCTCAGGAAACCTGCCTCTCACAACATGTGTGGGTCCCATTTGCCATGAGTGGGTGGTCCCATGAGATACCCTTTCGTATTATAATGTACTTGGCCATGTTTTATGAATGGTTATATGTTATAATTGAAAATATATCTAAGGTCACAATAATTTGTTCTTTTTGGGTGATGCATTTTTTATTAATTTCTTTACTTATTTGCAAACTTACTCTTCAGATTCTTATCTCAATGGATTTTTGTTTGCTACATGTAGGGTTTACAATCACTGGTTTGTAGAAACTGGGATGGATATAGTGAACTGCTTCCCCTCCCCCCACCCCCTCTTTCATAGATATTAACCTTGTCTGTCACACTAGTATGGGAAAAATGGTATTGGGTCTTTGACCAAATATTTTTATTGACTTTGCTTTGTTTTGACAGAGGCTTAGGTTAGATTTAGGGTCTGGATGGGGCCTGACTTTTGAGGGTAGTATGCTGTGCTTTCTAGTGAACCCTACTCTGATCAAAAGACTAGAGGCTCAAAAGGAACTACATATTTATTTTGCTGTGGTTGGTCTTTTGTTGGCATGAACTGATATTTTAACAGTGATTTTAGTTAATGTCAATCAGATCCAGGTTAGGATTTGGGTTGGGTTTATCTGGTGGAGTGGGTGGCTTCCCACTAAAGCAGTGTTGGGCAAAATATATTTTTGATGTTTCCATTTAAAATTAAATCTGTAATAGTGTGCTTTGACGTGTGAGTTGATTTTATATTATTTAGGAATTCTGTTCCCTTCTGCCATATTAACAAATGGAAGGAATATGCACTAATTCCATGCTGCGAAATAGAATTTGTGGTATCCTAAGGATTTCCTGATGATATGACGTTGTTGATAAAAATCAAGAAAAAAGGCACCTTCTCATTTCTGATGGTTTTCTGATTGTTTTACTAGGTGACTCCTGGATCCCCTGCTGATCGTGCTGGATTTTGTCCTGGCGATGTTGTAATTGAATTTGATGGGAAACCTGTTGAAAGCATCCAGGAGGTATTTGGGACCTTAATGGATGTCAGTAGGTGGAAATTATGCGTTTTGCAACGAGATGTAAAAAGCACTAAAATATTTAATGGCTGGAATTTGAGTAGTTCATGATTAATGGAGAAATAACCTTAATTTTAGATTGTTATGCATTTTCCTTTGATTAAACCACAATTTAGTGACTGCTGGCAGGATTTCTGGTCCTGAGGGCCTCATATTTATGACTAAATGTGTTGATTGTCAGAATATTTTGAGTCTGTGATGAGAAACTAAAGGATATCGAAAGAGTATATAACTTACCTTCCGAAAATCGGAAGGGAGAATATAACATGATACATGTGGTGTGCAAAAATTTCCTATTTAATTGAGTTTGGGTTCAGAAAACTCATGATTTTGCCTAATTGAGTTTGTTGCTTACTATTCTTAGGATTATGATTCTGATGGTCTATATGATTTGTAAATTGTTGCAGATTATTGAAATAATGGGGGACAGAGTTGGAGTACCGATGAAAGTGGCTGTGAAAAGAGCTAAGGATAATTTGGTCACTTTGACGGTAATTCCAGAGGAATCCAAATCAGATATGTGACAGACAACAACTCTCCTATTCAGGACATATACCTTAGATCTTTTGTATTACCAGTACATTAGCAGGAGAGTTTCATTATTTAATCTTTAGGTTTCTTTTTTTAAAACTTATTACGTATAATTTTTTTTAATCTTTAGGTTTCTAGTTTTTGTTCTCTTTTTAGCTTATTCCTTTAGAGTTCATAAAGGAATGAAATGGAATAATAAAAAAGGAAGGGAAAAGAATGGAGTGGAATGTATTTAAGTAAGAGAAAAAAATGAATAGAATGGAATTAAGTGACATTGTTTGGATGTTTTAAAATACACGAATGAAAATGAATGAAGTTATTTGATGATAATATTACTATTAGATTTTTATTTAAATTAAAGGATTGAATATATAGGGGTATTTTGGGAGTCTTAGTAAAAAATTTATTAAATCTAATTCCATTCTTCTCAAAGTCCTCCCAATTTCAAGTGGAATAAAAATTTGAAATTTTAAGTAAATAGAAAAGAATGAGTGTTCTTTCCTATCCATTCTATTCCCTCTCATTTAAACTTCCAAATAATGGAGTGAATTTTTCATTCTCTTTGTTAGAACTTCCAAACAAAGGAAGAGAAAAATATTATAAAATTATTCTTTTTATTTCTTTCCATTCCATTCATTCCTCACAAATTATTCTAAAATTTATGCTAGTGGGGAATACGTTCTTTATCAATCACTTCTCTCAGACCCTGCAAACATGGGAGCTTTGTGCTCGGAATACGACTTGTTCTTTCTTTTATTTTCCTTTAGTGATCTTAGCACTTGCACCAACGTGGCAACGTGTAAGGAATTTAATCTACTTGCAAATGCACATGCACATATGTGCACACTTATTAGATCTTAGGTTTTCGAAGAATAAACTTGACCAGACCCGACCAATTTTATAGCATTACCATGTTGGAATACTCTAGTGCCCATGAAATTCTTCATTGAATTGGTGGAGCTTTTTGTCACACCTTGCTAGATCCACTAATCTATATAACCTCTAACGTTGAAATGTAATGTTTATTATTACTACCCTTCTGTTAAGCCATATTAGGGCAGAATTTTGGTCAATTATGGTCCAATTCAGTCCATTTTGGTCTACTTTCATCCATTTGGTTAACTTCGGTCCTTTCAGTCCACATTGACCCATTCGGTCTATTTCAGTCTAATTTGGTCAATTTTCATCCACTGTGGTTCAGTTGGTCTACTTTGGCCCATTTAGTCAATTTTGATCCACTTAGGTCCAATTCAGTTTGGTCTATTTTAGTCAATTTTAGATTAATTGGGCCTTAACTTGATTGTTTTTGTAGGTTGTTTTTTCAATTTTGGCCTCAAAAATTTATTTATATTTAGGCCAAACTCTTTTAGTTTTAGGAAAAAAAAAATGCAGAGAAAATAAATATTAGAAATTAGAGATATGATCCTTAAAAATGCAAAAAAATGAAAAATATTCACAAGATTACCTTAAAATTAAAGTTTCACTAATATAGATATTATACTTATATTTGGAAAGAAAAAAAATGCTACAATTCTAAACTTATATAACATTTTAAACTTAATGTAACATGTTATGTGTTCCATGCAATGTGGGTGTACATTAATACACACACACACACACACATATATATTGTAGGGTCAATGGGCCTACAAGTATGTATTGGGCTAAAGACCCAATTCGAGGACACTAAATGGTCCGAGGATGCAGGAATATTAACTCAAAGAAACAATATTGATGGGTAGAGAAGCAGAGATTGATCATAGTCATCCCCGAAGTTGGTCCGCGGAGGATTCCCTCGTTGGCTAGATAAGGCCGAGGTAGGAAAGGGTTGGCTAACGTCTAGAAGCGATGTTCTAGGAGATCCTGCATGTAAGGACATGAGTGGTGGGTGTATAAGATAAGAAGAAGGGTCATAAAATATTCAAGATAAGGCTGCTACCACCGCATTAAATGCTCTGTAGCTAAGCACCTAGCCGCATTGATGGGGAGGTGATGCTTGAGTATCATATTTCAGTCTTACAGCTACCTCCAAAGACTTCAAAGATGGGTTGATGAGACAAGTATCCAAATCAGTAATCTGATCTATACGTGGAATATAGAGAAAGGAAGGGAGATGATATAAAAGGCAGATGAGACTTTTAGGAAAGGGGCCGAGAGAAAAGAGGGAGAACAAAGACTATAAACATTAAAATCAATATCTGTAACTTGTCTTCAAGAAGGAGAAATACAGGATCCAACATCCTCAGCCTGGGTCTGAGGACAATTTTTGTTATAAAGACTATCCCATTTATATGATGTTGCGATTTAGCCCATCATTTTTGTTATTTAATGTCATTAGAATCTAGGTTTCAAGTCTACTCTTTATAATTTCATTGTATTGGGCTTTTTGGGTCTATTCCACTCTTATTTTTGGGGTATGGGTACAAATTGTGTCCTTACATATATATATATATATGTGTGTGTGTGTGTGTGTATATATATATTCTTTTTTTTTTATACCAAACAAAGGAAGAGTTCATACATGGTGACATAGAGCAAGATTATACCACTTATAATACAAAGGTGTGATTACAGCCTGTTTAGCAAAACACCACACAACCTTAACTACTACATGAGGGACAACTAGAGTATTACAAAATAAACCAGTTTGAGAGAGAAAGTTCAGGTTAGCTATCCTATTGCTATCTAGCCAATCTGTGCTTTTCCTCAATTTGAAAATTTGATGGAGATTGACCTTTTCAGTTAAGAACAAAACATGTTGAAACCCATAGTTTTTAGCTATGATGTCGGCTTCCACCATTGCTTCAAGTAGAGCTCCTATTGCTGTGTTGGCGAGACTGCAATTAACCCCTGAAACCACTTCTACTCCCTACATATTTACAGCTACAAAAGCATATGCTCTCCTTTGTGGCTTTGTTCTTCTTGCTTCAGCTAATTTGATGATGAGCTGATATTGCCCTGGATCTATAAGATGGGCTGACTTGGCTACTTTAAACTCTCTGGTAGGATGGAATGGACCTGCATAAGCCTTCTTGTACTTGCAAGATAGATTTTTGGCTGTTAGTATAACCTCTAAGGGATTCGGGTTCAAGCCTTGGTGAAGCACTCTGTTTCTGTGATTCCAAATTAACCACAAGACAGTAAACATTGATTGGAGGATGACTGAGCTTTGATCTTCATTATTTAAGTAAGTGCTAATGTAGTCTTTTAGTCAAGATTAAACAGACACATTGGTGATCTCAGAAGTATGCAACCCAAGATCTGATCCAAACCAACAAGCTCTAGAAAAGCTTTGTTATGAAGAGCAGCCTTGGTAGGTAAGTTGTCATGGAGAAGTTTCCACACAAAATTGATAATTATTAAGGGTACATGGACTTTCCATATTGCAGTCCATATCTTCCTTTCCTACTGGAAAAGTTGTGACCCTAAACAGTCTTCAGTTATCAACTCATAAGCTATCCCGGTACTATAGTCCCCATCCCTTGAGTATTTCCATATAAGCCTGTCCTTAGAGTCATTGATTTTGGAAATGGGCATGTTTATATATTCTTGGATATGTTCAAATTAGTCAATAAATTATGGTATATTTTAAAAAAAGAAATTTATTAATTTCTTCTTTATTTATATAAAAAATATTATAATTATGTGATTTAAATCTTTTTATGAATTATGTGTGTGTGTGTGTGTCCCATTATCTAAAACTTATAAAAATAGAACATAATTTTAAGTTCAAATTTTACATTATATTCTAATAAAATAATTATTATATTATATTTTTTCATGCATCGAATGAGTTTGCTACTAGTTTATATAATATCTAAAAGAAAAGCATGTGACATTTATTATTACTATTCTTATGTTGAGACACATTAGCGTAGTATTTCGATCCACTTTAATCCATTCGGTCAATTTTGGTCCACTTTGGTCAATTTCAGTCCATTTCAATGTACTTACTTAAGAATGGGAAAAGACATGTTTGGGTTGAAAGTAACTATTTTAAATCCAAATTTATTAAAAAATATAGATCTCAAACTCATTCCAAATTCTATTAAATTTTAGTAATTTAATCTTAAAATTATTCAACATATATTTAATGAATCTGAACTTATTTCAAACACATCTATTTATTTATTTTATTTTGCTTAAAAAGTACCAACTTAACATTACTTATTGTTATTTTCAAAAAAAAAAAAAAATACTTATTGTTAAGTTCTAAATGACAATTAGATCATATTCAGACCTTCGAGCCAATATATTTAGTCTTGAGACCTAACATATATTGAGTAATATCAATCTATAAATACTTGTTGAACATTCTTTGATTATGAGCCACATCAGGCTAGCATTTCAACTCATTTGGTCAGTTTATTCCACTTTGGTCCATTCTATCTATTTGAGTTCCCTTACTTAAAATAATGATTTTTTGGCCATGTGTTTGTTAGAATTACTTGTTGCTCCAAATTGTATCACTTTTTTGCGTAATATTTGTTTGATGGAAGTTCAGCCGTGTTCCTTTTTCTAATGATTGTGCAAGAAAGGATTAAGCCTATTGTGTGTTTGGCACAATCAGTTTTAAATGAACATTTATAGGTTGTACATGTATTTTATTGCTTAGCCATATATATTGCTTTCTGAAACTAAGCAGGCCACTGACTTGAACTCAACTCTTGACACAAATCACTCTAAACAATGTCACTTAAGGGGATGAGATTGGTTTTCACATACACCATGAAAGATTAGCCTTAATGCAGAGTTAACTTGAAACAATGATATGCTTGAAAGCCTTGAATTTTATTTAGAGGTAGAATGCTTGGGCATGTAGACTAGACTCACTCAAGAATTAAAGAGAATGGATGCGAATATATTAATTTGAGTTCCTTCTTCATACTTGCAAATTTCTGTTTCGAGTTTTTCTATTGAAATTCTAACACTTAAATTTTTACTACACTTCTTTTGGTGCAAGAACCCCAAACTCTTAAAAGATGTAAAACCTCCATCTAATACCAAATTATGCCCATTAACATGGCATCATCAGAAACAAGATAGAGCACAACATTAGCTACATCATTGGGTTTACAACTAATTTTTATAATGGCTCAAGAGGATTAAAATAAGAGAATATAAGATTAGAAAAACATCTGACATAGGGAATTGCAAACTTGAGGGGTTCTTTTCCTATGCGGATAACAGTAGAGTGGTTAAAAGAGCCTGCAAACTTGAGAACGAGGCTGAGAGAACGAATATTTTTGAGTTTTGCATGCATGCCTATTGCTGATATCCATTTTCGCAACACATTTTTCTATAAGCCTGATTCATGTATTGTTTTATAATTTATTTTTTAAGTATGGCCCAAGCCCATGTAACATATTGAGGAAAATTGAGAAAGTGTAGTTTGGAGGGTATGGGTAAGTTTTTTTCGGACTTTTTGGATGAGCCCAACCCATGCGTGTTACCAAGTTGGCAAAGGACATTGGTAGTACCTTAGGCTCATAGAAGAAGTCTTGTACTTGAAATTTTCACTCTCAAAAAGCTTTTATGCTTTGGCTAACTGTGGCCCAAAGTTTCTGCCCTAACCCATTGGCCAACTCCAATTGCTATCCCTCACTTAGGTGAACCTTCTAAGAGTTTGAAACAACTAAAAATGAGAAGTTTCTACCTTAACCCATTCTTATGCTTGGATGCTTATATGCTCATGCATTTGGATGCTCGTGCGCTCACGTGCTTTGATGATCGCGCTTAAATGATCAGGTGATTGGATAGTAAGATGTATGCGTGCTCAAATGCTCACATGTTGATATGTTCACTTGCTTGAATGCACACATGCTTACATACTCATTTGCTCACATCTATGCTTGCACGTTCACATGCTTGCACGTTCACATGCTCACATATCTAAATGCTTCCTTGCTTACATGCTTGGTCATCTTGTGCTCACATGTTTGGATGTATGCATGCTTACATGTTCACATACTCCTATGCTCACATGATTAGATGTGCATATGCTTATACATTCCTTTGACTTTCACAAGATTGATTGCCTTTCACATTATCCTTTTTTTGCCTTATGTTTTATCTTGACTCGCATGACCTGTAGACGAACTTTAGGGCTTAAAGGTATTCGTGTGTTCACATAGGTTCATTAGAGCATTAGTACTGGCGGTGCTAAAAAGTCATAATGCTATTTTTAGCACCACTCATACTAAAAAACAAGCTACAATGATGGTGTCATAGTTAAAAATTTTTAGTTTCTTGCTACAGTGCATAGCAAAGCTAAAATCAAATATTATTTTCTATTCCCACTCTCATTAAAATAATATTTATTTATTTTTTCTATTTCTTTTACTCAGCCATTTCACACTTATTCTCTCCTTCTCAAATAAGCTCTCAAACTCTCTACCTCTCTCTCATCCTCCTCAAACTATCACCGATTCATCTATCTTTCTCACCCATCATCCTCCTCATCCATCATCCTCACCGATTCATCATTGTCCTCACTGCTGCCACCAAAGCTCACGCACCATCGCATCGAAGCTCACGCATCATCACCGACCCACGCACCATCATCAACCCGATTCATCATCTTCCTCACCCATCTTCGAAGCCCAGCTCCGTTCATCCATCATCCTTCGCCGATCTGTTGATTTTGCATTTGGGTGTGTGTGTGTGTGTTTGCATATGGGTCTCAATTTGCTTTGTTTATTGATGTGTGTGTGTTTGCATAAGGGACTCAGTGTCGTGTGACTGTGTGAGTACTAGTGTGTGAGTGGTCTTTGCATTGGGTGAGATTTTTTGCATGTATTTTTAATTAAATGATCATTTAAATCAAAATTATAATTAATTATTCTGCTGTTTTGTGATGCTTTGGTTTGAGTGTTGTGAAATGCCAGATTGGTGTGTATGAAGATCTTAAGTCCTACTAGAACATAGCTTATATATTATTTTATTGTAGCAGATATATTGTTTTGTTACAGTAAATATATTATTTTATTATGTTGAAAACTAAAATAAAACTACTGATGTTGGGTGTTTTGTAAAGTGAGAAGATAAAATAAATAAAGTAGCTTTTGGTGGAGCCAAATAGCTAAAATTATGGCTCCACCAATGTGGATTCTCTTAGGTAGATCTTATTCAACCATTATCCAATAACAATGTATAAAGGCCAGCAATAGCTAGGTAGGCTTAAGGTGCATAATCTCCTCCCATCCTATACCCTAACTCTAGACTTAGTTTGGTAGGTTGACCTTCGTGAGTTATGTTTTGGTTCCCAGACCTATAAACAGGTAGCAACTCCTCTGTCTTTTTTTTAGAGGTTTTGCATACTCCTAAGCTTGCGTTAACTTTAAGACTAAAACCGCTTTTAGAGAGATTAAGTACTGCGTATCTCGCCTTTGCAAGAAGGAATCGACATGCTGATGTGTCATAAATGAGGGTGGCTAATAGAAGTCGTGATTTGGTAGTTATATGAAGTTTGTAGGGTAAATTGGCCAAAATAATAGTTCAAGGGGTGTCAGAGAGGTGTTAGAGAATTTTATCCATTGTATTTATACATGGAATTGTATATTCTACCATTTAAATAACACATGATGTGGCAATATTCTAATATCCAATTTTTAAATATTAAATATAATCTAAATTCAATTAAAAATATATATTAGAATAATGATGCATAAAATTCTTAAATCCAGAGTTCTAATTGCACTAGAATTTGATATGAAGCATTACATTTTCTTAGCATCCCCATTCCAAAATCCTATCCTATCCTATTTTACAATCTTAAAAAGTTATTTTATCAATTATACCATACCATTTTAGAACACACCTAACATCCCAACTTTTATTTTCCTACTCTACCCATTAAAATAATATATCTACACAATAAAATATATTTTTTCCTTTTTTGTTTTTTCCTAATTTTCTGCTTTCTAATTTTCTCCTCCACGCACGTATGTGTAGAGAGGGAAAATTCCCGGCCTATCACAAGCTGACACGTCATGCCACCAGGTCCACCAGGTATGGCTAATTACAAAGTATCATATACTGCTACTAAAAATTTGCTAAATTTCATTAAGACAGGAACATGAAAAAACATGCAAAATGCTAATCACATGGAGGCGCGTGTAAGCGATGATGCAAGCAAATCCGGCTGTGTAAGCGATGATGCAAGCGAATCCGGCTGTGTAAGCGATGACTCAAGCAATCCGGCTATGTAAGCGATGACACAAGCGGACCAATCAAGCTGTGACATGTGTCACCAATCAGGCTTCGCCACATGTCACTCACCTACCTCCAAACTCCTATAAATAGAAGCCTTCTTAAGGCATTTAGACACACCAAGCTATCTAGAGCACAAGCTGCATCAAAGAAGCATTCAGAAGTACTGAAACTCTGCTGGAGTCAAGCCTTGAAGCCTCCAGAAATCTCAAGAACTTCAACCTTCGAATACGAAGAACATTCGAAGCTAAATCATCCTCCTAAATCTCAAAGGTCACTGGAATCAAGCTCAAAAGCCTTCAGAAACCTCGACAAATCATAAATCAACAAAGCTTTACGGATTCAAGCCTCTAAAGCCCCGAAAAGCTTCCACCATAAACCTTTGAAGACGAAGAACGCACGAAGAACACGAAGAACACGCGAAGAACACGAAGAACGTGGAAGAACAAAGGATTTCTAACAAGCTCACAGCCAGAAATTCATTGTAATTCCGTTTCAAAGATCTTCGATCCATCCTTCAGCCAAATTGAAGGGTACTTTGTGTTTAAATCAAAACCACATCATAAATCTTTTGAGGAGATCGAATCAGAGGATTTGTAATTACAGAGAATTGTACCACACTTTCATTAATACAAATTCGTATTTGAGAAACTATTTTACTTGTTTGATTTATTTCGAACCAAGAAATTTAGTCTTCTACAAATTCTGGCACGCCCAGTGGGACATCTCTGCCTCTCATCTCTCTCTCCTCCAAAAGAAAAGAAATTCGATTTGCTACCAGTTTCAATGGCCTCTAACAAGAATGCCCGAAAATCAGTGGTTGATGCTTCCATGGCCAATGATTATGTTGGTCCAATCACTCGCAGTCGATCCAAGGCTCTTGACCTACTTCAACCCCAACCAACCAAAGAAAGCAGACTTCATAATGTCATCTCCTTAGACTTTCTTGCAAATAGGAAAGCTACCGCTAAGGATTCATTTCATTTGGAGATTGATGGTGAATCATCCACAACAAGGACTCTTTCTATCAACTCTTCACCCGTAATGAGAAGTCTAAGGAATCAAATGCCTTTGACTCATCCTATTCCATCATTTACCCCATCATATATGGAGGTTATGCCGGTGATGATGACTAACGCCTCTACCATGGAAGAGAAGATGGCTGAAATGGAACAAAGGGTCATCATTCTCACAAAAGCACTAGAAGATAAGGATGTCAAAATTGCAACCCTAATGAACAAGTTGGAGGAACAAGATTTGGGTGAATCAAGTCATGGCCTTGAGTACCCGCCTGGCTTCACCTTGAAAGGAGACAACACTAGGGTTGACAAGGAAAAGGGAATCGAAGGAACTTCTCAACATGGAAATTCCACCTCAATAGCCTCATTATCTGTCCAACAATTGCAAGACATGATAACGAACACCATTCGAGCACAATATGGGGGTTCTTCCACTAATTCCCTCGTATATTCAAAGCCCTATACAAAGCGCATCGACAACTTGAGAATGCCAAATGGGTATCAACCCCCCAAGTTCTTACAATTTGATGGCAAAGGAAATCCTAAGCAACACATTGCTCACTTTGTAGAAACTTGCGAGAACGCTGGGACTCAAGGAGACTTCCTTGTAAAGCAGTTTGTTCGTTCACTCAAGGGGAATGCCTTTGATTGGTATACGGACTTAGAACCCGAGTCAATTGATAGTTGGGAACAACTTGAAAGAGGGTTTCTTGACCGATTCTATAGCACGCGTCGTACGGTAAGCATGATGGAGCTTACCAATACCAAGCAGTGGAAAGACGAGCCCGTTGTTGACTATATCAATCGGTGGCGTTCGTTAAGTTTGGATTGCAAGGATAGACTTTCTGAAATTTCTGCTATAGAGATGTGCATCCAAGGCATGCATTGGGGACTTCTTTACATCCTACAAGGGATAAAGCCCCGAACATTTGAGGAGTTAGCGACTCGTGCACATGACATGGAGCTGAGCATTGCTAGCCATGGAAATACGAAGCATCCTGTGCCTGAGGAAAAGAAAGAAAGAAGGGAAGTAAGGAAGAATGATAGGAATACAAGGAGTAATGTTAAAGACTCAATGAATATCAATTCTGCCCCAATAAAGATTTCAACCGGAAAGACAAAGGCTAATGAAAAGAGGCCTGAAGAAAGTCAACGACGTGAGACGCGTCGCTCGTCACTCAAGGAATGGGAACAAAAGACGTATCCTTTTCCAGACGCTGATATGCCCGAAATGCTAGAACAACTCCTTAGGCTTAAATTAATTGAATTGCCGGAATGCAAACGACCGGAAGAGATAGGGAAGATTGATGACCCGAACTATTGTAAGTATCATCGCATCATAAGTCATCCAATACAAAAATGCTTTGTTCTCAAAGAACTCATCATGAAGTTAGCTAAGGAAAGGAAAATCGACTTGGATTTCGATGATGTGGCTGAGTCAAATCTTGTAACATTCGCTTACGAGTCGTGTAGTTGCATGAATCCAACTAGTAAGCTGGGGGCAAATACCACGCTCATCCAATTTGGTTCTATGGAGCCGGTTCAAGTTCAGTTCTCACAAGAAACATTTGACTATAGCTCAAATGATGATAGAAGATCAACAATGGATGAAGATGAAGGTTGGACGATGGTTACTCGTAAGAGATGGAAGAAAAGACGAGATTTCCCTCTTCATTTGGTCATCCAAGAACCCAAAAGAGCACAAAGCCTAATTCAACTTCGATCAAGAAGAAGGAATGATAAAGGGAGAAAAAGGCTAGGCACAAAGGTGAATGATGATTCGGCACAAACCAAAAACCTTCGAAATCGCATCACGTTAGAAGCATTCTTCCCTAAAGGATTCTTTCAAAATGACTCGGTAGAGGCCGTTCACACAGGCTCTTGCTATGAAATTCATGATGAAGAGAAGGGTATCGATCATGGTGGGTCAGATGAGACTTTGGAAAAGCTCCAATCTCAAGATGATAAAGTTGAACCCTTACAATCCCCTACCTCGCCAAAAGAGGTGATCACCCAAGCTCTTGAAAAACCGGAGAAGAGTGTTCCTTATGCCAATGTGCTTCAACAAACCCAAGAATGTTGTGCATGCTCCCCAAACATGACTTTCACCGATGAGGATCTATTGCTAGGCTCTAAGCCCCACAATCGTCCGCTTTATGTCTCTGGTTATGCACGTGAACAAAAGATAGATCGTATTCTCATTGATGGAGGTTCAGCTGTTAATATATTACCAAAAATGACGATGAAACGACTTGGTCTTACTATGGAGGAGCTATCACATAGTCGTTTGGTCATTCAAGGCTTTAACCAAGGAGGACAACGCGCAATCGGTATGATACGCTTGGAACTAATCATTGGAGAATTGAAAAGCAATGTGTTGTTCCATGTTATTGATGCCAAGACAACCTACAACGTGTTGTTGGGATGCCCATGGATCCACGAGAATGGAGTAGTGCCGTCAACTTTTCACCAATGTTTCAAGTACATTCAAGGTGGAGTAAAAAAGGTCAATGCCGACTTAAAACCTTTTACTGAGACTGAAGCTCACTTTGCTGACGCGAAGTTCTACATAGAGGATGACGTTCCCAATGAAGTTCTCCCAGTTGAGATCCTACCCACAGAGAGCAAGCCGAATGAAAAGAAGCATGTTAGATTCATCAATGGAAAGGATACTTCTTCCCCAAGAAAAGGTCTAGAATGTGGAAATAATCATTCTAGTGAATCTACCAGTAATTCAGTGGGAGAAAAGATCTCAACACCTCCTGACAATCCTCCATTTCTTCGTTATGTTCCATTGTCACGCCGCAAGAAAGGACAGTCACCGTTCACGGAATGCTCTCAATCAGTAGTAAATGAGGGAAGGCCTCCTACAAAGCTCACAATGGAGGATGTAGCCATGTTAAAGGAAAATCATGCTATGCCTTTAACTTCATTCACGAATCCTTCGCCTTCAAAGCCATTAAATGGATTCGTAAGGTCTTCGCAAAGTTTGACGAAACATGATGTTCTACCAAGTGAAAGGGCGAAAGGATGGTTCGACCCAAAGGCATATACGCTTTTAACCAAAGCAGGTTACAATTCTTCAAAACAAGGCGACCTAGGGAAACTGATTCCAGAAGTCACCGGAGAGAAGGTGCATGGCCTCAGCAAAACACAAAGGAGAATGCGACTTGAAGGGCATGAAATTCCTGTCCCAAAGACCGGATTAGGTTATACTCCAGAACAACCGGCTCAGATATGGATCAAGAGAAAAAGCAACGCTTCAAATTCTCAATACATAACAGTGGAGGACGACAAAAGTTCGAATCGAAGAAAAGATCACTTTGCTTCGCATGTCTCGGTGTTTGATCGCATCAATGCCCCATCTTCACAAATCACAGTGTTCGACAGGTTAAATACAACTTGCTCAACACAAAATCACGACACTCTTGCTCGTAGATCAGTCTTTGATCGGTTGGGGGCAATGAAAGGGCCTGTCGATGGCCATCCTCAAAATTCCATAAACTTTGAGGTTCAAGGGGAGGAGAACGTTAATGACGGGATTCGCAGTAACATTCCTTCACGCATGAAACGTAGCTCTGCCCTAGACATCAACATCGAAGGGTCTCTTAAAGTCAAAAGGCGAACGGTTGTACACACAAGACAATTAGTTGGCCACGATGAGCAAATTGAGGAAGTATCATCCTCATTTCATATTACAGTGGAAGAAGACACACCCTCAGATGTTGAAGCAACCAATGAAGAGGTTGACGAAGCTCCTCCAGCTTTGGAAGACGGAGGACAAGCTACAGTTGATGAACTCAAAGAAATCAATTTAGGAACTGCTGAAGATCCTCGGCCAACTTTCATCAGTGCACTTCTTACCCCTAAAGAAGAAGAAGGATACTTGAAGCTCCTAGTAGAATATAAAGATGTGTTCGCTTGGACTTACAAAGAAATGCCTGGGCTCGATCCAAGTATTGCTCTACACCATTTGGCAATAAAGAAAGGTGTACGCCCAGTCAAACAATCCCAAAGACGCTTTCGGCCGGAGCTTATCCCTTAAATAGAAATTGAGGTCAATAAGTTGATTGAGGCGGGTTTCATTCATGAAGTACAGTACCCAGAATGGATCGCTAACATCGTCCCTGTCAAAAAGAAGAATGGACAAATTCGGGTGTGCGTTGACTTCCGTGATTTGAACAATGCGTGTCCCAAGGATGATTTTCCATTGCCCATCACTGAGGTTATGGTTGATGCCACTACCGGTCATGAAGCTTTGTCTTTCATGGATGGTTCTTCGGGTTATAATCAAATTCGAATGAATCCCAAGGATGAAGAGCTTACGGCTTTTCGTACTCCTAAGGGCATTTACTGCTACAAAGTAATGCCTTTTGGACTAAAGAACGCGGGTGCAACTTATCAACGAGCCATGCAAAAGATCTTTGATAATGTACTTCATAAATATGTGGAGTGTTATGTCGATGATCTAGTGGTTAAAACAAAAAGGAGGGAAGACCATTTGGCAGACCTACGATCCGTGTTCAACCGCCTAAGAAAGTATCAACTTAAAATGAACCCCCTCAAATGCGCTTTTGGCGTAACATCGGGGAAGTTCCTTGGTTTCATTGTGAGACATCGTGGCATTGAAATTGACCAGTCCAAAATTGAAGCAATCCAGAAAATGCCGGAGCCCAAGAATTTGCGAGAGCTTAGAGGCTTGCAGGGAAGACTTGCCTACATACGGCGATTTATCTCAAACTTGGCCGGTCGATGTCAACCTTTCAATAGGCTGATGAAGAAGAATGTGCACTTCGAATGGGATGAGGCTTGTAGCAACGCTTTTACAAGCATCAAAAGATACTTGCTTCATCCTCCGGTTTTAGGTGCTCCTATCCCCGGAAAGCCTTTAGTGTTGTATATTGCAGCACAAGAAAAGTCCCTAGGTGCTCTTATGGCGCAAGAAAATGAGGAAGGGAAGGAAAGAGCCCTTTATTATTTGAGCCGAACTCTCAATGGGGCTGAATTAAATTATTCTCCTATTAAAAAGACATGTCTTGCTCTTTTCTTTGCCATAGACAAATTAAAGCACTACATGCAAGCATACACTGTCCATTTGATAGCAAGGGCAGACCCGATCAAGTATGTCCTCTCTAGGCCAGTGGTTTCAGGTCGTATAGCTCGATGGGCAGTCTTGCTACAACAATATGGCCTTGCATATGTTCCACAAAAAGCCGTCAAAGGACAAGCATTGGCAGATTTCTTAGCTGATCATCCAGTTCCTTCTGATTGGGAGTTCTCCGATGATTTCCCGGATGAAGACGTATTTTATATCGAAGTAATGCCACCATGGACGATGTTCTTTGATGGGGCCGCACGTCGAGAAGGAGCGGGGGCAGGTGTAGTGTTTGTCTCTCCACAACGACAAATACTTCTATACTCGTTCTCATTAAGCAAACTTTGCTCCAACAACGTGGCCGAATATCAAGCATTAATTATTGGCCTACAAATGGCCATTGAGATGGGCATATCGCAACTTGAAATCTTCGGGGATTCCAAATTAATTATCAACCAAATCTTGGAGCAATATGATGTCAAGAAAGAAGACCTTATCCCCTATTGCAAATATGCGAAGAAATTGCTAGCAAATTTTGAAGCAATCACAGTAGAGCATATACCAAGGAAGGAGAATAGACAAGCTGATGCTTTAGCTAATTTGGCTACCACCTTAGCATTATCCCAAGAAGAGACCGCTAAAGTTGCTATCTCTCAAAGATGGGTAGTACCTCTCATGGTTGAAGAAGAAGGAGAAAAAGAGGAACAAGCCAACGTCATTTCTGTATGCCTTGTTGAAAGAGAAGATTGGCGACAAGCGATCATTGAGTACCTTCAACATGGAAGACTCCCAGATGATATACGCCACAAAACTGAAATTCGGCGAAGGGCTGCTCGATTCATTTACTATAAAGAAACTCTTTTCCGCCGTTCGTTTGATGGATTATTCCTCCGTTGCTTAGGAGAAGAAGAGGCTAAACAAGCATTGGAGGAGGCTCATTCTGGAATATGTGGTGCACACCAATCAGGTCCTAAGTTACACTACAGAATCAAGCGAATGGGTTACTATTGGCCTACGATGGTGCAAGATTCCATGGAGTATGCTAAAAAGTGCGAAGCTTGTCAGTTTCATGCAAACTTCATCCACCAGCCGCCAGAACCTCTACACCCGACTGTAGCTTCTTGGCCTTTTGATGCATGGGGGCTTGACGCAATAGGACCATTGCCAAAGTCATCCGGTGGCCATTTGTACATCTTAGCTGCAACTGATTACTTCTCAAAATGGGCGGAAGCTGTGCCCCTTAGGGAAGTGAAGAAAGAAACAGTGGTCAACTTCATTCGAACTCACTTGATCTATCGGTATGGTGTCCCTCGGTATATCATAACTGATAATGGCAAGCCATTCTACAATAAGCTAATGACGGAGCTATGTGAGAAGTTTGCATTTAAACAATACAACTCCTCCATGTACAACGCCCCGGCAAATGGATTAGCTGAAGCCTTTAACAAAACGCTCGGCAATTTGTTGAAGAAGGTGGTATCCAAGACTAAGCGAGATTGGCATGAAAGAATCGGAGAAGCATTATGGGCATATCGAACGACATTTCGAACGCCTACTCAAGCAACGCCATATTCTCTTGTCTATGGAGTGGAAGCCATCCTTCCCCTTGAATGCCAAATCCCATCATTACGGATAGCCATTCAAGAAGAGTTGACCAAGGAAGAAAATGCCAAGCTTAGGTTGCAAGAATTGGAGGCACTAGATGGAAAAAGGCTCGAAGCTCAACAACGCCTTGAGTGCTATCAAGCTCGTCTTTCGAGTGCATTCAATAAAAGAGTTAAACCACGATCATTCCAAGTTGGTGACTTAGTACTCGCCGTTCGAAGACCTATCATCATAACTCATCGTACGGGCAATAAGTTCACTTCAAAATGGGATGGACCTTATGTTGTGCAAGAAGTCTACACCAATGGAGCATACAAGTTGATCGATCAAGAAGGTGTAAGGATCGGCCCTATCAATGGGAAGTTCCTCAAACACTTCTATGCTTGAAAGCCGAGAACTGCTCCTCGGTAAGAGTTTAAACTGCCCACTGCAAGCGCTACAAGGGTACATGATGTCTTCCCATTACTTTTGAAGGCGTACAAATAAAGAGAAATAAATCCCACTCTATGTCACCATTTGCGAGTGTGGCGTAGTGGTTGGATGCCCATGTCGCCCTTGAGGCCAAGGTCTCGGGTTCGATTAGTGGTGAACCCACTATTGCGCAATTGGTACTCATGGAATGCCGTGGGGCGTGGGGTGAGGATTATACACGTGAGCCCTCCTTTTTGTAACTAAAAAAAAAAGAAAAAAAAAAAAAGAAATCATCAAAAAAAAAAATCATCAAAAAAAAAAAAATCATAACAAAAAAAAATCCAAAAAAAGAAATCACCAAAAGAAAATCATCAAAAAAAAAAAATCAATTGAACTACGTAATGACTTGATCCCTCTCCGGGGTACGTAGGCAGCTTAGTACTTTTTTTACTAAGTTCAGTCACATGAAAAGAATAAGGTTTGCCAGTCTAGCTTGAAGAGTTGTCCGACGATCGTCAATATACTTTTAAGGTCCCTTTGGTTGGCAAGGTATTGCTTAAAGACAATCAATTGCTCAATGGGATGATCAAAGATTGTTGTACTCAAAGATGAAGACTACATACAGTCTGCATGGCATTCTCCATCTTCTATGGACATTCTCCAACATTTATGAAGCATGTTTTGCATCATCTCTCTTCTATGGGCATATTCTGACATCTGTGAAATCTTAGCGACATTCTTCTCGCATCTTCAAGGTTTTGTTGACACCTCTTTGAATCTTCAAAGTCTTGATGAGAGCATCTTGATACTTCAAGCTTTTGTTGGCCTTCCCTTGCATCTTCAAGGTTTTGATAGGGACTTCTCACATCTTCAAGGTTTTGTTGACGCCTCTTTGAATCCTCAAAGTCTTGATGGGAGTTTCTTGAAACTTCAAGATTTTGTTGGCATTTCCTTACATCTTTAAAGTCTTGATACGGACTTGTTGCATCTTCAACATTTTGTTGGTATCTTTGAAGTCTTGATATCTAGCAACGGTGCTAAGCGCCCTCAATGTCTAAGCTATATTGCCTTTGAAAATCAGTGTTGTTGTAGCTTTATTATAAATGTCAATATTGATGCAACTTCAATGCAAGTGCGATGCGAATAAAGTGTTGACGTGGTTTCATGGCAAAGATAAATGTCGGCACGGCTTCAATGTGAATGAAGTGTTGACATGGCTTCACGACAAAGATAGATGTTGACGCGACTTCAATGCAGATGAAGTGTTGACGTAGCTTCATGGCAAAGATGAACGTTGGCACGACTTCAATGTGAATGAAATGTTGTCGTGGCTTCATGATAAAGATGAATGTTGGCACGGCTTCGGTGAAAATGAAGTATTGTCGTGGCTTCATGGTAAAGATGAATGTTGACACGGCTTCGGTGCGAATGAAGTGTTGACATGGCTTCGTGTTAAAGATGAATGTTAGCACGGCTTCAATGTGAATGAAATGTTGACATGGCTTCACGGCAAAAGTGGCAAAGTGACTTCAATGTGAATGAAATGTTGACATGGCTTCACGGCAAAAGTGGATGTTGACGCGACTTCAATACAGATGAAGTGTTGACGTAGCTTCATGGCAAAGATGAATGTTGGCACGACTTCAATGTGAATGACATGTTGACATGGCTTCATGGCAAATGATGAATGTTGGCACAACTTCAATGTGAATGACGTGTTGACATGGCTTCATGGCAAAAGATGAATGTTGGCACGACTTCAATGTGAATGACGTGTTGACACGGCTTCATGGCAAAGATGAATGTTGACACGGCTTCGGTGCGAATGAAATGTTGTCGTGGCTTCATGATAAAGATGAATGTTGGCATGGCTTCATGTTAAAGATGAATGTTGGCATGGCTTCGATGAAAATGAAGTGTTGTCGTGGCTTCATGACAAAAATGGATGTTGACGTAGCTTTAATGCGGATGAAGTGTTGACATGGCTTAATGGCGAAGATGAATGTTGGCGTGGCTTCATGTTAAAGATGAATGTTGGCATGGCTTCGATGAAAATGAAGTGTTGTCGTGGCTTCATGGCAAAAATGGATGTTAACGTAGCTTTAATAAGGATGAAGTGTTGACATGGCTTCATGTTAAAGATGAATGTTGGCACGGCTTCGATGAAAACGAAGTGTTGTCGTGACTTCATGACAAAGACGAATGTTGGCACGGCTTCAATGTGAATGAAGTGTTGTCGTGGCTTCATGATAAAGATGAATGTTGGCACAGCTTCGGTGCGAATGAAATGTTGTCGTGGCTTCATGACAGCAATAAATATCGGTATGACTTCAATGCAAGTAAAATGTTGAGGCAACTTTGTGGCAAAAAAAAAAGGTACTTGTGCGTCTTCATTAGAGAGGCAAGAACTAGTGCGACTTCATAGCAGATGCAAGTGTTGGCGCCGCTCCATGAAAAAGATGAGTGGTGACACGATTTCGATGCAAAGAAAAAAAAAAAAATGGATGCCATTTCGTTGTAAAAGCAAGTGTTAAAATGGCTTCAGTACGAGGAAAAATCTTGATGTGATTTCATGAGGCTATCTTGTAAAGATTGTTGATGTAACCACGTTGCAAAGATACTTGATATGGCTGCGTTGCAAATACAAATATTGGTGCGACTTAATTGCCAATACTAGAGCCAATGCGACTTCAAAGACGAGTACTGACGAAATCCTTAAGGAAACGTAGTTGCAATGACGAATATCACTAAAAGATTATTGATGCAAAAAAAAAAAAAAAAATGTAACAATATGAAGGCATACATCACTGCAAGAACGTTGCCATTAATAAAGTACCAAGCCACCAAATGAATGCAAACACTTCTATGAGAACGTCAACGTGAAGATCAAGGAAACTGTGCTGCAAAACAAAACAAGCAACAAGAAAATTTGTTATTTAAAAATATAAAAAAAAAAAAAAAAACTTGAAAGCAAGAGAAGAAGGCTGAAGGTTGAGCATGTGATGAAGGCCATATCATGCCTTTATATAGGAAGATTTGGAGAAAACGGACAAGAAAAGTGTGAAAACAAATGAAGCTTAAATTCAAATTTTGCACATCCTCAAAGTCAAGGAAGACTGCACCAAATGAAAGAGTATTCAGCTATGGAGA
Organism: Castanopsis chinensis; assembly: GCA_032878915.1. Taxonomy (NCBI): domain Eukaryota; kingdom Viridiplantae; phylum Streptophyta; class Magnoliopsida; order Fagales; family Fagaceae; genus Castanopsis; species Castanopsis chinensis. The sequence goes on along the minus strand of JAVQMG010000098.1, from coordinate 713,228 downwards.
TAGAGAATGATGGCTCGCTGCCTACCTTGCAAGTCTGAATCCTGGCACCATCCTGTCAGAGCAGCCACCGTCCTGTCAGAACGACCACCGCCAAAATAGACCAACAAAGACCCACGATTTTCCCATTCAAATTCGTGAAAATCCAGACATTGTTTCACAAAACTAAGACCACAGAAATCTTCTACAGCCTTCGATCTACAAAACCCAGGAAAACGAGCTCCAGATATTGACCCACGCGCCACCACGCGCCACCAAAAAGCTTCGAAGGATCGCGACCTACACCAGTACAGACTTGCAAATCTAGACCTTATTTCACAAAAACAAAGATACTACTTGATCCGACGGCCATAGATCTACAAAACCCAGAATTTTCAAGCCCAAACGTCGAACCACGCTCCGCCACGCGCCGCCAGAAGTTCCGGCCATCACAGCGTCAATTTCACGTGCTTCCACGCGCCTCCTTTAGCATTCACGCGTCTCACGCGCCGGTCAGGTCATTCACGCGCCCTCACGCGCCTTGTCACGCGTCTCACGCGCCCCACATGCTTCGCACGCTTTCACGCGCTGCACGCGCGCGCACCAGCTTCATGATGTCATCAATGACATCACGAACCGGTTTGACCCGTATAAACCGGTCTGACCCGGTTTGACCCGCCTAAAAAAAAAAAAAAAAGCAACAGCCTTAACCATGGTTGACTTTGACCAAAAATCCAAAAATTCCTAAACGGACCCATCCCACTCAGTTTTTTGAGTACATTCCGATTTTGGGATCCGTTTCTTCATCTGGAACTCGAAAAGTGCATAACGGTCCAATTTCTAAAAAGTTGACTTTTGCACAAATCTTGACCAAAATTCAAAATTTTCAAAAATGACCTGTCTTGCCCAATTTTTCACATACGTTCCAATTTTGGGGTCCATTTATTCATTTGAGAGTCCAAAATTGCTCAAATTGTGCGATTCTACAGCTGTTGTGAACTTTGACCAAAAATCAAGATGCTTGCACAAAGCTTGACCTACTCAAATTTTCACAAGAGCCTGTTTCTAAAATTAGCCTATTTGTTTGGACTTTAAAACCACCAATTTGATCCACTTCTCCAAGGGCTATCCTCCAGACTTCATCAAGACTCCTTTTTCAAAGAACAAATGAACTCTCACGAGTATGTCTCAAACTTGAAATTGCATTGGGTCACTACTCCAGTCTACCATTCCCGTTCGGTACCTACCATTTCCATTCGGTGCCTACCAGTCTCCAACCGACCGTTCCCATTCGGTGCCTACCGGTCTAATCCACCATTCTCACCAAAAATTTTCGTCCGTCGGTCTCAATTACCCAACTACCATTCTTCATCTCTCCGCTATAAATAAAAGGGTCGGATTCATCAAAGGTTCATCAAGAAAAACACACCGAGTCATGAAATGAAGATTTGCTTCTTTCAAGTTTTCAAACCCTCCTTCTCACAGCCGTCTCTCACTATGGCCTCATCGTTCTCAATGCCTAGCAACCAAAATTGCTTCGTAAGCAGTTTGAAATCAACCCCCTCATGGTTCAGTAGAAACCCTTCTCACAACATCATCATTGTTTTAGAGTCCAAACAAATTTTGTTTCCTCACTTAACGACCACATTTGTTCATAAAGTTATTCATAACAAGGTCGGCATTTTGGTTTCATGTTTCCTGGGACTCGACTGGCCAAGAAATCCAAGTCCAGCAGAGACACCTGTTCCCAAGATCAGGGCTCTTATAGCTTCTCTTCAACTGTTTGCTCTCCCATCCGAAGCAGCGGTTCGAAGCAAACACCAACTTGGCCGGTTTCTAAAACCAGGATCGCAAGTTAGTTCCACCTTTCATTTTGTTGTGCTTTCCCAACAAGCGACATTAGGTGAAGGTGACAAAAGGTGTTGGGGTATCCTACAAATTGTCTCCCATCCAACACTTGCGATGACCTCCAAGGTACCAGCTTATCAGAGATCAGCCTTTGCTGCTGGTAAATGGTTGCCGATGACTTATTCCATGTTTCCACCAACATGTGACCCAAAGGTCTTCGTTGCTGGTACCTCAAAATGCACTTTCTGGAATTACTCCAACTTAAAACAAGCTTGAAGAATTTCAGAAGATCTACTTCTGAAATTACTTCAACTTAATGTCCGTCAGTATGGTCCAGTTACACAGGCGCATTCAACGACTTACTGTCGGACCCCATGCAACATACAGTCAGTCCTGGAGCCCAAGGTGTACTTCCCAGAAACATCTACACCAAAGGGATCCCAACGTATAGGGCCAGCGTCATGGTGTCTGTGTTTCACCCATTCACTTTGCTTTGTCTCCATCTTCTGTGGCATCACCACCACCAGACGCAAAATTCATTCTGAAATTACCTCAACTTAACCTGAGTGATGCGATAACACAAGCACATTCAATCACTTTCCCACATGATCTCTTCGTGGTCCAAAGAATATCCTTCGGATATAACTTCACCAGAAGATTTTAAAAATGGGAGGCCAACCCCACAATTCTGTATGTTGCACCCAGCCAACCTCTTCACTTCTTCTCCATCTTCAACACCTTGTGATCACCGCCAACGATCCAAAATACTCCTCTGAAATTACTTCAACTTAATCTCTGCCAATATGGTTCAATCTTGCAAGTACGTCCAACTTCTTGCAAGTAACTTACAGCTTCACCAACCCCCTTTAAGTATCATGAAACACTCTTTTGAAATTACTTCGACTTAATCTCTGCTGAGAAGGCTAAGTTAGGCAAGCACATTCAAATACTTGCAGACCCCTTCTCGGTCTCATCAAAGCCTTTCATGTGAGTGTGTCTACTCATCTGAAATAAAGCTCCACCAACCACTGCATTTGCATCCTGCTAAAAGCTCCACCACCTCCAATCGTTACATTTGAAAAGTCGAGTACCAAATTCGTTCTTTTCGAGACTCATTCACTCCCCACACTTAGAAGCTGTGTGCGCGAACAAGTCTCGAGGGGGCATTTGTAGAGAGGGAAAATTCCCGGCCTATCACAAGCTGACACGTCATGCCACCAGGTCCACCAGGTATGGCTAATTACAAAGTATCATATACTGCTACTAAAAATTTGCTAAATTTCATTAAGACAGGAACATGAAAAAACATGCAAAATGCTAATCACATGGAGGCGCGTGTAAGCGATGATGCAAGCAAATCCGGCTGTGTAAGCGATGATGCAAGCGAATCTGGCTGTGTAAGCGATGACTCAAGCAATCCGGCTGTGTAAGCGATGACACAAGCGGACCAATCAAGCTGTGACATGTGTCACCAATCAGGCTTCGCCACATGTCACTCACCTACCTCCAAACTCCTATAAATAGAAGCCTTCTTAAGGCATTTAGACACACCAAGCTATCTAGAGCACAAGCTGCATCAAAGAAGCATTCAGAAGTACTGAAACTCTGCTGGAATCAAGCCTTGAAGCCTCCAGAAATCTCAAGAACTTCAACCTTCGAATACGAAGAACATTCGAAGCTAAATCATCCTCCTAAATCTCAAAGGTCACTGGAATCAAGCTCAAAAGCCTTCAGAAACCTCGACAAATCATAAATCAACAAAGCTTTACGGATTCAAGCCTCTAAAGCCCCGAAAAGCTTCCACCATAAACCTTTGAAGACGAAGAACGCACGAAGAACACGAAGAACACGCGAAGAACACGAAGAACGTGGAAGAACAAAGGATTTCTAACAAGCTCACAGCCAGAAATTCATTGTAATTCCGTTTCAAAGATCTTCGATCCATCCTTCAGCCAAATTGAAGGGTACTTTGTGTTTAAATCAAAACCACATCATAAATCTTTTGAGGAGATCGAATCAGAGGATTTGTAATTACAGAGAATTGTACCACACTTTCATTAATACAAATTCGTATTTGAGAAACTATTTTGCTTGTTTGATTTATTTCGAACCAAGAAATTTAGTCTTCTACAGTATGTATCTTCTTAACTCTTACATTCCTTTACTTTTCACCTTCTTCTCCTTCTCCTTCCATCTTCCATCTTCATATCTACACAATAAAACATACCCAGCGAACCCATTAAAATGCCAACCAAACCCAGCACCTGATTTGATGCTGCAAACCCATTAAAATACCCAGCAAATCCAGCACCTGATATGATGTTGTAGCCCCGCACCTCAAGCTTCTCCAAAACACGAGTGAACTCAAGCAACAGTACCAACGCATAAGCCAAAGATTCGGTATGTGAACTTGCGCAAAGCGTTTCTGAGGTTGCCATGTAGGAGTGGTGGTGATACAGATCCGTTATTGTGCATTGTTGAGAAGCCAGAGAGAGATGTGAGAGACGAAGAGAAGATGAGAGTGACTATGAGACACTAAAGAGAGACAGAAGATCAGATATTTTGGAATAAAAAATATTATATGAGATTTGGGATTGTGCTACAGTGCCATCATAAAAGTAGGATGGCACTGTAGTAGAATTGTAACTTTTTTTACAATTCTAAGTTTTTACAATTTCAAATGGTGGAGGTTTTTGAGAGACAAATCCTAAATAGAGGCAACATAATGCTTCGTACAAATATATTTGCTTGTGGTTATTTTTAGACTATATTTGTGCATATACATGAGATTATGTGGTAACATGTAATGTTGTTTTTTACAATTCTTCCCAATGTTCTTAATACCGTTTCAGAACTCATTTAGGTTTGTTAATTGAACAGAATATTTTGGTCCTGACTTATTTCGGTGTACCATTTCGAAATTACCGGTAATATATTTATATGTATGATATTGATTAAATCTCATATAAATTATTGAAGGTATTAAAATTATAAGTCTATATTTCAATAAGTAAGATCTTTAGTCCAATATATATATCTAAAGTTTTAAACTAATATTAACCATTTTTTAGAATTTTATAAGATTAAAATGTATATAAATAATGAAAGATAAAAAATAAAAGCTGAAATTTATTTTTATAAAAAAGCTGGATGACAATGTGGAGTGGAGGAGGGCAGTGAGTCAACATAAAAAGCTGAATTAAAGCTTCCCTTTCAAATGCTAGTCAGGCTAGTCACGTGAAGGCTCACAAAACTAAAAATAATATTACAAAAAAGGCGTAAATGCACTTTTAGTTCCTACATTTTGACTGTTTTTTACTTTGATCCCTACATTTTAATTTTACAACTTATAGTCCTTAAACCAATAAACGCGTGTTATTTTTGTCTTTTTCGTCAGTCAACCGATGGAAATAGCTGAGGTGGCTGCTGGAAGAATTAAAATGTTATAAAAAATGCCACATCGCCCATGACACATCAGCATATAAATTTAAAAAATTAATTTATTAGTTTTAACTAAATAATAAAGATAAAAACATAATTAAAAACTAAAATTCACAAGAATTAAGATTGTTTTTCATGTTCTTCAAATTGTTCATTATTTTACAACTTGTTCTTCAAATTCTTCCTAATTCAAATCCAACAACCAAGAACTCAAACCCATCACAAAAAGACAAACCCAGCAACCCAAGAACTCAAACCTAGATCACGAGGACATAAATGAAAACAAGAAGAAAAAACCCAAATTCAACTCCTCAGAGATCATCAAACCTAGCACCATCAGATCTACCACAAATCAAGATCATCAAATTCTTCATGTTCTTTCCCAAATTCTAATACAATCAACATTGAATTCTCAGCAAATCAAACCCATAAATCCAGTTAATAAACTAACCTAGATTAAACCCAAATCAAGAAACCAATCACAACAAACCCAGATCAACACAATCAAACACAATTAAACCTAAACCAACACAATCAAACCTAGATCCCACCACCAATGACCAACACAATCAAGCCACCACCACCCCGCCGATCAAAAATATTTCTTCATAACATGAACTTCAGCTCAAAAACCAAGAAAAATTACAGAACATGACCACCACTGCCACCGAAAAAGTCACCAAACCCACCGACTAGTCAACGAACCCACGCCAAGACGGTGGCCGAGATCGGCGAGCTCCATTGTGGCCAAGACCGGGACGAAGGCCGGGATCGGCGAGCTCCATTGTGGCCGAGATGGTGGTCGAAATGGAGGCCGAGACCAGGACGGAGGCTGAGATCAAGTTTCATTCTCTCTAAACCATGGCTGACCCCCTTCCTCTAGATTTGCTCCAAATCGCCGGCCTCATCACATTCTCTCCCTCTCTCTCTCTAAACTCTTTGTTTTTGGTAGAGCTCTCTCTAAAATTAGATCATGGTTTAAAAAGGCCTGATAATAAAAAAACATTTGTTTGATGCTTTTGACTAACCCACTTAAAGAAAAGTAAATACACTTAAAACTAAAATGATCTAATGATAAATTTTTGTTTGGGTTAGTTGAGATGAGAGAATAGAGTTTGAGTTTGAGATAATTTTTTAAATTCCATTTTAATTTTTTGAATTTTAGTTTTTAATTCTGTTTTTTTCTTTATTATTTAGTTAAAATTAATAAATTAAAATTTTAAATTTATATGCTGATGTGTCATGAGTGATCTGGCATTTTTTATAATATTTTAGTTCCTCTGACAGCCACCTCAGCTATTTCCATTGGTTGACTGACGAAAAGGATGAAAATAACAAGCGTTAATTAGTTTAGGAATTAAAAGTGATAAAATTAAAATGTAAGGACCAAAATAAAAAACAGTCAAAATATAGGAACTAAACGTGCATTTAAGCTAAAAAAAAAAAAAACAAAACTAAGCGCAATAAAAAGTTGAACTGGGTAGACAATAGCTGCAACAAACAGAACTGCTTTTTCTTTTGTTGTCTTCTTTTTTCATTGAAGCCATGTCCAATTTTCTGGTGCTCTTCTTCTGTTTCATCTTCTCATTTTTTTGTTTCATCTTCTCATTTTTATTTCGGGACCACATTTTATTAAGGGTGTTTGGTACATGCATTTAAAAACTGAAAATTTTCGTTTAAAAACGTGTATGAAAATATGTGTAAGTGAAAAAAATTGTAAAAATACCTATAATTTGGTTTAAAAATTAAAATTATTGTTTGAAAATATGTAACAAACACCCCCTCCGGTCCCAATTTTCATTTATTTTTTATCTAATTTTTTCGAAAACAATTTTGTGGCAGAGAAAGCTCTCAGTTTCAAATAGAAACTCTCTCCTTCGCATCAGGCCAAAATGGGAAATTAGCAATAATTTCTAAATAATATAATTAGTAGTTACTGTTTATAAATTATATTTTTTACTAATATCTCGAGTATAAGAGAGTCAATTTTGGGCCTAAAAATCGAGTCTTTGAGTGTCGATTTTTAAGGTTTGCTCACGTCTGATGTGACATTTTTTTCACGTGACGTCCACTTGAAAATCAAGTCTTTAAGACTCGATTTATAAGCCAAAAAAAATTTAAGTCTGTCGCTCATGTACATGCCATTCCTAGAAATACAAAAAAAAAAAAAAAAACATAGCACCTTCACCGTTGGCCCACCAGCCACAACCACAAACCCCAACAGCTGAACAAAAAAAAAAAAAAACACAATCCAGCACCAACACAGCACCACCAACACATTACAACCACCGCCAATACAACACCACCAACAAACCCACAGCCACCACAAAACAAACTCATAGCCACAAACAGACCAGATCTGCCACCAGAGAGAAAGATAAAGAAAAAAAAAAAACTCACCCACGATCATTGACGCCCACCCACGCCCCACAACCACACACGGCCTGAAGCTACGCACGCCGATCTGATCTCGATCTTCGACGACGCTCTGAACCCGGCCCACTGCTAGCCACGAGCACCGGTGGCCACTCACGCCCCATGCCGAGCTGAAGCCACCCACATCGACTTGAAACCCACCCTCCCACACACGGCCCATGACGATCTGGGTTTTTTTTTTTTTCCTCCTCTCTCTTTCTTCTTTGATGAGATGAGATGAGAAGGTGTAAATGAGAAATCATAAACGTGTACTATACTACTATGTTGCTAGTTTTATAGAAAAGAAAATTATGATTTTTATCTACTTAGAAATTATAGGAGAAGAAAAATATATTTGTTTTTTTAAAAATATCTACAAAAATTTATACAATTTGGTAAAGCCACTTGGTGTAATCATGGCTTCTAAGTCCAATAGTATATGATTTTAAATTCAAATTAGTTAAAAAACAATCCCATTTGCTATATCTCCAATCGTTGAATCAGCATCTTATATACTAGGAAAACAGCCTTGCATCAATAATTAGCCGTCATATCATATTCACTCCAACCCAAAATCTCTCAGCCGCCAGATCTATATTGACCCATCCGCCTTTTTGAAAATTCACAAAGGACCATTTAGTCGATCCAAACACCCCTCAGCGCACCCAAAGAGAAACAAACTAAGAGCATTTGTGCAATGGAGTTAAATAGTTATATAGCTATTTTAGCTCCACCAAAATACAAAAAATCACTTGCAGCAGTGGAGGTATAGTTATTTTTTTTTAGCTCTCAACTACAGTGCACATGTATCTATGCATGTGCACTGTAGCTGAGAGCTAAAGAAAAATGATTTTTTATTCCAGCCGGCGATTAAAATAATACAACTTGCTTTTATTTTTCATTCTTTTATCACACCGTGCCTCTCTCTCTCATTCACTCTTGTCTCATCTGAAGCTCATCTCTCTCAATCTCACTCTCTCAACTCTAGTCTCTCAAGCTCACTTTGTTTACTGTTATTAGCCCGACTCATTGTCAACGTCTCTGTGGTGTGGTTGAATAATCGCTGGGCTGTGGTGGGTAGATCGGCATCGCTGGGCTGTGGTGGGTAGATCAGCGTCAGTTGGGTTCATCGGCGTCGGTGGGTTATGGTGTGGTTGGTGTGCTATGGTGGGTTTAGTGGTTTGTGAGTGGGTCACTGGGTGGCTTGGGTGGGTTTCATGGTGGTGGGTGTGGGTTTGATTGATTTTTTTTTCTTTGTTGTGGTGGTGGTGATGTGGCAACGTCTGTAGTTGTGTATGTGGTTGTGATGGATGTTTATTGTAAATGATATATTATTTTATTGTGAAGTTTGTATTATTTTATTGTGTTGAAAACTGAAATAAATCCACTACTGCAACATTTTTTATAAAGTGAGTAAGTAAAATAGATAAAGTAATTTTCTGTAAAGATAAAAAATTAAATTTTTAGCTCTACTAATATAGATGCTCTAAACAATCCCATTGGCCAAAACAAAAAAGCCACGGATCGCCATCAGTCATTGTATAAATTAAAAACAATCTCATTGGACAAAACCAAATTCACTCGGATTGCCAGCATGGCACAACCCTACCCACTTTAAATGGTCCCACCTCATCAACTCCACGCCAAAATTACTATCATATTTTTTGTATTTTACTCTCATATTATAATTCACGTAAATCCTACATGACCTACCGACCCATAGGCCCTCCCTAGTCTTCTGCTTTCATCGAAGCTATGTCCAGTTTTCTGGTGCTCTTCTTCTGTTTCATCTTCTCATTTTTATTTCCGAACCACATTTCATTAATATTCTCACAGTCGCAAATTTCATTTATTTTTTATCTAATTTTTTCAAAAACAATTTTGTGGCAGAGAAAGCTCTCAGTTTCGAATAGAAACTCTCTCCTTCGCAACATAGCAATCGCTTCTGCCGGGTCGGGTCTTTTGTATGCCAATAGCAACTCAAACTCGAGTAAGCTTCTAATTTTCTTTTCTGGGTTTTGATTCTTTTACCACTTCTTTGCTTCTTTTTTTTTTTGGGTATAATTGAGAAATTTTAAAGTTTAAATTTTGATTCTTTCTTTGTGGGTCTTTGTTGAAATAGAAAACTGAGAATTGGGTTTTATTTAGTATGTTCTTAAATCAAACAAACCACAACAATTCCAATTGGTTCTTTATAAAAAAAAAAAAAAATCTTTTATGCTTTTGTTATGATAAATTTTAGGAGCAAATGTAGCTAAAGTTTAAATTTTGATTCTTTCTTTGTGGGTCTTTCTTGAAAGACAAAACTGAGAATTGGGTTTTATATGGTATGTTCTTAAATCAAACAGACCACAACAATTCCAATTGGTTCTTTATAAAAAAAAAATCTTATATGCTTTTGTTATGATAAATTTTAGGAGCAAATGTAGCGGTGAAGGTTCCTGCGGCTCTAAAGGAACCACTATCGCTACCATGGCGAATTACGCAGTACATATTTCCCCGCCCTTCGTTACTTTCATCGGATCAATGGCAACCTACTTTCATCGGTTTTTGTGTTCAATTCGAGCTTGGAATTGTAGGAACGCTTCCATTATTTTCTTCTAGAGTTGGTTCGGTTCCATCATCAGATATAAAGAACGATAACTCTGAGGCGGTTGGAGGTGACCCCAAACCATGTTGCGATTGTTTGGGGAGAGATATAATTGCAAATGCTGCTGCTAGGGTTGGTCCTGCTGTAGTCAATTTTTGCGTTCCACAGGGTATATGTTTTGGGTGGTTGAATATGTTTGAGATTTAGTTAACGTGTTGAAAAATAAGATCTAACAGTTGTTTGTGATCTTTGTGTTTGATAGGGTTCTATGGCACTACTAATGTGAGTGCAGGGTCAGGAACTATAATTGATCAGGATGGCACAATTTTAACAAGTGCTCGTCTTTTGGATGATATTCAAGGCAAGAGGGGTTCAGTCAAAGGAAAGGTCAGTGTCTTTGGCGCTTTGTATGTTGTGTCTCCCTTTATAACTTGTAATAATGATTTTCTCTAGTAGTTTTGGTTCAGCATTCAGTGATGCAAATGGTTGACAGTTGAAATCTGATGGATAAGTAGATGTGTGGATAGTGCATGCATTGATTGTTTGTCTTTGCCTATGTTTTCCCTGAGTGTTGTGCACAACATAAGTAGGAAAAAAGTTAAGTTTTGGACTTTCAGTACGATGCATGCTGTTGCTTTATCAGTTTCTTTATATATTGGACTCATCATTTCTCTGTTTATTTAAGTTGTTTAGAATTTGAAGATATCATTGAATAGTTTTAGTACTGAGGTATACACCTCATATTGATGTCTGAACAATTGTTGCAGGTTTTTGTGACTTTGCAAGATGGTCAGACATGTGCGGGTACAATTGTGAATACTGATTTACCTTCTGATATTGCAATTGTAAAGATACATTCAAAAACCCCGCTTCCGGCTGCAACACTTGGTTCTTCCAGTAAGCTTCGTCCTGGGGACTGGGTTGTTGCTATGGGATGTCCACTTTCTCTGCAGAATACCATTACAGCTGGTATTGTAAGGTATTCAGAATAAATTCACATTACAAAATTTCTATGTACTTTTATCCATTATGTGCGTGTGTGTGTGTGTGTGTGCGCGCGCGCAGATTACATGGTTTTAAAAGAGAGTCTTCCTGTCAAAAATTCTTGGACCATTTACAGATTTATGGTAGTATGTGTTGTCAGTACTCAACTGACCTCTTGTGTCATGTACTTCATTTCGGTATAATATGATAGATCTCATGCTGGGGTTTAGATTAATGAAACTATAAGTTACTGATTCTTAATGCCTTCCCTCATATTGTTCCCTCTGGATGTAGTTGTGTAGACCGTAAAAGCAGTGACATTGGCCTGGGTGGAATACAGAGAGAGTATTTACAGACGGATTGTGCAATTAATGAGGTAAGACTGTGTGTGCATGCGCACGTGTGTCTTTAGAGGGTTTAATGTTGAGATGGTTGAAGTTGTTTTCATTTATATTTATGACCCTAAGGGGATGCGCGATCAGTTAGGATCATGCCTTATAAAATGAATATATATATTTATATATATATATATGTATGTATGTATGTAGGTATAGTCTTGGGGGCTTTGTTACATACTTGACATTGATTTTTTCTACTTAATATGGCATAGGGAAATTTTGGGGGCCCCCTTGTCAACGTTGATGGAGAAATTATTGGTGTAAATAGTATGAGAGTGGTTGCTGCTGATGGAGTGAGTTTTGCTGTTCCGGTTGATTCGGTCTCTAAAATTATACAGCATTTCAAGAGAAGTGGGTATGTTCTTATAGTTTTGCAAGGGAATCAGATAATTGGAAATTTAGTTTGTAGTGTTAACATGGAATAATTCATTTACTGTCAGATTTTTATATCTTGAGTGAGCGTGCTTGCAAAAGTTTGTTTGATGAAATATTGTCGACATTATATCAAACCCTGCATTTTCTCATTGTGTGTCAAGATATTTCCAATTTATACATTTGGATTAAGTTTTGCCAATGTCCTACGGATCGGTGGTGCCTTCACCTCCTTTAAGTTTGGTATGTGTGGGGTTGGGGGTTTGTGTTTCCTTTGTGTGTGAGTAAATTTGTGAAGGAAAAAAATGAAGAAGGAAAAGTGTGGATTAAGTTGCATTGAAATACTCAGTACATACCTGTAGCTCCCAATTGATGAGTAAAACTCTGATTCTTCCCCCAATCAATAGGAGCTACTCGTGCTTAAAATTTCATAGATGCTTCTGTCACAAGAGGTATTGATGAAATTTCTATAGATGACAATCTCGCTCTTGCTCTCGCTCTCTCTCTCTCTCTCTCTCTCTCTCTTTTTGGTTATTAGAGCATTGGCCTATGAGCTACATATTGGTAGGCTTAAACCCCCTTTAAGGTTTTATTTTAGGCTTCTTCTCTTGTTGTTTATTCACCTACTTTCCCAAGAGCACTAGCTGAAATAACACTTCCTCACAAAAATGAGTGGAGGGGGAGGTTTTTGGTTTCAAAATACATTTTTTGTGTTTTAGGTAAATAAAAAATTGTGGTTTCAAAATGTATGGGTGCACAAAAGGGAGGATTTTATTCTAGGTTTCTTGTATGATCCCAAAAGACTTTTTAAGATTCTTTTGAAAGCTTCTACTTATTCCCCCCCCAAAAAAAAAAGGATTCATTGGAAAGCATCATAACTGTATGAGCGCACGTAATAGATGGTAATCTTGTGCAGAAGGGTGGTTCGACCTTGGCTTGGACTGAGAGTGGTTGATCTTGACGAGATGATGATTGCACAACTTAAAGGAAATGATAACACATTTCCAAATGTCAATAAGGGTGTTCTCGTACCTATGGTATGTCCTCTAATTATTTCCTCCCCCAATCTTATTTTATAAAACAAAATGAAAAAAAGTATCTTATGAGACGGTCTCTTGAAACCTCCCTCTCACAACATGTGTGGGTCCCATATTCTATGTGAGGGTGGTCCCATGAGATACCCTTTTGTATTATAATGTACTTGGCCATGTTTTATGAAGGGTTATATGTTATACTTGAAAATATATCTAAGATCACAATAATTTGTTCTTTTTGGGTGATGCATGTTTTATTAATTTCTATACTTATTTGCAAACTTACTCTTTAGATTCTTATCTCAATGGAGTTTTGCTGGCTACATGTAGGGTTTACAATCACTGGTTTGTAGATACTGGGATGGATATCGTGAACTGCTTCCCCTCCCCCCACCCCATCTTTCATAGATATTAACCTTGTCTGTCACACTAGGATGGGAATAATGGTATTGGGTCTGTGACCAAATATTTTTACGCTTTGTTTTGACAGAGGCTTAGGTTAGATTTAGGGTGCTGTGCTTTCTAGTGAACCCTACTCTGTTCAAAATACTAGAGGCTCAAAAGGAACTACATATTTATTTTGTTGTGGTTGGTCCTTTGTTTGCATGAACTGATATTTTAACAGTGATTTTAGTTAATGTCAATCAGATCCAGGTTAGGATTTGGGTTGGGTTTATCTGGTGGGGTGGGTGGCTCCCCACTAAAGCAGTGTTGGGCAAAATATATTTTGATGTTTCCATTTAAAATTAAATCTGTATATAGGAATTCTGTTCCCTTCTGCCATATTAACAAATGGAAGTAATATGCACTAATTCCATGCTGGGAAATAGAATTTGTTGTATCCTAAGCACTAATTCCATGCTGGGAAATAGAATTTGTGGTATCCTAAGGACTTCCTGATGATATGACGTTGTTGATAATAATCAAGAAAAAAGGCATCTTCTCATTTCTGATGGTTTTCTGATTGTATTACTAGGTGACTTGTAGATCCCCTGCTGATTGTGCTGGATTTCGTCCTGGTGATGTTGTTATTGAATTTGATGGGAAACCTGTTGAAAGCATCGAGCAGGTATTTGCGACCTTAATGGATGTCAGTAGGTGGAAATTATGCATTTTGCAATGAGAAGTAAAAAAACACTAAAATATTTAATGGCTGGAATTTGAGCAGTTCGTGATTAATGGATAAATAACCTTAATCTTAGATTGTTATGCATTTGCCTATGATTAAACCACAGTTTAGTGACTGCTGGCAGGAATTCTGGTCCTGAGGGCCTCATAATGGATTTATGACTGAATGTGTTGATTGTCAGAATATTTTAAGTCTGTGATGTGAAACTAAAGGATATTGAAAGAGAATATATATCTTACCTTCCGAAAAATGGAAGGGAGAATATAACATGATGCATGTGGTGTGCAAAAATTTCCAATTTAATTGAGTTTGGATTCAGAAAACTCATGCTTTTGCCTAATTGAGTTTGTTGCTTACTATTTTTATGATTATGATTCTGATGGTCTATATGATTTGTGAATTGTGGCAGATTACTGAAATAATGGGGGACAGAGTTGGAGTACCCATGAAAGTGTCTGTGAAAAGAGCTAAGGATAATATGGTCACTTTGACGGTAATTCCAGAGGAATTCAAATCGGATAACGTATCATTTATGTGGAAGATTTTGGACTACTTAGCTAACCGGCACTGTATTGCAAAAACCCAACTGTAATAAATTGCCATTAGTGGATATGACGCAATTATCACAATTCATGTATTATAAAAATATCGTATTTACAATATCAACCCGAATTTCCTATTCTTCAGTGCAAGTCTTTCAAATTCTTTGCCAGTGGCATTATCTGAAATTGCAGCACGTACTGACATCAAAAGAGATACTTCGTTTTTGTTCACATCTCTTGAAGCACTTCAAGTATTTTAACTGGAAACTAACCAAAATCCCGGAAAAATAAAAAATATCAATATAGCAACAAAGTAATCATGAGATGCCAGGAGGAGGTAAGCTAATGAGAATACAAAGGCAAATTCCTTCAAATATGATCCGCTGTTTGCCATTCGTCTCAAATAGCTCATATGCATGCATTGATGTTTTTCCCTTCTCTCCATTGCTTCCAGCTGATGCTCGCTCTTGGCCGCCGCACAAAATTCTTCGAAGTCCATTTTTTTTGGTATTGAATAAAACTAATATGAAACAAACATTAGTAGACAATCAGCTGCTACTCTTATCATTATATTTTCTCACGAAGTAACATTTTCAAAAAAGGAAATTAGTTACAACAAATAAATAAGATTTTTTACAGCATGATCGTGTTGGAATACTCTGAGGCCCATGAATTCTTCATTAAATTGGAGGAGTTTTTTGTCACACCTTGCTAGATCCACTAATCTATATAACCTCTAACGTTAAAGTGTAATTTTTACTGTTGCTATCTTCTTGTTAAGCCATATTAGTGTAGCATTTCCGTCAATTATGATCCAATTCAGTCCATTTTGGTTTACTTTGGTCCATTCAGTTAACTTTGATTTATTTAGACCACTTTGGTGTATTTCGGTCAACATTGACTCATTCGGTCTATTTCAGGGTGAGTTTGGTTGAGCTTTTTGAAAAAGTGCATAATGAAAAAGTGGAGTTTTAAAAAAGTGCATAATGAAAAAGTGTTTTTTCTAAAAGCTGAGTGTTTGGTAAAAACTATTAAAAAGTGATTGTTGAAAAAGCTGAGTATTTAGCTACCACTTATAAAAGTTGCGGTTTAAGAGATAAATTACCAAAAAGGACAATGTATATATAGGGAGTTCATTTCATACTTAAATCAATTACTTCATATACTTAAATCAAATTTTCTCTTTCTAAAAAAATTATTTTTTCCTCATCAATATTAGCTAATAATAACCTACCACTTAAGATTTATTATGAAAGTATTGTGAAATTATTGTGATAATTGATATTGATTTAATTTGAACGTACTATTATAATTATTTTTCTCTTTCTAAAAAAATTATTTTTTTTCTCACCAATATTGGCTAATAATAACCTACCACTTAAGATTTATTGTGAAAGTATTGTGAAAATATTGTGATAAAAATTGATACTGATTTTAATTTGAATGTACTATTAAAATTATTGTAAGAGCATCTCTAACAACCTTTCCAAATTTTTGTATTATTTTGAAGATTGAATAGTACATTTTTCGTAATACTTTCACAACATTTTTCACAATACTTTTACAAAAATCACATCAAAATTTTATGTGGAAAGTTGTTAGTAGTTCTAATTTGAACCCTCTATTGAAATTATTTTTTTACTCACTAATATTAACTGATAATAATTTATTACTTAAAATTTATTGTGAAAATATTAGAGTAACATTTCTTAATTGTCATTTTTTATTTTTATATTATTTTTCTAAACTTATTACGTCCATACATTTTTTTTTCTTTTTTTCTTTTTTTCTCTTGGTTTTTTCTCACCACACACCGAACCCACTCCCACCTACCCACCTCCCATCCCATCTCTATGTACCCCTCTTTTTCTCTTTCAAGTTCATTCCAGAATTTTCTTTCCCTTTCTCCAGCTCTCTCCGTCTTTCTCTAGCTCTCTTTCTTTTGTTTTTTCTATTTCTACTTGAGCACTCTCTAGCAATATAAGAAACAGAGAAATTAAGAACAAGGTTCCACCGTTGATTGAAGGACACAAGCAAGGCAGGCGTTGTCTCTTTTTTGCTCCACCGTGGGTTGCTTGCAGATTCTTTTTCAAGTTCATTCCAGTTTCTTCTTTCCCTTTCTCCAGCTCTCTAAGTCTTTTTTTTTTTTTTTGTTCTGATTTGATTAGTTTAAAGATTGTGTTTTGAGTTTGTATCTTGATTGTGATTCAGTTTGTATCTTGATTTTGATTGTATCTTGAAATTTTTCATTACCCAAACATTATTAAAATTATACCAATAAAATTAAAAAAAAAAAAAATTACAGATCAGTGAAGAAGAAGAAGAAGAAGAAGAAGAAGAGGAAGAGCCCGTGGATAGTTTGGTAATTTTCGGAAGAGTCCAATGGATAATTTCAAAATGCTGATCAACTTTTTGTTTATGGACCTCCAGAGCTCCAAAATTGTTATGCGCGTTTATGCCTTCGCCCAAAATGCAACTTTTGGGTAAAAGTTGCGTTTTTGCTGAACCAAACGGTAATATAGGTTTAGCTTTTAAAAAACGTGGCGTTTCAGCTCCTAAAAGCTAAAACAAACGGGCACTCAGTCTAATTTGGTCAATTTCCGTCCACCATCGTTCATTTGGTCTACTTTGGTTCATTTTGATCCACTTAGGCCCATTTAGTCCAATTTAGTTTGGTCTATTTTAGTCAATTTTGGATTACTTGGGCCTCGACTTGATTTTTTTTTTTTTTTTTTCAATTTTGGGCTCAAAAATTTATTTATATTTAGGCCAACTCTTTAGTTTTTGGGAAAAAAAAAATGCAAAGAAAATAAACATTAGAAATTATAGATATGAGCCTTAAAAAAGCAAAAAAATGAAATATTTTCACAAGATTACCTTAAAATTCAAGTTTCACTAATATAGGTATTATATTTATATTTGAAAAGGAAAAAAAAGCTACAATTCTGAACTTATATAACATTTTAAACTTAATGTAACGTGTTATGTGTTTCACGCAATGTGGGTGTACTTTAATGTGTGTGTGTGTCTATATATATATATATATATACATATATATATTCTTGGATATGTTCAAATTAGTCAATAAATTATGGTTTTATACGGACATCACCTTTCCTAAGCCCATTTGCTCAAAGGCCCATAAAAATGATGGCCCGTGTAGGGGCCTAACACTGATCAGGACAACAGGCTCATTCCGGAATAGCCTAACGCACACCAAGTATCCGCAACTCGGGAGCGAAATTACTCGTGATGTGCTTGGCGGTCAAAAACCTCGCCACTCCGGGTAAACATGTCTCCAGGTTTTGATCTATGTTTAGATGCACGACATTATCTAGATATCGCCGGGCATCAAGCCTACAAACGGTACAAGTTCCGAGGCCACTATCGTCCTCTTCCCACCACCTAACCTCCAACTACGATTAATGGTAGTGGACTATCCGTCGCCTAGGTAATGCCTTGGCAGGGCAACAGACCAAACAGTAGAACCAGTTCTGATGCCATTATCATCTCCTTTCATTCATGATTAGACATCCACTTAGAAAGAACAGCATTGGACCTCCCCTTCCACTGACCTGGAGAATGATCGTGGCAATCCCATGGGTTGCGGCTATAAATAGGGAAGGGGGAATCGATGGATGGGGGCTGGAGAAAATTGGAGAAAATGGAGGAAGAAGGAGGAGAATTGGGATATCTGGTCCGCTGAGTATAGAGTCACCCATTGTAGGAAATTCAAAAACTCACAATACAAATAAATTGTGAGAGCGGGGAGTATCTAAGGACAGAAACCTGATCTTGGTTCGATTCCTATTGACGGGCAGGTGGAAACCTTATATGACTATTTTCAAAGGACAAAACTCTTCCTCAGTTAGATTCATATCACCGAGCAGGTGGAAACCTTAAATCTCTTATTTCAAAGGACAGAAGCCTGTCCTCAGTTCGATTCATATCACCGAGCAGCTGGAAACCTTAAATCTCTTCTTTTTAAGGACGAAAACTTGTTCTCGGTTTGGATCCTATCACCAAACACGTGAAAAACTTAAGGCGTTATCATCCAAGCCTGTCTAAGGTGCAATTATCTTATAAAACCAAATTATCTTCTAAAGGAACAAACTTGTCAGTGGCCTAATTATCTCCCTAAGTCTAAGCCTATCTAAGGCATAATCGTTTTCTAAGGATCGAACATGATCGTACGCGAACTCTACAGTTTCCAAGCAGGCTTAGGTGCATAAAAGAGTAGTGAGAAAGAAAAACAAAATGCATGCATCCATATCACGATAATAAAGATTAAAACCAAACAATATGAATTAAAACCGTCGAAGCGGTAGCTTAATTGTCTCATCGCCACATCCCGGCGATCTGGGCTCGTTTAAAAAAAAAAAAAAATGGACCATCATCTCCATCTTCATCCTTGTCACGTCTTCACACACTAGGGTCGGAGGGGAGAATCTGGGCGAGAGCTTGTCCGGTAACTTCTTCGGCAAGCTGAGAAGCAAGGGGGGTTTGATTCTGTGCGCCATCATCTTCGGCAGGGGCGTTGCTTGTGGCTTCCAAATCCACCATCTTCACATGAAAATCAATCACCCGCACAAGGTCCCTCAAGCTCGGCATATCCTCATCGTCGGCGTTGGTCTGGCTCTGCACGGGGTGAGGATTGGCCAAATAGGGAATCTGCTTGGGATCCCACAATGGGGAACCCTCGGCAATCCCTGCAGCTTGAAGGGCGGCCAACCAACCCTCACCAAAACCATGCTGCCGAGCTTGTTGGACAATGGGTTCCACCGAATTCTCTGCCTCCGTGAAACCCACATTGTACCACTTGTCTTCACAAGCTTCGAAGGCATCTTTCAGAGTGGTGATTTGGTCAGCCTGGGCCAGATTCAGACTGTTTGCCTTCGCCAACTCAAGCTCTGTCTCCTTTAGTTTAGTCGCCATGGCCCCAGTTTGTTCTCTGTCGCCTGCCGAGCCTTCTCAGCATCCACCGCTTTTCATTCCTAGGCGTTGGCAGCCTCTGCTCTCTCTTTGGCCAATGCCTCCGCGGCAGCCTTTAGCTCCATTGCTCGGTTAGTGGCCTCGGCCCCCTCCTTCAGCCTTTCATCAATGACGGAAGTCAGTTGCGCAGCCTACAAGCATAGTGACAACGAGGTGTTAAGGATTGGGCAAGTTCCTACATGTTATAAGGCATGACAAAGGGTTAAAAACCTTACCGCGGTAGTATGCCATTGTATCCGCCTAGCAAGCGACTTGTCGTCACCATCCGAATAAATGTGGACGTCCTCGGGCAACAGGAGGCCCTGCGCCAAGCTCTGAGCTACTCGTCCTCCATCGCCCTTGTCCCATCGCCAGACGCAGGCTGTCGTCGGTAATGGTCCCCTGCCGAGCGTAAAAGTATGCTGCCAGCCGACCTCATTCAGAGAGGAGGATGTCACGTCGGCCCCAACCTGGGTAGTTGGAGGCGTAACAACCCGTGTCTCTTGGATCATCGGTCCATCCCTTGAGCGGGGCAGGGTCTTCGGTAGCACATCGCCGGGGAATTGCAACGTTCTTTTCAGCGGCCTTTTTCTCTTTCAGGCTTTGCCAACAGGTTGAGGGACTTGACTCTTGCCTACCGGGGATCGAGGCTGGGTGGCTAGGCTAGTATCGGGTATGAACCGGGAAAGGGTCATCTCCCTTCTCCTCACCATTTTTGTTGTAGGAGCAGATTCCAAGCTAGCTGGATCAGGGGCTTCTTCCTCGGCAATTGGGGCAGTGTTTGCCTACTGCTCAATGGCTTCATGTCTCCTTTGATTTTGGGACACGCGCTCGGCACACTCGTGCCTGATTGGTGCGATGTCGTTCACGGTGGTGTAGCGAGGGCCAAGGTCTCGGGCCTCACCAACCGTGAGCGTGGGAGGAAGGAACTTCTTGTGCCGAACCTCTATGTATGATAGTAGAGGGCTGTCGACCAAAAGCACCTGGCTGAAATTCTGGCAAGTAGTGTACACGGGGCTAAGACCGAGGATCAAATGGGATTCCCTAAGCTGCCCATCGTTGTGCACGAAAATCTCTGACCGGAGAACGAAGTTGAGATCCTACGTGTGGATGACTCTGGCCTTCGTCAAGAACCTTTTTGATTCTGCAATGAGTCCAAAAACACACCGGTCAGTCAAGTACGCGAGCAGAGCATGAATCTAAAATAGGTAAAGTGTCTCGGTATCGACCAATGTCGCATGGCGTAAGCGGGCAAAGTAGCTCCTCGACGAGCCAGTTGCCGTGCACCCGAACAAACTCCCCAGCGGAGTTCCGATTAGAATTCAGCAGGTAAGATATCAGCCGGATTCGCGTGTCCCTAGTCTTTAAATAATAATCGTTCGAAAGGTCCTACACAGTTTGTACATAAAATTAATATCATGGTGATTTAACTGCAGTCCGAACAACTGGTTCAGTCGGCGACACAACTAACGACCCTATAAAAGTTGGGGGGAAGCTGGTCGGGACACAGGCCATAGAATCCTAGGATACTTATGATGAGGGGGTCTATGGGAAATCTAACCCCTCCCTTTAATATGGACATCAACGGAAAAAAGACAACATTTTGGCCAACGGCTCTATCGAGAGCAATGTCACCCTCATTACAGTACGCGATATCTACGTCCTTGGGATACCAAAGGTTTCTCTAAAACTGGCCAAGGCCGCCCCAGGGGTCAAAAGATGAGAAAGACCCATCCCTAAAAGTATAAGGCAGGGAGAAATCAAAAAGGGAAGAAGAAAGAAGTAGAGAGAACTTACTTGCCTAGAAAATGGAGAACTAGAGTGTTTTTTGCGAGTAGAATGCTTGGCAGAGAAGATATTGAGAGAGAATGCAAAAAGTGAAATGAGGACCTGAAAGGGGGAATATATAGGCATGAAGGCGTTTAATGAAGGTAGGAGCGGGAAAAAACTCCTCCCAACTTTTTCTTGGGTAACCTGCCCACACGTGTGGGTACGGCTTATGAACCGTTAGACAATTGCCATCTGACGGTTCGCCAATCGAGGGGTCATAATTACGGACGTGACAGCTTGGCGTGGCACTACTTTTGAAAAATCTACGGTAGTTGCCCTAGCCTCGCATAGGAAAGATAACCGGTGATTTCATCGACGACAACACTCGGCCTTGTAAACCTTGATTCATCGCCGAGGACCGCGCATGAATCAAGAGGGGGCTATTGTATGGACATCACATTTCCCAGACCCATTTGCTCAGAGGCCCATAAAAATGACGGCTCACGTAGGGGCCTAACACTGATCAGGACAATGGGCTCATTCCAGACCAGCCTAATGCACACCAAGTAATCACAACTCGGGAGCGAAATCACTCGTGATGTGCTCGGCAGTGAGAAACCTCGCCACTCTGGGTAAACACATCTCCAGGTTTTGATCTATGTTTAGATGTATGACATTATCTGGATATCGTTGGGCATTAGGCCTACAAACGGTACAAATTCCAAGGCTACTATCGTCCTCTTCCCATTACCTAACCTCCAACTACGATTAATGGTAGTGGACCTCCTATCCGTTGCCTAGGGAATGCTTTGGCCTGGCAACAAACCAAATGCTGGAACCAGTTCCGATGCCATTATCATCCCCTTTCACTCATGATTAGACATCCACTTAGAAAGAACAGCATTGGACCTCCCCTTTCACTGACTTGGAGAATGATCGTGGCAATCCCATGGGTTGTGGCTATAAATAGGGAAGGGGGAATCGATGGAGGGGGGCTGGAGAAAATTGGAGAAAAGGGAGGAAGGAGGAGGAGAATTGGGATATCTGGTCCGCCAAGTATAGAGTCACCTACTCACAATACAAATAGATTGTGAATCTAAAGACCTTTGAGGCCCAGTTGTCAAATTTGGGTAGGCACAGGTTTATTTAAGAAAAAAGAAATTTGTTAACATCTTCTTTATTTATATAAAAAAATATTATAATTATGTAAAATTAAATCTTCTTTATGAATTATGTGTGTTTTTGTGTGTATATATATTGTTGTGTATTGTTGTTGAATGCAAAATGTATATGTTCCATTATCTAAAACTTATAACAATAGAACATACTTTGAAATTCAAATTTTACATTATATTCTTATAAAATAATTATTATATTATATTTTTTCATGCATCCCATGAGTTTGTGATTAGTTTATATAATATAAAAAAAAATAACATGTGACATTTATTATTAGGCGTAAATGCTTTTTTTTTTTTGAGAAATGGCGTAAATACATTTTTGGTCATTACATTTTAGGTCTATTTCTATTTTAGTCCATACTTTTTTATTTTACCGCTTTACTCCCAAAAATAAAAAACGCGTTCCATTTTGGTCTTTACTGTTATCTTATTAACAAAAATTGCTGATATGACAAATAGAATACGCTGTTGGCACAGTAAATGCTGAGATGGCTATTAAAATAATATATAAAAAAATTATTTGACAATTAATAAAGGCAACGTAGGATTTGAAATTTAAAAATTAATTTATCAATTTTAACATAATTAAAAAAAAAAAAGAGAAAAACATAATTAAAAATCAACATCACATGAATTCAGATTTAATGTCCTCTTCGTCAAGAAGACATGAACACAAACCCAAAAAATCAAACACAAGAACACAAGAAAATCAAACCCAAAAAATCATAAATGAATATCGTACAAAACAAAATCCACATACAAACGTAAACCATATCCAAAAGAAAAAATAGATTTAAATCCGTAAATTTAATCAACACACCATGAACAAAATACCTACTAATTCTAATAAACTCAGCCCCATCCTCAAGCATACCAACATCAACAAACACAAAACCTGAAAAAGCAAAAAAAAAAAAAAAAACACGTCTAAATCTTTTGTCTTTTTTGTTTTCTTCATCTCTGTCTCAGTGGTTAATCTTTTGTTTTCTCTGATAGCTGATCTTGTGCATCCTTGTTCAATTTATCTGCAAACTCCTTGGACTTTTCAATACCCATTAGCTTTGGATAAGTGACCTTATCAGCCACCAAGTCTTTCCCAGCTGTTTTCCTCAATTCCTGAGACAATTTTGTCGCATCAAGAATATCATCCACCACTCGATACAACAACCCAATATACCTCGCGAAATTCCTCAACTTTTCAACCTCTTCGTGAGACCCACCTCCCAGAATTGCTCCTAAAACCACAGCAGCTTCAAGCAACGCTGCTGTTTTGAGTAAATGGATAAACACAGGGTGTTCCAAACTCACATCGGAAAGTCCCTCAGAACATATATCAAGCACTTGGCCTGCAACAAGTCCTTCTGTCCCAACCAACCTTGCTAGCTCTCTGACGGCTCTAATAACTCTCGCCGGCGGCACATCCACCGTAGACACTGCTATGTGATCGAAAGTGAAGGCTAAAAGCGCATCATCTGCGAGAACCGCGACCTCCTCCTCCACCCGAAACCCACCTTCAGTAACCTCCACCGTCACCTTGAGCTTGGAGACTCTAGAGAGAGAGCTTGAGATTTTCACAGAGAGAAAGAGAGAGCTTGGAGATTTTGTTTGAGTTTTTAAAATTTAAATTTTATGTTGTGTTTGGTTATCAAAAAAAAGTTTAATAGAAACTGAGGAAATCACTCAAAAAATATCTCAATCTTTTAAAATTCAAAAGTGAATTCTTTTTTGTTTGTTTGTTTATTTTAAATTTTTTTTTAAATTTAAATTAAAATTGATAAATTAGAAATTCTTTGTTTTTAAAATTTTAAATTAAAATGCTGAAGTGGCATATTTTAAATATCAAATAATTTTTTAATATTATTTTAATAGATATATCAATATTTATTGTGTCAACAGTGTACTCTGTTTGCCACATCAGTAATTTTCATTAGTGAGATGACGGTAGGTATCAAAATGGAATTTTTTTTTTTTTTAGAAACTAAAAGAGGTAAAATAGAAAAGTGAAGACCAAAATAGCTGAGGTTATTTTTCAACTCATTTAAAGTTGCTACCAAACATTAGAAAATGAGATAGTTTTATAGAAAATACTTCAAATTAACCCAAAATGTAGAGATTAAAAGTGCATTTACGCCTTATTATTACTACTTTCATGTTAAGACACATTAGCATAGTATTTCGATCCACTTTAATCCATTCGGTCAATTTTGGTCTACTTTGGTCAATTTAGTCCATTTCAGTGTACTTACTTAAGAATGGAAAAAAACATATTTGGGTTGAAAGTAACTATTTTAAATCCAAATTTATTAAAAAATATAGATCTCAAACTCATTCCATATTCTATTAAATTTTAGTAATTTAATCTTGAAATTTTTCTACATACATTTAATGAATCCAAACTTATTTCAAACGCATCTATTTATTTATTTATTTATTTTATTTTGCTTAAAAAGTAACAACTTAACATTACTTATTGTTATTTTCAAAAAAAAAAATATATATATATTACTTATTGTTAAGTTCTAAATCACAATTAGATCATATTCAAACCTTCGAGCCAATATATTTTGTCTTGAGACCTAACATATATTGAGTAATATTAATCTATAAATACTTGTTGAACATTCTTTGATTATGAGCCACATCGGGCTAGCATTTCAACCCATTTGGTCGATTAGTCCACTTTGGTCCATTCTATCTATTTGAATGCCCTTACTTAAAATAATGATTTTTTGGCCACGTGTTTGTTAGAATTACTTGGTGCTCCAAATTGTATCACTTTTTTGCGTAATATTTGTTTGATGAAAGTTCAGCCGCGTTCCTTTTTCTAATGATTGTGCAAGAAAGGATTAAGCCTATTGTGTGTTTGGCACAATCAGTTTTGAATGAACATATATAGGTTGTACATGTATCTTACTGCTTAGCCATATATATTGCTTTCTGAAACTAAGCAGGCCACTGACTCGAACTCAACTCTTTACACGCATCACTCTAAACAATGTCACTTAAGGGGATGAGATTGGTTTTCGCATCCACCATGAAAGATTAGCCTTAATGCAGAGTTAACTTGAAACAATGCCATGCTTGAAAGCCTTGAATTTTATTTAGAGGTAGAATGCTTGGGCATGTAGACTAGACTCACTCAAGAATTAAAGAGAATGGATTCAAATACATTAATTTGAGTTCCTTCTTCATACTTCCAAATTTCTGTTTCGAGTTTCTCTATTGAAATTCTAACACTCAAATTTTTACTACACTTATTTTGGTGCAAGAAACCCCAAACTCTTAAAAGATGGAAAACCTCCATCTAATACCAAATTATGCCCATTAACATACTTGGCATCATCAGAAACAAGATAGAGCACAACATTAGCTACATCATTGGGTTCACAACTAATTTTTATAATGGCTTAAGAGTATTAAAATAAGAGAATATAAGATTAGAGAAACATCTGACATAAGGAATTGCAAACTTGAGCAGTTCTTTTCATTTGCGGATAACAATTGAGTGGTTAATAGAGCTTGCAAACTTGAGAATGAGGTTGAGAGAACGAAGATTTTTGAGTTTTGCATGCATGCCTATTGCTGATATTCATTTTCACAACACATTTTTCTATAAGCCTAATTCATGTATTGTATTATATTTTATTTTTTTAAGTATGGCCTAAGCCCATGTGATATATTGGGAGAAATTAAGGAAGTGTGGTTTGGAGGGTATGAGTCGATTTCTTTCAAACTTTTTGGATGAGCCCGACCCATGCGTGTTACTAAGTGGGCAAAGAATACTGGTAGTACCTCAGGCTCATAGAGGAATTCTTGTACCCAAAATTTCCACCCCCAAACCCATTTGTCACTTTAAAAATAGGTGGCTCTCATTGGCCAACTTCAATTACTAGCCCTTACATAGGTGGGCCTCCCAAGAGTCTGAAACAACTAAAAATGAGAAGTTAATGTGGGGGGGGGGGGGTTTGTCAGCCAGCTAACATTCTCATGATTTTGAAGCCAGGGCTAGAAATATGGGAGTAGGGAAACCTTTCCTCTCTTCTTCACAACCTCTCTCAATTTCCTGTTCTCACTAATTGTGGGTCAAAGTTTCTAACCTGTGTTGTTTTTATGCATTTTTTATCATTTTAGTTATTGGCATTTTGATTTCTCTCTTGTTAAAGCACTATTAGCTTTTATTTACTAAATATTGGACTTTTGGGCTTGATACTTTCCACAAATAATCAATTTTAAATGCTTTGATATACTTGTGTTAACCTAGCCTTGTTTTACGTTTGTACTTGAAGCATAATAGGTAATTAGTTTTCTTGTTTTGTTTATTTTTAGTTTTGTGTTTCTGGGTATGTGTAGGTACCCATGCTTCATGCATGCATACGCCAACAAATGGGATTCGCATGCATACCCTATGTATGCGCATCTACACTTGTGCCTAGAAACCTAGATTATGTTTTTTTTTTTTTTTACTTGTTTTCTTTCATATGTTTAGCCTTGGTTTGGTCTATTTTTCCCATGTTTGAGTCTTGAAATAAGTAGTTTAACATGTTTTGTATTAGATGAATGATTAGGGTTTATATCTTTTTTGATACCATGAACATGCATATGAACATGAACATGCATTGATGCAAAGGTGTTGTGATATAGTAAGGTAATGAGGTAAGTCATACATTGACTGCATGAACATGCGTTTGAGTGTTTGAACATGTGTTATTCAAATATTAATAGTATGCTTGGTTGAATGTCATGAGGATTTGGTTGATGTTTATGTTTAGTTTTATCTTATTGATGTTACTGCCTTGTGATATGTTTATTGCCTTAGTGGATCTAAATTTTGTTGTAATAGATGAATGCTAGGTTTAGGGATGATATGCCATGTTTTTTGCTTTACTTGCATGTTAATGTTTGTGTGAGTTTAGAATATCATATTATAAGACCTTGATGGGATTAGGATTTGGAACATAATGAATGGAGGCCGACCTGCGGGTTGGGTGGGGTTAGGTGCCTAATACCTTCTCATCCCCGTACCTAAACTCTGGACACGTGTTCTGGTAAAGATCAGCCCTTCCACAAGGGCATTATATACATGATTCCTAGACCTAATCTAGGTGGCAGCTCTATCTACACCTTCTATCACGACCATTCTAGGTTGAGGCGTACTTTTCACGTGAAGACCCAAAACTTGTTGTGGACGCTTACACCCACAACAAGCGGCATGCCTATGTCATTAGTTTGCTCCCCCATTGTACGCTTTGTTTAAGAGGAGTGTGCATAGGTGGGGTTAGGGTATTGGCCAAAACTATTGGATTGTCTCTATAGTCTTTTAGCATCGCTGCGCATGGCAACATTGAAAAATGGAAACTGTAGACATCCCATTTTGTTCTGACCTATACCCTAGCCCCTCGGTCCCAATGACAAGAAATCAAATTACTACCAAAATGATCAGCGGCATGTGTGGAGCCCAATGACTTAATAGAACCCAAAATGTCATCCAAGAAACCAAGCCCAAGCCAAAAATCCATTTTCAAGCCCAATTCCCATTTTAAAGCCTAATTTCAAAAGGGCTTACAAAATGTGCGTATGCTAGGTATATGATGCATGTGAACCCAATCTACGACATACACACCTTTGGGTCAAAAGCGTAAAATTACTCATTTCCTTTTTGGTGGGATTTTTTGGTCAATCAATTTGACGAATTTACTTACTAAAATGTCCA
Source organism: Castanopsis chinensis (assembly GCA_032878915.1). Taxonomy (NCBI): domain Eukaryota; kingdom Viridiplantae; phylum Streptophyta; class Magnoliopsida; order Fagales; family Fagaceae; genus Castanopsis; species Castanopsis chinensis. The sequence goes on along the minus strand of JAVQMG010000098.1, from coordinate 684,867 downwards.
ACCAAATCCTAGCCTCCACAAAGCCTATAAATACCTCCACTTTCCACCACCAAAATGATCCTACTATTCATCCATAGCGGAAGCGATGCCAAAATTACTCCAAAATACTTATAGTCTTAAGTTTCTTTATCAGACCCAAAAAAGAACCTTTATCCAAGTTGTTGATTCACACATAAAGCTACGGTAGCTAATTCTAGCCAGGGGATCGACCCTGTAAAGTATTAAAGAGGTGAGATATATGTCTTTTCCATGACCATATCTCCCTCTTTGTTTTTCTCTTTATCTATACTACTATTTAAGGGGCTTCCCCTGTTTGGAGCCTTCATTTTAGATGCCTAATATACCCTTAAATTCACCTATATAGAAAGCTTAAATAATATGGTTAGACATGTAAAATTGCTAATTTAAAAACTCCTAAATTTTAGCTAAATTAAAAAAAAAAAAAAGTGGTTAAAGACATGTAAAATTGCTACCTTTAAAACAAATCTCCTAATTTTTTTTTTTTTTGTAATAAAAAAACCTCTCTTTTTCTCTCTCAAATGAAGGACCTACAAGGTAATTCTCTAAGTGCGGTTTATTTTTTTTTATTGCTTATTTGATTTTGATTTCTTTGTTATAGAAATTGTAAGAAAAGAATTTGAAATAATAAACATTGTAGAATAACTTTTTTTAGGGTTTTGGACCAATTGAAGTTGTTGTATATCTGCTATGGTGGCAAAAGTAGAGAACTTAGGACCAAATAAGATTGAAGTTAGAGATGAAAAAGATTCAAAAGATTGCACCGTTTTCTTACCCTATTTGCTTTCTTTTCTTTTTCCCATTTTTGTGCCTTTCAATTCTACTTAAAAGTTATTATTTGTTGTATATGAGTAAGTTACATGTGTGAATAGATTTTTTTTTTCCAATTTTTTGCATTCTTGTTGTTATTTTGTAACTCTGAAAAATAAAATTTTGGGTTAAAAAGTGTAATTATTTATTTTATTGTAATGCAATAGGTTTGTCCATGATGATAGGTTCCAAAATGTAAGGACATGGAAATAGAAGAGATAAAGTAGGATGAAATTATTGTGAAAAATAAGGCCATGAGTCAATGCTTAGTATTTGTAGGAAAATGTGTAAACCTGACCTAAAAAAAAAAAAAAAGAACCTCTTTGCACATGTGAAGCGCGTGTGATGAGGCTAGTTTGTATTATTATTGTCTTGTGTTCTTTTTATTTGTTGTTTTTTTTATATAGCTTGTGATATTTTGTTCTTGACTGTTAACATGTTGTTTATGCGTGCTTCATTTCTATTTTCTATGCATGACACAAACCTGGGAATTGGGTTGGAACCCTAGATGTGTACGCTAGCATAATGGTGCGTACACATTTTTGGGCAAACCGCATATTCTATCTTTATTTTATTTTTTGTTTATTTACTTTTTTATTTTACTAATGTTGTATATATATATTTTTATTTCTTTTTCATATGGTTTAATTTGCTATTTGTATGTATATATCTCCTTGTTTGGTTTCTTTTCTTTTTAGTTAATAAATTCAAAAAATGCAATTTCAATTTAAATAAGTGGCTTACAATTTCATTTTAATTTGATTAGGATTAGTCAGGGCTTTTGATTAAGTTTTCTCCAACACGTTACTTGAATTTGTTGATGTACATTAGTTTAGAATTTATTGCTTGTGAGATATTGCATATTTTGATGCTTTGACTATTTCCTCCTGGAGTGTCTTCCATAATCAAATGGGTAAGGATTTGAATCGGCAATGATTTGTTTCCAACAAAAACTTATGCATGTGGACTTGACTAAATGAGATACTATGGCTTAATTTCATCAATTCAAACGGCATTGAATGTGGTCTTGCATATTAAGGCGATATAGTAATTCTTGGATTGATCAAGTGTAATTAGTTTCCTTTGCAGCAAGATAATGTTTATTTCCTTTTATACCTAAACATGACAGCCAATGTATCATCCCTTGCATTATTTCCTAATTTAATCTTGTGCCTGGACATGCATAGCCAAATATCCTCAATTCCTATGGAGTTTGGAAATAAATTATTGCATTTAATTGGGTAATTAATGATGATTAAAATGTGATTGCATGATTTATTTTTCTTCCTTTTTTAATATGATTGACATGCATTATAATTTTCTTGGACATTGTATTGAAGATTTGAGTTCGAATTTAAAATTGATTGGTTTTTCAAAAAAGAAAAAAATGATTGGTCAATTTAAGGGAAGTCTTTAGATAGCACTTAAAAGATAAAATATTTCCTAATCAATGAGAATTAAATCTTTTGTCAACTATTTCAATGATGAGATTTTGAAAAGAAAGTGATCATCAATTATTTTAATTCTAAAAGATTTTCTTTTGGAAATTAATTGATTTTAAATTAGGAAGGGAATTTGGCAAGTATAAAAAGGTGGTTGGACATTAAATCTTCACATGTCTACATGCTTTGATGATTAAATGCTCACATGCGCACACACTTGGATGATGATGATATGTTTATGCTTGGATGCTTACATGCTCGTGCGCTCACATGCTTTGATGATTGTGCTTAAATGCTCAGGTGATTGGATAGTAAGATGTATGTGTGCTCGGATGCTCACATGTTCATATGTTCACATGCTTGAATGCACACATGCTCACATGCTTCCATGCTCATCTGCTCACATCTTTGGATGTTTACATGCTTGCACGTTCACATGCTCACATATCTAGATGCTTCCTTGTTTACATTCTTGGACATCTTGTACTCACATGGTTGGATGTATGCATGCTTACATGTTCACATGCTCCTATGCTCACATGATTAGATGTGTATATGCTTATACATTCCTTTGACCTTCACAAGATTGATTGCCTTTCACATTATCCTTTTTTTGCCTTCTGTTTTATCTTGACTTGCATGACCTGTAGACGAACTTTAGGGCTTAGAGGCATCCGTGTGTTCACATAGTTTCATTAGGTAGATCTCATTCGACCATTATCCAGTAACGATATATGAAGGCTAGCTACAGTTGGGTAGGCTTAGGGTGCCTTACCTCTTCCCATTCTATATCCTAATTCCTAACTCCAAACTTAGTTTGGTAAGTAGACCTTCATGAGTCATGTTTTGGTTCCTGGACCTATAAACAAGTAGCAACTCCTCCGTCTCTTTTTAAGAGGCTTTGCGTATTCCTAAGCTTGCACTAACTTTTAGTCTAAAACCGCTTTTAAGGAGATTAAGGTGTTGTTTGGAAACCCCCAAAACTGGACGATATCATCATGTTTTCATAACTCATGATCCAAAACTGATGGGGCCCACGGGAGAGAAGTTGTTTGGATTCCATGACTCAGTTTTCATGACTCAGTTTCCATCACTCAATTCTCTAATTTTTGAGTGATGAATTATGGAAACTAAAAACACATTTTAGCTGTTTTCAGTTTCCATAACTCATAACTCAATGACATATTTGTAATTAAACACACATGGAGGGACCCACAACCGCAACTTTTGACCGTTTGACTTTTTTTTTCCTTTCTTCTCCTGGGTTCGGTCTTCAGTTCCACTTTTTTTCTTTTCTTTTCTTTTCTTTTACTGGTTCTGTGTCTTTAGCTCTTCCATTTTTTCTTTTTTTTTTCCTTCTTCTTTTACTAGTTCGGTCTTCAGTTCTTCCTTCCTTCTTTTTTTTTTTTTTTTTTTTCTTTTACTGGTTCGGTTTTTAGTTCTTCCCTTTTTCTTTTTTTCCTTCTTTTACTGGTCTGGTCTTCAGTTTTTTTTTTTTTACTGGGTTTGGTGAGTTTAGGTATTGGAAAAAAAAAAAAAAGCTACTTTGAGTGACAGGTATTTGGCCCACAAACAGTGTGAAAAATATTGAGTGATGACAAGTGAGTGATGGTGCCAAACGAGTAAGGTATTTTAAGTGTCGAGTGATGAGTGATGAGTAAAGAGTGATAAGTGATGAGTGAAGAAAATTGAGTGACCATTTTTTTTAAACCAAACAAGCCCTAAGTACCGCGTATCCCACCTTTGCAAGAAAGAACCGACATACTAATGTGTCATAAATGAGGGTGACTAACAAAGGTCGTGATTTGGTAGTTATTTGAAGTTCGTGGAGTAAATTGGCCAATATAATAGTTTAAGGGGTGTCTGGACCACTACCTTAATGTTCAGGGGGGTGTTAGAGAATTTTTTCCATAGTATTTGTGTATGGAATTGTATTATTGTATATTCTACCATTTAAATAACACACGATGTAGAAATATTCTAATATAAAATTTTTAAATGTTAAATATAATTAAATTCAATTAAAAATATATTAGAATAATGATGCATAAAATTCTTAGATATATAAAACTTAAGTTGTACAAAATTAAAAGGTCAACCAGATATGAAATGTCTGTGGTTTTATATGTATTATATATTATAGATTATAAATAAGTAATATTTCAATGTTCAGAATGACAATACGTTGGCTTATCGCCTTGACAATGCCGTGGCCACTTTAAGAAGCACATAAACAATTAAAAATGCATGTCACTCACGGAAGAACTAAGGAGCTCGATTAATTGATAAGATATGATATGGTTTTCCAAATATGATGTCAATTTTTTTTAATGCACTAATCTACTAGAAAAAAAAGTTGGCTGAATTACTAATTTAGTCGGAAGACTAAATTAGTAATTAAAAATAAATTTGAAATTAAAGAGAGAACGCTAAAAATATTCTATCTTGAAAGGAAAATTTTGCAGGATTTTTCTCTCATTCTTGAGTGATGATTAGAACGAAATCAGTAAATCATAAAGGAGTGGAATCAAAATATAAAGAAATACTAAGATTTGAAGGGAAAGTGTTAATCAAATTCTATCTCAATAGAATTTGATTAACACTTTGCATAATATGGTAACAAATAGATTTAGAGTTGAAAGATATAATTTTTAAACTGAGAATTTTTTCCATAGTATTTGTGTATGGAATTGTATTATTGTATATTCTACCATTTAGCCATTTTTGAATAGTTAATAAAGGGTGCTGAATAGCCAACAGAAAATAGCAAGGTGGGATGACTGAAAAATTAAATAAAAAAGGATACCTTAATTAAGGTATTAAGAGAGGGAGAGAGAGATTTGTCTATATATATATATATATATATATGGGTTTGGTTCAAGTTACACCTGGTGTAACTTTAAGCAATGTTACACCACTCAATATTTTTTAATTGGATTTGAATATTAACAATTCCACCGTTAAATTATATTATCTTCATATATTCTCTATACTTGCAAAATTTTAAGGTGATCAAAGATTAATAGCTATGTCATCAATCAATTGTTAAAATTCAAGTTTTTGTAGTTTAAAATAATGCATAAAAGATAAGTTTATGGATCATAAGATAAATAACATCCAATTAGTATGAAAATTAGTATGCATGTTAAGAATATATAGAACATGTAATTCAATGGATGAATTTTCAAAATATTAATTCAATAACAAGTTATTGGGTGGTGTAACATTGCTTAGAGTTACACCAGGTGTAACTTGAACCTAGCCCTATATATATATATATATATATATATATATATATATATTAGGTGGCAGACCCATATTTTTAGGAGTTTGATTAGAAGAGTTACAATTAATGGTCATAAAATAAAATTTAAACTTGACATAATTAGCTGACGCCCATCATTTAAAAGGTAGTTTTTTTCTCACTCTCACTTAGTAGTCATTAACCCATTATTTTAGCTGTTATTTCTTCTTTTAATTATGAATTATTTTTAGAAATATTTTAATTAAGAATACAAGAGTCCAATCATTGTGTTTTTAAATAAAATTTCATTTCCTTATAAAGAGAGAACCTTCGAAATTTTATAATAAATAGAAAATGTGCCTATAACTTCTTTGACTAGGACTTCGACTAATAACATAACTATTTTTTTTACTTAGATGGATTTGAATGATGAGGGACTTAAGACCATAATTTTTTTGGAATATATACGAAAACTAGCCTTGGTTCATGCTTCATGCCGTTATTTGTGTTACATTATTCATCGAAGGCAATGTTTGAAAAGACGTGTTCCCTACATTCCTACACAATCAGCCATAGAAAGACAATTAGTTCGTAATGAAATAATGCATCGACTTAGATCTAGTGAAAAATGCTATGATGTAATACGCATGGGTCCACAAGCTTTTCAAGGTTTGTGTGACATTTTGCGAAGAGACGGTGATCTTCAAGACACATAACGTGCCACGGTTTGAGAGCAAATTGCCAAGTTTCTTCACACTCTATCACATAATGTGAAGATCCGTACAATGTCCTTTTTTTGTTGTTCCGGTGAGACCATTAGTCGCCATTTTCATAATGTGTTAAGATTAATAGTTATGTTAGAGGATTAGTTCCTTCGACAACCTGATGGAAACCAAGTGCTAGTTGAAATATTACAGAGTAGTAGGTTCTATCCATATTTTAAGGTAAATATATCTTGTATATATTATATATTTGATAGTAGTTTAGTATAAGTATATTTTAAGGTAAATGTTTTTGAGAGATATTTTTAATTTCAGGATTGTATTGGGGCACTTGATGGAACATATATTCATGTCAAAGTGTCTAATGAGGATGCACCAAGATATCGAGGTAGGAAGGGTTACCCAACACAAAATGTCTTGGCAGCATGCTCATTTGATTTGAAATTCACTTGGCAGATCTCAATGAGATCTGGCTTGATCTCTTCGAGATCTCACTTGATCTCTTCGAGATGCATCAAGATCTCACCGGATCTCTTTGAGATCGGGCCTGATCTCTTCGAAATCTAGCAAAAATAAGCACATTTAGGCAAAATTCGGCAATGATTCACACAGTTTGACTGGAAATCGACTGAAAACCGACGAAGTCCAACTACTCAAATCGTTGCCTTCGGCGGGTCGGTGGCGAGTTCAGTTTTAGGAGACTCGAATTGATTGGGTTGGTTTCGAGTTGGGCACAAACCCGACCCAGACCGATCTGTGGACAGGCCTTGGGGAGTGCGTTATCATTTAAAAGAGTACTCTATTTGTCCCCCTAAAAATGCTAAAGAATTGTTTAATTTGCGACATACGTCATTGCGTAATGCTATTGAATGAGCATTTGGTGTACTTAAAAAGAGATTTCCTATCATAGCAAGTACTACAGAGCCTAGTTATTATGTTGACACACAAAATGAAATCATTTTAGCATGCTGCATACTTCATAATTATTTAATGGGTGTCGATCCTGATGAAAGTTTTATTACTGAAGTTGATGAAGAGGTTTTACATTCTCATCGTGAACGTGCGGCCCCTACTCCAAGAGAAGATCATGAGGATGCTAGGCAAGGAGATATTATAAGAGATTCTATAGCATTAGCCATGTGGCAAAATTATGTCCAAATGTGATAGCTTTTGTGTTTGTGGTTGTCATGTCATTTAAGACTATGTTATGTTTCAATTACTTAGACCTAAATGTTATGCAAATTTCTCTTTTCATTTTGATATTGCTCTCTATCTTTTAATAATTAATATTAATATTTACACAATATTTTATAGGTATTTTTTGTCCTATTAATAATAGCATGGATAAGATATCAAAGAAAAATAGTGGAGATCCAAGCAAAGAAGTACAATGGAGTAGTGTTATGGATGATGCTTTAGTGGATGTTTTTTTACATCAGGTGCTCATAGGTGGTAGAGTTAATGGAACTTTTATCTCTAAGGCATATGATAACATAGTGAAAGAGTTGGTTGAAAAATTTAACATGGAGATTACCAAGGATAAGGTGAAAAATCGACAAAAGACACTGAAGAAGAATTTTCATGAATGTTATGACATATTTAAAGATGGATTGAGTGGATTTGGATGGAATGATTTTTTAAATATATGGACAGCTGAACCAGAAGTTTGGGAGCCATTCATAGTGGTAAATTACCATTTTTTGTGAGTTTAATTTTGTATTACATAATTAAATCTATTGTTTAGAAATTTTTCTTGGTTTGTAACAGTCTAAACCTGCAGCCAAGAAGTGGATGACAATACCTATGCCCAATTACTCTAAGATGGCACAACTTTGGGCTAAAGATAGAGCAACAGGTGATCATGTTAAAACTACAAAGGAGAAACGTGCTAGGTATGCTGCATCGACCACTATTGATGAGATTGATAATTTGATATCTCAAAATGAAGTTTCTTTGGAGAACTTTGAAAATGATTAGAGGTCACTAGAAATTAATGTAGCACGTTCTCGAGTGTCATCATAAGATGCAATGTCTTCTAAAAGCAAGAAAAGACGATTAGCAGAAGATGATGAACTTGGGAATGTAATTTCCCAGTCATTTAATAATGTATCAAAGGAAATTGATATGGCGACTGAGGTTATGGCAAAGTGCTTTTCAATGTCATATGGAACAGAAGTTCACGCAGCCTTGGGCGTATTAGACTTGGATCCAATATCAAAGACTGAGGCCTACATATTTTTGATGGAAAATCCAACATATAAGGAGATGTTCTTTGGTTGCCCAGATCATGAGCTTAAATGTGTCCCATTGACACTGATGTCTAGGCCTAAAAATTAAAAGAGTGTGGGATTTTTTGGCCAACCTTAGTTTTGGAATGGATTTTGTTATTTTGTTTTGTTTTGGCAAGACTCATTACTAGAGTTTTTTTGTTTTTTAAAGATATTTGTTTGCATTTTTAGACAATATTTATTTTGTCAAGAATAAATATGTGATGCGGGAATTGCTTTACAACATAAAAATATACATAACTTGTTTTTTAGTTACAATAAAGTTTTCTTTTTCCTTAAACTAGAATTATTTTGGTTTTATATCAGGAAATTGATATGTAAATAGGATGTTGCTCAATATAAGAAATTGGGAGATGGAGATGTATTAAATTATCAAATCTATTGTAAAGCCCACCAGTAAAAAAAAAAAACCAATCTAAAACTAGCAGCCCCTAAAAAAATTTGCAAATTGAAATAAAGAAATTGTGCTATTGTCCATTTTTCATGCCATTATCTTCATTTGTTAAATTATTGATTAGCGTGATGCAATCTATTCACCTTGACAAAACTATATTGTAATTCAATAATTTAACACAGACTCAATTGTGGCTAACTAGTTTCATATCATCCACTAAATACTAAACATTTCAAAGCAATTATAAGTTCTCATTGATTATTTTTATGTTCTTTAAAATGAGGGGGTATAATAGTAATGTTATTATAAAATAACTCCGTTCCATTCCTTCCAATGTCACTTCCAAACAATGATACTTATATTTCATTCCATTCCATTCCATTCCATTCCATTCCTTTCCCTACTAAATCTATTCTATTCCATTCCATTCTTTTAGGCTCCGTTTGGGAGTTCATAAGGGAATGTAATGAAGTGATCATAAGGGAATGGAAAGGAATGGAATGGAACAGAATAGAATGTATTTAAGTAAGAGAAATGAATGGAATGAAATGGAATTAAGTAACCTTGATTGAATGTTTTAAAATAAAGGAATGGAAAGGAATGACAATGAATGGAATGTAAGTAATCTTGTTTAGGAGCAACATGGAGGGAATGGAATTGAATCATTTTATAACAATATTACTGTTAGATCCCTATTTTAAAATAAAGGGTTGAATATGTAGGGGTATTTTGAGAGTTTTAGTAAAAAAATCATTAAATCTAATTTCATTTTCTCTCATTCCTCCCAATTTTTGGGAGAATGAAAATTTGAGGTTTTAAGGAAATAGAGAGGAATGAGTGTTCCCTCCTGCCCATTTCATTCCCTCCCACTTAAACTCCCAAACACGGAAATGAGTTTTTCATTTCCTCCATTAAAACTCTCAAACAATGGAAGGGAAATGAAGAATATTTTAAAATTATTATTTTCGTTCATTTCCATACCATTCCATTCCCTCCTCCCAAACGAGGGCTTAATGATCATTCCATTTCTTTATAATCTCCCAAACGGACCCTAAGTGGTTTCAACTTTCACTTATATATAAGCTGTGGTGTATTTTTGAACAAGCTGTGGTGTATTTTTGAACACATAATCAAAGAGTGGGAGAATGTATACTAGAAACTTATGGCGCACACATAATCTAAGTGCACCATATGTTTCCCCTTAAAATATGAAGGTTTCGATTACCGCAAGTCTGAAACATACCATGTTGTAGCTTGTAAACATCCCTTTTGTGTTCCCAAAATATGTAAAAATAACATGTGCCTTTATGAGTCCGTATATATTAATGGATTTAGTTCCACTAAGGGTATTCTTTCGATTGACACATTCACATTCCCTTCCAATGAGGAATCTGTAAGCTTCCCAGATTTAGTTTTTGGTATGGGCTATGAAAATCAAAATATTAAATTTAGTCGAAAAATGGGACGTGAGAATGTAATAGCAGGAATTTTGGGTATGGGATCAGGAAGACGATCAATCCTAAGCCAACTACAGTCGGTGACCAACCTACGTTTCTCGTATTGCCTTCCTTCATGGAACAATGAAGCGGGAACCTACACATATTTACGTTTTGGCGATGATGCACAAATTAGTGGAAATACTCAAACAATGGTACAATCAACACCAATGTCACCCAATGTAAATAGATACTATGTGACAGCGTTGAGTATTTTCATGAATGAAGTGCTGCTTCCAATAGATGTAACTGTGTTTCAATTGAGCGGTGATCGTACTAATGGATTTGTTATTGCTTCAGGAAGTGGAGCAACTTTTCTTGTTCCGAAAGCATGTAACGTTATCAAAGAAGAGATGATTAAATACTTCTTGGCGTATAACTGGCATCCCATGGAGATATCAGACCTAGTACCATATGACCTTTGTTATAATGTCATACCAAGTGGAGATAAAAAATTACTAACATTAAAAATTCGTTTTATTGGAGCAGACCTTGATCTAGATTCTAAACGAATCTTCGAAGTAATTGACAATATGTTGTGCATGATTATCATGCCTATCAATGAACAAGGACCAAGTCTTCTAGGGGCGTTTCAACAAGTAGATTATCGATTCTTGTTTGATGTTATAGCATCTTTATTGTCGTTTGCGCCTGAGAAATGCCAATTTAATTAGAAGGACAAAAATAAATTGAATAAAAAAACTTAGGAAAAATTAATATACATTGTAATTTCATTTTTCTTTGCAAGGGGTGGGGCTATTATCGTCAGTGTCAAATTTTTAGCAATGTTATTAATTTCGTTTCATTCTGGCCGGAACTACCAGAATATTTTGTATGGGCATGCAATTTGGTACGGTAATACCACTTGTTCCACCTCGAGTCAAATTCTGGCCAATTTCGGGACATTCCAGCCATTCTGGTCAATTTCGGCCGCTATCAGGTTTTGGCTTAAAAAAAAAGAAAGAAAAACACTTTACAAACCCATCAATCTCAGGTTACCACTATGTCTAGTTGCCGTTTTCCTGAATGAACCCAACCCTCTTCTTCTTCTCCGTTTTGTATCCACCGGTGAGTGTTGTATACTTTTTTTATTTATGTTGTCCTCTAGAGTCTAGCTTTGTTGTCCTCTTTTATTTGATTTCAACTTTCAACTTTCATTTGCTTCCTCTAGTGTGAGCCACGTGATTATCTTTGGAAATGACAAAGGAAAGTAAAAAAAAAAAATCCACAATAATTGTCAGACCTATTAATTTTATTTCCTCTCAATAAGTTTTTATTTTTATTTTCCCTATTATCTAGGTACTATATTGAATCAATAGAGCATCTAAAAAAAGAGGTATTATTATCTAGAGCAAGACTTAGGTATAGTATTTAGGTGTTGTTTCTTAGGTTCCCCTTTTAAGATTTTGCCACGTGGATTTTTTCTCATGAAATGGAAGTTATTTTTTAGTTAAGTAGTCACATGGCTGAATTTTAAAAGGAGAACCTAAGGAATAGCACCTAAGGCACTATACCTAAGTTTTGTCATATTATCTATATCTATATCTATACTGTTACTTAAGGGGCTTCCCATGTTTGGATTCCTCATTTTTTTGTTTAAAAATGCCCTTATAGCCTTATGTTTAAGTAGAGACAAAATTAAGGACAATCCGGTAAAAATGCAACTTTAACTACCGCTAAAACATTACCTAAAAAATATGACCACTTTCTTGTTAATTTTTAAATTTCTTTATTCACTTATAAATTAGATTTTCAAAATAAAATTTATACATAATATATACATATATATATATATATAAAAATAAAAAAATCTACAAAATAGGACCACTAACAAAAAAAAAAAAAAACCTCATTCCACGCGCATAGCGTGTGTGACGAAGCTAGTTATTATTTAAGGGGTTTCTCCTGTTTGGTTTCCTCATTTTTTAGTTCAAAAATGCCCCTATAGCCTTATGTTTAAGTAGAGACAAAATTAAAAGACAATTCGGTAAAAATGCAACTTTAACTCCCACTAAAACATTGCATAAAAAATAAGACCACTCTCCTATTAATTTTTAAATTTATTTATCCACTTATAAATTAGATTTTCAAAATAAAAATTATACATATATATAAAATAAAAAAATCTACAAAATAGGACCACTAACAAAAAAAAAAAAAAAAAAAAAGCCTCGTCGCTTGCACGAAATGCATGTGACGAAGCTAGTTGCTATTTAAGGGACTCTTTTTGTTTGGAATCCTCAATTTTGAATATATCTCATTCACGCTTGATATATTTTTTCTTAAAAACTAGCAAACACTAAACCAACAATTTACTCCATTTCAAATCCTATTTTTTTTTTTTTTTTTTAAATTCCTTCATGTTTAACCTTACTAACAATACCAACAATTTACTCCATTTCAAATCCTACTTTTTTTTTTTAAAATTCCTTCATGTTTAACCTTACTAACAATAGATAAATTCAAATTGAAAAATTGCAGTAAATTCAAATTGAAAAATTGCAGTAAATTCAAAATAAAAAAGTGCCTCATCGCACATGCGGAGCGTGTGTGATGAAGATAGTGGTTATTATTATTATTGATGATGCTAAAAATTGTCAGTAAGTCACACGGTTACGTGCCCTCGATAGGAACCTGCACAACACAAAAGGTGAAAACCTTAAGAAAAGTACTGGTGTGGTACCGGCCAAAAACCCTCCGACGGTTAAGTAAGAGAAATCTCTTGTTCTATAACTCTAGAGTGCTAGAGTTAGGGTAAATTATGCCTACCTTGGTTTGTGAGGGTTTTAGGGTTTTTATAGTAGTGTAGGGTTGAAATTTATGCCTTGGTTCAAAAGTCCTTTCCTTATAGGAGAGAACCTCTTTAATCCACATATCTTCCGGAATCCTTTCCTTACAGGAGTCTTCTTGCTTAGGAGAAAACATGGAGCACAAAATGTTTCCTTATACATGTATGCGTGGAGATCAATCAAGGTCACGTCAGACTCATCGGAGATTAATATATCCCCTTCAGCTTACTGTCTTCAACTTAACCCCTTCAGTTTATCCCTGTCAGCTTTTCATTTTGTCGTCCAAATTACAGCCGTCAGCTTCAGGGTAAAGCTGTAAACCTTACACTGCTGTCAACTGTCATGAATAGTACTGACGACCTTGTTATGTCCGTTGCCTTTTGTTTCATCGTGGGTTAATTACAAAATTATCCTTATCAATTATTATTATTGTTGTTGTTATTATTATTATTATTATTATTATTATTATTATTATTGTTGTTGTTATTATTATTATTATTTAGTTTTAATCCCATATATTAATTAAAATATTAAGAAAATTTTTGTGCATGCTGCCACTAAGTGCTTTGACTTTCACATTTATTGTATTTCTTTTTTGAGGAAATATTGTATTGTTTACTATTATCCAACATATGAATTTTATTTGTAGAAAAATTGTAAATAAATATATTTTTTAATCCCACTTTAACATGAATTTTATTTGTAGAAAAAATTATAAATAAAAATATTTTTTAATCCCACTTTAGCATGAATTTTCTATGTTATAGTAGAAAGATAAAAATTGCAAAAACTTGCAAGTAGATTTTAGTCTAAACGGAGTTTAACCCTCCAACATCCAACATATATGAGTGAAAGGAAGAGTGAAATTACTAGTGGATGGTGATTCCATATTTCCCATGATTATGTACATTAACAAAAATAGTATCCCCTTTGTGAACCAGAATGGTTGGCCCTGAGAAATTGTCATTTAGATAGTTTTTGTGCTGCATAGTCTTTTATAATTTTTCTCTTTCAACTTTCACATCCCAAATCCCAGGATGGGAAAAAAAAAAGTTTAGAAGATGTGCAAATATCAATGAATATCAATCATAAAACTCTATTTTGAACTTCTTAAATGTCACATAGGTTTTGATGTTTGAGCATGAAAATCTCATATGCGTTTGAAATGGAAAGCAAAAAAAAAAAAAAAAAAAAAATCAACCTATTTTTAAAGTTAATTGAATGAGTAGTGCTGCAGGTATTACAAATTTTACTAAATTGAGCTTATTAATTTATTTGTCACTAAATATAAAAAGACAATTTAATATTCATTTATAAACTCATTTTTTAATCAATTTTTCTAACTCAACTCATTAGAGAACAATGAGAGAAATGTGCCTTTACTTTATGATCTTCTTGAAGTGTTCATAGTCTAAGTAGCGTGCATAAGTGGATTTTCGTGGCAACACCATTTACACAACTAGCCGATGTTCCGTGAGTTGCGCGGGGAATTTTGATAAATTTTGTAAGAAATTATTTATGACTTATTGATTTCATGAATTCTATTATCGTTAGTTATAGTTAATCTATGAAATTTTCTAGTAAAGCTAAATTCAAACTAAATACATAGGGAAAAATTCCTCTAATTTATGCAACCAACAAATGTCTGTAGATCAAAATTCACATTGTCACTTACAAACCTAGTGGTTCTTATGTGTATTTCTTGTATGATTTATGCTTTATCAATTAGATATAAAAACTACTAGATTTCATGATACAACAACATAAACAATAATGTCATAGTGACGCAACAATATCACAATTTAACCTCCAAATTTTTATTGAACTAAAAGCAGCCAAAACACCAAAAATACTACAAATCCTTACCAAGTACATGCATCATATGGAAAACCAAAAATCTAAATTGACACATAATATGAAAAAAATAAACACATTATAATGCTACATTAGTAAAAACGTATATATACAATTTAAAAAAAAAATTTAAAAACATAATATTTTGGAAACTTACATACCTCTCATAAAGGGAACCAAAGATATTGTGAGAGAAATTATGGAAGTTTAATATTTAAGTTCAAAGTATATGAGGATTTATATTGGACAAATGTGGAGACAAATAATCATATTACCCAATTCATTGAATCTAACTCTTGCAATTCAACATTGAAGTTAGTCTTGTGAAAAAAATTGAAAAGTTTTCTTAATTTCTACATTTTCCATGACTTTTTAAATTCATCCATATCTATCCAAGTCACCACCGCACACCCTTGGTATGATAGTCACTCCACAAGTATAAATGCTTGTGGGATGTAAGGGGCAAAGGCTGGGGTTCAAGCCTCCAAGAGGAAGGTTCACACATATATACTCTTAGATTAAGCTAGAGTAGAATTTCTATCTTGTATAAAAAAAAGTTATAAATATATATAGTTTCTAAAAAAAAAAAAGTTATAAATGTATAACAATTCTTTGAATTTTATTAATACATTGAAATAAATGCATTTTTCATTACTTAATAGTTTGACATAAATGCTAAATTTAGATAAGGTGAAAGTCTAAATGAAAAGAATGTCATACAATGCATCACTTGACAGAACCTCATGCTTTTCCGATGGTCACTCCATAAGGATAAGTGCTTGTGGGGTGTGGAGGGTAAGAGCCAAGGTTTAGGTTTCCAGGAGAGAGCTTCACACACATTAGATTAGGCTAAAGTAGAATTTCTATTTTGTATCAAAAAAATGAAAAATAAAATCACTTTTAAATGCCAAAATACGCATAAGAAAAATGAGTGTATACATAGACTATAGTGTGCCTTGTCATCTTCCAATTTAAAATGTAGTTTATATGTGTAATAAACAGTAATGCAGCCCTAATTTTATTAGTTTATTTTCATAATTACCTTTTGGGATGTTGAGTTACACAATCGATTTCAGTCTATTTCTTATCACAGCTTTCACGTTACCTTAAAATAAGTATGACCAAAATGGGCAAATGCCCTTTTTGCGCAAAATATCTAGCCTTTTGCCCCCTTTCTCAAACTAATTAAGGAAATGTCCCTCTTTTATAACTCGATAATATCAAGGTCGAGTTTTGTGAAGAACTCGATCCTTGTATAATCGAGTTTAGTAGATATTTTTGCCATGCTAGCCAGCCAGCTTGGTATTTTGTTTTGTTTAATCCCTAAATAACTCGATTATCTTAAAATCGAGTTATATAACCGATTATGTAGATATCGAGTTACACTCATGTTATAGCTGTTTCAGACTGTCTTGGTGCTTGGCGTAACCTTTTTTTTTTTTTTTTAATATAACTCAATTACTGTAATGTCGAGTTATAAAGGCAACTCGCACTTCGTAAAATTGAGTTACTTACTTCATCAATACACGGGTCAGCTTCTCATGCAGCATTACATTAGATTCTCCTCATCAATACCAATCTCCACATTTTCAGATCAGCTTCTCCTTATTTTCTGAATTTTCTCCAAGAAGTTTGTGTTATCTCTCTATCATCTCAAGTGAGAAACTCATTCTCTTCTTTGAAATACATAGAGAATTTTATTGTGTAGATAAAAAGTAGTTGTAGATATTACAAAAGTTTATCAACCATAATGTATGCTTTTGTTAGAGAAGAATCTTCATTTGATAGGTTGTATTACTTGTGCTTTGGTTTTTTCTTGAATGAGTGTTATGTGAGTACATTAGGGTTATATTAGTTGTTTGGTGCTACAAGAAATGTACAATAATCTAATTCGGGTGATGAGTGTTATATGTGTACATTGGGTTATATTGAGTCTTTGGTGGTGTAAATTTTATTGACAAAAATGAAAACCTTTAGACTTGCAAAAGTTGAATGTACATAATTATCATTAGTCAGACATTAACAACAACATTTTGTATTGCACACAACGTGTAGACATTAACAACAACGTCTAATGTTTATGGTCAAATGTGAGTGTTAGTATTTCATTTTTAACATGTAATAGTACACAAATTTGTGAATGACTTTGTCGTGTACCATCTTATGCAGCATTACATTATTCACCAACAGTTGATGCACGCTGTTAACTTGATCATTTGATGTTATTGTATTCAACATCAATGTCTAGTTCGGGCAACCCTTTCATCTATAGGCCTTGCATGTGTTCACTACTATGGGTCGTTGCTGGGTATTGGAAGATTATGTCAGCTATCCAATCGATCTAAATCTGCGAAATAGTGCAATGGTTCACAATACCACGAGACAAGAGTGGACTTAGTTACTCCGTGAACAGGAAATGTTTTATGATGAGTTGGTTGGTTATAAGTTGCCAGTGGCTCGGCAACTCGCATCATAGATGCCAAGAGACACAATTGACGAACTTCGTAAAGCATCGAACTGCACAAGAGAAGAAAATAATCGAATGAAGATTTGTCTTAATCAATATTGGACCCAAGTTGAGCTTCGAGAATCAGTGGAGTGTCAGTTGTATGAGCACGCATAATACATGCAATCATTTTTTGCTGATCCCACTTATCAGTCAAATGTGGAGATGTCAGATGAAGAGTAATCGTGTCGTGGTGTAATTGGACTTTGTTCGAGAACTATTTTCCTTAACTATGTTTTAGATGTATGTGTGTCACTGTTGTTGCATTTGTACTATGTAAACCTTATTATTGATTGTGAGGATTATGCACGTTATTCGTAATCTTGATTATTCCCACTTAACGCATTAAAGTTAAATATTCCCACATATGATGTTTTTCAATATGCACCTACAACATAACATAGAAAACTTAAATATTCTTACACGATGCCACCAATATGCATACATTGCATATCGAATAGTAACGCTACTAACATTATTAACTTAACCTATAGACATAATATACACACCATATAGGCATTCATTCTGATAGGTAGTCCTTGTAGTTGAGGACATTGTTACGTTCTGTCGAGGTGAGTTGCCCATTGGTTGTGGCGGCCAGCTCTTCTGCAAGTTGTAGCATGTGATACTTGCACCTACGAAGTATCATAAGATTGTTCTTGTATTTTATTTTAGCCACGACATGCTCATATTGGTGCATGTTTCATCATGGTAGTGTGAGCAAGATACGGTCGACAAGAGGCGCTCCGAGTCGCACGAGATCATTGTTCAGAGCGTTGGACTCGTTCATGTGAAACTCCCATTCCCACCGTAGTCTGGCATAGTATTCCCTCTCATTAAAATCTCTCTCCCTCCTATAGTTATCTGGAAAATGAGGTAGCATTCAATTGTGCGTTGACATTCGAAAATGTGACTTCAGATCAGTATGTGTAGATGTTTTGCAAGGGTAGATGTAAATGGGACTTTATATAAGAGTTTTGCAAGGGCAAATATTCACGTAGATGTGATTATGTGTAAGGGTAAGTATTCATGTGAATAAAGGTGATATGACTCGACAGTGTATTCTTCAGTGGCGAGCTGTTGAACAGCACATGCAGAACTACAAACATGACTTGGTTGAACAGTGGCGTCTGTTGGTGCATATGGTTCGCAGAGGTAGCTGTTTGATATGGCTACAGCTTGTGCTATAGCAGTAGGTTGGTGATGTGTACTACAAAAGAGGTTGCGTATTTATTCATTTGAAAACTATTCAGCATTTTTGTGCTTCATCTGACATGACTTGATAAGACAGTTCTAAGCTGTGTTAAATGTATTATAAACTTTTCAGGGATGCTCTGCATCCTTGAAAATGGTGTATTGCAAAAGGATGCATATATGTGTATTGACGTGCGTGTAGGTGATATGACTGGATAGGGTTCAATAGTGTAAAACTGTTGAGCAGCATATGCAGCACTACGAACATTAGTGTAGTAATGGTGGACAACTCACCCCCAAAATTGATGCATAAACTTTTCAAGGATGCTCTGCCTCCTAGAAAACGGTGCATTGCAAAAGGTTGCACATTTGTGTATTCACGTGAGTGTGGATAGGTACTTGTGGTCAGGGTTCAACAGTGCTGAGTTGTTGAGCAGCATATGTAGAACTACGAACATTAGTGTAGCAATGGGTGAAAGCTCACCCCTAAAATTTTGCTTAAACTTTTGAGGGTTCCTCTACATCCTTGAAAACAGTATATTGCAAAAGGTTGCTTATCTGTGTATTTACGTGAGCGTAGATGATATGATTGGACAAGGTTCAACAGTGCCGAGTTGTTGAGCAGCATATGCACACCTGCGAACATGACTTGGCTGAACAGTGCTGAGTTGTGTTAGCCTTCTCCAACCTTACTTGCCAAATGCTACTATTTCGAGCAGTGAGTGTAGCAACACTGGAGAGTTTATCCCCATATTCCTTTACAAACTTTTCAGGAAGTCTTTGCAGGTACAAAATTTAGTTACATTTTCTCAACAATCTTGTTAAATTACATGAAGAAAACTATGCTTCCAAGGTTTACATCAATGGCTTCCGATCATCACAATTGCAACATTAGGGAGCTTTGAAGCAATGCTATAGCAAGCCAATAACTTGAATGACACATTTTAGAGGCTGATCAGGCTTTTAGGCTTTTACTCTATTTCTAAATAAACCAAATGCCGTTGTGATAGTGTGTTATGTGAGCCATATGGATTTTCAGTGAATGAGTGGTTCGTCTGGTTTGGATGAGTTTGTATGTAATGTACCTATAAAAAGTAGTACACTACCAGAACTAAGATACACGAATATGGGTATATGATATAGCGACTCAAACAACTCATATAAATGAATTATTCATATTATTGAATCATATGTGTGTTTGGCCTGTGTGGTTTGGATGAGTTTGTATATATTGAATCTATTAAATTTTCCTACAAGTACTGTGCAATAAATCTAATTTGGGTGATGAGTGTTATGTGTGTAACATTTCAAATTATACATAGAATATTGGAAACATAAACATATCTAACTGGAGGCATTTCACTTCCTAAGGTTTTTCCTAGATTACAAAGCAAAGGACATTGTCCAACCAAAGCACAAGAATCATATGTAGCAACAAAGAACAACAGAGAAAAAATAAGAAACTAATTTTATATAAACTTAGCCAAAACTAATGAACAGTTAATCTTTAGAGTTGCAAAAGTTGAATGTACATAATCATCATTTGTCAGACATTAACAACAACATTCTATATTGCACAGAATGTGTAGACATTAACAACAACATCTAATATTTGTAGCTAAATTTTTTTGGAAATCATCATTCTTGAATCTGAGAAGTCTGAAATATCTCTTTCATCATTTAACGCAGTAATTTCATTAATAGACTTGATGGCTGGCTCTTGTGCCTTCCCCTTTAGATACTTCCTAGCTTTTTGGATTGCGTGAAAACGATCTAGTCACCTTTGCATTTGATTGTTTTCTTGTTCAAGACAAGCAAGTATGTTGGCAGGTTCATCTCTAGGTAACTTGGTTAAGAGTGCTTTAGAAACTCGTAACCCGTGCCATCAACAATACACCTCTAACTCACACTTCTTCTCGTATATGGTTGACCAAGGTGGTTTTGCTACAGTGAACTCTATTGTGGTGGTATCTGTACTTAGTTTTGTAGGTTTGCCGACCATGATGTGCCCGACGCTGTCAAGACTCTCGTACGTGCATATTGGCATATTAACGAAATCTCTCTTCTTTCCAACCGATTTCCTTCTATAGTGGTCTGTGTATGTTTGTAGTTGTTGATCTGTTGGAACTTGTGACGATCCATTTGTTGAAGTAGATCCAAACTTGTTTCGCATTGTACGATTTGATGTTGAGGCATTGCGACTCATAGCTTAGTCAATCTACGAAGTTAGTGAGGTAGAAAGAAGATCATTATTGTGGTGCATTTATAACCTCATTTCATGGTCCAAGCATTACAATTTCAGTTATTAGGGCTTGTCATGTCAATACTAGTTGGAAAAACACTATATGAACAAGATTTTAATTGTTCCCAATGTCACATCAAAGGTGGGCAGTAGTTGCAACATTAGATGTAAATGGGACATCTGTGCATCCAATTGCACAACTGTGTATTCACGTGAGTGTGGGTGTGAAACAGTGCTGAGCTGTTGAGCAGCACCAGCAGAATTGTGAACATGACTTGGTTGAACAGCTGCATCTGTTGGCACATGTGGTTCGTTGAAGGAGTTTGATATGACTATAGTTGGTGCTACAGCAATGGGTTGGTGATGTGCCTTCAAAGTTCGAACTTGGTCATCTTGAAATTTTGCTATATTAATTGCGTTTGGTCTTTCACGCTAAAATTTCTCTCTATTAATTTATTAATTGTGTTTGGTCTTTCATAAAACATTAAACATCACGGTGTTTATTATCTTTCGTCATTTTCAAGGTGTTTAAATATCACAGTGTTTATTATCTTTGGTTATTAAACATTAAAACATCACTTTGCTCTTAGAACCATCACTCTTATAAATTATGCAGCCCTATAGCCTGAAACACTGAAATATCTATTGTAATCGTAGCCAATTAATGTGACACTGTAGATTTGGAATACATATTTACTCGACTGTTCGATCAAACATCATGGTCATATACATTCGATTATGACAGCTAAATCAAAGACTCACTAGTTTGAAGTGAAGCCCAACTGGAATTGACTTTGAAATCTGGTATACCTTTGATGTTGGTGGCTTAAGCTCACTGCTATATTTGTTTAATTATGCTTGGTCCTTCACCACAAAACATTAAACATTAAGGTGTTTATTATTGTTGGTCATTTAAGGATGCTAGTCAAAACGCTCTTCCCATAATCCATGACTGCTGGTTAGAAGAGATTGCACATGGTAAAGCCATCTCGAACCCTGAAATTTCTCTCTATTAATTTATTAATTGTATTTGGTCTTTTATAAAACATTAAACATCACGGTGTTTATTATCTTTCGTCATTTTCAAGGTGTTTAAATATCACGGTGTTTATTATCTTTGGTTATTAAACATTAAAAACATCACTTTGCTCTTAGAACCATCACTCTTATAAATTATGTAGCCCTATAGCCTGATACACTGAAATATCTATTGTAATCGTAGCCAATTAATGTGATACTGTAGATTTGGAATACATATTTACTCGACTGTTCTATCAAACATCATGGTCATATACGTTCGATTATGACAGCTAAATCAAAGACTTGCTAATTTGAAGTGAAGCCCAACTGGAATTGACTTTGAAATCTAGTATACCTTTGATGTTGGTGGCTTAAGCTCACTGCTATATTTGTTTAATTATGCTTGGTCCTTCACCACAAAACATTAAACATCAGGGTGTTTATTATCGTTGGTCATTTAAGGATGCTAATCAAAACGCTCTTCCCATAATCTGTGACTGCTGGTTAGAAGAGATTGCACATGGTAAAGCCATCTCGAACCCTAAAATTGAGCTGTCAAACAATCGCGTTCCATAAACATTTAAAGGTTTAAAACATCACTTTGCTCTTAGAACAATCACTCTTACAAATTACGCAGTCCCATAGCTTGAAACACTGAAACACTGGAATACATATTTACTAGACTGTTCAACCAAACATTGTGGTCATATATGTTTGATTATGACAACTAAATCAAAGACTCGCCAGTTTGAAGTGAAGCCCAACTGGAATTGACTTTGAAATCTATTATACCTTTGATATTGGTGGCTCGAGCTCACTGTTATATCAGTTTAATTGTGCTTGGTCCTTCACCCCAAAACATTAAACATCAGTGTGTTTATTATCGTTGGTCATTTTCAAGGATGCCAGTCAAAATGCTATTCCCATAATCCGTGACTGCTAGTTAGAAGAGATTGCACATGGTAAAGCCATCTTGAACCCTGAAACTGAGCTGTCAAACAATGGCATCCCATAAACATTTAGAGGTTAAAAGCATCACTTTGAAGAAATCATGTTGCATTGCAAATTGTCATCTATGAGACAGAAGTTTCGTGCCCTAGTTCATCTTTGATGATTTGAAGAACTTTGCAGCCAACATTCTTCTTCCTCAAGTTTGGTGGTTAGTCACGTACTGGGATTCGTGCAAAGCGAGTAAGACGCGTACTGGGATCCGCGCATCAAATTGGTTAGTCATTTGGGAGCTGTGCAAAAAAGGAGAAATTAACAGAGCAAGTCCAATTGGGTATTGGGGTAAGGGTTCTCTCAGAACTTTGATGTTGGTGGCTTGAGCTCACTGTTATATTTGTTTTGGTCCTTCATAAAACATTAAACTTCATGGTGTTTATTATCACGGTGTTTGTTATCTTGAGCTCACTGTTATCTATACTATTATTTAAGGGGCTTCCCCTGTTTGGATTCCTCATATTTTAGTTCAAAAATACCCTTACACCTCTATGTTTAAGTAGAGACAAAGCTAAAGGACAATCCGGTAAAAATGCAACTCTAACTCTCACTAATACATTGCCCAAAATAACCTCATCATACCCACCTACAAGTTTTCAACTAATGTGGATAAATATGTAAATTAAAATCCTACACTTTAAGACCCACAAATTTCGAGCTGATGCAATGAAGTGCATCAGGTAATAGGAGTATACACGTGAGAAGAATAATAGGGCTTGTGTTTGATCTAACTGGATAGGGCGGAACAGTGATGGGATGTCAGGATGTGCACACATAATTGAGAAAATGACTCGACTCAACCGTAACGTTTGTTGGCGTGTGTGGTGTGTTTGATGTGGTTGACATGACTGGTCTTGGTGCAACAGCTATAGGTTCATGCACTGTAGTGCAGAAGCGTGCATAATGAGTCACGTGAATGTGTTTCTATCTCAGTGAGCATGGTGAAACTGTTAGAAGCTGTCCTGTAGCAGTGGAAAATTTGGCCACATTAGTCATTTGAACTATATTCATGTGATTCAGTTTGATATGACTGGAATTGGGGCAATAGTAATGGGTTGATAAGGGTATTGTGAAAAAGTTTGCGTACATATTCACGTGAAGCAGTTTGATAGGACTAGACTTGGTGCAAAAGTAGTTGGCATATCTAGTTACTCTATTTTTTTTTTTTTTGGGAATGACTTTGTGCCCATTGTAGTTATTATTGCGATTGTAGTTATTATAACTATTACTGGTCGCTAACCTGTGCGATGCATAGACCAATTGAACAACATGATGAAGAAATGATAGTGAATGACATTATAAAACATCTATAAGATTAACATTCGTATACTTCATTCCAGTAGCGCGAAATCAAAACAATCGATATTTGATAATAAAAAGAACGTTAGACCTAATGAGGGAGTGCGTGAGGTCGTGCCAAGTGTCGCTTAATTTTTTTGTTTTTTGTTTTTCTCTGCACTGCAAGGTTTCATCAATAAATTTCGTAATGAAAATATGATTCATGAGGTACAATCCACACTATCGACTGAATTCAGAATAATATAAATGTTGATTTAAGAGAGTGACAACAATATCCAACTAGTGGAAAATACATGACTGAAAAGCAGAACCTGCAATAAAAACAGTTGCCTAAAGTTAAGATATAGCTTGATCTATTGCTCCAAGGAAAATCTCCTAGGTGGTTCATCGGCAATATCAAACCCTGCAAACCAATTGTGCTTTCACAAACCTTCAATTTGTATTAATAATTACTATAATCTAATAACACGTGAATGCTGTACATAATTATGAAATAAATCTTACTTACATGTTTGGATCTACTTGATATTATATAGAATCACATAATAACATAAAAAATTCTTACAGTTAGAATCATTTCAATAATACTAATAATAATAACGATGGGCATGGAACTAACCATCATATTAATATATCAAACTGCTTTGCAAAGATACCATGTTCCTCAACTGGGTCTCTTTCTCAAGGTTAATTAATTTTTTCTTGAATTTAAATGTGCATTATTATAATTTATTGCTTTGTATTTAAAAATAGACATGAAACTGTGGCTCAATGTGTTTTCTATTAGATATGCACGTGGTAATCCAGTACAAGTAATCAATTTTTGCACTTTCTTTTTCTTTAATTTAATGCTAAGAAATCCCATAACTTCATTGAATCCAACTGGAATTGTTAATGCTCGAGTTGTTTGAAACTTCTCTATCTTAAATTTAATTTAATTTAAAGTGTCTTGGCTTTTACCTCGTACCTAGGCCAACAGGTCAATTATTTATACAATTGGCTTATAGGTTATTGTTATGTCTCTAGCCTAGATGGCCTTTGGCACATGAATGTAATTGGTTGTCATGATTCTAGTTTATTCTTTTGAGTATATATGTATTTGTTATGTATGAGTGAGTGTATACAAAGGACATACACAAACATTATACTTTGTTTAATAGTATAGTTTTTCAATGAACAACTGTACTTTTGAATAATAATCAAAATAAGCTGATGAAAATGAGTTCGTTCAAACATACAACATTGACTACATATCCTTTTAATTTGCATTTTAAATTTTGGCAGATAGACCCGGGAGACGCCAAGTGCTAGCTATTGGGGCAGTTGCCCCTGGGATTTTTCTAGTCAATCAAAATTCCAAATCCTGTAAGAATTATTAATCTCAATATGCCGTGGATTTTACCTTCTTTTAAGCCTCCCTTTTAAAGTTTTCCTTTCAAGAAGTTTGGGTTTTCCACATCTTTGTACTAATGTAGTGCATTGGTTTCCTTAAATAGCAATGCTTGCTATTTGTTCTGTGCATTGGTTTCCTTAAATAATGATGGCTGATATCCTAAGAGTACACCCTTGATATGGCTCAGTTGCTGCAGAAACTAAGAAGGGATATTTGTCAGTCATGGACAAGAAAAATGGATACTCTTTTGTTTATCCATTTGGGTGTGCTTTGCCACATTTTATGTGCTTTCTTTTTGTTTAAAATGTATGTATCTCATGCCAGCCTTTTTTGGTTGGTCTATCAGTAAACTACTAAATACCATAAGTTAAGAGCAGCTCCTCTATGTTCTGTTGTATTGGGAGTTGGTAGGAAGTAGTGATTGAAGGTCCAGACAAGGTTTTTAAAGATGTCATTGAACCATTAGAAATTGTTAGTGTGAATGTGATCCCAACAAGCAAACAGGACATTCGAGAACTTGGGTCAGCACAAGAGGTTAGCCTTATAATCTGTAGAATTAACATCTTTAACCGTTCTTACTTTGTCCATTCCTTAATTTGCTGTGTATATTGGTGTATAATAAGGTTTCGAATACTATTATACTAATTATCACAGATTGCCGAAACATTGATAAAAAAGGTCTTGGCCCCTCCTTCCCAAAAAACAAAGCTAATTGAGGCAGCAGAGGTTTGACTCCCTTAATAAGCTTTGTTAATCAAAGCTTATTAAGGGGAATGACAAAACAAAGTTGCAGGCAAAGTAGGGAATGATTTGTTATTGTTTTTTATATATTGCAGGAGCATGAGCTTGTCCATGACAAGGTAGCACTAGGACAAAGTTGGGAAGTGAACCAATTGTTAGAGTCTAATGTATTCTTGTAAGATTTGGAAATCCATAGCATATTGATTGATTGTGATCCCTTTCAACTAATAGAACCATAGTAATGTTTATGTTCCATCTTTAATTATTGAATTGCCTGCAAAAATTCCCTCAATTAATGGCCTTTCCTTTTCTTTCTTTCTTTTTTTTTTTTTTTTTAAATTTTATTTGGCTTCCAATTCCCTCAGTTAAGATTTTCATGCTTTAACTATTACATTGAGGTGTTGATTGGAGGTCTCCAGATACTTTATTATATATTACAGTTTATTAACCCCCAGTCCATAAAAGGAAAAAAGGAAATAAAGTTTGTCTACCCACTTTATTCCATCCCCTAATCATGATTATTCAAATTATGCCTACAATCAGATAAGACACATTTTACACAAACTCAAAGACATCACCACAACACCACCAATAGATTTGCCAAAACCCCCCATCAAAACCCCAAGCACATTTAAACTCATTAATAAGAAAGTAATCATTGCAGCACGTAAAAGACAACAAAATTCTCATTAATGAGAAAATAACACAAACATAACTATATAGCAAGAAATACTTTAGATCATCATCATTGCAGCATATAAAAGACAACAAAATTCTCATATTGATTAGTAAATTTACTACTTTTAAGTAAGTTTCAACAAAATAATCAAAATCCCACATAAAACAGAACCTAATATTAACCAAAATCATAAAAGAAATCAGAGGAGAGCAACGTCTGTACCTGTAATCAACGACGACAGGAAGCAACGACGACTCGTGGAGAGTGAGATTGATGGAGACTGGATAGGGAGAGTAAGGCTGATGGAGAGTGGATAGGGACAGTGGGGAAGCTTGATCGCAGAGTAGAGCGAGGGAGAGTGATGGCAGCGAGCGAGGGAGAGTGTATAGGGAGAGAGTGAGTGAATAGGCATTGTGAGATGTTAGGGATTCAAATGGTTGAGCAAAACTCGATTTTCTACTTATCGAGTTATGAATGTCGTACACCAGCATTTTTTAATTGGGAAAAAGCCACGTCTGCTTCGCTAGCGTGGCATAATGGTCTAAATAACTCGATCATAGGAATATCGAGTTATTTAGTAAAACTCGACCCTCATATTATTGAGGTACGAAAGAAGAGCATTTCCCTAATTAGTTTGAGAAAGAGGGCAAAAGGCTAGATATTTTGCGTGAGAAGGGCATTTGCCTATTTTGGCCAATAAGCAATCCCATCTGTTTTTTAGTCAATATGGCTTAGAAAAATAAAGGTTTGTTAGATCCCACCAATAGCAGCTCGAGATAAATGGAGAAAGGATTTTTTTTTGGAAGCTATCTTTGCAAATCTAGTAGAGTTTTTGACTATGTAATCAACAAGTAATGTTAGAATATTGATTAAACTTACTATTTAAGTTTAGCTTAAGTTTTTCGTATTCAGTTAGAAAGATTCTCAACTTTACAAGTGATGTATAACAAACCACCATATGACATTTCTGGACTCTTAAGCGCGCCTGAAATCATGCATAGCAAATGGTCTTCTCAGCGACGGAGTCAGAATCGCATGAAATTTGACAAGTTGAAGGGAAACGGTTTTCTGAGCAATAGTAGTTGTCTCGCCATGAGGTACCCCTAACTTTGGCGACTTCTTCCGTTTAGTCTCAAAAATAGTGATTTTGCCGTTTATAGTAATTTTTGTTCTCTTAATAACTTTTTCTTCAAAAGTCAGAATAATGTTCTGCTTATTTTGGAACAACTCTTAAGGTCACCAGTCTAAGATTTTGTATTTAACTCAATTTTACCATTTTTGGTAAAATTTGGTATTTTGCCACCTAATCTCGTAATAAGTGCAAGTTAGGGTTTCAAACGTTTCCTAATCATCCTAAGATTTTACTTTTTCAGTATTTATATGTTTTGCAACCTCCAAAGGCAAATTAGATTATTATCAATATTATATAGACATTTTGTGAATTTCTTTCTCTGGTGGATTCCAATTTATCACCTTGTGGATTCAAGGAATCCCTAGTAGATTTAAAATTTACTATCGGAAACTAATAATTTAGTTTCTGTTCATCAAAGAGAGCATCATGCGTGCTTTCTTCAGGCTTCTATGACATCAACCAGTCTACATCTTTTAAAAAAAAAAAATTCACGTACTGAACCTATTTATTAAGGGAGTGTCTAGACCTACACATAATAGGAGTGTTCAAATACGTTATATGATTAAATTTATGATTTCCTAATCATTTAAGATTTTGAAATTTCCAAACATGACGCATTTTAAAAAAACGGGCCAATTAACTCCATATTCATACATGTTATGTGAACATCAAAATATCAAATGGGTAGAGCAATGAAAACATGACAATTTAAAGAATAGGCAAAACTTGTACCATATTTGCCTGTTTAATTTAACTATTAGATAGCAACAGTTGATACGATATGTTAACTTTAATTTGGCTAAACATTGGTGTTTCGTTAAGCTATTACTGTATAGACAAGGATCTTTTATATATATTTTTTATATATATAGATACATAGGCATTCAACATTATATTTGGTTCCTCTGGGTATGGATCTTGTTATCTTTTATATGTATAGATAGACATATAGGCTGGAGTAGAACTTTATGCGTTGACGGTAAGTTAAGTAGCCTCTGAGAAATCAAGACAATGCTCCTAGGCACGAGCATAAACTGTTTAGCCCGTCATGGGTGAATGCTCATGGATTACCCGACCAATGATTATAGCAGGTGGGGTCAGTTGCCACTGGCTAAAGACAAGTCCAAAAGGATTTTCTTTAAAAATGATTGCTACATTATAAAAAAAGATAAGGGAAAAAAAAATTCAATACAACATCAGATGAAAGGAAATCCAAATGGAATATTTGTGTAGGAACACAGCTCCTCAGTCTATGAAATATAAGATTGGTAATAAGCCATGTATTCTTCCCGGTTTGTTAAATCAACGACTTATACTTTTAATCCATCAACCTGATGGCTTTGTTGCCAAACTAATATGCATTTTTATTTTTATAAAATATACAAAAAGCCAAAGGTACATAAAATATAAATTAACATTACAACCGGTTAATATTTAAGTCACCTGTTCAACCTTGATAAAATATTCTTCCCAATGGTTGTTGTGAATAAGAAATTTCAAACATAACGTTTATGAATGAAGAGGATAAAATTATGGTCGACAGTCAGATTTTACAGAACCTACAAACAAGCGACTACACTAGGCTGGCGGACAAAGAAGTGAAACAACACGACGACACATATTGTAGGTGGACGGATCACCTACGGTGGACGGACAATGAAGTGGACAGGTACCAAGTGGATGGTGGCAAAGCCACGTGGCGCCCACATGGTTTAATTGGTCCTCAAGGAACTTCAAATGGAAATTACTTGTGCTCCACGATTAACCCTAGTCAACAAAATCCCTATATGGAAAGGATCCCGTAAAATACGTGCATTTATGAGGATTTTCTCTAGAAGGAAATATTCCTCTTTGCCAAGAAACCAAGGTCGATCCTACACTACTATAAAAACCCAAAACCTAAAACCCTCAAAGACCAAGGTACGCACAATTCACCCCAGCTCTAGTAGTTTAGAGTTGTGAAAATTTTCTAACTTGACCTTTTGAGGGTATTTGGCCAGTGTCACACTGGTACTCTTTGTAGGGTTTTCATCTTCTCATTGTGTTGTGCAGGTTTTATCTAGGGCATGTGAGGGCTGTGTGATTTACTGAAGATTTTTGGCACCATCAGTTGGCACCGTCTATGGGGAACTAGGTAAGCCATATTACTGATTGCCGGATAAAAAATTGCATGGTGCTTACTCGCTCGATAGTAACCACCAACAACAACCAAGGATGCGAGCCACGTACCGTGGTCCTTGAGAGACAGGTTTAGACTCTCGCCGCAGTTGTTGAACGCCTCACCAAGCAAAACCATGACTTAGAAGAGTAGCTGC
This sequence comes from Castanopsis chinensis, assembly GCA_032878915.1. Lineage (NCBI taxonomy): Eukaryota > Viridiplantae > Streptophyta > Magnoliopsida > Fagales > Fagaceae > Castanopsis > Castanopsis chinensis. The sequence goes on along the minus strand of JAVQMG010000098.1, from coordinate 654,287 downwards.
ACCAAAGGGACACTGAGCCTCGAAATCAAGAGGAGGAGCAAGAGGGTGACAACCACTGATTTAGCCCCACCGAACTTGGTCACATATGCAGATGATGAGGGAACAAATGGACTTGATGATGAACGCCCTTAGAGGACGGGTATCAAGTGATCTCGATGAATTGGTGCACCAGATAGATTCACCCTTCACTATACCCGTCACTTCGTTCCCTCTCCCGTCGAAGTTCTGTATGCTGCAAGTTGAAGCCTAAGATGGGTCAAGAGATCCTTTGGACCACTTGGAGATGTTCAGGACCCTTATGCACCCGCAAGGCGTACCGGACGAGATCATGTGCTGGGCTTTTCCCACCACATTGAGAGGTCCTGCAAGAGTGTGGTTTAGCAGGTTGACACCAAACTCCATTAGTACCTTCAAGGAGTTGAGCACCCAGTTAGCCTCACCCTTTATCGGGGGACACAGGTACAAGAAGCCAACGATATGCATAATGAATATCAAGCAACGAAAGGATGAGACACTAAGATCTTACATCACCAGCTTCTACAAGGAGGCCTTCTCGATTGATAAAGCTGACGACAAGATACTCATAGCTGTATTCACCAATGGACTACAAAAGGTGAAGTTTTTGTTTTCCTTATACAAGAACGACCTAAAAACCATGTCAGATGTACTTTACAGGGCTACCAAATACATGAACACAGAAGACGCATTGCTTGCCCGAGAGGAAAAGTCCAAGAAGAGAGAAAGGCAAGAAGAAACATGACAAGATAGAGGATGGAAGGCCACAAGGACAAAAGACGGGGGAGAGGATAGACGCTCCAAACCTCCCACTGGAAGATTCGTGAATTTCACCCCACTGAATGTCCTAATCGATCAGGCACTTATGCAGATCAAGGACGAAGGATACCTGACGTTTCCTGCCAAGCTGAAAGGTGACCCCAACAAGAGGTCCAGAGACAAGTATTGCCACTTCCATCCAGGCCATGACCACAATACGTCTGACTGCTATGATTTGAAGCAGCAAATAGAAGCCCTGATCAGACAAGAAAAATTGCGGAAGTTTGTCAACAAAGATAGGATGAACCAACCGCAAGAGTAAGTCCTTCAGAGGAAAAACGAGCATCCCAAGTCACCTATAGGAGACATAAGGATGATCGTAGAGGGCACCACAACTTCCTGTTCGACCAGGAAGGCACGCAAGACCTATCTTCGGATATTTTAGAACGTCCAACTGACGAGTTTGATCTTGAAGATGGCACGCATCGATAACCTAGTAATTGGGTTCATAGAGGAGGATCCTCGACGTTTCCATCATCTGCACGATGACGTGCTTGTGGTAAGCATATGGATTGGTGACTACAATACCCACAGGGTCCTAGTGGACAACGGCAGCTTTGCCGATATACTTTACTACCCAGCCTTACAGTAGATGATAATTAGGAGAGAAAGGTTGATTCCAAATGATGCACCACTTGTTGGATTCAGAGGAACAAGAGTGTACCCACTCAGTGTGGTCACCTTGCCCGTCACCGTCAGAGATTTCCTCAGCAGATCACCAAGGATCTCACATTCCTGGTAGTAGACTTTTCATCTGCTTACAACGCCATCCTGGGCCGCCCAACCATCAATTCGTGGAGGACTGTAAGCTCCACTTACCATCTGATGATCAAGTTCTCCATCACGTATAGAGTAGGAGAGGTACGATAGCCTAAGTAGCGAGATGCGAGTGCTACATCGCCATGCTAGAGATGGACGACCATTTACCGACGATGTGCATAGTAGAAGAGCGAACGGGGGTAGAACTGGTGGAAAAGTTGGAAGAGGTACTCCTTGATGATTTTAAGCCTGAGCAAACGACAAGGATAGGTACTCTTGCTAGCCCACCAGTCCGTCAGACCATAATATCATTTTTGAGAAAGAAATAGGACGTTTTCGCTCGGAGTCACGAGGACATGCCCGAAATCAGTCCTTCGTCATGGTCCACAAACTGGACGTATCACCCACTTTTTCTCCCATCCGTCAGAAGAAACAAGTATTCTTTCCAGGACGAGACAAGGCCACAGCAAAAGAGGTTTGCAAGTTGCAGGAAGTAAGGTTTATAGGAGAAGTATACTACCCCAACTGGCTGGCGAATGTGGTGACGGTAAAAAAGGCCAACAGGAAGTGGAGGATGTGTGAAGATTTCACGGATCTGAACAGGGCATGCCCCAAAGACAGCTATCCCCTTCCTCGGATTGATATCCTTGTGGATTCAACAGCAAGACATCAGCTGCTAAGTTTCATGGACACATTTTCTAGTTACAACCAAATCAAGTTGGACGAAGCTGACTAGGACAAGACTTCTTTCATGACCAGCCAGGGTCTCTTTTGTTGTAGAGTAATGCCATTCAGACTTAAGAACGCAGATGCCACATACCAGAGATTGAAGAATAAGATGTTTGAGCATTAGATTAGAAGGAACGTCCATGTATACGTGGATGACATGCTGATAAAAAGAGTGCGAGAAGACAACCTTAAGGAGACTTCAAATAAGGATAGGACGCCTTCACCTGACGGAAACAGTCGTCAAAACCGTTGGTAAACGAGCTGCCGGGCTTCGCTAAGAGGTCGTCGAAGTCATGATACTCTTGTATTGCATCCTTCTTAGCCTGACGGAGCTGGTCTTTGGTGTCTTTAATTTCCTTCTCCTTATCCTCGAGGACCTTCCTCAGCACCTCCGTCTGTTGCTCCAGTTCACCCCTTAATTGTTCTAACATAGCAAGCTTCTTCTCCTGGACTACCTTCCAGGCCTACAACTCCACTAGCTCTGTTGCTGTCACCTTTGCCCTTACCCTGACCCTGTCCAAAGCCGTCTCATAGGAAAGGCAACAGTCCATTAAACCCTTCATCATTACCACCCCATGCAGAACAAAAAGGGTTAAAAAGAGGACGGAGACAATTTGACACAAAAAAGGGGCAACGGATGGGAAAATTTACTAGTGCGATGTTGAAGAGTCCTGTCTCCCCCTTCACCTCGGTTGCATGATCGCTCAGGTCCTCATAGTCATCAGCTTTGATGATGGACAAAGCTGCTCGTATTTAGGGTCCTCGTGGGGGATGTCGAGTGGCTTTTGGGCGATGGGGACATTACCTATCATCAAACCCTTGCCCTTTCCTGGATCGGGCAGAGTAGTCGTCTTTTTTGTTTTAGCTCTCACCTCGACGGCGGACTCTACCACTTTGGGCCCGACGGTCTTTTCTTTAACGGAGGAACTTGGGAGGCAGCCTTAGGAGGCAAGGTGCCCTCTTGTTTCTTCTTTGTAGCAGCCTGCGGCTTTATGTATGCCCTCTTCCTGCCTTCCTCCAATTCTATATCAATGTGGATGGAAAGAAAGAGTTAGGCAAATTACAAATAGAAAGGAAACACTATAAAGAGAGATGGACTTACGTCTGCGGGCCTAGTTGTTGTAGCTATGGGTAGCTTCGCTAGGTTTGGGACTGTCGCAATACCAATGGATTGTCTCTAAGGCGACGAGCTTAGCCCACGTCCTTTTCTTCAACTTAATTACAAAAATTTTCTCTAAGAAGCTCCATTGCTCCAAGGTCATTTCTGGACTATCACGAGCTGCAAAGAAATGGATGGTTAGACTAGAGACGGTAAACAAAATATGAAATTTAAAGAGGATGGATTCTTACTAGACGGAGGCATTATGCCTTAAGTTTTGTCTACGGGTATGAACTCTTGCTCGTTAGGGTGACACATCCAGTCGTCACCCTACATGAAGAAATAATGGCTCTTCCAGTTCCTGTTGGAGTCTGGAGTGTCGCATATCAGCCAAAGTACAGGCTTTCTTGGTAGGAAGCTATACATACCTCCACCGTCATCTTTTGCTCCTTGTCGCTCAAGACTCCATATAGAACTTCAGCACCAAGAAAGACCCTCCAAGTGTTTGGAGAGATCTGGGTGACAGCATCTCCGAGGTACTAAAGAAGGCGATGGTGAAGAGCACTTAGTGGAAACCGAAGTCCCGCTTTAAAAATTTGCTCATATACATTGACGTAACATTTTTCAGACTTAAAAGGTAGATGGATGATTATGTTGGCAGGGATCTAATACCTCTCCCTGAGGGTTTCAAAGTGTTTTTGCTTGATGGATGAATTAAAATCATTTACCGTCCACAAGGGTAAGAGGATGAACTCCTTAAGGTCATTTGGACCTAGGACAGACTGGATGGGATGATCAACATAGATAACATTAGAACTATTTGAATCACCACTTGAACCTCTCTCTGATCCAACCACGTCCACATCCTCATCCTCATCCTCCTCCGAAGGAGAATTGACAGACGGATCCCTGTCATCATGATATGTGCCGGGGTCATCATGATCAGACGGATACACCTCATCGTAGCTTGCTCTTTCATAAACCCACGATTGATCACTTGACGCCTCACTAGACATCTGTCACCTACACGTGACGAGTAAACCCCTAAGACTCTACAGGTCTATGAAGACAACAAACTAACAATATTTAAACTAAATAACGAAATTAAAATAAGTAAAAGGCAACGAATTCTTACCAGTTGATGAGTCGAGGAAGAAACTGACACAGCGTAGTAGATGGATGGGACTAGTAGACGGTCACCAAGAAGAGACAAAAAAGGAAAAGTTGAAATGAAAAGCAGACGGTACCATTCTAGCTCTGAAAATTTATGAAACGTAAAAATGAGAAGGGCAAGCAATATATATATATATATATATATAAAGGGAACGACATGGAAGATAAAGGGACGCTTCAGTACGAGCAATTAACCACTAGGAACATGCCACATGCCCCTATTGCATTAATGACACAAGGCTTGCTTGTCAAATTGGGACACATTTCCTAAAAAAGTTGTGTTAAATTTTCACTTTACGGGTCCTTCTAGGAAACATGGCGACGGACCCATAGAGTAAGGGGGCAATTGAAGAGGATAAAATTAAGGTAGATGGTCAGATTTTACATAACCTAGAAATAGGCAACTACACTAGGTTGACAGACAAAGAAGTGAAGCAACATGATGACACATATTGTAGGTGGACGGACAATCAAGTGGATGGGTACCAAGTGGACGATGGCAAAGCAATGTGGCGCCTACATTGTTTAATTGGTCCTCAAGGAACTTTAAATGGAAATGACTTATACTCCACTATTAACCATAGTCAACAGAATCCCTATATGGAAAGGATTCCATAAAATACGTGCATTTATGAGGTCTTCCCTACATGGAAATATTCCTCTTTTTTAAGAAAACAAGGTTGGTCCTACACTACTATAAAAACTCAAAACCCTTAGAGACCAAGGTACTCATAATTCACCCCAGCTCTGGCAGTCTAAAGTTGTGAAAATTTTCTGACTTGACCTTTGGAGGGTATTTGGTCGGTACCACACCGGTACTCTTCGTAGGGTTTTTAACTACTCTTTGTGTTGTGCAGGTTTTATCTAGGGCATGTGAGGATTGTGAGACTTACTGATGATTTTCAACATCATCAATGAATATTGTTATTATTGTAGGTAGCAGAGAGTAATAGAGAAAAGAGCATCAAATTGACTCTCTCATAGGCAACCTATTTCACAGTTTTCACTAGCTAAACATACATAACGCGGAAAAAGTGAAGTGAATCACCCTTGTAACATTTTGATATGAACAAAAAAAAAACTAATGCTCCATTAGGTAGGTAGTGGTAGAACATCCCAAGTAGCAATTTCCTAAAACTGAAGCTATCCTCATGAAACTAACATTCATAGAATCTTGGGTGCAAATTGAGGACTTGTATTTTGATAAACTAAATCTGCCCATGGAAAGAAAACAAGATAAAGTTTCTCAATCAGACTTTTGTGAAAAACTATAAGACATAATTCAGACTCTTTTTGTTTTGCTTGTAGATGCACAAGTAATACCAACTTGTTTTGAAGAAACGCCAACTCTAGCTGGTTTAGAAGTATGACCTTGTCTCGTATTTGCACACAGAATCAAATAATTGAGAACCTTAATTGAGTTTAACCAAGGAAAACAAGATTAATTTGGATTTTGATTAATAGAAAAGTATTGAATCTTAAAGGAGATGTAGGAACCTATAGAAATAGTGGTGAGTATGATGCTTCAAAAATTAATTCAACTACCGTATACCTTTGGTGAGATGGTTACTTCACAAGTAGTGGGGACAAGGGTTGGAGTTTAAGTCTTCAGGAGGGAGTTTCACACACATATACACTTAGATTAGACTAGAGATGAATTTCTATCTTGTATAAATAAAATAAAAAAATCAATTCAAATATCAAGGATAATTGCGCAGTGTTGGAGTAGTCCCCTCCTATTTCCACTTGACATCATGCTGACAACGAGAAGAAAAAAAAACTAGAAAATTTTTAATGCTATGATTTATGCCGGTTTACAAAAAAATTCCCCTGGTTACTTGTTTAAATTCACTTAGGTTTTTAGAATAAATCATTCAAACTTTAACATTTCAGTTCATCTTGATTTTATTATTTTCATTTTCAGATTAAATGCATAAATTAATTTGAAATTTAGTTCATTTCTAAGCTTTAAATTTCAAATTGTGCTTTTAACCCAATCATGCTATGGAACAATAATTCAAAAAAGCATACAGATTTCTGTGTTAAAATATCTAAAAATTTGAGCAAAACATGGCAAGGTAGAAGTTTATACATAAAAATGAATTTCGGCAACTAAATACTTGATTAGTTATCCAAGTTATCTTCCATAATGTCACCCCAATACCTGATTAGTTATCCAAGTTATCCAACTAAATTCTATTTTTCACATTTGAAAATATGGTATCAAACACATTTTTTGCATTATGAGTACTAAACATGTGTTTTCACAACATTTTTTTTATCTACAGTTTTCACATCATTTTGTAATACTTGAACACCATGACCAAACAAGCTCATAGTATTTTTAATAAACACCCGCAATTTAAATTAATTTTCTCTTTCGCAGCATTACTATCGAATTATAATAAATAAATAAATAAATAAGTAATAATAATAACCTCAATAAAGAGCCCCAATTCATGAAACTTTTGAAGAGAGTATTATTTCAATAAACCTCAAATTAGGGTATCATAATTTACCAAAAACAATGTGTTTTTATAGCTTTATATGCTAATAGATTTGGACAACAGGTCCAAATTACCTTATTTTATCAAAGCAAGATACTAACTAAATTGGAAAAAACTAACTAATATTAAGGATTTATCTACTTGAAGTATAATTTTTAACTAAAATATTTGTAGCATATATGGAAGAGAAATAAACACATTATGTGGTGAACATATAATGTTGTTGTTTGTCTTTGCCACTACAATTATTTATTCCAATTGAACCATGCACTTGGTATGTGAACTATTTAACCGTGAACAAGTTAAACATCATTCTTTCCATAATATATGTATATTAATGATAATTAATTTGGTTTAACTCCTATAATATCAACTTAAATTAATTTTATTTTGGCTGAATGTTTGGCCAAACATTGGTTAAGCTTGGCCTAGCCATATCTTAAACTAGTTAAAGGCCCGTGCATTTCACGGTTTTATAATAATTTTATAATATATATATATATATAGATATTATTTGAAAAACAGTAACAAAATAAATAATTATTATAAAGAAATGAATAATGAGTTTTTAATTGCTATGCCACATGGTCCATGCATGTATCATGAATTGAGCTACTGTTTCATATGTATCAAAATCTGTATCTTTGTTTGGAATTTCTACCGATGGTGAAGCGAAATCAAAAAATGTGCACGAGGCAATCCTCTTTTTAGAAATTAAATAGTGTACAAAACTACATAGAATAAATGATATATTTTTAATTATTTATAAATAAAAATATTAATTGTATAATTTTTTTAATATAATTACTGTAATTAACATGTAATCATGCAAAAATTGTCATTTTGATAATATTTAGTTTTTCATCATACTTGCAAGGCTGCATCTCCCAAACTACTAACCTTGTACAGTGTCTTTTATCAATTGATCCAATTTTATTTTGAAGACTCTAGTCTTGATTGATATTAGGTATGTCTTTAGGGTTTTTGCTAGGTATTTCACGTCTTTGCAAATTTGCAACAACATTAGCATATATCCTGGTTTATTGAAGTATTCATCAAGAAGATTAATTTTACTTGGAAACAAGTTTATTATAAAAAAATGTGCACAATTGAAGCAGATCGATAGAAATTTATTATATAAAATAAATGTATGACTATATTAATTACCTTCAATTATTCATTGCTTTTATGATATGTTTGCAAGAATAGTGTTTCTTTGACTTTTGTTGGCTAAATCTATAGATCTTGATAGTCATAAATTTAACAGTATGCATATTTGAAAGACAAATCAAGTGCATGTAAAGTTTAAAAAAAAATACTTGCCCATGATTGTGGTTATGTCTTTCATGTCAAACCGCTTCTTTGAGAGGGAGTGAAAGTTTATTTGTTTATTATTATTTTTTTCAAACCGAGAGAGAGACTTAGTTTGAAAAAGAAATCAATATATAATAGCTAAAACATTAATATTTAGAAGAGGTATTTGATACAGATAGTGTTTCAATTGTAAACAAATTATCTTCTCATTTTTTATGTGTATTCTCCTTTTTGTTTAGGTGTCTTAGGCTTTATCAAATTAGCTTTGTTGATCCTTGTAATTCATTTTAATTAGAAGTTTTTGTATTCACACTTTATCTAATTAGTTTTGGAGGTAGTATTTGACTTGGATTAGTATTTTAATTGTAATCAAATTCAAGTAGGATATAGTGATATAAATAGGGCTTAATATGTATATATTTTTTGATTTTATCTATAAATTTCTTGCAATTTCGGGCAGCCAAATTTTTTTTTTTAATTAAGTTTTTTTTTTTTTCTAACTTGAACGTGTACATGTTGCTAGTTTTTTTTAATGGTGATTTTTTTATAAAAGATTAGATGAATAATTTGGATCGTAATCAAATTAAGATAGAGTTTGGATTGTGATCAAAGTTATGAATTTTATCAACTCAGAAATTATAAGAGAAGTTAAAATCATAAACGTGTACTATACTATTAAAATCATAAACGTGTACTATACTACTATGTTGCTAGTTTTATAAAAAGAAAATTATGATTTTTATCTACTTAGAAATTATAGGAGAAGAAAAATATATCTGCTTTTTAAAAATATCTACAAAAATTTCTACAATTTGGTAAAGTCACTTGGTGTAACCATGGCTTCTAAGTCCAATAGTATATGATTTTAAATTCAAATCAGTTAAGAAGCAATCCCATTTGCTATATCTCCAACCGTTGGATCAGCATCTTATATACTAGAAAAACAGCCTCATCAATAATTAGCCGTTAGATCATATTCACTCCAACCCAAAATCTCCCAGCCACCAAATCTATACTGACCCATCCGCCATTTTGAAAATTCTCAAAGGACCATTTAGTCAATCCAAACACCCTTCAGCGCACCCAAAGAGAAACAAAGTAAAAGCATTTGCAGTATTTGACCTAAATAGCTATATAGCTATTTTAACTCCACAAAAATACAAAAAATCACCTTACAGCAGTGGAGGTATAGTTTTTTTTTTTTTTAGCTCTCAGTTACACATATACATGTGCATTGTAACTGAGAGCTAAAGAAAAATGATTTTTTATTCCAGCCGGCGATTAAAATAATACAACTAGTTTTTTTTTTTTTCTTTCATTCTTTTATAACATCGTGCCTCTCTCTCTCTCATTTGCTCTTGTCTTGTCTGAAGCTCATCTCTCTCAAGCTCACTTTGTTTACTGTTACCGGCTTGACTCATCATCAACATCGTCGTGGTGTGGTTGAATAGTCGCTGGGCTGTGGTGGGTAGATCGGTGTCAATTGGGTTCATCAACGTCAGTGGGTTTCGTGGCGGCGGCTTGGGTGGGTTTCATGGTGGTGGGTGTGGGTGTGGGCTTGGTTGATTTTTTTTTTCTTTGTTGTGGTGGTGGTGGTGTAGCGGCGTTTATGGTTGTGATGGATGTTTATTGTAAATGATATATTATTTTATTGTGAAGTTTATATTATTTTATTGTGTTGAAAGCTAAAATAGATCTACTGCTGCAGCATGTTTTGTAAAGCGGGTAGATAAAATAAATAAAATAACTTTTTATAAAGTTAAAAAATTAAATTTTTAGCTCTATTAACGTGGACGCTCTAAACAATCCCATTGCCCAAAACAAAAAAGCCACGGATCACCATCAGTCATTTTATAAATTAAAAACAATCTCATTGGACAAAACCAAATTCACTCGGATTGCCAGCATGGCACAACCCACCCACTATAAACGGTCAAACCTCATCAACCCCACCCACTAGGGTTTTGAATAAAACAGAACTGCTCTTTCTTTTGTAGTCTTCTCCTTTCATCGAAGCTATGTCCAATATTCTGGTGCTCTTCTTCTGTTTCATCTTCTCATTTTTATTTCCAACCACATTTCATTAATATTCTCACAGTCGCAATTTTCATTTATTTTTTATCTAATTTTTTCAAAAACAATTTTGTGGCAGAGAAAGCTTTCAGTTTCGAATAGAAACTCTCTCCTTCGCATCATAGCTATCGCTTCTGCCGGGTCGGGTCTTTTGTATGCTAATAGCAACTCAAATTCGAGTAAGCTTCTAATTTTCTTTTCTCGGTTTTGATTCTTTTACCACTTCTTTGCTTTTTTTTTTTTTGGGTATAATTGAGAAATTTTAAAGTTTAAATTTTGATTCTTTCTTTGTGGGTCTTTGTTGAAATAGAAATCTGAGAATTGGGTTTTCTTTAGTATGTTCTTAAATCAAACAGACCACAACAATTCCAATTGGTTCTATATAAAAAAAAAAAAGAAATTTAGTCTTATATGCTTTTGTCATATGCTGTTGTTACGATAAATTTTAGGAGCAAATGTAGCAGTGAAGGTTCCTGAGTTTAAATTTTGATTCTTTCTTTGTGGGTCTTTCTTGAAATACAAAACTGAGAATTGTGTTTTATTTAGTATGTTCTTAAATCAAACAGACCACAACAATTCCAATTGGTTCTTAAAAAAAAAAAATCTTATATGCTTTTGTCATGATAAATTTTAGGAGCAAATGTAGCTAAAGTTTAAATTTTGATTCTTTCTTTGTGGGTCTTTCTTAAATACAAAACTGAGAATTGGGTTTTATTTAGTATGTTCTTAAATCAAACAGACCACAACAATTCCAATTGGTTCTTAAAAAAAAAAAAGAAAAAGAAGAGGATTTTTTATATGCTTTTGTCATGATAAATTTTAGGAGCAAATGTAGCTAAAGTTTAAATTTTGATTCTTTCTTTGTGGGTCTTTGTTGAAATACAAAACTGAGAATTGGGTTTTATTTAGTATGTTCTTAAATCAAACAGACCACAACAATTCCAATTGGTTCTTAATTAAAAAAGAAATCTTATATGCTGTTGTTACGATAAATTTTAGGAGCAAATGTAGCAGTGAAGGTTCCTGCGGCTCTGCAGGAATCACTATCGCTACCATGGCCAATTATGCAGTACATATTTCCCTGCCCTTCATTACTTTCATTGGATCAATGGCAACCTGGTTTGTTCTTAAATTTTATTTGGCAATAGATTGTGTCCTATTTATGTATATATATGTTTTTGGGTTCAATTCGAGCTTGAAATTGTAGGAACGCTTCCATTATTTTCTTCTAGAGTTGGTTTGGTTCCATCATCGGATATAAAGAATGTCAACTCTGAGGCGGTTGGAGGCGACCCCAAACCATGTTGCAATTGTTTGGGGAGAGATACAATCGCAAATGCTGCTGCTAGGGTAAAACATGGGAAGAGTAGACAATTCAAGCAATTTGAATTCAAAATGTTGGGAGTGGAATTCGTTGTTAAGGTTTTTTTTTTTTTTTTCTTTTTTAATTTGAAAAAAAAGGGGCAAGCTTCCTGCTGTAGTCAATCTTTGGGTTCCACAGGGTATATATTTTGGGTGGTTGTATATGTTTGGGATTTAGTTAATTTGTTTAAAAATAGGATCTAACAGTTGCTTGTGATCCTTGTGTTTGATAGGCACTACTAAAGAGAGCATAGGGTCAGGAACTATAATTGATGAGGATGGTACAATTTTAACATGCGCACATCTTGTGGTTGATTTTAAAGGCAATAGGAGTTTGATCAAAGAAAAGGTCAGTGTCTTTGGCGCTTTGTATGTCTTGTCTCCCTTAATAACTTGTAATAATGATTTTCTCTAGTAGTTTTGGTTCAGCATTCAGCGATGCAAATGGTTGAGAGTTGAAATCTGATGGATAAGTAGATGTGTGGAGAGTGCATGCATTGATTGCTTGTCTTTGCCTATGTTATCCCTGAGTGTTGTGCACAACATAAGTGGGAAAAAAATTAAGTTTTGAACTTTCAGTACGATGCATGCTGTTGCTTTATCAGTTTCTTTATGTATTGGACTCATCATTTCTCTGTTTATTAAAGTTGTTTAGAATTTTAAGATATCATTGAATAGTTTTAGCACTGAGGTATGCACCTCATATTGATGTCTGAACAATTGTTGCAGGTTTGTGTGACTTTGCAAGATGGCCGGACATTTGAGGGTACAATTGTGAGTGCTGATTTAAATTCTGATGTTGCAATTGTAAAGATACATTCAAATGCCCCGCTTCCGACTGCAACACTTGGTTCTTCCAGTAAGCTTCGTCCTGGGGACTGGGTTGTTGCTGTGGGATGTCCATTTTCTCTTCAGAATACCATCACAGCTGGTATTCTAAGGTATTCAGAATAAATTCACATTACAAAATTTCTATGTACTTGTATCCATTATACATGGTTTTAGAAGAGAGTCTTCCTGTCAAAAATTCTTGGACCATTTACAGATTTATGGTAGTGCGTGTTGTCAGCACTCAAGTGAACTCATGTGTCATGTACTTCGTTTCGGTATAATATGATAGATCTCATGCTGGGGCTTAGATTAATGAAACTATAAGTTACTGATTCTTAATGCCTTCCCTCATATTGTTCCCTCTGGATGTAGTGGTGTTAACCGTAAAAGCAGTGACATGGGCTTGGGTGGAATGCAGACAGAGTATTTACAGACGGATTGTGCAACTAATGGGGTAAGACTGTGTGTGCACGCACACACGTGTCTTTAGAGGGTTTAAAGTTGAGATGGTTGAAGTTGTTTTCATTTAAATTTATGACCCTAAGGGGATGCACGATCAGTTAGGGATCATGCCTCATAAAATGAATATATATATATATATGTATGTATGTATGAATAGTCTTGGAGGCTTTGTTACATACTTGTCATTGATTTTTTCTACTTAATATGGCATAGGGAAATTCTGGGGGCCCCCTTGTCAATGTTGATGGAGAAATTATTGGTGTAAATAGTATGAGAGTGCGTGGTGCTGATGGATTGAGTTTTGCTGTACCGGTTGATTTGGTCTCTAAATTTATACAGCATATCAAGAAAAGTGGGTATGTTCTCATATTTTTGCATGGCACTACTTATTTTAAGCATAAAATCAGATACTTAATTGGAAATTTAGTTTGTAGTGTTAACATGGAATAATTTATTTACTGTCAGATTTTATATCTTGAGTGAGCGTGCTTGCAAAAGTTTGTTTGATGAAATATTGTCCACATTATATCAAACCCTTCATTTTCTTATTGTGTGTCAAGATATTTCCAATTTATATATTTGGATTAAGTTTTGCCAATGTCTTATGGATCGGTGGCACCTTCACCTCCCTTAAGTTTGGTATGGGTGGGGTTGGGGTTTTGTGTTTCCTTTGTGTGTGAGTAAATTTCTGAAGGGAAAAAATGAAGAAGAAAAAGTGTGGATTAAGTTGCATTGAATTACTCAGTACATACCTGTAGCTCCCAATTGATGAGTAAACGACAGACAACTGTGATTCTTTCCCCAATCAATAGGAGCTACTTGTGCTTAAAATTTTATAGATGCTTCTGTCACAAGAGGTATTGATGAAATTTCTATACATGACAATCTCTCTCTCTCTCTCTCTCTCTCTCTCTCTCTGTGTGGTTATTAGAGCATTGGCCTATGAGCTACATATTGGTAGGATTAAACCCCCGTTAAGGTTTTATTCTAGGCTTCTTCTCATGTTGTTTATTCACCTACTTTGCCAAAGAGCACTAGCTGAAATGACACTTCCTCACAAAAATGAGTGGAGGGGGAGGTTGTTGGTTTCAAAATGCTTTTTTTGGGTTTTAGGTAAATAAAAATTTGTGGTTTCAAAATGTATGGGTGCACAAAAGGAAGGATTTTATTCTAGGTTTCTTGTATGATCCCAAAAGACTTTTTAAGATTCATTTGAAAGCATCTACTTATCTCCAAAAAAAAGGGATTCATTTGAAAGCATCACTACTGTATGAGTGCACGTAATAGATGGTAATCTTGTGCAGAAGGGTGGTTCGACCTTGGCTTGGACTGAGAGTGATTGATCTTAACGAGATGATCATTGCACAACTTAAAGTAAGAGATAACACATTTCCAAATGTCAATAAGGGTGTTTTTGTGCCTATGGTATGTCCTCTAATTGTTTCCTCCCCCAATCTTATTTTATAAAACAAAATGAAAAAAGTTTCTTATGAGACGGTCTTATGAAACCTCCCTCTTACAACATATGTGGGTCCCATATGCCATGAGAGGGTGGTCCCATGAGATACCCTTTTGTATTATAATGTACTTGGCCATGTTTTATGACGGGTTATATGTTATACTTGAAAATATATCTAAGATCACAATAATTTGTTCTTTTTGGGTGATGCTTGTTTTATTAGTTTGTATACTGATTTGCAAACTTACTCTTCAGATTCTTATCTAAATGGAGTTTTGCTATCTACATGTAGGGTTTACAATCACTGGTTTGTAGAAACTGGGATGGATATAGTGAACTGCTTCCCCTCCCCCCACCCCCTCTTTCATAGATATTAACCTTGTCTGTCACACTAGGATGGGAAAAATGCTATTGGTCTGTGACCAAATATTTTTACTGACTTTGCTTTGTTTTGACAGAGGCTTAGGTTAGATTGAGGGTCTAGATGGGGCCTGACTTTTGAGGGTAGTATGCTGTGCTTTCTAGCGAACCCTACTTTGATCAAAATACTAGAGGCTCAAAAGGAACTACATATTTATTTTGCTGTGGTTGGTCTTTTGTTTGCATGAACTGATATTTTAACAGTGATTTTAGTTAATGTCAATCAGATCCAGGTTAGGATTTGCGTTGGGTTTATCTGGTAGAGTGGGTGGCTTCCCACTAAAGCAGTGTTGGGCAACATATATTTTTGATGTTTCCATTTAAAATTAAATCTGTAATAGTGTGCCTTGACGTGTGTGTTGATTTTATATTATTTAGAAGTTCTTTTCCCTTCTGCCATATTAACAAATGGAAGGAATATGCACTAATTCCATGCTGGGAAATAGAATTTGTGGTATCCAAAGGATTTCTTGATGATATGATGTTGATAATAAATTAATAACCAAGAAAAAAGGACTCTTCTCATTTCTGATGGTTTTCTGATTGTTACTAGGTGACTCGTAGATCCCCTGCTGATCGTGCTGGATTTTGTCCTGGTGATGTTGTGATAGAATTTGATGGGAAACCTGTTGAAAGCATCGAGGAGGTATTTGGGACCTTAATGGATGTTAGTAGGTGGAAATTATGCATTTTGTAATGAGAAGTAAAAAACACCAGGGGTTGTTTGTTAGAAGAGTTTGAGTAATGTTTTTTGAGTGTTTTTGATATACGTGTGGGTGAAAAAGTGTGTTAGCGTGTTTAAAATGCTGAAAACTATTCTTGAAATAGCCTGCGAAACAGGCCCTGTTTGGCATGTTAGTTCTAGCACAATAACTTACATTTTGAACAACATTACACATATTTCCACACTTTTTTACTCAGACATATATCAAAAATACCCAAATAACATAATTCAAACTTCTCTCCCAAACACTCCCTTAATAGCTGGAATTTGAGCTGTTCATGATTAATGGAGAAATAACCTTAATCTTAGATTGTTATGCATTTTCCTTTGATTAAACCGCAGTTTATTGACTGTTGGCAGGAATTCTGGTCCTGAGGGCCTCGTAATGGATTTATGACTGAATGTGTTGATTGTCAGAATATTTTAAGTCTGTGATGATAAACTAAAGGATATTGAAAGAGAATATAACTTACCTTCCAAAAAAAGGAAGGGAGAATATAACATGATACATGTGGTGTGCAAAAATTTCCAATTTAATTGAGTTTGGATTCAGAAACTCATGCTTTTGCCTAATTGAGTTTGATGCTTACTATTTGTATGATTATGATTCTGATGGTCTATGATTTGTGAATTGTGGCAGATTATTGAAATAATGGGGGACAGAGCTGGAGTACCCATGAAAGTGGCTGTGAAAAGAGCTAAGGATAATTTGGTTACTTTGACGGTAATTCCAGAAGAATTCAAATCAGATAGCGAACCATTTATGTGGAAGATTTGGGACTACTTAGCTAGCCGGCACTGTATTGCAAAAACCCATCTGTAATAAATTGCCATTAGTGGATATGACGCAATTATCACAATTCACGTATTATAAAAATATGGTATTTACAATATCAACCCGAAATTCCTATTCTTCAGTGCAAGTCTTCCAAATTCTTTGCCAATGGCATTATCTGAAATTGTAGCACATACTGACATCAAAAGAGATTCTTCGTTTTTGTTCATATCTCTTGAAGCCAGGAAAACTAAAAGCGCTTCAAGTATTTTAACTGGAAAAAAAAAAAAAAAAAATCCCAATATCAATATTACTTGAATTGATGAGAATACAAAGGCAAGTTCCTTCAAACATGATCCGCTGTTTGCCATTCTTCTCGAACTGCACATATGCATACATTGATGTTTTTCCTTGCTCGCCATTGCTTCCAGCTGATGCTCACTCTTGGTCGCCGCACAAAATTCTTCGAAGTCCATTTTTTTTGGTATTGAATAAAACTAATATGAAACAAACATAAGTACACAATCAGCTGCCACTCTTATCATTATATTTTCTCACGAAGTAACATTTTCAAAAAAGGCAATTAGTTACAACAAACAAATATGATTTTTTATAGCATGATAGTGTTGGAATACTCTAGCGCCCATGAATTCTTCATTGAATTGGAGGAGTTTTTTGTCGCACCTTGCTAGATCCACTAATCTATATAACCTCTAACATTAAAGTGTTTTGTTTATTGTTGCTATCTTTCTGTTAAGCCATATTAGTGTAGCGTTTCAGTCAATTATGGTCCAATTCAGTCCATTTTTGTCTATTTTGGTCCATTTGGTTAACTTTGATTCATTTAGTCTACTTGGGGTATTTTGGTCCACATTGACTCATTCACTCTAATTCGGTTAATTTCCATCCACAATGATCTATTTGGTCTACTTTGGTTCATTTTGATCCACTTTAGTCTATTTAGTCCAATTCAATTTGGTCTATTTCAGTCAATTTTGGATTAATTGGGCCTTAACTTGATTGTTTCTGTAGGTTTTGTTGTTGTTGTTGTTGTTTTTTTTTTTTTTTCCTTCAATTTTGGGCTCACAAATTTATTTATATTTAGGCCAAACTCTTTAGTTTTAGGAAAAAAAAATGCAAAGAAAATAAACATTAGAAATTAGAGATATGTGCCTTAAAAAAGCAAAAAAATGAAAAATATTCACAAGATTACCTTAAAATTAAAGTTTCACTAATATAGGTATTATACTTATATTTGGAAAGAAAAAAAAAATGCTACAATTCTAAACTTATATAACATTTTAAACTTAATGTAATATGTAAAATGAACAGACCTAAAAGAGGTAGAGATCTAATTAAAAAACCCAGCAATCAAAAATTCAACACCTAAAAAAGATGCAGTAAACAATCAGCCACACCATAGCAGCTTTATAAATCTTGATTAAAAAACACAATTTGAGCACAAAATTAAAACACTTACACAGTGACTTAAAATTAAATACATGAATATCAAATCAAGTCTAAACCAAAGACCACGATAAACACAATTATGCAGAAAAATTAATGTAGAAAATTGAAACACAAGGAAAACAATTTGCTTTGATTCTAAAACCCAATCCATGTTATACAATCATGATATTGAAGTAGACAATGGAAGCAAACACCACAACACTATGCTAAGAAATCAGAGTCACACTACGAAGTTGGAATCACATAAAATTATAACAAAATCTAATAAGGGAAACAGAAACCATAAAGCAAAATAATGGGGCAAAAAAGAACTAACATGTAGAGATACCTCAACGGAAGTAGGCAAGTTCTGTAAGTATTTATACATTGTGTGGAAAGGAAGACAGAAAGAAAGGAAATCAGATAGACAGCCGTTACTGTGAAACGGTAGAGCAAGAAGGTGTGTAGTTTTCAAACTCTCTATTTTCTCATGCAATACCTGAAGGCTTGAACATTTTTTTTTTTCCTTTAAGCTTCCCTCCACGTTACAATCTTCAAACTCTCTGTCTCCTCACGTTTCTATTTGGTCACGCAAAACCCTAAAGGCTTCAATGTTTTTTTCTTCTTCCTTCCTTTAAGTTGAAAAGGCTCACACAAAACCCTAAAGGCTTCAACGTTATTTATTTATTTATTTTTCCCTTATAAGTTGAACCGAAAAGACTTTGGGTTGGGCTTGATAGTGGAATTAAATAAATAAAAGGTGCGTTGGATTAATTATACAGATTTATTATAGGATCATAGTGGAAGTAAATAAATAAGTAGTGGGCTGGATTTATAGTGCTGAAAATTGTAAAAACCATTTTAAAATTGTAGGACAAATTATATTAAAAAAAGAAGAATAATGTGGCAGCTGATGTGGCACAACGTGAGAGCAATAGCATTAAATGCTACGCTTCAGCTTTTAGTAATATATATGATATATAGATTATATTATATTATATCATATATATATATATATATATATCAAATTAGCAGTTTGATTATGGAAGAGAGTTGGGAATCAAACTTGATTGAGCTTCTTTTTTCTTTTCTTTTTTGGTAAATCAGAGTATCAGCCTTGATTGAGCTAGAGAAAAGGCTTATCTTATGATATTAAGCCAAGAGACAGTTAGACTCGTCAGAAAGAGCATCACAAAGCCAGTTTTAAATCTTGGAAGAAATTAAAATGCGTAAGCCAGTTTTTACAACCACTGCAATACAGCTAGTACTAAAAATGTTTTGTTTTTGTCAATTGGATGATTAGTTCCGAATGTGCCACAAGCACCCAAAATACTTTCTAACAATTGATTGGGAACCAAAATTAGGGAGAGAGGAACTTTGCAAGACTAGGAGTGGAAAGATCATGTGGGAAAAACTTTCCTTTTATGAGGAAACATAACAATCAGAGTATTGCTACTCGTTCATGCAAATTTTGTTGATCTCCTCAATGAATTCTCTCTTCTTTTTTTTCCCTTTCTTTAGTTCCTAATAACAAATGAGAAAAGGATGATCTGAACCCAAAATTTCCTTGATGGAAAAATCAGGCAGTACCACTATTTAGCCAAAAAAAAACTTAAAAAAGTTACCATTAAATCACAAGACTCTTAACAATTAGCCCATAGTGATGGCCAAGGTACATACTATTAAAATCTATTTTGTAGGTAATATTTAATGGGAGGGATATGGGGGCATCGAGTTTCTAGGATAGGTTGGAATCTACATATATGGTACCAACAAAAATGCAGCATTTAGCTGTAGCTTTAAATTTGATTTATGGTTATATACACCTTTTCACATCTCATCATCAGCATATGGGCTCATGAGAGTAGCAATTACAATGTGCACCACATCACAATTGACTTTATTGTTTTTTGGATGAATGAAAAGATTTCATTAATGAAACCATTAACTACAACAAGCTGGTTAAGCAAGCAACAAAAACAGACCACTGACCAAGCACAACTGATTGCTTAAAAAAGCAGTTCAGCCTCAACAACCGCCCTAACCTACAACTTCAAATTCAGCATATGTCAAGCCTACTAATGCTTTAGATGGTGGTCTTAGTGAGACATAAGACATTTTCTCTTCATAATAGTCACGTGATAAACCTTCTATGGCCAACTCTACAGGTTTACCAATGCCTCTAGCTACCCCAGATATTAGCTCAACCCAAGATTCTGCACAAACCCAATGTCCCCAAACTCCATGCAATAACAAACAGGAGAAACAAACATTTGAATCTTCTTCAGACTGTCAGAAAAGTTTCAAGCCCCCTCCTCCTCCACCTCCACCCCCATGTGTGACATATTTTCCTTCTTCATCTCAAAACTTTCGAAAATCATCAAACACTCAATCTTGTATTCCACCACCACTACCACCATGTCCACTTCCTCGTTTAAAAGGAAAAAATAACTCTACCAAAGGCCCACCCTTTCCACCTTCACCCCCCATATGTGACATTTTTTCCTTCTTCATCTCAGACCCCTTCAAAATCATCAAAAGCTCCATCTTTTATTCCACCACCATCATGTCCACCTCCTTTGTCAAAAGGAAACAACAACTCTGCCAAAGGCCTGCTTCCTCCACCATCTTGACTGCCTCAATCTACTCCATTGGGGAAACATGCAGCTCCATTACCAAAATTGAAGCCACTCCACTGGGACAAGGTAAAAGCTGCCCCTGATCAACCTATGGTGTGGGATATGCTGCCACAATCATTTAAGTAAGTTGTTTTAGCATTACGTTCTTAACAATGTTAGGATACTCAAATGTTTACTACATTAATCTTACAAACTCATGTGTCACCAATCACCAAAAAAAAAAAAATACTATTTATTTTATGTTGTTGAAGTAGCACAAATCACAATAATTGTCACGTCATTTTGCAAGCCCTTTTGTAGTAAAATTGATCATAGCTTTAGAATTTTTCATACATATCTTTGGCTACAATATATTTCTTCTCTTTTTGTGTAATTGAACATATTATGAATCACGAAACAGGTTGGATGAGGAAATGATTGAATCACTTTTTGGAGACAATTTAAAAACTCTTTCTGTATAATTGAACATATTATGAATTACGAAACAGGTTAGATGAGGAAATGATTGAATCACGTTTTGGAGAAAATTTAAAAAACTCAATGAAGAGTGATGAAGAAAAGAAGAAGACTCCTCCAAGCAAGCATGTCTTTTAGCCAAAGAGACTACAAAACATAAGTATACTGTCAAAAGCCTTGAATGTGACTGCTGAGGAAGTATGTAAAGCACTAATACAAGGTATAACTTAGCTTTAAACCATAAGCAATTGTGATTGAGTGCCTATTTTTCCACATTGTAAGAAAGAAGTTGTGTGGAGCATGGACTAACAATAAATGTGAACTAAAACATAGTTATTATATCTTCCCCATAAATTATTTTGAGATGTGAATTCTAAGCAATTCATTTATGTTAATATTGGACTTTCAAGTTCCAGTGTCAACTTTTTAATATTTTTGGTCAAGACAATAATAAAGAATGATGGCTCCTGTCCTGTAGTCCTGTACTTCCAGCAAATGGATTATAGATTGCAAATTACTAAAATGGTTCTCATCACTTTTAGAACTGGATCCTCTCCAAAAGTTAAGGTTTTCCAGCATATGGAGAGAGGCCATTTCAAGATCACGATTTTATTTCTCGTATAACCATGTGTAGATGTGGTTTTCTATAGACCTTTGAATTTGTAATGTTTAATCTAAACCATGAAATGGATCATTTCCAAATGGAAATGATCATTCCATACTTTTGAGGAGAGAATATATCTCCAACAAACAATTCATGGTGTTATATCAAGTACAAGTGCAGACATACTCATGTTATCACCAGATTATAATTTTTATCAAATAGTGGGAAGCAGGGAAAGGTTTGGGTTTGCAACAACTGGAGGCATTGGTGAAGATGGTACCTACCAAGGAAGAAGTGGCTAAGCTCTCTAGCTATGAAGGAGACATTAATGAACTGGAGTCTATAGAGAATTTTTTCAAAGAAATTCTTGAAATAGCATTTGCCTTTCTACGAGTTGAAGCCATGCTTTTCAGATAAACTTTTGAAGACGAGGTGGTTCAGTTCAGGAAATCTTTTTCAATGCTAGAGGTAACCAGCAATCATAAACATATCAGTTTTGATCAAAACCAACATTTCTAATACAATGATCACTTTGACTCTTATTTATGTTGTTACTAGGAGGGCTGCAAGGAACTCAGATCAAGCAGGCTTTTCTTAAAGTTACTTGAAGCCGTGCTCAAAACTGGCAATTGTATGAATGTTGGAACTAGCAGAGGAGGTGCTAGAGCATTTAATCTTGATACCCTCCTTAAAATTGCTCATGTGAAAGGCACTGATGGGAAAACTACCTTACTCCACTTTGTTGTTCAAGAAATACTTCTGTCTGAGGGAATTAGAGTTTCTGATAACATCATGGGGGTTGAACAGAGTGAAGAAGATTACAGAAGAATGGGCCTTGATCGTGTTTCTGGTCTGAGTACAGAACTCTCCAATGTGAAAGAGACAGTTACAATTGACTTAAATGTTCTTGCAAGCTGTGTCTCAACCCTATCAGATAGATTGGCCAAACTGCAACATCTAGTATAAAAGGACTTGTGTATGGGTGAACAAAATGGAAACTTTGTCAACTCAATGAGATCCTTCATAAATTATGCAAAGGAAATTCTGAAAGACTTGCAGGGAGAAGAAGATAGGGTCCTAACACATGTCAAAGAAATTACTGAGTACTTTCATGGAGATGTGAGCAAACACGAAGACAACCCACTTCGGATATTTGTCATTGTGAGAGAATTTCTGGGCATGTTAGATCATGTTTGCAAAGAGCTTAGAAGCTCTTAAGCTTTACACTGTCCAAATTCTCTGGTACCATTCTGGTAGGTTAAATTGCTTGGTGCGTTTAAAAGATACAGCTCATCACCAATCAGTTTGTAAGTTAATTTATTAATTTATTCATGTGGAGATTTAACCCATGTAGGTTGAATTGCTTGCATACTCTAAACAATTGATCCGGGGTTGTTGGGTTGAGTTGAATAGAGTAGACTGAAATCTTATTCGGGGATACGTAATAACAAATAACAGCATATTCAATCAGCTAAATTAAAAATTAACTCATGTTACTGCTTGGAAAGAAAAACCAGACTAACAGTCATTATCCTAATCAGTAATGTCAGCTAGACAAATCCCACTATTCTAGTACTTAATCTTACCCAAGACAAATTTCTTTTGTTTCCATACAGGGTCAGTGACTTGTCAAGCACACGTCTGAATAAAAAGAATGTCCAAGAAGATTCAACCAAAAAATCTATGTATACGGCACAGCACAATGCTTATTTTTACTTTTCAGCAGATAATTTTCGCCACATTGTGTACTGATCCACTATATTTTCACAACAAACACTCGTATCAAAATTAGGACCTCACCTATTGCAGAAATTTCTTTCTCTAGGCAAGAATTACACACGGTTAAATGTTTCAAAAGCCAATTTCCAACCTTCTCCCCAGTGTGAACATTCTGAAGATTTTTTAGAAAGCTTGACAATCTGTTACAACTTACAACATATTTACTTCTATTTGGAATGGACTCATAAGCATCCTCATATGATACACTAAATTGTTTTTGAAAGCTTTAAAAAATACTTCAATATAAGAATAGTACACTATTTCTCCTTATACAGCTAAGTACTAATCTTGACCTCTTTTTTCAAGTGCTTGTTATTGTCCAACCATTCAAGAGCTTCTTTCAATCTTCTCCTTATCGTCCAAATCAATCTTATCTGCCAACTTGTCCTTGTCTCCAATGGTGCTCCTCACGTTGTAGATGTACGTCTCCAACTTTTGTTCCTGGCATCAATTCTCTCCTTCGCCTTCGTATCCTCTTCTGCAAACTGCTCTGCCTCCTTCAGCATCCTCTCAATTTCTTATCCTCTTCTGACTTCTTAGCTGCCTTTTTTTCTGCTTACTCATGTAAGATACCATTGGTCAACCTCAAAGGTAACCTCAATTTGGTGGACTCCCCTGCAATAAGAATCAGAACATTGGTCCGAAACCACAAGCTATAGGCTATAGTTATATAGAATATAAAAATCATTGCAATGCAGTAAACTTCTATTTCCTTAAAACTAGTGACAATACACAAATATCACAGTCCTTTTTCTGTTTAGATTACCTTGGAGCAGGTGGAATGCCAGATAAATCAAACCTCCCAAGTCCACAACAATCCTTTGTCAAGCTTCTTTCACCTTTGAAGACCTGAAAATGTTCAAAGACACATTAGTCTCCAAACATTACATGCAGCATGTTTATAATAGAGTAAGGTTTCTTCATTCTTGCATGGATTCATATGTTATACCAGTATACCTTGATGGACACTGGTTTGCTGGTTGACACCCTTGTTTTTGTTTGGCTCCTTGCCATTAAAGAAAAGGCTACTTCTTCATAGAACATCTTTTCCTCATAAGTTTTTTAGTCATAGTGTCAGTCAACAAATCCTTGCTACAATTTCATGATGAGACACAGACTATTCCAGTTTCTTTATGGTAGTAGCATGAGATTTCTAATATGACATAAGCGTGGGATTGCCTTATTCCAATAAAAAATTGGTGCACTCCATGTGCTCGTCACGAAACTACTGCAAGGTTATGGTGACATTGACGCAATAGCTTAAAAACATTTTGAGGAATAAGTGTTGTGAACTTAGATGGGAAGAACCATGGAGAACCAATTTTATTTCCAAATTAGCTATGGTCCCATTTGGATTAAGGGGAAGTGGACGGAAATATAGCAGAGTTGACTAAAAATAGGTTAATTTTAGGCAAAATCTACTCTACTTTACTTTACTTTCCCTTAATCCAAACAAACTATAAAAGACTTCCTAAGCAAAACTATTCTTAGAATTTTTGGAGAGAATCATTTTAAAACTATTTTTTAAAGTAAAACATAGATGCTTCAAAGTAAAAATACATTCTGAGACTCACTATTTTTTAAACTATTTTTTTTAGATAGAATTTATTTTAAAAATATTTTTGCAAAAACCCATCTGTAATAAATTGCCATTAGTGGATATGATGCAATTATCACAATTCATGTATTATAAAAGCATGGTATTTACAATATCAACCCGAAATTCCTATTCTTCAGTGCAAGTCTTTCAAATTCTTTGCCAGTGGCATTATCTGAAATTGCAGCACCTACTGACATCAAAAGAGATGCTTCGTTTTTGTTCATATCTCTTGAACCACTTCAAGTATTTTAACTGGAAACTAACCAAAATCCCGGAAAAATAAAAAATATCAATATAGCAACAAAGTAATCATGAGATGCCAGGAGGAGGTAAGCTAATGAGAATACAAAGGCAAGTTCCTTCAAATATGATCCGCTGTTTGCCATTCGTCTCAAACAGCTCATATGCATGCATTGATGTTTTTCCCTTCTCTCCATTGCTTCCAGCTGACGCTCGCTCTCGGCCGCCACACAAAATTCTTCAGAGTCCATTTTTTTTGGTATTGAATAAAACTAATATGAAACAAACATTAGTACACAATCAGCTGCTACTCTTTATCATTATATTTTCTCACGAAGTAACATTTTCAAAAAAGGAAATTAGTTACAACAAATAAATATGATTTTTTATAGCATGATCGTGTTGGAATACTCTGACGCCCATGAATTCTTCATTAAATTGGAGGAGTTTTTTGTCACACCTTGTTAGATCCACTAATCTATATAACCTCTAACGTTAAAGTGTAATGTTTATTGTTGCTATCTTCCTGTTAAGCCATATTAGTGTAGCATTTCCGTCAATTACGGTAGTGGACCTCCCATTTGTCGCCTAGGGAATGCCTTGGCCGGGCAATGGACCAAATGGTGGAACCAGTTCCGATGTCATTATCATCTCCTTTCACTCGTGATTAGACATCCATTTAGAAAGAGCAGCATTGGACCTCCCTTTCCATTGACCTGGAGAATGATCATGGCAATCCTACGGGTTATGGCTATAAATAGGGAAGGGGGAATCGATGGAGGGGGGCTGGAGAAAATTGGAGAAAAGGGAGGAAGGCGGAGGAGAATTGGGATATCTAGTCCGCCAAGTATAGCGTCACCCATTGTAGGAAATCCAAAAACCTGCGATACAAATAGATTGTGAGCCCAAACACCTTTGAGACCCAGTTACCGAATTTGAGTACGCACAGGTTTATTTAAGAAAAAAGAAATTTGTTAACATCTTCTTTATTTATATAAAAAATATTATAATTATGTAAAATTAAATCTTCTTTATGAATTATGTGTGTTTTTGTGTGTATATATATATTGTTGTGTATTGTTGTTGAATGCAAAATGTATATGTTCCATTATCTAAAACTTATAACAATAGAACATACTTTTAAATTCAAATTTTACATTATATTCTTATAAAATAATTATTATATTATATTATTTCATGCATTCCATGAGTTTGCGACTAGTTTATATAATATCTAAAAAATGACATGTGACATTTATTATTAGGCATAAATGCTTTTTTTTTTTTTTGAAAAACGGCGTAAATACATTTTTGGTCATTACATTTTAGGTCTATTTCTATTTTGGTTCATACTTTTCTATTTTACCGCTTTACTCTCAAAAATAAAAAACGCGTTCCATTTTGGTTTCCACTGTTATCTTACTAACAAAAATTGTTGATATGACAAATAAAATGCGCATATGACAGAAAATACTGAGGTGACTATTAAAATAATATTAAAAAAATTATTTGACAATTAATAAATGCCATGTCGGATTTGAAATTTAAAAATTAATTTATCAATTTTAACATAATAAAAATAAAAAGGAAAAAACATAATTAAAAATCAATGGCACGTGAATTCAGATCTAATGTCCTCTTCGTCAAGAAGACATGAGCACAAACCTAAAAAATCAAACACAAGAACACAAAAAAATCAAACCCAGAAAATCATAAATGAATACCGTACAAAACAAAATCCACTTACATACATACATAAACCATATCCAAAAGAAAAAATAGATTTAAATCCGTAAATTTAATCAACACATCATGAACAAAATACCTACAAATTCTAATAAACTCAGCCCAATCCTCAAGCATACCAACAACAACAAACACAAAAACTGAAAAAGCAAAAAAAAAAAAAAATCACGTCTAAATCTTTTGTCGTTTTTGTTTTCTTCATCTCTGTCTCAGTGTTTAATCTTTTGTTTTCTCTGATAGCTGATCTTGTGCATCCTTGTTCAATTTATCTGCAAACTCCTTGGACTTTTCAATACCCATTAGCTTTGGATAAGTGACCTTATCAGCCACCAAGTCTTTCCCAGCTGTTTTCCTCAATTCCTGAGACAATTTTGTCGCATCAAGAATATCATCCACCACTCGATACAACAACCCAATATACCTCGCGAAATTCCTCAACTTTTCAACCTCTTCGCGAGACCCACCTCCCAGAATTGCTCCTAAAACCACAGCAGCTTCAAGCAACGCTGCCGTTTTGTGTAAATGGATAACCTCAAGGTGTTCCAAACTCACATCGGAAAAGTCCCTCAGAACATATATCAACCACTTGGCCTGCAACAAATCCTTCTGTCCCAACCAACCTTGCGAGCTCTCTGACGACTCTAATAACTCTCGCCGGCGGCACATCCACCGTAGACACTGCTTTGTGCTCGAAAGTGAAGGCTAAAGCGCATCATCGGCGAGAACCGCGACCTCCTCCTCCACCCGAAACCCACCTTCAGTAACCTCCACCTTCACCTTGAGCTTGGAGACTCTAGAGAGAGCTTGAGATTCTCAGAGAGAGAAAAAGAGAGAGCTTTTAGATTTTGTTTGAGTTTTTAAAATTTAAATTTTATGTTGTGTTCGGTTATCCAAAAAAGGTTTAATAGAAACTGAGGAAATCACTCCAAAAATATCTCAATCTTTTAAAATTCAAAAGTGAATTCTTTTTTGTTTGTTTTTTTTTTAAATTATTTTATTTCAATTTAAATTAAAATTGATAAATTAGAAATTCTTTGTTTTTAAAATTTTAAATTAAAATGCTGAAGTGGCATATTTTAAATATCAAATAATTTTTTAATATTATTTTAATAGATATATCAATATTTATTGAGTTGACAGTGTACTCTGTTTGCCACATCAGTAATTTTCATTAGTGAGATGACGGTGGGTATCAAAATGGAATGTGTTTTTTTTAGAGACTAAAAGAGGTAAAATAGAAAAGTGAAGACCAAAATAGAAATTAACCCAAAATAGAAAAACTTTGTGTAACCCAAAATGTAGGATTAAAAATGCATTTATGCCTTATTATTACTACTTTCATGTTAAGACACATTAGCATAGTATTTCGATCCACTTTAATCCATTCGGTCAATTTCTGGTCTACTTTGGTCAATTTAGTCCATTTCAGTGTACTTACTTAAGAATGGAAAAAAAAAAAAAAAACATATTTGGGTTGAAAGTAACTATTTTAAATCCAAATTTATTAAAAAATATAGATCTCAAACTCATTCCATATTCTATTAAATTTTAGTAATTTAATCTCGAAATTTTTCTACATACATTTAATGAATCCAAACTTATTTCAAACGCATCTATTTATTTATTTATTTATTTTATTTTGCTTAAAAAGTAACAACTTAACATTACTTATTGTTATTTTCAAAAAAAAAAAAAATTACTTATTGTTAAGTTCTAAATCACAATTAGATCATATTCAAACCTTCGAGCCAATATATTTTGTCTTGAGACCTAACATATATTGAGTAATATTAATCTATAAATACTTGTTGAACATTCTTTGATTATGAGCCACATCGGGCTAGCATTTCAACCCATTTGGTCGATTAGTCCACTTTGGTCCATTCTATCTATTTGAATGCCCTTACTTAAAATAATGATTTTTTGGCCACGTGTTTGTTAGAATTACTTGGTGCTCCAAATTGTATCACTTTTTTGCGTAATATTTGTTTGATGGAAGTTCAGCCGTGTTCCTTTTTCTAATGATTGTGCAAGAAAGGATTAAGCCTATTGTGTGTTTGGCACAATCAGTTTTGAATGAACATATATAGGTTGTAATTGTATCTTACTGCTTAGCCATATATATTGCTTTCTGAAACTAAGCAGGCCACTAACTTGAACTCAACTCTTTACACGCATCACTCTAAACAATGTCACTTAAGGGGATGAGATTGGTTTTCGCATACACGATGAAAGATTAGCCTTAATGCAGAGTTAACTTGAAACAATGCCATGCTTGAAAGCCTTGAATTTTATTTAGAGGTAGAATGCTTGGGCATGTAGACTAGACTCACTCAAGAATTAAAGAGAATGGATTCAAATACATTAATTTGAGTTCCTTCTTCATACTTGCAAATTTCTGTTTCGAGTTTCTCTATTGAAATTCTAACACTCAAATTTTTACTGCACTTCTTCTGGTGCAAGGAACCCCAAACTCTTAAAAGATGTAAAACCTCCATCTAATACCAAATAATGCCCATTAACATACTTAGCATCATCAGAAACAAGATAGAGCACAACATTAGCTACATCATTGGGTTCACAACTAATTTTTATAATGGCTCAAGAGTATTAAAATAAGAGAATATAAGATTAGAAAAACATCTGACATAGGGAATTGCAAACTTGAGCGGTTCTTTTCATATGCGGATAACAATTGAGTGGTTAATAGAGCTTGCAAACTTGAGAATGAGGCTAAAAGAACGAAGATTTTTGAGTTTTACATGCATGCCTATTGCTGATATTCATTTTCGCAACACATTTTTCTATAAGCCTAATTCATGTATTGTATTATATTTTATTTTTTTAAATATGGCCTAAGCCCATGTGATATATTGGGAGAAATTAAGGAAGTGTGGTTTGGAGGGTATGGGTCGGTTTCTTTCAGACTTTTTGGATGAGCCCGACCTATGCGTGTTACTAAGTGGGCAAAGAACACTGGTAGTACCTCAGGCTCATAGAGGAATTCTTGTACCCAAAATTTCCACCCCCAAACCCATTTTTCACTTTAAAAATAGTTGGCTCTCATTGGCCAACTTCAATTACTAGCCCTTACATAGGTGGGCCTCCCTAGAGTCTGAAACAACTAAAAATGAGAAGTCAATGTGGGGGGGGGGGTTTGTCAGCCAGCTAACATTCTCATGATTCTGAAGCCAGGGCTAGAAATATGGGAGTAGGGAAACCTTTCGTCTCTTCTTCACAACCTCTCTCAATTTCCTGTTCTCACTAATTGTGTGTTAAAGTTTCTAACCTGTGTTGTTTTTATGCATTTTTTTATCATTTTAGTTATTGGCATTTTGATTTCTCTCTTGTTAAAGCACTATTAGCTTTTATTTACTAAATATTGACTGCTCGTTGATATGAATCGAATCGAGGATAGGTTTCTGTCCTTTGAAAGAAGAGATTCAAGGTTTCCACCTGCTCGGTGATATGAATCGAACTGAGGATAGGGTTCTGTCCTTTGAAAATAGTCATATAAGGTTTCCACCTGCCCGGCAATAGGAATCGAACCGAGATCAGGTTTCTGTCCTTAGATATTCCCTGCTCTCACAATCTATTTGTATTGTGGATTTTTGGATTTCCTACAATGGGTGACTCTATATTCGGCGAACCAGATATCCCAATTCTCCTCCTCCTTCCTCCCTTTTCTCCAATTTTCTCCAGCCCCCCTCCATCGATTCCCCCTTCCCTATTTATATTTGCAACCCATGGGATTGCCACGATCATTCTCCAGGTCAGTGGAAGGGGAGGTTCAATGCTGTTCTTTCTAAGTGGATGCCTAATCATGAGTGAAAAGAGATGATAATGGCATCGGAACTGATTCCACCGTTTGGTCTGTTGCCCAGCCAAGGCATTCCCTGGGCGACAGATGGGAAGTCCACTACCGTTAATCATAGTTGGAGGTTAAGTGGTGGGAAAAGGACGATAGTGGCCTCGGAACTTGTACCGTTTGTAGGCCTGATGCCCGGCGATATCTAGATAATGTCGTGCATCTAAACATAGATCAAAACCTAGAGACGTGTTTACCCGGAGTGGCGAGGTTTCTCACCGCTGGGCACATCACGAGTAATTTCGCTCCCGAGTTACGGATACTTGGTGTGTGTTAGGTTGATCCAGAATGAGCCCGTTGTCCTGATTAATGTTAGGCCCATACGCGGGCCATCATTTTTATGGGCCTCTGAGCAAATAGGCCAAGGAAAGGTGATGTCCGTACAAAACCATAATTTATTGACTAATTTGAACATATCCAAGAATATATATATATATATATATATATATATATGGACACACACACACACACATTAAAGTACACCCACATTGCGTGGAACATATAACATTTTACATTAAGTTTAAAATCTGGTGGAGCGCTTTGCTCAGCACATTGTTGGCCAAACCTCGGGAGGATGTCCTCTTATCCTTAGGTTCGTGATGGTGTTCGTCCTCCTGAGAAGAGGACTCGCTAGGGGTTGTCCTCGACCTGGAACTGTCGAAGCTACCGCTAGTACCCATTGAAGACTGGTCTGAAGGAGAGGGCGTGAGCCTTCGTTTCTTTCGGCGCAGCTTTCTTCTCAGATGGTCAATCACCCTTTGCTGGGTCTCAACGCTTTTTTCGTGTGAGGCACTACTTCCATTCCGCGCATGACACCCCCCCCCCCCGCCACGTGTATGTTCTGTGTGCACGCTGGCTTCGCGCTCTCTCTCCTGCTCTAACCGCAAAAAAGTGGTCCTCGCGCTGGGACCCCCTGGATTTTGCACGACGTGAACTTGAACCTTCCATGATACTTCTGGTCCCTTTAATCAAGGCTTCCCACAGACGGTGCCAATTGTAAGGACACAAAGTAGGCCTCTAGCCCAAATGTGTGACCGGACCGGCCCAAGTGGCCTACACAATAGAATTTGTAGAGAATGGGCTCAAAGCCTAGACTTCCTAGGGCTCTTGAAAGCTGTGGGGTAAGGGCTAGGCTCACTTCCGGCATGCAACGAGCTGGTGGAGTGACCTTTCCTCTTTTTGAACGTGGGCCGAGGAGCCTATGTCCATGCTTCCCTTCTGTTCTCTGGGGGGAGAGAGAGTGAGTCTACTTCTTTCCTTAGAGAAAATCCAGATCCTCTCCCAATGGTTCCTCCTTCTCTATTTATACTTCCCATTCCAAGTTCCCATTTTTCTTTTCCCTGAAAACGCTCCCCAATGCCTATAAGGCTGACCTCCGTCCCCTTAGAAGTCATTTCTCCATTAATGTGACCAGGCGGGTAGGTGAAAGGCCTTTAATGCGGTGACAGTAGCTTTATCCAGTGCTCATCCTACTTGTCCCCCCTCTTCGGTGACCCATTAAAGCTTGGGATGACTCACTGAGCTTTAGGAGTTCTTCCTTGGACGTTGTGCCACCCCGTTTCGTCCGAGGAGACCTTCTCCTCGGATTCTCGTCCGATAGGCTGACGGTCTGGTCGGCAGGCCTTTGGGCCCTCATTTTTAAGAGGCCCCAATCCCGACTCACGGCCCCTTGGGCGGAGTCCACGTCCTCGGACCAGGCCCTAGGCCCATATGGTGTTTTGACGTCTTTACCCCCCACAATAAGTAATATTTTAATGTTCATAATGACAATACATTGGCTTATCGCCTTGACAATGCCGTGGCCACTTTAAGAAGCACATAAACAATTAAAAATGCATGTCACTCACGGAAGAACTAAGGAGCTTGATTAATTGATAAGATATGATATGGTTTTCCAAATATGATGTCAATTTTTTTTAATGCACTAATCTACTAGAAAAAAAAGTTGGCTGAATTACTAATTTAGTTGGAAGACTAAATTAGTAATTAAAAATAAATTTGAAATTAAAGAGAGAACGCTAAAAATATTCTATCTTGAAAGGAAAATTTTGCAGGATTTTTCTCTCATTCTTGAGTGATGATTAGAACGAAATGAGTAAATCATAAAGGAGTGAAATCAAAATATAAAAAAATACTTAAGATTTGAAGGGAAGTGTTAATCAAATTCTATCTCAATTAAATTTGATTAACACTTTGCATAATATGGTAACAAATAGATTTAGAGTTGAAAGATATAATTTTTAATTTAGCCATTTTTGAATAGTTAATAAAGGGTGCTGAATAGCCAACAAAAAATAGCAAGGTGGGATGACTGAAAAATTAAATAAAAAAGGATACCTTAAGTAAGCTATTAAGAGAGGGAGAGAGAGATTTGTCTTTATTTATTTATATATATATATGGGTTTGGTTTAAGTTACACCTGGTGTAACTTTAAGTAATGTTACACCACTCAATATTTTTTAATTGGATTCGAATATTAACAATTCCACCGTTAATTATATTATCTTCATATATTCTCTATACTTGCAAAATTTTAAGGTGATGAAAGATTAATAGCTATGTCATCAATCAATTGTTAAAATTCAAGTTTTTGTAGTTTAAAATAATGCATAAAAGATAAGTTTATGGATCATAAGATAAGTAACATCTGATTGGTATGAAAATTAGCATGCATGTTAAGAATATATAGAACATGTAATTCAACGGATGAATTTTTAAAATATTAATTCAATAACAAGTTATTAGGTAGTGTAACATTGCTTAGAGTTACACCAAGTGTAACTTGAACCCAACCCTATATATATATATATATATATATATATATATATAGAGAGAGAGAGAGAGAGAGAGAGAGAGAGAGAGAGAGAGAGAGATATATATTAGGTGGCAGACCCATATTTTTAGGAGTTTGATTAGAAGAATTACAATTAATGGTCATAAAATAAAATTTAAACTTGACATAATTAGCTGACGCCCATCATTTAAAAGGTAGTTTTTTTCTCACTCTCACTTAGTAGTCATTAACCCATTATTTTAGCTGTTATTTCTTCTTTTAATTATGAATTATTTTTAGAAATATTTTAATTAAGAATAAAGGAGTCCAATCATTGTGTTTTTAAATAAAATTTCATTTCCTTATAAAGAGAGAACCTTCGAAATTTTATAATAAATAGAACATGTGCCTATAACTTCTTTGACTAGGACTCCGACTAACAACATAACTATTTTTTTTACTTAGATGGATTTGAATGATGAGGGACTTAAGACCATAATTTTTTTGGAATATATGTGGAAACTAGCCTTGGTTCATGCTTCATGCCGTTATTTGTGTTACATTATTCATCGAAGGCAACGTTTGAAAAGACGTGTTCCATACATTCCTACACAATCAGCCATAAAAAGACAATTAGTTCGTGATGAAATAATGCATCGACTTAGATCTAGTGAAAAATGCTATGATGTAATACGCATGGGTCCACAAGCTTTGCAAGGTTTGTGTGACATTTTGCGAAGAGACGGTGATCTTCAAGACACATAACGTGCCACGGTTTGAGAACAAATTGCCAAGTTTCTTCACACTCTATCACATAATGTGAAGATTCGTACAATGTCCTTCTTTTGTCGTTCCGGTGAGACCATTAGTCGCCATTTCATAATGTGTTAAGATCAATAATTATGTTAGAGGATTAGTTCCTTTGACAACCTGATGGAAACCAAGTGCTAGTTGAAATATTACAGAGTAGTAGGTTCTATCCATATTTTAAGGTAAATATATCATGTATATATTATATATTTGATAGTAGTTTAGTATAAGTATATTTTAAGGTAAATGTCTTTAAGAGATATTTTTAATTTCAGGATTGTATTGGGCCACTTGATGGAACACATATTCAAGTCAAAGTGTCTAATGAGGATGCACCAAGATATCGAGGTAGGAAGGGTTACCAAACACAAAATGTCTTGGCAGCATGCTCATTTGATTTGAAATTCCCTTGGCAGATCTCAATGAGATCTAGCTTGATCTCTTTGAGATCTCGCTTGATCTCTTCGAGATTCATCGAGATCTCACCGGATCTCTTTGAGATTTGGCTTGATCTCTTCGAAATCTAGCAAAAATAAGCACATTTAGGCAAAATTCGGCGATGATTCACACAGTCCGACTGGAAATCGACTGAAAACCGATGATGTGCGACTACTTGAACCGTTGTCTTCGGCGGGTCGGCGGCAAGTTTAGTTTTAGGAGACTCGAATTGATTGGGTTGGTTTCGAGTTGGGCACAAACCCAACCCAGACCGATCCGTGGACAGGCCTTAGAGAGTGCGTTATCATTTAAAAGAGTACTCTATTCGTCCTCTTAAAAATGCTAAAGAATTGTTTAATTTGCGACATGCGTCATTGCGTAATGCTATTGAATGAGCATTTGGTGTACTTAAAAAGAGATTTCCTATCATAGCAAGTACTATAGAGCCTAGTTATTATGTTGACACACAAAATGAAATCATTTTAGCATGCTGCATACTTCATAATTATTTAATGGGTGTCGATCTTGATGAAAGTCTTATTGCTGAAGTTGATGAAGAGGTTTTACATTCTCATCGTGAACGTGCGGCCCCTACTCCAAGAGAAGATCATGAAGATGCTAGGCAAGGAGATATTATAAGAGATTCTATAGCATTAGCCATGTGGCAAAATTATGTCCAAATGTGATAGCTTTTGTGTTTGTGGTTGTCATGTCATTTAAGACTAAGTTATGTTTCAATTACTTAGACCTAAATGTTTTGCAAATTTCTCTTTTCATTTTGATATTGCTCTCTATCTTTTAATAATTAATATTAATATTTACACAATATTTTATAGGTATTTTTTGTCCTATTAATAATAGCATGGGTAAGATATCAAAGAAAAATAGTGGAGATCCAAGCAAAGAAGTACAATGGAGTAGTGTTATGGATGATGCTTTAGTGGATGTTTTTTTACATCAGGTGCTCATAGGTGGTAGAGTTGATGGAACTTTTATCTCTAAGGCATATGATAACATAGTGAAAGAGTTGGTTGAAAAATTTAACATGGAGATTACCAAGGATAAGGTGAAAAATCGACAAAAGACACTGAAGAAGAATTTTCATGAATGTTATGACATATTTAAAGATGGATTGAGTGGATTTAGATGGAATGATTTTTTAAATATATGGACAGCTAAACCAAAAGTTTGGGAGCCATTTATAGTGGTAAATTACCATTTTTTGTGAGTTTAATTTTGTATTACATAATTAAATCTGTTGTTTAGCCATTTTTCTTGGTTTGTAACAGTCTAAACCTGCAGCCAAGAGGTGGATGACAATACCTATACCCAATTACTCTAAGATGGCACAACTTTGGGCTAAAGATAGAGCAACAGATGATCATGCTGAAACTACAAAGGAGAAACGTGCTAGGTATGCTGCATCGACCACTATTGATGAGATTGATAATTTGATATCTCAAAATGAAGTTTCTTTGGAGAACTTTGAAGATGATTAGAGGTCACTAGAAATTAATGTTTTACGTTCTCGAGTGTCATCACAAGATGCAATATCTTCTAAAAGCAAGAAAAGACGATTAGCAGAAGATGATGAACTTGGGAATGTAATTTCCCAGTCATTTAATAATGTATCAAAGGCAATTGATAGGGCGACTGAGGTTATGGCAAAGTGCTTTTCAAAGTCATATGGAGCAGAAGTTCACGCAGCTTTGGGCGTATTAGACTTGGATCTAATATC
Source organism: Castanopsis chinensis (assembly GCA_032878915.1). Classification (NCBI taxonomy): domain Eukaryota; kingdom Viridiplantae; phylum Streptophyta; class Magnoliopsida; order Fagales; family Fagaceae; genus Castanopsis; species Castanopsis chinensis. The sequence continues at coordinate 617,626 of JAVQMG010000098.1, read as the reverse complement.
AAAGACTGAGGCCTACATATTTTTGATGGAAAATCCAACATATAAGGAGATGTTCTTTGGTTGCCCAGATGATGAGCTCAAATGTGTCCCGTTGACACTGATGCCTAGGCCTAAAAATTAAAAGAGTGTGGGATTTTTTGGCCAACTTTAGTTTTGGAATGGATTTTGTTATTTTGTTTTGTTTTGGCAAGACTCATTACTAGAGTTTTTTTTTTTTTTTTTTTTTTTTTAAAGATATTTGTTTGCATTTTTAGGCAATATTTATTTTGTTAAGAATAAATATGTGATGCGGGAATTGTTTTACAACATAAAAATATACATAACTTGTTTTTTAGTTACAATAAAGTTTTCTTTTTCCTTAAACTAGAATTATTTTAGTTTTATATCAGGAAATTGATATGTTAATAGGATGTTGCTCAATATAAGAAATTGGGAGATGGAGATGCATTAAATTATCAAATCCATTATAAAGCCCACCAGTAAAGAAAAAAAAAACCAATCTAAAACTAGCAGCCCCTAAAAAAATTTGCAAATTGAAATAAAGAAATTGTGCTATTGTCCATTTTTCATGCCATTATCTTCATTTGTTAAATTATTGATTAGCGTGATGCAATATATTCACCTTGACAAAACTATATTGTAATTCAATAATTTAACACAGACTCAATTGTGGCTAACTAGTTTCATATCATCCACTAAATACTAAACATTTCAAAGCAATTATAAGTTCTCATTGATTATTTTTTATGTTCTTTAAAATGAGGGGTATAATAGTAATGTTATTATAAAATAACTCCATTTCATTCCTTCCAATGTCACTTCCAAACGATGATACTTACATTTCATTCTATTCCATTCTATTCATTTCCCTACTAAATCTATTCTATTCCATTCTATTCTTTTAGGCTCCGTTTGGGAGTTCATAAGGGAATGGAAAGGAATGGAATAGAACAAAATGGAATGTATTTAAGTAAGGGAAATGAATGGAATGAAATGGAATTAAGTAACTTTGATTGAATATTTTAAAATAAAGGAATGGAAATGAATGAAAATGAATGGAATGTAACTAATCTTGTCTAGGAGCAACATGGAGGGAATGGAATGAAATCATTTTATAACAATATTACTGTTAGATCCCTATTTTAAAATAAATGGTTGAATATATAGGGGTATTTTGAGAGTTTTAGTAAAAAAATCATTAAATCTAATTTCATTTTCTCTCATTCCTCTCAATTTTCGGAGGAATGAAAATTTGAGGTTTGAAGGAAATAGAGAGGAATGAGTGTTCCCTCCTGCTCATTTCATTCCCTCCCACTTAAACTCCCAAACACAGAAATGAGTTTTCCATTTCCTCCATTAAAACTCTCAAACAAGAGAAGAGAAAGGAAGAATATTTTAAAATTATTCTTTTCGTTCATTTCCATACCATTCCATTCACTCCTCCCAAACGAAGCCTCAATGATCCTTCCATTCCTTTATAATCTCCCAAACGGACCCTAAGTGGTTTCAACTTTCACTTATATATAAGCTGTGGTGTATTTTTGAACACATAATCAAAGAGTGGGAGAATGTATACTAGAAACTTATGGCGCACACATAATCTAAGTGCACCATATGTTTCCCCTTAAAATATGAAGGTTTCGATTACCGTAAGTCTGAAACATACCATGTTGTAGCTTGTAAACATCCCCTTTGTGTTCCCAAAATATGTAAAAATAACATGTGCCTTTATGAGTCCGTATATATTAATGGATTTAGTTCCACTAAGGGTATTCTTTCGATTGACACATTCACATTCCCTTCCAATGAGGAATCTGTAAGCTTCCCAGATTTAGTTTTTGGTATGGGCTATGAAAATCAAAATATTAAATTTAGTCGAAAAATGGGACGTGAGAATGTAATAGCAGGAATTTTGGGTATGGGATCAGGAAGACGATCAATCCTAAGCCAACTACAGTCGGTGACCAACCTACGTTTCTCGTATTGCCTTCCTTCATGGAACAATGAAGCGGGAACCTACACATATTTACGTTTTGGCGATGATGCACAAATTAGTGGAAATACTCAAACAATGGTGCAATCGACACCAATGTCACCCAATGTAAATAGATACTATGTGACAGCGTTGAGTATTTTCATGAATGAAGTGCTGCTTCCAATAGATGTAACTGTGTTTCAATTGAGAGGTGATCGTACTAATGGATTTGTTATTGCTTCAGGAAGTGGATCCGGATCCTCTCCATTTCAAAGTGAAATGGAGAGGCTCCAGTTAATGGCTGAGATGGAGTCCAAAATTATCCACGCTCAAAATGTGAACACGTCATTTAAAATGATTAAACTCAAGTTAAACTCAACAGGAAAAAAAGAAACTCAAGTTAAACTCAACCGGACAAAGAGAAACTCATTCAGCCTATCTCCCACTGAAAACAAAAAAAACCTTTTGGAGGGAAACGTGAAACATCATTCAGCCTATCTCTCACTCTCACGTTCAAAGCTTCACAGATTTTAACCCAAAAAAAAACCCTCACAGCAGAGAAAGTTCAGCTCTGTTTCTATCTTGCCAAAACAGAGGTAAAGATTGATGAAATCATTGATTTTCCATTTTTTACACACACACTTATAACAAATACATTGCTCCATTGGCTCAAATTTAAGAGGTAAGCATATAAAATATAATCCTTAATTTGTAAATTGCTAGACTTGACAAATAAATGATAAAAACTATAAAGCTCGTGAGTCCATATGAAGTATTTATTTTTACAACTAAAGTGAAAATATATAATTTATTTGGGATCATTTTAATTTAGGCCTTTGAAGTTTTAAAATATTGATTTAGGCTATAATTGTAGGCAAAAATTTAAAAAGAAAAGCTAAAAAGAATACAAACATGTTAGACATTTTTTTTTCCTCACATGGTTAAAATTTATCTAATGTAAGGAAAAAAAATAGTTTTTATAATAAAAAAGAAATCTATTTTTGATGAATGAACTCTACAATTAGGAGTGCTGGACTTTGTCAATGGTTTATTTCAATATCTAACAATAGTTATTCACCTAGACTTTGTCATATATAACAATAGTTTATAAGGTAGAAAATTGGTCAATGCAATATTCACCTAGACTTTGTCATATTCATGATTTTTCATATATAACAATAGTTTATTTCAATATCTTATACCACTTGGACTTTGTCAATGCAATATTTATATTTTGAAAACAAGGAAACATAAACCGATTGATTAAAAGGTAGAAAATTTAACTTACACCTTCAATTTGCATCATTTCAAAACTTGCTGAGTTTTAATTGCTGAGTTTTTTTGATGATAAAATCAATTGCTGAGTTTTGAATTTCAAAACTTCATAACAACTTAAACTCAGCAATTGATTTTTTTGATGATTTTATTCATTGGTTTTCCACTTTCTCACTAAAATTTGTGTATTTTCTGCTTTTATTGTTATTGTTTTTAGATTTGGAGATTGATAACTGTGATTGAACTATCTGTTTGGGGTCCATATTAATCAATTAATAACTCAACTATTAAACTTTTATATATATATATATATATATATATGTGTGTGTGTGTATGTATGTATGTAGCTATGAGACTATTTAATCAATTAATCCACTTCTTAAGGACTTTGGGATCCATATCAGGTATTTTAGGTATAAATCATGTAATATATTTCATATTACTCAAATTTCATCAACAAAACAAACATCTCAAACAATACCAAAAAATTGAATCCCTCTTTTCTTCTTAACCAATGAACAGCTAAAATGGAAGAAAAAAGAGAATACAAATCCTCTATCCCATTTTTTGTGTACCCCTTTGAATTTTTACTATATAAATTTTCATAAAGCATGTAAAATAGAGCCACATCATCTAGTGGGAAACAATGGAGAATTATTAATTATGTCTAAGGAACAACAAAAATTACATTTTAAAGCCTATAATTTAGGAGTTCTGGTCAATTAAATTTTGCTATGATTAAACTCTACAATTTCAAAAATACCCAATAATTTTGTCATGATTAAACCCAATAATATGAAATCTCCAGAAAAAATGAGATTTAAGCTCTACAATCAAACCCAATAAATTGAACTCTACAATTTAAAAAATAACAACTTAAACCCGAGATTTTAAAAAGTAAAAAATTAAACCCAAAGTCATTCAACTTAAATGTGTTGAGGTCTAATTTGGTTTTTTTTATTTATTTATGGAGTTTAATTTGTTACTTTTAAAACTATAGAATTTAATTTTGTTAGTTTTTGAAATCTCAAGGTCTAATTTGTTATATACCTTTGAACCATAGGGTCTAACAAAAAATCATAAACGAATAGATCATTAATTGCTGAGTTTTTTTTAATAATTTTACGCATGGATTTTTTTAGATTTGTTGTTATAAAGTTTATAGTATTTTGAGTTACATAGTTAGGATATGTTATTTTTCTGTTAGTATTTTATAATAAATTTATGTTCAATTTTTTCTAGGGATAATGATGGGAATACATGTTCCTTCTAATGTGCCCATGGAATCTACCCCATTTAAAGGGATGGAGTTTGAAGCGGATGAGATTGCATATGGTTTTTATAATGAATATGGCAGAAAGGCTGGTTTTAGCATTAGAAAAGAGTATGTAAATAAATGCAAAAAGACTGGAGTGGTTACTTCAAGGAGATTTGTGTGCGCAAAAGAGGGAGTTCGAGGCAAAGACAAGAGAGATCAGAATGTAAAGAATCCACGAGCAGAAACAAGATGTGGTTGTGAAGCACGTTTGGTTATTGTACTTAATCGAGATAGTAAAAAATATGTGGTGAGTGAATTTATTGCTGAGCATAACCACTATCTCCACCTTCCATCAACTGTGCACATGATGCCATCACAACGGAAAGTGGCTGCAGCTCATGCTATTGAAATTGATTTGGCACATGAATCGGGATTAAGATTAAAGCAATCTTATGAGCTTCTTAGTAAGCAAGTTGGTGGATATGATAATCTTGGTTTTACCAAGCAAGATCATAAAAACTACTTACGCACTAAGCGACAAAGAGACATGGAGCATGGGGCAGCTGCTAGCTTGGGAAGATATTTCAGTCGTCAGCTTAAGGAAAATCCTTCATATTATTTCGCTACTCAATTGGATTGTGAAGAGTTGATTACTAATATCTTTTGGGCCGATGCAAGAATGATCATTGACTATAGCCACTTTGGTGATGTTATAACGTTTGATACAACGTATAGCACAAATAGAGATGCAAGGCCACTTGGAGTATTTTTGGGTCTCAATCACCATAGAGAAACTGTTGTATTTGGAGGTGCACTTTTATATGATGAAACGATTGAATCTTTTGTATGGTTATTTGAGACTTTCTTAGAAGCAATGTCTGAAAAGAAGCCGATCACTATTTTCACAGATCAAGATGCAGCAATGTCAGCTGCAATAAAAATAGTCATGCCTAAGACATATCATGCATTGTGTAGTTGGCATATGTGGCAGAATGCTGAGAAACACTTGGGTCATTTACTAAAAACTAAGCCTCAATTTAACGCTGATTTCTTAGCATGTATCTATGAGTATGACAGTGAAGATGAGTTTCTTACAGCTTGGAATGAAATGCTAGATAAGTATGATATTCGTGAAAATAAATGGCTAATTGATCTATTTAAATTGAAGGAAAAATGGGCCCAAGCATATGTTAAAAGAACTTTCACTGCAGGAATGAAGACAACCCAGCTTAGTGAGAGTTTCAATGCTGACTTGAAGAATTGCTTGCGTACTGATCTCAATATAGTAGAGTTTTTCACTCAGTTTGAAACAGTTGTCAATCAAAAGCGGGATAAGGAGTTAGAAGCAGAATACAACTCAAGACATAAATTTCCAAGATTAAAGCTCAAAAGCTCTCCTATGCTTAACCAAGTAGCAACAATGTACACACCTAAGTTGTTTGATTTATTTCAGATAGAAGTTGAAGAGGTAATGGCACTTTCCATCCTAGAACGCAATGTGAGTCAAACACATAGTTATGTGGTTGGAGTTTTCAATCAAAATGGAAAATATGAGGTCATATGGAATCCATTAGATGAGACTCTATCTTGTAGTTGCAGAAAGTTTGAGTCATTTGGTATTTTATGTAGGCATGGTTTGAAAGTTCTTGATGTATTGGATATCAAGTTGATTCCTAATAGATATATCATGAAGAGGTGGAGAAGAGATGCAAAAGATGGAAGCGGAAAAAATTGCACAACACATAACATTAAGCCGGATACTCGATTGGAATATGTAGATCGATATCGAGATTTATGTCCAAAATATATTCAATTGGTGAATGAGGCATGTGAAACTAAAGAAGGCCATAATATCCTAAGCTTAGCAATTGCAGATTTGAAAAAAAAACTTTATGACCTTAGGAATTGCAAAGCTAATGTAGAAGAAGACATCATTAGGCCTTCCACCGATTTTGTAGACAAAGAAGATCAATTATGTGCTTCGATTACGATTGTACCAAAAGGGATAAAGAAAAGGGAGATTTCTCGTAATAAAAAGCGTAGGCCGAAATCTTGGATAGAAAAGATGTCGAAGCCAAAGGAAGGCACATCAAAGAAGCAAACAAAGAAAAGAAAAGTGCAAGAGGTAATCTTTTAAATTATCCTTATTTTCACCATTCTATTTTATTTTTACACATTAATATAGTATACTATCTATTTGTGCTAAACTAGTATAATTTTTACAGGAAATATGTGCACATGACATCACGGCACAAAAGAAAACTGAGGATATCTCTTCCGGAAATATTACTAGCTTTACACAACTTTTAATGGTAAAGATATTTACAATTATATATTTTACTTTGATATTAATAATAGTTTAGATGCATGGTTTGATAATTTTAATGCTAAACTAGTAATATGTGTAATGTGTAATTGGTTTTTTTGTAGTCGGCTTCTACAAGTTCTGCATCACATCAAGGAGGCTCATCAGCAAGTGTTGCATTAGCATCACATTTAGAGAGTATATCAAGTGTTGTAGGCTCCAATGACAAAATTAATGGTGCAAGAGGTCTCTTGACTCAAGGAAGTGTTGCAAGTGGAGGTCCCTTGACTCAAGAAAGTGTTACAAATGGACGGAATGAGATGGTTCATAAAGTCAAGCCATTTTTCTAGTTTAGGATCATGTTTTGTAATTTTCCTAGTTTAGACTGGAGTTTTGATGGTCCAAAGTTTAGGACTTTGTAATTTTCTTACTTTAAGATTGAAGCTATGATGATCCATAAATTTCCTTTTGTTATGGTCTTAATTTTTGCATAATTATTTGTTGCTGCAGAAATTTTTATGTTTTTCTGCATAATTACTGTTGAGGATTTCTGCATAATTACTGTTCATAATTTCTGCATAATCACTGTTTGAGTTTCTGCATAATTACTGTTCATAATTTCTGCATAATTTGGTTTGAGTTTCTGCATAATTATTGTTCATAATTTCTGCATAATCACTGTTTGTGTTTCTGCATAATTACTGTTCATAATTTCTGCATAATCACTGTTTCTGTTTCTGCATAATTACTGTTTGTAATTTCTGCATAATCACTGTTTGTAATCTCTGCAATTTCTGCACTGTTTGTAATCTCTGCATAATTACTGTTGAGGATTTCTGCATAATTACTGTTTGAGTTGCTGCATAATTACTATTTGAATTTCTGCATAATTACTGTTTATAATTTCTGCATAATTACTGTTTGGGTTACTGCATAATTATTGTTTGTAATTTCTGCACTGTTTGTAATTTCTGCACTGTTTATAATTTCTGCACTGTTTGTAAATTCTGCACTGTTTATAATTTCTGCACTGTTTGTAATTTCTGCACTGTTTATAATTCTGCACTGTTTATACTCTGCATAATTACTGTTTGAATTTCTGCATAATTGCTGTGTGTTTCTGCATAGTTGTTTTCTGCATAGTTGAGTGTATTATATTGTAATTTCTGCATATTCAATTTGAGTGTATGCTTCTTTCTTATAGTTCCCAATAATATCACAAACAAGCAACTCAAGGTACATTAGGTGTCTTTAATAAACAAAACTTTATTGAAATGTATAGTTTGATTACAAAGCTATTAGAACAAGAGCCCTAATTAGACAATCAAAGCAATCCTAAACTTTTGCACTTTCTCCTCAGCAATTCGAGTTGCAACTCTATACTTCTCAGCACTGCGCTTGGCTATCCATTCCTGCTCTAATGCTTCTGCCCCTCTCAATTTTGGCAGCTTCTGTCTGGAAAGTGCACAACATTTGAAGCCCTCACAGCTTTTGTCTGGAACTCTAGAACTCAGGCATTAAGCATGCAGCCTGATCAACAAACAAAGCTTCTCTTTGCTGTTGATGGAAGGTCTAGATTTGAGCCACCAATTCCAAAGGGGTACTCTGGCAATGCAATTGTGTTAACAAATTCAATATGTAATGCAAGTGAGCAACTAGAGAACCCACTGTCATTTACAGTTGGACTAGTTCAAAAGGCAATTAACAGTTTTCTAAAAAATGTTACTAGCATAATCATTTTCACACAATTGAGCATAACACAAATCACACAATACTGACTTACTAGCATAAGTCTTGCATTTACATTTATACATTGTTGACTCATTCTCATTCCATTCACACACTTTGCTTCGCCAATAAGAAAAAACACCAAACGGAAAACAGTGAGTTGAGTATCACACTTCAGAAATATTGCATAGTTTCAAGCCACACAATATCATTGATGCCATTGCATAATCTATAGAGATATGCAAAAGTTGCACAAAATAAAATTGTACACTATGAATCATATTTAGAGGTATCTAATGATAGAATGGATGGGAAATACTACATCTTGAAGAATCATAAACACCAATGATCCCAAAGTCCAACACACATGGTAAAAGATAAATGTTTATAACAAATCAAATATGTTAGTTACTGTTGTCAACCAAAAAAGAAGAAAAGAAAAAGGGAGGGGGGAGGGGGGAGGGGGGTGGGGGGTGGGGGAGGCGGGCATACTATCACCCTATGGTGCATTTACCATAAGAGTAAGTGCTGTATCTGATTAGGTGGCTCCAACAATCTTACACAGTTGTAATAATACCATAACAATTTGCTTGGCCAATCCAGGGTCAGCTTTTCCCTTTTTTCTTTTTTTTCTTTTTTTGATAATTACAGGATCAGTTCTACCTTTAGGTGTCTTAGGCAATTGCAATTTCCTAATAAGCAAGGCCCCCTAGCGAAATAAGGCCCCGTAATTCTGGTCCCATAGGCTCTTACTAAAGGATGATAGTGTACAAAAATATTGTATCATATCACGACTGTTTTCTCAAAGATGATACTATTTATGATGTTGATGGTTTAGATTTATTCCAATTAAGAAAAAAAAATTTATAGCAACTAACATACTAAATTATATAAAAACTTAAAAAGACTAGATACTTTTCCAAAATGCATGTATTGCTTATTGACTACATTTTGTTACAATTATTTTTGTAGAAATAAGTTTTTCAAAATTAAAATTGATAAAACCCTACCTAAGATCGACTATGCTACAAGAAACATTAAGTGTATTAGTTATATTATCAATTAAATAGTAAATGTTAACAATACTTAATACAAAAACTCTTTTTTGATACTTAATTAATAATTTCACATGGTGAGAGGAATGAATTTTAAGTACATTATTTAATTGATATTTAGATAGAAGAAGAGTCCTGCGCCAATAACCTGAGCTATCAGCTATGACAAAACAAGTTTTACAAAGAAGTGTGTGCTAACTTGAGCACCCAAACAAATTATTGCTAGATGAAATTCCCAACATTAACCCATGATACATTATCGTTCCCATTCCTCTTCCAGTTGATTCTACCCTACATATGCTTCTAGGAATCTTTTCATTATAAAATTTTGATCCTAAATTATCAGTCAAATTTGTCTTAAACTTTATAAGGTTGTTGACCCATTCCTGAAAAACTAATTCACTATTATCACATCGAATTTGGTCTTACAATCCATTGATCAATGTGTCCTCTAAACTTAAATTTCAACCAAACAAGCAACAATAGCAATCCAAAAACTATAAGGCTGAAGCTTAAAGTGCATTTCGATTGTAAAAGACATTGAAATTGTAGTTGTACCAGGACGATGCTTTTGCAGAGATGATCGATGGAGGCGGCGCTGAGAGCGTCTCGTCGGGCTTCGAATGGCCAATATAAGTAATCGGCGGGGACTTTCTTGAACGAGAAGTCATTTACGCCGTTGGTTCGGAGGATAGAGGAGAGGCGCGATTCGATGTCGCTGTTGCAGATTGGGTTGGAGGAGGTGGGTTGCATCGCTGTCGAGATTCGATGTCGATGTCGCCGTCGTCAACCCTCTAACAACCCAGGCAATCTAGTAAAATAATTAGTTAGCTACAATAGTAAAGAAGTGCAGATTTCTTTTTCTTCTTTTTTAAAAGTGAGATTTGAACTATGGTTTCTTTTATAAAATAAGAGCACGTCATGTCATTGAATTAAAAGACTAAAAATATTTCGCAAAATAAATAACTAACTCGTAGCAGTGGTTGTAGGAATGAGGGAATCATATCAGAAGAGTAGAAATATTTCTACTTAAGTACTAATTGATACAATAAGAAGATTAAAAACTAAATCTTGCAAATAGTGGTGATTTAGTAAATCCTTGTATAAATAGAATTTTACTTTTTACTAATTTGTTACCTTCTTATTCTCAGCAACAACTCCAAGTATAAAGGAGATCACACCACAAGTTGCAACTGTCAGAGACATTAGTTTCATAGTAACAGCCATTATAGCTTTGCCCCAAACACAACAAACTTTAATTTACTGCACCAAAACATCCATAACCATAAATGCATTCAGTGAGTCCCAAACTTTTTAACAACCAAACAAAACTAAAATAAAAGGGATCTGATTAAAACAACATCGGAATTAACAAAATATAGAAACAAAAAACAGTTGCATCTCTCTAGCACAGTTTGCATCTCTCTTGGAAGACAACCCAGCTTACTCCGAGCGCGAAGCTCAAAACCTCAAGGACGATCTCCAAACCCTAAACAGTACCGCGCCGATTTGGAGTGCTCGCCGAGATGAGGAGCGACGGCACTGTACCAAACATACACGATCAACGAGGCGCCGGTGGCGATGCAGTGCAGAGATGAGGAGCGACGGCGACTGAAAGGACCGGAGAAAGCATCGCCGAAGAGATTGTTTCCCGGCGGCGGAGGACCGGCACGGGACCGAGAAATCGAGGCTTGAGCATCGGCCAAGCCGGATTTGAGAGCCTCGTTGTTAGGGTCGTATTCGAGACCTTTCTTGTAAGCTGAAACGGCGTCGTCGTAGTGAGCCAAGCTCTACGGTCTTCTTGGCATCGGTCAAGGCCTCGGCGTACTTGTTGAGAGAAGCGTAGGCGGCGGATCTGTTGGAGTAGAGGACGTGGTTGGTCGGAGCGAGATCGATTGCTTCGGAGAAGTGGCAGATGGCGGTGGGAAGTCGACCGTGGGATGGAGAGAGGCTTTTGAGTAGATGAGAGAAGCTTGGTTAAGTTTTCTGAGGTTGGGTGAGGTTGGGTGTGGTCTCTTTTGAGGTTGGGTTAAGTTTTTAAAATTTTAAATGACGTGTTCACATTTTGAGCGTGGATAATTTTGGACTCCATCTCAGCCATTAACTGGAGCCTCTCCATTTCACTTTGAAATGGAGAGGATCCGGATCCTCAGGAAGTGGAGCAACTTTTCTTGTTCCGAAAGCATGTAACGTTATCAAAGAAGAGATGATTAAATACTTCTTGGCGTATAACTGGCATCCCATGGAGATATCAGACCTGGTACCATATGACCTTTGTTATAATGTCATACCAAATGGAGATAAAAAATTACTAACATTAAAAATTCATTTTATTGGAGCAGACCTTGATCTAGATTCTAAACGAATCTTCGAAGTAATTGACAATATGTTGTGCATGATTATCATGCCTATCAATGAACAAGGACCAAGTCTTCTAGGGGCGTTTCAACAAGTAGATTATCGATTCTTGTTTGATGTTATAGCATCTTTATTGTCGTTTGCGCCTGAGAAATGCCAATTTAATTAGAAGGACAAAAATAAATTGAATAAAAAAACTTAGGAAAAATTAATATACATTGTAATTTCATTTTTCTTTGCAAGGGGTGGGGCTATTATCGTCAGTGTCAAATTTTTAGCAATGTTATTAATTTCGTTTCATTCTGGCCGGAACTACCAGAATATTTTGTATGGGCATGCAATTTGGTACGGTAATACCACTTGTTCCATCTCGAGTCAAATTCTGGCCAATTTCGGGACATTCCAGCCATTCTGGTCAATTTCGGCCGCTATCAAGTTTTGGCTTAAAAAAAAAGAAAGAAAAACACTTTACAAACCCATCAATCTCAGGTTACCACTATGTCTAGTTGCCGTTTTCCTGAATGAACCCAACCCTCTTCTTCTTCTCCGCTTTGTATCCACCGGTGAGTGTTGTATACTTTTTTTATTTAATGTTCTCCTCTAGAGTCTAGCTTTGTTGTCCTCTTTTATTTGATTTCAAGTTTCAACTTTCATTTGCTTCCTCTAGTGTGAGCCACGTGATTATCTTTGGAAATGACAAAGGAAAGTAAAAAAAAAAAAAAACTACAATAATTGTCAGACCTATTAATTTTATTTCCTCTCAATAAGTTTTTATTTTTATTTTCCCTATTATCTAGGTACTATATTGAATCAATAGAGCATCTAAAAAAAGAGGTATTATTATCTAGAGCAAGACTTAGGTATAGTATTTAGATGTTGTTCCTTAGTTTTTCTTTTTAAGATTTTTCCATGTGAATTTCTTCTCATGGAATGGAAGTTATTTTTTAGTTAAGTAGCCATATGGCTGAATTTTAAAAGGGGAACCTAAGGAACAGCACCTAAGGTATTATACTTAAGTTTTGTCATATTATCTATATCTATATCTATATTATTATTTAAGGGGCTTCCTCTATTTAGATTCTTCATTTTTTTGTTAAAAAATGTCTAGCCTTATGTTTAAGCAAAGACAAAACTAAGGACAATCCGATAAAAATGCAACTTTAACTCTCACTAAAATATTGCCAAAAAATATGACAACTTTCTTGTTAATTTTTAAATTTCGTTATTCACTTATAGATTAGATTTTTAAAATAAAATTTATACATAATATATATATATATAATAAAAAAATCGACAAAATAGGACCACTAACAAAAAAAAAAAAAAAAAAAAACCTCATTCCACGCGCATAGCGTGTGTGACGAAGCTAGTTATTATTTAAGGGGTTTCTCCTGTTTAGTTTCCTCATTTTTTAGTTCAAAAATGCCCCTATAGCCTTATGTTTAAGTAGAGACAAAATTAAAGGACAATCTGGTAAAAATGCAACTTTAACTCCCACTAAAACATTGCATAAAAAATAAGACCACTCTCCTATTAATTTTTAAATTTATTTATCCACTTATAAATTAGATTTTCAAAATAAAAATTATACATATATATAAAATAAAAAAATCTACAAAATAGGACCACTAACAAAAAAAAAAAAAAAAAAGCCTCGTCGCTTGCACGAAATGCATGTGACGAAGCTAGTTGCTATTTAAGGGACTCTTTTTGTTTGGAATCCTCAATTTTGAATATATCTCATTCACGCTTGATATATTTTTTCTTAAAAACTAGCAAACACTAAACCAACAATTTACTCCATTTCAAATCCTAATTTTTTTTTTTTAAATTCCTTCATGTTTAACCTTACTAACAATACCAACAATTTACTCCATTTCAAATCCTAATTTTTTTTTTTTAAATTCCTTCATGTTTAACCTTACTAACAATAGATAAATTCAAATTGAAAAATTGCAGTAAATTCAAAATAAAAAAGTGCCTCATAGCACATGCGGAGCGTGTGTGATGAAGATAGTGGTTATTATTATTATTGATGATGCTAAAAATCGTTAGTAAACCACACGGTTACGTGCCCTCGACAGGAACCTGCGCAACATAAAAGCTGAAGACCTTAAGAAAAGTACCGATGTGGTATCAGCCAAAAACCCTCTGACGGTTAAGTTAGAGAAATCTCTTGTTCTATAACTCTAGAGTGCTAGAGTTAGGGTAAATTATGCGAACCTTGGTTTGTGAGGGTTTTGAGGTTTTTATAGTAGTGTAAGGCTGAAATTCATGCCTTGGTTCAGAAGTTTTTTCCTTATAGGAGAGAACCTCTTTAATCCACGTATCTTCCGGGATCCTTTCCTTATAAGAGTCTTCTTGCTTAGGAGTAAACATGGAGCACAAGATGTTTTCTTATACATGCATGCGTGGAGATCAATCAAGGTCATGTCAGACTCATCGGAGATTCATATATTCTCTTCAGCTTACTGTCTTCAGCTTACATTCTTCAGTTTATCCCTGTCAGCTTTTCATTTCGTCGTCCAAAGCACAGTTGTCAGCTTTGGGGTAAAGTTGTAGACCTTACACTGCTGTCGACTATCATGAATAGTGCCGACGACCTTGTTATGTCTGTCGCCTTTTGTTTCATCATGGGTTAATTACAAAATTATCCTTATCAATTATTATTATTGTTATTATTATTATTATTATTATTATTATTATTATTATTATTATTATTATTATTATTATTTAGTTTTAATCCCATATATTAATTAAAATATTAAGAAATTTTTTGTGCATGCTGCGAATAAGTGCTTTGACTTTCACATTTATTGTATTTCTTTTTTGAGGAAATATTGTATTGTTTACTATTATCCAACATATGAATTTTATTTGTAGAAAAATTGTAAATAAATATTTTTTTAATCCCACTTTAACATGAATTTTATTTGTAGAAAAAATTATAAATAAAAATATTTTTTAATCCCACTTTAACATGAATTTTCTATGTTATAGTAGAAAGATAAAAATTGCAAAGCTTGCACGTAGATTTTAGTCTAAACGGAGTTTAACCCTCCAACATCCAACATATATGAGTGAAAGGAAGAGTGAAATTACCGGTGGATGGTGATTCCATATTTCCCACGATTATGTACATTAACAAAAATAGTATCCCCTTTGTGAACTAGAATGGTTGGCTCTGAGAAATTGTCATTTAGATAGTCTTTGTGCTGCATAGTCTTTTATAATTTGTCTCCTTCAACTTTGACATCCCAAATCCCAGGATGGGAAAAAAAAATTTAGAAGATGTGCAAATATCAATGAATATCAATCATAAAACTCTATTTTGAACTTCTTAAATGTCACATAGGTTTTGACTTTTGAGCATGAAAATCTCATATGCGTTTGAAATGAAAAGCATAAAAAAAAAAAAAAATCAACCTATTTTTAAAGTTAATTGAATGAGTAGTGCTGCAGGTATTACAAATTTTACTAAATTGAGCTTATTAATTTATTTGTCACTAAATATAAAAAGACAATTTAATATTCATTTATAAACTCATTTTTTAATCAATTTTTCTAACTCAACTCATTAGAGAACAATGAGAGAAATGTGCCTTTACTTTATGATCTTCTTGAAGTGTTCATAGTCTAAGTAGCGTGCATAAGTGGATTTTCGTGGCAACACCATTTACACAACTAGCCGATGTTCCGTGAGTTGCGCGGGGAATTTTGATAAATTTTGTAAGAAATTATTTATGACTTATTGATTTCATGAATTCTATTATCGTTAGTTATAGTTAATCTATGAAATTTTCTAGTAAAGCTAAATTCAAACTAAATACATAGGGAAAAATTCCTCTAATTTATGCAACCAACAAATGTCTGTAGATCAAAATTCACATTGTCACTTACAAACCTAGTGGTTCTTATGTGTATTTCTTGTATGATTTATGCTTTATCAATTAGATATAAAAACTACTAGATTTCATGATACAACAACATAAACAATAATGTCATAGTGACGCAACAATATCACAATTTAACCTCCAAATTTTTATTGAACTAAAAGCAGCCAAAACACCAAAAATACTACAAATCCTTACCAAGTACATGCATCATATGGAAAACCAAAAATCTAAATTGACACATAATATGAAAAAAATAAACACATTATAATGCTACATTAGTAAAAACGTATACATACAATTTAAAAAAAAAAATTTAAAAACATAATATTTTGGAAACTTACATACCTCTCATAAAGGGAACCAAAGATATTGTGAGAGAAATTATGGAAGTTTAATATTTAAGTTCAAAGTATATGAGGATTTATATTGGACAAATGTGGAGACAAATAATCATATTACCCAATTCATTGAATCTAACTCTTGCAATTCAGCATTGAAGTTAGTCTTGTGAAAAAAATTGAAAAGTTTTCTTAATTTCTACATTTTCCATGACTTTTTAAATTCATCCATATCTATCCAAGTCACCACTGCACACCCTTGGTGCGATGGTCACTCCACAAGTATAAATGCTTGTGGGGTGTAGGACCAAAGGCCAGGGTTCAAGTCTTCAAGAGGAAGGTTCACACATATATACTCTTAGATTATGCTAGAGTAAAATTTATATCTTGTATGAAAAAAAGTTATAAATATATATAGTTTCTAAAAAAAAAAAGTTATAAATGTATAACAATTCTTTGAATTTTATTAATACATTGAAATAAATGCATTTTTCATTACTTAATAGTTTGACATAAATGCTAAATTTAGATGAGGTGAAAGTCTAAATGAAAAGAATGTCATACTTTGCATCACTTGACAGAACCTCATGCTTTTCCGATGGTCACTTCATAAGGATAAGTGCTTGTGAGGTGTGGATGGTAAGAGCCAAGGTTCAGGTCTTCAGGAGGGAGCTTCACACACATTAGATTAGGCTAAAGTAGAATTTCTATTTTGTATCAAAAAAATAAAAAATAAAATCACTTTTAAATGCCAAAATACGCATACGAAAAATGAGTGTATACATAGACTATAGTGTGCCTTGTCATCTTCCAATTTAACATGTAGTTTATACGTGTAATAAACAGTAATGCAGCCCTAATTTTATTAGTTTATTTTCATAATTACCTTTTGGGACGTTGGGTTACACAATCGATTTCAATCTATTTCTTATCACAGCTTTCACGTTACCTTGAAATAAGTAGGACCAAAATGGGCAAATGCCCTTTTCGCGCAAAATATCTAGCCTTTTGCCCCCTTTCTCAAACTAATTAGGGAAATGTCCCTCTTTTATAACTCGATAATATCAAGGTTGAGTTTTGTGAAGAACTCGATCCTTGTATAATCAAGTTTAGTAGATATTTTTGCCATGTTTGCCAGCCAGCTTGGTATTTTGTTTTGTTTAATCCCTAAATAACTTGATTATCTTAAAATCGAGTTATATAATCGATTATGTAGATATCGAGTTACACTCATGTTATAGCTGTTTCAGACTGTCTTGGTGTCAGGCGTAGCCTTTTTTTTTTGTTTGAATATAACTCGATTACTGTAATGTCGAGTTATAAAGGCAACTCGCACTTCGTAAAATTGAGTTACTTACTTCATCAATACACGGGTCAGCTTCTCATGCAGCATTACATTAGATTCTCCTCATCAATACCAATCTCCACATTTTCAGATCAGCTTCTCCTTATTTTCTGAATTTTCTCCAAGAAGTTTGTGTTATCTCTCTATCATCTCAAGTGAGAAACTCATTCTCTTCTTTGAAATACATAGAGAATTTTATTGTGTAGATAAAAAGTAGTTGTAGATATTACAAAAGTTTATCAACCATAATGTATGCTTTTGTTAGAGAAGAATCTTCATTTGATAGGTTGTATTACTTGTGCTTTGGTTTTTTCTTGAATGAGTGTTATGTGAGTACATTAGGGTTATAT
This sequence comes from Castanopsis chinensis, assembly GCA_032878915.1. Classification (NCBI taxonomy): domain Eukaryota; kingdom Viridiplantae; phylum Streptophyta; class Magnoliopsida; order Fagales; family Fagaceae; genus Castanopsis; species Castanopsis chinensis. Next base: position 599,743 of record JAVQMG010000098.1, on the reverse strand, counting down.
TAGTTGTTTGGTGCTACAAGAAATGTACAATAATCTAATTTGGGTGATGAGTGTTATATGTGTACATTGGGTTATATTGAGTCTTTGGTGGTGTAAATTTTATTGACAAAAATGAAAACCTTTAGACTTGCAAAAGTTGAATGTACATAATCATCATTAGTCAGACATTAACAACAACATTTTGTATTGCACACAACGTGTAGACATTAACAACAACGTCTAATGTTTATGGTCAAATGTGAGTGTTAGTATTTCATTTTTAACATGTAATAGTACACAAATTTGTGAATGTCTTTGTCGTGTACCATCTTATGCAGCATTACATTATTCACCAACAGTTGATGCACGCTGTTAACTTGATCATTTGATGTTATTGTATTCACCATCAATGTCTGGTTCGGGCAACCCTTTCATCTATAGGCCTTGCATGTGTTCACTACTATGGGTCGTTGCTGGGTATTGGAAGATTATGTCAGCTATCCAATCGATCTAAATCTGCGAAATAGTGCAATGGTTCACAATACCACGAGACAAGAGTGGACTTAGTTACTCCGTGAACAGGAAATGTTTTATGATGAGTTGGTTGGTTATAAGTTGCCAGTGGCTCGGCAACTCGCATCATAGATGCCAAGAGACACAATTGACGAACTTCGTAAAGCATCGAACTGCACAAGAGAAGAAAATAATCGAATGAAGATTTGTCTTAATCAATATTGGACCCAAGTCGAGATTCGAGAATCAGTGGAGTATCAGTTGTATGAGCACGCATAATACATGCAATCATTTTTTACTGATCCCACTTATCAGTCAAATGTGGAGATGTCAGATGAAGAGTAATCGTGTCGTGGTGTAATTGGACTTTGTTCGAGAACTATTTTCCTTAACTATGTTTTAGATGTATGTGTGTCACTGTTGTTGCATTTGTACTATATAAACCTTATTATTGATTGTGAGGATTATGCACGTTATTCGTAATCTTGATTATTCCCACTTAACGCATTAAAGTTAAATATTCCCACATATGATGTTTTTCAATATGCACCTACGACATAACATAGAAAACTTAAATATTCTTACACGATGCCACCAATATGCATACATTGCATATCGAATAGTAACGCTACTAACATTATTAACTTAACCTATAGACATAATATACACACCATATAGGCATTCATTCTGATAGGTAGTCCTTGTAGTTGAGGACATTGTTACGTTCCGTCGAGGTGAGTTGCCCATTGGTTGCGGCGGCCAGCTCTTCTGCAAGTTGTAGCATGTGATACTTGCACCTACGAAGTATCATAAGATTGTTCTTGTATTTTATTTTAGCCACGACATGCTCATATTGGTGCATGTTTCGCCATGGTAGTGTGAGCAAGATACGGTCGACAAGAGGCGCTCCGAGTCGCACGAGATCATTGTGCAGAGCGTTGGACTCGTTCATGCGAAACTCCCATTCCCACCGCAGTCTGGCATAGTATTCCCTCTCATTAAAATCTCTCTCCCTCCTATAGTTATCTGGAAAATGAGGTAGCATTCAATTGTGCGTTGACATTCGAAAATGTGACTTCAGATCAGTATGTGTAGATGTTTTGCAAGGGTAGATGTAAATGGGACTTTATATAAGAGTTTTGCAAGGGCAAATATTCACGTGGATGTGATTATATGTAAGGGTAAGTATTCATGTGAATAAAGGTGATATGACTCGACAGTGTATTCTACAGTGGCGAGCTGTTGAACAGCACATGCAGAACTACAAACATGACTTGGTTGAACAATGGCGTCTGTTGGTGCATATGGTTCGCAGAGGTAGCTGTTTGATATGGCTACAGCTTGTGCTATAGCAGTAGGTTGGTGATGTGTACTACAAAAGAGGTTGCGTATTTATTCATTTGAAAACTATTCAGCATCCTTGTGCTTCATCTGACATGACTTGATAAGACAGTTCTAAGCTGTGTTAAACGTATCATAAACTTTTCAGGGATGCTCTGCATCCTTGAAAATGGTGTATTGCAAAAGGATGCATATATGTGTATTGACGTGCGTGTAGGTGATATGACTGGATAGGGTTCAATAGTGTAAAACTGTTGAGCAGCATATGCAGCACTACGAACATTAGTGTAGTAATGGTGGACAACTCACCCCCAAAATTGATGCATAAACTTTTCAAGGATGCTCTGCCTCCTAGAAAACGGTGCATTGCAAAAGGTTGCACATCTGTGTATTCACGTGAGTGTGGATAGGTACTTGTGGTCAGGGTTCAACAGTGCTGAGTTGTTGAGCAGCATATGTAGAACTACGAACATTAGTGTAGCAATGGGTGAAAGCTCACCCCTAAAATTTTGCTTAAACTTTTGAGGGTTCCTCTACATCCTTGAAAACAGTATATTGCAAAAGGTTGCTTATCTGTGTATTTACGTGAGCGTAGATGATATGATTGGACAAGGTTCAACAGTGCCGAGTTGTTGAGCAGCATATGCAGACCTGCGAACGTGACTTGGCTGAACAGTGCTGAGTTGTGTTAGCCTTCTCCAACCTTACTTGCCAAATGCTACTATTTCGAGCAGTGAGTGTAGCAACACTGGAGAGTTTATCCTCATATTCCTTTACAAACTTTTCAGGAAGTCTTTGCAGGTACAAAATTTAGTTACATTTTCTCAACAATCTTGTTAAATTACATGAAGAAAACTATGCTTCCAAGGTTTACATCAATGGCTTCCGATCATCACAATTGCAACATTAGAGAGCTTTGAAGCAATGCTACAGCAAGCCAATAACTTGAATGACACATTTTAGAGGCTGATCAGGCTTTTAGGCTTTTACTCTATTTCTAAATAAACCAAATGCCGTTGTGATAGTGTGTTATGTGAGCCATATGGATTTTCAGTGAATGAGTGGTTCGTCTGGTTTGGATGAGTTTGTATGTAATGTATCTATAAAAAGTAGTACACTACCAGAACTAAGATACACGAATATGGGTATATGATATAGCGACTCAAACAACTCATATAAATGAATTATTCATATTATTGAATCATATGTGTGTTTGGCCTGTGTGGTTTGGATGAGTTTGTATATATTGAATCTATTAAATTTTCCTACAAGTACTGTGCAATAAATCTAATTTGGGTGATGAGTGTTATGTGTGTAACATTTCAAATTATACATAGAATATTGGAAACATAAACATATCTAACTGGAGGCATTTCACTTCCTAAGGTTTTTCCTAGATTACAAAGCAAAGGACACTGTCCAACCAAAGCACAAGAATCATATGTAGCAACAAAGAACAACAGGGAAAAAATAAGAAACTGATTTCATATAAACTTAGCCAAAACTAATGAACAGTTAATCTTTAGAGTTGCAAAAGTTGAATGTACATAATCATCATTTGTCAGACATTAACAACAACATTCTATATTGCACAGAATGTGTAGACATTAACAACAACGTCTAATATTCGTAGCTAAAATTTTTTGGAAATCATCATTCTTGAATCTGAGAAGTCTGAAATATCTCTTTCATCATCTAACGCAGTAATTTCATTAATAAACTTGATGGCTGGCTCTTGTGCCTTCCCCTTTAGATACTTCCTAGCTTTTTGGATTGCGTGAAAACGATCTAGTCACCTTTGCATTTGATTGTTTTCTTGTTCAAGACAAGCAAGTATGTTGGCAGGTTCATCTCTAGGTAACTTGGTTAAGAGTGCTTTAGAAACTCGTAACCCGTGCCATCAACAATACACCTCTAACTCACACTTCTTCTCGTATATGGTTGACCAAGGTGGTTTTGCTACAGTGAACTCTATTGTGGTGGTATCTGTACTTAGTTTTGTAGGTTTGCCGACCATGATGTGCCCGACGCTGTCAAGACTCTCGTACGTGCATATTGGCATATTAACGAAATCTCTCTTCTTTCCAACCGATTTCCTTCTATAGTGGTCTGTGTATGTTTGTAGTTGTTGATCTGTTGGAACTTGTGACGATCCATTTGTTGAAGTAGATCCAAACTTGTTTCGCATTGTACGATTTGATGTTGAGGCATTGCGACTCATAGCTTAGTCAATCTACGAAGTTAGTGGGGTAGAAAGAAGATCATTATTGTGGTGCATTTATAACCTCATTTCATGGTCCAAGCGTTACAATTTCAGTTATTAGGGCTTGTCATGTCAATACTAGTTGGAAAAACACTATATGAACAAGATTTTAATTGTTCCCAATGTCACATCAAAGGTGGGCAGTAGTTGCAACATTAGATGTAAATGGGACATCTGTGCATCCAATTGCACAACTGTGTATTCACGTGAGTGTGGGTGTGAAACAGTGCTGAGCTGTTGAGCAGCACCAGCAGAATTGTGAACATGACTTGGTTGAACAGCTGCATCTGTTGGCACATGTGGTTCGTTGAAGGAGTTTGATATGACTATAGTTGGTGCTACAGCAGTGGGTTGGTGATGTGCCTTCAAAGTTCGAACTTGGTCATCTTGAAATTTTGCTATATTAATTGTGTTTGGTCTTTCATAAAACATTAAACATCACGGTGTTTATTATCTTTCGTCATTTTCAAGGTGTTTAAATATCACAGTGTTTATTATCTTTGGTTATTAAACATTAAAAACATCACTTTGCTCTTAGACCCATCACTCTTATAAATTATGCAGCCCTATAGCCTGAAACACTGAAATATCTATTGTAATCATAGCCAATTAATGTGACACTATAGATTTGGAATACATATTTACTCGACTGTTCGATCAAACATCATGGTCATATACATTCGATTATGACAGCTAAATCAAAGACTCACTAGTTTGAAGTGAAGCCCAACTGGAATTGACTTTGAAATCTGGTATACCTTTGATGTTGGTGGCTTAAGCTCACTGCTATATTTGTTTAATTATGCTTGGTCCTTCACCACAAAACATTAAACATTAAGGTGTTTATTATTGTTGGTCATTTAAGGATGCTAGTCAAAACACTCTTCCCATAATCCATGACTGCTGGTTAGAAGAGATTGCACATGGTAAAGCCATCTCGAACCTTGAAATTTCTCTCTATTAATTTATTAATTGTGTTTGGTCTTTCATAAAATATTAAACATCACGGTGTTTATTATCTTTCGTCATTTTCAAGGTGTTTAAATATCACGGTGTTTATTATCTTTGGTTATTAAACATTAAAAACATCACTTTGCTCTTAGAACCATCACTCTTATAAATTATGCAGCCCTATAACCTGATACACTGAAATATCTATTGTAATCGTAGCCAATTAATGTGATACTGTAGATTTGGAATACATATTTACTCGACTGTTCTATCAAACATCATGGTCATATACGTTCGATTATGACAGCTAAATCAAAGACTTGCTAATTTGAAGTGAAGCCCAACTGGAATTGACTTTGAAATCTAGTATACCTTTGATGTTGGTGGCTTAAGCTCACTGCTATATTTGTTTAATTATGCTTGGTCCTTCACCACAAAACATTAAACATCAGGGTGTTTATTATCGTTGGTCATTTAAGGATGCTAATCAAAACGCTCTTCCCATAATCTGTGACTGCTGGTTAGAAGAGATTGCACATGGTAAAGCCATCTCGAACCCTAAAATTGAGCTGTCAAACAATCGCGTTCCATAAACATTTAAAGGTTTAAAACATCACTTTGCTCTTAGAACAATCACTCTTACAAATTACGCAGTCCCATAGCTTGAAACACTGAAACACTGGAATACATATTTACTCGACTGTTCAACCAAACATTGTGGTCATATACGTTTGATTATGACAACTAAATCAAAGACTCGCCAGTTTGAAGTGAAGCCCAACTGGAATTGACTTTGAAATCTATTATACCTTTGATATTGGTGGCTCGAGCTCACTGTTATATCAGTTTAATTGTGCTTGGTCCTTCACCCCAAAACATTAAACATCAGTGTGTTTATTATCGTTGGTCATTTTCAAGGATGCCAGTCAAAATGCTATTCCCATAATCCGTGACTGCTAGTTAGAAGAGATTGCACATGGTAAAGCCATCTTGAACCCTGAAACTGAGCTGTCAAACAATGGCATCCCATAAACATTTAGAGGTTAAAAGCATCACTTTGCTCTCAGAACTTTGATGTTGGTGGCTTGAGCTCACTGTTATATTTGTTTTGGTCCTTCATAAAACATTAAACTTCATGGTGTTTATTATCACGGTGTTTGTTATCTTGAGCTCACTGTTATCTATACTATTATTTAAGGGGCTTCCCCTATTTGGATTCCTCATATTTTAGTTCAAAAATACCCTTACACCTCTATGTTTAAGTAGAGACAAAGCTAAAGGACAATCCGGTAAAAATGCAACTCTAACTCTCACTAATACATTGCCCAAAATAACCTCATCATACCCACCTACAAGTTTTCAACTAATGTGGATAAATATGTAAATTAAAATCCTACACTTTAAGACCCACAAATTTCGAGCTGATGCAATGAAGTGCATCAGGTAATAGGAGTATACACGTGAGAAGAATAATAGGGCTTGTGTTTGATCTAACTGGATAGGGCGGAACAGTGATGGGATGTCAGGATGTGCACACATAATTGAGAAAATGACTCGACTCAACCGTAATGTTTGTTGGCGTGTGTGGTGTGTTTGATGTGGTTGACATGACTGGTCTTGGTGCAACAGCTATAGGTTCATGCACTGTAGTGCAGAAGCGTGCGTAATGAGTCACGTGAATGTGTTTCTATCTCAGTGAGCATGGTGAAACTGTTAGAAGCTGTCCTGTAGCAGTGGAAAATTTGGCCACATTAGTCATTTGAACTGTATTCACGTGATTCAGTTTGATATGACTGGAATTGGGGCAATAGTAACGGGTTGATAAGGGTATTGTGAAAAAGTTTGCGTACATATTCACGTGAAGCAGTTTGATAGGACTAGACTTGGTGCAAAAGTAGTTGGCGTATCTAGTTACTCTATTTTTTTTTTTTTTTGGGGAATGACTTTGTGCCCATTGTAGTTATTATTGCGATTGTAGTTATTATAACTATTACTGGTCACTAACCTGTGCGATGCATAGACCAATTGAACAACATGATGAAGAAATGATAGTGAATGACATTATAAAACATCTATAAGATTAACATTCGTATACTTCATTCCAGTAGCGCGAAATCAAAACAATCGATATTTGATAATAAAAAGAACGTTAGACCTAATGAGGGAGTGCGTGAGGTCGTGCCAAGTGTCGCTTAATTTTTTTGTTTTTTGTTTTTCTCTGCACTGCAAGGTTTCATCAATAAATTTCGTAATGAAAATATGATTCATGAGGTACAATCCACACTATCGACTGAATTCAGAATAATATAAATGTTGATTTAAGAGAGTGACAACAATATCCAACTAGTGGAAAATACATGACTGAAAAGCAGAACCTGCAATAAAAACAGTTGCCTAAAGTTAAGATATAGCTTGATCTATTGCTCCAAGGAAAATCTCCTAGGTGGTTCATCGGCAATATCAAACCCTGCAAACCAATTGTGCTTTCACAAACCTTCAATTTGTATTAATAATTACTATAATCTAATAACACGTGAATGCTGTACATAATTATGAAATAAATCTTACTTACATGTTTGGATCTACTTGATATTATATAGAATCACATAATAACATAAAAAATTCTTACAGTTAGAATCATTTCAATAATACTAATAATAATAACGATGGGCATGGAACTAACCATCATATTAATATATCAAACTGCTTTGCAAAGATACCATGTTCCTCAACTGGGTCTCTTTCTCAAGGTTAATTAATTTTTTCTTGAATTTAAATGTGCATTATTATAATTTATTGCTTTGTATTTAAAAATAGACATGAAACTGTGGCTCAATGTGTTTTCTATTAGATATGCACGTGGTAATCCAGTACAAGTAATCAATTTTTGCACTTTCTTTTTCTTTAATTTAATGCTAAGAAATCCCATAACTTCATTGAATCCAACTGGAATTGTTAATGCTCGAGTTGTTTGAAACTTCTCTATCTTAAATTTAATTTAATTTAAAGTGTCTTGGCTTTTACCTCGTACCTAGGCCAACAGGTCAATTATTTATACAATTGGCTTATAGGTTATTGTTATGTCTCTAGCCTAGATGGCCTTTGGCACATGAATGTAATTGGTTGTCATGATTCTAGTTTATTCTTTTGAGTATATATGTATTTGTTATGTATGAGTGAGTGTATACAAAGGACATACACAAACATTATACTTTGTTTAATAGTATAGTTTTTCAATGAACAACTGTACTTTTGAATAATAATCAAAATAAGCTGATGAAAATGAGTTCGTTCAAACATACAACATTGACTACATATCCTTTTAATTTGCATTTTAAATTTTGGCAGATAGACCCGGGAGACGCCAAGTGCTAGCTATTGGGGCAGTTGCCCCTGGGATTTTTCTAGTCAATCAAAATTCCAAATCCTGTAAGAATTATTAATCTCAATATGCCGTGGATTTTACCTTCTTTTAAGCCTCCCTTTTAAAGTTTTCCTTTCAAGAAGTTTGGGTTTTCCACATCTTTGTACTAATGTAGTGCATTGGTTTCCTTAAATAGCAATGCTTGCTATTTGTTCTGTGCATTGGTTTCCTTAAATAATGATGGCTGATATCCTAAGAGTACACCCTTGATATGGCTCAGTTGCTGCAGAAACTAAGAAGGGATATTTGTCAGTCATGGACAAGAAAAATGGATACTCTTTTGTTTATCCATTTGGGTGTGCTTTGCCACATTTTATGTGCTTTCTTTTTGTTTAAAATGTATGTATCTCATGCCAGCCTTTTTTGGTTGGTCTATCAGTAAACTACTAAATACCATAAGTTAAGAGCAGCTCCTCTATGTTCTGTTGTATTGGGAGTTGGTAGGAAGTAGTGATTGAAGGTCCAGACAAGGTTTTTAAAGATGTCATTGAACCATTAGAAATTGTTAGTGTGAATGTGATCCCAACAAGCAAACAGGACATTCGAGAACTTGGGTCAGCACAAGAGGTTAGCCTTATAATCTGTAGAATTAACATCTTTAACCGTTCTTACTTTGTCCATTCCTTAATTTGCTGTGTATATTGGTGTATAATAAGGTTTCGAATACTATTATACTAATTATCACAGATTGCCGAAACATTGATAAAAAAGGTCTTGGCCCCTCCTTCCCAAAAAACAAAGCTAATTGAGGCAGCAGAGGTTTGACTCCCTTAATAAGCTTTGTTAATCAAAGCTTATTAAGGGGAATGACAAAACAAAGTTGCAGGCAAAGTAGGGAATGATTTGTTATTGTTTTTTATATATTGCAGGAGCATGAGCTTGTCCATGACAAGGTAGCACTAGGACAAAGTTGGGAAGTGAACCAATTGTTAGAGTCTAATGTATTCTTGTAAGATTTGGAAATCCATAGCATATTGATTGATTGTGATCCCTTTCAACTAATAGAACCATAGTAATGTTTATGTTCCATCTTTAATTATTGAATTGCCTGCAAAAATTCCCTCAATTAATGGCCTTTCCTTTCTTTCTTTCTTTTTTTTTTTTTTTTTTTTTTAAAAAAAAAAAATTTATTTGGCCTCCAATTCCCTCAGTTAAGATTTTCATGCTTTAACTATTACATTGAGGTGTTGATTGGAGGTCTCCAAATACTTTATTATATATTACAGTTTATTAACCCCCAGTCCATAAAAGGAAAAAAGGAAATAAAGTTTGTCTACCCACTTTATTCCATCCCCTAATCATGATTATTCAAATTATGCCTACAATCAGATAAGACACATTTTATACAAACTCAAAGACATCACCACAACACCACCAATAGATTTGCCAAAACCCCCCATCAAAACCCCAAGCACATTTAAACTCATTAATAAGAAAGTAATCATTGCAGCATGTAAAAGACAACAAAATTCTCATTAATGAGAAAATAACACAAACATAACTATATAGCAAGAAATACTTTAGATCATCATCATTGCAGCATATAAAAGACAACAAAATTCTCATATTGATTAGTAAATTTACTACTTTTAAGTAAGTTTCAACAAAATAATCAAAATCCCACATAAAACAGAACCTAATATTAACCAAAATCATAAAAGAAATCAGAGGAGAGCAACGTCTGTACCTGTAATCAACGTCGACAGGAAGCAACGACGACTCGTGGAGAGTGAGATTGATGGAGACTGGATAGGGAGAGTGAGGCTAATGGAGAGTGGATAGGGACAGTGGGGAAGCTTGATCGCAGAGCAGAGCGAGGGAGAGTGATGGCAGCGAGCGAGGGAGAGTGTACAGGGAGAGAGTGAGTGAATAGGCGTTGTGAGACGTTAGGGATTCAAATGGTTGAGCAAAACTCGATTTTCTACTTACTGAGTTATGAATGTCGTACACGAGCATTTTTTAATTGGGAAAGAGCCACGTCTGCTTCGCTAGTGTGGCATAATGGTCTAAATAACTCGATCATAGGGATATCGAGTTATTTAGTAAAACTCGACCCTCATGTTATCGAGGTACGAAAGAAAAACATTTTCCTAATTAGTCTGAGAAAGAGGGCAAAAGGCTGGATATTTTGCGCAAAAAGGGCATTTGCCCATTTTGGCCAATAAGCAATCCCATCTGTTTTTTAGTCAATATGGCTTAGAAAAATAAAGGTTTGTTAGATCCCACCAATAGCAGCTCGAGATAAATGGAGAAAGGATTTTTTTTTTTGGAAGCTATCTTTGCAAATCTAGTAGAGATTTTGATTGTGCAATCAACAAGTAATGTTAGAATATTGATTAAACTTACTATTTAAGTTTAGCTTAAGTTTTTCATATTAAGTTAGAAAGATTCTCAACTTTACAAGTGATATAGAACAGTCCACCATATGACATTTCTGGACTCTTAAGCGTGCTTGAAATCGCGCATGGCAAATGGTCTTCTGGGCGTTGGAGTCAGAATCGCATGAAATTTGACAAGTTGAAGGGAAACCGTTTTCTGAGCAATAGTAGTTGTCTCACCATGAGGTACCCCTAACTTTGGCAAATTCTTCCGTTTAGTCTCAAAAACAATGATTTTGCTGTTTATAGTAATTTTTGTTTTCTTAGTAACTTTTTCTTCAAAAGTAAGAATAAGGTTCCGCTTGTTTTGGGACAACTCTTAAGGTCAGTAGTCTAAGATTTTGTATTTAACTCAATTTTATCATTTTTAAAATTTGGTATTTTGCCACCTAATCTCGTAATAAGTGCAAGTTAGGGTTTCAAATGTTTCCTAATTGTCCTAAGATTTTACTTTTTTAGTATTTATATGTTTTGCAACCTCCAAAGGCAAATTAGATTATTATCAATATTATATAGACATTTTGTAAATTTCTTTCTCTGGTGGATTCCAGTTTATCACCTTGTGGATTTAAGGAACCCCTTGTAGATTTAAAATTTACTATCGAAAACTAATAGTTTAGTTTTTGTTCATCAAAGAGAGCATCATGCGTGCTTTCTTTAGGCTTCTATGACATCAACCAGTCTACATCTTTAAAAAAAAAAAAAAAAAATCCACGTTTTGAACCTATTTATTAAGGGAGTGTCTAGACCTACACATAATAGGAGTGTTCAAATACATTATATGATTAAATTTATGATTTCCTAATCATTTAAGATTTTGAAATTTCCAAACATGACACATTTTAAAAAAACGGGCCAATTAACTCCATATTCATACATGTTATGTGAACATCAAAATATCAAATGGGTAGAGCAATGAAAACATGACAATTTAAAGAATAGGCAAAACTTGTACCATATTTGCCTGTTTAATTTAACTATTAGATAGCAACAGTTGATACGATATGTTAACTTTAATTTGGCTAAACATTGGTGTTTCGTTAAGCTATTACTGTATAGACAAGGATCTTTTATATATATTTTATATATATATAGATACATAGGCATTCAACATTATATTTGGTTCCTCTGGGTATGGATCTTGTTATCTTTTATATGTATAGATAGACATATAGGCTGGAGTAGAACTTTATGCGTTGACGGTAAGTTAAGTAGCCTCTGAGAAATCAAGACAATGCTCCTAGGCACGAGCATAAACTGTTTAGCCCATCATGGGTGAATGCTCATGGATTACCCGACCAATGATTATAGCAGGTGGGGTCAGTTGCCACTGGCTAAAGACAAGTCCAAAAGGATTTTCTTTAAAAATGATTGCTACATTATAAAAAAAGATAAGGGAAAAAAAAATTCAATACAACATCAGATGAAAGGAAATCCAAATGGAATATTTGTGTAGGAACACAGCTCCTCAGTCTATGAAATATAAGATTGGTAATAAGCCATGTATTCTTCCCGGTTTGTTAAATCAACGACTTATACTTTTAATCCATCAACCTGATGGCTTTGTTGCCAAACTAATATGCATTTTTATTTTTATAAAATATACAAAAAGCCAAAGGTACATAAAATATAAATTAACATTACAACCGGTTAATATTTAAGTCACCTGTTCAACCTTGATAAAATATTCTTCCCAATGGTTGTTGTGAATAAGAAATTTCAAACATAACGTTTATGAATGAAGAGGATAAAATTATGGTCGACAGTCAGATTTTACAGAACCTACAAACAAGCGACTACACTAGGCTGGCGGACAAAGAAGTGAAACAACACGACGACACATATTGTAGGTGGACGGATCACCTACGGTGGACGGACAATGAAGTGGACAGGTACCAAGTGGATGGTGGCAAAGCCACGTGGCGCCCACATGGTTTAATTGGTCCTCAAGGAACTTCAAATGGAAATTACTTGTGCTCCACGATTAACCCTAGTCAACAAAATCCCTATATGGAAAGGATCCCGTAAAATACGTGCATTTATGAGGATTTTCTCTAGAAGGAAATATTCCTCTTTGCCAAGAAACCAAGGTCGATCCTACACTACTATAAAAACCCAAAACCTAAAACCCTCAAAGACCAAGGTACGCACAATTCACCCCAGCTCTAGTAGTTTAGAGTTGTGAAAATTTTCTAACTTGACCTTTTGAGGGTATTTGGCCAGTATCACACTGGTACTCTTTGTAGGGTTTTCATCTTCTCATTGTGTTGTGCAGGTTTTATCTAGGGCATGTGAGGGACTGTGTGATTTACTGAAGATTTTTGGCACCATCAGTTGGCGCTGTCTATGGGGAACTAGGTAAGCCATATTACTGATTGCCGGACAAAAAATTGCATGGTGCTTACTCGCTCGATAGTAACCACCAACAACAACCAAGGATGCGAGCCACGTACCGTGGTCCTTGAGAGACAGGTTTAGACTCTCGCCGCGGTTGTTGAACGCCTCACTAAGCAAAACCATGACTTAGAATAGTAGCTGCACCAAAGGGACACCGAGCCCCGAAATCAAGAGGAGGAGCAGGAGGGTGACAACCACTGATTTAGCCCCACCGAACTTGGTCACATATGCAGATGATGAGGGAACAAATGGACTTGATGATGAACGCCCTTAGAGGACGGGTATCAAGTGATCTAGATGAATTGGTGCATCGGATAGATTCACCCTTCACTGTACCCGTCACTTCGTTCCCTCTCCCGTCGAAGTTCCGTATGTTGTAAGTAGAAGCCTACGACGGGTCAAGGGATCCTTTGGACCACTTGGAGATGTTCAAGACCCTTATGCACCCGGAAGGCGTACCGGACGAGATCATGTGCCGGGCTTTTCCCACCACATTGAGAGGTCCTGCAAGAGTGTGGTTTAGCAGGTTGACACCAAACTCCATTAGTACCTTCAAGGAGTTGAGCACCCAGTTAGCCTCACCCTTTATCGGGGGACACAGGTACAAGAAGCCAACGATATGCATAATGAATATCAAGCAACGAGAGGATGAGACACTAAGATCTTACATCACCAGCTTCTACAAGGAGGCCTTCTCGATTGATAAAGCTGACGACAAGATACTCATAGCTGTGTTCACCAGTGGACTATGGAAGGGGAAGTTTTTGTTTTCCTTATACAAGAACGACCCAAAAACCATGTCAGATGTACTTTATAGGGCTACCAAATACATGAACGCAGAAGACGTATTGCTTGCCTAAGAGGAAAAGTCCAGGAAGAGAGAAAGGCAAGAAGAAACACAACAAGATAGAGGATGGAAGGCCACAAGGACAAAAGACGGTGGAGAGGACAGACGCTCCAAACCTCCCACTAGAAGATTCGCGAATTTCACCCCACTGAATGTCCTAATCGATCAGGCACTTATGCAGATCAAGGACGAAGGATACCTGACGTTTCCTGCCAAGCTGAAAGGAGACCCCAACAAGAGGTCTAAAGACAAGTATTGCCACTTCTATTGAGACCATGACCACGATACGTCCGACTGCTACGATTTGAAGTAGCAGATAGAAGCCCTGATCAGATAAGGAAAATTGTGGAAGTTCGTCAGCAAAGATAGGATGGACCAACCACAAGAGCAAGTCCCTCAGAGGGAAAACGAGCATCCCAAGCCACCTATAGGAGACATAAGGATGATCGTAGGGGGCACCACAACTTCCTGTTCGACCAGGAAGGCGCGCAAGACCTATCTTCGGATATTTTAGAACGTCTAACTGACGAGTTTGGTCTTGAAGATGGCACGCATCGATAACCTAGTAATTGGGTTCATAGAGGAGGATCCTCGACGTTTCCATCATCCGCACAATGACGTGCTTGTGGTAAGCATACGGATTGGTGACTACAATACCCACAGGGTCCTAGTGGACAACGGCAGCTTTGCCGATATACTTTACTACCCAGCCTTACAGTAGATGATAATTAGGAGAGAACGGTTGATTCCAAATGATGCACCACTTGTTGGATTTGGAGGAACAAGAGTGTACCCACTCGGTGTGGTCACCTTGCCCGTCACCGTCAGAGATTACCTCAGCAGATCACCAAGGATCTCACATTCCTGGTAGTAGACTTTTCATCTGCTTACAACGCCATCCTGGGCCGCCCAACCATCAATTCGTGGAGGACCGTAAGCTCCACTTACCATCTGATGATCAAGTTCCCCATCACGTATAGAGTAGGAGAGGTACGAGGAGCCTAAGTAGCGGGATGCGAGTGCTACATCGCCATGCTAGAGATGGACGACCATTTACTGACAATGTGCATAGTAGAAGAGCGAATGGGAGCAGAACTAGTGGAAAAGTTGGAAGAGGTACTCCTTGATGATTTTAAGCCTGAGCAAACGACAAGGATAGGTACTCTTGCTAGCCCACCAGTCCGTCAGACCATAATATCATTTTTGAGAAAGAAATAGGACGTTTTCACTCGGAGTCACGAGGACATGCCCGAAATCAGTCCTTCGTCATGGTCCACAAACTGGACGTATCACCCACTTTTTCTCCCATCTGTCAGAAGAAACAAGTATTCTTTCCCGAACGAGACAAGGCCACAGCAAAAGAGGTTCGCAAGTTGCAGGAAGTAAGGTTTATAGGAGAAGTATACTACCCCAAATGGCTGGCGAATGTGGTGACGGTCAAAAAGGCCAACAGGAAGTGGAGGAAGTGTGAAGATTTCACGGATCTGAACAGGGCATGCCCCAAAGATAGCTATCCCCTTCCTCGGATTGATATCCTTGTGGATTCAACAGCAAGACATCAGCTGCTGAGTTTCATGGACACATTTTCTAGTTACAACCAAATCAAGTTGGACGAAGCTGACCAGGACAAGACTTCTTTCATGACCAGCCAGGGTCTCTTTTGTTGTAGAGTAATGCCATTCAGACTTAAGAACGCAGATGCCACATACCAGAGATTGAAGAATAAGATGTTTGAGCATTAGATTAGGAGGAACGTCCATGTATACGTGGATGACATGCTGATAAAAAGAGTGCGAGAAGACAACCTTAAAGAGACTTCAACACTATAACATGAACCTAAATCTGAACAAGTGTGCATTCGGAGTGACAGCAGGAAAATTCCTGGGATTCATAGTATCCCAAAGGGGTATTGAGGTCAACCCAGACAAGATACGGGCCATCATGGAGTTAGCTCCACCAAAAACCATCAAGGAGGTACAAAGTTTAAACGGCAAGGTCGCTGCATCGAACAGGTTCGTTTTAAGAGTAACGGATAAGTGTCTACCCTTCTTCCGCACATTAAAAAAGGCCTTTGAATGGGTGACCGAGTGTCAGCGCGCATTCGAGGATCTGAAGGCATATCTCTCTTTCACACCTTTGATGAGCCCATCCAAACCAGGAGAGGAGTTGTTTCTCTATTTAGCCGCCTCATCAGCCGCTGTCAGCATAGACTTAGTCAAGGAAAAAGACAGGGTGAAAAAGCAAGATTAGACCTCGCATAAGCAGTCGGAGCCACGAATGTGATCATGCATTGCGACTCCCAAGTGGTCACTAGTCAGGTTAACAGTGGTTATGAGTGCAGAAGGGAGCGGATGAAGAAGTACCTTAATCAAGTGAAGAATCGGATGAACAAATTGAATGCAAAGTTTGTTTAAATCCCAAGAGAGGAGAACGAGCGGGCCGACCGTCTTGCCAAGGCGACATCAGCAGAGCAAACGCTCTTCCTCGGTTAGGTACTATTTTTCATTCAGGCCTTGCCTTTGATAAACACTGTCAGTGTGCAGGAGATAGGTTATGAGAACAACTAGACAACACCAATTACCTCTTACCTAAAGGACAGTGTGCTTCCTAACGATAAGGAAGCTGCAAGGAAGTTGAAGGTCCATGCTGCACGATTCGTACTAATCAAAGATATCTTACACAAGAGAGGTTTCTCTTGGCCATACTTGAGGTGCCTTATCCTCAAGGAAGCAGACTATGACATGCGAGAATTTCACGAAGGAATCTGCGAAAACCATTTTGAATCTCGATCGTTGGTGCACAAGCTAATCTGCGCAGGATACTATTGGCCCACTATGCAGATTGATGCCCTTGCATATGTCAAAACTTGTGACAAGTGTCAAAGGTTCGGTAACATAATCCGACAACCAATAGAGGAACTTATCCCAATGACGGCCCCATGGCCCTTGGCTCAGTGGGGTTTGGACATCATAGGTCCGTTCCCGAAGACTATTCGGTAGCTTCAATTCCTGGTGGTTGGTATAGATTATTTCACCAAATGGGTAGAAATGGAAGCCTTGGCTACCATCACAGAGAAAAGTATACGCGGTTTCGTATAGAGAAACATCATTTGCATGTATGGTATACCTAGGGTGCTGGTCTCAGACAACATAAAGTAATTTGGCGTATACAGGGAATTTAACTCACAACTTGGGATAAAAAACCACTACTCATCACCCGTTTACTCTCAACAGGTAGGTTGAGGACACGAACCGATCCCTGCTCAAAATCATTAAGACCCAGCTCGAGGGGGTAAAGGGTATCTGGTCGGAATAATTGTCAAGTGTACTATGAGCATACATGACGATGACAAGAATGCCTACAGGAGAGACATTGTTTCGACTTACATATAGAAGTGAGACGGTCATCCCGGCTGAAGTGGGACTCATAAGCTACAGAGTGGCAAACCATGAAGAGGAAAAGAATGACGACGCATTACGCCTACTGTTTGATATGGTGGATGAGGTCAGGTTAACGGTTGAACAAAGGTTAGCCCAATACTAAAACCTCATGGCCAGACACTACAACTCTCGGGTGAAACATAAGGACTTCTAGGTCAAGGACCTCAACTTAAGGAAAGCAATAGGCACTACAAAAGACCCCTCTTAGAGGAAGTTAGGACCCAATTAGGAAGGACTATATAGGATCACATCATGGCATAGGAAGGGCACCTACCACCTCGAGACGTTTGACGGGCAAAAGCTGCACCATCTATGGAATGCAGAGCACTTAGAGAAGTACTACCAGTAGACAGAGATCACAAGCGACGACACTCCTCATTTTCCAATTTATTTCTCTTTTAGTTTTTACTATCTATAGTACTTTTTGTGGCCCAAAGGGTAATTTTCTTAATTTCAAAAGGACGATTTCTACTTACATATTTATCATAATAAGAGGAGTTATTTAGAACACATTGTATGTGTGTCTACAAAGTTATATTCATCAAGTCCATAGAGTGGACAGGATCATCCTAAAGGGGTGAGTTTTATTCACTAAGTCCACAAAAGTGGACGGGTTCATCTTGAAGGGATGAACTATAAAAGTGGACGGGTTCATCCAAAAGGGATGTGCTATGTTTATCAAGTCCATAAAGTAGACGGATCATCTTAAAATGATGAGTTTTAATCACTAAGTTCACAGAAGTGAATAGATTCATCTTGAAAGGATGAACTATACTTATTGAGTCCATATAAGTGGACGAGTTCATCCAAAAGGGATGTGCTATGTTTATCTAGTCCATAAAGTCAACGAGGTCATCCTAAAAGGATGAGTCATATTCACTAAGTCCACAAAAGTGGACGGGTTCATCTTGAAGGGACGAACTATGCTTATTAAGTCCACAAAAGCGGATGAATCCATCTCAAAGGGATGAGATATATTCAATGAGACAACAAAGTGGACGGGATTATCCAACAATGACGAATTATCTATTTTTTAAGAAAAAAGGGTGATGTGATCATACCGAATGAATGACTTATATATGCGAAGTCCACAAGGTGAACAGATTTACTCTATGAATGGGTTGTATTAATTAAGTTCACACACAGACGGGTTCACTCATTGAGCACAAAGTAGACAGGTATTTGGCAAACATACATTAAAAAATACTTGATCAAAATACCAATAAATTATGAAAAGCCCAGTAAAGGGCAAATGTCAACATATAAGGCCTAAAAAAAAAAGGCGACGGTAGAATAGAAACATTGTTCTGCCAAAAGATCTTTACATACAAAAAAGAAAGAAAGAAAATTAAAGTCTAAATTGAGAAAGAAAAATCTAGCTTTGGTCAGTAGGGTTTTCTCTGTCCTTGGCCGTCAGGTCCCCTTCGAGTGGACGGGCTTCATCACCAACAACGGTGGCTTGATCTATAGGAGCCGTTTCCTCTTCACCATGGGGTTAGCAATAGTCGTCATCAGCGAATAGCTCGTTGGTTCTCTCGGAGTAAACGGGCTGGGCTAGTGTCTGGGCCTGAGGGTTGATGGAGATATGAGAAAGATCCAAATAAGGATAGGACGCCTTCACCTGACGGAAACAGTCGTCAAAACCGTTGGTAAACGAGCTGCCGGGCTTCGCTAAGAGGTCGTCGAAGTCATGATACTCTTGTATTGCATCCTTCTTAGCCTGACGGAGCTGGTCTTTGGTGTCTTTAATTTCCTTCTCCTTATCCTCGAGGACCTTCCTCAGCACCTCCGTCTGTTGCTCCAGTTCACCCCTTAATTGTTCTAACGTAGCAAGCTTCTTCTCCTGGACTACCTTCCAGGCCTACAACTCCACTAGCTCCGTTGCTGTCACCTTTGCCCTTGCCCTGACCCTGTCCAAAGCCGTCTCATAGGAAAGGCAACAGTCCATTAGACCCTTCATCATTACCACCCCATGCAGAACAAAAAGGGTTAAAAAGAGGACGGAGACAATTTGACACAAAAAAGGGGCAACGGATGGGAAAATTTACTAGTGCGATGTTGAAGAGACCCGTCTCCCCCATCACCTCGGTTGCATGATCGCTCAGGTCCTCGTAGTCATCAGCTTTGATGATGGACGAAGCTGCTCGTATTTAGGGTCCTCGTGGGGGATGTCGAGTGGCTTTTGGGCGGCGGGGACATTACCTGTCATCAAACCCTTGCCCTTTCCTGGATCGGGCAGAGTAGTCGTCTTTTTTGTTTTAGCTCTCACCTCGACGGCGGACTCTACCACCTTGGGCCCGACGGTCTTTTCTTTAACGGAGGAACTTGGGAGGCAGCCTTAGGAGGCAAGGTGCCCTCTTGTTTCTTCTTTGTAGCAGCCTGCGGCTTTATGTATGCCCTCTTCCTGCCTTCCTCCAATTCTATATCAATGTGGATGGAAAGAAAGAGTTAGGTAAATTACAAATAGAAAGGAAACACTATAAAGAGAGATGGACTTACGTCTGCGGGCCTAGTTGTTGTAGCTATGGGTAGCTTCGCTAGGTTTGGGACTGTCGCAATACCAATGGATTGTCTCTAAGGCGACGAGCTTAGCCCACATCCTTTTCTTCAACTTAATTACAAAAATTTTCTCTAAGAAGCTCCATTGCTCCAAGGTCATTTCTAGACTGTCACGAGCTGCAAAGAAATGGATGGTTAGACTAGAGACGGTAAATAAAATATGAAATTTAAAGAGGATGGATTCTTACCAGACGGAGGCATTATGCCTTAAGTTTTGTCTACGGGCATGAACTCTTGCTCGTTAGGGTGACACATCCAGTCGTCACCCTACATGAAGAAATAATGGCTCTTCCAGTTCCTGATGGAGTCTGGAGTGTCGCATATCAACCTAAGTACAGGCTTTCTTGGTAGGAAGCTATACATACCTCCACCGTCATCTTTTGCTCCTTGTCGCTTAAGACTCTATATAGAACTTCAGCACCAAGAAAGACCCTCCAAGTGTTTGGAGAGATCTGGGTGACAGCATCTCCGTGGTACTAAAGAAGGCGACGGTGAAGAGCACTTAGTGGAAACCGAAGTCCCGCTTTAAAAATTTGCTCATATACATCGATGTAACATTTTTCAGACTTAAAAGGTAGATGGATGATTATGTTGGCAGGGATCTAATACCTCTCCCTGAGGGTTTCAATGTGTTTTTGCTTGATGGATGAATTAAAATCATTTACCATCCACAAGGGTAAGAGGATGAACTCCTTAAGGTCATTTGGACCTAGGACAGACTGGACGGGATGATCAACATAGATAACATTAGAACTATTTGAATCACCACTTGAACCTCTCTCTGATCCAACCACGTCCACATCCTCATCCTCATCCTCCTCCGAAGGAGAATTGACAGACGGATCCCTGTCATCATGATATGTGCTGGGGTCATCATGACCAGACGGATACACCACATCGTAGCCCGCTCTTTCGTAAACCCACGATTGATCACTTTACGCCTCACTAGACATCTATCACCTACACGTGACAAGTAAACCCCTAAGACTCTATAGGTCTATGAAGACAACAAACTAACAATATTTAAACTAAATAACGAAATTAAAATAAGTAAAAGGCAACGAATTCTTACCAGTCGATGAGTTGAGGAAGAAACTGACACAGCGTAGTAGATGGATGGGACTAGTAGACGGTCACCAAGAAGAGACAAAAAAGGAAAAGTTGAAATGAAAAGCAGACGATACCATTCTAGCTTTGAAAATTTATGGAACGTAAAAATGAGAAGGGCAAGCAATATATATATATATATATATATATATATATAAAGGGAACGACATGGAAGATGAAGGGACGCTTCAGTACGAGCAATTAACCACTAGGAACATGCCACATGCCCCTATTGCATTAATGACACAAGGCTTGCTTGTCAAATTGGGACACATTTCCTAAAAAAGTTGTGTTAAATTTTCACTCTACGGGTCCTTCTAGGAAACATGGCGACGGACCCATAGAGTAAGGGGGCAACTGAAGAGGATAAAATTAAGGTAGATGGTCAGATTTTACATAACCTAGAAATAGGCAACTACACTAGGTTGACGGACAAAGAAGTGAAGCAACATGATGACACATATTGTAGGTGGACGGACAATCAAGTGGATGGTGGCAAAGCAATGTGGCGCCTACATTGTTTAATTGGTCCTCAAGGAACTTTAAATGGAAATGACTTATACTCCACGATTAACCATAGTCAACAGAATCCCTATATGGAAAGGATTTCATAAAATACGTGCATTTATGAGGTCTTCCCTACATGGAAATATTCCCCTTTTTTAAGAAAATAAGGTCGATCCTACACTACTATAAAAACTCAAAACCCTTAGAGACCAAGGTACTCATAATTCACCCCAGCTCTGGCAGTCTAGAGTTGTGAAAATTTTCTGACTTGACCTTTGGAGGGTATTTGGCCAGTACCACACCGATACTCTTCATAGGGTTTTCAACTACTCTTTGTGTTATGCAGGTTTTATCTAGGGCATATGAGGACTGTGAGACTTACTAACAATTTTCAACATCATCAATGAATATTGTTATTATTATAGGTAGCAGAGAGTAATAGAGAAAAGAGCATCAAATTGACTCTCTCATAGGTAACCTATTTCACAGTTTTCACTAGCTAAACATACATAAGGACCAAAAATTGAAGTGCATTACCCTTGTAACATTTTGACATGAGCAAAAAAAAAAAAAAACTGATGCTCCATTAGGTAGGTAGGGGTAGAACATCCCAAGTAGCAATTTCCTAAAACTGAAGCTATCCTCATGAAACTAACATTCATAGAATCTTGGGTGCAAATTGAGGACTTGTATTTTGATAAACTAAATCTGCCCATGGAAAGAAAACAAGATAAAGTTTCTCAATCAGACTTTTGCGAAAAACTATAAGACATAATTCAGACTCTTTTTGTTTTGCTTGTAGATGCACAAGTAATACCAACTTGTTTTGAAGAAACGCCAACTCTAGCTGGTTTAGAAGTATGACCTTGTCTCGTATTTGCACACAGAATCAAATAATTGAGAACCTTAATTGAGTTTAACCAAGGAAAACAAGATAAATTTGGATTTTGATTAATAGAAAAGTACTGAATCTTAAAGGAGATGTAGGAACCTATAGAAATAGTGGAGAGTATGATGCTTCAAAAATCAATTCAACCACCGCATACCTTTGGTGAGATGGTTACTTCACAAGTAGTGGGGACAAGGGTTGGAGTTTAAGTCTTCAGGAGGGAGTTTCACACACATATACACTTAGATTAGACTAGAGATAAATTTCTATCTTGTATAAATAAAATAAAAAAATCAATTCAAATATCAAGGATAATTGCGCAGCGTTGGAGTAGTCCCCTCCTATTTCCACTTGACATCATGCTGACAACGAGAAAAAAAAAAAACTAGAAAATTTTTAATGCTATGATTTATGCCGGTTTACAAAAAAATTCCCCTGGTTACTTGTTTAAATTCACTTAGGTTTTTAGAATAAATCATTCAAACTTTAACATTTCAGTTCATCTTGATTTTATTATTTTCATTTTCAGATTAAATGCATAAATCAATTTGAAATTTAGTTCATTTCTAAGCTCTAAATTTCAAACTGTGCTTTTAACCCAATCATGCTACGGAACAATAATTCAAAAAAGCATACAGATTTCTGTGTTAAAATATCTAAAAATTTGAGCAAAACATGGCAAGGTAGAAGTTTATACATAAAAATGAATTTCGGCAACTAAATACTTGATTAGTTATCCAAGTTATCTTCCATAATGTCACCCCAATACCTGATTAGTTATCCAAGTTATCCAACTAAATTCTATTTTTCACATTTGAAAATATGGTATCAAACACATTTTTTGCATTATGAGTACTAAACATGTGTTTTCACAACATTTTTTTTATCTACAGTTTTCACATCATTTTGTAATACTTGAACACCATGACCAAACAAGCTCATAGTATTTTTAATAAACACCCGCAATTTAAATTAATTTTCTCTTTCGCAGCATTACTATCGAATTATAATAAATAAATAAATAAATAAGTAATAATAATAACCTCAATAAGGAGCCCCAATTCATGAAACTTTTGAAGAGAGTATTATTTCAATAAACCTCAAATTAGGGTATCATAATTTACCAAAAACAATGTGTTTTTACAGCTTTATATGCTAATAGATTTGGACAACAGGTCCAAATTACCTTATTTTATCAAAGCAAGATACTAACTAAATTGGAAAAAACTAACTAATATTAAGGATTTATCTACAATTGAAGTATAATTTAAAGACAAAATTGAAATTTTAGCTAGAAAATGTAGGAAGGAGAAATAAACACATCTAATATTTGTTACAAAGATAAAGTGAATTATTTTACAAAGAAAAAAGGTCATAGTATACTTACGTTTGTTGTTGTTCATTGGGTGTCTTTGCCACTACAACTAAGCAGATGAGAAAAATAACAGCAAAGAGGACACCTAGGAACATAAAAGTTTTGCAATTCATTTTCTTTTGGGGTACGTAGCCCTGCACCTCAAGCTTCTCCATAGAGCAAGTGAACTTGCGCAACAGTACCAACGCAAAAGCCAGAGATCTGGTATGTGAACTCACACAAAGCATTTCTAAGGTTGCCATGTGGTAGTGGTGGTGATAGAGATCCGATTCTGTGCATTGTTGAGAAGCCAGAGAGAGATGTGAGAGATGGAGAGAAGATGAGAGTGACTATGAGACACTGAGGAGAGATAGAAGATCAGATATTTTGGAATAAAAAATATTATATGGGATTTGGGATCGTGCTATGGTGCCATCATAAAAGTAGGATGATACTATGGTAAAATTGTAAATTTTTTTACAATTCTAAGTTTTTACAATTTTAGATGGTGGAGGTTTTTGAGAGACAAATGCTCAATAGAAGCAACATATAACATTTACCGTTTTTATTGTGAATGCTCTAACAGCCTTGTAGAATCGAGACTCAAAATCCCATCTTCCACTTAATAATGCTTCGTACAAATATATTTGCTTGTGGTTATTTTTTAACTATATTTGTGCATATATGGGAGATTTATGTGGTAACATATAATGTTGTTTTTTACAATTATTTATTCCAATTGAACCATGCACTTTATTTAACCGTGAACAAGTTAAACATCATTCTTTCCATAATATATGTATATTAATGATAATTAATTTGGTTTAACTCCTATAATATCAACTTAAATTAATTTTATTTTGGCTGAATGTTCGGCCAAACATTGGTTAAGCTTGGCCTAGCCATATCTTAAACTAGTTAAAGGCCCGTGCATTTCACGGTTTTATAATAATTTTATAATATATATATATATATATATATATATATTATTTGAAAAACAGTAACAAAATAAATAATTATTATAAAGAAATGAATAATGAGTTTTTAATTGCTATGCCACATGGTCCATGCATGTATCATGAATTGAGCTACTGTTTCATATGTATCAAAATCTGTATCTTTGTTTGGAATTTCTACCGATGGTGAAGCGAAATCAAAAAATGTGCACGAGGCAATCCTCTTTTTAGAAATTAAATAGTGTACAAAACTACATAGAATAAATGATATATTTTTAATTATTTATAAATAAAAATATTAATTGTATAATTTTTTTAATATAATTACTGTAATTAACATGTAATCATGCAAAAATTGTCATTTTGATAATATTTAGTTTTTCATCATACTTGCAAGGCTACATCTTCCAAACTACTAACCTTGTACAGTGTCTTTTATCAATTGAACCAATTTTATTTTGAAGACTCTAGTCTTGATTGATATTAGGTATGTCTTTAGGGTTTTTGCTAGGTATTTCACGTCTTTGCAAATTTGCAACAACATTAGCATATATCCTGGTTTATTGAAGTATTCATCAAGAAGATTAATTTTACTTGGAAACAAGTTTATTATAAAAAAATGTGCACAATTGAAGCAGATCGATAGAAATTTATTATATAAAATAAATGTATGACTATATTAATTACCTTCAATTATTCATTGCTTTTATGATATGTTTGCAAGAATAGTGTTTCTTTGACTTTTGTTGGCTAAATCTATAGATCTTGATAGTCATAAATTTAACAGTATGCATATTTGAAAGACAAATCAAGTGCATGTAAAGTTTTAAAAAAAATACTTGCCCATGATTGTGGTTATGTCTTTCATGTCAAACCGCTTCTTTGAGAGGGAGTGAAAGTTTATTTGTTTATTATTATTTTTTTCAAACCGAGAGAGAGACTTAGTTTGAAAAAGAAATCAATATATAATAGCTAAAACATTAATATTTAGAAGAGGTATTTGATACAGATAGTGTTTCAATTGTAAACAAATTATCTTCTCATTTTTTATGTGTATTCTCCTTTTTGTTTAGGTGTCTTAGGCTTTATCAAATTAGCTTTGTTGATCCTTGTAATTCATTTTAATTAGAAGTTTTTGTATTCACACTTTATCTAATTAGTTTTGGAGGTAGTATTTGACTTGGATTAGTATTTTAATTGTAATCAAATTCAAGTAGGATATAGTGATATAAATAGGGCTTAATATGTATATATTTTTTGATTTTATCTATAAATTTCTTGCAATTTCGGGCAGCCAAAATTTTTTTTTTTAATTAAGTTTTTTTTTTTTCTAACTTGAACGTGTACATGTTGCTAGTTTTTTTTAATGGTGATTTTTTCATAAAAGATTAGATGAATAATTTGGATCGTAATCAAATTAAGATAGAGTTTGGATTGTGATCAAAGTTATGAATTTTATCAACTCAAAAATTATAAGAGAAGTTAAAATCATAAACGTGTACTATACTATTAAAATCATAAACGTGTACTATACTATTATGTTGCTAGTTTTATAAAAAGAAAATTATGATTTTTATCTACTTAGAAATTATAGGAGAAGAAAAATATATCTGCTTTTTAAAAATATCTACAAAAATTTCTACAATTTGGTGAAGTCACTTGGTGTAACCATGGCTTCTAAGTCCAATAGTATATGATTTTAAATTCAAATCAGTTAAGAAGCAATCCCATTTGCTATATCTCCAACCGTTGGATCAGCATCTTATATACTAGAAAAACAGCCTCATCAATAATTAGCCGTTAGATCATATTCACTCCAACCCAAAATCTCCCAGCCACCAAATCTATACTGACCCATCCGCCATTTTGAAAATTCTCAAAGGACCATTTAGTCAATCCAAACACCCTCCAGCGCACCCAAAGAGAAACAAAGTAAAAGCATTTACAGTAATAGACCTAAATAGCTATATAGCTATTTTAACTCCACTAAAATACAAAAAATCACCTTACAGTAGTGGAGGTATAGTTTTTTTTTTTTTAGCTCTCAGTTACACATATACATGTGCATTGTAACTGAGAGCTAAAGAAAAATGATTTTTTATTCCAGCCGGCGATTAAAATAATACAACTAGTTTTTTTTTTTTTTTTTTTTTCATTCTTTTATAACACCGTGCCTCTCTCTCTCTCATTCGCTCTTGTCTCGTCTGAAGCTCATCTCTCTCAAGCTCACTTTGTTTACTGTTACCGGCTTGACTCATCATCAACATCATCGTGGTGTGGTTGAATAGTCGTTGGGCTGTGGTGGGTAGATCGGTGTCAGTTGGGTTCATCAACGTCAGTGGGTTTCGTGGCGGCGGCTTGGGTGGGTTTCATGGTGGTGGGTGTGGGTGTGGGCTTGGTTGATTTTTTTTTTCTTTGTTGTGGTGGTGGTGGTGTAGCGGCGTTTATGGTTGTGATGGATGTTTATTGTAAATGATATATTATTTTATTGTGAAGTTTATATTATTTTATTGTGTTGAAAGCTAAAATAGATCTACTGCTGCAGCATGTTTTGTAAAGCGGGTAAATAAAATAAATAAAATAACTTTTTATAAAGTTAAAAAATTAAATTTTTAGCTCTATTAACGTGGACGCTCTAAACAATCCCATTGCCCAAAACAAAAAAGCCACGGATCACCATCAGTCATTTTATAAATTAAAAACAATCTCATTGGACAAAACCAAATTCACTCGGATTGCCAGCATGGCACAACCCCACCCACTATAAATAGTCCCACCTCATCAACCCCACCCACTAGGGTTTTGAATAAAACAGAACTGCTCTTTCTTTTGTAGTCTTCTCCTTTCATCGAAGCTATGTCCAATATTCTGGTGCTCTTCTTCTGTTTCATCTTCTCATTTTTATTTCCAACCACATTTCATTAATATTCTCACAGTCGCAATTTTCATTTATTTTTTATCTAATTTTTTCAAAAACAATTTTGTGGCAGAGAAAGCTCTCAGTTTCGAATAGAATCTCTCTCCTTCGCAACATAGCTATCGCTTCTGCCGGGTCGGGTCTTTTGTATGCTAATAGCAACTCAAATTCGAGTAAGCTTCTAATTTTCTTTTCTCGGTTTTGATTCTTTTACCACTTCTTTGCTTTTTTTTTTTTTTGGGTATAATTGAGAAATTTTAAAGTTTAAATTTTGATTCTTTCTTTGTGGGTCTTTGTTGAAATAGAAATCTGAGAATTGGGTTTTCTTTATTATGTTCTTAAATCAAACAGACCACAACAATTCCAATTGGTTCTATATAAAAAAAAAAAAAAAAAATCTTATATGCTTTTGTCATGATAAATTGTAGGAGCAAATGTAGCTCGAGTTTAAATTTTGATTCTTTCTTTGTGGGTCTCTCTTGAAATACAAAACTGAGAATTGCGTTTTATTTAGTATGTTCTTAAATCAAACAGACCACAACAATTCCAATTGGTTCTTAAAAAAAAAAAAATCTTATATGCTTTTGTCATGATAAATTTTAGGAGCAAATGTAGCTCGAGTTTAAATTTTGATTCTTTCTTTGTGGGTCTTTCTTGAAATACAAAACTGAGAATTGCGTTTTATTTAGTATGTTCTTAAATCAAACAGACCACAACAATTCCAATTGGTTCTTAAAAAAAAAAAATCTTATATGCTTTTGTCATGATAAATTTTAGGAGCAAATGTAGCTAAAGTTTAAATTTTGATTCTTTCTTTGTGGGTCTTTGTTGAAATACAAAACTGAGAATTGGGTTTTATTTAGTATGTTCTTAAATCAAACAGACCACAACAATTCCAATTGGTTCTTAATTAAAAAAGAAATCTTATATGCTGTTGTTACGATAAATTTTAGGAGCAAATGTAGCAGTGAAGGTTCCTGCGGCTCTGCAGGAATCACTATCGCTACCATGGCCAATTATGCAGTACATATTTCCCTGCCCTTCATTACTTTCATCGGATCAATGGCAACCTGGTTTGTTCTTAAATTTTATTTGGCAATAGATTGTGTCCTATTTATGTATATATATGTTTTTGGGTTCAATTCGAGCTTGAAATTGTAGGAACGCTTCCATTATTTTCTTCTAGAGTTGGTTTGGTTCCATCATCGGATATAAAGAATGTCAACTCTGAGGCGGTTGGAGGCGACCCCAAACCATGTTGCAATTGTTTGGGGAGAGATACAATCGCAAATGCTGCTGCTAGGGTTGGTCCTGCTGTAGTCAATCTTTGGGTTCCACAGGGTATATATTTTGGGTGGTTGTATATGTTTGGGATTTAGTTAATTTGTTTAAAAATAGGATCTAACAGTTGCTTGTGATCCTTGTGTTTGATAGGCATTACTAAAGAGAGCATAGGGTCAGGAACTATAATTGATGAGGATGGTACAATTTTAACATGCGCACATGTTGTGGTTGATTTTAAAGGCAATAGGAGTTCGATCAAAGAAAAGGTCAGTGTCTTTGGCGCTTTGTATGTCTTGTCTCCCTTAATAACTTGTAATAATGATTTTCTCTAGTAGTTTTGGTTCAGCATTCAGTGATGCAAATGGTTGAGAGTTGAAATCTGATGGATAAGTAGATGTGTGGAGAGTGCATGCATTGATTGCTTGTCTTTGCCTATGTTATCCCTGAGTGTTGTGCACAACATAAGTGGGAAAAAAAATTAAGTTTTGAACTTTCAGTACGATGCATGCTGTTGCTTTATCAGTTTCTTTATATATTGGACTCATCATTTCTCTGTTTATTAAAGTTGTTTAGAATTTTAAGATATCATTGAATAGTTTTAGCACTGAGGTATACACCTCATATTGATGTCTGAACAATTGTTGCAGGTTTGTGCGACTTTGCAAGATGGCCGGACATTTGAGGGTACATTTGTGAGTGCTGATTTAAATAATGATATTGCAATTGTAAAGATACATTCAAATGCCCCGCTTCCGACTGCAACACTTGGTTCTTCCATTAAGCTTCGTCCTGGGGACTGGGTTGTTGCTGTGGGATGTCCATTTAATCTTCAGAATACCATCACAGCTGGTATTCTAAGGTATTCAGAATAAATTCACATTACAAAATTTCTATGTACTTGTATCCATTATACATGGTTTTAGAAGAGAGTCTTCTGTCAAAAATTCTTGGACCATTTACAGATTTATGGTAGTGCGTGTTGTCAGCACTCAAGTGAACTCATGTGTCATGTACTTCATTTCGGTATAATATGATAGATCTCATGCTGGAGCTTAGATTAATGAAACTATAAGTTACTGATTCTTAATGCCTTCCCTCATATTGTTCCCTCTGGATGTAGTGGTGTTAACCGTAAAAGCAGTGACATGGGCATGGGTGGAATGCAGACAGAGTATTTACAGACGGATTGTGCAACTAATGGGGTAAGACTGTGTGTGCACGCACACATGTGTCTTTAGAGGGTTTAAAGTTGAGATGGTTGAAGTTGTTTTCATTTAAATTTATGACCCTAAGGGGATGCACGATCAGTTAGGGATCATGCCTCATAAAATGAATATATATATATATATATATATATATATATGTATGTATGTTTGAATAGTCTTGGAGGCTTTGTTACATACTTGTCATTGATTTTTTCTACTTAATATGGCATAGGGAAATTCTGGGGGCCCCCTTGTCAATGTTGATGGAGAAATTATTGGTGTAAATAGTATGAGAGTGCTTGCTGCTGATGGAGTGAGTTTTGCTGTACCGGTTGATTTGGTCTCTAAAATTATACAGCATATCAAGAAAAGTGGGTGTGTTCTCATACTTTTGCATGGCACTACTTATTTTAAGCATAAAATCAGATACTTAATTGGAAATTTAGTTTGTAGTGTTAACATGGAATAATTTATTTACTGTCAGATTTTATATCTTGAGTGAGCGTGCTTGCAAAAGTTTGTTTGATGAAATATTGTCCACATTATATCAAACCCTTCATTTTCTTATTGTGTGTCAAGATATTTCCAATTTATATATTTGGATTAAGTTTTGCCAATGTCTTATGGATCGGTGGTGCCTTCACCTCCCTTAAGTTTGGTATGGGTGGGGTTGGGGTTTTGTGTTTCCTTTGTGTGTGAGTAAATTTCTGAAGGGAAAAAATGAAGAAGAAAAAGTGTGGATTAAGTTGCATTGAATTACTCAGTACATACCTGTAGCTCCCAATTGATGAGTAAATGACAGACAACTGTGATTCTTCCCCCAATCAATAGGAGCTACTTGTGCTTAAAATTTTATAGATGCTTCTGTCACAAGAGGTATTGATGAAATTTCTATACATGACAATCTCTCTCTCTCTCTCTCTCTCTCTCTTTGTGGTTATTAGAGCATTGGCCTATGAGCTACATATTGGTAGGCTTAAACCCCCTTTAAGGTTTTATCTAGGCTTCTTCTCATGTTGTTTATTCACCTACTTTGCCAAAGAGCACTAGCTGAAATGACACTTCCTCACAAAAATGAGTGGAGGGGGAGGTTGTTGGTTTCAAAATGCTTTTTTTGGGTTTTAGGTAAATAAAAATTTGTGGTTTCAAAATGTATGGGTGCACAAAAGGAAGGGTTTTATTCTAGGTTTCTTGTATGATCCCAAAAGACTTTTTAAGATTCATTTGAAAGCATCTACTTATCCCCCAAAAAAAGGGATTCATTTGAAAGCATCACTACTGTATGAGTGCACGTAATAGATGGTAATCTTGTGCAGAAGGGTGGTTCGACCTTGGCTTGGACTGAGAGTGATTGATCTTAACGAGATGATCATTGCACAACTTAAAGTAAGAGATAACACATTTCCAAATGTCAATAAGGGTGTTTTTGTGCCTATGGTATGTCCTCTAATTGTTTCCTTCCCCAATCTTATTTTATAAAAAAAAATGAAAAAAGTTTCTTATGAGACGGTCTTATGAAACCTCCCTCTCACAACATATGTGGGTCCCATATGCCATGAGAGGGTGGTCCCATGAGATACCCTTTTGTATTATAATGTACTTGGCCATGTTTTATGACGGGTTATATGTTATACTTGAAAATATATCTAAGATCACAATAATTTGTTCTTTTTGGGTGATGCTTGTTTTATTAGTTTGTATACTGATTTGCAAACTTACTCTTCAGATTCTTATCTAAATGGAGTTTTGCTATCTACATGTAGGGTTTACAATCACTGGTTTGTAGAAACTGGGATGGATATAGTGAACTGCTTCCCCTCCCCCCACCCCCTCTTTCATAGATATTAACCTTGTCTGTCACACTAGGATGGGAAAAATGGTATTGGGTCTGTGACCAAATATTTTTACTGACTTTGCTTTGTTTTGACAGAGGCTTAGGTTAGATTGAGGGTCTAGATGGGGCCTGACTTTTGAGGGTAGTATGCTGTGCTTTCTAGCGAACCCTACTGTGATCAAAATACTAGAGGCTCAAAAGGAACTACATATTTATTTTGCTGTGGTTGGTCTTTTGTTTGCATGAACTGATATTTTAACAGTGATTTTAGTTAATGTCAATCAGATCCAGGTTAGGATTTGCGTTGGGTTTATCTGGTAGAGTGGGTGGCTTCCCACTAAAGCAGTGTTGGGCAAAATATATTTTTGATGTTTCCATTGAAAATTAAATCTGTAATAGTGTGCCTTGACGTGTGTGTTGATTTTATATTATTTAGAAGTTCTTTTCCCTTCTGCCATATTAACAAATGGAAGGAATATGCACTAATTCCATGCTGGGAAATAGAATTTGTGGTATCCAAAGGATTTCTTGATGATATGACGTTGATAATAAATTAATAACCAAGAAAAAAGGCATCTTCTCATTTCTGATGGTTTTCTGATTGTTTTACTAGGTGACTCGTAGATCCCCTGCTGATCGTGCTGGATTTTGTCCTGGTGATGTTGTGATAGAATTTGATGGGAAACCTGTTGAAAGCATCGAGGAGGTATTTGGGACCTTAATGGATGTTAGTAGGTGGAAATTATGCATTTTGCAATGAGAAGTAAAAAACACCAGGGGGTGTTTGTTAGAAGAGTTTGAGTAATGTTTTTTGAGTGTTTTTGATATACGTGTGGGTGAAAAAGTGTGTTAGTGTGTTTAAAATGCTGAAAACTATTCTTGAAATAGCCTGCCAAACAGGCCCTGTTTGGCATGTTAGTTCTAGCACAATAACTTACATTTTGAACAACATTACACATATTTTCATACTTTTTTACTCAGACATATATTAAAAACACCCAAATAACATAACTCAAACTTCTCTCCCAAACACTCTCTTAATAGCTGGAATTTGAGCTGTTCATGATTAATGGAGAAATAACCTTAATCTTAGATTGTTATGCATTTTCCTTTGATTAAACCGCAGTTTATTGACTGCTGGCAGGAATTCTGGTCCTGAGGGCCTCGTAATGGATTTATGACTGAATGTGTTGATTGTCAGAATATTTTAAGTCTGTGATGAGAAACTAAAGGATATCGAAAGAGAATATAACTTACCTTCCAAAAAAAGGAAGGGAGAATATAACATGATACATGTGGTGTGCAAAAATTTCCAATTTAATTGAGTTTGGATTCAGAAACTCATGCTTTTGCCTAATTGAGTTTGATGCTTACTATTTTTATGATTATGATTCTGATGGTCTATGATTTGTGAATTGTGGCAGATTATTGAAATAATGGGGGACAGAGCTGGAGTACCCATGAAAGTGGCTGTGAAAAGAGCTAAGGATAATTTGGTTACTTTGACGGTAATTCCAGAAGAATTCAAATCACATAGCGTACCATTTATGTGGAAGATTTGGGACTACTTTGCTAGCCGGCACTGTATTGCAAAAACCCATCTGTAATAAATTGCCATTAGTGGATATGACGCAATTATCACAATTCACGTATTATAAAAATATAGTATTTACAATATCAACCCGAAATTCCTATTCTTCAGTGCAAGTCTGTCAAATTCTTTGCCAATGGCATTATCTGAAATTGTAGCACATACTGACATCAAAAGAGATTCTTCATTTTTGTTCATATCTCTTGAAGCCAGGAAAACTAAAAGCGCTTCAAGTATTTTAACTGGAAAAAAAAAAAATCCCAATATCAATATTACTTGAATTGATGAGAATACAAAGGCAAGTTCCTTCAAACATGATCCGCTGTTTGCCATTCTTCTCGAACTGCACATATGCATGCATTGATGTTTTTCCCTGCTCTCCATTGCTTCCAGCTGATGCTCACTCTTGGCCGCCGCACAAAATTCTTCGAAGTCCATATTTTTTGGTATTGAATAAAACTAATATGAAACAAACATAAGTACACAATCAGCTGCCACTCTTATCATTATATTTTCTCACGAAGTAACATTTTCAAAAAAGGCAATTAGTTACAACAAACAAATATGATTTTTTATAGCATGATAGTGTTGGAATACTCTAGCGCCCATGAATTCTTCATTGAATTGGAGGAGTTTTTTGTCGCACCTTGCTAGATCCACTAATCTATATAACCTCTAACATTAAAGTGTTTTGTTTATTGTTGCTATCTTTCTGTTAAGCCATATTAGTGTAGCATTTCAGTCAATTATGGTCCAATTCAGTCCATTTTTGTCTACTTTGGTCCATTTGGTTAACTTTGATTCATTTAGTCTACTTGGTGTATTTTGGTCCACATTGACTCATTCAGTCTAATTCGGTTAATTTTCATCCACCATGATCTATTTGGTCTACTTTGGTTCATTTTGATCCACTTTAGTCTATTCAGTCCAATTCAATTTGGTCTATTTCAGTCAATTTTGGATTAATTGGGCCTTAACTTGATTGTTTATGTAGGTTTTGTTGTTGTCGTTGTTTTTTTTTTTTCCTTCAATTTTGGGCTCAAAAATTTATTTATATTTAGGCCAAACTCTTTAGTTTTAGGAAAAAAAATGCAAAGAAAATAAACATTAGAAATTAGAGATATGTGCCTTAAAAAAGCAAAAAAATGAAAAATATTCACAAGATTACCTTAAAATTAAAGTTTCACTAATATAGGTATTATACTTATATTTGGAAAGAAAAAAAAAAATGCTACAATTCTAAACTTATATAACATTTTTAACTTAATGTAATATGTAAAATGAACAGACCTAAAAGAGGTAGAGATCTAATTAAAAACCCAGCAATCAAAAATTCAACACCTAAAAAAGATGCAGTAAACAATCAGCCACACCATAGTAGCTTTATAAATCTCGATTAAAAAACACAATTTGAGCACAAAATTAAAACACTTACACTGTGACTTAAAATTAAATACATGAATATCAAATCAAGTCTAAACCAAAGACCACGATAAACACAATTATGCAGAAAAATTAATGTAGAAAATTGAAACACAAGGAAAACAATTTGCTTTGATTCTAAAACCCAATCCATGTTATACAATCATGATATTGAAGTAGACAATGGAAGCAAACACCACAACACTATGCTAAGAAATCAGAGTCACACTACGAAGTTGGAATCACATAAAATTATAACAAAATCTAATAAGGGAAACAGAAACCATAAAGCAAAATAATGGGGCAAAAAAGAACTAACATGTAGAGATACCTCAACGGAAGTAGGCAAGTTCTGTAAGTATTTATACATTGTGTGGAAAGGAAGTCAGAAAGAAAGGAAATCAGATAGACAGCCATTACTGTGAAACGGTAGAGCAAGAAGGTGTGTAGTTTTCAAACTCTATATTTTCTCATGCAATACCTGAAGGCTTGAACTTTTTTTTTTTTTTTTTTTTTCCTTTAAGCTTCCCTCCACGTTACAATCTTCAAACTCTCTGTCTCCTCACGTTTCTATTTGGTCACGCAAAACCCTAAAGGCTTCAATGTTTTTTTCTTCTTCCTTCCTTTAAGTTGAAAAGGCTCACACAAAACCCTAAAGGCTTCAATGTTATTTATTTATTTATTTTTCCCTTTTAAGTTGAACCGAAAAGGCTTTGGGTTAGGCTTGATAGTGGAATTAAATAAATAAAAGGTGCGTTGGATTAATTATACAGATTTATTATAGGATCATAGTGGAAGTAAATAAATAAGTAGTGGGCTGGA
Organism: Castanopsis chinensis; assembly: GCA_032878915.1. Taxonomy (NCBI): domain Eukaryota; kingdom Viridiplantae; phylum Streptophyta; class Magnoliopsida; order Fagales; family Fagaceae; genus Castanopsis; species Castanopsis chinensis. The sequence goes on along the minus strand of JAVQMG010000098.1, from coordinate 563,763 downwards.
TTTATAGTGCTGAAAATTGTAAAAACCATTTTAAAATTGTAGGACAAATTATATTAAAAAAAGAAGAATAATGTGGCAGCTGATGTGGCACAACGTGAGAGCAATAGCATTAAATGCTACGCTTCAGCTTTTAGTAATATATATTGATATATAGATTATATTATATTATATCATATATATATATATATATATATCAAATTAGCAGTTTGATTATGGAAGAAAGTTGGGAATCAAACTTGATTGAGCTTCTTTTTTCTTTTCTTTTTTGGTAAATCAGAGTATCAGCCTTGATTGAGCTAGAGAAAAGGCTTATCTTATGAAATTAAACCAAGAGACAGTTAGACTCGTCAGAAAGAGCATCACAAAGCCAGTTTTAAATCTTGGAAGAAATTAAAATGCGTAAGCCAGTTTTTACAACCACTGCAATACAGCTAGTACTAAAAATGTTTTGTTTTTGTCAATTGGATGATTAGTTCCGAATGTGCCACAAGCACCCAAAATACTTTCTAACAATTGATTGGGAACCAAAATTAGGGAGAGAGGAACTTTGCAAGACTAGGAGTGGAAAGATCATGTGGGAAAAACTTTCCTTTTATGAGGATACATAATAATCAGAGTATTGCTACTCGTTCATGCAAATTTTGTTGATCTCCTCAATGAATTCTCTCTTCTTTTTTTTCCCTTTCTTTAGTTCCTAATAACAAATGGGAAAAGGATGATCTGAAACCAAAATTTCCTTGATGGAAAAATCAGGCAGTACCACTATTCAGCCAAAAAAACACTTAAAAAAGTTACCATTAAATCACAAGACTCTTAACAATTAGCCCATAGTGATGGCCAAGGTACATACTATTAAAATCTATTTTGTAGGTAATATGTAATGGGAGGGATATGGGGGCATGGAGTTTCTAGGATAGGCTGGAATCTACATATATGGTACCAACAAAAATGCAGCATTTAGCTGTAGCTTTAAATTTGATTTATGGTTATATACACCTTTTCACATCTCATCATTAGCATATGGGCTCATGAGAGTAGCAATTACAATGTGCTCCACATCACAATTGACTTTATTGTTTTTTGGATGAATGAAAGGATTTCATTAATGAAACCATTAACTACAACAAGCTGGTTAAGCAAGCAACAAAACACAGACCACTGACCAAGCACAACTGATTGCTTAAAAAAGCAGTTCAGCCTCAACAACCGCCCAAACCTACAACTTCAAATTCAGCATATGTCAAGCCTACTAATGCTTTAGATGGTGGTCTTAGTGAGACATAAGACATTTTCTCTCCACAATAGTCACATGATAAACCTTCTATGGCCAACTCTACAGGTTTACCAATGCCTCTAGCTACCCCAGATATTAGCTCAACCCAAGATTCTGCACAAACCCAATGTCCCCAAACTCCATGCAATAACAAACAGGAGAAACAAACATTTGAATCTTCTTCAGACTGTCAGAAAAGTTTCAAGCCCCCTCCTCCTCCACCTCCACCCCCATGTGTGACATATTTTCCTTCTTCATCTCAAAACTTTCGAAAATCATCAAACACTCCATCTTGTATTCCACCACCACTACCACCATGTCCACCTCCTCGTTTAAAAGGAAAAAAAAAAAACTCTACCAAAGGCCCACCCTTTCCACCTTCACCCCTATATGTGTCATTTTTTCCTTCTTCATCTCAGACCCCTTCAAAATCATCAAAAGCTCCATCTTCTATTCCACCACCATCATGTCCACCTCCTTTGTCAAAAGGAAACAACAACTCTGCCAAAGGCCCGCTTCCTCCACCATCTTGACTGCCTCAATCTACTCCATTGGGGAAACATGCAGCTCCATTACCAAAATTGAAGCCACTCCACTGGAACAAGGTAAAAGCTGCCCCTGATCAACCTATGGTGTGGGATATGCTGCCACAATCATTTAAGTAAGTTTTTTTAGCATTACGTTCTTAACAATGTTAGGATACTCAAATGTTTACTACATTAATCTTACAAACTCATGAGTCACCAATCACCAAAAAAAAAATACTATTTATTTTATGTTGTTGAAGTAGCACAAATCACAATAATTGTCACGTCATTTTGCAAGCCCTTTTGTAGTAAAATTGATCATAGCTTTAGAATTTTTCATACATATCTTTGGCTACAATATATTTCTTCTCTTTTTGTGTAATTGAACACATTATGAATCACGAAACAGGTTGGATGAGGAAATGATTGAATCACTTTTTGGAGACAATTTAAAAACTCTTTCTGTATAATTGAACATATTATGAATTACAAAACAGGTTAGATAAGGAAATGATTGAATCACTTTTTGGAGAAAATTTAAAAAACTCAATGAAGAGTGATGAAGAAAAGAAGAAGACTCCTCCAAGCAAGCATGTCTTTTAGCCAAAGAGACTACAAAACATAAGTATACTGTCAAAAGCCTTGAATGTGCTTGCTGAGGAAGTATGTAAAGCACTAACACAAGCTATAACTTAGCTTTAAACCATAAGCAATTGTGATTGAGTGCCTATTTTTCCACATTGTAAGAAAGAAGTTGTGTAGAGCATGGAATAACAATAAATGTGAACTAAAACACAGTTATTATATCTTCCCCATAAATTATTTTGAGATGTGAATTCTAAGCAATTCATTTATGTTAATATTGGACTTTCAAGTTCCAGTGTCAACTTTTTAATATTTTTGGTCAAGACAATAATAAAGAATGATGGCTCCTGTCCTGTAGTCCTGTACTTCCAGCAAATGGATTATAGATTGCAAATTACTAAAATGGTTCTCATCACTTTTAGAACTGGATCCTCTCCAAAAGTTAAGGTTTTCCAGCATATGGAGAGAGGCCATTTCAAGATCACGATTTTATTTCTCGTATAACCATGTGTAGATGTGGTTTTCTATAGACCTTTGAATTTGTAATGTTTAATCTAAACCATGAAATGGATCATTTCCAAGTGGAAATGATCATTCCATACTTTTGAGGAGAGAATATATCTCCAACAAACAATTCATGGTGTTATATCAAGTACAAGTGCAGACATACTCATGCTATCACCAGATTATAATTTTTATCAAATAGTGGGAAGCAGGGAAAGGTTTGGGTTTGCAACAACTGGAGGCATTGGTGAAGATGGTACCTACCAAGGAAGAAGTGGCTAAGCTCTCTAGCTATGAAGGAGACATTAATGAACTGGAGTCTGTAGAGAAGTTTTTCAAAGAAATTCTTGAAATAGCATTTGCCTTTCTACGAGTTGAAGTCATGCTTTTCAGATAAACTTTTGAAGACGAGGTGGTTCAGTTCAGGAAATCTTTTTCAATGCTAGAGGTAACCAACAATCATAAACATATCAGTTTTGATCAAAACCAACATTTCTAATATAATGATCACTTTGACTCTTATTTATGTTGTTACTAGGAGGGCTGCAAGGAACTCAAATCAAGCAGGCTTTTCTTAAAGTTACTTGAAGCCGTGCTCAAAACTGGCAATTGTATGAATGTTGGAACTAGCAGAGGAGGTGCTAGAGCATTTAATCTTGATACCATCCTTAAACTTGCTCATGTGAAAGGCACTGATGGGAAAACTACCTTACTCCACTTTGTTGTTCAAGAAATACTTCTGTCTGAGGGAATTAGAGTTTCTGATAACATCATGGGGGTTGAACAGAGTGAAGAAGATTACAGAAGAATGGGCCTTGATCGTGTTTCTGGTCTGAGTACAGAACTCTCCAATGTGAAAGAGACAATTACATTTGACTTAAATGTTCTTGCAAGATGTGTCTCAACCCTATCAGATGGATTGGCCAAACTGCAACATCTAGTACAAAAGGACTTGTGTATGGGTGAACAAAATGGAAACTTTGTCAACTCAATGAGATCCTTCATAAATTATGCAGAGGAAATTCTGAAAGACTTGCAGGGAGAAGAAGATAGGGTCCTAACACATGTCAAAGAAATTACTGAGTACTTTCATGGAGATGTGAGCAAACACGAAGACAACCCACTTCGGATATTTGTCATTGTGAGGGAATTTCTGGGCATGTTAGATCATGTTTGCAAAGAGCTTAGAAGCTCTTAAGCTTTACACTGTCCAAATTCTCTGGTACCATTCTGGTAGGTTAAATTGCTTGGTGCGTTTAAAAGATACAGCTCATCACCAATCAGTTTGTAAGTTAATTTATTAATTTATTCATGTGGAGATTTAACCCATGTAGATTGAATAGCTTGCATACTCTAAACAATTGATCCGGGGTTGTTAGGTTGAGTTGAGTAGAGTAGACTGAAATCTTATTCGGGGATACGTAATAACAAATAATAGCATATTCAATTAGCTAAATTAAAAATTAACTCATGTTACTGCTTGGAAAGAAAAACCAGACTAACAGTCATTATCCTAATCAGTAATGTCAGCTAGACAAATCCCACTATTCTAGTACTTAATCTTACCCAAGACAAATTTCTTTTGTTTCCATACAGGGTCAGTGACTTGTCAAGCACATGTCCGAATAAAAAGAATGTCCAAGAAGATTCAACCAAAAAATCTATGTATACGGCACAGCACAATGCTTATTTTTACTTTTCAGCAGATAATTTTCGCCACATTGTGTACTGATCCACTATATTTTCACAACAAACACTCGTATCAAAATTAGGACCTCACCTATTGCAGAAATTTCTTTCTCTAGGCAAGAATTACACACGGTTAAATGTTTGAAAAGCCAATTTCCAACCTTCTCCCCAGTGTGAACATTTTGAAGATTTTTTAGAAAGCTTGACATTCTGTTACAACTTACAACATATTTACTTCTATTTGGAATGGACTCATAAGCATCCTCATATGATACACTAGATTGTTTTTGAAAGCTTTAAAAAATACTTCAATATAAGAATAGTACACTATTTCTCCTTATACAGCTAAGTACTAATCTTGACCTCTTTTTTCAAGTGCTTGTTATTGTCCAACCATTCGAGAGCTTCTTTCAATCTTCTCCTTATCGTCCAAATCAATCTTATCTGCCAACTTGTCCTTGTCTCCAATGGTGCTCCTCACGTTGTAGATGTACGTCTCCATCTTTTGTTCCTGGCATCAATTCTCTCCTTCGTCTTCGTATCCTCTTCTGCAAACTGCTCTGCCTCCTTCAGCATCCTCTCAATTTCTTATCCTCTTCTGACTTCTTAGCTGCCTTTTTTTCTGCTTACTCATGTAAGATACCATTGGTCAACCTCAAAGGTAACCTCAATTTGGTGGACTCCCCTGCAATAAGAATCAGAACATTGGTCCGAAACCACAAGCTACAGGCTATAGTTATATAGAATATAAAAATCATTGCAATGCAGTAAACTTCTATTTCCTTAAAACTAGTGACAATACACAAATATCACAGTCCTTTTTCTGTTTAGATTACCTTGGAGCAGGTGGAATGCCAGATAAATCAAACCTCCCAAGTCCACAACAATCCTTTGTCAAGCTTCTTTCACCTTTGAAGACCTGAAAATGTTCAAAGACACATTAGTCTCCAAACATTACATGCAGCATGTTTATAATAGAGTAAGGTTTCTTCATTCTTGCATGGATTCATATGTTATACCAGTATACCTTGATGGACACTGGTTTGCTGGTTGACACCCTTGTTTTTGTTTGGCTCCTTGCCATTAAAGAAAAGGCTACTTCTTCATGGAACATCTTTTCCTCACAAGTTTTTTAGTCATAGTGTCAGTCAACAAATCCTTGCTACAATTTCATGATGAGACACAGACTATTCCAGTTTCTTTATGGTAGTAGCATGAGATTTCTAATATGACATAAGCGTGGGATTGCCTTATTCCAATAAAAAATTGGTGCACTCCATGTGCTCGTCACGAAACTACTGCAAGGTTATGGTGACATTGACGCAATAGCTTAAAAACATTTTGAGGAATAAGTGTTGTGAACTTAGATGGGAAGAACCATGGAGAACCAATTTTATTTCCAAATTAGCTATGGTCCCATTTGGATTGAGGGGAAGTGGATGGAAATATAGCAGAGTTGACTAAAAATAGGTTAATTTTAGGCAAAATCTACTCTACTTTACTTTACTCTCCCTTAATCCAAACAAACCATAAAAGACTTCCTAAGCAAAACTATTCTTAGAATTTTTGGAGAGAATCATTTTAAAACTATTTTTTAAAGTAAAACATAGATGCTTCAAAGTAAAAATACATTCTGAGACTCACTATTTTTTAAACTATTTTTTTTAGATAGAATTTATTTTAAAAATATTTTTGCAAAAACCCATCTGTAATAAATTGCCATTAGTGGATATGACGCAATTATCACAATTCATGTATTATAAAAACATGGTATTTACAATATCAACCCGAAATTCCTATTCTTCAGTGCAAGTCTTTCAAATTCTTTGCCAGTGGCATTATCTGAAATTGCAGCACTTACTGACATCAAAAGAGATGCTTCGTTTTTGTTCATATCTCTTGAACCACTTCAAGTATTTTAACTGGAAACTAACCAAAATCTCGGAAAAATAAAAAATATCAATATAGCAACAAAGTAATCATGAGATGCCAGGAGGAGGTAAGCTAATGAGAATACAAAGGCAAGTTCCTTCAAATATGATCCGCTGTTTGCCATTCGTCTCAAACAGCTCATATGCATGCATTGATGTTTTTCCCTTCTCTCCATTGCTTCCAGCCGACGCTCGCTCTCGGCCGCCACACAAAATTCTTCAGAGTCCATTTTTTTTGGTATTGAATAAAACTAATATGAAACAAACATTAGTACACAATCAGCTGCTACTCTTATCATTATATTTTCTCACGAAGTAACATTTTCAAAAAAGGAAATTAGTTACAACAAATAAATATGATTTTTTATAGCATGATCGTGTTGGAATACTCTGACGCCCATGAATTCTTCATTAAATTGGAGGAGTTTTTTGTCACACCTTGTTAGATCCACTAATCTATATAATCTCTAACGTTAAAGTGTAATGTTTATTGTTGCTATCTTCCTGTTAAGCCATATTAGTGTAGCATTTCCGTCAATTACGGTAGTGGACCTCCCATTTGTTGCCTAAGGAATGCCTTGGCCGGGCAATGGACCAAATGGTGGAACCAGTTCCGATACCATTATCATCTCCTTTCACTCGTGATTTGACATCTATTTAGAAAGAACAACATTGGACCTCCCTTTCCATTAACCTGGAGAATGATCATGGCAATCCCACGGGTTACGGCTATAAATAGGGAAGGGGGAATCAATGGAGGGGGGCTGGAGAAAATTGGAGAAAAGGGAGGAAGGCGGAGGAGAATTGGGATATCTAGTCCGCCAAGTATAGCGTCACCCATTGTAGGAAATCCAAAAACCCACGATACAAATAGATTGTAAGCCCAAACACCTTTGAGACCCAGTTGCCGAATTTGGGTACGCACATGTTTATTTAAGAAAAAAGAAATTTGTTAACATCTTCTTTATTTATATAAAAAATATTATAATTATGTAAAATTAAATCTTCTTTATGAATTATGTGTGTTTTTGTGTGTATATATATTGTTGTGTATTGTTGTTGAATGCAAAATGTATATGTTCCATTATCTAAAACTTATAACAATAGAACATACTTTTAAATTCAAATTTTACATTATATTCTTATAAAATAATTATTATATTATATTTTTTCATGCATTCCATGAGTTTGCGACTAGTTTATATAATATCTAAAAAATGACATGTGACATTTATTATTAGGCGTAAATGCTTTTTTTTTTTTTTTTTTGAAAAACGGTGTAAATACATTTTTGGTTATTACATTTTAGGTCTATTTCTATTTTGGTTCATACTTTTCTATTTTACCGCTTTACTCCCAAAAATAAAAAAATGCATTCTATTTTGGTTCCTACTGTTATCTTACTAACATAAATTGTTGATATAACAAATAAAATGCGCATATGACAGAAAATACTGAGGTGACTATTAAAATAATATTAAAAAAATTATTTGACAATTAATAAATGCCATGTTGGATTTGAAATTTAAAAATTAATTTATCAATTTTAACATAATAAAAATAAAAAGGAAAAAACATAATTAAAAATCAACGACACGTGAATTCAGATCGAATGTCCTCTTTGTCAAGAAGACATGAGCACAAACCTAAAAAATCAAACACAAGAACACAAAAAAATCAAACTCAGAAAATCATAAACGAATACCGTACAAAACAAAATCCACATACATACATACATAAACCATATCCAAAAGAAAAAATAGATTTAAATCCGTAAATTTAATCAACACATCATGAACAAAATACCTACAAATTCTAATAAACTCAGCCCAATCCTCAAGCATACCAACAACAACAAACACAAAAACTGAAAAAGCAAAAAAAAAAAAAAAAACACGTCTAAATCTTTTGTCGTTTTTGTTTTCTTCATCTCTGTCTCAGTGGTTAATCTCTTGTGTTCTCTGATAGCTGATCTTGTGCATCCTTGTTCAATTTATCTGCAAACTCCTTGGACTTTTCAATACCCATTAGCTTTGGATAAGTGACCTTATCAGCCACCAAGTCTTTCCCAGCTGTTTTCCTCAATTCCTGAGACAATTTTGTCGCATCAAGAATATCATCCACCACTCGATACAACAACCCAATATACCTCGCGAAATTCCTCCACTTTTCAACCTCTTCGTGAGACCCACCTCCCAGAATTGCTCCTAAAACCACAGCAGCTTCAAGCAACGCTGCCGTTCTGTGTAAATGGATAAACACAAGGTGTTCCAAACTCACATCGGAAAGTCCCTCAGAACATATATCAACCACTTGGCCTGCAACAAGTCCTTCTGTCCCAACCAACCTTGCGAGCTCTCTGACGGCTCTAATAACTCTCGCCGGCGGCACATCCACCGTAGACACTGCTATGTGATCGAAAGTGAAGGCTAAAAGCGCATCATCGGGGAGAACCGCGACCTCCTCCTCCACCCGAAACCCACCTTCAGTAACCTCCACCTTCACCTTGAGCTTGGAGACTCTGGAGAGAGAGCTTGAGATTTTCACAGAGAGAAAGAGAGAGCTTGGAGATTTTGTTTGAGTTTTTAAAATTTAAATTTTATGTTGTGTTTGGTTATCAAAAAAAAGTTTAATAGAAACTGAGGAAATCACTCAAAAAATATCTCAATCTTTTAAAATTCAAAAGTGAATTCTTTTTTGTTTGATTTTTTTTTAATTATTTTATTTCAATTTAAATTAAAATTGATAAATTAGAAATTCTTTGTTTTTAAAATTTTAAATTAAAATGCTGAAGTGGCATATTTTAAATATCAAATAATTTTTTAATATTATTTTAATGGGTATATCAATATTTACTGTGTCAACAGTGTACTCTGTTTGCCACATTAGTAATTTTCATTAGTGAGATGACGGTAGGTATCAAAATGGAATGCATTTTTTTTTTTAGAGACTAAAAGAGGTAAAATAGAAAAGTAAAGACCAAAATAGAAATTAACCCAAAATGTAGAGATTAAAAATGCATTTATGCCTTATTATTACTACTTTCATGTTAAGACACATTAGCATAGTATTTCGATCCACTTTAATCCATTCGGTCAATTTCGGTCTACTTTGGTCAATTTAGTCCATTTCAGTGTACTTACTTAAGAATGGAAAAAAAAACATATTTGGGTTGAAAGTAACTATTTTAAATCCAAATTTATTAAAAATATATATATCTCAAAGTCATTCCATATTCTATTAAATTTTAGTAATTTAATCTCGAAATTTTTCTACATACATTTAATGAATCCAAACTCATTTCAAACGCATCTATTTATTTATTTATTTTATTTTGCTTAAAAAGTAAAAACTTAACATTACTTATTGTTATTTAAAAAAAAAAATATTACTTATTGTTAAGTTCTAAATCACAATTAGATCATATTCAAACCTTCGAGCCAATATATTTTGTCTTGAGACCTAACATATATTGAGTAATATTAATCTATAAATACTTGTTGAACATTCTTTGATTATGAACCACATCGGGCTAGCATTTCAACCCATTTGGTTGATTAGTCCACTTTGGTCCATTCTATCTATTTGAGTGCCCTTACTTAAAATAATGATTTTTTGGCCACGTGCTTGTTAGAATTACTTGGTGCTCCAAATTGTATCACTTTTTTGCGTAATATTTCCTTGATGGAAGTTCAGCCGTGTTCCTTTTTCTAATGATTGTGCAAGAAAGGATTAAGCCTATTGTGTGTTTGGCACAATTAGTTTTGAATGAACATATATAGGTTGTACGTGTATCTTACTGCTTAGCCATATATATTGCTTTCTAAAACTAAGCAGGCCACTGACTCGAACTCAACTCTTTACACACATCACTCTAAACAATGTCACTTAAGGGGATGAGATTGGTTTTCGCATACACCATGAAAGATTAGCCTTAATGCAGAGTTAACTTGAAACAATGCCATGCTTAAAAGCCTTGAATTTTATTTAGAGGTAGAATGCTTGGGCATGTAGACTAGACTCACTTAAGAATTAAAGAGAATGGATTCAAATACATTAATTTGAGTTCCTTCTTCATACTTGCAAATTTCTGTTTCGAGTTTCTCTATTGAAATTCTAACACTCAAATTTTTACTACACTTCTTCTGGTGCAAGAACCCAAAACTCTTAAAAGATGTAAAACCTCCATCTAATACCAAATAATGCCAATTAACATACTTGGCATCATCAGAAACAAGATAGAGCACAACATTAGCTACATCATTGGGTTCACAACTAATTTTTATAATGGCTCAAGAGTATTAAAATAAGAGAATATAAGATTAGAAAAACATCTGACATAGGGAATTGCAAACTTGAGCGGTTCTTTTCATATGCGGATAACAATTGACTGGTTAATAGAGCCTGCAAACTTGAGAATGAGGCTGAGAGAACGAAGATTTTTGAGTTTTGCATGCATGCCTATTGCTGATATCCATTTTCGTAATACATTTTTCTATAAGCCTAATTCATGTATTGTATTATATTTTATTTTTTTAAGTATGGCCCAAGCCCATGTGACATATTGGGAGAAATTGAGGAAGTGTGGTTTGGAGGGTATGGGTTGGTTTCTTTCAGACTTTTTGGATGAGCCCAACCCATGTGTGTTACCAAGTGGGCAAAAGGACACTGGTAGTACCTCAGGCTCATAGAGGAAGTCTTGTACCCAAAATTTCCACCCCCAAACCCATTTTTCACTTTAAAAATAGTTGGCTCTCATTGGCCAACTCCAATTACTAGCCCTTACATAGGTGGGCCTCCCAAGAGTCTGAAACAACTAAAAATGAGAAGTCAATGTGAGGGGGGGGGGGGGGGGGTTTGTCAGCCAGCTAACATTCTCATGATTCTGAAGCCAGGGCTAGAAATATGGGAGTAGGGAAACCTTTCGTCTCTTCTTCACAACCTCTCTCAATTTCTTGTTCTCACTAATTGTGTGTTAAAGTTTCTAACCTGTGTTGTTTTTATGCATTTTTTATCATTTTAGTTATTGGCATTTTGATTTCTCTCTTGTTAAAGCACTATTAGCTTTTATTTACTAAATATTGACTGCTCGTTGATATGAATCGAACCGAGGATAGGTTTCTGTCCTTTGAAAGAAGAGATTCAAGGTTTCCACCTGCTCGGTGATATGAATCGAACCGAGGATAGGGTTCTGTCCTTTGAAAATAGTCATATAAGGTTTCCACCTGCTCGGCAATAGGAATCGAACCGAGATCAGGTTTCTGTCCTTAGATATTCCCCGCTCTCACAATCTATTTGTATTGTGGATTTTTGGATTTCCTACAATGGGTGACTCTATATTCGGCGAACCAGATATCCCAATTCTCCTCCTCCTTCCTCCCTTCTCTCCAATTTTCTCCAGCCCCCCTCCATCGATTCCCCCTTCCCTATTTATATTTGCAACCCATGGGATTGCCACGATCATTCTCCAGGTCAGTGGAAGGGGAGGTTCAATGCTGTTCTTTCTAAGTAGATGCCTAATCATGAGTGAAAAGAGATGATAATGGCATCGGAACTGGTTCCACCGTTTGGTCTATTGCCCGGCCAAGGCATTCCCTAGGCGACAGATGGGAAGTCCACTACCGTTAATCATAGTTGGAGGTTAGGTGGTGGGAAGAGGACGATAGTGGCCTCGGAACTTGTACCGTTTGTAGGCCTGATGCCCGGCGATATCTAGATAATGTTGTGCATCTAAACATAGATCAAAACCTAGAGACGTGTTTACCCGGAGTGGCGAGGTTTCTCACCGTTGGGCACATCACGAGTAATTTCGCTCCCGAGTTACGGATACTTGGTGTGTGTTAGGTTGATCCAGAATGAGCCCGTTGTCCTGATTAGTGTTAGGCCCATACGCGGGCCGTCATTTTTATGGGCCTCTGAGCAAATGGGCCTAGGAAAGGTGATGTCCGTACAAAACCATAATTTATTGACTAATTTGAACATATCCAAGAATATATATATATATATATATATGGACACACACACACACACATTAAAGTACACCCACATTGCGTAGAACATATAACATATAGGTAATGCAATAGTGTCCATCCATAGATAGGTTGCTTACTCCAACTTATAGTCTTAAGTTTCTTTATCAGACCCAAAAAAGAACCTTTATCCAAGTCAGGATGTTGATTCACACATAAAGCTACGGTAGCTGATTCCAGCCAAGGGATCGACCTTGTAAAGTATTAAAGACATTAAGTTTAAAATCTGGTGGAGCGCTTTGCTCAGCACATTGTTGGCCAGACCTCGGGAGGATGTCCTCTTGTCCTTAGGTTCGCGATGGTGTTCGTCCTCCTGAGAAGAGGACTCGCTAGGGGTTGTCCTCGACCTGGAACTGTCGAAGCTACCACTAGTACCCATTGAAGACTGGTCTGAAGGAGAGGGCGTGAGCCTTCGTTTCTTCCGGCGCAGCTTTCTTCTCAGATGGTCAATCTCCCTTTGCTGGGTCTCAACGCTTTTTTCGCGTGAGGCACTACTTCCGTTCCGCGCATGACACCCCCCCCCCCCCGCCACGTGTATGTTCTGTGTGCACGCTGGCTTCGCGCTCTCTCTCCTGCTCTAACCGCAAAAAAGTGGTCCTCGCGCTGGGACCCCCTGGATTCTGCACGACGTGAACTTGAACCTTCCATGATACTTCCGGTCCCTTTAATCAAGGCTTCCCACTGACGGTGCCAATTGTAAGGACACAAAGTAGGCCTTTAGCCCAAATGTGTGACCGGACCGGCCCAAGTGGCCTACACAATAGAATTTGTAGAGAATGGGCTCAAAGCCTAGACTTCCTAGGGCTCTTGAAAGCTCTGGGGTAAGGGCTAGGCTCACTTCCGGCATGCAACGAGCTGGTGGAGTGACCTTTCCTCTTTTCGGACGTGGGCCGAGGAGCCTATGTCCATGCTTCCCTTCTGTTCTCTGGGGGGAGAGAGAGTGAGTCTACTTCTTTCCTTAGAGAAAATCCAGATCCTCTCCCAATGGTTCCTCCTTCTCTATTTATACTTCCCATTCCAAGTTCCCATTTTTCTTTTCCCTGAAAACGCTCCCCAATGCCTATAAGGCTGACCTCCGTCCCCTTAGAAGTCATTTCTCCATTAATGTGACCAGGCGGGTAGGTGAAAGGCCTTTAATGCGGTGGCAGTAGCTTTATCCAGTGCTCGTCCTACTTGTCCCCCCTCTTCGGCAACCCATTAAAGTGTGAGATTCTGCATATTTTGATGCTTTGACTATTTCCTCCTGGAGTGTCTTCCATAATCAAATGGGTAAGGATTTGAATAGGCAATGATTTGTTTCCAACAAAAACTTATGCACTGGATGACTCACTGAGCTTTAGGAGTTCTTCCTTGGACGTCGTGCCACCCCGTTTCGTCCGAGGAGACCTTCTCCTCGGATTCTTGTCCGACAGGCTGACGGTCTGGTCAGCAGGCCTTTGGGCCCTCGTTTTTAAGAGGCCCCAATCCCGACTCACGGCCCCTTGGGCGGAGTCCACGTCCTCGGACCAGGCCCTAGGCCCATATGGTGTTTTGACGTCTTTACCCCCCACAATAAGTAATATTTCAATGTTCATAATGACAATACATTGGCTTATCGCCTTGACAATGCCGTGGCCACTTTAAGAAGCACATAAACAATTAAAAATGCATGTCACTCACGGAAGAACTAAGGAGCTTGATTAATTGATAAGATATGATATGGTTTTCCAAATATGATGTCAATTTTTTTTAATGCACTAATCTACTAGAAAAAAAAGTTGGCTGAATTACTAATTTAGTCGGAAGACTAAATTAGTAATTAAAAATAAATTTGAAATTAAAGAGAGAACGCTAAAAATATTCTATCTTGAAAGGAAAATTTTGCAGGATTTTTCTCTCATTCTTGAGTGATGATTAGAACGAAATGAGTAAATCATAAAGGAGTGGAATCAAAATATAAAAAAATACTTAAGATTTGAAGGGAAAGTGTTAATCAAATTCTATCTCAATTAAATTTGATTAACACTTTGCATAATATGGTAACAAATAGATTTAGAGTTGAAAGATATAATTTTTAATTTAGCCATTTTTGAATAGTTAATAAAGGGTGCTGAATAGCCAACAAAAAATAGCAAGGTGGGATGACTGAAAAATTAAATAAAAAAGGATACCTTAAGTAAGGTATTAAGAGAGGGAGAGAGAGATTTGTCTTTATTTATATATATATATATATATATATATATATATGGGTTTGGTTTAAGTTACACCTGGTGTAACTTTAAGTAATGTTACACCACTCAATATTTTTTAATTGGATTCGAATATTAACAATTCCACCGTTAATTATATTATCTTCATATATTCTCTATACTTGCAAAATTTTAAGGTGATCAAAGATTAATAGCTATGTCATCAATCAATTGTTAAAATTCAAGTTTTTGTAGTTTAAAATAATGCATAAAAGATAAGTTTATGGATCATAAGATAAGTAACATCCGATTGGTATGAAAATTAGCATGCATGTTAAGAATATATAGAACATGTAATTCAACGGATGAATTTTTAAAATATTAATTCAATAACAAGTTATTAGGTAGTGTAACATTGCTTAGAATTACACCAAGTGTAACTTGAACCCAACCCTATATATATATATATATATATATATATAGAGAGAGAGAGAGAGAGAGAGAGAGAGAGAGAGAGAGAGAGAGAGATATTAGGTGGCAGACCCATATTTTTAGGAGTTTGATTAGAAGAGTTACAATTAATGGTCATAAAATAAAATTTAAACTTGACATAATTAGCTGACGCCCATCATTTAAAAGGTAGTTTTTTTCTCACTCTCACTTAGTAGTCATTAACCCATTATTTTAGCTGTTATTTCTTCTTTTAATTATGAATTATTTTTAGAAATATTTTAATTAAGAATATAGGAGTCCAATCATTGTGTTTTTAAATAAAATTTCATTTCCTTATAAAGAGAGAACCTTTGAAATTATATAATAAATAGAACATGTGCCTATAACTTCTTTGACTAGGACTTCGACTAATAACATAACTATTTTTTTTACTTAGATGGATTTGAATGATGAGGGACTTAAGACCATAATTTTTTTGGAATATATGCGGAAACTAGCCTTGGTTCATGCTTCATGCCGTTATTTGTGCTACATTATTTATCGAAGGCAACGTTTGAAAAGACGTGTTCCTTACATTCCTACACAATCAGCCATAGAAAGACAATTATTTCGTGATGAAATAATGCATCGACTTAGATCTAGTATAAAATGCTATGATGTAATACGCATGGGTCCACAAGCTTTGCAAGGTTTGTGTGACATTTTGCGAAGAGACGGTGATCTTCAAGACACATAACGTGCCACGGTTTGAGAACAAATTGCCAAGTTTCTTCACACTCTATCACATAATGTGAAGATTCGTACAATGTCCTTCTTTTGTCGTTCCGGAGAGACCATTAGTCGCCATTTCATAATGTGTTAAGATCAATAATTATGTTAGAGGATTAGTTCCTTTGACAACCTGATGGAAACCAAGTGCTAGTTGAAATATTACAGAGTAGTAGGTTCTATCCATATTTTAAGGTAAATATATCATGTATATATTATATATTTGATAGTAGTTTAGTATAAGTATATTTTAAGGTAAATGTCTTTAAGAGAGATATTTTTAATTTCAGGATTGTATTGGGCCACTTGATGGAACATATATTCATGTCAAAGTGTCTAATGAGGATGCACCAAGATATCGAGGTAGGAAGGGTTACCCAACACAAAATGTCTTGGCAGCATGCTCATTTGATTTGAAATTCACTTGGCAGATCTCAATGAGATCTGGCTTGATCTCTTCGAGATCTCGCTTGATCTCTTCGAGATTCATCGAGATCTCACCGGATCTCTTTGAGATTTGGCTTGATCTCTTCGAAATCTAGCAAAAATAAGCACATTTAGGCAAAATTCGGCGATGATTCACACAGTCCGACTGGAAATCGACTGAAAACCGATGATGTGCGACTACTTGAACCGTTGTCTTCGGCGGGTCGGCGGCAAGTTTAGTTTTAGGAGACTCGAATTGATTGGGTTGGTTTCGAGTTGGGCACAAACCCAACCCAGACCGATCCGTGGACAGGCCTTGGAGAGTGCGTTATCATTTAAAAGAGTACTCTATTCGTCCTCTTAAAAATGCTAAAGAATTGTTTAATTTGCGACATGCGTCATTGCGTAATGCTATTGAATGAGCATTTGGTGTACTTAAAAAGAGATTTCCTATCATAGCAAGTACTATAGAGCCTAGTTATTATGTTGACACACAAAATGAAATCATTTTAGCATGCTGCATACTTCATAATTATTTAATGGGTGTCGATCCTGATGAAAGTCTTATTGCTGAAGTTGATGAAGAGGTTTTACATTCTCATCGTGAACGTGCGGCCCCTACTCCAAGAGAAGATCATGAAGATGCTAGGCAAGGAGATATTATAAGAGATTCTATAGCATTAGCCATGTGGCAAAATTATGTCCAAATGTGATAGCTTTTGTGTTTGTGGTTGTCATGTCATTTAAGACTAAATTATGTTTCAATTACTTAGACCTAAATGTTATGCAAATTTCTCTTTTCATTTTGATATTGCTCTCTATCTTTTAATAATTAATATTAATATTTACACAATATTTTATAGGTATTTTTTGTCCTATTAATAATAGCATGGGTAAGATATCAAAGAAAAATAGTGGAGATCCAAGCAAAGAAGTACAATGGAGTAGTGTTATGGATGATGCGTTAGTGGATGTTTTTTTACATCAGGTGCTCATAGGTGGTAGAGTTGATGGAACTTTTATCTCTAAGGCATATGATAACATAGTGAAAGAGTTGGTTGAAAAATTTAACATGGAGATTACCAAAGATAAGGTGAAAAATCGACAAAAGACACTGAAGATTTTGATATTGCTCTCTATCTTTTAATAATTAATATTAATATTTACACAATATTTTATAGGTATTTTTTGTCCTATTAATAATAGCATGGGTAAGATATCAAAGAAAAATAGTGGAGATCCAAGCAAAGAAGTACAATGGAGTAGTGTTATGGATGATGCGTTAGTGGATGTTTTTTTACATCAGGTGCTCATAGGTGGTAGAGTTGATGGAACTTTTATCTCTAAGGCATATGATAACATAGTGAAAGAGTTGGTTGAAAAATTTAACATGGAGATTACCAAAGATAAGGTGAAAAATCGACAAAAGACACTGAAGAAGAATTTTCATGAATGTTATGACATATTTAAAGATGGATTGAGTGGATTTGGATGGAATGATTTTTTAAATATATGGACAGCTAAACCAAAAGTTTGGGAGCCATTTATAGTGGTAAATTACCATTTTTTGTGAGTTTAATTTTGTATTACATAATTAAATCTGTTGTTTAGCCATTTTTCTTGGTTTGTAACAGTCTAAACCTGCAGCCAAGAGGTGGATGACAATACCTATACCCAATTACTCTAAGATGGCACAACTTTGGGCTAAAGATAGAGCAATAGATGATCATGCTGAAACTACAAAGGAGAAACGTGCTAGGTATGCTGCATCGACCACTATTGATGAGATTGATAATTTGATATCTCAAAATGAAGTTTCTTTGGAGAACTTTGAAGATGATTAGAGGTCACTAGAAATTAATGTTTTACGTTCTCGAGTGTCATCACAAGATGCAATATCTTCTAAAAGCAAGAAAAGACGATTAGCAGAAGATGATGAACTCGGGAATGTAATTTCCCAGTCATTTAATAATGTATCAAAGGCAATTGATAGGGCGACTGAGGTTATGGCAAAGTGTTTTTCAAAGTCATATGGAGTAGAAGTTCACGCAACTTTGAGCGTATTAGACTTAGATCCAATATCAAAGACTGAGGCCTACATATTTTTGATGGAAAATCCAACATATAAGGAGATGTTCTTTGGTTGCCCAGATCATGAGCTCAAATGTGTCCCATTGACACTGATGCCTAGGCCTAAAAATTAAAAGAGTGTGGGATTTTTTGGCCAACTTTAATTTTGGAATGGATTTTGTTATTTTGTTTTGTTTTGGCAAGACTCATTACTAGAGTTTCTTTTTTGTTTTTTTTTTTTTTTTTTTAAAGATATTTGTTTGCATTTTTAGACAATATTTATTTTGTTAAGAATAAATATGTGATGCGGGAATTGCTTTACAACATAGAAATATACATAACTTGTTTTTTAGTTACAATAAAGTTTTCTTTTTCCTTAAACTAGAATTATTTTAGTTTTATATCAGGAAATTGATATGTAAATAGGATGTTGCTCAATATAAGAAATTGGGAGATGGAGATGTATTAAATTATCAAATCCATTGTAAAGCCCACCAGTAAAAAAAAAAAAACCAATCTAAAACTAGCAGCCC
Source organism: Castanopsis chinensis (assembly GCA_032878915.1). Classification (NCBI taxonomy): domain Eukaryota; kingdom Viridiplantae; phylum Streptophyta; class Magnoliopsida; order Fagales; family Fagaceae; genus Castanopsis; species Castanopsis chinensis. The sequence goes on along the minus strand of JAVQMG010000098.1, from coordinate 544,807 downwards.
CTAAAAAAATTTGCAAATTGAAATAAAGAAATTGTGCTATTGTCCATTTTTCATGCCATTATCTTCATTTGTTAAATTATTGATTAGCGTGATGCAATCTATTCATCTTGACAAAACTATATTGTAATTCAATAATTTAATACAGACTCAATTGTGGCTAACTAGTTTCATATCATCCACTAAATACTAAACATTTCAAAGCAATTATAAGTTCTCATTGATTATTTTTTATGTTCTTTAAAATGAGGGGTATAATAGTAATGTTATTATAAAGTAACTCCATTCCATTCCTTCCAATGTCACTTCCAAACAATGATACTTACATTTCATTCCATTTCATTTCATTCCATTCCTTTCCCTACTAAATCTATTCTATTCCATTCCATTCTTTTAAGCTCCGTTTAGGAGTTCATAAGAGAATAGAATGAAATGATCATAAGGGAATGGAACAGAATGGAATGTATTTAAGTAAGGGAAATGAATGGAATGAAATGGAATTAAGTAACCTTGATTGGATATTTTAAAATAAAGGAATGGAAATGAATGAAAATGAATGGAATGTAAGTAATCTTGTTTAGGAGCAACATGGAGGGAATGTAATAGAATCATTTTATAATAATATTACTGTTAGATCCCTATTTTAAAATAAATGGTTGAATATATAGGGGTATTTTGAGAGTTTTAGTAAAAAAATCATTAAATTTAATTTCATTTTCTTTCATTCCTCCCAATTTCGGGAGGAATGAAAATTTGAGGTTTTAAGGAAATAGAAAGGAATGAGTGTTCCTTCCTGCCTATTTTATTCTCTCCCACTTAAACTCTCAAACACCGGAATGAGTTTTCCATTTCCTCCATTAAAACTCCCAAACAAGAGAAGGGAAATGAAGAATATTTTAAAATTATTATTTTCGTTCATTTCCATACCATTCCATTCCCTCCTCCCAAACGAGGGCTTAATGATCATTCCATTTCTTTATAATCTCCCAAACGGACCCTAAGTGGTTTCAACTTTCACTTATATATAAGCTGTGGTGTATTTTTGAACACATAATCAAAGAGTGGGAGAATGTATACTAGAAACTTATGGCGCACACATAATCTAAGTGCACCATATGTTTCCCCTTAAAATATGAAGGTTTCGATTACCGTAAGTCTGAAACATACCATGTTGTAGCTTGTAAACATCCCCTTTGTGTTCCCAAAATATGTAAAAATAACATGTGCCTTTATGAGTCCGTATATATTAATGGATTTAGTTCCACTAAGGGTATTCTTTCGATTGACACATTCACATTCCCTTCCAATGAGGAATCTGTAAGCTTCCCAGATTTAGTTTTTGGTATGGGCTATGAAAATCAAAATATTAAATTTAGTCGAAAAATGGGACGTGAGAATGTAATAGCAGGAATTTTGGGTATGGGATCAGGAAGACGATCAATCCTAAGCCAACTACAGTCGGTGACCAACCTACGTTTCTCGTATTGCCTTCCTTCATGGAACAATGAAGCGGGAACCTACACATATTTACGTTTTGGCGATGATGCACAAATTAGTGGAAATACTCAAACAATGGTACAATCAACACCAATGTCACCCAATGTAAATAGATACTATGTGACAGCGTTGAGTATTTTCATGAATGAAGTGCTGCTTCCAATAGATGTAACTGTGTTTCAATTGAGAGGTGATCGTACTAATGGATTTGTTATTGCTTCAGGAAGTGGAGCAACTTTTCTTGTTCCGAAAGCATGTAACGTTATCAAAGAAGAGATGATTAAATACTTCTTGGCGTATAACTGGCATCCCATGGAGATATCAGACCTGGTACCATATGACCTTTGTTATAATGTCATACCAAATGGAGATAAAAAATTACTAACATTAAAAATTCATTTTATTGGAGCAGACCTTGATCTAGATTCTAAACGAATCTTCGAAGTAATTGACAATATGTTGTGCATGATTATCATGCCTATCAATGAACAAGGACCAAGTCTTCTAGGGGCGTTTCAACAAGTAGATTATCGATTCTTGTTTGATGTTATAGCATCTTTATTGTCGTTTGCGCCTGAGAAATGCCAATTTAATTAGAAGGACAAAAATAAATTGAATAAAAAAACTTAGGAAAAATTAATATACATTGTAATTTCATTTTTCTTTGCAAGGGGTGGGGCTATTATCGTCAGTGTCAAATTTTTAGCAATGTTATTAATTTCGTTTCATTCTGGCCGGAACTACCAGAATATTTTGTATGGGCATGCAATTTGGTACGGTAATACCACTTGTTCCACCTCGAGTCAAATTCTGGCCAATTTCGGGACATTCCAGCCATTCTGGTCAATTTCGGCCGCTATCAGGTTTTGGCTTAAAAAAAAGAAAGAAAAACACTTTACAAACCCATCAATCTCAGGTTACCACTATGTCTAGTTGCCGTTTTCCTGAATGAACCCAACCCTCTTCTTCTTCTCCGTTTTGTATCCACCGGTGAGTGTTGTATACTTTTTTTATTTAATGTTCTCCTCTAGAGTCTAGCTTTGTTGTCCTCTTTTATTTGATTTCAAGTTTCAACTTTCATTTGCTTCCTCTAGTGTGAGCCACGTGATTATCTTTGGAAATGACAAAGGAAAGTAAAAAAAAAAAACTACAATAATTGTCAGACCTATTAATTTTATTTCCTCTCAATAAGTTTTTATTTTTATTTTCCCTATTATCTAGGTACTATATTGAATCAATAGAGCATCTAAAAAAAGAGGTATTATTATCTAGAGCAAGACTTAGGTATAGTATTTAGATGTTGTTCCTTAGTTTTTCTTTTTAAGATTTTTCCATGTGGATTTCTTCTCATGGAATGGAAGTTATTTTTTAGTTAAGTAGCCATATGGCTGAATTTTAAAAGGGGAACCTAAGGAACAGCACCTAAGGTATTATACTTAAGTTTTGTCATATTATCTATATCTATATCTATATCTATATCTATATTATTATTTAAGGGGCTTCCTCTATTTAGATTCTTCATTTTTTTGTTAAAAAATGTCTAGCCTTATGTTTAAGCAAAGACAAAACTAAGGAAAATCCGATAAAAATGCAACTTTAACTCTCACTAAAACATTGCCTAAAAAATATGACCACTTTCTTGTTAATTTTTAAATTTCGTTATTCACTTATAGATTAGATTTTTAAAATAAAATTTATACATAATATATATATATATATATATAATAAAAAAAAAAATCTACAAAATAGGACCACTAACAAAAAAAAAAAAAAAAAAAAAACCTCATTCCACGCGCATAGCGTGTGTGACGAAGCTAGTTATTATTTAAGGGGTTTCTCCTGTTTAGTTTCCTCATTTTTTTAGTTCAAAAATGCCCCTATAGCCTTATGTTTAAGTAGAGACAAAATTAAAGGACAATTCGGTAAAAATGCAACTTTAACTCCCACTAAAACATTGCATAAAAAATAAGACCACTCTCCTATTAATTTTTAAATTTATTTATCCACTTATAAATTAGATTTTCAAAATAAAAATTATACATATATATAAAATAAAAAAATCTACAAAATAGGACCACTAACAAAAAAAAAAAAAAAAAAAAGCCTCGTCGCTTGCACGAAATGCATGTGACGAAGCTAGTTGCTATTTAAGGGACTCTTTTTGTTTGGAATCCTCAATTTTGAATATATCTCATTCACGCTTGATATATTTTTTCTTAAAAACTAGCAAACACTAAACCAACAATTTACTCCATTTCAAATCCTAAATTTTTTTTTTTTTTTAAATTCCTTCATGTTTAACCTTACTAACAATACCAACAATTTACTCCATTTCAAATCCTAATTTTTTTTTTTTTAAATTCCTTCATGTTTAACCTTACTAACAATAGATAAATTCAAATTGAAAAATTACAGTAAATTCAAATTGAAAAATTGCAGTAAATTCAAAATAAAAAAGTGCCTCATCGCACATGCGGAGCGTGTGTGATGAAGATAGTGGTTATTATTATTATTGATGATGCTAAAAATCGTTAGTAAGCCACACGGTTACGTGCCCTCGACAGGAACCTGCGCAACATAAAAGCTGAAGACCTTAAGAAAAGTACCGATGTGGTACCAGCCAAAAACCCTCTGACGGTTAAGTTAGAGAAATCTCTTGTTCTATAACTCTAGAGTGCTAGAGTTAGGGTAAATTATGCGTACCTTGGTTTGTGAGGGTTTTGGGGTTTTTATAGTAGTGTAAGGCTGAAATTCATGCCTTGGTTCAGAAGTTCTTTCCTTATAGGAGAGAACCTCTTTAATCCACGTATCTTCCGGGATCCTTTCCTTATAGGAGTCTTCTTGCTTAGGAGTAAACATGGAGCACAAGATGTTTTCTTATACATGCATGCGTGGAGATCAATCAAGGTCATGTCAGACTCATCGGAGATTCATATATCCCCTTCAGCTTACTGTCTTCAGCTTACATTCTTCAGTTTATCCCTGTCAGCTTTTCATTTCGTCGTCCAAAGCACAGTTGTCAGCTTTGGGGTAAAGTTGTAGACCTTACACTGCTGTCGACTGTCATGAATAGTGCCGACGACCTTGTTATGTCTGTCGCCTTTTGTTTCATCATGGGTTAATTACAAAATTATCCTTATCAATTATTATTATTGTTATTATTATTATTATTATTATTATTATTATTATTATTATTATTTAGTTTTAATCCCATATATTAATTAAAATATTAAGAAATTTTTTGTGCATGCTGCGAATAAGTGCTTTGACTTTCACATTTATTGTATTTCTTTTTTGAGGAAATATTGTATTGTTTACTATTATCCAACATATGAATTTTATTTGTAGAAAAATTGTAAATAAATATTTTTTTAATCCCACTTTAACATGAATTTTATTTGTAGAAAAAATTATAAATAAAAATATTTTTTAATCCCACTTTAACATGAATTTTCTATGTTATAGTAGAAAGATAAAAATTGCAAAGCTTGCACGTAGATTTTAGTCTAAACGGAGTTTAACCCTCCAACATCCAACATAAATGAGTGAAAGGAAGAGTGAAATTACCGGTGGATGGTGATTCCATATTTCCCACGATTATGTACATTAACAAAAATAGTATCCCCTTTGTGAACTAGAATGGTTGGCTCTGAGAAATTGTCATTTAGATAGTCTTTGTGCTGCATAGTCTTTTATAGTTTGTCTCCTTCAACTTTGACATCCCAAATCCCAGGATGGGAAAAAAAAATTTAGAAGATGTGCAAATATCAATGAATATCAATCATAAAACTCTATTTTGAACTTCTTAAATGTCACATAGGTTTTGACTTTTGAGCATGAAAATCTCATATGCGTTTGAAATGAAAAGCATAAAAAAAAAAAAAAAAAAAAAAAATCTACAAAATCAACCTATTTTTAAAGTTAATTGAATGAGTAGTGCGCAGGTATTACAAATTTTACTAAATTGAGCTTATTAATTTATTTGTCACTAAATATAAAAAGACAATTTAATATTCATTTATAAACTCATTTTTTAATCAATTTTTCTAACTCAATTCATTAGAGAACAATGAGAGAAATGTGCCTTTACTTTATGATCTTCTTGAAGTGTTCATAGTCTAAGTAGCGTGCATAAGTGGATTTTCGTATATCATCAAATGGAAATTACTTGTGCTCCACGATTAACCCTAGTCAACAAAATCCCTATATGGAAAGGATCCCGTAAAATACGTGCATTTATGAGGATTTTCTCTAGAAGGAAATATTCCTCTTTGCCAAGAAACCAAGGTCGATCCTACACTACTATAAAAACCCAAAACCTAAAACCCTCAAAGACCAAGGTACGCACAATTCACCCCAGCTCTAGTAGTTTAGAGTTGTGAAAATTTTCTAACTTGACCTTTTGAGGGTATTTGGCCAGTATCACACTGGTACTCTTTGTAGGGTCTTCATCTTCTCATTGTGTTGTGCAGGTTTTATCTAGGGCATGTGAGGACTGTGTGATTTACTGAAGATTTTTGGCACCATCAGTTGGCGCTGTCTATGGGGAACTAGGTAAGCCATATTACTGATTGCCGGACAAAAAATTGCATGGTGCTTACTCGCCCGATAGTAACCACCAACAACAACCAAGGATGCGAGCCACGTACCGTGGTCCTTGAGAGACATGTTTAGACTCTCGCCGCGGTTGTTGAACGCCTCACTAAGCAAAACCATGACTTAGAAGAGTAGCTGCACCAAAGGGACACTGAGCCCCGAAATCAAGAGGAGGAGCAGGAGGGTGACAACCACTGATTTAGCCCCACCGAACTTGGTCACATATGCAGATGATGAGGGAACAAATGGACTTGATGATGAACGCCCTTAGAGGACGGGTATCAAGTGATCTAGATGAATTGGTGCATCGGATAGATTCACCCTTCACTATACTCGTCACTTCGTTCCCTCTCCCGTCGAAGTTTCGTATGCTGTAAGTTGAAGCCTAAGATGGGTCAAGAGATCCTTTGCACCACTTGGAGATGTTAAAGACCCTTATGCACCCGGAAGGCGTACCGGACGAGATCATGTGCCGGGCTTTTCCCACCACATTGAGAGGTCCTGCAAGAGTGTGGTTTAGCAGGTTGACACCAAACTCCATTAGTACCTTCAAGGAGTTGAGCACCCAGTTAGCCTCACCCTTTATCGGGGGACACAGGTACAAGAAGCCAACGATATGCATAATGAATATCAAGCAACGAAAGGATGAGACACTAAGATCTTACATCACCAGCTTCTACAAGGAGGCCTTCTCGATTGATAAAGCTGACAACAAGATACTCATAGCTGTGTTCACCAGTGGACTATGGAAGGGGAAGTTTTTGTTTTCCTTATACAAGAACGACCCAAAAACCATGTCAGATGTACTTTATAGGGCTACCAAATACATGAACGCAGAAGACGTATTGCTTGCCTAAGAGGAAAAGTCCAGGAAGAGAGAAAGGCAAGAAGAAACACAACAAGATAGAGGATGGAAGGCCACAAGGACAAAAGACGGTGGAGAGGACAGACGCTCCAAACCTCCCACTAGAAGATTCGCGAATTTCACCCCACTGAATGTCCTAATCGATCAGGCACTTATGCAGATCAAGGACGAAGGATACCTGACGTTTGCCAAGCTGAAAGGAGACCCCAACAAGAGGTCTAAAGACAAGTATTGCCACTTCTATTGAGACCATGACCACGATACGTCCGACTGCTACGATTTGAAGTAGCAGATAGAAGCCCTGATCAGATAAGGAAAATTGTGGAAGTTCGTCAGCAAAGATAGGATGGACCAACCGCAAGAGCAAGTCCCTCAGAGGGAAAACGAGCATCCCAAGCCACCTATAGGAGACATAAGGATGATCGTAGGGGGCACCACAACTTTCTGTTCGACCAGGAAGGCGCGCAAGACCTATCTTCGAATATTTTAGAACGTCCAACTGACGAGTTTGATCTTGAAGATGGCACGCATCGATAACCTAGTAATTGGGTTCATAGAGGAGGATCCTCGACGTTTCCATCATCTGCACGATGACGTGCTTGTGGTAAGCATATGGATTGGTGACTACAATACCCATAGGGTCCTAGTGGACAACGGCAGCTTTGCCGATATACTTTACTACCCAGCCTTACAGTAGATGATAATTAGGAGAGAAAGGTTGATTCCAAATGATGCACCACTTGTTGGATTTGTACCCACTCGGTGTGTCACCTTGCCCGTCACCGTCGGAGATTGCCTCAGCAGATCACCAAGGATCTCACATTCCTGGTAGTAGACTTTTCATCTGCTTACAACGCCATCCTGGGCCGCCTAACCATCAATTCGTGGAGGACCGTAAGCTCCACTTACCATCTGATGATCAAGTTCCCCATCACGTATAGAGTAGGAGAGGTACGAGGAGCCTAAGTAGCGAGATGCGAGTGCTACATCGCCATGCTACATCTCATATGCGTTTGAAATGAAAAAAAAAAAAAAAAAAAAAAAAAATCAACCTATTTTTAAAGTTAATTGAATGAGTAGTGCTGCAGGTATTACAAATTTTACTATATTGAGCTTATTAATTTATTTGTCACTAAATATAAAAAGACAATTTAATATTCACTTATAAACTCATTTTTTAATCAATTTTTCTAACTCACTAGAGAACAATGAGAGAAATGTGCCTTTACTTTATGATCTTCTTGAAGTGTTTGTAGTCTAAGTAGCGTGCATAAGTGGATTTTCGTGGCAACACTATTTACACAACTAGCCGATATTCCGTGAGTTGCGTGGGGAATTTTGATAAATTTTGTAAGAAATTATTTACGACTTATTGATTTCATGAATTCTATTATTGTTAGTTATAGTTAATCTATGAAATTTTCTAGTAAAGCTAAATTCAAACTAAATACACAGGGAAAAATTCCTCTAATTTATGCAACTAACAAATGTCACTAGATCAAAGTTCACATTGTCACTTACAAACCTAGTGGTTCTTATGTGTATTTCTTGTATGATTTATGCTTTATCAATTAGATATAAAGACTACTAGATTTCATGATACAACAACGTAAACAATAATGTCATAGTGACGCAGCAATATTACAGTTTAACCTCCAAATTTTTATTGAACTAAAAGCAGCCAAAACACCAAAAATACTACAAATCCTTACCAAGTACATGCATCATATGGAAAACCAAAAATCTAAATTGACACATTATATGAAAAAAATAAACACATTATAATGCTACATTAGTAAAAACGTATACCTAAAATTTTAAAAAAATATTTAAAAACATAATAAATTGGAAATTAACATACCTCTCATAAAGGGAACCAAAGATATTGTGAGAGAAATTATGGAAGTTTAATATTTAAGTTCAAAGTATATGAGGATTTATATTGGACAAATGTGGAGACAAATAATCATATTACCCAATTCATTGAATCTAACTCTTGCAATTCAGCATTGAAGTTATTCTTGTGAAAAAAATTGAAAAGTTTTCTTAATTTCTACATTTTCCACGACTTTTTAAATTCATCCATACCTATCCAAGTCACCACCACACACCTTTGGTGCGATAGTCACTTCACAAGTATAAATGCTTGTGGGGTGTAGGGGGCAAAGGCTGAGGTTCAAGTCTCCAAGAGGAAGGTTCACATATATATACTCTTAGATTAGGCTAAAGTAGAATTTCTATCTTGTATAAAAAAAAGTTATAAATATATATAGTTTCTAAAAAAAAAAGAGTTATAAATGTATAACAATTCTTTGACTTTTATTAATACATTGAAATAAATGCATTTTTCATTACTTAATAGTTTGACATAAATGCTAAATTTAGATGAGGTGAAAGTCTAAATGAAAAGAATGTCATACAATGCATCGCTTGATAGAACCTCATGCTTTTCCAATGGTCACTCCAGAAGGATAAGTGCTTGTGGGGTGTGGAGGGTAAGAGCCAAGGTTTAGGCCTCTAGGAGGGAGCTTCACACACATTAGATTAGGCTAAAGTAGAATTTCTATTTTGTATAAAAAAAAATAAAAAATAAAATCACTTTTAAATGCCAAAATATGCATAAGAAAAATGAGTGTATACATAGACAATAGTGTGCCTTGTCATCTTCCAATTTAACATGTAGTTTATATGTGTAATAAACAGTAATGCAGCCCTAATTTTATTAGTTTATTTTCATAATTACCTTTTGGGACGTTGAGTTACACAATCGATTTCAGTCTATTTCTTATCACAGCTTTCACGTTACCTTAAAATAAGTAGGCCCAAAATGGGCAAATGTCATTTCCGCGCAAAATATCCATCCTTTTACCCCATTTCTCAAACTAATTAGGGAAATGTCCCTCTTTTATAACTTGATAATATCAAGGTCGAGTTTTGTGAAGAACTCGATCCTTGTATAATCGAGTTTAGTAGATATTTTTGCCATGCTGGCCAGCCAGCTTGGTATTTTGTTTTGTTTAATCCCTAAATAACTCGATTATCTTAAATCGAGTTATATAACCGATTATGTAGATATTGAGTTACATTCATGTTATAGCTGTTTCAGACTGTCTTTGTGTCAGGTGTAGCCTTTTTTTTTTTTTTTTAATATAACTCGATTACTATAATGTCGAGTTATAAAGGCAATTCGCACTTCGTAAAATTGAGTTACTTACTTCATCAATACATGGGTTAGCTTCTCATGCAGCATTACATTAGATTCTCCTCATCAATACCAATCTCCACATTTTCAGATCAGCTTCTCCTCATTTTCAGAATTTTCTCCCAGAAGTTGGTGTTATCTCTCTATCATCTCAAGTGAGAAACTCATTCTCTTCTTTGAAATACATAGAGAATTTTATTGTGTAGGTAAAAAGTAGCTGTAGATATTACAAAAGTTTATCAACCATAATGTATGTTTTTGTTAGAGAAGAATCTTCATTTGATAGGTTGTATTATTTGTGCTTTGGTACTTTCTTGAATGAGTGTTATGTACAAGGGCGTAGCTAGGAATAATTACTTAGGGGGGGGGGGCGAGATGTAAGAGAGATATACTAAATATAATTCATAAGTCTATTGGATACAAAATTATCAACTTTCATATATCATCATATACTTGAACATTAATAAACATGAAAAACTGTCTAGTTCAATGTAGACATACAAAAAAGAACATTCACATCAAATCATGCCTGCGACGATTTTTCATGGAATAAAATTCATCCATTATCATCTCTACAGTGAAATTCCCTGCAATTTCCTTCTCTATATAAACTATCATATTATCTGCCAGAAGCTCATCCTTCATTCTATTACGAAGTCTTGATTTTAACAACTTCATAGTTGAGAAAGCTCGTTTTGTAGTTGTTGTAGAAATTGGAAGGGTTAACACAAGACGAATAAGTCTATCAATCAAAAAATAGATTTTAGACTTTCCTGAAATTTTTTATCCCCTACATAGCTCGAAAATTGTACTCATATTCTGAAAATCTGGATGTTTTATCACATCAAGCCAATAATGTTGCAATTGAGACTCCAAAAGTTCTTGCTCGTGTTCAGTGAAATCTTGAGGATAATATTTCTTAACCAAATTGCATATATCAACAATTTTGAATAATCTAAAAGCATCCTTGGGATTTAAAGCTGAACTAAGAATGACAAGTTCTGTTGTTAGCTCACAAAATCTACTTTTCAATTCTTGCAATTGAAAGTCTATTGCAACTGTAAATATGCCAATTCTAAAATGATGTTCCATTGTTAAATCTTCATCTTGACGATGATATCTACCTCGAGCTTTAGTGTAACGAGCATTCATATCAAGAATATCAATTTCATGTTGCTCACAAAATGATATAACATTAGCAAGTAAAGGCTCCCATCCATCATCTCTCAACTTTTGAATAAGTGATTTTGTAGTTGAAACTAAATGCATGGCATTTAAAAGGTCTTGAGAATGTTGTTGTAAAGCTTGACAAAGAACATTAGTAATTCTCATTATCTCTTTCATCAAATGCAAGATTAAAATAAATTCAAATGATGTTAATACTTGATAAGCTCCCTCGGCATCACCGCGTTGTTTATAGTTAGCCCCTTCCTCAGAGATAATGTTGATAACTTTCAAGTAGCATCAAACATTTTAATCAAACTATAAATAGATTGAAAATGAGATTCCCACCTAATATCTCTAGCTCGTTGCAAAGTACCAATCTGGTTTGCACCTCTTCCAGTCTCAATTTCATTAGAAGCAATCATATTCTCAACTTGTTCTGCTTGAGCATGTTGCAATTCATCATTACGCTTACTAGAACCAACAACAATATTGATAATATTAACCAAATGATCAAAGAACTGATGAACATCTTTTACTTCTCTAGATGCTGTAACTAGAGCTAATTGCAACCTATGAGCCATGCAATGTATATAATAAGCATATGGGCAATCTTTAAGAAAAAGAGCTTGTAATCCATTCCATTCACCACGCATGTTACTAGCCCCATCATATCCTTGACCTCGAATATTTTCAATGTGGAGGTTGTAATGAGAAAGGACAGCGCATATCTCATTCTTTAAAGTCAATGCAGTAGTGTCTTTAATATGCACAACATGAAAGAAACGCTCTTTAATGAAACCTTTTTTATCAACAAACCTCAAAATGATGGCCATTTGCTCTCTCTTTAACTCATCTCGAGCTTCATCAACTAGAATGCAAAATTTTGCATCCCCAATTTCTTTACGAATAGCATTTCGCACTTTATTAGCTAGAATATGCAAAATCTCCTTTTGAATTGTGGGTGACGTATATTTGGCATTCCGTGGAGCATTTTCCAAGACAACTCTAGCTACATTTTCATTGAAAGTTGATGTGTGTTTTATCAATTCAATAAAGTTACCTCGATTTTTTGAATCAAGGCTTTCATCATGACCTCTAAAAGCACAAGCTTGGAATGCTAGCCGTCAAGCACACTCTATTGAGGTCTTGAGCCATAACCGATTATTCTCAACTTCTTTTGATGTTTGTTTCTCAACTAGTTTGTCAATATGTCCTGAATAATTCAGTAGATCCTCACAACATTTCTCAGCAATTTTATGTGGTGTATTAGGATCTTTCCCCTCATGACCAATTAAAGAACAATTCACTCCATCCTTCACCTTTTTCCAATTATTAAAACCTTTTTCAGTGAATGCATCTGATCTAGGACGACCTATTGGTTTCTTACGAAAAAGATAGCAAGGTAGACAATAGATTGAATATGTTGTAGGTGAGTATTCCAACCAATTTGAATGTGATTTAAACCACGAAGATTGAAAACAATGGCGATGATTTTCCGGTCCTTTGTATGGATACTTTATGTCTTTAGGTTGATATGGACCGGCTATGAAATAAGCACGTTGAATTTCATCTTTCATTGACAGGGAATTCATATATTTGTTTCTATGATCCTGGATCACAGTCTATCCCTTTAGATTCAATTCTTGAACATTTGGAGGGACGTTCATTAGGCATTGAAGCATCAACATTTGTTTCTACATAAGTCCTAAGTTCTGAATGACTAATATCTTTTTTCTTAAAGAACGCATCAATTGTTTGTCGTTTGCTCATTATTTGACACCTAATTTGAATCCAAAAAATAATAATAATAATAATCAATGCAACAAATAATAAACTAACTTGAAAGAGAGGGATAATAAAACAAATCAATCAAAACTATAGACAATAAAACAAACAATATAAACCAAATACCTAGGCTCTGTGATAGACTCATGGCCACTACTTTCTACTTCAATTTTTTTTTTTATGAGCATTGCTTCAATTTCTTTCCATAGATTTCTTTTTTAATAATTTACTTACACAAGCAATGCAAGCAGCCCCACCCAACCCCCACTCAAGGGACAAGACAAATTGCACAAAAGCCAAATGAGAAAAGGTTGGTCTGAGTCCTAGTCTCTTAGAGTAAATGGATGAATCAAATAATAAAGAATACAACAAACACAAAAAGACAAAAGACGAAGGACAAAGTAATAAGTATATATTGTTTGCTGGGAAAGTGAAATCACAAACATATATTTCATATTTCTATTCAAGTATCAGTGTTTAGTTCAGACTGTTCAGTGCTTCAGTTGTAGAGAAAAAGAGAGAGATTAGAGAAGTCAAGTAAAGAATGAATAAGATACCTTGAGGCAGGGCAGCGGTGTCATGGTGAGGCAGAGGCGTGAGCAGTGAGGCAGAGGCGTGAAACTGAGGATGAGGCGTGAAGCTGAGGCAGAGGCGTGAGGCTGAGACAGTGAGGCTGAGGCGTGAACTAAGAAGTAAAAAACTAAGGTAAGGCTGAGGCGTGAGGCTGAGGTTGAGGCTGAGGCGTGAAGATATTCTTTTGTTTGGTTTCTCTTTTAATTGTTCAGACGGTAAGGATTGATTTCTTTAGATGGTGAGGATTGAATGTTTTTGTTTGTGTTTAATTAGGTATTTTAGACTTTGTATTCAGGTTGGGTTGAAAGTGTAATGGTTTAGAAAATGATAATTTTGTTTCCTTTGGGAATTGGGGTTGGCTCTGGCTGATGGGAATTGTGGGCCAAGATTTGTAGTATTTAATTGAATAAGGCTATGAACAGCCAGATTTGTGGGCCAAATTTTTTTGTGTAATTTGAAATTTTATTGAACTAAAAGTCTAGGAGGGGCTGGATCTTAACTTTTGGGGGGGCCAATGTATTTTTTTTGACATAGTTTAAAGGAAATTTGAAAAATTTTGGGGGGGGGCCTTGAGCCAAGTGGCTCCGCCCCTGGTTATGTGAGTACATTAGGGATATATTAGTTGTTTGGTGTTGTTTGGTGCTACAAGAAATGTACAATAATCTAATTTGGGTGATGAGTGTTATGTGTGTACATTGGATTGTAATTGCCAAGTGTACTATGGGCAGACAGGATGACGACAAGAATGCCTACAAGAGAGACATCGTTTCGACTTGCGTATGGAAGTGAGGCGGTTATCCTGGTTGAAGTGGGACTCATAAGCTACAGAGTGGTGAACCATGACGAGGAAAAGAATGACGACGCATTATGCCTATTGTTTGATATGGTGGATGAGGTCAGAGTAACGGCTGAACAAAGGTTAGCCCAGTACTAAAATCTCATGGCCAGACACTACAACTCCTGGGTGAAACACAGGGACTTCTAGGTCGGGGACCTCATCTTAAGGAAAGCAATGGGTGCTATAAAAGACCCCTCTTAGAGGAAGTTAGGACCCAATTGGGAAGGACTGTATAGGATCACATCATGGCATAGGAAGGGCACCCACCACCTCGAGACGTTGGACGGGCAAAAGTTGCACCACCTATGGAACGCAGAGCACCTAAAGAAGTACTACCATTAGATAGAGATCACAAGCGACGACACTCCTCATTTTCCAGTTTATTTCTCTTTTACTTTTTACTATCTACAGTACTTTTTGTGGCCCAAAGGGTAATTTTCTTATTTTCAAAAGGAAAATTTCTTCCTAAATATTTATCATAATAAGAGAAGTTATTTAGAACACGTTGTATGCGTGTCTACAAAGTTATGTTCATGAAGTCCATAAAGTGGACAGAATCATCCTAAAAGGATGAGTTTTATTCACTAAGTCCACAAAAGTGGACCGGTTCATCTTGAAGGGATGAACTATAAAAGTGGACGGGTTCATCCAAAAGGGATGTGCTATATTTATCAAGTCCATAAAGTAGACGGATCATCCTAAAATGATGAGTTTTAATCACTAAGTTCACAAAAGTGAACAGGTTCATCTTGAAGGGATGAACTATACTTATTAAGTCCATATAAGTGGACGAGTTCATCCAAAAGGGATGTGCTATGTTTATCAAGTCCATAAAGTCAACGAGGTCATCCTAAAAGGATGAGTTTTATTCACTAAGTCCACAAAAGTGGATGGATTCATCTTAAAGGGATGAACTATGCTTATTAAGTCCACAAAAGCGGACGAATCCATCTCAAAGGGATGAGATATATTCAATGAGACAACAAAGTGGACGGGATCATCCAACAAGGATGAATTATCTATTTTTTAAGAAAAAAGGGTGATGTGATCATACTGAATGAATGACTTATATATACGAAGTCCACAAGGTGAACAGATTCACTCTATGAATGGGTTGTATTAATTAAGTTCACACATAGACGGGTTCACTCATTGAGCACAAAGTAGATAGATATTTGGCAAGCATACATTAAAAAATACTTGATCAAAATACCAATAAATTATGAAAAGCCTAGTAAAGGGCAAATGTCAACATATAAGGCCTAAAAAAAAATAGGTGACGGTAGAATAGAAACATTGTTCTGCCAAAAGATCTTTACATACAAAAAAGAAAGAAAGAAAATTAAAGTCTAAATCGAGAAAGAAAAATCTAGTTCTGGTCAGTAGGGTTTTCTCCGTCCTTGGCCGTTAGGTCCCCCTCGAGTGGACAGAAGTCATCACCGACAACGGTGGCTTGATCTGTAGGAGCCGTCTCCTCTTCACCATGGGGGTCAGCGACAGCGTCATCAGCGAATAGCTCGTTGGTTCTCTCGGAGTAAACGGGCTGGGCTAGTGTCTGGGCTTGAGGGTCGATGGAGATATGAGAAAGATCTAGATGAGGATAGGACGCCTTCACCTGACGAAAGCAGTCGTCAAAGCCGTTGGTAAACGAGTTACCGAGCTCTGCTAAGAGGGCGTCAAAGTCATGATACTCTTGTATTGCATCCTCCTTAGCCTGACGGAGCTGGTCTTTGATGTCTTTAATTTCCTTCTCCTTATCCTCGAGGACCTTCCTCAGCACCTCCGTCTGCTGCTCTAGTTCACCCCTTAATTGTTCTAACGTAGCAAGCTTCTTCTCCTAGAATACCTTCCAGGCCTGCAACTCCTCTAGCTCTGCTACTGCCGCATTTGCCCTTGCCTTGACCCTGTCCAAAGCCGTCTCATGGGAAAGGCAACAGTCTATTAGACCCTTCATCATTACCACCCCATGCAGAACAAAAAGGGTTAAAAAGAGGACGGAAACAATTTGACAAAAAAAAGGGGCAACGGATGGGAAAATTTACTAGTCCGATGCTGAAGAGACCCGTCTCCCCCATCACCTTAGTTGCACGATTGCTCAGGTCCTCGTAGTCATTAGCTTTGATGATGGACAAAGCTGCTCGTATTTAGGGTCCTAGTGGGGGATGGCGGGTGGCTTTTGGGCGGCAGGGACATGACCTGTCATCAAACCCTTGCCCTTTCCTGGATCAGGCAGAGTAGTCATCTTTTTTGTTTTAGCTCTCACCTCGACAGTGGACTCTACCACCTTAGGCCCGACGGACTTTTCTTTAACGGAGGAACTTGGAAGGCAGCCTTAGGAGTCAAGGTGCCCTCTTGTTTCTTCTTTGTAGTAGCCTGCTACTTTATGTATGCATTCCTTCTGCCTTCCTCCAATTTTATATCAATGTGGATGGAAAGAAAGAGTTAGGCAAATTACAAATAGAAAGGAAATACTATAAAGAGAGACGGACTTACGTCTGTGGGCCTAGTTGTTGTAGCTGTGGGTAGCTTCGTTAGGTTTGGGACCGTCACAATTCCAATGGATTGTCTCTAAGGCGACAAGCTTAGCCCACGTCCTTTTCTTCAACTTAATTACAAAAATTTTCTCCAAGAAGCTCCACCGCTCTAAGGTCATTTCTGGACGGTCACGAGCTGCAAAGAAATGGACGGTTAGACTAGAGATGGTAAATAAAAGATGAAATTTAAAGAGGATGGATTCTCACCAGACGGAGGCATTATGCCCCAAGTTTTGTCTGCGGGCATGAACTCTTGCTCGTTAGGGTGACACATCCAATCGTCACCTTACCTGAAGAAATAACGACTCTTCTAGTTCCTGTTGGAGTCTGGAGTGTTCCACATCAGCCTAAGTACGAGCTTTCTTAATAGGAAGCTGTACATACCTCCACCGTCATCTTTCGCTCCTTGTCGCTCAAGACTCCATATAGAACTTCAGCACCAAGAAAGACCCTTCAAGTGTTTGGAGAGATCTGGGTGACAACACCTTCGAGGTACTAAAGAAGGCGACGGTGAAGAGCACTTAGTGGAAACCGAAGTCCCGCTTTAAACATTTGCTCCTATACATTGACGTCCTTGACGCCATCGTAGTAACATTTTTCAGACTTAAGAGGTAGATGGATGGGTATGTTGGCAGGGATCTGATACCTCTCCCTGAGGGTTTCGAAGTGTTTTTGCTTGACGGATGAATTAAAATCATTTACTATCCACAAGGGTAAGAGGATGAACTCCTTATGGTCATTTGGACCTAGGATAGACTGGACGGGAGGATCAGCGTAGATAACATTAGAACTATTTGAATCACCACCAGAACCTCTCTTTGATCCGACCACGTCCACATCCTCATCCTCCTCTGAAGGAGAATTGACAGCATCTTCGAGGTACTAAAGAAGGCGACAGTAAAGAGCACTTAGTGGAAACCGAAGTCCCGTTTTAAACATTTGCTCCTATACATTGACGTCCTTGACGCCATCGTAGTAACATTTTTCAGACTTAAGAGGTAGATGGATGGGTATGTTGGTAGGGATCTGATACCTCTCCCTGAGGGTTTCGAAGTGTTTTTGCTTGACGGATGAATTAAAATCATTTACTATCCACAAGGGTAAGAAAATGAACTCCCTATGGTCATTTGGACCTAGGATAGACTGGACGGGAGGATCAACGTAGATAACATTAGAACTATTTGAATCACCACCAGAACCTCTCTTTGATCCGACCACGTCCACATCCTCATCCTCCTCTGAAGGAGAATTGACAGACGGATCCCTGTCATCATGATATGCGTCGGGGTCATTATGACCAGACGGATACACCTCATCGTAGCCCGCTCCTTTGCAAACCCACGATTGATCACTTGATGCCTCACTAGACATCTGTCACCTACACGTGACGGGTAAACCCCTAAGATTCTACAGGTCTATGAAGACAACGGACTAACAATATTTAAAATAAATGACGAAATTAAAATAAGTAAAAGGCAACGAATTCTTACCAGTTGACGAGTCGAGGAAGAAACTGACACAGCGTAGTAGATGGATGGGACTAGTAGACGGTCACCAAGAAGCGACGGAAAAGGCAAAGTTGAAATGAAAAGCAGGCGGTACCATTCTAGCTTTGAAAATTTATGGAAAGTAAAAATGAGATGGGCAAGCAATATATATATATATATATATATATATATATAAAGGGAACGACATGGAAGACGAAGGGACGCTTCGGTACGAGCAATTAACCACTAGGAACATGCCACATGCCCCTATTGCATTAATGGCACAAGGCTTGCTTGTCAAATTGGGATACATTTCCTAAAAAAGTTGTGTTAAATTTTCACTCTACGGGTCCTTCTAGGAAACATGGCGACGTACCCATAGAGTGAGGGGGCAACTGAAGAGGATAAAATTAAGATAGACGGTCAGATTTTACATAACCTAGAAATAGGCGACTACACTAGGTTGACGAACAAAGAAGTGAAGCAACACGACGACGCATATTGTAGGTGGACGGACAATCAAGTGGATGGGTACCAAGTGGACGGTGGCAAAGCAATGTGGCGCCTACATGGTTTAATTGGTCCTTAAGAAATTTCAAATGGAAATGACTTATGCTCCACGATTAACCATAGTCAACAGAATCCCTATATGGAAAGGATTCCATAAAATATGTGCATTTATGAGGATCTTCTCTACAAGGAAATATTCATCTTTTTCAAGAAAACAAGGTCGGTCCTACACTACTATAAAAATCCAAAACCCTTATAGACCAAGGTACTCATAATTCACCCCAGCTTTGGCCGTCTAGAGTTGTGAAAATTTTCTGACTTGACCTTCGGAGGGTATTTGGCCGGTACCACACCGGTACTCTTCGTAGGGTTTTCAACCACTCTTTGTGTTGTGCAGGTTTTATCTAGGGCATGTGAGAACTGTGAGACTTACTGACGATTTTCAACATCATCAATGAATATTGTTATTATTGTAGGTAACAGAGAGTAATAGAGAAAAGAGCATCAAATTGACTCTCTCATAGGCAACCTATTTCACAGTTTTCACTAGCTAAACATACATAAGGAGGAAAAAGTGAAGTGAATTACCCTTGTAACATTTTGATATGAACAAAAAAAAAAAAATTGATGCTCCATTAGGTGGGTAGGGGTAGAACATCCCAAGTACCAATTTCTTAAAACCGAAGCTATCCTCATGAAACTAACAATCATAGAATCTTGGGTGCAAATTGAGGACTTGTATTTTGATAAACTAAAACTGCCAATGGAAAGAAAACAAGATAAAGATTCTCAATCAGACTTTTCTGAAAAGCTATAAGACATAATTCAGACTCTTTTTGTTTTGCTTGTAGATGCACAAGTAGTACCAACTTGTTTTGAAGAAACGTCAACTCTAGTTGGTTTAGAAGTATGACCTTGTCTCGTTTCTGCTCACAAAATCAAATAATTGAGAACCTTAATTAAGTTTAACCAAGGAAAACAAGATAAATTTGGATATTTGATTAATAGAAAAGTATTGAATCTCAAAGGAAATGTATGAACCTATAGAAATACTGGAGAGTATGATGCTTCAAAAATCAATTCAACCACCGCATACCTTTGGTGAGATGGTCACTTCACAAGTAGTGGGGACAAGGGTTGAAGTTTAAGTATTCAGGAGGAAGCTTCACACACATATACACTTAGATTAGACTAGAGTTGAATTTCTATCTTGTATAAATAAAATAAAAAAAATCAATTCAAATATCAAGGATAATTGCGCAGTGTTGGAGTAGTCCCCTCCTATTTCCACTTGACATCATGATGACAAGGATAAAAAAAAAAAAAAAAAAACTAGAAAATTTTTAATGCTATGTTTTATGCTAGTTTACAAAAAAATTTCCTTGGTTACTTGTTTAAATTCACTTAGGTTTTTAGAATAAATCATTCAAACTTTAACATTTCAGTTCATCCTAATTTTTTTATTTGTATTTTGAGATTAAATGCATAAATCAATCTGAAATTTAGTTCATGTCTAAGCTCTAAATTTCAAACTGTGCTTTTAACCCAATCATGCTACAGAACAATAATTCAAAAAAGCATACAGATTTCTGTGTTAAAATATCTAAAAATCTGAGCAAAACATGGCAAGGTAGAAGCTTATAAATAAAAATGAATTTCAGCAACTAAATACCTGATTAGTTATCCAATTTATCCAACTAAATTCTATTTTTTCACATTTGAAAATATGGTATCAAACACATTTTTTGCATTATGAGTACTAAACATGTGTTTTCACAACATTTTTTTTATCTACAGTTTTCACATCATTTTGTAATACTTGAACACTATTACCAAACAGGCTCATAGTATTTTCAATAAACACCTGCAATTTAAATTAATTTTCTCTTCCGCAGCTTTACTATCGAATTATAATAAATAAATAAATAAGTAATAATAATAACCTCAATAAGGAGCCCTAATTCATGAAACTTTTGAAGAGAGTATTATTTTGATAAACCTCATATTAGGGTATCATAATTTACCAAAACAATGTGTTTTTACAGCTTTATATGCTAATAGATTTGGACAAAAGGTCCAAATTAACTTATTTTATCAAAGCAAGATACTAACTAAATTGGAAAAAACTAACTAATTTTAAGGATTTATCTACAATTGAAGTATAATTTAAAGACTAAATTGAAATTTTAGCTAGTAAATATAGGAAGGAGAAATAAACACATCTAATATTTGTTACAAAGATAAAGTGAATTATTTTACAAAGAAAAAAAGGTCACAGTATACTTACGTTTGTTGTTGTTCGTTGGGTGTCTTTGCCACTACAACTAAGCAGATGAGAAAAATAACAGTGAAGAGGACACCTAGGTACATAAAAGTTTTGCAATTCATTTTCTTTTGGGGTATGTAGCCCCGCACCTCAAGCTTCTCCATAAAGCGAGTGAACTTGCGCAACAGTACCAACGCAAAAGCTAGAGATCTGTTATGTAAACTCACACAAAGCGTTTCTAAGGTTGTCATGTGGGAGTGGTGGTGATAGAGATCCGGTTCTGTGAATTGTTGAGAAGCCAGATGGAGATGTGAGAGTCGGAGAGAAGATGAGAGTGACTATGAGACACTGAGGAGAGATAGAAGATTAGCTATTTTGGAATAAAAAATATTATATGAGATTTGTGATCATGCTATGGTGCCATCATAAAAGTAGGATGATACTATGGTAAAATTGTAAAATTTTTTACAATTCTAAGTTTTTACAATTTTGGATGGTGGAGGTTTTTGAAAGACAAATGCTAAATAGAAGCAACATATAACATTTACCGTTTTTATTGTGAATCTAACAGCCTTGTAGAATCAAGACTCAAAATCCCATCTTCCACTTAATAATGCTTCGTACAAATATATTTGCTTATGGTTATTTTTTAACTATATTTGTGCATATACGGAAGATTTATGTGGTAACATATAATGTTGTTTTTTACAATTATTTATTCCAATTGAACCATGCACTTTATTTAACTGTGAACAAGTTAAACATCATTCTTTCAATAATATATGTATATTAATGATGAATAATTTGGTTTAACTCCTATAATAGCAACTTAAATTAATTTTATTTTGGCTTAATGTTCGGCCAAAAATTGGTTAAGCTTGGCCTAGCCATATCTTAAACTAGTTAAAGGCCCGTGCGTTGCACGGTTTTATAATAATCTTATAATATATATATATATATATATATTATTTGAAAAATAGTAACAAAATAAATAATTATTATAAAGAAATGAATAATGAGTTTTTAATTGCAATGCCACATGGTCCATGCATGTATCATGAATTGAGCTACTGCTTCATATGTATCAAAATCTGTATCTTTGTTTGGAATTTCTACCGATGGTGAAGACAAATAAAAAAATGTGCACGAGGCAATCCTCTTTTTAGAAATTAAATAGTGTACAAAACTACATAGAATAAACAATATATTTTTAATTATTTATAAATAAAAATATTAATTGTGATAATTTTTTTAATATAATTACTATAATTAACATGTAATCATGCAAAAATTGTCATTTTGATAATATTTAGTTTTTCATCATACTTGCAAGGTTGCATCTCCCAAACTAATAACCTTGTATAGTGTCTTTTATCAATTGATCCAATTTTATTTTGAAGACTCTAGTCTTGATCGATATTAGGTATGTCTTTAGATATTTTGCTAGGTATTTCACGTCTTTGCAAATTTGCAACAACATTAGCATATATCCTGGTTTATTGAAGTATTCATCAAGAAGATTAATTTTACTTGGAAACAAGTTTATTATAAAAAAAAATGTGCACAATTGAAGCAAATCGATACAAATTTATTATATAAAATAAATTTATGACTATATTAATTACCTTCAATTATTCATTGCTTTTATGATTTGTTTGTAAGAATAGTGTTTCTTTGACTTTTGTTGGCTAAATCTACAGATCTTGATAGTCATAAATTTAACAGCATGCATATTTGAAAGACAAATCAAGTGCATGTAAAATGTAAAAAAAAATACTTGTCTATGATTGTGGTTATGTCTTTCATGTCAAACCACTTCTTGGAGAGGGAGTGAAAGTTTTTTTTTTTTTTTTTCCAAACCGAGAGAGACATAGTTTGAAAAGGAAATCAATATATAATAGCTAAAACATTAATATTTAGAAGAGGTATTTGATACAGATAGTGTTTCAATTGTAAACAAATTATCTTCTCATTTTTTATGTGTATTCTCCTTTTTGTTTAGGTGTCTTAGGCTTTATCAAATTAGCTTTGTTGATCCTTGTAATTCATTTTAATTAGAAGTTTTTGTATTCACGCTTTATCTAATTAGTTTTGGAGGTAGTATTTGACTTGGATTAGTATTTTAATTGTAATCAAATTCAAGTAGGATATAGTGATATACATAGGGCTTAATATATATATTTATCTATAAATTTCTTGCAATTTGGGGCAGCCAACTATATTTTTTTAATTAAGTTTTTTTTTTCCAACTTGAACATGTACATGTTGCTAGTTTTTTTTAATGGTGATTTTTTTTTATAAAAGATTAGATGAATAATTTGGATTGTAATCAAATTAAGATAGAGTTTGGATTGTAATCAAAGTTATGAATTTTATCAACTTAGAAATTATAAGAGAAGTTAAAATCATAAACGTGTACTATATTGCTATGTTGCTAGTTTTATAAAAAGAAATTTATGATTTTTATCTATTTAGAAATTATAGGAGAAGAAAAATATATCTGTTTTTTAAAAATATCTACAAGAATTTCTACAATTTGGTGAAGCCACTTGGTCAAACCACGGCTTCTAAGTCCAATAGTATATGATTTTAAATTGAAATTAGTTAAGAAGCAATCCCATTTGCTATATCTCCAACCATTGGATCAACATCTTATATACTAGGAAAATAGCCTTGCATCAATAATTAGCCATTAGATCATATTCACTCCAACCCAAAATCTCTCAGCCACCAGATCTATACTGACCCATCCGCCATTTTAAAAATTCTCAAAGGACCATTTAGTCAATCCAAACACCCTTTAGCGCACCCTAAGAGAAACAAACTAAGAGCATTTGCAGCAATGAAGCTAAATAGCTATATAGCTATTTTTTTTAGCTCTACCAAAACACAAAAAATCACATTACAGCAGTGGTGGTATAGTTATTTTTTTTTAGCTCTCAGCTACATTGCACACGTATCTATACATGTGCAATGTAGGTGAGAGCTAAAGAAAAATGATTTTTTTATTCCAGCCGACGATTAAAATAATACAACTTGTTTTTTTTTTTTTTTTTCATCCTTTTATCACACCGTGCCTCTCTCTCTCATTCACTCTTGTCTCATCTAAAGCTCATCTCTCTCAAGCTCACTCTCTCAACTGCAGTCTCTTAAGCTCACTTTGTTTACTGTCACCGGCTTGACTTATCGTCAACATTGCCGTGGTGTGGTTGAATAGTCGCTAGGCTGTGGTGGGTAGATCGGCGTCAGTTGGGTTCATCGGCGTTGGTGGGTTGTGGTGTGGTTGGTGTGCTGTGGTGGGTTAGTGTGGTTCGTGAGTGGGTCACTGGGTGGCTCGGGTGGGTTTCGCGGTGGTGGGCTTGGTTGATTTTTTTTTCTTTGTTGTGGTGGTGGTGATGTGGTGGCGTTTGTGGTTGTGTATATGGTTGTAATGGATGTTTATTGTAAAAGATATATTATTTTATTGTAAGTTTATATTATTTTATTATGTTGAAAGTTAAAATAAATTCATTACTGCAGCATGTTTTGTAAAATAAGTAGGTAAAATAGATAAAATAACTTTTTATAGAGCTAAAAAACTAAATTTTTAGCTCCACTAATGTGGATGCTCTAAACAATCCCATTGGCCAAAACAAAAAAGCCACGGATCGCCATAAGTCATTTTATAAATTAAAAACAATATCATTAGACAAAACCAAATTCACTCGGATTGCCAGCATGGCACAACCCCACCCACTATAAATAGTCCCACCTCATCAACTCCACGCCAAAATTTGTATCATATTTTTTGTGTTTTACTCTCATATTATAAGTCACGTAAATCCTACATGACCTACCGACCCATAGGCCCTCCCTAGTTTTTCTCTAATAATTAAAAAAAAAAAAGTGAAAACGCGGGTTTTAACTAGGGTTTTGAATAAAACAGAACTGCTCTTTCTTTTGTAGTCTTCTGCTTTCATCGAAGCTATGTCCAATTTTCTGGTGCTCTTCTTCTGTTTCATCTTCTCATTTTTGTTTCCGAACCACATTTCATTAATATTCTCACAGTCGCAATTTTCATTTATTTTTTATCTAATTTTTTCAAAAACAATTTTGTGGCAGAGAAAGCTCTCAGTTTCGAATAGAAACTCTCTCCTTCGCATCATAGCAATCGCTTCTGCTGGGTCGGGTCTTTTGTATGCCAATAGCAACTCAAACTCGAGTAAGCTTCTAATTTTCTTTTCTGGGTTTTGATTCTTTTACCACTTCTTTGCTTCTTTTTTTTTTTTTTTTTTTTTTTTTTTTTTTGTGGGTATAATTGAGAAATTTTAAAGTTTAAATTTTGATTCTTTCTTTGTGGGTCTTTGTTGAAATAGAAAACTGAGAATTGGGTTTTATTTAGTATGTTCTTAAATCAAACAGACCACAACAATTCCAATTGGTTCTTTATAAAAAAAAAAAAATCTTATATGCTTTTGTTATGATAAATTTTATGAGCAAATGTTATATGCTTTTGTTATGATATTCCAATTTTTTTGACGAATGTAGCTAAAGTTTAAATTTTGATTCAAATGTAGCTAAAGTTTAAATTTTGATTCTTTCTTTGTGGGTCTTTGTTGAAATAGAAATTGAGAATTGGGTTTTATTTAGTATGTTCTTAAATCAAACAGACCACAACAATTCCAATTGGTTCTTAAAAAAAAAAAAAAATCTTATATGCTTTTGTTATGATAAATTTTAGGAACAAATGTAGCTAAAGTTTAAATTTTGATTCTTTCTTTGTGGGTCTTTGTTGAAATACAAAACTGAGAATTGGGTTTTATTTAGTATGTTCTTAAATCAAACAGACCACAACAATTCCAATTGGTTCTTAATTAAAAAAAAAAAAAATCTTACATGCTTTTGTTACGATAAATTTTAGGGGCAAATGTGGCAGTGAAGGTTCCTGCGGCTCTGCAGGAATCACTATCGCTACCATGGCCAATTATGCAGTACATATTTCCGTGCCCTTCAATACTTTCATCGGATCAATGGCAACCAGGTTTGTTCTTAAATTTTATTTGGCCATAGATTGTGTCCTATTTATGTATATAGATGTTTTTGGGTTCAATTCGTGCTTGAAATTGTAGGAATGCTTCCATTATTTTCTTCTAGAGTTGGTTCGGTTCCATCATCGGATATAAGGAACGTCAACTCTGAGGCGGTTGGAGGTGACCCCAAACCATCATCGGATATAAAGAACGTCAACTCTGAGGCGGTTGGAGGTGACCCCAAACCATGTTGCAATTGTTTGGGGAGAGATACAATTGCAAATGCTGCTGCTAGGGTTGGTCCTGCTGTAGTCACTCTTTGGGTTCCACAGGGTATATATTTTGGGTGGTTGTATATGTTTGGGATTTAGTTAATTTGTTTAAAAATAGGATCTAACAGTTGTTTGTGATCCTTGTGTTTGATAGGCATTACCAAAGAGTGCATAGGGTCAGGAACTATAATTGATCAGGATGGTACAATTTTAACATGCGCACATCTTGTGGTTGATTTTAAAGGCAATACGGGTTCAGTCAAAGAAAAGGTCAGTGTCTTTGGCGCTTTGTATGTCTTGTCTCCCTTATTAACTTGTAATAATGATTTTCTCTAGTAGTTTTGGTTCAGCATTTAGCGATGCAAATGGTTGAGAGTTGAAATCTGATGGATAAGTAGATGTGTGGAGAGTGCATGCATTGATTGCTTGTCTTTGCCTATGTTGTCCCTGAGTGTTGTGCACAACATAAGTAGGAAAAAAATTAAGTTTTGAACTTTCAGTATGATGCATGCTGTTGCTTTATCAGTTTCTTTATATATTGGACTCATCATTTCTCTGTTTATTAAAGTTGTTTAGAATTTTAAGATATCATTGAATAGTTTTAGCACTGAGGTATACACCTCATATTGATGTCTGAACAATTGTTGCAGGTTTGTGTGACTTTGCAAGATGGCCGGACATTTGAGGGTACAATTGTGAGTGCTGATTTACATTCTGATATTGCAATTGTAAAGATACATTCAAAAGCCCCGCTTCCGACTGCAACACTTGGTTCTTCCAGTAAGCTTCGTCCTGGGGACTGGGTTGTTTCTATGGGATGTCCATTTTGTCTTCAGAATACCATCACAGCTGGTATTCTAAGGTATTCAGAATAAATTCACATTACAAAATTTCTATGTACTTCTATCCATTATACATGGTTTTAAAAGAGAGTCTTCCTGTCAAAAATTCTTGGACCATTTACAGATTTATGGTAGTACGTGTTGTCAGCACTCAAGTGATCTCATGTGTCATGTACTTCATTTCAGTATAATATGATAGATCTCATGCTGGAGCTTAGATTAATGAAACTATAAGTTACTGATTCTTAATGCCTTCCCTCATATTGTTCCCTCTGGATGTAGTGGTGTTAACCGTAAAAGCAGTGACATGGGCTTGGGTGGAATGCAGAGAGAGTATTTACAGACGGATTGTGCAACTAATCCGGTAAGACTGTGTGCGCGCACGCACACACGTGCCTTTAGAGGGTTTAAAGTTGAGATGGTTGAAGTTGTTTTCATTTAAATTTATGACCCTAAGGGGATGCACGATCAGTTAGGGATCATGCCTCATAAAAGGAATATATATATATATATGTATGTATGTATGTATGTATGTATGAATAGTCTTGGAGGCTTTGTTACATACTTGACATTGATTTTTTCTACTTAATATGGCATAGGGAAATTCTGGGGGCCCCCTTGTCAACGTTGATGGAGAAATTATTGGTGTACATAGTTTGAGAATGCATCCTGCTGATGGAGTGAGTTTTGCTGTACCGGTTGATTTGGTCTCTAAAATTATACAGCATTTCAAGAAAAGTGGGTATGTTCTCATATTTTTGCATGGGACTACTTATTTTAAGCATAAAATCAGATACTTAATTGGAAATTTAGTTTGTAGTGTTAACATGGAATAATTCATTTACTGTCAGATTTTATATCTTGAGTGAGCGTGCTTGCAAAAGTTTATTTGATGAAATATTGTCCACATTATATCAAACCCTTCATTTTCTTATTGTGTATCAAGATATTTCCAATTTATACATTTGGATTAAGTTTTGCCAATGTCCTATGGATCAGTGGCGCCTTCACCTCCCTTAAGTTTGGTATGGGTGGGGTTGGGGGTTTGTGTTTCCTTTGTGTGTGAGTAAATTTCTGAAGGGAAAAAATGAAGAAGAAAAAGTGTGGATTAAGTTGCATTGAAATACTCAGTATATACCTGTAGCTCCCAATTGATGAGTAAACGACAAACAACTCTGATTCTTCCCCCAATCAATAGGAGCTACTTGTGCTTAAAATTTTGTAGATGCTTCTGTCACAAGAGGTATTGATGAAATTTCTATACATGGCAATCTCTCACTCTCTCTCTCTCTCTTTGTGGTTATTAGAGCATTGGCCGATGAGCTACATATTGGTAGGCTTAAACCCCCTTT
Organism: Castanopsis chinensis; assembly: GCA_032878915.1. NCBI lineage: Eukaryota > Viridiplantae > Streptophyta > Magnoliopsida > Fagales > Fagaceae > Castanopsis > Castanopsis chinensis. Next base: position 516,015 of record JAVQMG010000098.1, on the reverse strand, counting down.
AAGGTTTTCTTCTAGGCTTCTTCTCATGTTGTTTATTCACCTACTTTGCCAAAGAGCACTAGCTGAAATGACATTTCCTCACAAAAATGAGTGGAGGGGGAGGTTGTTGGTTTCAAAATGTTTTTTTTTTTGGGTTTTAGGTAAATAAAAAATTGTGGTTTCAAATTGTATGGGTGCACAAAAGGAAGGATTTTATTCTAGGTTTCTTGTATGATTTCTTAAAGACTTTTTAAGATTCATTTGAAAGCATCTACTTATCCCAAAAAAAAAAAAGGATTCATTTGAAAGCATCACTACTGTATGAGTGCACGTGATAGATGGTAATCTTGTGCAGAAGGGTGGTTCGACCTTGGCTTGGACTGAGAGTGATTGATCTTAACGAGATGATCATTGCACAACTTAAAGTAAGAGATAACACATTTCCAAATGTCAATAAGGGTGTTTTTGTACCTATGGTATGTCCTCTAATTGTTTCCTCCCCCAATCTTATTTTATAAAACAAAATGAAGAAAGTTTCTTATGAGACGGTCTCATGAAACTTCCCTCTCACAACATGTGTGGGTCCCATATGCTATGAGAGGGTGGTCCCATGAGATACCCTTTTGTATTATAATGTACTTGGCCATGTTTTATGGAGGGTTATATGTTATACTTGAAAATATATCTAAGATCACATTAATTTGTTCTTTTTGGGTGATGCATGTTTTATTAATTTCTATTCTGATTTGCAAACTTACTCTTCAGATTCTTATCTCAATGGAGTTTTGCTGGCTACATGTAGGGTTTACAATCACTGGTTTGTAGAAACTGGGATGGATATAGTGAAATGCTTCCCCTCCCCCCACCCCCTCTTTCATAGATATTAACCTTGTCTGTCACACTAGGATGGGAAAAATGGCATTGGATCTGTGACCAAATATTTTTACTGACTTTGCTTTGTTTTGACAGAGGCTTAGGTTAGATTTAGGGTTTAGATGGGGCCTGACTTTTGAGGGTAGTATGCTGTGCTTTCTAGTGAACCCTACTCTGATCAAAATACTAGAGGCTCAAAAGGAACTACATAATTTTGCTGTGTTTGGTTTTCTGTTTGCATGAACTGATATTTTAACAGTGATTTTAGTTAATGTCAATCAGATCCAGGTTAGGATTTTCGTTGGGTTTATCTGGTAGAGTGGGTGGCTTCCCACTAAAGCAGTGTTGGGCAAATATATTTTTGATGTTTCCATTTAAAATTAAATCTGTAATAGTGTGCCTTGACGTGTGTGTTGATTTTATATTATTTAGAAATTCTTTTCCCTTCTGCCATATTAACAAATGGAAGGAATATGCACTAATTCCATGCTGGGAAATAGAATTTGTGGTATCCTAAGGATTTCCTGATGATATGACGTTGATAATAATCAAGAAAAAAGGCATCTTCTCATTTCTGATGGTTTTCTGATTGTTTTACTAGGTGACTCGTAGATCCCCTGCTGATTGTGCTGGATTTTGTCCTGGTGATGTTGTAATTGAATTTGATGGGAAACCTGTTGAAAGCATCGTGGAGGTATTTGGGACCTTAATGGATGTCAGTAGGTGGAAATTATGCATTTTGCAATGAGAAGTAAAAAACAATAGGGGGTGTTTGTTAGAGGAGTTTGAGTAATGTTTTTTGGGTGTTTTTGATATATATGTGGGTGAAAAAGCGTGTGAAAAAGTGTGTTAGTGTGTTTAAAATGCTGAAAAATTATTCTTGAAATAGCTTGCCAAATAGGTCCTGTTTGGCATGTTAGTTCTAACATAATAACTTACATTTTAAATAACTCAAACATTTTCATTTAATATGAAAAACACCCAAATGGCTGGAATTTGAGCAGTTCGTGACTAATGTAGAAATAACCTTAATCTTAGATTGTTATGCATTTTCCTTTGATTAAACCAGTTTAGTGACTGCTGGCAGGAATTCTGGTCCTGAGGGCCTTGTAATGGATTTATAACTGAATGTGTTGATTGTCAGAATATTAAGTCTGATGAGAAGCTAAAGGATATCGAAAGAGAATATAACTTACCTTCCGGAAAAAGGAAGGGAGAATATAACATGATACATGTGGTGTGCAAAAATTTCCAATTTAATTAAGTTTGGATTCAGAAAACTCATGCTTTTTCCTAATTGAGTTTGTTGCATACTATTTTTATGGTTATGATTTTGATGGTCTATATGATTTGTGAATTGTGGCAGATTATTGAAATAATGGGGGACAGAGCTGGAGTACCCATGAAAGTGGCTGTGAAAAGGGCTAAGGATAATTTGGTCACTTTGACGGTAATTCCAGAAGAATTCAAATCAGATAGCGTACCATTTATGTGGATGATTTGGGACTACTTCGCTAGCCGGCACTGTATTGCAAAAATCCATCTGTAATAAATTGCCATTAGTGGATATGACGCAATTATCACAATTCATGAATTATAAAAATATAGTATTTACAATATCAACCCGAAATTCCTATTCTTCAGTGCAAGTCTTTCAAATTCTTTGCCAATGGCATTATCTGAAATTGCAGCACATACTGACATCAAAAGAGATTCATCGTTTTTGTTCATATCTCTTGTAGCCAGGAAAACTAAAAGCACTTCAAGTATTTTAACTGGAAATTTTTTTTTTCCCAATATCAATATAGCAACGAAGTAATCATGAGATGCCAGGAGGAGGTAAGCTGATGAGAATACAAAGGCAAGTTCCTTCAAACATGATCCGCTGTTTGCCATTCTTCTCGAACCGCTCATATGCATGCATTGATGTTTTCCCTGCTCTCCATTGCTTCCAGCTGATGCTCACTCTTGGCCGCCGCACAAAATTCTTCGAAGTCCATTTTTTTTGGTATTGAATAAAACTAATATGAAACAAACATAAGTACACTCAGCTGCCACTCTTATCATTATATTTTCTCAAGAAGTAACATTTTCAAAAAAGGCAATTAGTTACAACAAACAAATACGACTTTTTATAGCATGATAGTGTTGGAATACTGTAGCGCCCATGAATTCTTCATTGAATTGGAGGAGTTTTTTGTCACACCTTGCTAGATTCACTAATCTATATAACCTCTAACGTTAAAGTGTAATGTTTATTGTTGTTATCTTCCTGATAGGCCATATTAGTGTAGCATTTCAGTCAATTATGGTCAAATTCAGTTCATTTTTGTCTACTTTGGTCCATTCAGTTAACTTTGATTCATTTAGTCTACTTGGTGTATTTTGGTCCACATTGACTCATTCAATCTAATTCGGTCAATTTCCGTCCACCATAATCCGATCTACTTTGGTTCATTGTGATCCACTTTAGTCTATTCAGTCCAATTCAATTTGATCTATTTCAGTCAATTTTGGATTAATTGGGCCTTAACTTGATTGTTTCTGTAAGTTTTTTGTTGTTGTTGTTGTTGTTGTTTTTTTTTCTTTTTCTTTTTTCTTCAATTTTGGGCTCAAAAATTTATTTATATTTAGGCCAAACTCTTTAGTTTTTGGACAAAAAATGCAAAGAAAATAAACATTAGAAATTAGAGATATGTGCTTTAAAAAAGCAAAAAAATGAAAAATATTCACAAGATTACCTTAAAATTAAAGTTTCACTAATATAGGTATTATACTTATATTTGGAAAGAAAAAAAAAAATGCTACAATTCTAAACTTATATAACATTTTAAACTTAATGTAATATGTAAAATGAACAAACCCAAAAGAGGTAGAGATCTAATTAAAAAACCCAGCAATAAAAAATTCAACACCTAAAAAAGATGCAGTAAACAATCAGCCACACCATAGCAGCTTTATAAATCTCGATTGAAAAACACAATTTGAGCACAAAATTAAAACACTTGCACAGTGACTTAAAATTAAATACATGAATATCAAATCAAGTCTAAACCAAAGATCACAATAAACACAATTATGCAAAAAAATTAATGTAGAAAATTGAAACACAAGGAAAACAATTTGCTTTGATTCTAAAACCCAATCCATGTTATACAATCATGATATTGAAGTAGACAATGGAAGCAAACACCACAACACTATACTAAGAAATCAAAGTCACACTAAGAAGTTGGAATCACATAGAATTATAACAAAATCTAATAAGGGAAACAGAAACCATAAAGCAAAATAATGGGGCAAAAAAGAACTAACATGTAGAGATACCTCAACAGAAGTAGGCAAGTTCTGTAAGTATTTATACATTGCGTGGAAAGGAAGTTAGGAAGAAAGGAAATCAGATAGGTGTGTAGTTTTCAAACCCTCTGTTTTCTCATGCAATACCTGAAGGCTTCAACATTTTTTTTTTCTTTTTCCTTTAAGCTCCCCTCCACGTTACAATCTTCAAACTCTCTATCTCCTCATGTTTCTATTTGGTCACACAAAACCCTAAAGGCTTCAATGTTTTTTTCTTCTTCCTTCCTTTAAGCTGAAAATGCTCACACAAAACCCTAAAGGCTTCAACGTTATTTATTTATTTATTTTTTCCTTTTAAGTTGAACTGAAAAGGCTTTGGGTTGGGTTTGATAGTGGAACTAAATAAATAAGAGGTGCGCTGGATTAATTATACAGATTTATTATAGTATCATAGTGGAAGTAAAGAAATAAGTAGTGGGCTGGATTTATAGGGTTGGGATTTATAGGGCTAAAAATTGTAAAAACCATTTTAAAATTGTAGGACAAATTATATTAAAAAAAGAAGAATAACGTGGCAGCTGATGTGGCACAATGTGAGAGCAGTAGCATTAAATGCTACGCTTAAGCTTTTAGTAATATATATTGATATATAGATTATATTATATTATATCATATATATATATATATATATATATATATCAAATTAGCAGTTTGATTATGGAAGAAAGTTGGGAATCAAACTTGATTGAGCTTCTTTTTTCTTTTCTTTTTTGGTAAATCAGAGTATCAGCCTTGATTGAGCTAGAGAAAAGGCTTATCTTATGAAATTAAACCAAGAGACAGTTAGACTCGTCAGAAAGAGCATCACAAAGCCAGTTTTAAATCTTGGAAGAAATTAAAATGAGTAAGCCAGTTTTTACAACCACTGCAATACAGCTAGTACTAAAAATGTTTTGTTTTTGTCAATTGGATGATTAGTTCCGAATGTGCCACAAGCACCCAAAATACTTTCTAACAATTGATTGGGAGCCAAAATTAGGGAGAGAGGAACTTTGCAAGACTAAGAGTGGAAAGATCATGTGGAAACACTTTCCTTTTATGAAGATACATAACAATCAGAGTATTGCTACTCGTTCATGCACATTTTGTTGATCTCCTCAATGAATTCTCTCTTCTTCTTTTTCCCTTTCTTTATTTCCTAATAACAAATGGGAAAAGGATGATCTGAACCCAAAATTTCCTTGATGGAAAAATCAGGCAGTACCACTATTCAGCCAAAAAAAAACTTAAAAAAGTTACCATTAAATCACAAGACTCTTAACAATTATCCCATAGTGATGGCCAAGGTTCATACTATTAAAATCTATTTTGTAGGTAATATGTAATGGGAGGGATATGGGGGCATGGAGTTTCTAGGATAGGTTGGAATCTACATATATGGTACCAACAAAAATGCAGCATTTACCTCTAGCTTTAAATTTGATTTATGGTTATATACACCTTTTCACATCTCATCATCAGCATATGGGCTCATGAGAGTAGCAATTACAATGTGCACCGCATCACAATTGACTTTATTGTTTTTTGGATGAATGAAAAGATTTCATTAATGAAACCCTTAACTACAACAAGCTGGTTAAGCGAGCAACAAAAACAGACCACTGACCAAGCACAACTGATTGCTTAAAAAAGCAGTTCAGCCTCAACAACCGCCCAAACCTACAACTTCAAATTCATCATATGTCAAGCCTACGAATGCTTTAGATGGTGATCTTAGTGAGACATAAGACATTTTCTCTCCACAATAGTCACATGGTAAACCTTCTATGGCCAACTCTACAGGTTTACCAATGCCTCTAGCTACCCCAGATATTAGCTCAACCCAAGATTCTGCACAAACCCAATGTCCCCAAACTCCATGCAATAACAAACAGGAGAAACAAACATTTGAATCTTCTTCAGACTGTCAGAAAAGTTTCAAGCCCCCTCCTCCTCCACCTCCACCCCCATGTGTGACATATTTTCCTTCTTCATCTCAAAACTTTCGAAAATCATCAAACACTCCATCTTGTATTCCACCACCACTACCACCATGTCCACCTCCTCGTTTAAAAGGAAAAAATAACTCTACCAAAGGCCCACCCTTTCCACCTCCACCCCCATATGTAACATTTTTTCCTTCTTCATCTCAGACCCCTTCAAAATCATCAAAAGCTCCATCTTCTATTCCACCACCACCATGTCCACCTCCTTTGTCAAAAGGAAACAACAACTATGCCAAAGGCCCGCTTCCTCCACCATCTTGACTGCCTCAATCTACTCCATTGGGGAAACATGCAGCTCCGTTACCAAAATTGAAGCCACTCCACTGGGACAAGGTAAAAGTTGCCCCTGATCAACCTATGGTGTGGGATATGCTGCCACAATCATTTAAGTAAGTTGTTTTAGCATTACGTTCTTAACAATGTTAGGATACTAAAATGTTTACTACATTAATCTTACAAACTCGTGTCACCAATCACCAAAAAAAAAAAAAAAAATTACTATTTATTTTATGTTGTTGAAGTAGCACAAATCACAATAATTGTCATGTCATTTTGTAAGCCCTTTTGTAGTAAAATTGGTCATAGCTTTAGAATTTTTCATACGTTTCTTTGGCTACAATATATTTATTCTCTTTCTGTGTAATTGAACATATTATGAATCACGAAACAAGTTGGATGAGGAAATGATTGAATCACTTTTTGGATACAATTTAAAAACTCTCTCTTTATAATTGAACACATTATGAATTACGAAACAGGTTAGATGAGGAAATGATTGAATCACTTTTTGGAGAAAATTTAAAAAACTCAATGAAGAGTGATGAAGAAAAGAAGAAGACTCCTCCAAGCAAGCATGTCTTTGAGCCAAAGAGACTACAAAACATAAGTATACTGTCAAAAGCCTTGAATGGGACTGCTGAGGAAGTATGTAAAGCACTAATACAAGGTATAACTTTGCTTTAAACCATAAGCAATTGTGATTGAGTGCCTATTTTTCCATGTTGTAAGAAAGAAGTTGTGTGGAGCATGGAATAACAATAAATGTGAACTAAAACACAGTTATTATATCTGCCCCATAAATTATTTTGAGGTGTGAATTCTAAAAAATTCATTTATGTTAATATTGGACTTTCAAGTTCCAGTGTCAACTTTTTAATATTTTTGGTCAAGACAATAATAAAGAATGATGGCTCCTGTCCTGTAGTCCTGTACTTCCAGCAAATGGATTATAGATTGCAAATTACTAAAATGGTTCTCATCACTTTTAGAACTGGATCCTCTCCAAAAGTTCAGGTTTTCCAGCATATGGAGAGAGGCCATTGCAAGATCACGATTTTATTTCTTGTATAACCGTGTGTAGGTGTGGTTTTCTATAGACCTTTGAATTTGTAATGTTTAATCTAAACCATGAAATGGATCATTTCCAAATGGAAATGATCATTCAATACTTTTGAGGAGAGAATATATCTCCAACAAACAATTCATGGTGTTATATCAAGTACAAGTGCAGACATACTCATGTTATCACCAGATTATAATTTTTATCAAATAGTGGGAATCAGGGAAAGGTTTGGGTTTGCAACAACTGGAGGCATTGGTGAAGATGGTACCTACCAAGGAAGAAGAGGCTAAGCTCTCTAGCTATGAAGGAGACATTAATGAACTAGAGTCTGTAGAGAAGTTTTTCAAAGAAATTCTTGAAATAGCATTTGCCTTTCTACGAGTTGAAGCCATGCTTTTCAGAGAAACTTTTGAAGATGAGGTGGTTCAGTTCAGGAAATCTTTTTCAATGCTAGAGGTAACCAGCAATCATAAACATATCAGTTTTGATCAAAACCAACATTTCTAATACAATGATCACTTTGACTCTTATTTATGTTGTTACTAGGAGGGCTGCAAGGAACTCAGATCAAGCAGGCTTTTCTTAAAGTTACTTGAAGCCGTGCTCAAAACAAGCAATTGTATGAATGTTGGAACTAGCAGAGGAGGTGCTAGAGCTTTTAATCTTGATACCCTCCTTAAACTTGCTCATGTGAAAGGCACTGATGGGAAAACTACCTTACTCCACTTTGTTGTTCAAGAAATACTCATGTCTGAGGGAATTAGAGTTTCTGATAGCATCATGGGGGTTGAACAGAGCGAAGAAGATTACAGAAGAATGGGCCTTGATCGTGTTTCTGGTCTGAGTACAGAACTCTCCAATGTGAAAGAGACAACTACAATTGACTTAAATGTTCTTGCAAGCTGTGTCTCAACCCTATCAGATGGATTGGCCAAACTGCAACATCTAGTACAAAAGGACTTGTGTATGGGTGAACAAAATGGAAACTTTGTCAACTCAATGAGATCCTTCATAAATTATGCAGAGGAAATTCTGAAAGACTTAAAGGGAGAAGAAGATAGGGTCCTAACACATGTCAAAGAAATTACTGAGCACATTCATGGAGATGTGAGCAAACACGAGGACAACCCCCGTCGGATATTTGTCATTGTGAGAGAATTTCTGGGCATGTTAGATCATGTTTGCAAAGAGCTTAGAAGCTCTTAAGCTTTACACTGTCCAAATTCTCTGGTACCATTCTGGTAGGTTAAATTGCTTGGTGCGTTTAAAAGATACAGCTCATCACCAATCAGTTTGTAAGTTTATTTATTAATTTATTCATGTGGAGATTTAAACCATGTAGATTGAATTGCTTGCATACTCTAAACAATTGATCCGGGGTTGTTGGGTTGAGTTGAGTAGAGTAGACTGAAATCTTATTCGGGGATATGTAATAACAAATAACAGCATATTCAATCAGCTAAATGCAGATCTAAAATAAAAATTAACACATGTTACTGCTTGGAAAGAAAAAACCAGACTGTAACAGTCATTATCCTAATCAGTAATGTCAGCTAGACAAATCCCACTATTCTAGTACTTAATCTTACCCAAGACAAATTATTTTGTTTCCATACAGGGTCAGTGACTTGTCAAGCACATGTCTGAATAAAAAGAATGTCCAAGAAGATTCAACCAAAAAATCTATGTATACGGCACAGCACAATGCTTATTTTTACTTTTCAGCAGATAATTTTTGCCACATTGTGTACTGATCCACTATATTTTCACAACAAACACTCGTATCAAAATTAGGACCTTACCTATTGCAGAAATTTCCTTCTCTAGGCAAGAATTACACACGGTTAAATGTTTCAAAAGCCAATTTCCAACCTTCTCCCCAATGTGAACATTCTGAAGATTTTTTAGAAAGCTTGACATTCTGCTACAACTTACAACATATTTACTTCTATTTGGAATGGACTCATAAGCATCCTCATATGATACACTAAATTGTTTTTGAAAGCTTTAAAAAATACTTCAATATATGAATAGTACACTATTTCTCCTTATACGCCTAAGTACTAATCTTGACCTCTTTTTCCAGGTGCTAGTTATTGTCCAACCATTCGAGAGCTTCTTTCAATCTTCTCCTTATTGTCCAAATCAATCTTATCTGCCAACTTGTCCTCGTCTCCAATGGTGCTCCTCACGTTGTAGATGAACGTCTCCAATTCTTGTTCCTGGCATGAATTCTCTCCTTCGCCTTCTTATCCTCTTCTGCAAACTGCTCGGCCTCCTTCAGCATCCTCTCAATTTCTTATCCTCTTCTGACTTCTTAGCTGCCTTTTTTTCTGCTTACTCATGTAAGATACCATTGGTCAACCTCAAAGGTAACCTCAATTTGGTGGACTCCCCTGCAATAAGAATCATAACATTGGTCCAAAACCACAAACTATAGGCTATAGTTATATAGAATATAAAAATCATTGCAATGCCGTAAACTTCTATTTCCTTAAAACTAGTGACAATACACAAATATCACAGTCCATTTTCTGTTTAGATTACCTTGGAGCAGGTGGAATGCCAGATAAATCAAACCTCCCAAGTCCACAACAATCCTTTGTCAAAGCTTCTTTCACCTTTGAAGACCTGAAAATTTTGAAGACACATTAGTCTCCAAACATTACATGCAGCATGTTTATAATAGAGTAAGGTTTCTTCATTCTTGCATGGATTCATATGTTATACCAGTATACCTTGATGGACACTGGTTTGCTGGTTGACACCCTTGTTTTTGTTTGGCTCCTTGCCATTAAAGAAAAGGCTACTTCTTCATGGAATGTCTTTTCCTCACACGTTTTTTAGTCATAGTGTCAGTCAACAAATCCTTGCTACAATTTCATGATGAGACACAGACTATACCAGTTTCTTTATGGTAGTAGCATGAGATTTCTAATATGACATAAGCGTGGGATTGCCTTATTCCAATAAAAAATTGGTGCATTCCATGTGCTCGTCACGAAACTACTGCAAGGTTTTGGTGACATTGACGCAATAGCTTAAAAACATTTTGAGGAATAAGTGTTGTGAGCTTAGATGGGAAAATCCATGGAGAACCAATTTTATTTCCAAATTAGCTATGGTCCCATTTGGATTGAGGGGAAGTGGATGGAAATAGAGTAGAGTTGACTGAAAATGGACTAATTTTAGGCATAATCTACTCTACTTTACTTTACCCTTCCTTAATCCAAACAAACCATAAAAGACTTCCTAAGCAAACATACATTCTAAAACTCACTATTTATATGGTAACTTGAGTATATGGTAGTTAGAATTTTTGGAGAGAATTTATTTTAAAACTAATTTTTAAAGTAAAACATAGATGCTTCAAAGTAAAAATACATTCTGAGACTCACTATTTTTTAAACTATTTTTTTTAGATAGAATTTATTTTAAAATTATTTTTGGAAAACAAAAATTCCATTTTTGAATTATATATCTAACTTCACTCCATATCATCGCACAACAAGCTCAATCTTACAATTCATTCCTTCAACACATCTTTTTCGTGCAAAAAGACAACAAAAAAACATAATGGTTAAATTTGTGTGATTAAATTCTTGAAGACACTTCATTTAGTTACATAGGATATAAAAATCACAGCAATGCAGTAATCTTATGATTCCTAAAGCTAGTGACAATAGACAATTATAACTGTCCATTTCTGTTTTAGATTACCTTGGAGCAGGTGAAATGCCAGATAGATCAAACCTCCCGAGTTCACGACAATCATTTGTCAAGCTTCTTTCACCTTCAAAGACCTGAAAATTTTCAAAGTCACGTTCGTCTAACAACACCAAATACAGGATGCTTATTATAGAGAAAGGTTTCTTCATTCTTGCATGTATTCATGTCATACCTTGATGGACACCGTGGTTTGCTGGTCTTGGTAAGTGGTGAAGATTTGAGACTTCTTAGTTGGGATAACAATATTCCTCAGGATCAGTTTTGTCATCACTCCACCAGCTGTATCAATACCGAGACTCAAAGGAGCAACATCAAGCAAAAGAATGCCTACAAAAAACCTCGCCCTTGTTAAAGGCTCTGAGAAGTCAATGCCATCGACAAGAGACTCAATCTCAACTCGGACTTGGTGTTGGCTACTCGATGCTCTCTTTGCTCTCTCACATTCCCCGCGAAGCTTCCCAGGAGCCTTGTTATCCATGCACTTTATTTAACTGTGAACAAGTTAAACATCATTCATTCCATAATATATGTATATTAATGATGATTAATTTGGTTTAACTCCTGTAATAGCAACTTAAATTAATGTTTCTCTTATTTTGGCTTAATGTTCGGCCAAACATTGGCTAAGCTTGGCCTAACCTTATCTTAAATTTTAAATCCAAATTAGTTAAGAAGCAATCCCATTTGCTATATCTCCAGCCGTTGGATCAGCATCTTATATCCCAGGTAAACAGCCTTACATCAATAATTGGCCGTTGGATCATATTCACTCCAACCCAAAATCTCTCAGCCGTCAGATCTATACAGACCCATCCGTCATTTTGAAAAATCTGAAAGGACCATTTAGTCAATCCAAACACCCTTCAGCGCACCCCATCAGTCATTTTATCAATTAAAAATAATCTCATTGGACAAAACCAAAATCACTCGGATTGCCAGCGTGGCACAACCCCACCGACTTTAAATAGCCCCACCTCATCAACTCCGCGCCAAAATTACTATCATAATTTTTGTATTTTACTATCATATTATAATTCAAATAAATCCTACATGACCCACCGACCCATAGGCACTCCCCAGTTTTTCTCTAATAAAAAAAAAAAAAAAAAAAAAAAAAAAAGAAGAGTAAAAACTCGGGTTTTAACTGGGGTTCTGTATCAAACAGAACTGCCTTTTCTTTTGTAGCCTTCTTTTTTCATCGAGCTGTGTCCAATTTTCTGGTGCTCTTCTTCTGTTTCATCTTATCATTTTTATTTTCGGATCACATTTTATTAAAGGTGTTTGGTAAATCAATTTAAAAACTAAAAATTATTATTTAAAAATATATATAAAAGTAAGTAAAAAAATTTGTAAAAATACGTATAAAAATTAAAATTATTGAATGAAAACATGAAACAAACACCCCCTCCGGTCCCAATTTTCATTTATTTTTTATCTAATTTTTTCGGAAACAATTTTGTGGCAGAGAAAGCTCTCAGTTTCGAATAGAAACTCTCTCCTACGAATCATAGCAATAGCTTCTGCCGGGTCGGGTCTTTTTTATGCCAATAGCAGCTCAAATTCGAGTAAGATTCTAATTTTCTTTTCTGGGTTTTGATTCTTTTACCACTTCTTTGCTTTTTTTTTTTTTTTGGGTATAATTGAGAAATTTTAAAGTTCAAATTTTGATTCTTTCTTTGTTGGTCTTTCTTGAAATAGAAAACTGAGAATTGGGTTTTATCTAGTATGTTCTTAAGTCAAACAGACCACAACAATTCCAATTGGTTCTTTATAAAAAACAAAAATCTTATATGCTTTTGTTATGATAAATTTTAGGAGCAAATGTAGCTAAAGTTTAAATTTTGATTCTTTCTTTGTGGGTCCTTCTTGAAATACAAAACTGAGAATTGGGTTTTATTTAGTATGTTCTTAAATCAAACAGACCACAACAACTCCAATTGGTTCTTAAAAAAAAAAAAAAAAAAAATCTTATATGCTTTTGTTACGATAAATTTTAGGAGCAAATGTAGCAGTGAAGGTTCCTGCGGCTCTGCAGGAATCACTGTCGCTACCATGGCCAATTACGCAGTACATATTCCCCTGCCCTTTGTTACTTTCATCGGATCAATGGCAACCTGGTTTGTTCTTAAATTTTATTTGGCAATAGATTGTGTCCTATTTATGTATATATGTGTTTTTGGGTTCAATTCGAGCTTGAAATTGTAGGAACGCTTTCATTATTTTCTTCTAGAGTTGGTTCGGTTCCATCATCAGATATAAAGTACGACAACTCTGAGGCGGTTGGACGTGACCCCAAACCATGTTGCAATTGTTTGGGGAGAGATACAATTGCAAATGCTGCTGCTAGGGTTGGTCCTGCTGTAGTCAATCTTTGGTTTCCACACGGTATATATTTTGGGTGGTTGTATGTGTTTGAGATTTATTTAATTTGTTTAAAAATAGGATCTAATAGTTGTTTGTGATCTTTGTGTTTGATAGGGTTAGGGTTCTATGACATTACTAATGAGAGAATAGGGTCAGGAACTATAATTGATCAGGATGGTACAATTTTAACATGCGCTCATGTTGTGGATAAGATTCAAGGCAAGAGGGGTTCAGTCAAAGGAAAGGTCAGTGTCTTTGGCGCTTTGTATGTCTTGCCTCCCTTAATAACTTGTAATAATGATATTCTCTATTAGTTTTGGTCCAGCATTCAGCGATGCAAATGGTTGAGAGTTGAAATCTGATGGATACGTAGATGTGTGGAGAGTGCATGCATTGATTGTTTGTCTTTGCCTATGTTATCCCTGAGTGTTGTGCACAACATAAGTCGGAAAAAAGTTAAGTTTTGAACTTTTAGTACGATGCGTGCTGTTGCTTTATCAGTTTCTTTATATATTGGACTCATCATTTCTCTGTCTATTTAAGTTGTTTAGAATTTTAAGATATCATTGAATGGTTTTAGTACTGAGGTATACACCTCATGTTGATGTCTGAACAATTGTTGCAGGTTGATGTGACTTTGCAAGATGGTCGGACATTTGAGGGTACAGTAGTGAATGCTGATTTACATTCTGATATTGCAATTGTAAAGATACATTCAAAAACCCCGCTTCCAACGGCAACACTTGGCTCTTCTAGTAAGCTTCGTCCTGGGGACTGGGTTGTTGCTATGGGATGTCCACTTTCTCTTCAGAATACCATCACAGCTGGTATTGTAAGGTATTCAGAATAAATTCAAACATTACAAAATTTCTATGTACTTTTATCCATTATATATGTGTGCGTGTGTGTGCGTGCACGTGTGTGTTTATAGATTACATGGCTTTAAAAGAGTCTACCTGTTAAAAATTCTTGGACTACTTACAGATTTATGGTAGTATGTGTTGTCAGCACTCAAGTGACCTCATGTCTCATGTGGGGCTTAGATTAATGAAACTATAAATTACTGATTCTTAATGCCTTCCCTCATTGTTCCCTCTGGATGTAGTTGTGTTGACCGTAAAAGCAGTGACTTGGGCCTGGGTGGAATACAGAGAGAGTATTTACAGACGGATTGCGCAATTAATGTGGTAAGACTATGTGCGCACACACGTGTCTTAAGAGGGTTTAAAGTTCAGACGGTTGAAGTTGTTGTCATTTAAATTTATGACCCTATGGGGATGCACGATTAGTAAGGGATCATGCCTCATAAATTGAATGTCACTAGTTTGAATCTTCCCTTCTTCTCTAGGGCCAAAAATTCTCTCTCTCTCTCTCTCTCTCTCTCTCTCTCTATATATATATATATATATAGTTTTGGATGCTTTGTTACATACTTGACATTGTTTTTTTCTACTTAATATGGCATAGGGAAATTCTGGGGGCCCCCTTGTCAATGTTGATGGAGAAATTATTGGTGTAAATATTATGAAAGTGCTTGCTGCTGATGGACTGAGTTTTGCTGTACCAGTTGATTCGGTCTATAAAATTATACAGCATTTCAAGAAAAGTGGGTATGTTCTTATATTTTTGCATGGGACTACTTATTTTAAGCATAAAATCAGATAGTTGGAAATTTAGTTTGTATAGTGTTCACGTGGAATAACTCATTTATCGTCAGATTTTAAATCTTGAGCGAGCGCGCTTGCAAAAGGTTATTTGATGAAATATTGTCCTCATTATATCAAACCCTTCATTTTCTCATTGTGTGTCAGGATATTTCCAATTTATACATTTGGATTAAGTTTTGCCAATGTCCCTATGGATCAGTGGCACCTTCACCTTCCTTAAGTTTGGTATGGGTGTGTTTGGGTTTTGTGTTTCCTTTGTGTGTGAGTAAATTTCTGAAGGAAAAAAAAGAAGAAGAAAAAGTATGGAAGTTGGATTGAAATACTCAGTACATACCTGTAGCTCCCAATTGATGAGTAAACGACAGACAACTTTGATTCTTCCCCCAATCAATAGGAACTGCTTGTGCTTAAAATTTCATAGATGCTTCTGTCACAAGAGGTATTGATGAAATTTCTATACATGACAATCTCTCTCTCTCTCTTTGTGGCTATTAGAGCATTGGCCTATGAGCTACATATTGGTAGGCTTAAACCCCCTTTAAGGTTTTATTATAGGCTTCTTATCATGTTGTTTATTCACCTACTTTGCCAAAAAGCACTAGCTGAAATGACACTTCCACACAAAAATGAGTAGAGGTGGAGGTTGTGGTTTCAAAATACCTTTTTTGGGCTTTAGGTAAATAAAAAATTGTGGTTTCAATTTCTATGGGTGCACAAAAGGAAGGATTTTATTCTAGGTTTCTTGTATGATCCCAAAAGACTTTTTAAGATTCATTTGAAAGCATCTACTTGTCCCAAAAAAAAGGATTCACTTGAAAGCACAACTGTATGAGCACATGTAATAGATGGTAATCTTGTGCAGAAGGGTGGTTCGACCTTGGCTTGGACTGAAAATGGTTGATCTTAACGAGATGATCATTGCACAGCTTAAAGAAAGAGATAATACATTTCCAATTGTCAATAAGGGTGTTCTCGTACCTATGATATGTCCTCTAATTGTTTCCTCCCCCAATCTTATTTTGTAAAACAAAATGACAAAAAGTATCTTATGAGACGGTCTCATGAAACCTGCCTCTCACAACATGTGTGGGTCCCAGTTGCTATGAGTGGGTGGTCCCACGAGATACCCTTTCGTATTATAATGTACTTGGCCATGTTTTATGAAGGGTTATATGTTATAATTGAAAATATATCTAAGGTCACAATAATTTGTTCTTTTTGGGTGATGCATGTTTTATTAATTTCTTTACTTATTTGCAAACTTACTCTTCAGATTCTTATCTCAATGGATTTTTGCTTGCTACATGTAGGGTTTACAATCACTGGTTTGTAGAAACTGGGATGGATATAGTGAACTGCTTCCCCTCCCCCCACCCCCGCTTTCATAGATATTAACCTTGTCTGTCACACTAGTATGGGAAAAATGGTATTGGGTCTTTGACCAAATATTTTTATTGACTTTGCTTTGTTTTGACAGAGGCTTAGGTTAGATTTAGGGTCTGGATGGGGCCTGACTTTTGAGGGTAGTATGCTGTGCTTTCTAGTGAACCCTACTCTGATCAAAAGACTAGAGGCTCAAAAGGAACTACATATTTATTTTGCTGTGGTTGGTCTTTTGTTGGCATGAACTGATATTTTAACAGTGATTTTAGTTAATGTCAATCAGATCCAGGTTAGGATTTGGGTTGGGTTTATCTGGTGAAGTGGGTGGCTTCCCACTAAAGCAGTGTTGGGCAAAATATATTTTTGATGTTTCCATTTAAAATTAAATCTGTAATAGTGTGCTTTGACGTGTGAGTTGATTTTATATTATTTAGGAATTCTGTTCCCATCTGCCATATTAACAAATGGAAGGAATATGCGCTAATTCCATGCTACGAAATAGAATTTGTGGTATCCTAAGGATTTCCTGATGATATGACGTTGATAAAAATCAAGAAAAAAGGCATCTTCTCATTTCTGATGGTTTTCTGATTGTTTTACTAGGTGACTCCTGGATCCCCTGCTGATCGTGCTGGATTTCGTCCTGGCGATGTTGTAATTGAATTTGATGGGAAACCTGTTGAAAGCATCAAGGAGGTATTTGGGACCTTAATGGATGTCAGTAGGTGGAAATTATGCGTTTTGCAACGAGATGTAAAAAGCACTAAAATATTTAATGGCTGGAATTTGAGCAGTTCATGATTAATGGAGAAATAACCTTAATTTTAGATTGTTATGCATTTTCCTTTGATAAAACCACAATTTAGTGACTGCTGGCAGGATTTCTGGTCCTGAGGGCCTCATAATGGATTTATGACTGAATGAGAATGTGTTGATTGTCAGAATATTTTAGGTCTGTGATGAGAAACTAAAGGATATCGAAATAGAATATAACTTACCTTCCAAAAAAAGGAAGGGAGAATATGACTTGATACATGTGTGCAAAAGTTTCCAATTTAATTGAGTTTGGGTTCAGAAAATTCATGCTTTTGCCTAATTGAGTTTGTTGCTTACTATTTTTCTGATTATGATTCTGATGGTCTATATGATTTTTGAATTGTGGCAGATTATTGAAATAATGGGGGACAGAGTTGGAGTACACATGAAAGTAGCTGTGAAAAGAGCTAAGGATAATTTGGTCACTTTGACGGTAATTCCAGAGGAATCCAAATCAGATATGTGACAGACAACAACTCTCCCCTTCAAGACACATACATTGGTTAGATCTTTTGCATTACCAGTAATTATGGAGAAATCAAATGTACATTAGCAGGACAATTCTATAATTTAATCTTTAGGTTTCTTTTTTTTAAACTTGTTACTTATAATATTTTTTTAATCTTTAGGTTTCTAGTTTTTGTTCTCTTTTTAGCTTATTTCTTTAGGTTTTGTTTAGTAGTTCATAAAGGAATGAAATGGAATGATAAAAAAGGAAGGAAAAGAAATGGAGCAAAATGTATTTAAGTAAGAGAAAGGAACATAGTGGAATTAAGTGACATTGTTTGGATGTTTTAAAATAAAGGAATGGAAATGAATGGCGTGTAAATAATCTTGTTTTGTAGTAACATAGAGAGAAATGAATGGAATTATTTTTATGATAATATTACTATTAGATTTCTATTTTAAATAAATGATTGAATATATAGGGGTATTTTGAGAGTTTTAGTAAAAATTTCATTAAATTTAATTCTATTTATCTCAAATTCCTCCAAATTCAGGGTGAATGAAAATTTGAAATTTTAAGAAAATAGAGAAGAATGAGTGTTCTTTTTTTACTCATTCCATTCCTTCTCACTTAAACTCCCAAATAAAGGAGTGAGTGTTTTACTCTTTTCATTATAACTCCTAAATAAGAGAAGAGAAGAATATTATAAAATTACTCTTTTTATTCATTTCCATTCCATTCCTTTTTCTCAAATTATTCTAAAACTAGAATGTACTTCCATGCAAACGCATGGATGCATTTGAAATTAAAAAAAAAAAAAATTATTATAAAAATATAAATAATTTGTCAAATTATTATTTTTAAAAAATGTAACATATGTATTTATGCATACATATAGATACATTTAAAATTAAAACAAAGTTTTTATCATAAAATATAAATAATTAGTCAAATTTTTTTTGAAGTAAATTTAATTAGTCACATATTAAAATTCTTACCTAGATTTAGTACTACTTATGATCATTTTTTTTTTTCTAATTTTTAATAAGATAGAACATGTGGTGATTTTTATTTTATTTATTTTTTGAGAAACATGTGGTGATTTTTATTGAGAATATGTAATTGTTTTTTTATTTAAATTTTATAGTTCATTAATATTAGGTTCTTAGTATTTTGCATTCATTAACTCACTTGATAGAAAGATTAAAAAAAACTTAAGTAGACACTGCACATGCTTAAGTGGATAATTATGGTGTAGTCCCCACATAAAGTTAGACGTGCAAAATTGGATTATAGTTTCAAATTCTAATTTAATTTTTTCTAAGTTTTACCTATTAATATATATATGGTGTAGTCTCTACATAAATTTATACATGTGCAAAATTGGATTATAATTTCAAATTCTAATTCAATTTTCTCTAAGTTTTACCTATTAATATATATATATATATATATAGATGACTTATAAATTTGAATTTTTTTTTTAGTTATATGATTATGTTTTATATGGTTTATTATATTGGATTTCTTGTTTTGGCACAAAAATTTAAAAATTTAGATTAGATGAGACACGTGGCGTAAAATTAAACTCTAATTGAAATTCAATTTTTACACTAAATTAATTCACTTGGCATAAAATTCTAAAATTTAGATTAGATGGGACACGTGGTGCAAAATTAAATTCTAATTGAATTTTAATTTAAAATTTAATTGGATTTTCTCATTGCTTTATTTATTATTATTGTAAGGGCACAGATCAAACTTGCCCAAGGTTAGACCACTGGACCAGCCCAATGAGCCTCGAACAATGAATTTATAGAGAGTGGATGTCTAATCCAGGTTTTTAGGACAATAGATAACACGAAGGTTGGTTTGAATCATGTAATACATGCATTGATCTTATACAAGGATGTAATATTAAACTGTATACACTGGTGCCGAGGACAATTCTTTATGCCTCTGTTACAAAATCTCTCTTTTTCTCTCTCTATTCTCACTCTGCGTTTTTCTTCCTCCCCCCCTCTCTTTCTTCCTTTCTCGCCTTTTATAGGCCTGCATCTTTTTCTCCTGGCTTCCACGTATGGTCCAAATCTTATTTTTGGATACTTGTCCCATCCATCCTCCTCTCTAAAGCCTCTGGCGGTAAGAATTAGATTGAATTTCAATGTTCAGGCGTCACTTCCTCATTAATGCGGCCAAAGAGGTAGGTGCAGAGTCTTTAATGCGGTGGTAGCAGCCTTTTCCTTGATATTTGTCTGTCATTCCCTTTTATTTTTTACCCTTCTTTATCCTCGTTTGCTCTGTTTCTGTATTAGAGGTCTTCTTTATGGGCACTGTTGAATTGCCAGATCACTCACATCGTCCTCGGCGGTACATTGCCGAGGACTAGGTTGTCCTCGGACGTCACATTTCTTGGTGTCTTGGTCATGCATGACCTCCCTCCTCGTCACGTGACTTTGCAGGCTGGACTGATTATGTCCTCGAACCATTTCAAGATGTGGTGCTGGGCTTATCTTATTGTGAGAGTTTTTGGGCCGGTCCACTGTGTATGCTTTGGGCCCATTAGCACTACATTAGCCCCTCGAAGCCCTTAGTTCTGCTTCATTAGGAGGAGTGAGGGCTTCGACACACGCGCGCGGAGCGATCCGTTTCTGACGTTTCAGTCTGCCAAGAGCGCTTCAATTAAATACTGGCGGCTTCCTGTTCCCCACGTCCAGCCGTGCGATACTCATCCAACGGGTGGGCGTGTTTCAAGGGGAAATAAGCGGAAGATTTTCTGCTTTATGCCTTCCCACGAAATAAGTACTGCCATTTCAAAGGGTTTCTGTTCATTTCAGATTCTCTGCACACCAAACCTAACTTTTCCTGCAACCTGCACGCGTCTTCACACCCTTCATTTCTAAGCCGAGGTGATATAGTTGCTTAAAAGTAAGTTCTCCAACCTTCTGTTTTCATTACTGTTGTTTATTCTGCTTAGTCGTCCCTGTTTCTGTCCTCGGCCATTTAGTTCTTCCAATCTTGTTAGTGTTCTTTCCCTAGTTTTTAGGAAATGGGTAGGTTCGCATCCTTAGTGAATACCCCTGAAAAGATAGAAGCCTTTAAAACCAAGTATGAGATCCCCCCCGGAATGTCCATCCAATATTGCAAAACGGGAGAGTGGCTCACCAAGAGAAAAGCCGGTGAGGTCGCGATTCCTATGATAGCGTTCATAGAGGGAGGGATGAGAATCCCTATGTTGCCTATTACTAGGAGTTATCTTAGAGCCGCTAGGTTGTCTCCTACACAGTGTGCTCCAAACATGCTTAGGATTTTGGGCGCTATAGACGTCTTGAATGAGAGATTAGAATTAGGTCTTACTCACCATGAGGTGAATTGGGTGTATACCCTTCACCGTTTGAGTGGGCACACCTATTACTTGAAATCTAGACACCCTGAAGTCAGATTGATCCAATGCCTTCCCCATTCCAACAAGGGTTTGGATAAGGACTTCCTAATATTGTCCGGGGAGTGGCACGATGGTCTCCACTGTCCAACAACGGAGGGGGAACCTGGTGAGTCCTCATGTAGCGTCGGCCTGAATTAATGATAACTTTTCTGTTTCTTTTGTTGCTTGTATTTTCCTTGATTTGTTTGTGCTAACTTGTTTTTTGAAACGTATGTGCAGATCATCGTGCACTTGCGCCTCGTGCTAATCTCGTCAACTTTGACCGTTTGAACAAAATTTTAAAGGCCGAGGTGTTTGTACACTCAGACGGTCAGCTTTGCGCCGCCCACCTTATTCTCGGATACACACCCATCTCCACCGTCTTTCAAAAGACTAAGTGTGTCATCAAAGAGAAGGATCCACGGCTGCCGAGGATCAGCGTAGCAGTTGAGGGCTTCTTGTTGCCTCGTGGCACCCCCATCCCTCAAGGTGTTTTAATTACTGAGCCTGTGAGGGTTGTTCCGGGAGCCTCCCACCTCGCTACCTCCTCGGCCCGATCCAGGTTGGGTGAAGGCTCATCTTCGCGGACAATCTTAAAGGAAGAAGAAGAAGAAGGAGAAGAAGGAGAAGAAGAAGAAAAAGAAAAGGAAGAAGGAGGAATCGTTGACCTCTCAGATTCGGACGAGGACTTTGAGGCTTTTGATTAGCTCCTTCCCCCTAGGCATCCATCACCAGTCGTCGGCTCTCCTTCTTTCACGTCCTCAGACGACGACGTTCAACCCCTTATAAGAATGGGAATCCAACGTCGTCCTAAACCCAGTCTTAAGGACGTTCTTGAAGGGCAAGTTGGAGCACAGGAACTTCCCAAGGTGCCTCCACCAAAATCTAAGGACAAGGGCACCGAGAAGGTCCCTTCAATAAAAGTTAACCTTCCTCCTCCTCCTCAAGTTCAACACCCTGATCCCGCCGACCATAAAAGGAAAAGGGATCAATCCAAGGGGAAGGAAATAACTGAAGAGAACAAAGACCTCCCTGCCAAAGAAGTCGATCTGGAGAGGGGAGGTAAACACGCTCGGCACGCCCACCCGAGATCGGAGAGGCGTGTTGACCCTCCGGCAGCGTACCGTGCGCCCATTTGGGCTCCCCAAATGCACGTAGACGATCAGGCCGTTACTGCTGATGCGTCCATTAGGGGATCCGATGAAGGCACAGCCTCATGCATCGCTGATGCACTGGAGCAGGCACTTCTTTTGCCCGAGGACATGGGCGAGCTGAGAAGGATGAGGGATCACAACGTCTTCAAGGTTCTCAAGAAGGAGTTGGCCCTGGTAAGGACTTCCGTTGATTGTTTTTATGTATATCCGTTCTTCTCTTTTATCGCATTAGTTGCTGTTATTTCTTTGTTTGCTACTTACTGTATTCATATGCCATATACTGACAATGTTTGCACGTAGGCTGTCCAATCTGCACATAGGGCGGAGGAGATCGCCGCCAACTCCTATAAGACATTGAGGGATGAGGAGGTGAAGCTGGATCAGACCAGGAAGATACTGGAGCTTAGGGAAAAAAGGCTGCAGGAGGTGAACGCCAGCCTCACCAAGTCAGAGAGCGAGAGGTTAGGTCTGGAGTCTCAACTAAAGACTACCACCAGGCAGATCGAGGACCAAAGGCTGCAGCTCAGGCGCGCCGAAGAAGATCTCTCCTCGGCCCGGAAAGTGGCAGAAGGCCTCGCTATAGATTTTACGGCGTCTGAAGAGGCGAAAGAAGCGGCTCTTAAGGCCAAAGAAGAGGCAGTTGCCAAGGCAGAAGCAGCTGAGGCAATGGTTAACGAGGCTGA
Source organism: Castanopsis chinensis (assembly GCA_032878915.1). Lineage (NCBI taxonomy): Eukaryota > Viridiplantae > Streptophyta > Magnoliopsida > Fagales > Fagaceae > Castanopsis > Castanopsis chinensis. Next base: position 492,811 of record JAVQMG010000098.1, on the reverse strand, counting down.
GTAGAGCGGCTACGATGTGGGCGTGGCAGAGACCACGGATACGTTCAAAGCCCAAGTGCCGGGGGTTTGTAGAGACTACTGCCTCCAAGTGTGGAAGGAAGCTCTCTCCCAAGCCGGGGTTGATGCTTCCTCTCCATTATGGAAGGTGGAGAACGCCTACATCCCTCCGGCGATCCGCATGACTGCCTCTAGCTCAGCCAAGGATGATTCCCACCCTTCCTCAGTTGGGATGCAAGTAGAGGAGGGTGCTGCCGATGACGCTGCGCCTACTGCCCAAGTTGAAGATGCTCCGCCTCCTCCTGCCCCCAAAGAGCTGCCCCCCAACCCCGAGGTTAGCGGAACTATGGAGCTAGTTCTCGCGACTTTGCCCATAAAGCCTAAGGAGAAGGTTGGAGAGTCCTCGGCCTCGGTGGTGCTTCCTGCTGAATCTGGAAACCAAACTCAGCTCAAGCCTTGATGGAATTTGTCACCTTGCTGCGGCTCTTTTTTGCTTTCTTTAGCTTTTCTTTGTTTTTTTTTTTTTACTCCCTCTTTGAGTTGCAAATGTACTTCACTTATATTTTGTTCAATGAGAAATGCCTTCAGCTTAAGTTGTTATTCTCTATTATACTAACTGCGAAAAGATCCTTCTGCTACTACTGACTTAGTCTAATTGAATGAGGATTTGAACTTGCTTTACATATTAACAATATCATATTAACGACCTAATAAACACAAAGGAAGATTGGTCACATGACATACTTGGAAACGCCTTAAGCAACACTGAGAAGTAATGCGCTATTATAGGATCCGTTTACTTAGGATTTGCTCAACAACTATTTTCATAATAACATATTAAAAGGTAACGCAACAATGTGTTTCATATTTGAACTAACAGTACCTCAAGCCTTGCACTTGGTACTTAGAAGTAGTTTAAGATCCGTTCACTTAGTAATTTCAACGTTGTCTTTACATCGGGGAAAAAGATCCAAGACAAACTTAATTAACTTTGGACTAAGGTAGAGGATCCGAGGACCCAACGTAACCTTAATTTTCACTTTTAAGTTAAGGCAGAGGACCTGATGATCCAGCATAACCTTATTTAAAATTGGAGTAAGGTAGAGGATCCGAGGACCCGGCGTAACCTTATTTTTTACTTTTAAGTTAAGGCAGAAGACCTGATGATCCAGCGTAACCTTATTCAAAATTGGATTAAGGTAGAGGATCCAAGGACCCGGCGTAACCTTATTTTTCACTTTTAAGTTAAGGCAGAGGACCTGATGATCCGGCGTAACCTTATTCAAAATTGGAGTAAGGTAGAGGATCCGAGGACTCGGCGTAACCTTATTTTTTACTTTTAAATTAAGGCAGAGGACCTGATGATCCAGCGTAACCTTATTTAAAATTGGAGTAAGGTAGAGGATCCGAGGACCCGGCGTAACCTTATTTTTTACTTTTAAATTAAGGCAGAGGACCTGATGATCCGGAGTAACCTTATTTAAAATTGGAGTAAGGTAGAGGATTCGAGGACCCGGCGTAACCTTATTTTTTACTTTTAAATTAAGGCAGAGGATCTGATGATCCGGCGTAACTTTATTTAAAATTGGAGTAAGGTAGAGGATCCGAGGACCCGGCGTAACCTTATTTTTTACTTTTAAATTAAGGCAGAGGACCTGATGATCCGGCGTAACTTTATTTAAAATTGGAGTAAGGTAGAGGATCCGAGGACCCGGCGTAACCTTATTTTTCACTTTTAAGTTAAGGTAGAGGACCTGATGATCCGGCGTAACCTTATTTAAAATTGGAGTAAGGTAGAGGATCCGAGGACCCGGCGTAACCTCATGCACAACAGAATTATCAGTACAAAAATAGTAAAACTAAAATGACAAGCGCTTCGTATTAATAATAATATCGTCTCAAATTACTTACATTCCAGGGATGGGGCACCACCTTTTCATCTAAGTCTGCAAGGTAATAAGCTCCTATTCCAACTATGGCCATAATGCGATACGGTCCTTCTCAGTTAGGTCCAAGCTTTCCCCATGCTGGATTCTTGGTATTACCCACCACTTTCCTTAGCACTAAGTCCCCAGGAACAAGCGGTCTTGAGTTTACATTCGAATCATACTCTTGTTTCAGCTTTTGTTGATACTGGGCCAAATGGATCATAGCAACTTCTCTTCTTTCCTCAATCAAATCTAGACCCCTTTCTAGTAGCCTGTCATTGCTTTCCGGAGTGAAGGAACTCGTTCTCATCGTTGGAAAGCCAGTTTCCACAGAGATAACGGCCTTGGCGCCATATGTCATTGAAAATGGCGTCTCTCCCGTTGATCGGCGAGGCGTGGTCCAATAAGTCCACAGAACATGGGGCAATTCCTCCACCCATCTTCCTTTGGCGTCCTCTAGCCTCTTCTTTAGCCCGTTCACTATAACTTTGTTGACAGCCTCGGCCTGCCCATTCCCCTGCGGATAAGCTGAAGTGGAGTACCTATTGGTTATGCCGAGGCCACAACAATACCGCCTAAATGCCTTACTATCAAACTGCAAACCATTATCGGAGATGAGAGTACGAGGGACACCAAATCGGGTGACGATATTCTTCCACACGAATTTTTTCACATCGACATCCCTGATGTTTGCCAGGGGCTCGGCCTCCACCCACTTGGTAAAATAGTATGTGCCGACGACCAGATATCTTCGGTTTCCAGGCGCCTTTGGGAAAGGACCCACAATGTCCAGACCCCACTGTGCAAAAGGCCAAGGGCTCGTTAGAGGATTGAGCATACCCCCAGGCTGATGGATATTTGGCGCAAACCTTTGACATTGATCGCACTTCCGCACATAACTTTGAGCTTCTCGTTGCATGTTCGGCCACCAATACCCCTGTGTTAGGGCTCGGTGAGCCAGAGACCTTCCTCCTGTGTGACTTCCACAGACTCCCTCGTGTAATTCTTCCAAAAGCGGCTCCGTCGCCTCAAGATGCATGCATAATAGGTATGGGCCAGAGAAAGATCGTTTATAGAGTTTGTGATCTTCGGCCAACTAGAATCGGGAGGCCTTTCTACGTACTTTGTCCGCCTCGATCTTTTCTTCGGGCAGAACATCATCTTTCAAGAAGGATATGATGGGATCCATCCAGCTAGGCCCCACCTTAATCTGGTGAACATAGGTAACACTTCCGACCATTTTCGAAGGTTTAGGTAAGTCCTCAACTAGGATAATCCGAGGTAGGCCCTGTGCCGATGACGTGGCAAGAGTTGCTAGGGAATTGGCATGCGTATTGCTACTTCTGGGGACATGGGACAAGGTAAGAGATTCGAATTTGCATTGCACAGCTTTGACTTGATTCAGATAGTCCTGCATCCTTGGATCTCTGGCCTCCACTTTTCCCTCTACCTGACTCACAACAAGTTGCGAGTCCGAGAACACTTGCACGGTCTTTCCCCCCAATTTATGGACTAAATCCATTCCTCTTAGCAAAGCCTCATATTCAGCCTCATTATTAGTGGCCGAGAATCCCAGCCTTAAAGACCTTTCCAGCGTGAGACCTTCTGGGGTCGTAATTACTAAACCAACTCTGGATCCCCTTTGGTTGGCAGCCCCATCAACGTGAACGGTCCAATCCATAACTCCTTTGCATGTGACCATACCAACTGATTTTTCATCAATGTCCAGGCCAATGGCATTATCTTCTATTGGGGGCTCGGCAAATTCCGCAACCAGATCAGCCAATATCTGACCCTTTATTGATGTGCGTGGCAGGTATTTTATATCAAAAGAGCCCAAGATGGTTCCCCATTTTGCAATCCTGCTTGTGTAATCCGCACTTCGGATTATAGCTTTGAGGGGAAGTTGAGTCAGAACAACCACCGTATGAGATTGGAAGTAATGGGGGAGCTTACGTGTGCCATGCACTACGGCCAGGATTGCCTTTTCTAGTGGTGGGTAACGTACTTCAGCTTCATGCAGGGACTTACTCACATAATAAACCGGCTTCTACACACCCTCGTCGACCCTTATTAACACCAAACTAACGGTATGAGCTGCAACTGCAATATATGCGAATAGGACTTCATCAACTTCGGGCCGAGACATAATAGGAGGATGTGAAAGGTACTCTTTCAGTTGCTGAAAAGCAACAGCACACTTTTCTGTCCATTCAAATCCTTTCCATTTGTTTAATAGTTGGAAGAATGACCTGCACCGATCAGCAGATCTTGAGATAAATCAGTTGAGGGCAGCAGTCATTCCAGTCAACCTCTGCACTTCCTTTGGATTCCGAGGTGGTTGTAAGTTATTGATGGCTTTGACCTGAGCGGGGTTGACCTCGATCCCTCTATGCGTCACCATGTAACCCAAAAATTTGCCAGATCCCACACCAAAGGTACATTTGGATGCATTGAGGCGTAGCTTATGTTTTCTCAGCGTTTGGAAAGTGTCCTCAAGGTCGGGTATGTGAGCCGAGATAATCTTACTTTTAACCACCATGTCATCTACGTATACCTTAACCGTCTTTCCCAGTTGCGGTTCAAACATCCGCGTCATCATTCTCTGGTAGGTTGCCCCAGCATTTTTCAAGCCGAAGGGCATCACTTTATAGTGGTAATTCCCTGTGGGCGTGACAAAAGCTGTCTTCTCCTGGTCCTCTGGGGCCAAGGGTATCTGGTGGTAACCTTGGAAAGCATCTAAAAAGCTCATCCGAGGATGCCCTACAGTAGCATCCACCAACTGATCTATGCGGGGCATCGGAAATGAATCTTTTGGGCAAGCTTTATTCAAGTCTGTGAAGTCTACACATACCCTCCACTTTCCATTCTTCTTTTTCACTACCACAGTGTGGGCCAACCACTCTGGGTAAAATACTTCCTTAATGGCCCCCGCTTTCTTAAGTTTCAGTACCTCTTCTTTGACTGCATCGGCATGCTCCTTAGATGAGCGCCGAGGCGGTTGCTTCCGCGGCACTGCTGATGGATTAACGTTGAGGTGGTGACAAATAAATCCCGGATCAACTCCAGGGGCTTCGTAAGCATCCCACGCAAATACGTCGATGTTTCGTTTCAAAAAGGCCACCAGATCTTCCTTCTCTTGTAGGGGTAACTGGCTTCCTACTTGGAAGAACCTCTCCGCGTCATCTGCAATAATCACCTTCTCCAAATCTTCACAGCTCGGACCTTCAGCCTCGGCTTCATCCGGTTCGGCCGAGGATACTAATTGCTACGAATTCTTCTCGGCCAGCGGTTGAGACTCCTGTCTCGTCTGATGCGTAATAGCTATTGTTATACATTGCCTTGCCATGGACTGGCTGCCTAGTATTTCTTCAACTCCATCCTCGTATGGGAACTTCACCTTAACATGTAGGGCTGACGATACGGCACCTAAGGCATGCAGCCATGGTCTTGCCACTATGGCCGTGTAAGGGGAGTAGGCATCTACCACGATGAAATCTACGTCCACTATCACTGGCCCTGACTGTACAGGCAGTCGTATTAACCCCTTTGGAGTAACAGCCTTCCCCTCAAAACTTATCAATGGGGAGTCATAAGCCGTGAGATCTTCGGACCTCAAGTTGAGGCCTTTGAATAAATCCGGGTACATAATGTCAGCCCCACTCCCCTGGTCAACCATTACTCTCTTAACATCGTAACCCCCTATTCTTAATGTGATGACCAATGCATCGTCGTGTGGCTAGATGGTGCCAACCTTGTCTTCCTCAGAAAATCCCAGCACAGGCAGAGGATTCCTCTTAATCCTCTTCGGCTCAGAGTTGAGGTCCTCGGCAGCGGGACGTAGTACTGACATCACTCTGGTAGCACAAGACCCGATCCGTCCTGGCGCAGCAAAGATAACGTTGATCGTGCCCAAAGGAGGTCTTACAGTGTTACTGCCTTGGTTGACTGAACCAGACTGCGTTCCTGGTTCGTTAGGCTGATGCATGAATTGCCTTAGTTTTCCCTCCTTCACTAGTTGATCCAAGTAAAACCATAAATTCTTGCAATTTTCTGTGGTATGGCCTTTATCTTGATGATAGTTGCAATATAGGTTTTGATTACGCTTTGTTGGGTCACCTATCATTCTGTTTGGCCACCGAAAGTACGGTTCTCGGCAAATTTTGTCCAACACTTGCTCCACCGGCTCACGAAACACAGCATTCACCGTCTGGGGTGGGGCCGACCTAGTCTGACTAGTGAAATCCCTCTGCGGCCATTTGCTATTGTATCTCTCCATCTTGAAATTCCCGCTCTCCTGAGGGACAATCTTCACTTTGCCCTTACTTTGCTGCTGGTCTTCCTCTACCCTTTTATACTCGTCGATGCGATCCATAAGTCGACGAACCGTTTTTACCGGCTTCTTGGTCAATGATTTTCTCAGATCGTGTTTGACTGGAAGGCCGCTTTTAAAAGTGTTAACGGCTACCTCATCAAAGTCGCCGTCAATCTCATTGAACGCTTCCCAGTATCTGTCCGAGTAGGTCTTCAGTGTCTTGCTCTCCCTCATGTTCATGGCTAACAACGAAGTTTTCCTTTCTCTACACGACGGGTGAAAGGTGATTTGGAGAGCTGGTGTAATGCTTTTCTCATGGCGTCACTGCCCAAGCCCTTGGGAAGAGATTTCTTGCTCGCCCTATCGCGAAGGCTTCCTTCCTGGCATGAGAAAGTCTCGCTAGGAGGAGTTCTCGACCTCGGCTTATAGCCACTGCTCTGGGAGTCGTCTGATGAAGGGTCAGATATGGAAGGCGTTCGCTTCCGCTTGGCACGACGAAGCTTCCTTTTCAGTTGGTCGATTTCTTTCTGCATGGCCTTAGTGTTTGCTTCGCCGGAGCCCCTGCTTCTGCCCTGTGGATGATTACTGGCAGTTCGCCCCGAGTGGACACTGCCCTCTCGGCCTTCCATATGCTCTGACTGTTGCAATGGATTCTCGTGCTGAGATCCCAGAGATTCTGCATGGTCTGGATTCAAGTCCGTCATCGCGTTACCTGCGCCAGAAACTCAAGATTCCCACAGACGGCGCCAATTGTAAGGACACAGATCAAACTTGCCCAAGGTTAGACCACTGGACCAGCCCAATGAGCCCCGAACAATGAATTTATAGAGAGTGGATGTCTAATCCAGGTTTTCAGGACAATAGATAACACGAAGGTTGGTTTGAATCATGTAATACATGCATTGATCTTATACAAGGATGTAATATTAAACTGTATACACTGGTGCCGAGGACAATTCTTTATGCCTCTGTTACAAAATCTCTCTTTTTCTCTCTCTCTATTCTCACTCCCCGTTTTTCTTCCTCCCCCCCTCTCTTTCTTCCTTTCTCGCCTTTTATAGGCCTGCATCTTTTTCTCCTAGCTTCCACGTATGGTCCAAATCTTCTTTTTGGATACTTGTCCCATCCATCCTCCTCTCTAAAGCCTCTGGCGGTAAGAATTAGATTGAATTTCAATGTTCAGGCGTCACTTCCTCATTAATACGGCCAGAGAGGTAGGTGCAGAGTCTTTAATGTGGTGGTAGCAGCCTTTTCCTTGATATTTGTCTGTCATTCCCTTTTATTCTTTACCCTTCTTTATCCTCGTTTGCTCTGTTTCTGTATTAAAGGTCTTCTTTATGGGCACCGTTGAATTGCCAGATCACTCACATCGTCCTCGGCGGTACATTGCCGAGGACTAGGTTGTCCTCGGACGTCACATTTCTTGGTGTCTTGGTCATGCATGACCTCCCTCCTCGTCACGTGACTTTACAGGCTGGACTGATTATGTCCTCGAACCATTTCAAGATGTGGTGCTGGGCTTATCTTATTGTGAGAGTTTTTGGGCCGGTCCACTGTGTATGCTTTGGGCCCATTAGCACTACAATTATATATATAGATTTATGCTAGTGGTAAATACATTCTTTATCAATCACTTCTCTCAAACCCTGCAAATGTAGGAGCTCTGTTCTCGAAGTACGCCTTGTTCTTTCTTGTATTTTCCTTTAGTGATCTTAGCACTTGCACCAACATGTACATATGTGCACACTTAATCCAATTGCAAATGCACATGCACATATGTGCACAATTATCAGATCTTAGGTTTTCGAAGAATAAACTTGACCCGACCGACCAATTTTCTTCTCTCATTTCTAATTAACGTACCATTTATGTGGAAGATTTGGGACTGCTTAGCTAGCCGGTACTGTATTAATTTAAAAAAGACACAAATTTGCCCCAAAAAAAAAAAAAATTTAGTGCAATAATTCAACTGTAATAAATTGCCATTAGTGGATACGACGCAATTATCACAATTCATGTATTATAAAAATATAGTATTTACAATATCAACCTGAAATTCCCGTTCTTCAGTGCAAGTCTTTCAAATTATTTGCCATTAGCATTATCTGAAATTGCAGCACGTACTGACATCAAAAGAGATTCTTCGTTTTGTTCATATCTCTTGAAGCCAGGAAAACTAAAAGCACTTAAAGTATTTTAACTGGAAACTAACCAAAATCCTGCAAAAAAAAATTTCCCAATATCAATATAGCAACCAAGTAATCATGAGATGCCATGAGGTAAGCTGATGAGAATAGTACAATGGCAAGTTCCTTCAAACACGATCCGCTGTTTGCCATTCTTCTCAAACAGCTCATATGCATGCATTGATTTTTTTCCCTGCTCTCCATTGCTTCCAGCTGATGCTCACTTTTGGCCGCCGCACAAAATTCTTTGAAGTCCATTTTTTTGGTATTGAATAAAACTAATATGAAACAAACATAAGTACACAATCAGCTGCCACTCTTATCATTATATTACCATGTTGGAATTCTCTAGGGCCCATGAATTCTTCATTGAATTGGTGGAGTTTTTTTGTCACACCTTGCTAGATCCACTAATCTATATAACCTCTAACATTGAAGTGTAATGTTTATTATTGCTACCCTCCTGTTAAGCCATATTAGTGTAGCATTTCGGTCAATTATGGTCCAATTCAGTCAATTTCAGTCTATTTTGGTCCATTCGGTTAACTTCGATCTATTCAATCCACTTTGGTGTATTTCGGTCCACATTGACTGATTCGGTCTATTTCAGTCTCATTTGGTCAATTTTCGTCTACTATGGTCCATTCAGTCTATTTTGGTCCACTCAATCAACTTTGGTTCATTTTGATCCACTTAGGTCCATTCGGTTCAATTTAGTTTGGTCTATTTTAGTCAATTTTGGATTAATTGGGCCTTAACTTGATTGTTTTTGTAGGTTGTTTTTTCAATTTTGGGCTCAAAAATTTATTTATATTTAGGCCAAACTCTTTAGTTTTAGAAAAAAAATTGCAAATAAAATAAACATTAGAAATTAGAGATATGAACCTTAAAAAAGCAAAAAAATGAAAAATATTCACAAGATTACTTTAAAATTAAAGTTTCACTAATATAGGTATTATACTTATATTTGGAAAGAAAAAACAATGCTACAATTCTAAACTTATATAACATTTTAAACTTAATGCTACCATCTCATACCCTTGGTGCGATGGTTACTCTACAAGTGTAAGTGCTTGTGAGGTGTGGGGGGCAAGGGTCGGGGTTCAAGTCTCCAAAAGAGAGTTTCACACACATATATACTTAGATTAGACTAGAGTAGAATTTCTATCTTATATATATAAAAAAATTTAATGTAACATGTTTTGTGTTCCATGCTATGTGGGTGTACTTTAATATATATATATATATATATATATATATTATATTCTTGGACAATAAATTATGGTTATTTAAAAAAAAAAAATTTATTAACATCTTCTTTATTTATATAAAAAATATTATAATTATGTAAAACTAAATTTTTATATGAATTACGTGTGTGTGTGTGTGTGTATATATTGTTGTGTATTGTTGTTGAATACAAAATGTATTATATGTGAGGTGTGGGGGGTAAGAGTCGGGGTTCAAGTCTCCAGGAGGGTGCTTCACACACATATTGATTTCATGAATTCTAATATTGTTAGTTATAGTTAATCTATAAAATTTTCTACCCAAACTAAATACACGGGGAAAAATTCCTCTAATTCATGCAACCAATGAGTGTCACTAGATTAAAGTTCACATATATTGTCACCTACAAACCTAGTGGTCCCTATATGTATTTCTTGTATGATTTATGCTTTATATATAGATTCTATAGTGTTAATTTTTATGTTTCTTATGCCACTAAAATCTCTATCTCAACTCTATCAACACCTACAATTTTTATGTCAATGAAAACAACTTTTCCTTTAGTTTCAAAATTAATATGAGAGATAAAATTATGACCCATTAACATTTTAATTGAAGAAAAGTGATTTTTTGAGATTTTAATTATAGGCATAAATGCACTTTTGGTCCCTACATTTTGGGTCATTTCTCGATTTGGTTCCTAAACTGATTTTGCTCTTAGGTGAGTCCCTCCTTTTTCATAATTGTTTTTAAAATGATCCTTGCCGTCAACCCAGTTACGGAAAATGTTAAAGTGACAAACAGAATGCATTGTTTGCTGATGTGGCTAATAAAATAATAATAAAATATTTTATTTGATATTTTTTAAATGCCACGTCAGCATTTTTTGAATAAAAAAAGCCTTGTCAGTTTAATTAAAAAAAAATTTATATTTTTCAATTTCAATTTAATTTAAACTAAATTAAAAAAACAAACTTTTAAATCTAATTATTATTATTATTATTATTATTATTATTATTATTATTGCTTTCATTATTTTTTAGGTAAGAACACAATAACTTGTTCTTCATGTTCTTCCCGAATCCAAGAACAATCAAACCCAGTACAAGAGCACAATCAAATCCAGAAGAATGCAAAATTTCATACAAAATCCCTATCCTCCATCGAAACCTCCAAAACATGAAAAAATCATCAAACCCAAGCCCACATAAGAAAACCAACCCAGAAAAATCATCAAACCTCCAACCCAGAAAAATGTTAAACCTAGAAACCTCCAACCTAGAACTTCATTCTTCATGTTCTTCTCCAAATCAAGACAAACCCAATTGACTAACCCACTCAAAATCAATCTTAGCACAAAAAATTCCAACACAATCAACATTGAAACCTCTAGGAAATCAAACCCATAAATCAATCTCATAACAAAAAAAAAAAAACTCACCCACAACACAGCAGCCACCACCACCACCTAAAATCCAACAACAACACCACCACCACCACTACCAAATCCATGCCCACAAACCCAAACAGATTGGACTCCACCACCAAACAGACCAGACTCCACCACTTAATGACCCACCAAAACCCAAACCCACACAACCCACTCACCGATTCCATAATCCAGTCACCGACTCCACAACCCAACCATCGATTCCCACAACCCAGTCACCGATTTCCATAACCCAACCACCGATTCATCGATTCCACAGCCCAACAACCACCGTGACCCATACCTCAACCTCGACCACAGACGCTGATCTCCACAAACCCACACCTTCCACCATGCCGATCCCCACACCCTCCACGCCGATCTGAGAGAGATGGACCGAGACAGAGAAAGGAAAGAACAAAATAGAGAGTGGGGAGAGAGGAAGATATGAGAGAAAAAAAGAAAGCTGAACTTGTGAGTTTGTGAGCTCCGGCGCCTAATGGAGAAGAAGGTTGAGCTTGTGTGCTTAGTGGTAGAGAATGTAGGGTGAAGAGAGAGAGAGAGAGAGAGAGAGAGAGAGAGAGAGATTAGTGGTAGAGAGTGTAGGGTGAAGAGATTTTTTTTAAGCTGATAAGGTTAACCACTAAAACGATTATGAATTTTTAATAACGATTTTTAAGAAATGATTTTAGTTTAAACTAGTATGTAACCCATGCTATCGTACGAGAATGAATATAATTTAATAAAACAATAGAAATAAATATATTGCATTTTATTATTTAAGTGATACTATTGGTTTTGTTTTTATTTATTAATTATGAGTTTAGTCATGTTTAAAAGACTTAGTTTATTTATGTTTAAAAAAACTTAGTATTATGTAATTTTTTAACAAATATTTTTATCATACAAAATTCTAATGAAAGAATGCTACATAGATATATAAATTCAAGGTTGATTCATACATGGTATATATAGTTATGATTAAGTTGCTTTATCACAAACCATTTTTAGCAAAATATTTTAATTAATTAAATGTGAATCTCATAACAATATATAACAATAGAATAACGTGAATCTCATTAAAATTTTTTTAATCAATTAAAAATCACTAAAATTATGAGCATAAAATGTAAAGACAAACAAATAGGATAAGTGCTAATTCCTTAAAAGAAAACTTATAGTGAGTTGAGAAAACTACACAAATAATCTTTGATATTTGAAGAATAATGGGATTGCAACTTCTTTTCGAAATTGGGTAGAGACTAGTGCTGATAATGTGTTATGAAAAAGAAAAGAAACATGCAACATCAATGATAGGAAAACAAAATAATTTTATAATTAAACAATAAAAATTATTGACAAAAAGGAAAGAAAGTATAGGCAGATGAAAGAAAATAAACATGCAATATCAATCATAGGAAAATCACAAAATTATATAATTAAACAATAAAAAATTTACACAAAAAGGAACGACTATATAGAAAGATGAAAGAAAACAGTAATCAAACTTTAGGAATGGTTAGAATTCGTTTTGTAGAGCATAAACCAGGACCATGAAAATGGTAAAGACAAGTATAATTGAAATATCTAGAGAACCTCTTCTTATATAAGATACAGAAGTAGCCAAATACATGCATCATTGATATCGAGAAATTCTTTTGAAATTCCATAGCATTGATTGAAGAAGAGGGGAGCTGTATACTAAGGTGTTTGAATCAGTGTAGAAAAGAGAGGTGAACCTGAAAATACGTGAGTGTGAAAAATGGAGGTGAACTTGGAAATACGTGGGTATGGAAAAAACAAAAACACATCGAAATTACAATAGACGGAGGGAAATTAGACTTCAATTTCATATTTACATTGACACATGGCACAATATAGATTATAATTCTAATTTAGAATTGCAATTAGAGTTTCTCTCTGCTTCACCTATTATATATATATATATATATATATATAGATTAGATTTTAATTTAAAAAAAAAATTTTAATTTACTTTTTTTAAAAATTTTCTTAGTTGACTTTTTTTATTAATTTAAATGTTGACATGACATTTTAAAAGTGTAAATATATATATTTTATTATTATTTTATTAGCCACGTCAGCAAAAAGTGCATTCTGTTTACCACTTCAACATTTTCGTAACTAAGTTGATGGCATAGACCATTTTAAAAACGATTATGAAAAAGGAGGGACTCACCTAAGAGCAAAATCAGTTTAGAGACCAAATCGAAAAACGACCCAAATGTAGGGACCAAAAGTGCATTTACGTCTTAATTATAATTGGGTGAAGGGCATCTTAATCAATTAAATACATGATACAACAACAACATAAACAATAATGTCATAGTGACGCAACAATATCACAATTTAAACTCCAAATTTTAATTGAACTAAAAGTAGCCAAAACACCAAAAATACTACAAATCCTTACTAAGTACATGCATCATATGGAAAGCCAAAAATCTAAATTGACACATAATATGAAAAAACCTGCCTAAATACGTTACGATGTTACATTAGTAAAAACTTATACATAAAATTTTTAAAAAATATTTAAGAATATAATATTTTGGAAATTAACATACCTCTCAAAAAGGGAACCAAAGATATTGTGAGAGAAATTATGGAAGTTTAATATTTAAGTTCAAACGATACGAGGATTTATATTAGACAAATGTGGAGACAAATAATCATATTACCCAATTCATTGAATTTGACTCTTGCAATTCAATATTGAAGTTAGTCCTCTCAAAAAAAGAAAAAAAAAAAAAAAGTATTGAAGTTAGTCTTGTGAAAAAAATTGAAAAGTTTTCTTAATTCCTATATTTCCCATGACTTTTTAAATTCATCCATATTTATCCAAAGCATTTAAAGTTATAAATATATATAGTTTCTAAAAAAAATAGTTATAAATGTATACAAATTCTTTGAATTTTTTTAATACATTGAAATAAATGCATTTTTCATTACTTAATAGTTTAACATAAATGCTAAATTTAGATGAAGTGAAAGTCCAAATGAAAAAAATGTCATACAATGCATCACTTGGTAGAATCTCATGCTTTCCCGATGGTCACTCCACAAGGATAAGTGTTTGTGGGGTGTGGGGAGCAAGGGTTGAGGGTTCAAGTCTTTAGCAGGGAATTTCACATCCATTTACACTTATATTAGGCTAAAGTAAAATTTCTATTTTGTATCAAAAAAATAAAAAATAAAATCACTTTTAAATGCCAAAATACGCATAAGAAAAATGAGTGTACACATAGACTATAGTGTGCCTTGTCATCTTCCAATTTAACATGTAGTTTATATGTGTAATAAACAGTAATGCAGCCCTAATTTTATTAGTTTATCTTCATAATTGCCTTTTGGGACGTTGAGTTACACAATCGATTTCAGTCTGTTTCTAATCACAGCTTTCACGTTACCTTAAAACAAGCAGTCCCATCTAATTTTTAGTCAATATGGATTAGAAAAATAAGGTTTGTTAGATCCCACCAACAGTAGCTAGAGATAAATGGAGAAAGGATTTTTTTTTTTGGGAAGCTATCTTTGCAAATCTAGTAGAGATTTTGACTATGTAATCAACCAGTAATGGTAGAATATTGATTAAATTTACTATTTAAGTTTAGCTTAAGTTTTTGGTATTAAGCTAGAAAGATTCTCAACTTTACAAGTGATGTAGAGCAGACCACCGTATGGCATTTCTGGATTCTCAAGCACGCCTGAAATCGCGCAAGGCAATGGTCTTTTGGGCGACGGAGTCGAAATCGCATGAAATTTGACAGGCTGAAAGGAAACGGTCTTCTGAGCAATAGTAGTTGTCTTGCCATGAGGTACCCCTAACTTTGGCGAATTCTTCCGTTTAGCCTCAAAAACAGTAATTTTGCTGTTTATAGTAATTTTTGTTTTCTTAATAACTTTTTGTTCAAAAGTCAGAATAAAGTTTTGTTTGTTTTGGGACGATTCTTAAGGTTAGTAGTCTAAGATTTTGTATTTAACTCAATTTTACCATTTTTGGTAAAATTTGGTATTTTGCCACCTAATCTTGTAATAAGTGCGAATTAGGGTTTCAAACGTTTCCTAATCGTCCTAGAAATTTACTTTTTCAATATTTATATGTTTTGTAGCCTCCAAAGGCAAATCAAATTATTATCAATATTATATTGACTTTTTGTCAATTTCTTTCTCTAGTAGATTCCAAATTATCATCTTGTGGATTCAAGGAACCCCTTGAAGATTCGAGGTTTACTACCGAAAACTAATAGTTTAGTTTTTGTCCACCAAAGAGAGCATCATGTGTACTTTCTTTAGGCTTCCACGACAGCAATAAGTCTACATCTTTTTAAAAAAAAAAAAAAAAAACTTAGAAAATCGTTGAACCTATTTATTAAGGGAGTGTCTAGACCTACACATAATAGAAGTGTTCAACTATGTTATATGATTACCACCGGATGCCCTTGGTGCGATGGTCACTTTATAAGTATAAGTACTTGTGGAGTGTGGGGGCAAGGGCTGGGATTCAAGTCTTCAAGAGGGAGCTTCACACATATATATATACTTAGATTAAATTAGAGTAGAAATTCTATCTCGTAAAAAAAAAAAAAAAAAACTATGTTATATGATTAAATTTATGATTTCCTAATCATTTAAGATTTTGAAATTTCCAAACATGACACATTTTAAAAAAACGGGTCAATTAACTCCATATTCATACACGTTATGTGAACATCAAAATATCAAATGGGTAGACCAATGAAAACATGACAATTTAAAGAATAGGCAGAACTTGTACTATATTTGCCTGTTTAATTTACCAATTAGATAGCAACAGTTGATACGATATGTTAACTTTAATTTGGCTAAACATTGGTGTTTCGTTGACCTATTACTGTATAGACAAGGATCTTTATATATATATATATATAGATTCATAGGCATTCAACATTATATTTGGTTCCTCTGGGTATGGATCCTGTTATCTTTTATATATATAGATAGATACATAGGCTGGATTATAACTTTATGCATTGACGGTAAGTTAAGTAGCCTCTGAGAAATCAAAAGGCTAAAAAAAAAAAAAAAAGCAGCCTCTGAGAAATCAAGACAATGCTCCTAGGCATGAGCATAAACTGTTTAGCCCATCGTGAGTGAATGCTTCTGGATTACCAGGCCACTGATTATGGCAGGTGGGGTTAGTTGCAACTGGCTAGAGACAAGTCCAAAAGGCTTTTCTTTAAAAATGATCCCTACATTTTAAAAAAATTAAGGAAAAATAATAATTCAATACAACATCAGATGAAAGGAAATCCAAATGGAATATCTGCGCAGGAAATCCAAACGGCTACTCAGTCTATGAAATATAAGATTGGTAATAAGCCATGTATTCTTCCTAGTTTGTTAAATCAATGACTAATACTTTTAATCCATCAACCTGATGGCTTTGTTGCCAAACTAATATGCATCCTTATTTTTATAGAATATACAAAAAGCCAAAGGTACAGAATATATAAATTAACTTTACAACTGTTTAATATTTAAGTCACCTATTCAACCTTGATAAAATATTCTTCTCATTGATTTTTGTGAAAAAGAAATTTCAAACATAGGGTTTATGAATATTGTTATTATTGTAGGTAGCAGAGAGTAATAGAGAAAAGGGCATCAAATTGACTCTCTCATAGGCAACCTATTTCACAGTTTTCACTAGCAAAACATACATAAGGAGGAAAAAATGAAGTGAATTACTCTTGTAATATTCTGATATGAACAAAAAAACTGATGCTCCATTAGGTAGGTAGTGGTAGAACATCCCAAGTAGCAATTTCCTAAAACTGAAGCTACCCTCATGAAACTAACATTCATAGAATCTTGGGTGCAAATTGAGGACTTGTGTTTTGATAAACTAAATCTGCCAATGGAAAGAAAACAAGATAAGGATTCTCAATCAGACTTTTGCGAAAAGCTATAACAAAATAAGGACTGAGATAATTCAGACTTTTTTTTTGCCTGTAGACGCATAAGTAGTACCAACTTGTTATGAAGAAACGCCAACTCTAGTTGGTTTAGAAGTATGACCTTGTCTCGTATCTGCACACAGAATCAAATAATTGAGAACCTTAACTGAGTTTAACCAAGGAAAACAAGATAAAGTTGGATATTTTTGATTAACAGAAAAGGATTGAATCTTAAAGGAGATGTATGAACCTATAGAAATAGTGGAGAGTATGATGCTTCAAAAATCAATCCAACCACCGCAGACCATTGGTGCGATAGTTACTCCATAAGTATAAGTGTTTGTGGAGTGTAGAGGCCAAAGACTGTGGTTCAAGTCTCCAGGAAGGAGTTTAACACACATATACACTTATATTAGACTAGAGTTAAATTTCTATCTTATATATAAAAAAAATCAATTCAAATATCAAGGATAATTGTGCAGTGTTGGAGCAGTCCCCTACTATTTCCGCCTGACATCATGCTGACAAGTAAGGAGAAAAAAAAAACTGGAAAATTTTTAATGCTATGTTTTATGCCGGTTTACAGAAAAATTCCCCTGGTTATTTGTTTAAATTCACTTGGGTTTTTAGAATAAATCATTCAAACTTTAACATTTCAGTTCAACATGATTTTTTTTTTTTTTTGGTAATTAAATGCATAAATCAATCTGAAATTTAGTTCATTTCTAAGCTCTAAATTTCAAACTGTGCTTTTAATCCAATCATTCTACAGAACAATAATTCAAAAAAGCATACAGATAGAAATGTTAAAATATCTTAACATTTGAGCAAAACATGGCAAGGTAGAAGCTTATACATAAAAATGAATTTCAGCAACTAAATACTGATTAGTTATCCAAGTTGATCTTCCACAATGTCACCCCAATATCAGCAAGTGGGACTTTCCAGTCTGTTTAGGCACCTAAATCAATGAACAAACCAAGTGTATCACCTTAGCAACTTGTTTTTGAGATACAATAATTTTTTTTTTTTTTGGGTTTATGTATTTTTCTTCATTTCTTCTTTTCAACACCCGGTATGGCAAGAAGTCATATCTTGAAAGACAAATTTTACAAGAGAAAAGAAAAAGCAGGCACTCACCAGTTCCAGCATAATAAAAAAAGAAAAGAAAAAGCAAATTGTAATTTGATACAGAAACTTTGTACCGTTACAAATACACTCTGAGTCACTTGAACCTAAACTTTTGGCCTTCGAAAGCCATATTTTTAGTGCCATGATCAGAGCATCAATATCAAACCAAGCACTATGCTGATGCTGCGTTCACAACTCACAAGAATCACAATTAGCTTCTGTTATATTTTTGGGCAGCCCATCCAAAAGACTCATAAGAATACTTAGTAAAAGTATAAATATTTGGATCCACATAGGCAGCCCATAGACTTGGTTCCCACGGTTTCGGATTAGCACTTGAAAATTTGTTAGGCCCAAAAATGCTCTGGCGAACAGCCCATGAGCTTGGTCTATGTGGTTGACCAAATTAACATTTGGGAGGCCATTAACGTGGCCCACAGTTTAATGAAATCAACCAAAGCCCATTGACATGAGAAGCGAGACATGTGCATTTAAAGTAGGCCTGTACATGGTGCGGTGCTGTGCGGTCGGTTATGAGAGTGTTTTTAGCACTCTCATAACCGCACCTCACCAGTGCTTGACCGCACCTCACCAGTGGAGTAGTAAAACTGGTCTGCACAAGATGCGGTGCAAGATACCGGTTCGGTGCAGTTAGTTTGGTGAATTCCTCAATTTTCTCATAATCCAAACACAGCATTTAACACTCCCAAACCACAACAATCATTAGATAACCCAAATATTTTGCACCCAAAAAAAAAAAACATACACGAAAGAAAACAAACAAAATATGCACAAATTCACAATCTCTCTAAAAAATATACCATTTCAAATCACGAAAAAAAAAAAAAAAAAAAAAAAAACCCTAAACTAAACCTAAGTCATAAAAGATGAAACAAAACTATCAAAGGAAAATAGATTAACAAACCTGATAGAACAAGGGGGAGGGGAGAGGGTGAAACTCCAAGAACAATGGCATGGGTGAAACTCCAAGAACAAAGAATCAAGTAGTAGAATATGGTGACAAACTGATAATAAGTGGCGGAGGCTGAAGAGGGAGGGGGGAGAGAGAAGCGGCGGAGATGCTTGGGTAAGAAAGACTAATGGGAAGAGAGAGAGAAAGAGAGGTAGGGAACTGATTGGGATGGGGATAAAAAATATTTAGGGTTTATAAAACGACAACGTTACAAGTTTTTTTTTTTAATCTAATACCAAACGTTTTGGAACTGATATTAAAATTAATATCAGGCTCAAATGGCGTCATTTTGGTATTGTAGAGTTAAAATTTAGAAACCCTACGTCTTATCTCATTCTCTCTTATGCTGTTTTCCCTTCTTCCTTCCTTACCTATCTTAAACTCTCACCTTTTCTCTACTGAAAGTCTAAAACCTATAGTAATTACATATATAAATTATACAGCATATAAATACACACACACACAAACACAAAAACAAACACACACACACACACACACACACACACACACACACACACACACACACACCGGTGTGGTGCGGTTTCTCATCATAGTGAAAAATGGTCACCGATCGTCACACCGGCCGCCTTTGGCATGCTTAGATCTTTGCTGACCACCTCTTCGAGCATCTATGGTGGAGCTTTGAATAGGTTGGATCGGTTTGGCATTGGCCGGTTTCATCAGTGCCGGTCAAATCCTAAACAGGCCTAATTTAAAGGAATCAACCAATTTATTTTCATTTTCGCATTTGGCTTCAGAACATGGTTGTCAAAATTCCGATTTGGATCCTACAATTTTACAATCCCACCTGCCCAAAATGATCTGGATCTTTCAAGGATTTTTGTAACCATTCAAGATCGTATGATTTTGACGATCCCAAACGACCCTAATTTCTGATAATCTTTTTTAATTTGACAGAAAGCTTAGTTGGACCTAAGTGAAAAATAAAATCTCAATAGAGGGTCTAGTTTTGAGGTTTTTGGTCCCTTTAAATGATGCTTATGGATGTACATCAAATAGATGCAAATTATGAATGAATGTATAATTTATGTGATTATTTAATATACCAATGTGTTTTTTTTCTCAAATAATGTAACATCTTATGATCCATAATCTTTACGATCCACAAACCCATCAACCTCCCATGATCCTACGTAGGATCCCAATTTTAACGACCTTGCTTTAAAGACTGGATACTAAATAAACAAAAGCATTTCCAATTTGTGAAATTAAAGAGTTTGCTTTGTCCTCTTACCCCAGACCTATTGAAAGTCATAACGTGGCCCGTAGTAGATGTACTACTAAATATATTCTAAAAAACTATTTCACATTTTTCACCTGGTAGAAAAGAAACATTAATGCTATGTTTGGAAGTTTGGAGGGAGAGGAGAGCAAAAGGGAGTAGAGGGGAGGAAAGTAGTGGGGAGGAGAGTAGAGGGTAATGGTTGTCCTCCTCCTTGTTTGGATGTTTTTAAAATTAAGTAAGGAGAAATGAAATAATTAGCATTTTCATAGTTTGAAATTTTATTAATATTGTAATGGTAAATTTGGTAATTTATTTGGTTAAACATTTCTATACTCTACTCTTTATCCAAATCTCTCTAATTTTGGGGAATTAAAAATGAAAGGTTAGAAGTAGTTAGAATCCTTCCAAACCCCTTCAAATTCCTTCTCTTCTTCCTTTAAAAAACATTCAAACAAGGTAATTTAACTTATGCTATGTTTGAAAGTTTTGAGAGAGAGAGGAGAGGGGAGTAGAGAGAAGGAGAGTAGTGGAGAGGAGAGTAGAAGGGATTAATTATCCTCCACCTTGTTTGGATGTTTTCAAAATTAAGTAAGGGGTAGGAGAATAATTAGTCTTTAATTTGTAATTCTGTTAATATGGTAAGGGTAAATTTGATAATTCATTTGTTTAAGCATTTTTATGCTCCACTCTCTCTCCAAATCTCTCCAATTTGGAGGAATTAAAAATGAGGGGTTAAAAGTAGTTCAAATCCCTCCAAATCCCTCCCCCTCCTTTCTTAAAAAATATCCAAACAAGGTAATTAAATTACTCTCCCTCCCTCTACTCTATTCTCCCTTCTTTCCCCAACATCCAAACATATCATTACTCTCTCTCGGTCTCTCTCTCTCTCTACTCTACTCTTCATCCATCCAAACAAGCTATAAGCAAAGGGATTACAGGGCCGTCCAAATCAAAGAAAGAAACAAGGACTAAAGCAACATTAAAACCACATCAAAATACTAACTTTAACATTTTAATGTTCATCATAATCTATATATTACTAAAAGCTAAAGCGTAGCGTATAATGTTGCTACACTTACGTTGCGCCACTTCAGCGACCATTTCATTTCCATCATTTTTTTATTTGTCCAACAATTTTTAAATAGTTTTTACAAATTTCATAATCATAATAAATCTATATAATAAATCCCAGCCCTATCTCCACCATAAAGTCCACTTCTTATCTATTTGATGTTACCATAAAGCCCAAATCCAAAGCCTTTTCAACTTAAGGACAACAGGAAATTTAAAACCATGAAACAGGGTTTGACAAAGGTATTGCATGAGAAACACAGCGTGGGGAATGGGAAACAGACCGTTTGGATTTCTCCCACCTTTCTATTCTATGGTTACGCACAAACAGATGGTTTGAACTTCTGCACTACAGTTTCACATCGTTTCACAGTAAAGGGGAAAGAATCTGATATGATTTGAAGCCATGAAAATCTCCCCACCTTCTTGCTCTACGGTTTCACATTAACAGCCGCCCATCTGACTTCCTTCCTTCCTGTCTTCCTCTTCTCAGCCTATATAAATACTAACAGAACTTGGAGGATTTGATTGAGGTATCTCTAAATCCCAGTTCTTCTTGTGCTCCATTCTTTTGCTTGATGCTTTTTGTTTCCCTTTTTATATTTTGTTATTGCCTCTTTCGTGCTGTTGTGTGGATGATTGTTATGTTGAAATTTTGAATGCTGGGGTTTTTAATTGGAGCTTTGTCTTTTTGGTTCAGTACTTTGTGTTGTGGTGTCAATTATTGTTTTGATTGCAGTGGTTTTTAATTGGAGCTCTGTCATATATATCAATATATTCAATACTTATAGACAATGTTAATAAAATTGATAGTAATGAATGTCCACTAGATGGATTATGTTTTGATTCTCAGTTCTTAAAGTCAAGGCCTTTTATTCCAACATAATTATGTCAGCATTGATAGAGAATTTGATTTCTACCTAAATTGCGTACAATATTTTAGATTCAAGAAATTATAGTCTTGTATAGCCAAGCGGATTATCTTTTGATTCTTAGTTCTTGAAGACAAGAACTTTTATTCCTACATAATTATGTCAGCATTGACAAAACATTTGATTTCTACCTAAATTGCGTATAGTATTTTAGATTCAAGAAATTATAGTCTTATACAAATTCAAGAAATTGTAAGTTCAATAACTTAGAGCATTTGATTTCTACCTAAATTGCGTACAGTCTTATATAGCCATGTCAAATTTTTTGCATCATTTTCCATATATGTGAAACTTAGCAAAATAATATCATTGGCCATCAAATTTGAGATTGTTAGTAGATCTATAAGATTACCTTAAAGGCTGAGGCTTTTACAAATGCAATCTGAAATTTGTTGCAAAAGTTTTGGGTTTAGGGAAATCAGATTTGTTTTTGGGAATTCTAATTAGGTTCCATGATATTAAATATGCATAGAATTGGGTATGGTGAGGGAAAACTGGTAGGGATTAGGTATGGATGGTGTTTATGGGTTTCTTGGGGTTGGAAGAAGAACTAGATTATGCAGATTAGAATTTTAGATCTTTTTGAAATGGAAAGAGGAAAGAATTATGATATTTTGAAGGTGGACCCAATTATGTTATTTTGCAGCTATTCATACTCCTTACTGTATTTCTTCAAGGCCTAAAGGAGAGTCCTTTTCTTTGTTAGATTGATAAGAAATTCCATACTTAAAGAGGATAAAGGCTTAGTATATAGTTAGCCTTTTCAATATAATTATAGGAGTATAAGAACTAATCTTTGAGAGCTAAATATCCAAGTTTTAGAGCTAACGTGGGCTTTAATCTTCAATATGTGTTGATTTGCATCTACATATCTGTTGGCCTTAAATGAGGCACCTGAGGAATGCAAGGAAGGTGTACATCTTTCAGTATAGTAGGACAATATAACCTTGGTGTAGAGAAACAGAAAGACATTTAACCCCAATCTTTTGCAAGCCATGTTCAAAATGTATATGCAAAAGGCCATTCCTCAAACTTATGCTTTATATCTTCTATTTTTTATTTATTTTTTTATTTTACTTTTCAGCTTGCATTACTTTTGTAAATTAAAGGGTTTAGGGATTTATATAATTAAAATTTTATTAAATTATCTATGACTCTAGAGATTATGCATACTGTAACTATTTAGTCAAAGTCCTCTCTAACCTCTAAGATTATAATAAGATTTGCTTTAGTGGCCAGAACACTCTTTTTTTTTTTTTTTTTTTGAGAAAACACTCTTCTTATCTAGATGAGGTGATTTTTTTTTTTGGGTGGGGTTATAATTGTTTTTGAGAGATTGTTCAAAAATTGGGTGTGAAGTGCATCTCTACTCTAGGTGGATTTTGTTCTCTTTAAGCACTTATTTGTTTTTTGGGAATGTTTCTTTTTCCCCTAAGATTTGTTATTTTTGAAAGGATATTTATGTTGTATTTGTTTGGTTTTGTTACATTCCTGGAAAACTAGCCTATTTTCCACTAAATTAAACAAAATTTTTACTGGTCTGTTAATTAATTTAGTTTGGATTGGTAGAGGAATTCTAATTATTGTATTGGTGATAAAAAAGGATATGTGGATGACCAATTTAAACAACTTCAAAAACTACTGCAAAATGAGAACAATCCAGATTTTGTGGTTGATTTTCTATTTTCTTTGATGATTTTGAAAAGCTCTCGAACAATATTTCTAGAGCTCTGTGAGAATTTGTTATCTATGTGGTTGATTTTGGAATAAAGTTTGCTTAGTGATTTATTTTTTGTTTGTGGGTAAAATGAAATAGTTCACTAATAAGTAACATGTTTAAGGAGATAATTATATGTCTTATGCTTTGTCATTGTTCGTAAGTCATTGTTAAGAAAATTTTAGTTTCCCAATTATGACATTGATTAAAGGGCATCTTTGTAAGTATGTGTTTCCATGTTATTACCATGACAAATATTTTACTAGGTTTTTCATTCTTTGCTCACTTGCATCATGACTACCAGCACTACAATTATTGATTCAAAAACAGATTGTAGCAATGCTTTTTAGTTATGAGACATATAACATTTTTGTTTATTATATTGTAATGAATTCCTTGGCAGATGTATTTGCTTGCATGGCCCACTCACTACTCATGATTGGTTGCCTAAAAAAACAGTATGTATCATGGTAAGTTTCTTATGAACATTGGTGCACTAGAATTTTCTTAACAGTAATTTATGAACATTATGTGTGATGTCAAGTTTATGATGCATGTTACTTTCTAAAATATGCAAATTATGCAAATTGATGATTGTGGTCATGTTAGATATACTTATAATGTAAGATTGTTGAAGTATGTGTTAAGTGATTTTGAAGCAAACATCATATTCAAAGAAAGTCACCATCCAATAGATAATTGCACTATTGTCTTTTTTTAATGAATCCCGTGCATCGCAAGGGTTAGCGACTAGTTTACTTAAAAGATACATTTCAAAATTTGGATAGGTGAATATAAATAGTCTCAAACATCCATATGAACTTTGATTTTTAGAGCCAGTGAGTAGTGAGTACAAAAACTGAATCACCAAGATTCTAATTATACAAAGTTACTGAAGCTTTTCTCTGATGCTCTAGTTAATCAATGGAGACTGATTTCAAATTCTGAGAGCAATAAGGAAATGCCAAAAACGCATCTTTTGCTAAGTTCTGAATGACTTCTTCTACAGAATATTGTTATGAGAAAGCTTTGGTGTGCAGTTCTTCCTTGCCAAATTATTTCCTCAATGTAACAATATTTTTCTACTAGGGGCACTAGATCCTAGCAATAGCAGATATCAATGTAAGACATTAGTAGAAGCCAAAGGAACTTGATTTCAATAGAATTGAACTAATGCCTCATATTTTTTTGTAACCATTTGTTTCTTGCTTGACTGCTAGGCATTGTTATTTCATTTGTTACCAACAAGCATTCAATTCAAAAACCTTTTTTATTATTAAAATGAATTCCTGGACCAGAACCTACAAAGTTCCAAATTTATAAGATTTTTAAAGATCTCAAACAAAGGCTGGATTATACCTCTATGTCTTTATGGTATGTTAAGCACCATAATAATTCCAAGACTACATCCAAGATGAAAGGAAATTCATGTTATGTAAGTTCAAAACCACTTTCCAATTCCCATACAAGGCTTTAATGATGTCTTAAATTTAAAGATCCATCATAATAAAACAACCAAAATTTTGCCTAGGACTACAGCTACTCAGTATATGAAACATAAAATTGGTCATAATCCATTTATTATCCCTAGTATGTTGAATCAACAACCCATGCTTTTGTATACAAATATGCATCCATATTTTTCTTGAATATACAAAAAGCAAAAGTGACAGAAAATATAATTTTACTTTACAACCTGTTATACAATAATACACCTACTGGATAAACATTTTTCTTAATAGTTATCGTGGATAAGAAATTCCAAACATATATAGGCTTTATGAATATTGTTATTTTCATAGATAAAAGAATTATAGAGAAAATTTATCAAACTCAATTCTCATAGGCAATCTGTTTCACTAGCAAAGCAACATTAGGGAGAAAGTGTGAAGGTACTACCTTTCAATATTCTGATATGAATGAAATATTGATGCACAAGAAGATACTGGTAGAACATCCCAAGTAGCTATTGTCCAGTTGCCCTAAAGCTGAAGATATCCTCAAAAAGGTCTTGGTAGATGATGAAACTTGTTACATTTGTAGCATCTTGCATGAAAATTGAATATTTCTTGTATTAAACAAAATCTGCCAATGGAGAAAGAACAAAAAGGATTCTTAATCTGACTTTTAGGAAGACTATTACAATATAAGGATTGAGAGAAGTTAAGTCAATTTTTTCCTTGTAGATGCATAAGTAGTACCGGATTTGTTTTTTCCGAAGAAACACCGCTCTTGTTTGATTTAGAATTCTGACCTTATCTCACTTCTGCATACAAAATCAAATCATTGGGAAACTTAACCAAATTTAAACAAAGAAAACAAGAGACAGTTGGGTGTTTACTCAACAGAAAAGGATTGAATCTTAAAGGAGTTGTATGAACCTTTCAAAATCCTGGACTGTATGATCCTTCAAAAATCAATTCAAATCTCAAGGATTAGAGCAGTCCCAACCTATTTCCACTTGGCATCACGTTAAAGAGTAAGGAAAAGAACATACTACAAAGTTTCCAAAACCAAGTTATAAGGCGGTTTATAGAAAAAAAAAAAAAAAACTCAATAATTTTGGTATCTACAATTCCAGTTATTTAAAAGTATATATTTCAATTCATCCATTTTATATAATTATATGCATACTGTGTAATCCATCTAAAACCGAGCACTTTTCTAAACTCTATTTTTCAAGCTGTGCTTTTAATCCAATGAAGGTACAGAACAATCATTCAAGAAAGTTGATACAAATCAAGCAAAAGATGGAAGAAACTTATACAAAAAATATATATAAATAAATAAAAATAATAATATTTTATCAACGAATTACCTGATTACTTTTTAAATGATCTCACAACACAGTTTTACTCCAATGTCAGCAAGTGAGACTTTCCGATCTGTTTAAGTACCTAAATCGATAAACATACCCCGTATATCACTTTACCAACTTGATTTTGAGATACTTTATGGGCAGTGAAGATTAGAAATTTAAGGAGGGCAGTTGACCGAGATGAGAGGAGGCTTTTTTCCATTTAGGGAATATAATAGAATTGAGAAGTTGAAGTTCTGCATAAATTAGTATAGGCAGATGGAGTTTGTCAATGTGTGGGATTGTTGAAAAGTGACACTGCAGGATAGATTTAAAGAAGACAAGCCCTTCTTTGGGAGGGGTTTATGTTCAATTTGTATTTTGAGTGTATGACTGACCAGATACTATGAATTATAATGCTGATACCAATAATTTGAAAATTATTTTATGTTTAAATGCATACCTATTGTTAAAGATTTATCTTCAGAGTTTCAGACATTAAAAAGCAAATGAAAAATAGAAACAAATATATGCTTAAGGGAATGGTAATATTTAAACTATGGTTAACACTTCAACAATAAAGGAGAGTTGTGTACTTCAACAAATAATTTCTGATTAAAATACCATTTCTGTGGCAGATTTGGGACTATGCTTAACTAGCTGAAGACTCTTGATTCACAAAGGGACTATTTTTTTCTAAAAAAAAAGACACAAATTTTCCCTTAAAAAAAAAAAAAAATCAGTTCAACAAGCCAACTTTAACATCTTGCGATTAGTGGTATGACACAGTTATCACAATTCATGTATTATACTGACATAGTGACATCACAAAAGATCCTTCGTTTTTGTTCATATTACTTGAAGCCAGGAAAATTAAAAGTACTTCCAAGTATGTCAATTGAAGACTAACCCAAAAATCCTAGCAAAAGGATTTCTAAAAACCAATATATCAACCAAGTCATCATGAGATGCCATGAGGAATACATAACCGTATAACCATTATTAGTTAATGAATGCATGCCTAAACAATTGAATCAAAATTTTCCATTTGAAACTGACGAGAATACAAAGGCAAGTTCCTTCAAACATAATTGCCTTGTTGACATCCATCTCAAACAGCTCATAGGCATGCCTTGCATGTTGTTCCCTGCTCTCCATTCCTTCCAGCTGATGCAGACTTATGGCAGCCGCACAAAATTCTTCAAAATCCAATTTTCTGTTTTGAATAGAACTAATTCACATAAACAACTTGACAATCAGCTTCCACTCTTATCATTATTTTTTTGGAAAAAATTTTCAGTGACAACAAACAGAAATGTGATTTTTGACAGCATTACCATAGTTTGCATAATCTAGGGCCTGTGAATTCTTCATCAGATAAGGGGAATTCCTTATCATACCCTGAGAAGACAGGAAATTCAAAAGGCTTTATGAATATTGTTAATTTGTTATTTTCTTAGGCATCAAATAGGCAACCCGTTTCACTGTTTTTACTAGCAAAACAAATATAAGGAGGAAAGATTGAAGTGATTACCTATGCAATATTCTGATTTTAATAAAACACCTGATGCTCCATTAGGTAGTGGTAGAACATCGCAAGTAGCAGTTTCCTAAAACTGAAGCTATCCTCAAAAAGATTTGTATTTTTATTAACTAAATCTGCCAATGGAAAGAAAATAAGATAAGGATTCCTAATCCTGACTTTTACGAAAGCCATTACAAGATAAGGATTGAGATAATTAAGACTCAAGTTCTTGCTTGTAGATGCAGAAGTAGTACCAGCCTTTTTGAGGAAAAACCAACTCTAGCTGGTTTTTAGAATTCCAACCTTGTCTCACATCTGCATACAAAATCAAATAATTGAGGACCTTAACTGAAATTAAACAAAAGAAAATAAGAGAAAGTTGGGTATTTCATTTACACAAAAGGAATGAATCTTGAAGGAGATGTATGATTATGAACCTTTAGAAATAGTGGATTGTATGATCCTTCAAAACTCAATTCCAATCTCAAGGATAACTAAGCATTGTTGGAGCAGTTCCCAGCTTTTCCAACTAGCATCAAGCTGACAAGTAAGGAGAAGAAAATACTAGAAAGTTTTTAACGCTATGTTTTATGCTGGCTTATAGAAAAAACACTCATGTTTATTTGTCTGAATCACTTGCGTTTTGACCTCCAATTTCAAAAATAAATAATTCAAAATTTAGTATTTCACTTCATTCAATTTTTTTTTTTTAGTTTTTGTAATAAAATAACATAAATTTTTTTTTGGGTAACAAAACGCGTAAAGTAGAATCTATACGAAATCTAGTGCATTTCTATGCTCTAAATTTCAAGCTGTGCTTTTAATCCAATCTCACTACACAAGTAACACAACAATAAAGAAAGCATAGAGATCTCAATGTTAAAATATCTTAAAATTTGAGCAAAACATGGCACGGTAGAAACTTATACATAAAAATGAATTTCAACAACTAAATACTGGTACTGGATCAGTTATCTACGTTGATCTTTGACAACAATATCACTCCAATATCAGAACTTTTCAATCTATTTATGCACCTAAATCAATAAGCCAAGTATATCACCTTAACAACTTATTTATGACATACAGTAGAAATTATTTGGATTAAGAAGCAAAAGATAGGTTTATGTACTGCACTTTTAGGAAAAATAACGGAAAAAGAAGGTACCAACCCACCTAGTTGTTGACTATTTGCACAATTGCAGAGCCCAAAAGCTTTTAAACAAGCAAAAGTACAAAATTGGGACTTTGTCGATGATTTGATTGCTTTTGCATATGAGAGCAGTGGTACCAGTAGCATGCCCCCTTTCCTGTTGGGTTTAATTCCTTATATATAAATGCAAATGTATTTTAGTAAAAAGACCCAAAGAAAAGAAAGAATTGGGACTACTCATACCTGAAAATTTTAAGAATTGGGTTCATCCACGTGAGCAATTTTAGGCAATCCTCCCATGATTCCTTTGCACCCTTTCAGTTGTTTCATGTTTGTGTAGTGCTTTGAAAATCAAAGATGAAAGGAAATCCATGTTATGTAAGTGCAAAACCACTTTCTATACAAAGCTCTTTGATGTCTCAACTTTTGATATCCATCTTAACGGAATATTTGAGCAGGACAACAGCTACTCAGTATATGAAACATAAGATTGGTATTAATCCATTTATTCTTCCTAGTATGTTGAATCAACGAATAATGCTTTTAATCCATCAACCTGATGGCTTTGTTTACAAACTGATATGTACCCATATTTTTATAGAATATATATATTATTTTTATTTGTTGTTACTTATCAAAAAAAAATATTTTTATAGAATATACAAAAAACCAAAGTACAGAAAATATAAATCAACTTCAAAACCTGTTAATATTATAAATCACCTGTTTAACCTGGATAAAATTTTGTTTTCTCAATAGTTGTTGTAACTAAGAAATTCAAACATAGGCTTTATGAATATTGTTATTTGCGTAGGTAGAAGAGAGTTATAGAAGTAATCCATCATATTGACTCTCATAGGCAACATATTTTACAGTTTTCACTAGCAAAAAAACATATAGGAAGGAAAAAGTGAAGTGATTACCCTTGTAATATTCTGAATGAACAAAAAAAACTGATGCTCCATAGGGTAGGAGTAGAACATCCCAAGTAGCAACTAGCAATTGCCTAAAACTGAAGCTATCCTCAAAAAGGTATTGGTAGAAGATGAAACTAACATCCGTAGCATCTTGCGAGCAAAATGAGGATTGTTATTTTGATTAACTAAATCTGCCAATGGACAGAAAACAAGATAAGGATTCTTAATTTGACTTTTATGAAAGCTATTACAAGATAAGGATTGAGATAATTAAGATTCAATGTTTTGCTTGTAGATGCAAAAGTAGTACCAGCCTTTTTCGAAGAAACACCAACTCTAGCTGATTTGGAATTCTGACCAGGTCTCATATCTGGCTACAGAATCAAATTTTTGAGAACCTTAACTGAATTTAAACAAAAGAAAACAAGAGAATTGGGTATTTGATTAACACAAAAGGATTGAATCTTAAAGGAGATGTACGAACCTTTAGAAATAGTAGAGTGTATGATCCTTCAAAAATTAATTCAAATCTCATGGATAATTGAGCAGTATTGGAGTAGTCCACACCTATTTCCACCTGGCATGAAGCTGTCAAGTAAGGAGAATAAAATACTAGAAAGTTTCCAACACTACGTTTTATGCTGGTTTACAGAACAACACTCTAATATTTTTGCTTGAATTCACTTGGGTTTCGGTTTCCCCAACTCCAAAGAATAATTTATTCAAAATTTAATATTTCAGTTAAAGTGGAATCCATCAGAAATCAGTGCATTTCTAAGCTCAAAATTTCAAGCTGTGCTTTTAATCCAATCATGATACACTACTATAATTCAGGAAAGCATAGAGATATATGTGTTAAAATATCTTAAAATTTGAGCAAAATATAGCATGGTAGAAGCTTATACATAAAAATGAATTTCAGCATCTAAATACCTGTTTAGCTATACAAGTTGATCTTCCCAAACAATATCAATCCAATATCAGCAAGTGGGACCTTCCAATCTTTTTGTGGTAATTAAATGCATAATTTGGAATCTATCTAAAATCTAGTGCATTTCTACTCTCTAAATTTCAAGCTGTGCTTTTAATCCAATCACACTACACAAAAAACAGAACAATAATTCAAGAAAGCCTAGCAATCTGTGTGTTAAAATATCTTAAAATTTGTGCAAAACATGGCATGGTACAAGCTGATACATAAAAATAAATTTCAGCAACTAAATACTGGTAGTGGATCAGTTATCTACGTTGATCTTTGACAACAATATCACTCCAATATCAGCACTTTTCAATCTGTTTATGCACCTAAATCAATAAGCCAAGTATATCACCTCAACAACTTATTTATGAGATACAATAGAAATTATTTGGACGAAGAAGCAAAAGAAAGGTTTATGTACAACACTTTCAAGACAAATTTTATGAGAGAAGAAAATAAAGGAAATAGAAGGTACCAACCCACCTAGTTGTTGACTATTTGCACAATTGCAGAGCCCAAAAGTTTTTCAACAAGAAAAAGTAAAACAATGGGACTTTTTCTATGATTCAATTGCTTTTGCATATGAGAGCAATGGTACCAGTGGCATGCCCCCTTTCCCGTTGGGTTTAATTCCTTATATATAAATGCAAATATCTTTCAGTAGAAAGACCTAAAGAAAATAAAGAATTGGGATTACTCATATCAGAAAATTTAAAGAATTGGGTTCATCCATGTGAGCAATTTTAGGCAATCCTCCTATGATTCGTTTGCACCCTTTCAGTTGTTTGTACAGTGCTTTGAAAATAACTGCAAATTAAATTGCAATTACATTGGCCACAAACATCAATATCGAAGACAAAGAAGTCGGCATAAAAGAGGAAAAAATGTTGTATTACAAGTAGAGTTGTAGTACCTACCCAAAGAAGCAGAAGCATATTGGTTCCTGAACAAGAATTTAATCCTTAATTCAAAAATATGTGAACATGTGGGAAATGAGCAATCCAATCCTTGCCATTCTCTCCTGGTATTTTTCTTTCAAGAGGGGACAGTCAATGATTGTCAGGTTTGTAAATAGGAGAGGCAACTCATTTCTTCAGGAAGTGATAGCAGATTGGGGCATTCATTAATTTCAATATTTCCTTCTAGGGCACTCCAAACTTCCTATAAATAACAGATATCAAAAATAAGAAATTTAGTATAAAACAAGGAACTTGATTACTATGAATTGCATTAAGGGCTCACATTTCTTTCTAACTATATGTTTTTTCCTTGACTGCTATCTATTTGTTATTTTATTTGTTACCATTAAGCAATCAACTTAATTTTTTTTTTCTTTTTTGGTAAAAATGAATTCCTGGACTTAGGACATACAAGATTCCAATTTATAAGCATTTTTATAGATGTCAAACAAAGGCTGGATTATAACTTTGTGCCTTTATGCTAAGTTAAACTTTGTGCCTTTATGCTAAGTTAAGCAGCCCTAAGGATTCAATACAACATCAAAGATGAAAGAAAATTTATGAAATGTAAGTGCAAAACCACTTTCTATACAAAGCTCTTATGATGTCTCAACTTTTGATATCCATCTTAACAGAATATTTGTGCAAGAAAACAGCTACTCAGTCTATGAAATATAAGATTTGTAAAAATCCCTTTTTTCTTCCCAGGTTGTTGAATTAACAAATTATGGTTTTAAATCAAAGGTACAAGATTGTTAACTATGCTTTTGATGGCTTTGTTTACAAAGTGATATGCACCCATATTTTTATAGAATATACAAAAAACCAAAGGTACAGAAAATATAAATCAACTTCACAACCTGTTAATATTAAAAGTCACCTGTTTAACCAGGATAAATTATTTTTTCTCAATAGTTGTTGTAACTAAGAAATTCAAACATAGGCTTTATGAATATTGTTATTTGTGTAGGCAGAAGAGAGTAATAGAAGTAATGCATCATATTGACTCTCATAGGCAACACATTATTGTTTTCACTAGCAAAACAAATATAGGAAGGAAAAAGTGAAGTGATTACCCTTGTAATATTCTGATATGAACAAAAAAACTGATGCTCCATAGGGTAGGCATAGAACATCCCAAATAGCAACTAGCGATTGCCTAAAACAGAATCCTCAAAAAGGTATTGGTAGAAGATGAAACTAACATCCGTAGCTTTTTGCGTGCAAATTGAGGATTTTTATTTTCATTAACTAAATCTGCCAACGGAAAGAAAACAAGATAATGATTCTTAATTTGAATTTTACAAAAGCTATTACAAGATAAGGATTGAGAGTCCACACCTATTTCCACCTGGCATGAAGCTGTCAATGTTTTGCTTTTACAGGAAAACACCGATTTTCTTGCTTTATAATTCAAGAATAATTTATTCAAAATTTAATATTTCAGTTAAAGTGGAATCATTATCTCAAAAAATTTCAAGCTGTGCTTTTATTCAACATTTATACAACTATAATATAAGAAAGCATAGAGATTTATGCGTTAAAATATCTTAAAATTTGAAAAAAATAGCATGGTAAAGATACATAAAAATGAATTTCAGGCTATACAAGTTGATCTTCCCAACAATATCAATCCAATATCAGCAAGTGCTAGAAATTACTTGGGTTTACCCTTAATTTCCTTTTCCCCTAGTTGGCAAGAGGTTTATCTCATTTTTGTGAGAGAAGAAAACAAAAGAAAAAGAAGGTACTCATTAGCACTATTCGCTTGCAGTGCTCGAAAGTTTTTAAACAAAAAAAAGTACAACATTGGGACTTTTTCTATGATTCAATTGCTTTTGCATATGAGAGCAGTGGTACCAAGAAAAAAAAAATCGACATATGAGATATATGCAAATGTTTTTGGACATACCAAGAATTGGGTTCATCAGTGAGCAATTTTAGGCATTCGTCCCATGTTTCCTTGGCATCCTTGCAGTTGTTTGTACAGTTCTTTGAATAAATCTGCATATTAAATTGCAAATAAATTGGATGGATAAAGAAGTCGGCAAAAAAAGAAAAGAAATAGTACAAGTTGTAGTTCTTACCCGAAGAAGCTGAAGGATATTGGTTGCCGAACAAGAATTTACTTCTTAATAATAAGAATCACGATATTGAAAATCTGGGACATGAGCAATCTCGCCAATTCCCTTCTGGTATCTTTCTTTCAAGTGGGGACAGTTAATGATTTTCAGGGTTTGTAAACAGGAGAGCCGATGCATTCCTGATGGAAGTGATATCAGATTGGTGCAGTTGCAGATTTCAAGGTTTTGAAGTGCTGTAAGGTTACCGATTCCTTCGGGAAGTGATTCGAGATTGGGGCAACGCCAAATTTCAAGCTTTTGAAGTGCTGAAGGTTTTGAAGTGCTGTAAATCCATAATTGCAAGGTTTTGAAGTGCTGTAAGGTTACCGATCCCTTCGGGAAGTGATTCGAGATTGGGGCAATCCTCAATTGCAAGCTCTTGAAGTGCTGTAAGGTTACTGAACCCTTCGGGAAGTGATTTGAGATTGGGGCAATGCCAAATTTCAAGGTTTTGAAGTGCTGTAAGGTTACCGATCCCTTCGGGAAGTGATTCGAGATTGGAGCAATCCTTAATTGCAAGGTTTTGAAGTGCTGTAAGGTTACCGATCCCTTCGGGAAGTGATTCGAGATTGGGGGAAGTGAAGATTGGGGAAATCCTCAATTTTGAAGTTTTTGAAGTGCTTCGTAAGGTTAAGTGCTGTATTACCCCCTTCGGGAAGTGATTTGAGATTGGGGAAATTCGTAATTGCAAGGATTTGAAGTGCTGTAATTGCATTCCTTCGGGAAGGTTTTGAAGTGCTGTAAGGTTACCGATCCCTTCGGGTTACTGAACCCTTCGGGAAGTGATTTGAGATTGGGGCAATGCCAAATTTTAAGGTTGGAAGTGCTGTAATCCTCTGGGAAGTGATTCGAGATTGGAGCAATCCTCAATTGCAAGGTTTTGAAGTGCTGTAAGGTTGCCGATCCACAATGGTAGAGTAACCAAGCGGGGAACGCTTGAAATTGCGAGGCATTGCAGAGGATGCTGTAAGGTTACCGATCCCTTCGGGAAGTGATTCGAGATTGGGGCACCAACAGATTATGCGTCTTCATCGCTGAACAGATCAACCTCCTCGCAGTTGCTAATAGACAGTGTCTCGACCTCCTCGCAGTTGCTAATAGACAGCGTCTTGAGGGAGGTGAGATGTTGCATAAATAAAGACAGAGACAGAGACAGAGATTTTAGTTTATTGCATCCTTCTATATCTAGCTCCTCGAGAGAAGCAAGGTTTTGCAACCACTGCTCTGGCAGAAACTCTAAATCTTCAATCCAAGACAAAGATAGAAACTTTAATTTGGAGAGAGGAGGGGAGGAGTTCGAACAAGAGGGAACCGAAGAGATTGCTGTCATATTCATTGTTTGTTGCAATGGATTGCAACTACAACCATACAGATGTAGCGGTTCTTCAAGATTTGGAAACAACGGCATGCAAGTCAGGTTTTTGCAATCAGTAATTTGCAACTGTAAAAGCCGAGGAAAAGAAGGCAATGATACATGCGGTTGGTATTGATGACTTGATGTTGCCACACCCACTGTATCCCTCCTCCACCATCCCTTTAGATTAGGGCAATTATCTAGCTTGAGTGACTCTAGGGATGGGAAAAATGTTGATGAAGCAGAGATCTCTTCAGTGATTTCCCGGTCTGATATGTATTCCAGACCATCCATCTCTTCTATACATAGATTTCGGAGATTTGGGAGTTGATACATTGGCGATAGATGTTGGCACATCGAGTATGATATTTCTAATATCACAAGACCAGTCAGCGAAGGAAGCCAACTTGGAAATCTCACACCTTGGTACCCTTCCACATTCAACATTTTTAAATTCTGGTGTGGCCGGAGGCCTTCCATTAAATTTTGATCTTCACAAACACCTGCCACATCTTCGTTACCCAGCTTATCATCCCATATTAATTCCAATTCTCTAAGATGCTGCTTGTCCTTCAAATTCGCAGCCTTGGCTTTAGAGGTGGCATCTTTCACCCGTACCTTAATTCTAATACTTAGTTCTCCTCTCAAGTTATTTAGCTTGTGCAATTCCGGAAGACCAGCGCAAGTGAGTTCCTTGTTTACAATAAACAATGATAATACTCGCAGAGAAGTCAACTGCCCTAATCCAGGTGGCATGTGAGTCAAATTGGGACAATCTTTTAACTCAAGATTCCGGAGGTTGAACAAATTGTGAATGTCTCTCGGTAGTTCTTTAAGCTTATAACAATTACTTAGGTTTAATGTTTGCAAATTCAGCAATCTCCTAATAGAACTAGGGAGAACTGTAATGTTATTCCCAGAAAGATCAAGGTACTTTAAATATGTTAACTTTTCTATAGAATTTGGCAGTGTCTTAATATATGAGTTTTGTAGGTCAAATGCACGCAAGCATCTTAAACTAGAAAAAAGTATATCAAGAGTTGATTTTTGACAACTTGATTCTTCCTCACATGGATGAGTTCTTAAAATGAGCGTGCGTATCTTCTTTGCTTTGAATAATGAGCTTATATCCTTCTTAAGCACATGGTATAGGTGACGAACATTTTCATTGACATTTTCTATATTTGAATCAATATATGTGCACTCAACTCTTGAGATTGATTGTGCAAGATCATGGATTAAATCATGCATTTTAAAACTAATTATATTCCCAAATCTATCTTCTCTAGCTTCTTGGAAGAAGGACCTCCAAAGTAGGTCCATACAGTATTCATTAGCAATATCCTCCATATGTAGCTTTTCGTTTGATGATTGGATAAATCCTTGTGCTATCCATAGATTTATCAATGTCAACTTTGAAATCTCATGATCTTTAGGAAACAATGAACAATAAAGGAAACAACACTTTAAATGTGATGAGAGATGATCATAACTCAATTTTAGAATTGGTAAAATGCCACTATTATTTTCATCTTGAGTTACATTTGTAAGTTCTTTATTCATAATATATAACCATTCATCCTCTGTCTTTTTGAAGTATAATATTCTCCCAATCGCCTTTATAACTAGAGGCACTCCATAACATTTTTGTACAATATCCATTCCAATTTCTTCAAGATTAGGACTAATCATCTCTTGCCTTTTTTTAAATGCCATTTGCTTAAATAAAGACCAAGATTGTTTTTTTGAGAGGCCTTGTAGATAATACGGTGAGATAGTGCTAGTAATCTCTGCAACCAATTTTGTCCGTGTAGTTATCACCACCTTACTTCCCTTTGAGCCACCCATCAAAAGTCTTTTCAAATTATACCACTTTTCTTCATCCTCATTCCACACATCATCCAACACAAGTAAATACTTTTTTTGGTTGAGTGTTTTACGCAGTTCATTTTGTGCCTGCTCCATTTCAAGGTTTTTAAGTTTCGTACTAGTTGCACATTTAATTATCTTTTCAGCAATTGTTTGTACATCAAAGACATCAGAGACACACACCCACGTGTGCAACTCAAAGTAATTCTTCACTTTCTCATCATTGTACACATATTGAGCAAGTGTAGTCTTCCCCAGCCCTCCTATCCCCACTATGGATATAAACGAAACATTCTCTTGCACATCGTAGTCCAATAATAGATTTATAATGGCTTTCTTATCCTCTTCTCTCCCAATAACTTCTTCTTCACATACAAATGAGTAAGTTTGATCCCTCTCCCTAGTCACAACCCTTGTTTCTGATGGATGTACTACAAACTGAAACTTATTCATATCATTTGCTATTGCATCAAATCTCTCCCTCATTGATGTTATTTTTTTAGCCATAGCATCACGAAAAGCAAGTGGGTTTGAACTCGAAAAGAAAGTAGTAAAAGAAGTACGTACCCTCTTTGCCATTTGATCACCACCCATCACCCTTTGACGCATATCTTCAGTGTAGAATTCGGTCAGCAAGTCATCCGCATCATAGACTGCGTCCTTGAGCCTCATGAGCCAGTGCTTGACTTGATGGTTCTTGACCTGCTGCTCCTCAGCATCCAGAAGTACAGCTTGAACAGCGGAAACAGTATCCTTCAATTTTTCGAACTCATCTTTGACACCCCACATGGATCCAATCTCTGCGAAAACCATAGAGCCCAAAT
Source organism: Castanopsis chinensis (assembly GCA_032878915.1). Taxonomy (NCBI): domain Eukaryota; kingdom Viridiplantae; phylum Streptophyta; class Magnoliopsida; order Fagales; family Fagaceae; genus Castanopsis; species Castanopsis chinensis. The sequence goes on along the minus strand of JAVQMG010000098.1, from coordinate 454,196 downwards.
TTTCAATGATCGTCTGCGCAATGCCATACAGGATTGCTTCGGCCATTTCTTCTTGGTAAGCGAAAGAAAACACCGAAAGATAGATTAGATCACAAGAGAGCAGAAAGCAGTAGTGGTGGAAGTTGAAATGCCAAATGTGTGAATAGGAATAAAAGGTTTGAAGTTGCTCAGGTTCACAAATATTCATAAAGGGGCCCCACTACAAAGCTTAATAATGATTCTATCTTAGAAAAAGCTTCACCATTCAACTCCGCGTGTACGTGGTAGGGTCACTTTTTCCTTGTCATTTTGTTTGAGTTCTTTTTACTTTTCTGTCTGTGTATTTTTTTTTTTAAGATTGTTGAAATTGACTCTGATAGCATCTCCACTGTAAGTTGTATCATTCTTTTTAAAATTCAATTGGTTAAGAGGAAAATACCTTTTTAACCTCATACCTCACTGGTTTATTTTTAGAGTAATTGAAAGGGGTCAAATTATGGTCCCCATCAGTTTTAAAAATTATTTAATGAGACTAATTAATTTTTTTAATAAGAATAATATTGGATATAATATATATATATATATATATAACTGAAACCTCTGAAACTTCAATAATTTTTCACTTCAGCACAATATTTAACATTTTATTTAAATAAAATTTTTTTTGTTTAGTCCAAACTTAATAAGGAATGAAACTCTATCTCTCTAATAAGTCAAACTTAAACTCAAAATCATTATTTATTTAAACAAAATTATTTTTCTTTAGTCCAAACTTAACAAAGAGTGAAATTTTATCTTACAAGTCCAACTTAAACTCAAACTCATCATTTTTTTCAAAACAAAATTATTTTGTTTAATCCAAACTTAATAAGAAGTGAAATTCTACCTCTCTATCAAAACCAACTTAAACTCAAACTCAAACTCAAACATTGATAATTTTTCTTTAATATATTTTGGTCTTTCAAAAGTTTTAATATCTGAATTTTTGAATTATTTTTTTGCAGTATCTGAAATTATCAGACAAATTTTTTGTAAGCCATTATACGTTCAAGCAATGATTTCTTCATCAATTTGTAACACAAATTGAAATTATACAAGAGCAAATCATGTAATTTCTTAATCAATTTAAAATTTTATAAAATTATTTTAATCTACCTCACAAATAGGTAAGTTTCCGTACATAGTACGGGTTAGTAACTAGTTATGTTGAATATCTATATATTTTTTTTACTTGTATTTACTTTTCTACTTTTTACTATAATTACAAAACAAATATTTTCAATAATTAATAGTGTCAAAATTCAAAGACTAGACATTGTACAAAATAAAATATGATTTTATAATGATATTTTTAATTTTATACATAAAATGGAAAATTACAGAATTAATTATAGATGATTGTAGCAATATTTTAAATTATTGTTTAGTTACATTTTAATAGATCGATCACAAATGATTGGGTAGAAATATGTTAAGAAACAATTATTTTATATATGTTTTTTTGGAAAATGCTAACGAATGCTCTTAGGGCATTGGTTAACAATTCATTTAAAGAAAGTTTTTATGGGAAAATGAAATAAAGCAATTAATGTTTTGACAGCTTTTTTCATTTTTCATAAAAGTGGTGTTAAAACTTTTCTAAAATAGATTGTTAACCAATGCCCTAAGGGCATGATTGAGTAGAAATATGTTAAATTATTGTTTAGTTATATTCATTCCTTGTTTTTTCAAAGCAATTCTTAAGTACGTGAGAGAAGGTATAAGTTTGAAGTTGCTCCGACAGAAAGTTGGGCTGTACCAATGTTGAAAAAGGGCCCCCCACTAATCAGTGATCAATAAGAGGGAATGTGCAGAGTAGCAGTGTGAAGCGCATTAATATAGTAAGTTAGGCAAGGTTTGGAAGTATAAGGGAAACTAGCATCTCGAGTCTATAAGACTCGAGATTCAATCAAATATCGAGTCTAAAATACTTGCTTTAAGACTGCTTCGTGCTCGCTTACCTGGACAGAAATTGCCACCTGGATCTCGAGTCTTAGAGACTCGAGATTTTAAAAATAAACATAGAGTCTTAAAGACTCGATTTTTTAGAGAAAAACCAATTATAACAAAGTATTTAATTAGAACTTTCGCAGGGGAACTCGAGTCTTAAAGACTCGAGTTCCACTGGGAAAAAAAAATGTAAAATACGCATAACATCACTAACTCAGACATTCTCACCCAAATAACACTTAGCCATTCTCACCCAAAAATAGAGCATCCTTCTCAGCCTCACTAACTCTCACTCACCCATAACTCTCACACCACATTGCCTCTCTCACTCACCACACTGCCTCTGTCACTGCTCTTCCCTCTCAAGAAATTCATATCTTAGGTAAGGGTTTGCATAATTTGATTGTGATTGTAGTTGGGTATTAGTTGTCTATGGGTGTGGGTTAAAGAGTTTGACTATTTATTTTGTAGATAGTTAACATAACTTAGTTAATTTGCCAATATTGTGAATTATAGAACTTTGTTTTGTTAGTGTGAATTTTTTGAGTATTTATTTGCATGGTTTTTGTTAGCAAAATTTTATTCATCATTTTATAGGCTTTTATTTTTATCATGATCTTACAAGTTTTTTGACTTTATTCATCATTGTTTTGGATATGAAATGAGTAATGAATAAATATAATGAATGAGTATGAAATGGGTATGAAATGAATGTAATGAATGGGTATAAAATGGGTGGTGAATGAATGTAATGAATGGGTATGTAATCATGCTCCTTTACCCACCTAGTTCTTTTAGAACTCTTTTAGGCATTATAGGTCACCATACAATGGAGTAATAGATAATTCTATCTCTCCATCCACTAGGATTAGAAGGTTTACATCTTGGCCTTTAGATATTAATGGGCAATGGGGCACTCTATAATCTGGCTTGAATATGTTCAGCTTTAAGATGACATTACTTTTTTTTTCCCCACTTTACGACTATGTGATTTAACTAATATAGTAACTTAACTTGAACAAGTTCACAATGCCTGAAATTGATATAATCCTATATCACGGTGGTCCGCTTAAGAATGCTAATGCGAACAAGGGATTGCCATTTGAAGGGCCGGGTATAAAGGCCTATTATGCCCAAATTGATTGTAGGTTGAAGACCCTTGACGAATTGAAGATGTTTGTCATGGAAAAGTTGCGTGTGAATCCTACTGTGCACAACATACAAATTACTTATCGTATGTCAAATGAACTTTTGAAGCACCGAATTAATTACAAGTATATGGCGATAGAAACAGACAAACATGTAAAGATCATGTTTGACAAGTTGGAGAGAATAGATGAAGTAATTAACCTTGAGTTGTACATACAGTTGGAGCCGCGTGCAGTCTGGCAAGAGGATATCCAACAAACAACCACAAGCTTACATATTACGGTTCCGGATGCTCAATATGAGTATTTTACACATGCAGGGGATGATAATGTTCATGCTGATGGTGATGGTGATGATGATGATGATGACGACGACGACTATGTTGCTGAGACTATTGCTGTTAACAAGATGATGATGATGATGATGATGACGACTATGTTGCTGAGACTACTGTTGTTAACAATGATGATGACGATGATGATGACGACTATGTTGATGAGTATCTTGCCATTAACGGTGAAGATTTTGCTGATAGAGATGAGTATGAAAACAAGATTGACAGAGGGGACTTTCGGGACTTTGAGGACTTTGAGAGGGACATTGATGACGATGAGACATTGGATGGTAGTGAACCTATTGCAGATAATGTTATTAGTATCCAAAACATAGAGAAGACAATCCCTGCCTACGCACCTCCTACGTTGTCATTCTCTGCAAATACTTGGGAAAACATGGTTGATCCTTCACATATTAACATGCCATTCGTGTCTACCTGGAGAGAGGGGATGAATTTGTGCAAAGGGTTGACTTTTGCCAATAAAGTGGAGGTGAAGCGCATATTAACAATTTGTGCCCTCAAGGAAAACAGACACTTTAGGATCACTAGGTCGACGACCAAAAAACTTTGTGCGAAATGCGTGCATGAGTCATGCAAGTGGTATGTCTGCGCAGTTATGAAGCCCAATCTCCACGAACTATGGATGGTCACCGTGTATGAGGGTCCTCACACATGTATATCGACTGAGGTGCGAAATGATGGTAGAATGATGAGTTGTAATTTTATTGCAGCAGACATCCATAAGAAGTTATATGAGGATCACACTACCCCAATTAAGTATCTCAGATCTATGATAGAGAAGAAATATACAGGCCATAAGCCTTCTTACTACAAGGTGTGGGATGCGAAACAAAAGGCAATTGCAAAGATGTTTGGGAATTGGGAAGAGTCTTACCAAAGGCTGCAAAAGTTGCTAATGGCATATATTGATCAGGACCCGACTACTCAGGTATCCTATCGTATCACACCCGCCGATGAAGATGACGCCGTATTGTTGCATTATGTGTTTTGGTTTTTCGGTCCATGCATATCAGGATTCAAATACTGCAAGCCGGTTATCAGTATTGATGGGACCCATTTGTATGGTAAATATCAAGGAAAATTGTTGGTCGCAATGGCAACGGATGCTAACAACAAGGTATTCCCTCTCGCCTTTGCTGTTGTGGATTGTGAGTCAGGGTCCAGTTGGAGGTGGTTTTTAGAGTGCCTTAGAGAAACGATTGACCATGTGATACCTGACGAAGGCATTTGCATAATTTCTGACCGACATCTCGGTATCAAAAATGCCATTGCAAACTGGCCTAGAAGGGATGATGGAAAAAAACGGGTATTTCATAGATATTGTCTTCGACATGTTGCTAGCAACTTCAACACCCATTTTCAGAACTCGACTCTGAAGTCAGTGGCATTGAAAGCGGGATATGCTACTCAGGAAGTTAAATTTGATGCCATAATGGACTCCATTAAGTAGGTGGAAATTGAAGCCATTAGGAATAAGAAAAAGGTGACGGGGAAGGATGGTAAGGAAAAGAATCAAGATTATCTTCCATACACATACCTAATGAGCGAGCCTGTGGATATGTGGACCCAGTCACATGATGGTGGGAGACGTTTTGGGGCAATGACAACCAATATATCAGAGTGTTTTAATGGTGTACTGAAAGGTGCAAGGGCCCTTCCTATTGCCGCGTTGGTTGAGTTCACTTGGAACAAACTTGTTCAATATTTCCACGACCGGCACAAAGAATATCATTATGAGTTGTCAGAGGGTAAGAAATGGAGTGAATATGCCTGGTCCACATGGGATGGAAATAAGCGTAAATCTGAGAAACACTATCTTAAGCCATTTAGCAATGAAGAGCTAATATTTCAAGTAGTTACCCAACTCAACCCGTGTAGCGCAGGAGGAGGAAACCACAGTTATGAAGTTCGATTACGGGAAAGAACATGCAGTTGTGGGCAATGGCAAAACATAGGGATCCCGTGTTCACATGCAATTAGAGTATGTGACTATTTACATATTGATTCGACCGCATAGATTCACTCATGTTATGGTTTGAAGCATTCCCTTAACACTTATGAGCATGCATTTGTGGTTCCGAAGTCACAGTCATTGTGGAGGGATCCGATGGGGCCAAAGTTGTTGCGGGTCAAAGGTCGACCAGTAAAGTCAAGAATAAGGAATGAGATGGATGGAGTGAGGAATAAGGATCGAGAACTGGGATGGCGGAGGGAGGACACAAATTTGATAGAGAGTCAACCTAAGTAGACATGTGGACTGTGTCATGCTTCCGGGCAAACCGCAGAAAATGTCCGCAGTCCCGTGGCGCTTCCACAAGCGGTCATGTTCCACACTAGGTAGGTAGATGACAAAAAGTGATGCATCAGTTAAATAATTGTTGTTCATTTGATGTTTACATAATGTTTACTATCTTGTCTCCTAACATGAGTACTCTACGTATTTCAGGCATGCTTCCATGGACGACGTTTTTCTCGTGCGGACCGCCGATCTTAGGAAAAGTGACTACGTTTAACAAGCACAATTAATGTTTTAGTTTTTGTTCAATGTAATTGTAATTCTCTATCCAATGTACCTCTATGAAGGTTGTGATTTGAGTAGTATGGTTAGAGTTGCTAATTAAAGGTGGTTGGACATGTTTAGAATGTTGATATATTGAGAATGACTTTTGTTGTGATTTGAGTGCATTTACATTGTAAAACTATAGTTATGCAAAGACCGTAACCATTTCTATACTTTGGTGCCTATTGAGATTGCATTTTGATGTAATTTAAATGCATTTACATTCTCAACTTCTCTATTTCTGAATGAGTATGTTAAGGATTACATTTGAAGCTTCTTTACCTCTGTTTCTCAGGCAATTTGTGCAGTCATTTCAGTTTTTGGTTTGATGCATGTTTAGGGGGGGAAAAATAATTCCCAGCGGAACTTGAGTTTCAGAGCCTTGAGTTTCACTGGTCTCATGACTCAAAAAACAGAGCATTCTTCCCCTGCCTCTCTGCCTGAAACAGAGCACTTGGGGGAAAAAATTTCCCAGTGGAACTCGAGTTTCAGAGACTCGAGTTCCACTACGCTCATTTTGCTAAAAACAGAGCATTCTTCCCCTGCCTCTCTGCCTGAAACAGAGCACCTGGGGAAAAAAATTTCCCAGTGGAACTCGAGTTTCTGATACTCGAGTTCCAGTACGCTCATTTTGCTAAAAACAGGGCATTCTTCCCCTGCCTCTCTGCCTGAAACAGAGCATGGCCCTAGGAAATAAGGCTATTGAAACTCGAGTTTTAAAGACTCGAGTTCCACAAGAAAATCGAGTCTTTAAAACTCGAGTTTTACAGAGCACATTGTGGTCTAGTTCGGTCCACTTTGGTCCTTTTGGTCCATTCATTTTAATTTAGTCCCATTCAGTCCATAAAATGTACTTTAGGGGAATTTGGTCCACATTGGTCCAATATCATAGGCTCTTTGGTCCAATTTGGTCCATTGAGGCCACTTTTGTCCGTTTTGGTCAAGAATTTTAATTTAGTCCTATTCAGTCCATAAAATGTACTTTGGGGGAATTTAGTCCACATTGGTCTAATATCAAAGGCTCTTTCGTCCAATTTGGTCCATTCAGGCCACTTTGGCCTGTTTCGGTCAATACATTTCCATCTTTGTGCACTTACAACAGGTTTACGTTGAGAGCCCTTAGTCTAAATCTAAATTTAGTAAAAATATACTCGAGTTGAGAAAGGCTTCACTTCCACATTTTTTTAAAAAATGTGACTTTTTTTTTTACACGAGCCTTTTTTGGAAATTGTACTTGAGCTAATAATTAGGGGTCCCACTATTAACTCACAAAAATTAGTTCGTCCAATTTGGTCGATTCAGACTACTTTCGTCAATTTGGATCCATCTTTGTGCCCTTACATATATAATGTTTGAAATAATAGGTTTAGGTTGAGAGCCGTTATTGTAAATCTAAATTTATTAAAAATATACTCGAGTTTCAAAGGCTTCAGTTCCTTTGACTTTTTTTTTTTTTAAATGTCACTTTTTTTTCCCTTTTAGACATATGAGCCTTTTTTTTCTTGTACTTGAGACAAATAAAATGTACGGGTCCCACTGGTCTACTGAACTTATCAACTTACTTTGTAATTATTGCATGTCGCTTTGCCACTATGTTTTTCAAAAAATAAATTACACAAAAATGGGTTGCATAGACCTTACATGGTAGCGAATTGAGGTACAAACATTTTTAAGAAATTTTGTAAAACGAAATAGATTTTATAAGTTCAAAGTCATACGGGACAACCCTTTGAATACACAGATATGCAACTCATCCGCACTCACGTGAATACACAGCTGTCCACCATTGCTACAGTAATGTTCGCAGTGCTACATGTGCTGCTTAATAGCTCGGCACTGTAGAACCTTACCTAGTCATATCATCCACACTCACGTTAATACACAGATATGCATTCTTTTGCAATGCACTATTCTCAAGGGTGTAGAGGACCCCTTAAAAGTTTATGATGCATTTAACACAACTCGGTATTGTCTCGTCAAGTTCATGTCAGATGAAGCACAGGCATGCTTCATACTCTTCACGTGAATACTCTTTAGTTGAATAGTCATGGCAGTACACTGCAACTACTGCCCACAAGAAGAGAATCTCACTGTGACATTGGGAACATTTGAACAAAAAATACATATCATGGTTTTCCAGCCTGTATTGACATGACAAGCCCGTATATGTTAAAAACTCTAGATGCTTCAATACACAATGGAATGAGGTTATAAATGCACCACAATAAGTAGGCATATATTCCTACACCAGCGTCAAGTTATTGCTTTCAAAGCTATGAGTCACAACGCCTCAACATCATCTCGTACACATAGAAACAAGTTTCAATCTACTTCAACAAATGAATTATCACAAGTTCCAGCAGATCAAGAACTACAAACATACACAGACCACTATGGAGGGAAATGGATTGGAAAGAAGAGAGATTTTGCTAATATGCCAATATACACGTACGATAGTCTTGGAAGCGTTGGGCACATCATGGTCGGCAAACCTACAAAAGTAGGTACAGATACCACTGCAATGGAGTTCGCCGTAGCAGAACCACCATGGTCAACCCTATATGAGAAGAGATGTGAGTTGGAGGTGTATTGTCGATGGCACGGGTTACGAGTTCTTAAGGCACGCTCAGCCGAGTTACCTAGAGATGAACCGGCCAACATACTTGCTTGCCTTGAACGAGAGAATATCAAATGCAAAGGCGACTAAACCGTTTTCATGCAATCCAAAAAGCTAGGACGCATCTAAAGGGGAAGGCGCAAGAGTGAGCCATGAAGTCTATTAATGAAATTACTACGTTAGATGATGAACGTGATATTTCAGACTTCTTAGATTCAAGCAATGATGATTTCCAAAAATTTCTACCTACCAACATTCGACGTTGTTGTTAAAGTCCACACGTTGTGTGCAATTTTTACATGTTGTTGTTAATGTCTGACAAATCATGTCACCGTACGTTCACTTGTTGCAAATCCAAAGATGAATCGCACACAACTTGTGCCTAAGTTTATATGAAATCAGTTGCTCTTTTTTTCCTTGTTGTTCTTTCTTGCCTTGACACCCCCATCATGTTCATTTAGATTGCAAACATGGCTTCGTTTGTGTACATGAGTTTGACATCAGTTTTAAGTTTTAGTTTTTAACTTTTAGATACAACTTTTTAAAACTTCACATTAAATGTGAAAATCGCTTGCTTTGCTTTTTTGTCATATTTTTGACTTCGTAGCTAGTTGCATTGAGTTTAAATGTAACCCAGCACTTCATTCAGGGAGGTGAACAAGTGGTTTATGAAGCGCTTTTATTGCTTAGATTATGTGACTAATGTCATACAACTTGTTCATTTGGCATTAATGAGAAGAAAACACTATAAAAAATATATACAAACAAAAATAACTCATTTCTTATTGCGCCATATAGTCAAATAGAATCGTATTGTTATCTACCATAAACTACAATTCAGGATTCACAAGTGCACAAAAGTGATTTTCTAGTTCTACAAAACCTAGTCTATGGAGTACAAAAGAGGCAGCTACATTACATATCTTCAGGCCTAACATCCCACCTGGTTTTGCGCTTTCTTGCTATGTCTTTTGGAAATGGCGCTTTTGTTCCATGCACCGGACCCTACTCGTCGTTGCTACTGATCCACCTATAGCAAGGTCTACGTGAACGGGCTGGGAGAGCATCCACCCGCTGTGAGGTGTGTAAACCAGGAGGAGGAGGGCAAGTAAGACTATTCTGAAGGTGTTTACCAGGACCAGAGTCCTTTATTTCTCCCTCTTCCAGTGACGATTGTTCCAATACAGTGGAAGTTAAGATTGTTCCACTGTATTGGAACAATCGTCACTGGAGGAGGGAGATATAAGGGACTCTGGTCTTGGTAAACACCTTGAGAATAGTCTTACTTGCCCTCCTCCTGGTTTGCACACCCCACAGCGGGTGGATGCTCTCCCAACCCGTCCACGTAGACCTTGCTATGGGTGGATCAGCAGCAACGAAGAGCAAGGTCCGGTACATGGAACAAAAACATGAATAAAATGGCAAATGCTTTGGAAGTTGATTACCAGGATGATTAAATGATGCAACATCCGAAGTTTGAATAGTTTGCGATGCAGAGTGTAAAGCCTCATTAGTTTGCATTGTACCATTTGCAACCTCCGGCTTTGAATGGGATGGATGAATAGATTCAGTTGATGGGGAGGACCCAGCAGGTAGTGCCTTGAAGTTGCTTTTACAAAGGGATTTTTACAAGAGTCACAGTGACCAAAATATGGCTCAACGCCTCTAATATGAAAGCAACAATTGTATCTCAGTTATATTGGCATTGTACAAGCAAGAATCTTCCTTTTTATTGACATCAACTCATATCCGTAAGTATGACAAAAGATGCTTCAATTATTGTAGAAATATGTTCCACCGTCTTTCTTGATTCATGGATTCCAACTGCAACAGGGTTCGCCAGAAGCTTTACTCCTTGCTTCCAATATCTCTTATCTAAATCAAACATGTAAAATGATAAATATAAGGTAGACCTACTAATTAAAGATTGTTTTGCAAAGAGAGTGGGATATGATTGAGTATCAAGTAACCAATTAATTATTAGCCACTTCTACATGGAGTTAAACCATACCCAGCCCTGTAGATAACACAATGGAATTATCTAAATCCATCACCCAATCAATCCATAGTGCAAAGCCATGACAAATTCCAGGCTCAATGAATTCAACCTAAAATAAACAGTTGCAATAATCAATTAAGCAGTATGATATGGTCCTTAGAATGTAATGAAATATTTATCATGGTTAAGTTTACCATTACCAAGCAATGATTTTCAATAAGAAAAAAAAAATTTGATAATCTGAGTTCATTAAATATTCAACCATTATTATTGTTGGACCAGTGAGGAAGAGTAAATTAATTTAAGTTGAGAAAATGAAACAAGGAAGAGGAAAACCTAAAATAATATTAGTAAAAAATGACATGTCAATCAAAGGGATAACAAAGAATATGACTTCAATTAGGATAGAACGATGGAACAGAATACATATGCTGTTGGAAAAAACTTTGGGGCCTAAGGCTGGGTTGTTGGATTACTGTTGGACAAAACAAATCACATTTGTTTTGATTGCCACAAAGTGAATGTATATGTGTAAGAACTTTGTAATGGGAAAAATAGCAAATTCAGTCATTTTTAGTCTATGGATGTTACATTATGAACAAAAGGTTTGCCCATTTGATGCCACACACAACTCATCAACTGATTCAATCAGTAGGCTATGTCATAATTAGTACTAAAAAGGTTGTACCCAGAGCACAAACCATCCACTATGTCATGGTCACTGCTTAAACCATTAAAATCCCATGATTAAATTGTTTTATCATTGTTGCTCAAGAGACATTGATGCAACGGTTCACCATGCCTGTTGCCTAATAAGACTGAGGGTGCCATAATAGAAATGCACATAGATTAATCCATTATTCGTGCTCATATAACAATGAGGCAATGGTTCACCATTTCTGATGTCTTAATGTAGAACAATAGAACGTGCAATATGTTCCTTCACATGTGCTTTGAAACTTTTTATTTTTTATTTTTTATAATCCGGTAGTTGGCGGAGGGGTGATTTGAACCCTAGACATCTTAATTAAAAACGCCAAGAAATGCCAGTTGAGCTACAAGGCTCTTGGTGTGCTTTGCAACTAAATTTAAGAATATAAACCACCATAAAAGATATTGGAAGATCGGGACTAATATTAGCCACCAGATGACCAAATTTTTACAAGAATGTCCAAGTCTAATACCACTTTGTTTTGGGATGAAAATGCCACTTTGTTTACAAGGTGCAAGTGGAATACCTGGGCTTTTCCATAACATGGTTTTATTGGTTTTGAAAAATCAAACTCCATGATGGTAAATATCTCACTGAGTTCTTGGAATGTTTTTCAAAGAAGCCTCATTAGCGACAATGATATTATTTTCATCCAAAAAGAAATTTTATCTTCTTTTGTAGAGAAGATTTGCTTCATAAAAAATGAATTCTATGAACATTGATTACCTTAATTTCCCCACACTGCCTGATATAAAAAGGCAAACAGGGACCCTCTTCTGGTGCAGGCAATTCACCGCATGCCTCTAAGGTAGTATTTACAACTGAATGGTCAAAACCTTCAATATTACTCAAGCAACAACGACTCTTCCATAAATCCTGAACAAAAGTTTTCCAATCACATAATCTACTCAAAACAATCATTATATTGGTTCAAACAAATAAGCCCAATGACACAAGTACAACTATAACTTACAGGGAGAGACATTGCACAAGCCTTCAGTAGTCCTTTACAAGGCATTACCAGTACATCTTTGGAGAGGACCGAATCAAGCAAAGTCCGTTCCTTCCTTAAACCCAGACCAAAAACACAAAGGAATTAATTGATAAAAAAATAGAAAAGAAAACAAAAGGTGTATAACTCTGTGTGTGTGTGTGTGTGTTTGGACTATCAACAGACCACCTTCATTTAACACTTCCACAGAAAAGGATGGTAATTAAAATGTACTTTTGGAGAGGCAATGATTTAAGCAAATCTGGACAAAACAAATATTAAGGAACATCTTAGTGGTCAAATAAATTTTCAGATAGGTAAATTGTTCACGTAAATGGATGGATAGAGAGCATTAAGATGTGGGAAAAAATAAGCAAAGAAAACACTTTTAATTAACAGATCAAATTAATGCATGAGGTAATGAGCCTTTAGAACTTTCATTGCCTCACTAGAAGTATACCTAGTAATATTTTATAAATCCACCTGTACAAAATTACAATATGAGAGAAGTTAACCCATAAAAACTCATGCATTTCAGTTGAATGAATGAATTCTTAATAAGGAAATTAAGCTATTCATGATTTAAGCACAAAACCATACACCAATCTTGCAAACCAAAATTATATTAGGATCTGATGCTGCAAAGAAAAGGCATATTTTCATATTTACACCCTGAATTTTGAGAGGTATAGTTGATGCCTGAAATAAACTTATATTTTAGATGACAATTTAAACTAAGATTAAAAGTTTCAACAGATATAACCACAATCATTAGGACCACACAAGTGGAGGTCAGTATCACTGATACTTTTTAGAGAAAGCATATGTTCATGCTAGTAAATTTTTTTGGCAGCGAATTGTTGATAGCTGCAATCAGTTATTGAGGGGATGATATTACCCAAATAATGAGTGTTAACAGATGACAGATGTACACCTAATCTTCATCCAAGTACACAACAGTAATGCAATTTCAAACCCACAGGTTTCAACTGGGCATACATTTGGCAATCTTAAATATGTCAATTAGCTTATTTAATGCTATTATTTGTCAACAGACATGAACTGCCAATCTTAGCTGTGAGAATAGGTTCTCGAGTGCGTGACTTTTTTAATATCTAGCATAAAATGAGTTACATTAATAACGGCCAAGCGGCCAATTACATAAATCCTAGGTTCTTCATGACTAATGCATCGTTTGTCAATAAATGAAGATGCTAATTCCATTATGTTCATACTATATAAAAGCAGATGCACACAACACCTTACAAAGTTCAGGGCCACATAAAGTAGGCATGTTTTGAGATCCAAAGTGTTGTTGATATTCAGAGACTCCAAGCTATCTTTACTATAGTCCAAGTCAAACACTTAATGCCACCAGGATCCACATGCCATAAATATTAATTAAAGCATAAAATACAGCAAGATCAAATAATAATTCAATTTACCAAAACCGCAGATTCTGCCATGGAAGCATGCCCTCATTTCCATAATAGAATGGTTCTCCGATCAATAGATCAACCTACATAAGAGCATAATTACAAATTGGTTATATCCAAATTATAATTGGTTAATAGTGATTTGGAGTAATATATTTAATCAAGCTAAAATTTTCAAAGAATAGTGGATAAATGTCACAATGCTCAACCAAAGATATGCTATTAAGTAATATGCAAACAAATACAACCACATGTTTGGGGTCCTATAACTTTGGCATCTTAAACCACCCGTTTTATTCTGAACATAAGTTTTAAATTAAGAAAAAAAAAAGGAATGGTATTTCGAAGCATGTCAGAGAGGTATCCTGGCAAACTAGGATGGAATTACCTTTTTCTGATGTGTATCATGCATAGTCAAACATGTTTTCCTCTATTCAAGAACTTCAACATGATCCATTGAAAAACCATTTGCATCAACAACAGCTTGCAAATATTGGGCGCCCTTGTCCCTCAGCCCCGGAAACAATGATATTACATGTGATGTTTTTGAAAGATGTGCAACAAGAAGGGTTAAGAAAGCACTATCATCTGCAACAATGCATAGTGAATTAACTCTTTCCTGCAACTGTAAAGAATACTCTGATTTAGAAAAGGTAAAAGATGTGGAAAAATAAAACAAGGATGAGAAAGAGTTTGCGTAAATGTGTGCACAGGTGTATGCATGCATGTGGGAGAAAGAGAGAGATTACAGCATTTCTTAAGGCTTGAAACATGGATTGTCTCCATTCTCTGTCTCCATAAATTGCTATTCTTTCTGGTGATAGTATGAGCTGTGGATCCCCAGTGTCAAAGCCACTTTTTCTCGGGACATCAGTCTTGAGATCATAAAAGATGCTAGTTTCAGTATGAACAACGTGTAAATAAACCTCTTCATCCTTGGAGACGGACATACCTTTTCCTTGGAACAAACTAAACACACTGTTTCCAATGGTCACACCAATGCCCAGCACCTGATGAAGCATCAAACCACCTTTATAAGTTACAAGAGCATGAAACTACAAAGTTCTACAGAGGAATTTATCTAGTAACTGAAGCCCTAGCTAAAATTCTCAAGGGTGAACCAGAAAGCAGCATCAGGCATTGAAACAGTGCCATTCAACTAAACTTGTATGATTAGCTTTCATTTACCCACAAAAGTTTTTGCACTGTATATCAACAAAAAGGCTAGCTACATAGCTCACCATCAACATATTTCCTCAAAGGCATGGATGACGGATGCAAACAAGGTTTGGGAAATCATTAATTTTAGAAAGGTAACACATATGTTCAGTATTTTGTCCCAAGTATTATATTTCATACTAACAACATTCATAGGGCAAGCATTCTTAAACATTCTCTTGGTGACTCAGTCACTTGAAAATACACTTCTTTACCAAGTGGCCTAACTTCCTAAGCACAGTAAGTGTATAATTACAATAGAAACTAGAATGAAAATGCTTCCAATCACAAGAGAATCGTATATATAACTAACTTGTGTTCATTGCTGAACTTATCCATCCAGGAGCAGTAGAATAAAAGATAGTCCCTTCACAATCAAGCTGAAGTATCCACCTGAATATGCACAAACAGACACACAGAGGCATCAGAACCATCCTAGGAAAGAATACTGCAGCAGGGAACTGTTAGGACATATGTAGTTGTTCAATCTTGTGAACATATGTCGCTATTTTATGTAATTGGCTTATCCTTAGACAAAACGCACTTTACTTGTATTTGGGTAGATCTAGGATGTGTTAAACACTTCAAGAAACAGTGGTTCAAGTTTAAGTGTTGAAGCCGTCAAATCTGTCCAAGATACAAGCAAGGAAGTGCAAGATTTTAAAGCTCGATAGATAACCTCGACAGATACATCTATCGAGATTTAAAGAAGCTGTTTAGCCCGAGCCTCGACAGCTGTCTCGACACCTCTAGACACCTCTATCTGTCGAGAATTAAAGAAAACAGAATTCCAAGTCTGTTTCAAGTCCAATCCGTGTGTGTGTCTTTGGGACTTCTTTTCTCCTAACCCTAGACATATAAAAGGATTATTTTAAGGGCCGTAAAAGAGTTCTGCACAATTGGATAAGCAGATTTCACAAGATACAAGTTGCATCTTCTCTCTTCATGCAAATTGTGATCTGTGAGACAAAGTTCGTGCCCTAGTTCATCTCTGATGATTTGAAGAACTTTGCAGCCAACATTCTTTCTTCCTCAAGTTGGTGAGTGAGTCACGTACTGGGATTCGTGCAAAGGAGTAAGACGCGTACTAGGATACGCGCATCACATTGGTTAGTCACGTACTGGGAGCCGTGCATTGAATTGGAGAAATTGTCACTACAGAACGAGTCCAATTGGGTATTGGGGTAAGAGTTCAACTGTAGGTTGGTGAGGTACTGGGATTCCTTACTTGTAACTGCTCGTTGTGATAATAGTGGAGTTTCGGGAGTGGTGACCTTAAATCACCCGGTGGGGTTTTTGCCTTAGGGTTTTCCCCATTCGTGAACAAATCACCGTGTTATTTATTTTCCGCTGCATAACTTAGTTTCGGTGATTTGTTTGTGCTGCCACGTTATTTTGCATGTTAATTTGTTTAATTAAAAACTAGGCTAATTAATTAATCTAAATTATCACAAGGGGTCTACGCGTTTGTGGCCTGACAAGTGGTATCAGAGCAAGCACACTCTGATTAGGGTTTAATCTACTGTGTGTGATCCATTGACCCCTGCTGTCATGGATAGAGGACAATCTTTAATTATACCTCCTTTATTTGATGGCACTAACTATGCATACTGGAAAGTACGCATGAGAGCTTTCTTGCAGTCTTTAGATGAGAAAGTGTGGCAAGCTGTGGAGATAGGCTGGACCAAGCCTACAGAAGCGCCGGCCGTATGGGATGATGCAAAGATCAAGGCGGCTAACTTCAACAGCAGAGCATTGAATGCCCTATTCAGTGCAGTCACCAATGAGGAGTTCAAGAAAATTTCCTCAACTGAAACTGCGAAGGAAGCATGGACTATCCTCCAGACAACCTATGAGGGCACCAAGGCTGTCAAAGATTCAAAGCTACAAAGGCTAACCACACGCTTTGAAGAGATTAAAATGGAGGAGGATGAGTCGTTTGATGAGTTCTATGCCAAGCTCAAGGACATAGTGAACTCAGCCTTCAATCTTGGGGAAACCATCCCAGAACCCAAGATTGTAAGGAAGGTGCTCAGATCGCTGCCGGAAAGATTCCATGCTAAGATCACGGCGATCGAAGAATCAAAGGATATTGACAGAATTCCTTTGACTGAGCTAGTTGGAAACTTGCAAACCTATGAGTTAGGGCTGACTAGGTTAGGCAAGTCAAGTAAGGGCAAGAGTTTGGCACTGAAGGCCAAAAGCAGTGACACGGATGACTCGTCAGATGATGAAGATTCCAAGATGAAGTCCTACATCACAAGGCAGTTCAAGAAGTTCATGAAGAATGCCAACGGAAAGGGCTTCAACAGAGACCGCAGACAATCCAGTTCTTCACAATTCAAGAATCCGGATAAAATGAAGAAGGATGTCAAGGATGGCGGTCAGTACACTGTTCCCACTGGACCAAAGTGCTTCGGGTGTCAAGGCTTCGGACACATGAAACATGAGTGTCCAACGTACCTTAAGAGTGTTGGGAAGAGCAAGGCACTTGCTGTTACCCTAAGCGACACAGAGCCCGAGGATGATTCCGAGGATGAGGACGACGGAATCTTGAATGCCTTCACTGCCACTGTTAATCCTACTGATGGGGTTACCAAGAAAGTGGATGAAGAAGAGGAGTTGGTGGACTCCAAGATTGAGATAATGGATGATCAAGATGATATCCATACTGCCTATGAGAAGCTAAACAAGCTTTCCGAGAAACATGAAAAGCTCTATAGGCTGGCCACCAAGAAGCTCAGTGATGTGGAACTTGACCGTGAGGAGCTGTCCACAAAGGTTGATCAAGCAAATCAAACCATTGGAGCACTGAGGTTCGAGAACAATTTCTTGGCTGAGAGGACCAAGAAGCTTGAAGCAGAGCTGTTTCAAGTAAGAGCACAACTGGAGAGGACGTCAAGCGCCAAGCTGGACAAGATGCTAGATGCTCAGAGATCTTCTTCGGATCGTACTGGATTGGGGTATGAATTCTCTCTCTCTAATACTCCTACTTCTAGTACTACTGTCTTTGTTTCACCCGCTAATGACATTAAAACTGAGAATAATGTTAAAACTGGTTTAGCTAGTGAGAACTTAGACAAGAACAGGTCTATCCTAGGAGCACCCCCTAAAATTGAGAAAAGGGAATCTAGACACCCTAGGAATAAGAAGGCTAACTCTCAAAAGGCCAAACAGAAGAAGCCACATCTCTGTTATCATTGTGGTCTCGCCGGTCACACTCGACCAAATTGCTACAAGTGGCTTGCCACTCAACAGAGCAATGGCGCTATAGCATCTGGGAGCCAGAATCAGCTTCAGTCTTCTCTCGCTCCTCTTGGAGATATTCTTAAAGCTCTCATGTTCCTTTCGAACTTGAACGGTTCACATTCTTCTCCCTCTATACCGGTTCAAGAGTCAACCAAAAGGAAAGGATCTTCCAAGGTGTGGAAGCCAAAGGGTTCTAAGTGATTTTAGTCACTTCTTCTTCTCTCTCTTATCTTGTGTGTTGCATTACTTGTGTGTTTCTTTACTGTTTTGAGTCAGTCTAGTTTTATGCATGTTTTGCTTTCTTTAGCATGTTTTTGTTTGTGTGTTTTCAGTTTTGTGTTTTATTTTTGCTTCTCTAATAAAAATAAAAAAAAATTGAAAAATTGAAAAATACAAAAACAGTGTGTGTTTGTATGCATTAGTTCATGTGAACTTTTATAATGGCCATTGAAACAGAGTTTTCTAAACTTTGTATCATCTATAGCTTAGATGAGCACTCTTCTGCACAACTAAGCAAGTGAGCTTTGTAGCTTTTTGTTTGTGATGAGTAAGGTTGAGTGATCTCTTCTTCTTATCACTCGTGTCACTCTTTTTGACGGGTTGAACTAGAAAATCCTTAGAGAAAGGCATAAATAACCATCTCACCACTGTTACTTGCCAATCATAAAATGACACCTGTATGCTTCGGCATAGCAAAAGTGCAATGTCAAAAGACACCTGTATGCTTCGGCATAGCAAAAGTGCAGTGTCAAAAGCTTAACATCATTGGGTATTTCTTTTCTTTCTCTTGTGTGCCCATGTATGATATGCTTGTTAAAAGAAAATATGCAAAAATATAAAAAGCAAAAAGATTAAAAATGCTTTAAAATTGGTTGCAAGCATGTTTTCTAGGAGATGTGGGAGTTATAGGATGTACCTCAAAGGTGATAGTCCCCATCGAGCAGTTATGATTGTGTGTGAGTTAAAGTGATTTTCTCATATCTCAAATCGTCATAACATTGAGACACTTATGCAATCTTGCGATGTTTTCACACACGACACGCAATACTCTTTGCTATTATTGGTACATGTGCAGGTACAATGTGATTTGGCCATCACAAGGTTGACATGCGTTAATGTGTGCTCATTAAACTGTCTTAACTTGTTTTTGAAAGATAAAATTGGTAAGACTTGTTTAATGTGTGTGTGCGTGTTTTGAGATACATGTGCATCATATTTCTTGTTGAGAGATGATTTTGAGAGCTTAATGTGTTGATTGTATCGTTGGTTGAGTTGCATGCATGATTGCATTCATGTCTATGTTTTTCCTCTTTTGAAAAACTGCACTTCAAGGTATCTCGACACCTCCTCGATACCTCTCGATACATAGCTATCTGTCGAGCCCTTAGACTCTTTCTTATCGCAGTCTCGACAGATACCTCGATAGCAGCTGGATCGATCGAGGAAGTTTCTGTTTGCTCGATAGCTCCTCGATAGCTTCTGGATCGATCGAGGTCACCACATGCTTGTTTCTTCTCCCTTGATAGCTAACCTCGATAGCTGCATCTGTCCACGAGCATTTCTCGACAGCTTACCTCGACAGCTACCTCGACAGCTCTCGATACCTGTATCTGTCGAGATTTACTGAGGTTCTATATAAGGGTCCTTCGCGATTTTTTCAGTCATTCTCTCGATCTCTCTCGCTCGAAAACTTTCTGTTCTCTCTCAAAACTATTCTTTTTCCCTCCAAACCTCTTCCAAGGCGTTTTCAAGTGGTTCTTTGTGTTTTTCATCTCTTGGTAAGCACTTTTTCTCTCATTCTCATGCATTTCATTGTTTAAAACCCTAGGTTTTCTGTTTTTGAAAATTTTTGGGAGTTTTCAAAATTGTTGGGGTTTTCTTGAAATTTTTGGGTTGGTTTTCTAGTTTTGATCTTCAAAACCACATGCATTGCATCACATTATCATTCTAATTGTATATTCATGCATTTAGATGTGTGCAAATTGAATGTGTGCTGTTAGGTTTGGATTGGGCTGAGCCCATGATGTTTTTGAATTGCATGTCCCATGCTCATGCATTTTTCATGCATACGTTCTTTTCATTTCAATATTTCTTCTGTCAAATGTTGATTTGTTGGGACTTTTCTGTTTGTTTCTTCCTTCCCCCTCTTCTATGTTTGCGTTAGTAGCGTCTATGGCTCCTAAACGTAAGTCTATTCCTCCTAGGAACCCCATGCATTCTAAAGGATCGTCTTCTTCTGATCCTACGCCCATTTCTGTTCGGTTCCGTGATGAGAAAGCCCGTAAGGACTTCTCGGAGAACTTCTCTAAACGCGGTGTTCATTCGGAACGCCACGTAGTCTTGGCAGACTTCGCCGACACAGACCTACCCAGTGTCATTCACACTCGGGGTTGGGAGTCACTGTGTGACGTCCCGGTCACGTCTCCTCTCGTGCTGATTCAGGAGTTTTACTCCAACATCCACGGGATTGATTCGTCAGTACCTTCCTTCTACTCTAGCGTTCGAGGTACGCGCTTCTGTGTCACCCCAGAGCTTGTATCTGAGGTACTCCATGTCCCTAGGGTGGATCATCCCGATTACCCTAGTTGTGAGCGTCTCTGGACTGTGTCCAAAGACGAGATGATCTCGGCGTTCTGTGAACGTCCTACCCCTTGGGGAGATCACATGTACACACCATGTAGACCTTTTGCTAAAGGTCCTCGTTTCCTAAACATGGTGATGACTTTTGTGTTGCACCCACTTTCTCACTACAACTCGATCACAGAGCCCCGTGCTCGGTTCTTGTTGTCCCTCCTAAAGCATCACTCTCTAGACTTTCCTTCTCACTTCATCTTTTCTATTATCGATGTCTATAGAGATACGGCCACCCGTGATAAGCTCATTTTCCCTTCCGCTATCACGAGGATTTTGGGTCGTTTTTCCATTCCCTTCCCTACGTCCGATCATTATCATGTCATGTCTGCCATAGACGCCGCTACCGTAAAACGTAGCGAGGCACAGTTCAGATCGCGACAGCCGGATGCTGCACCTCCTTCCACCCGTCCGACCACCTCCAGATCCGCTCGAGCATCTACCTCTTCTTCTACGAGCGAGGTCACATTGGGAGACGTCATGACGCTGTTACAGCGCATGGATGCTCGCCTCGATACACTCACCACTGAGTTGTATCAGGTGAATGTCCGTGTTGGTCGCATCGCTAGGCGACAGGCGACCTTGGGCGGCTTTGCATCCGAGGCTTCTCCTCCGCCACCTCATGCGTCGTCTGAGACCGAGGCTGATGATGATGGCGATGATGATGATGCTTCCACAGATGATGATGATGGAGATGCTACCTCTTCGGATGAGATGTCTACTTGACACTCTACCCTTTGTCACTCGTGACAAAAAGGGGGAGTAGTTTGTATGAGAGTAGCCATACTTAGGGGGAGTGTTAGCATAGGACATTTTTGTTAGGGGGAGTGTGTTTTGAGGGATGTAGTGAGATGATCAGATGTATTTCTTTTCTTTCCTTATTTGTTAGAGATACTTTGATCATGTACTACCATACATTGTACTTATATTCTTCTTATATATGATGATGTATGTTTCTTTCACCTACCTTTCATGTGTTGTTTCTTTTCTGTATTTATACACATGTTTCTTTACTTGTATGCAATCTATTATTTCTGTTTCACACAAAGATGCCTTGATGTGTTTTGTTTATAAGTGTTTCAGAAATACAGGTTGTCAAAGTCTTCTTGCCATAAACTCTCTTCTTGCAAAGTTTTTCAAGAGTTTGTGTTAGGATAGATTTTATTGTATGTAATAAGTGAATATGAGTTGAGTGATTTATGACTTCTCTCATATCTTCATTTGTGTGTTGTGGTTTTGTCACGGATTGCCAAAGGGGGAGATTGTTAGGACATATGTAGTTGTTCAATCTTGTGAACATATGTCGCTATTTTATGTAATTGGCTTATCCTTAGACAAAACGCACTTTACTTGTATTTGGGTAGATCTAGGATGTGTTAAACACTTCAAGAAACAGTGGTTCAAGTTTAAGTGTTGAAGCCGTCAAATCTGTCCAAGATACAAGCAAGGAAGTGCAAGATTTTAAAGCTCGATAGATAACCTCGACAGATACATCTATCGAGATTTAAAGAAGCTGTTTAGCCCGAGCCTCGACAGCTGTCTCGACACCTCTAGACACCTCTATCTGTCGAGAATTAAAGAAAACAGAATTCCAAGTCTGTTTCAAGTCCAATCCGTGTGTGTGTCTTTGGGACTTCTTTTCTCCTAACCCTAGACATATAAAAGGATTATTTTAAGGGCCGTAAAAGAGTTCTGCACAATTGGATAAGCAGATTTCACAAGATACAAGTTGCATCTTCTCTCTTCATGCAAATTGTGATCTGTGAGACAAAGTTCGTGCCCTAGTTCATCTCTGATGATTTGAAGAACTTTGCAGCCAACATTCTTTCTTCCTCAAGTTGGTGAGTGAGTCACGTACTGGGATTCGTGCAAAGGAGTAAGACGCGTACTAGGATCCGCGCATCACATTGGTTAGTCACGTACTGGGAGCCGTGCATTGAATTGGAGAAATTGTCACTACAGAACGAGTCCAATTGGGTATTGGGGTAAGAGTTCAACTGTAGGTTGGTGAGGTACTGGGATTCCTTACTTGTAACTGCTCGTTGTGATAATAGTGGAGTTTCGGAAGTGGTGACCTTAAATCACCCGGTGGGGTTTTTGCCTTAGGGTTTTCCCCATTCGTGAACAAATCACCGTGTTATTTATTTTTCGCTGCATAACTTAGTTTCGGTGATTTGTTTGTGCTGCCACGTTATTTTGCATGTTAATTTGTTTAATTAAAAACTAGGCTAATTAATTAATCTAAATTATCACAAGGGGTCTACGCGTTTGTGGCCTGACAGGAACAACTGTTGGAGAACAGATGTGATTACCATGAAACTATAGCATTAACTCTACCGTCATTAGTAGCCTTTATGTGCAGCTCAATTTCTCGATGACTGTCTGGCCGTTTCCAAAAATCAAATTCAAATATTTTGAAGGGCTCTGACAGCTTGGATGATTCTTAATTTAAGTAGAAAATTAAACCACTAGTAATTTCCAAGGAAGTTTGCTGATAAGTAATAAATGACATTACCAGCTTTATTTCTTCTTTTATTGCATCACAATGCATGGCATATTGTTGGGGTTTGACATGTAAAATGCTATCCAACCCACTTGGAACAAGACGAATGACATCACCTGCGTTTGCTTTATTATTATATAAATCTTGTAGCTTCCACAAAAATTTGCTTTCAACCAACTGAGTAAGGGCGAGAAGAAGAAAAGAAGAAGAAAAGGGGGTGGGGGGTGGAAGCCAAACTGCGTTAGTCTTGAAATGATCAAATGAAATCTATCTCAACCTAGATAAGAAAAATTAAAAATAAACTTAACAGATAGCATAGCATAATAATGTACTACTAATAGTGTAACAAAATTACAAATGTCTGTGAGGCACCATAAGATCAATAAACACAATTACATATAATGATAAAGCAAAAATAGAATCTTAGAAGAAAGACACAGAAACTTAGGTACGGACAATTTGTAGAGTAAAAGCATATTGATTTACATGTCACAAATTTCATAGTAGCAGGAAAGCATTTCAGAAACATCGCCTTTTAATACTATCCTTTAGTATAATAAATCCAAAAAATTAGGATCACTCTTAACAGGACAAATTCAAGACCAGAACATGCATATCATAAGCTGTGCATAGCATGTCAACTTTTTTTTTTCACAAACGAGAAAAGTAGTATTTTTGAACACCTGGCCATAGGTAGTTGCTCTGTATGGCACTGTTTGTGGATTTTCCACCAATAGCATGTCATGTGCATGTTGTAGAGTTGGTATTAGCCCTTCACCCAGTAATTCCGAGTCTAGTATCTCACTAACCTGCAATTACAGATGGCAAGACCCAATAAAACAGGGAACCAACCAAAGAAGTGTGTGCTCGAAGCCTCCACAAGTGTAAGATGTGATCTGTCAGCATGGTTTATATATTCTTCTGCAGGAGGATATACACCCCTACAATGCAATTAAAAGAAATAAGTTAATGCTGTCTCTACAGATAGCATGCATAGAGAGAAGCTTAATAATAAGCTCAGGGGAAATATTATCCAACAAAAAGCAGGTAAATATCAGAATGTTTTAGTACCTTGACTCTGTGACTTTGGATTCAACAGAGAGAGCAACTTGCCAATCATCGAACAAATTAGGATACTCCTCAGGATCAGCTAAAGATTCAGCAGCTTTTGGATTAACCTACAGATAGTCAGATAGCATCAAACTTTTAAGAATGATCTACATGATCATACAAGGATGCATATATAGATGTATATACATAATTATGCATAGCTTTAGGCATTACGACAGAGTCCACCATGTATCTATTCTACAACAACGGGAAAATCAGCACAACAACGGGAAAATCAGTTACCTTATTGAGGTCTTTTCTCCAAATTGCAACTATCTCTGAGACCTTGCTTGGAAGATAAGATCGTGCCATCAAGGCAGCCTCAGGTATCCGGTTGCTGATTGAAAACAATTGTATCAATTTGTGCTGTCGCATTTCATGTTTAAAATAGAAAAAATGGAAATAATTACCTTTCCAACAAAAGCTCAAGGCACTCTTCCAATTTACCCAACATGAATAAGCAAAGGAATGCAACATTGTTCTTCCCCTGCTCTTTATCCTGTTTTAACTGTCAAAAGTAGCAGATTGTCAGTAAAGTATCCTAACACCTATAATGAAATGTATAATCTGCACGCCCATCCAAATATAAACATCATAAGCAGCTGGACAATAAAGGAAGTGTCTTGATAGAAGAAACAACAAAGGTTCCAGGGTGGAGAGAGTGTGGAAAAGAAGAAGATATTTCAAATTACAAAAGGGTTAACTAGAGAAAAAAGAAAAGGGGAAGGGATTATGTAAATTATATGCTCTACCTTCCATTCAACATGGAGGAGTACAATGACCTCAGCAGGACACTAGTAAGATTACCTAGTATCCCAGCAATAGATTTTGATTACCTCAATATATATAGACTTCTGCCTAAACATGCCACTGTTTTCTAACAGCTTTAGAAGGTTTGAAAAGGCCCTCCTCTTCCCTAGACTGTTGTTTGTGTCCTACCATAGATCACCACAATGCAGTGAGATACAGCTGATTAAAAGGAACAGGACATAAATTATATATGAGCACAAGAGGTGCCCATAAATTATATATGGGCATACACTATTTTATTTTTAATATAGGTAGATAGTGGAGGAGAGAGAGGTGGGGTTCAAACCACAGAGAGAGTGCACCACAAAGAATGCCATTACCGTTGGGCTATCACTTGAATTTCTAACTTCATCCCCCTGAGTTGTATCATCTGTGTCCTTTTCAATCTCTTCAGCTATTTGGGCAGCAGTTATGAGGTCCACTAATTCAATTATTTGAGCATCTTCACCTGAGACATAACATAATGAGATAAACAAACTGATTAATTCAGTTACCGTGTAAGAATAAAGTTCTTGTATATTAGAAGAAGAGCAAAATTAAAGCGAAGATGAAGTCTCCTAGCCCAAGTACTGCCAAGTGTGAAAACTTCTTAAAGAAACTGTGTACCGACCAGATAAGTGTTGAAAACAAACACAAATTTGATATGACATGTCCCAAAGTTGAGTCAAATCTATTTATACTAGTAGTTAAACAGTTTTCTTCACAATCAAGCTGCAAAGAGACAAGTAGACACATGATTTCCATATCTCTACAGTTCTTCACCTTGACTCAAACATATCTCCTGGCTCCCTGAAAGTGTCAGCATTTATAACCCAAAACCAAAGCCTGTATAAATTCATTGGCTTATTTGGCTTAAAACACAAGCTGAGGAAAAAAAACTTGTACCTAGAAAAAAAGTGAGGCTTAAAAAGTAGTACCCAGCCAAATAAGGCAAGCCACACACACACTAAACCAAATGTAATTTATCATACCTCCCACTTTTATAGCTAGATGTCTCTGCGGTTTCACACTAGTGCATTCCAAAATAATTATAGGCCACAAGAAGTAGAAATTTTTCGGCTCATCTATGCAAAAAAGAAGTCTCAATTGTAAACCAATCACACAAATGTATTTCCAAAGTTTGCAACATTCATAAAAATTTAATATTTATAAATATTAAAATTAGAAAATAAAAACCCAAAATGTATCCATTGACAGGCAGAATACAATATGCTGACTCGAAATTTACTATTTTGATATCAAAAGCAATATGTTTACTAGTATATTGCATTGCCATTTTTCGCCCTACCAACACCTACCCACTTCCAAATAAGACAAAACATAACAACGTTTACATTTATACATGACATACCCTTTTCCTCAATCACTTTGTCAACAAGAGAGGGTAAGAATCCCATTCCAATAATTCAGACTTTATACTGCTTCCAGATGAACTTGCAACATTGACCTGGAATAGTAAAAAAATAAGGAATGTTAAGGAGCAAATTACTCATGCGCTAAGTCTCTTAAGTCCAACTACCAAAGTTACTATATATTTGGGTTTGAAGAGGTTAAAAAACCAAGGATGTGACAATTAATTCAGTTCAGAAGACTGAAAAACTTGCTCAAGAAAAGGATAGTTGGACTTATTAAAAAATAATTGGACATACAACAAAAACAAATCTCGAAAAAATTTGCTACCATTGAATCAAATAAAAGGTGTAGAAATTCATCAACAATTTAAAAAGAAATGGCCATACCCCAATATGTTCAGCCTTGAGTACAGGGGTTCAGGTGGTAACTCAAAGTCCAAGATCTCTTCGTTTGGCACTATTGCTTTCTCCGCATTTGAATTCGAGGAATCCTATAGAATTCATATGTGAATATACAAATGCATTCATCTATCCCGAACGACAAAGATTATCACTAAAACTTAGACACATACCATGTCGAGATAAAACAAATGCAACAATTCTTGAAAAGAATTGTTACCAATCCACCACAAATTGCACCAATTAAGCCTCTAACAAAATGTCTGCAAAATAATAAGCAACCAAATCAACCTGCAAACAAAACAAAACCAAAATCAAAGTAGATATAAAATTTCGATTACTCTGAATGCAGCAAAATTAAAGAGCACATGCTATGGAAAATTAAAGAATGGCTTATAAAGTAAAAATCAAATCCCAAGCAATCTAAGAAAAATAAGACCTTGGGTTGCTTCTTTTTCAAGATTCACCAATTTTGCGTTTTTTAACCCTTGTGTAATGTCTGGGCGCGGGGGGAGGAGGTTGTGAGGCATCATCCTTAGGCTCATCATCGTGCTGCAAAGACATTAGATGCATACAATTAATATTCGGTGTAATGATAAGAATAAAATTAACCGCAAAATATATCATTACATTGTAAGTAATATTATCATACCATAGAGCTGCCTTTGTGTCCTATTTTGTGTCCACCAGTCCCACAAGTGGGTGCTCTTCTAGTACGTTGTGGTCTACCTTATGGAGGTGAGGGCTGATGAGGGGGATGCTCGTCCGGTACATCAGTGTCAATCCCAACCAGAGGTCCTAAGGGGTCGGATGAGGATGAGGTAGGTCGGTAATGATGCTCTGTATAGCTAGGAGTGGGGATCATTGTCATCGGCAAAATGGGTGCACTGGAGCTGGTGGGTGCGTATGAGGGTGTCTCAGGGTGTGTAGCAGGGGTCATATGAAAATCAAAACCAAGATCAAAACTGGGCTGTGAAGGTGGGGTGGGTGAAGGGACCTCGGGCTGAGGAGATGCATCTATGATGGGTGGAGGGACCTCAAGTGGAGGAGATGCGTGCGGGATGGGGGCAGGTACCTCATGACTACTTACAACCCGAGGGGTTGTTGCACGCCGACCACGGCCCCTAGCTGCACTTGTGATTGGGCTTGCAGTAGCACGTCGACCACGAGTCGATGTACTTGGGGGTGTTGCGCTTGTGCTTGGGGTTGCAGTAGCTGTTGATTCAGTCTCTTGCCCATTGTTTGCCTGTCCATTTGCTGTAAAACCACCACCAAGCCCAGCCACATTATTTAGGACACGTCGGACATGGTTATGTGCTCGACTGCCTACAGGAAGCATCTCCAACAGCGCTAAATGGCTTTCAATCTGAAACGGAGAAAGAACTAGTACAATCAAATTTGAGACATTTATGTATCAATTATAGAATGGATAATATAGTACTTATTAATGTACTTAAATACTGAACTAAGATTGGAGTTCAGTCAGATCAAACTAGATTTGCTGAAAAAAGAAATCAATTGATGCTATGTTCCTACATGTACGAAAGAAAAAACAAAGTGGGCAATAAAATCTAAGTACAACACATTACCATTGTATCTAATTTAGTGCTGTTGCGGTCGACATACTTTCGAGTGACCGCACGGTACCAGCGGTAATAGTCATGATCGCGAGGCATCTTACCAGTCTGAGGAAGTGCATGGCAAACTCATTGTTGCCTCATATCCCATGTAAGGATATATGGTCCATGCTCCTCCCTCCAATTCTTTTCCACCTTTCCACGCAAGTCAATTCTATGCAGTCTATCATCGTACACAACATGGTCGGGCCGCCCTTGCGCCAACCCAAACTGTCAAAGGACACGATCTGGGTGGTGTGTCTCTACTATGCAAAAACACACGAGTGGCACCCTTGCCGTCCACGTATCCCTCCCTGCAACGCAGAAGTCAGGAAGGTGGCCGAAGTCTGCCTCATATGGCTGCCACATAATCTACAATAGAAACAAAAAACAATTATCATACCATCTTAAAATGTGAAACAAAGTACAATACATTTCATATTTTATTTTCATGTACAATACATAAGAATTAGCAAAACAATTATCATACCAGCTTAAAATGTGAAACAAAGGAGAATACATAGATAAAGGGAAAACCAAAAATTAAAACAGAAGATATGTTAAAGCAATGATTTCAACATATTCCAGGGGAAAATTAACATAACGTCCACAGGAATTTTGTATATTATTACCTGGTGCGGCTGCATTCTAACTAATTGCTCGCAATAATGGATCAACGCCGTGCTGGATGGCCTACTCTTCGGGCTTGGCACCCGCACCCACCTACAATTACGAGCGAATAACATAACATAAAATATTACCACTTACTTACTAAGAAGAGAACATGGCATAACACACTAAATAGTGGGAAAATACTTACTTAAATGCAAGTGGAGCTTTTGGCCATGGGCCGTAATCGCATCCAGGTGGGGGCTCTATCCTGGGGCACAAGAATGGCAACCTGACCCACGCCCAATACTGGACTAATTGCAATGCCCCACCAATTTGTGATGCCTCTTTATCGCTTGCCCGACACAACTCTCTATACAACTATGCCAGATGCACACTACCCCAACTATACTTTGGTGGATCATGAAGGTTCCGCAAGAACTCCAAGAACATCAGATGCACCCTATCTCCTGACTTGTCCATGAAAATCTTATCCCTCAGTAGCGCTAAAATATAGCACCGGGCATACTGATGTACTTGCTCCTCTGTTGCATCATGAGGCAGTGGCTCTACAATGCGCTCAACAAAGCGGCTGATGAGAATTCTTTGCCCCACCAATGTTTTGTTGTCATTCCTCAGAACTCCAAAACCAAGCAACTCCACGCACAGTTGCCTCCAATCCCTATCCACCACCGTAGTCGGCCCAACCAACACCTCACCGTTTATCGGAAGTCCAAAAATGACCTCCACATCTTCTAGGGTGATTGACATCTCACCATGTGGAAGATGGAACGTATGAGTCTCCGGCCGCCATCGCTCAACTAAGGTCGTTATTAGGCAATGATCTATCTCTCTGGAAGGGGCCCTAAACAATCCTTCTAGCCCCCACCAACTTGATAATATCAATCACCCGATTATCTTGCATCGTTATATTTGCCATCTCCTTAGCGCGACCACGGCACGTAAGTGGGCCCGAGTCCTGCAAAATGTATAAAAATTATAGCGGTCGTTAGAACTAGATATACAACTTTGAAAGAACTTGCTAAAAGTCAAAGACAACGTAAAAATTAAAGCACTTGTTAGAACCAGATATTTCACCTCGCCATTCCAAATGTCCTCTAATTGATGATTTCGTTGTCGCGTCAACAATGAAGGATCTTCTGGACCAGGCCGTAGAATCTCTGGCTCCTCATCCATCCCAGACTCCATACTGCAAACAGTGCAACAATATTCCACATAATTAAGTCTTCATAGATAACTCTAATGCCCACAAACAATTATATTAAGCCTAGTTACACAACCTCAACAAACAAGATATGAAGAAGCAATATCCCAAGTCAAAATTTTGGCAAATAACACGGTTCAACACACCTCATTAAAAAGACGTCTTGCCTAAACTCGCTCTACATATCTGAATTTACACGCTCAGACTCTAGGACTTTAATAGTTACTTCCACACCAAATGATTATATTAAAACAATGTTGTTGTTAACTCAGCTGGTTGGTAAAATAGATGGAAGCATATCAGAAGAATAAAAAATCCAACAAACTACCAAGACTCAATAAATAGAACTAATTACAAAGACTCAACTGGAAGTTTAGAAAAAGATCCCCTAGTAGAGAAGCGTAAGAGTTAAGACATTGTAATCATTATTGATTAGCATTCTCCAATTTCCTCATCATATAGTCTGACATAGATTGTCAGATTCCCTCTAAACAACCACAACAATTTCCACCATTAATCAAACCAATCCATCTAAGACCTTAACATGAATCTTGTCCCTCCTGCTCATATAGTCTCTATATATACTTGCATTTTGACAATTACTGTTAGTTTTTCCTACACACATGTATTTCAGTAACCTCAATCCTTAGGATAACTTTCATGGTGCAATGTCAAGTTCTCCTTGATTTTTGGAGTGGCTGCCTAATTGTACACAAATCCCTGTAGTTCTCAATTTTTAAATTATTATTATAGCAATATTCTCAATTAATATTTTATTACCGAGTAAGCAATTGTTTTAGATTTCCCAAGCTTCTCAACTACTTTAGGACTAATGATTCACTCACAAGTGAGATTGCTAACATTTGCCATCAACAGAATCAAAACTAAAACACCAATGGCCATTTTGGAGTGGACATGAACTTGGTAATGTTAACAAAAAGTTAAAATTTTATATAGTGAGTGAATGAACTTCGTAATGTTATGAATCAAAACTAAAAGAACCAATACGTACCTATATATTTATTCATGTACATGTTCATAAAAATTTTTGACTCTTTCTTAATAACTTATGCAGAGTTTTCCTAGCATGATGGTCCTTTTATTTCTATGGCCTTAGTTACAATTATAGTTCCTAATTCAGGATCGGTTGGTATTATCAACATGAATCAAATTATTTGTCTTGCTAACGAATTCCATACATGATACGAACAACAACCTAGTCATGTAGTCTGGAGTGAATTAAAACTAATCTTCTTGGAGTAGTAATATAATTTTAGGACAAACAAATTCCCTACAAACTCATAAGAAAGCTGTTAAGTATTGAAGTTTTCAGCATATTTCCCACCTAGTTAGTTCATGGGCAGCTCTATTAATCTCTCTAGGAACCCAATTGAAGGAGGGTGCTCTGCACTTGGTTAACGTGTTCCTGATACCATCAATAATTGCCTTAACCACCAACTAGGATATGGCTTTGGTATCATACTTACCTCCACATAGGTTTTACATCTCCTTGAATGAATATAAGCCATACTTTATTGACAAATTTCACATATTAACTATGGTGAATATCCTCTTATTTCACATTTTTCTTATTCCTATATGGCCATCCAAAAACACACATAGCAAGGAATACCCATTAAGGTTTTTATCACGTACGAAAATAACAATTTGATTTTTTATTAAAAACCCATAAACACAATCTTCATTCTTGAATGAGAAACAAGATAAAGAAAACTCCTTTATCCATTTAGTCTCAATCCCACCTTAAAAAAAAAAAAAAAATTTGATTTCAATGACAACTGTGTCTACAAATATAAAGCAATTTTAAACAAAACCCAAATGGGCATGTATCAAAAGCAACTGAAAACCCAAATAAATCCACAACCCAGAAACAAAAACAACAGCAGCAACAAGTCCTTTAGTCAAAATAAGTTCTAACATTTAGATTTCTAACAATATGTAACCCACTATGCAAAAAGCCCAAATCTATAACATAAATTCTGCAAAAGAGGAACGAAGAATTGTTACCTAGCAAGCGAGATGAAGAACGAAGACCATAAATTGGGATTTTACTAACATTAATCCCAACAATGAAACATATATCATACAAAAAAAAATATATATATATATATATTCATCTAAAACCAATACTTTACACTTACTCATCCTAAAACCAAGTACCATTATAGTGAATTCATAAAAAAACAAAATTTTATACTTCATTTTACTAATTTAAAAAATGAAATTTAAATTAAAAATTGAGTTCAAATATTTTTTAAAAAAGAAAAAAAAATATGATCAAACAATCAACATCTCAGCCTTGTTCAGTGAATCTGTACCAATACTTAACAGCCTTTAGGTTATGTGTCGTGGCATGAAACTTTAAAGAATGTAACTAGTGGAGTACCCGCGCGATGCGCGGATAATGTTGTAAGATGCTATATAAGAAAGTTTAGTAGAATCTCACACATGTATTTGAAAGTAATAACATGAAAGAAGACATTTTTGTCCATTCAAAAATATAATTGTACATAAATTTTCAATTAGAAGTTCTCTTTTTACTAATGTTTTTGGGATAAGTAAATTAGAATCGCTTAATCTACTAATGGCATTCACTAATTAGTTACATGTTGCATCAATACAATTTTCCATAAACATTACATCTATCCCCTTGCAACAAACCTTGCATACTACCTAAGCTGCATAAAAGAGGCATATAGTATTACAGCATCAGTACTACCTTTTTAAACGTAAAGAAAGAGCAAGTCAAACAAAGGAGCTTGATTGTCCTACACAGATTGCGCTTGTAAAGCAATACCAAACCAAAAGTGTTGATAACACAGTTTTATAGCCACTATGCCTGAAAAAGAAATCATTAATAGCAATCATTAGTGAAACTAAATATAACAATTATTGCAATATAGTGTCTTTCTCTTCAGAGTAAAATACAATCATCATGTCCATATCGCTCTTAGTTTTTGTCATCCTTAGCATTAATGCACACACTTTACATTTGTCACATGTATTCTCAGGTTGAAGGACATAACTCTTAAATATTCCCATCTAGGAAGTTATTTTCTGCTTAAAATAAATAATACTGGATAATATGGGGTGTCACTTTAGAGGCTTCTAAAGAAACTTGAATATAATTATTAACCCTAAGCACATCTCATTCCATAGACTTAAGATAATTTGCTTCCATCTACATGGTAAAAGTCTGCAATAAGCTTGACTGTCCTACATAGTAGAAAGTGTATTATCTTTTCCAAGAACAATTAAATTCAACTATGTGCCACATTGGTATATGTGGCCCCGCGGTTGAATTTAATTGAAATACCAAAAAGTACAGCACTTGGAGTTGTTCATATGTTTTTTCATTTTTATTTTTTATAAATTTATCTTGTCATTTCTGGTGCTGAGCAGGTTGTCCCCTGCAATGAGGGTTAACTTTTTTGCTAGTTTTCTAGGATAGCATGTAAAATTGACACATAAAACACTTTATGTGATCATCGGTTTGTTTTGAGCTACACTGTGACCGGATATAGCCAGTACAGATGCCTCCGTGCAAAATATGGTGAACATTTTAAGATGAAAGTTGTGTGCTAAATGTTGTTGTCTGTGGTGCGGTGCCCCACATGACTGCTAAGTGCTAACTTACCCAACATTATTTTATCTCTCTCAATATTCAGTCTTGAATGCAGATAATTCAGAGGACTTAGTTTAATCTGGTATCAAGAGCAGTGTAGATGGATGGCACATTATTCAATTTTCGGGTGGGAAGCATTCACCTACAATATTTAATCTGACTCTGATCTGGAAGTCAGAATTTACGCAATCGGCTCACAAGGTGGATGCGCAGAGAGGGGAACAGCGACCCCTTCTGAAGCTGAGAACCAATTGGAACAGGTTGACACCAAAAACTGAAATGGTTCTTCAAAAGCTTCCTTCTTGGTGTTCCCTGTTTGGCAAGTCCACGTCTCCCCACACCTTAGCTTTTCTAACTAGTCTTCCTGTTGATTCCTAAGGATCTGAAATTCCATCTTTAGGTGCAGTTGTACCAGATATTGTCCTTTAGGGAAATGATATTCCCAAGCCATGTTTGCATTCTTCCATACCATTATGTTAATGGATCTCTCCATGTGAAACATGGTGGGAAAGAATACAAAATTGAGTGCAAAAATAAAGCTACCCTATACAGTTACACTTGATTTGAATAAAAACTGTCACATCAACATTCATAGGGCAAAAAGAGGTGGGAAAAGAGATCATTCTGTTTTTTTTAGATAATTTATAAATAGATAGAAGAGGTTAATGTGAGTTTTTCTTTGTAATATCAAATTTTCCTATAGTTAATTAATGGTTTTCAATTGTGAACCCTCTCTCTCTCTCTATCTCTCTCATGTTAGGCTTGGTTCTTCTATGGTACCTCTAGGCTATGGTGGGTTTTAGTGAGAATCTTTTTATTTGAAGTGTTTTAATCTTACCCTTTTATTTATATTCATGAAGGAATAGTAGAGATTTATATACTTCAAAATACATGTATATGATCAGAGTGAATAATATACCCCAAAAACTCAGGGGCCATATAAAATATTCCCATAAAAAAATAGTTAAAAAAAAAATTGAAGATCATGCATATGGCAAGACACTCAAAATTGTGTGTTTGTTTGTCAAATTAAAGATCATATGGCTACAAAATGTCATAAAAAATATAAAAAATAAAAGACCATATAAATAACCCACTCCAACCTGAATTATGATACTGAAGCCGACCCACTCCAGCCTGTAGTAGGCCTTCAAGTGAGATGGGGTGTAAAAAATACGACCTTCTCAAATCTCACATCTTCTTTGCGGTGCCGTTGTCTCTCTCAAACCCGTATTCGTCTCTTACTTCTTTCCTACATTTCATTTTTATCACTTCCTCTTTCTCATTCTCAATTTTCATTATGGCTTCTTCAAGCTCTGGAATCACAATCCCTGCCCTCGGTACCCTCCCATTTTTTTTTCTTACATAAACACACTCCAATTCTCAATTCGCTTAATTTTACTTCTTTTCACACTCTTTAATTCCAAATTTATGTTCCTTCTGAATGTGAGTCCCATTCTTGGTTTTCTATGTTTTATGCCTTTACAAATGTATTATCTTGTTCTGTAAAGATTATAATCTTATCAGTTACTTTTTTGGTGGATGTTCTTTTTATTTTTAAAAGAAGACAAGTTTTAAGTTGGCATCTTTTCCTGTAGGAGTAGGAGTTTTAAGACATAAATAAAATTTTAATGTACTGTCTTTTCTATTTCTACATTTTTCTACTACATTTTTTGGCATCATCTTGTGTCCTCACCTCCCAACCACAACCGCTTAGGCGTTAAACCCACCAAACTTACAGCTAATTATAAACATACAAATTTGGACCCATTCATCATTTGCACTCAAGTTCCAATTTACACATTCTATCAAATTGGGCCCAAAAACCAAGCAAACAAGATGCAATAAAATGTAACCAAAACATGCAAATGTCACACAATCTAACCAAAATCTAACCAAAACCCAGTTTGTAAATAACTCAGACAGAAGCACATTAACAACACAGTAAAATGTAAAACTCAAAAGAAATGAATGAAAGCCAAGAAGAATACCAGTTCTTTGGCTCGCTTAGCGCGGCGGCGGACAGAGCGGAAGAGGAAAACAGAGAGGGTGGATCGGCGGCGGACTGACGAAGGATGATCGTGATCGTGATCATGATCGTGTGAGAGTGAGAGTGAGAGAGAGAGAGTGAGAGTGAAAGTGAGAGAGAGTGAGAGTGAAAGTGACGAGTGGATCGGCGGCGGACTGACGAAGGATGATCATGATCGTGATCATGTGAGAGTGAGAGTGAGAGTGAAAGTGACGAGTGAGAGTCAAAGTGACGAGTGAGGGAGAGTTTAATTTAGGTTGAGCGGTCAAAACCGTGGTTCTGAAACTCAGTTTCAGTTAAAACGTGGACTAGAAATCGAGTTTATAAACTCGTTTTCATAAATCGAGTTTTATAAACTCGAGATACACGTGGAAAAACTTAGCCACGTCATCGTTTAACGAAACCTTTAAAATCGAGTTTTTAAAACTCGATTTTCCTATGAATCTTGAGTTTTAGAAACTCGAGATGCTAGTTTCCCACATTCTTTCTTATCCGGCCAACTAACTAAATCGTTACTGTAATACAGTTATTTGGAAAGGGTGTTCTGATCAATAATGGTTCCACTTGAGAAAAAAGCTTCACATCTGCAATAATTTGACTCCGCGTGAAGACTATAAAGAACATGTCCACACTTTCAGCGACATATGCATGTGAAATGTTGACATAAAGTTTTATTTTTTCCATTGTCTTTTCTTGGTTTTGTTTTTTTTACTTTAAAAAAAAAAAAAATATGGAATGGAAGGGGGTCTGTGTTGCTAAGAAAATTCTTGGTTGGGAAGAATGAAATTCGACTTAAATCCTATAATAAGTAATTTCCTGCTATCTCATAAATAATCCACACAAGTTCAAAATCAATCCAATCAGGATATGTTTGGAAAGGAATGAGGTTATGATATAGAGATTCAACCTTTTCTCATAATGAAACATTTAGAATTGCAGAAAATCATGCTGCAGATGATGCAACCATATGCTACCACACTTTATAATCACTGAATCATCATTAGTTAATTGTGGATGCCTACCTAAGAAATGGCATCAAAATTTGCATTTGAAAGTGCTGAGAATATCAAGGCATGTTCCTCTATAATGATCAGTTTTGTTCCCATTTCTCTCAAACAGCTTATAGGCCATGCCTTGAATGTCGTTCCCAATTCTCCATTTCCTTCCATCAGATGACTTATGGCCGCCACACAAAATTGTTCAAAATCCAATATTCTGTATCGAATAGAACTAATATGCAACATACACAAGTAGACAATCAGCAGCCACACTTATCATTATAGTGTTATTTTTGGATGTACATTTTTATTAGGCAATCAGTTTTAACAATCAGAGATACAAATTTTGACAGTATTACCATGTTGGCATAATCTAGGTCCTGTGAATCATTCATTGCATTGTTAGAGTTCTTCATCACAGCCTAATGCTACATCTTCATCTACCACTATTAATAATGGCTCAAGAGTATTAAAATAAGAGAAGACAAGATTAGAAAAACATCTGACCATCTTAAAGGTTTGTAATAAAGAGGTGAAATCACTCATGCTAGGTCTTAATAGTATGAATTGTTCCTGCAGATACACTAACTGAGCTACAATTAATGTCTTTGCAAAATCCTATCACTAATGGCACAAAATCACATGTTTACTCCTCCCATTATACCCAATGTTACAGATCAAGGATATTGTATAAACAAATAATAACTCTATTCACGGCTCTAATAAAGTTAAGTATTAGAATTTAAT
This sequence comes from Castanopsis chinensis, assembly GCA_032878915.1. Lineage (NCBI taxonomy): Eukaryota > Viridiplantae > Streptophyta > Magnoliopsida > Fagales > Fagaceae > Castanopsis > Castanopsis chinensis. The sequence goes on along the minus strand of JAVQMG010000098.1, from coordinate 416,264 downwards.
GACAAATTCTAGATGATTTCTACTCAATTTTACTATCTTCTCTTACCTATTAAAAAAATCTTTGATCTGTTAAATTTATTCTATTTTGCTAGGAATTCTCAAGAGATTTTTTTTTTCTTCAATATCTTTTTTAAACAAATTGAATGGGAATTAAGGGGTCTGTACTGCTCAGAAAATTAATTGGTTGGGCCTACCAATCAAATAATACTTACTTTCTATATGTTGGCAAGCTCATTCTAGGTTTATCTTGATAAATCATCATGAAACAAGAAACTCATCTGCTCAAAAGATATTAGAAGAGAGATTGAGAATGACAAGCAAAAAAGAAGAGAGTTTAAGAAGGGAAAATCAAACCATGAGAAAAGTGATGGGAATCTTTTTTAGAATATGCTAAAATCTTATGATCCTTATATGGTTCCTATCATCTGATATACAATTTCTTGTGACCTAATTAAAAAAATTGCATTGCTTAAAGTCAATGCAGTCAAAATATGTTGGGAACGAATAGTTTGAATATCAGAGATTTGAACCTTTTGTTTTCGGAATTTGAAATATAAGAATAAAGGAAGAAACATAACAATATACAACACTATTAGGAATTAGGATTGCAAATGATGTAACGTCGTGCTAACATTTGTACGAGGTATGAGGAGCTAAAGTTATTTTGCCGATTTTCAAATAAATAGATAAATAAATAAACCTATTGCCTAATTAAGGAGAGAACTTTCGGTGAAAAGTCTCAAGTCAAATACTCATCAGCTCAGCTAAATGGGAAAAAAGGAAATAGAAAAGAGTGAGGAAATTCATTCGTTTTTCACTTTCGTTTTCTTTTTTTCTCTGTTCTCTCTAAATAGATAGTGAAAACAGACTTAAACTTGGAATGTTATCACATGGATTATATCTCACAGACCATTAAAAAGAGCTGGAAGAACTACTCCGTACAACTTGATCAAAACCGAACCAAAAGAAAACCAATCCAAATGCTGACCTCCACATTTACATGCTTAAAACAATCAATACTGTCAGATCAGTGTGGATTAGCGTTTAAAAGAATGTTACACAGATGGGCCAAATAGAATGAAGATACAGATATTATCTGAGCCGTGATAATAGATATGATATAAATCAGATTTATATATCAGCTTCCACATCACTCTGTTTATTTTTTGCTAACAAAGGTTGATCATAAAACACCTTAAACTGAAAAGACTGTAATAGAAGTAATTCTGGAATGCTGCTTTGCCTACCATTGGCATTGATCAACTAGAATAGAAGTTGTTGTTATGAATCAGATTTAGATAAAACTACTATGAGTGAGTTTGCTTTGTTCCTTATTGTTGCTTCAGAGAATCACCTATGGCAAAAAAAAATTATTTCAATTCCCAAGAATCATTGTAAGGATTTAATTTTGCTTATAATTGAATTATTAGCCTCCAATAGCAAAGTTTGCTAATGGCCAAGAACTAAGAATTTTTCTTGTAAAATCTTTCTGTTCTTCCCATATGTTGGATACATTGAGTGGCTAACAGAGCCTCATTAATTGTTTAGATGATATGGGCAAATTCTGTAATCAAATAGTTTTGTCAAATGTTAAGAAGCCTAGGTTTGTCAATGAAATTGATAAATAGAGCAACTTAAGGTAACAACCAGTTGAGTTACAATACTTATGGTTATTTTAGTTATAGTTTAAGTTAGTAGAACCGTCTAATCATCTCTCTTGTTTTCTTTTTTTTTTTTGAATTCAAAACCAAAATCATTCATTCATAAATAACAATTGTCCAGATACAAAGCTTCCATAATGGGTGGTGGAGATTCTTCCAACCAAACAACTTCATCATCAACTTGTCTAGCATACCTTGCTAGTGCATGCGCAGCAGAATTGGCACTCCGTTTAACACAACTGAACAAAACAGTTTGCAAATTCAGAGACATACAGCCCATGTCCTCATAAATATGCCCCAGCCTAGAATAGTTGACATTTGATGACATAATGGTCTTCATCACATTGACATTGTCCCCTTCTATTATTAGCTCTCTAAAACCAGCTTCCATCGCAAATTCAACAGCACGTCTGCACGCCAGCACTTCAGCTTCTTCGCTGTCCACCACTGGAGGTCCCTTTGCCGAGATAGCTGCCATCACTGCTCCTTTGTCGTTGCGCACTATTGCTCCAAAACCTGATGCGTTAATCCCTTCAAACACAGCCGCATCAAAGTTAAGTTTGTAAAGCAAACCCGATGGCGGACTCCATGAACCCCGAGGCTGCACCGCTCCACTGGTTGCTTATCTTTATAGTGAAGGTACCGTAAAATACATTGAAAAAGTTAATCCGTTAAGGGTATTTCGGGCAGCAAATTAAATAAGTCCCAAGGCCCAAAAACCCGTTTAAACCTGTAGCCCATCAAATGAGTCACAAGAATACTAAGCAAGAAAATATGTTAAATTTGGACAAAGTCAGCCCATAGTCTAGGTCCGCAAGTCTAATCGAACTAGCACTTGAAAACTGGTTAGGCCCACAAATGCTCAGGCCTACAGCCCATCATGAGTTTGGTCTATGTAGCTGACCAAATAAACATTTGGGAGCAAAGGTGGGCCCACCAAATCAACCCCAAAGGCCATAATGTGGCCCACAAGTTTAGTGAAATCAACCCTTGAACTTAAAGAGTTGTCTTTGTCCGATACCAGACCTATTGAACTAATGCCTCACATTTCTTCATAACCATTTGTCTCTCGCTTGACTGCTAGCCATTGTTATATGATTTTATAGGTATCAAACAAAGGCTGGATTCTTCCTTTATGGCTTCTTGGTATATTAAGCACCTTAATAATTCATGACTAACAGACAGAAAAGGTTTGAAACTTTCAAAAGTTGTATGAACCATTAAGAAAGAACTACAAAGTTTCCAATGCCATGTTTTATGCCAGTTTACAGAAAAACACACCTAATTAATTTTTGTTTCTCCAATTCCAATTTATTTAAATTTTATATCTCAGATCATCCATTTTTAAATATTAAATGCATAGTGTATAATCCATCTTAAATTGAGTGAATTTCAAACTCTATATTTCAAGCTGTTCTTCTCTCCTCTCCTGTGTGTGTATGTGTTACAAATATTTAGTATTTTCAAAAAGAAAAAAGAAAAAAAAGAAGCTATAGTACAATCACTTAAGAAAAGCACTGATATTTTTTGCATTAAAGTTTCCTACAAATCGAACAAAAAATGACAGAAGCTTATACATTAAAAAAAAAATCGTTTAAGCAATGAATACCTAATTACTTTTTTGAACTGATCTTAACAACACAGTGTCACTCTAATACGGCAAGTGTGACTTTCCAATCTGCTGCTGAAGTGTTGTCAATGGGTGGGATTGTTGAAGTGTAGCACAGCAAGATAGAGTTAAGAAAGACGGGCCCTTCTTTTGGTGGAGTTTACGTTGAATTTGTAGTATGACTGATCGGATACTATAAAAATAGAATGCAGATATGACAATAATATGAAAATAATTAATGTTTAAACTTGGGTACCTATCATTAAACATTTAACTTTAGAAATTTAAACGCACCTGAAAAATATAAACAAAATATATTTAATGGAATGGTAATATGTTAAGCTATATGCTTAACACTAGAATAATGCACGGAGAGAGACGTACTTCAGCAATTAATTCTTAATTAAAATACCATTTATGTGGCAGATTTGGGACTATGCTTAACTAGCTGAAGACCCATGCTACGCAAGGAGTTAGGAAAATTTTCAAATAAGGTAATCAGTTACAGCAAACAGAAATGTGATTTTTGACTGCATTACCATGGTTGCATAATCTAGGGCCTGCGAATCCTTCATTGAATTGAAAGGAATTCCTTATCACATCATGGTAGCCTTAAAGGGGACTAGCACTAGGCACAATCATATATATATGGTCAAAGCCCATACATTTGGCTTATTGAGAAGCTCTCCTTGAAAGTCATTTCCTGTTGTGAAATTAGGGAGTTGGCTTTGTCCTAGACCAGACCTATTGGAATTCAAAATCGGCCTGTAGGTGTACTGCTGAAGATGTTATGAAAAACCATTTCACATTTTTCACCATTATGTAGAAAAGAAACTATAAGCAAAGGGATTACAGAGCCATCCAAAACAAAGAAACAAGGACTGAAGCAACATTAAAACCACATCAAAATACAAACTTTAACTTAGTAATGTTCACCATAATTTACTTAAAAGTTACATTTCAAAATTTGGATGGGTGAATATATATATTCTCAAACATCCATATGAACTTTGATTTCCAGACCCAATGAGTAGTGAATAGTGAGTACAAAAACTGAATCACTTAAGATTTTAATATACAAAATTAAGTAGTCTGATCAATGGAATATGTCTGTGTGGGGAATAGAAGAAAAATGAAGCTTTTCTCCAATGCTCTAGTAAATCAATGTTGATCAATTCCAACTTCTGACAGCAATATGGAAATGTCACCTTCTATTTGAACCCAAAAGGGCATCTTTTGCCGAGTCCTGAATAACTTCTTCTAGAGAAGATCGTTGCAAGAAAGCCTTGGTGTGAAGTTCTTCCTTGTCAAACTATTTCCTTAAAGTAACAATATTTTCTACCTACGGCACTTTGAATCCTAGCAGTAGCAGATATCAGAATAAGAAATTAGAAGAAACCAAAAGAACTTGATTTTATTGCTTGACTGCTAGCCATTGTTATTTTATTAGTTACCAACAAGCACTCAATTTTTTTAAAAAAAAATTATCATTAAAATGAATTTGTGGACCAGACCCTACAAAATTCCAAATTTATGTGATTTTTATAGATGTCAAACAAAATCTGGATTATACTTCAAGACTGCATCAAAGATGAAAGGAAATCCATGTTATGTAAGTTCAAAACATTTCAACCAAGGCTTTAATGAAGTCTTAACTCTAAAGATCCATCTTAATGTACCATCCACAATTTTGTCCAGGACTAAAGCTACTCAATATATGAAACATAAAATTGGTAATAATCCATTTACTCTTCCTAGTATGTTGAATCAACAACCTATGCTTTTGATCCATCAACCTTACCATTTTGTTTACAAATATGCATCGATCGTTTTCTGGAATATACAAAAAGCCAAAGCTACAGAAAATATAAATTTACTTTACAACCTGTTATATAATAAGTCACCTATTTTATCTGGATAAATATTTAGTTGTGAATAAGAAATTCCAAATATATATAGGCTTTATGAATATTGTTATTTTCATAAGTAAAAAAATTATAGAGAAAATGCGTCAAACTGATTCTCATAGGCAATCTGTTTCAATAGCAAAGCAACTATAGGGAGGAAAGGGTGAAGTTACTACCTTTGAATATTCTGATACGAATGAAATACAAATGCACCAAAAGATACTGGTAGAACATCCCAAGTAGCAGTTGGCCAGTTGCCCTAAAGCTGAAGATATCCTCAAAAAGGCACTGGTAGAAGATGAAACTTGCGACATTCGTAGCATATTGCATGCAAATTGAATATTTCATGTATTAAACAAAATCTGCCAATGGAGAGATAGTAAAAAGGATTCTTACTCTGAATTTTAGGAAGGCTATAACAATATAAGGATTGATAGAAGTAAGACTCAAATTTTTTCTTGTAGATGCAAAGTAGTACCATTTTTTTTTTTTTTTAAGAAAACTCTGCTTTTATCTGGTTTAGAATTCTGACCTTGTCTCATATCTGCATACAGAATCAAATCATTGAGAGACTTAACCAAATTTGAACAAAAGAAAACAAGAGAAACATGGGTATTTGCTTAACAGAAAAGGATTGAATCTTAAATGAGTTGTGTAAACTTTCAAAATCCTGGACTGTATGATCCTTCAAAAAATCAATTCAAATCTGAAGAATTAGAGCAGTCCCAACCTATTTCCACCTGGCATCAAGTTAAAGAGTAAGGGAAAGAACATACTACAAGGTTTCCAATTTCATGTTTTAAGCTACTTTACAAAAAGAAACTCCTGATTATTTTTGGTTTCTCCAATTCCAGTTATTTTAAATTTTATACTTCAATTCATCCATTTTTTATAATTAAATACATAATGCGTAATCCATCTGAAATTGAGTGCATTTCTAAACTCTATATTTCAAGCTGTGCTTTTAATCAATGAAGCTAAAGAACGACCATTTAAGAAAGGTTAGAGATTTCTGCATTAAAAATCTCCTACAAATCTAACAAAACTTGGTAGAAGCCCTAACAAATAGAAATAATTTACGCAACAAAATACCTGATTGCTTTTTGAAATGATCTAAGAACACGGTGTTACTCCAATATCAGCAAGTGTGACTTTGGAATTTGTTCATGCACCTAATCAATAAACAAACCAAGTATATCACTTTACCAACTTGATTTTGAGATACTTTATGTGCCATGATGATTAGAGTTATAATGAGGGTAGTTAACAGAGATGAGAGGAGGTTGGTTTCCAGTTAGGGAAGAAAATAGGGTTGAGAATTTGAAGTTACAACAATTAGTATAGGCACATGGAGTTTGTCAATAGGCGGGATTGTTTGAGTAGCACAGCAGGACAGAGTTAAAGAAGACAAACCCTTCTTTTGGTGGAGTTTACATTGAATTTGTAGTATGAGTGTATGACTGACTGGATACTACGACTTTAAATGCAGATAACAATAATATGAAAACATTAATGTTTAAACGTGCACATATCATTAAAATTTATCTTCAGACATTAAAAAACAACAGAAATCAATTTGCCATTTGAAACTGACAAGAATACAAAGGCAAGTTCCTTCAAACATAATTGACTTGTTGACATCCTTCTAAAACAGCTCATTGGCATGCCTTGCATGTTGTTCCCAGCACTCCATTCCTTCCAGCTGATGCAAACTTAAGGCTGCCACACAAAATTCTTCAAAATTCAATTTTTTGTATTGAATAGAACTAATTCAAATACACAAGTCAACAATCAGCTTCTACTCTTATCCTCATATGTTTTGGGAAAAAATTTCAGTGACATCAAACAGAAATGTGATTTTTGACAGCATTACCACAGTTTGCATAATCTAGGGCCGGTGAATCCTTCATCAAATTGGGGGAATTCCTTATCACACCCTGTGAAGACAAGAAATTCAAAAGGCTTTATGAATATTGTTATTTTCTTAGGTAGAAGAGAGTTAAAGAGAAAAATGCATCAAATTGACTCTCATAGGCAACCCATTCCACAGTTTTCACACAAAACAAATATAAGGAGGAAAAATTGAAGTGATTACCTTTGTAATATTCTGATTTATCCAAAACCTGATGCTCCATTAGATAGTGGTAGAACATCCCAAGTAGTAGTTGCCTAAAACTGAAGCTATCCTCAAAAAGATTTGTATTTTGATTAACTAAATCCGCCAAAGGAAAGAAATCAAGATAAGGATTCTTAATCCTGACTTTTATGAAAGCTATTACAAGATAAGGACTTTAACTGAATTTAAACAAAGGAAAAGAGGAGAAAGTTGGGTATTTGATTAACACAAAAGGATTGAATTTTGAAGGAGATGTATGAGTATGAACCTTTAGAAATGATGGAGCGTACGATTCTTCAAAAATCAATTCCAATCTCAAGAATAATTGAGCATTGTTGGAGCAGTTCTCACCTTTTCCACCTAGCATCAAGCTGACAAGGAGAAGAAAATACTAGAAAGTTTTTAATGCTATGTTTTATACCCATTTACAGAAAAATACTCCTGATTATTTGTTTGACTCACTTGGGTTTTGATCTCTCCAATTTCAAATAATAAATCATTCAAAATTTAGTATTTCATGTCATCCTTTTTTATGTGGTAATTAAATGCATAAAGTGGAATCTATCTGAAATCTAGTGCATTTCTACACTAACTTTCAAGATGTACTTTTAATGCTATCACACTACACAAGTTACACAACAATAATTCAAGAAAGCATAGAAATATTTGTATTAAAATGTCTTAAAATTTGAGCAAAACATGGCGTGGTACAAGCTGATACATAAAAATGAATTTCAGCAACTAAATACTGGTACTGGATTAGTTATCTAAGTTGATCTTCGACAACAATATCAGCACTTTTCAATCTGTTTATGCATCTAAATCAATAAGCCAAGTATATCACCTTAACAACTTATTTATAAGATATAGTAGAAATTATTTGGATGAAGAAGCAAAAGATAGGTTTATGTACAACACTTTCGGGACAAATTTTAAGAGAGAAGAAAATAGAGGAAAAAGAAGGTACCAACCCACCTATTTGTTGACTATTCACACAATTGCAGAGCCCAAAAGTTTTTTAAACAAGCAAAAGTACAACATTGGGATTTTTCTATGATTCAATTGCTTTTGCATGTGAGAGCAGTGGTACCAGTGGCATGCCCCCTTTCCTGTTGGGTTTAATTCCTTATATATAAATACAAATGTCTTTTAGTAGAAAGACCAAAATAAAAGAAAGAATTGGGACTACTCATACCAGAAAATTTGAAAAATTAGGTTCATCCACTTGAGCAATTTTAGGCAATCCTCCCATGATTCCTTTGCTCCCTTTCAGTTGTTTGAATAGTGCTTTGAAAATACCTGCAAATTAAAATTGGCCACAAACATCAATATCAAAGACAACGAAGTCAGCATTAAAGGGAAAAAAAAAGGTTGTATTTTTTATTGCAAAGAAAGTACAAGTAGAGTTGTAGTACCTACCCAAAGAAGCGGACGCATTTTGTTTGCTGAACAAGAATTTAATCCTTAAATTGAAAATATGCAAACATGTGGGACATGAGCAATCCAATCCTTGCCAATTCACTCCTGGTATCTTTCTTTCAAGTGGGGACAGTCAAAGATTGTCAGGTTTGTAAAGAGGAGAGGCGACTCATTTCTTTGGGAAGTGATATCATATTGTGTCATTCATAAATTTGAAGGTTTTGAAGCTATGTAAGGTTGCCAATCCCTTCGGAAAGTGATATCTAAGTGCGGTATTTGCGAATTTCAAGCCTTTGAAGTGATGTAAAGTAATCAAGCGGGGAACTTTTGAAATTATGAGGCTTTGCAAAGTGGTAGCACTAACACATTGTGTACCATCATCACTGAATAGATCAATTTCCTTGCAGTCCCTAATCTCCAGCACCTTAAGGGAGGTGACATGTTGTATGGATAGAGACATAGACAGGGATTTTAGCTTACGGCATTTCCGAATCCATAGATTATGGAGAGAAGCCAGGTTATGAGAAAGCATTAGTGTTCAGTTTTTCCTTACCAAGTTATTTCCCCAATGCGACAATAATTTCTTCTAGGGGCACTCCAAATTTCCTAGAAATAAGTCAAATAACAGATATCAAAAATAAGAAATTAGTATAAAACAAGGAACTTGGTTACAATAGAATTGCACTAAGGGCTCACATTTCTTTATAACTATATATTTTTTCCTTGACTGTTATCTATTTGTTACCATTAAGCATTCAACTTAATTACTTTTTCTTGGTAAAAATGAATTCCTGGACTTAGCACATGCAAGATTTCAATTTATATATATTTTTTTTTATAAATGTCAAACAAAGGCTGGAATATAACTTTATGCCTTTATGGTAAGTTAAGCAACCCTAAGGATTCAAGACTGCAAAGATAAATAGAAATTCGTGTTAAGTAAGTGCAAAATCACTATCTATACAAAGGTCTCATGATGTCACAACTTTTGATATCCATCTTAACGGAATATATATACAGGACAACAGCTACTCAGTCTATGAAACATAAGATTGGTAATAATCCATTTATTCTTCCTAGTTTGTTGAATCAACGAATTATGCTTTTAATCCATCAACCTGATGGCCTGTTTAAAAACTAATATAGTAATATGCACCCGCATTTTTATAGAATATACAAAGCTCCAAAGGTACAGAAAATATAAATCAACTTCATAACCAGTTAATATTATAAGTCACCTGTTTAACCTGGATAAACTATTTTAAACTCAATAGTTGTTGTAATTAAGAAATTCAAACATAGGCTTTATGAATATTGAAATTTGTGTAGGTAGAAGAGAGTTATAGAAGTAATGCATCATATTGACTCTCATAGGCAACACAGTTTACAGTTTTCACTAGCAAAACAATCTAGGAAGGAAAAAGTGAAGTGATTACCCTTGTAATATTCTGATATGAACAAAAAAACTGATGCTCCATAGGGTAGGCGTAGAACATCCCAATTAGCAACAGGCAATTGCCTAAAACTGAAGCTATCCTCAAAAAAGTATTGGTAGAAGATGAAACTAACACCAATAGCATCTTGCGTGCAAATTGAGGATTTGTATTTTGATTAACTAAATCTGCCAATGGAAAGAAAACAAGATAAGGATTCTTAATCTGACTTTTACAAAAGCTATTACAAATTTACAAGATAAGGATTGAGATAATTAAGACTCAATGTTTTGCTTGTAGATGCAAAAGTAGTACCAGCCTTTTTCAAAGAAACACCAACTCGAGCTGATTTAGAATTCTGACCTTGTCTCATATCTGGATACAGAATCAAATTATTGAGAACCTTAACTGAATTTAAACAAAAGAAAACAAGAGAAAGTTGGGTATTTTATTAACACAAAAGGATTGAATCTTAAAGGAGATGTGTGAACCTTTAGAAAAAGTGGAGTGTATGATCCTTCAAAAATCAATTCAGATCTCATGGATAATTGAGCAGTATTGGAGTAGTCCACACCTATTTCCACCTGGCATGAACCTATCAAGTAAGGAGAATAAAATACTAGAAAGTTTCCAGCTCTATGTTTTATGCTGGTTTACAGACACTCAGCTTTTTTCGCTTGAATTCACTTGGGTTTCGGTTTCCCCAATTCCAAAGAATAATTTATTCAAAATTTAATATTTCAGTTAAAGTGGAATCCATCAGAAATCGAGTGCATTTCTAAGCTCAAAATTTCAAGCTGTGCTTTTATTCCAACATTGCTATACAACTATAATATAAGAAAGCATAGAGATTTATGCGTTAAAATATCTTAAAATTTGAGCAAAAAATAGCATGGTAGAAGCTTATACATAAAAATGAATTTCAGCATCTAAATACCTGTTTAGCTATACAAGTTGATCTTCCCGAACAATATCAATCCAATATCAGCAAGTGGGACTTTCCAATCTTGTTATGCACCTAAAATCAATAAATAAATAAAAAATCAAGTATATCACCTTAACAACGTACATTTTGAGATACAATAGAAATTACTTGGGTTTATATATCTGCCTTAATTTCTTCTTTTACCCTACTGGTGTGGCAAGAGGTCATTATCTCAAATGACAAATTTTGTGAGAGAAGAAAACAAAAGAAAAAGAAGGTACTCACCTCCTAGTTGTTGACTTTTCGCACAATTGCTGTGCCCAAAAGTTTTTAAACAAAAAAAAGTACGACATTGGGATTCGATTGCTTTTGCATATAAGAGCAGTGGTACCCGTGGCATCCACACCCATCCTGGTGGGTTTAATTAATCCTTATACTTCATAGCTCACATCGCCAAAAAAAAAAAAAAAATTGACATACGAAATAAATGCAAATGCTTTTGGACATACCAAGAATTGGGTTCATCAGTGAGCAATTTTAGGCAATCGTCCCATGTTTCCTTGGCAGTTGTTTGTACAGTGCTTTGAATAAATCTGCATATTAAATTGCAAATAAATTGGAAGAAGATAAAGAAGTCGGCACAAAAAGAAAAGAAATAGTACAAGTTGTAGTTCTTACCCGAAGAAGCCGAAGGATATTGGTTGCCGAACAAGAATTTAATTCTTAATACAAAGAATCACGATATTGAAAATATGGGACATGAGCAATCTCGCCAATTCCCTTCTGGTATCTTTCTTTCAAGTGGGGACACTCAACGATTATTAGGGTTTGTAAAGAGGAGAGCCGATGCATTCCTGATGGAAGTGATGTCAGATTGGGCAAATGGGAAATTTCAAGTATCTTAAGTGTAGTACGGTTGCCAATCCCTTCGGGGAGTGATGTCAGATTGGAGCATGATCTGACTTTAAAACTTTCGAGTGATGTGAGACTTCCAATCCCTTCGGGGAGTGATTTGAGATTGGTGCAATTGACAATTCCAAGGCCCTCAAGTGCTGTAAGGTTGCCAATCCCTTCGGAAAGTGATATGAGATTGGGGCAATCCCTAATTGCAAGGTTTTGAAGTGCTGTAAGGTTACCGATCCACAGTGGTAGAGTAACCAAGAGGTGAACATTTGAAATTGTGAGGCGTCGCAGAGGGCTGACACCAACAGATTGTGCGGCTTCATCGCTGGACAGATCAACCTCCTTGCAGCCTGTAATAGACAGAGTCTTGAGGGAGGTCAGATGTTGCATGGATTGAGACAGAGATAGAGATTTTAGTCTATGGCATTCCTCTATCTGTAGCACCTTGAGAGAAGCCAGGTTTTGCAAACACTGCTCTGGATAAGTCACTCCTCTTATGGATAGCAGAAGGTTTTCTGGAACGGCACGAACACTATGGTTTGATGGAAGACGTTGTTAAGAGCTTTGATGAATTGAAGTCTTTTTTTTCAAGAATCAAGTGGCAATGAGTCAAGTTTCCTGATGCGTATGAATAACTTGGCTACTCATGTGTCTATGAGGTATTGTTTCAGATTGGAGGACAATCATCCTTTTCATATCCCTTTAAATACTAGGTATTTGTCACTTGTCGGAGGCAAATATGAAAATTTGGTGATATTTGAGGCCATTGATAGAACCAAGTTATTAAGAACTTTTTTGGCACTTGAGCTTGAATGCCATGTGATTCCCATGATTGCTGAAATTTGGGGAAAATGAGAGTGAGAGAGAGCGCTTGTTAGAGGTATGAGGGTCGGAGAGAGTGCTTGTGAATCCTAGAAAGAGATGAGTGAACCATTAAGGCATTATAGATTCTATTTCTTCATTATTATTGAGAGGTGCTACGTCCACAACATTTTTACAATATTTTTACAACAAATCAGAGGTGGTTAGATGTTATTGGTTTAAATTTGAACTTATCGCTAAAATTACTCTTCTACCCCACTATTAATAACCCGTAACAACTTGCCACATAGAATTTGTTGTAAAAATGTTGTAGAAATGTTGTAGACATAGCATTTTCCTTATTATTATTATTTAGAGCCGGGTAATGCGGGATAACGTAATCTAACAGTGGATTTGTCAATATTCACGTCCAATTAAAAAATATTGAGTGGTGTAACATTGCTTAGAATTACATCAGGTGTAACTTGAACCCAATCCAATTATTTATATATAATATAAAGAGATGGGTTCAAGTTACACCTGGTGTAACTCTTTAGAGTTAAACTTTTTTTAAACCATTGGATTTAAATAAATCCAACGGTTAAAAAGAGACTCTCATTAATGCTAATATTTTAATTGATCTCATTTATTACCCCTTATTTAATTGATCTCATTAATGCTAATAAATTTTGGGTTAAAAAGTGTAAATATTTACTTTATTGTAATGCAATAGGTTTGTCCATGATGATAGGTTCCAGAATGTAAGGACATGGAAATAGACAAGATAAAGTAGGATGAAATTATTGTGAAAAACAAGGCCATGAGTCAATGCTTAGTGTAGGTACACAAAATGAGTCTAAGCCCAAGTGCGTGACTGGGCCGGCCCAAATGGCCCTTACAATAGAATTTGTAGAGAATGGGCTGAAGGCCTTGACTTCTAGGGGTACTGAGAAACAATGGAGCAAGGGTGGAGCTCACTGCTGTGTGCCAAGGGTTGTGGAAACACCTTTTCTTGTCCTCGGACGTGGGCCGAGGGGCTGTATCTGGGGCTTGTTTTCACTGCTTCTGGAGCTGGAGAGAGAAAAGGTCTTCTTCTTCCTCCCTTAGAAGTTGCGGCCCCCCCTCCTTGTGGCATCTCCCCTTCTATTTATATCCCCTTCCTCTGGTCACAACCTGTCTTGTCCCTGAAAACGCTCCCCAAGACTGTAAAGCTGACTGCCGTCCCGTCAGCAGTCATTCCCTCATTAATGCGGCCAGGCGGGTTGGTGGAAGTCTTTAATGCGGAGGTAGTGGCTTCTTGCAGGTCATGTCCTGCCTGTCCCCCCTCCTCGGCCTCCCATTGACGGCCCGCATGCCCTACCGAATTTATGAAGCTCCATCATTGGCGTAGAGTTCGTCCTCGGCCCTAGTTCATCCTGTCCGAGGCCGAGCTCTCCTCGGATATCGCCAAACGTGCAGTGATCTGACCAATGGGCCCGTAGGCCCCTGGGTTTTTGATAACTTCCTTCTTCCGGGCGGCTTCTTGGGCCGAGAACCGTTTTTGGGCCAGGCCCGTGGCCCATACAGCCATCCCGACTTTTCGGCCCCCACAATAGCCCCTCAAAAATTCATTTGACCTTGATCCGAGAGGGGAAATGAGTTTTTGACCCACGAGCGTTTCTCTCACGTGCCCCTTTAAGTGCAGCGCGTGCATAAATTTCTCCCGCACCTCCTTGGACGATTCATGACGCCTCGTAACGCTCAGCAGCGCATTTAATGCGCTGAGCAACTCCCTGTCGCCCACGTGGACGGTGAGATGCAGATCAAACGGCTGGGGTTCTTCATGGAAGTTCGCGCGCGACAGGTCTCATAAATGCTCGCTTTTCATTGATTCCCAAGCGTTTGGAAAATTGCGCACCCAACCCTTCACTCCCAAAAGCGATTGCGCTCCTGGAAACGTTACGTTTTCATTTCATCTCCTGAAGCACCCTCAAAGCCGTATCCTCTTTTCTTTGTAAGTTCTCGTTGCTTTAGCTTTTGTCTCCTCGGCTGTCAAATTTTCCTTTTCTTTCTAGGTTTATTCCTTAGTCTAGGCCGTTATGGGTAAATATAAGTGTCTGGTAGACTCTGAGTCCGGTATGGAGGGATTCCGAGCTAAGTACCACATCCCCCCGGAAGTGGAACTTAAGTATTGCCCACCTGAGGAGGTGGCCGATTCCAGGGGGTTTGGGCGGGTGGTCATTCCGATCATCGCCTTCGTGGAGGGTGGCATGACCCTTCCCATGGGTCGTGTCACCAGGGAGTACCTGCGCAACCACCGGCTGTGCCCCGATCAATGCACGCCTAATTTGTTTAGAGTCCTAGGGAGAGTAGACGCTCTAAACGAGCAGATGGGACTGAACCTTTCGTGGCGGGATGTGGTCTACATGTACGAGTGCCACCCGCTCATGACCAAAGGGTACTACCTCAAGTCCCGGTCAAGTGTCGTTAGGCTTATATCGTGCCTTCCAAAATCTAACAAGGGGATGAAGGATGACTATGTCGTCGCATCTGGGGGGTGGCACGACGGGACCCACTGCCCCGTTCAAGAGGGAAAACCAGGTGTGGATGCCTTAGGTTTTGGGGCCTTTGTTTTCGCTTTGGTTCTTTCACTTCTTTTTATTTTTTTGAATCTGTCCTCCGCTATCCTTACGGTCTGCCTTTGTTGCTGATCTTGATTTCCACCTTTGGATGTCTTTCTTGCAGATAAGCAGCACGTTTCCCCCAGCTTAGCCGACGTCAACGTCCGAGACCTGAATAGGGTGCTGAGGTCCGAGGTGTTTGTGCACGAGGACCTACAAGTGAGGGCCGCCCATTTAATCTTGGGGTACGTGCCGTCAACCACCGTATTTGGGGACGTTGACGACGCCATCCTTGCTTGTGACAAGCGGCGGAGACGAATAGACATTACAAAGCCCCACTTCCTTGCACCACGCGATCTTCCCGACGAACCCGACGTGATACTGTATAGTCCTCCGGTGCGAGCAGTACCAGTATCCGTTAGGCCCCCTGAAGGTTCCGCCGAGGAGAGGGGAGGCATCGTCGAGGTCTCTGACGACGAGGCCACACAGTGTTCAGGTGTCAAGGGCCTCATAATCTCCAAGGTAGATAACAGCACCGAGGAGGAAGACATGAACAGTCTTCGTACACTTATGGGCGCACGAGGGGCGCAGGTGGCCAAGAAAGGCGCTTCGGGGTCTCAAGCTCCTCGCCAACTCCCCCCCCCACCTCCTCCTCCAGCCGAGCCCAAGCTCCCGCCTGCCGACCTCAAGAAGAAGAGGAAGAAGGAAGATGACGAGGCCGAGGCAGCCCATCAGAAGAAGCTTAAGCAGCAGCAACAGCATCACCATCAACAACAACAACAACAACAGCAGCAGCAACAGAAGGCCGCCAAGGGCAAGCCGCGATCCCACTCAGTGGAGAGCGTGGAGACCGAGCCACTCGCCGAGGTTCGCCGAGGCCAGGCCATCTGGTCCCCGCCCTTGGAGGTGGATGGGGCCCCCATACAAGAAAGGGCCAGTATAAGGGAGTACCAGAAGGGGCACTCCATGCACATCGCCGAGGCCCTAGAAAGACCCCTGCTGCTCCCCAAGGACATAGAGGCCCTTGAGAAGCTGCCATCGCCGCAGCTGTTCCTCTCCCTGAAGAGGGACTTAGGTCTGGTGAGTTATGCTCTGCCCTGACTTGTTTGTGTTAGTCTTTTGAGTACAAATTTTTGCGTTACTTATGCTCTTTGTGTGCATGCAGGCCATCCAGGAGGTCGCTGTGGCTGAGCAATGGGTCGAGGACGCTAGGAAGAAGGCCTCCGTCGAACTTAACGTTCGAGTTGAGACGGAGAAAGCCCTCTGCCTGGCTGAGGCTGAGAACACCAAACTTGGTCAGAGGCTCAAAGCCGAGGAGCAGGCCAAGAAGAGCGCCGAGGCTGGTCTCGCGAACGCCACTGCCCAGGCCGAGGCCCAACGGGTGGAGCTGCGGGCCTGCAAAGATGACCTGGCCAAGGCGAAGGGGGAGAACGCCGCCCTGAAGGAGGAGCTTGATAGGGCCAAGGAGGAGGCTCGGACAGCGAAAGAGGCGGCGGACGCTGCCGTGGCGGCCTCCTTCCAGAAGGGGGTAGTGGAGACGAAGACCCGCCTTGTCGAGGAGCTGGCGGACCTGTGCAGGGAGTACTGCAGGCAGGTCTGGTCAGAGGCCCTTGATGCGGCGGGTGCCGTTTCTTCCTCTGAGCTGAGGAGGGTCGAAAACGTGTGGTATCCACCGGATATCCGCGAATTCGATGCCCTCTCCACCGTGGCCGACCCCACCTCTTCTGCGGTCCTTGCACCTCCTTACACCTCTCCAGATCCGGCCCAGGTCCTTCCTCGGGGTGAGCAAGCCGGCGAGATTCAAAGCGGCTAAGGCAATCCTCCAACTGATGCCAAAGGAGCAGAGAGCCAAGCTACCCCGGATGGCGAGGTGCCCAAGGAGGATCTTCCCACAACAGCCTAGATTCGAGGGGCTAAGCTCCATTTTTGTCTGTCCATAGGGGTTGTTGCTTTTGTTTTTCATTTGTTTTTGCTAAGTATTATAGTACATTATTGTTTTCGTTTTTCATCCATCTTTGCTAAGTTTTGTAGTACCTTCTTATTCCTAACTTTAATGCAAAGATTTTTCCGTTTTGCCTATGACCACTGTGTTGTGAATGTGGGCTGCCCTTTACTTATAGTTCTCTTGTCACTTGCCCCTTCATGCATGATAATAGCGTTGTGTGTCTTCCTGGCCCGAGCGCCCAACACTTAGTTAAACACAGCATTGATTGAGGCTTTGGTATGGACTGGTACAGCATTTATACTTAAAAATTAATCCGCCTTAAGGCTTGTCCTAAGCTGAATAGAGTTGACATCAATACTTTAGCAAATATAATTGGCACTAATTCCAACCAAGAATCGGCCCTAACTGAGATTTCACACTTAAAACGGATGAGTTTCTTGTCAAATTCCCTCGAGGCGGAGGGTCCGAGGGATTGGTTCAGCCGAGATTGATATTAACATGTAAATTAAACAAGGAATTTGCGTTAAAACTTTCCTAAGGCAGAAGGTCCGAGGACCTGGCGTAGCCAAGGTTGACATTAACATATAAGATAAATTGAATGTTAAATTTTCCCAAGGCAGAAGGTCCGAGGACCTGGCTTAGCCAAGGTTGACATTAACATATAAGTTGAATAATAAATTGAGTGTTAAAATTTTCCTAAGGCAGAAGGTCTGAGGACCTGGCGTAGCCCCAGTTGACATTTAACACTTAAAAGGATAAATTGTATGTTAAATTTTCTCAAGGCAGAAGGTCCGAGGACCTGGCTTAGCCAAGATTGACATTAACATATAAGATAAATTGAATAATAAATTGAGTGTTAAAATTTTCCTAAGGCAGAAGGTCTGAGGACCTGGCGTAGCCCCAGTTGACATTTAACACTTAAAAGGATAAATTGTATGTTAAATTTTCTCAAGGCAGAAGGTCCGAGGACCTGGCTTAGCCAAGGTTGACATTAACATATGATAAATTGAATGTTAAAATTTTTCCAAGGCAGAAGGTCCGAGGACCTGGCTTAGCCAAGGTTGACATTAACATATAAGATAAATTGAATGTTAAATTTTCCCAAGGCAGAAGGTCCGAGGACCTGGCTTAGCCAAGGTTGACATTAACATATAAGATAAATTGAATGTTAAATTTTCCCAAGGCAGAAGGTCCGAGGACCTGGCTTAGCCAAGGTTGACATTAACATATAAGTTGAATAATAAATTGAGTGTTAAAATTTTCCTAAGGCAGAAGGTCTGAGGACCTGGCGTAGCCCCAGTTGACATTTAACACTTAAAAGGATAAATTGTATGTTAAATTTTCTCAAGGCAGAAGGTCCGAGGACCTGGCTTAGCCAAGATTGACATTAACATATAAGATAAATTGAATAATAAATTGAGTGTTAAAATTTTCCTAAGGCAGAAGGTCTGAGGACCTGGCGTAGCCCCAGTTGACATTTAACACTTAAAAGGATAAATTGTATGTTAAATTTTCTCAAGGCAGAAGGTCCGAGGACCTGACTTAGCCAAGATTGACATTAACATATAAGATAAATTGAATGTTAAATTTTTCCAAGGCAGAAGGTCCGAGGACCTGGCTTAGCCAAGGTTGACATTAACATATAAGTTGAATAGTAAATTTGAACGTGGAATTTGGATTGCAGTATCGACAATTAGCAAGGCAAAATGATGCTTAAATACATGGCTGGTACGCCTTTCATTAGTAGTAGTACCTTCGCAGGTTATTTACATTAAAAGGTCGCTTTACAGGTTGGTCATCCAAATCGGTGAGATAATACGCCCCCACTCCAACCACTGAGGTTATCCGGTAGGGTCCCTCCCAATTTGGCCCCAATTTTCCCCATGATGGGTCTTTTGCCGTCCCCACGACCTTTTTCAAAACGAGGTCCCCCGGGGCGAGAGGTCGAGACCGCACCTGAGAGTCATACCCCTGCTTAAGTTTCTGTTGATAGCTAGCGAGCCGGACCATAGCGCTTTCCCTTCTTTCTTCCACCAAATCCAGCCCCTTCAGCAGCATGCCATCGTTAGTGTCCGGGGCGAACGACTGCGCCCTCATCGTTGGAAACCCCATCTCTACAGGTATCACGGCCTCGGCGCCGTAGGTCATCGCAAAGGGGGTTTCTCCAGTGGATCGCCGGGGTGTGGTTCGGTAGGTCCACAAAACGTGAGGTACTTCATCCACCCATCTGCCCTTCGCGTCATCTAGTCTTTTTTTGAGTCCGTTCACTATCGACTTGTTGGTTGCCTCAGCCTGTCCGTTGCTTTGCGGGTAGGCCGGCGTGGAGTACCTGTTCGTGATTCCGAGGTCCGCACAATACTTTCTGAAGGCCCTGCTATCGAACTGCAGCCCATTGTCCGAGATGAGAGTTCGCGGGATCCCGAACCTGGTAACAATGTTCTTCCAAACAAATCTCTTCGCGTCTACGTCTCGGATATTGGAGAGGGGCTCGGCTTCCACCCACTTGGTGAAGTAGTCCGTTCCGACGAGCAGCCATCGCTTGTTGCCTGCCGCCCTCGGGAACGGTCCCACTATGTCCAGGCCCCATTGTGCAAACGGCCAAGGGCTGACCAAGGGGTTAAGAACACCGCCCGGCTGGTGGATATTAGGCGCATACCTCTGACATTGGTCACACTTCCTCGCGTATTCTTGCGCCTCCCTCTGCATATTCGGCCACCAATACCCCTGGGTAAGGGCTCTGTGAGCGAGGGACCTTCCACCCGTATGGCTTCCACAAATTCCCTCATGCAACTCCTCCAAGAGCCGTTCTGTCTCGCCGGGGTGTACACACAGCAGGTAAGGCCCTGAGAACGAACGTTTGTAGAGCTTCTCGTCCTCGGATAACTAGAACCGAGGTGCCTTTCTACGGATCTTGTCGGCCTCAGACTTCTGCTCTGGGAGCATGTCGTGTTTAAGGAAGGACACTATGGGGTCCATCCAACTGGGCTCTACTCTAACTTGCTGGATGCGGATAGCCTGACAACCTATGCCGGTCGGCTTGATCAGGTCCTCAACAAGGATGACCCGAGGTAGGCCTTGCGCCGAAGAGGTCGCGAGCGTGGCCAACGAGTCTGCGTGGGTGTTTCCGCTCCTGGAGACGTGCGATAGCGCGAAGGAGTTGAACTTAGCCTGCAGGAGCTTGGCGCGGGCCAAGTATTCGCGCATTCTCGGTTCTCTGGCTTCAAGCTTCCCCTCCACCTGACCGACCACCAGTTGCGAGTCTGAGTACGCCCGCACTGCCGTTCCCCCCATCTTTCGAACCATGTCCATCCCTACCAGCAAAGCCTCGTACTCGGCCTCGTTGTTGGTAGCTGAGAACGCCATCCTTAATGATTTCTCAATCACGACCCCATCCGGGGATATTAAGACTATCCCAGCACCCGAACCTCTCTGGTTGGAGGCTCCGTCCACGTAAACCTCCCACTCCGGGGGTCCGTCTGTCGAGACTAGGCCAACTCGTTTCCCTCCCAAGCCACAATCCCCCAGGCCTTCTTCCAGGGATGGCTCGGTGAATTCTGCCACAAGGTTGGCCAGGACTTGTCCCTTCACTGAGGTTCGTGTTAGGTACTTAATGTCAAAGGCCCCTAGAAAGGTTCCCCACTTAGCGATTCTGCTGGAGTAGTCGGCACTCCGTAGCACGGACTTCAATGGGAGTTGGGTCAGGACGACAACTGTGTGAGACTGAAAGTAGTGAGGGAGCCGTCGTGTTGCGTGCACTATGGCTAGAACCGCCTTTTCCAATGGCAAATAGCGGATCTCAGCCTCCTGCAGGGACTTGCTTACATAATAGACCGGCCTTTGTATACCATCGTCGTCTCGTATCAGAACTAGGCTTACGGCGTGGGCTGCCACCGCCAGGTATGCAAAGAGGACCTCATCCGGATCGGGACGGGACATAACCGGTGGCCGAGACAAGTATTCCTTCAGCTGCTCAAAGGCCAAGGAGCATTCTTCGGTCCATTCGAACCCCTTCCATTTGTTCAATAGCTGGAAGAAAGGTCGGCACCTGTCCGCGGACCGGGAGATGAACCTACTGAGGGCTGCTGTCATTCCGGCCAACCTCTGGACCTCCTTCGGGTTCCGAGGGGGTTGCAGGTTACAAATCACGGAGATCTGCTCAGGGTTGGCCTCAATACCCCTGTGGGTCAGCATGTAGCCCAGGAATTTCCCGGATCCCACTCCGAATGAGCATTTGGAGGCGTTTAGTCGTAGCTTATGTTTCCACAAGGTCTGGAACGTGCTATCCAAGTCGGCCACATGGTCCGAGGCGTTCTTGCTCTTCACAACCATGTCGTCCACGTATACCTCGACAGTCTTTCCCAGTTGTGCCTCAAACATTCGAGTCATCATCCTCTGATAAGTAGCCCCTGCATTCTTCAGGCCGAAGGGCATCACCTTGTAGTGGTAATTCCCGGTTGGGGTCACGAAGGCGGTCTTCTCCTGATCCTCAAGAGCCAAGGGTATCTGGTGGTACCCCTGAAAGGCGTCTAGGAAACTCATGCGAGGGTGGCCGACCGTCGCATCTACCAGTTGGTCTATGCGTGGCATCGGGAAAGGGTCCTTAGGACAAGCCTTGTTAAGGTCCGTGAAGTCTACACACACTCTCCACTTGCCGTTCTTCTTTTTCACCACGACTGGGTGCGCTAACCATTCGGGGTAGAACACCTCCTTGATAGCCCCAGCCCTCTTAAGTTTAGTGACCTCCTCTTTAACGGCCTCGGCGTGCTCCGTGGAAGAGCGCCGAGGGGGTTGCTTCTTTGGTACCGCTGCCGGGTTGACGTTCAGATGGTGGCATATGAAGTTTGGGTCAATTCCGGGCATTTCGTGCTCGTCCCATGCAAACACGTCGAGGTTCCCTTTCAAGAGCGCGACTAACTCTTCTCTTTCTTCGGTCGGCAGATGAGCACCGACCTGGAAGAACTTCTCTGGGTCGTTACCTATGAGGACCCTATCTAACCCCTCACATGCGGGCTCCTCCACCACTGTCCCCCCCGTGGTGACGGAGGAGGCTAATTGCTATGAGGTCGGGGTAGTTGGAGCCGAGGGCTGAGGGTCTGGCTTACGCAGAATTGCGGCGGTTAGGCATTGTCTCGCCGCGGACTGACTCCCAATAATTTCCTCGACTTGACCGCCGAACGGGAACTTCACCTTGGCATGGAGGGTGGAGGAGACAGCCCCTAGGGCGTGCAGCCATGGTCTCCCCACTATGGCTGTGTAGGGGGAATAGGCGTCCACCACTATGAAGTCTACCTCCACCACGGCTGGGCCCGATTGCACAGGTAATCTGATTTGCCCTTTGGGAACCACTTCCTTTCCCTCGAAGCTTATGAGGGGTGAGTCGTACGCCGAGAGGTCCTCTTCCCTCAGGTTAAGGCCCTTGTACAGGTCGGGATACATGATGTTCGCGCCACTGCCTTGGTCCACCATTACCCTCTTTACGTCATAACCACCAATCCTTAGCGTTATGACCAGGGCGTCATCGTGGGGTTGAATGGTTCCTTCCTTGTCTGCCTCCGAGAAGGCCAGTGCGGGTGGTTCATTGCCCTTGATCTTCTTTGGTTCGGAGCCAGAGCCCCCAGTATGGGCCCGCGCCACACTCATCACCCTGGAAGGGCGCGAGCCGGTTCTGCCAAGAGCTGCAAGGATGACGTTGATAGTTCCCAAAGGAGCCCTTGGGGCATGGTGGCCCTGGCCTGTCGGCCCCTGGTGTTCTCTCCCCTCTCGGTCATGCATGAACTGTTTTAACTTCCCCTCCTTCACCAGCTGTTCGAGGTAGTAGCGCAGGCTCTTGCAGTTCTCAGTCGTGTGGCCGTGGTCTTGGTGGTATTGGCAGTGGAGGTTCTGGTTTCGTTTTGCGGGATCACCTATCATCTTGCTGGGCCATCTAAAATAGGGTTCGTGGCAGATTTTCTCAAACACCCGCTGCATGGGTTCTCGGAACACAGCGCCGACCACTTGCGTCGGTGTCCGACAGGGTTGCCCGACGAATTCCCTCCTCTGCCTGCCATTGCTGTATCCGTCCGACCTGAAATCCCTCCTATCTTGAGGGATAACCTTCGTCCTGGCCTTCATTTGTAGTTGGTCCTCCTCCACCCGCGTGTACTCATCAATGCGGTCCATGAGCTGACGCACGCTCTTGACCGGCCTCCTTGTTAGTGACTTCCTAAGGTCATGCTCGTTTGGGAGGCCGACCTTGAAGGTGCTTATGGCCACCTCGTCGAAGTCCCCATCAATCTCGTTGTACATCTCCCAATACCTATCGGTATATGCTCTGAGGGTCTCTCCTTCTCTCATGGCCATGGATAGTAATGAATCCAGGGGTCGAGGGATCCTGCTGCACGTGATGAACCACGAGCCGAAAGCCCTGGTGAGCTCCTTGAAGGAGTTGACAGAGCCTGCCTTCAGACCGTTGAACCATCTCATCGCGACGGGTCCCAGGCTGGACGGGAAGACCTTACACATGAGAGTCTCATTCTTTGAGTACACCGCCATCCTCTGGCTGAAGTGGCTCACATGCTCGACTGGGTCCGTCCTCCCGTTGTAGATTGTGAAGGTTGGCTGAGTGAAACGCCTCGGCAGCTTTCCCTTCTCGATCTTCCGAGTGAAGGGTGATTTGGAAATCTGGTGGAGCGCCTTGCTCAGTGTGTTATTGGCCAAACCTCTGGAGGACGTCCTCTTGTCCTTAGGCTGGCGTCGGTGCGTGTCCTCCTGGGAAGAGGACTCGCTAGAAGGAGTCCTCGACCTGGAATCGTCGGTGTCACTGCTAGTATCATTGCTAGCATCCGCTGAAGACTGGTCTGATGGTGAGGGCGTGTGCCTTCGCTTTTTCCGGCGCAGCTTCCTCCTCAAGTGATCGAACTCTCTTTGTAGGGTCTCCACACTTTTCTCGAGGGAGGCTCCGCTTCCACCCCGTGCATGGCTCCTCCCGCGTGTGCCCTCCGTGTGCACACTGGCTTCGCGCTTTCTTTCCAACCGGACAAACTGGTCCTCGCGCTGGGACCCCCTGGACTCTGCATGTCGTGAGCCTGAACCTTCCATGTCACTTCCAGTCCCTTCCGTTAAGGCTTCCCACAGACGGCGCCAATTGTAGGTACACAAAATGAGTCTAAGCCCAAGTGCGTGACTGGGCCGGCCCAAATGGCCCTTACAATAGAATTTGTAGAGAATGGGCTGAAGGCCTTGACTTCTAGGGGTATTGAGAAACAATGGAGTAAGGGTGGAGCTCACTGCTGTGTGCCAAGGGTTGTGGAAACACCTTTTCTTGTCCTCGGACGTGGGCCGAGGGGCTGTATCTGGGGCTTGTTTTCACTGCTTCTGGAGCTGGAGAGAGAAAAGGTCTTCTTCTTCCTCCCTTAGAAGTTGCGGCCCCCCCTCCTTGTGGCATCTCCCCTTCTATTTATATCCCTTTCCTCTGGTCACAACCTGTCTTGTCCCTGAAAACGCTCCCCAAGACTGTAAAGCTGACTGCCGTCTCGTCAGCAGTCATTCCCTCATTAATGCGGCCAGGCGGGTTGGTGGAAGTCTTTAATGCGGAGGTAGTGGCTTCTTGCAGGTCATGTCCTGCCTGTCCCCCCTCCTCGGCCTCCCATTGACGGCCCGCATGCCCTACCGGATTTATGAAGCTCCATCATTGGCGTAGAGTTCGTCCTCGGCCCTAGTTCATCCTGTCCGAGGCCGAGCTCTCCTCGGATATCGCCAAACGTGCAGTGATCTGACCAATGGGCCCGTAGGCCCCTGGGTTTTTGATAACTTCCTTCTTCCGAGCGGCTTCTTGGGCCGAGAACCGTTTTTGGGCCAGGCCCGTGGCCCATACAGCCATCCCGACGTTTCGGCCCCCACACTTAGTATTTGTAGGAAAATGTGTAAATCCGACCTAAAAAAAAAGAGTCTCTTTGCATGCACGAAACGCGTGTGATGAGGCTAGTTTACTTTATTATTGTTTTGTGTTCTTTTTATTTGTTGTTGTTTTTTATTTTATTTTTTTATATAGCTTGTGATATTTTGTTCTTGAGTGATAACATGTTATTTACACTAGCCTCTGACCACGCGCTCACGCGCGTGCTCAGAGGCTCTTCTATTTTTTTGGGTAAAGGTTAATTTAGAGCATTTATTATAATTTAAGAATACTACATTTTTCAACCACAAAAAAAAAACCTAGAAGTGTTAATCTTTTAAACGATAATAGTGCAGACTCCAAACTCAAATCAACCTTTGTTTGAAGATAAATTCTCTCCTTATCAAAGACGGATCTTTAACTCAAGGTACAACTCAATTTCACTTGCTATCTTTCAAATATTTAATTTCTAATTCTCCAGGGTAAATAGCAAGTACACAGTTTTTTTTTTCAACATATACATATACCTATACATTAGATACAAAGAATGGAGATCTCAAAAAAAAGTACAAAGAGATCTCAATTACCTGAACATAGAGCAGATATTAAATATTCTATTGACATCAATTTCAACGATCTCTCAATTACTTATGGATGTATTTCACCTCCATCGATGTGCCTATGGATTTTGATTAAAAAAAAAAGGGAAAAAATAATTGTAATCTCTCTAATTGTCAAATTAACACTAAAAATAAAAAAATTTAACGTCAAAAAATATACAATGATGATAAGAAAAACTTTCTTAAAAAGAAAAAAAATACAAAGAAGAAAAAAGAAGTGAGGAAGGAGAAGGAAATAGTAATTGAATTAAATAAAAAAATAGAAAAAAAACCTTGGCATGCCGCTTCAAGTAGGCAAAAGCATTCTAAAAAAATAAAATAAAAAATTGGCAAATGGATATGAACGGATGGAAACTTGGAGTTGGGCAACTGATAAGGGAGAATTGGTATGTAAATTGCGGTAACTATTTTTATTTTCAAATTAAAACGTGGGTGGGTGGATAATATTGAAACTACCAGTAAGGCAGTAAGTGGTAACTGCTAAATGATGATATAGGCAAGGAGAAACTAATTGGAAATGTGAACGTGTTATAAATTTAGCAAAAATTTAGGAGTTTTTAAATTAGCAATCAGTGGAAGAGTATTCCTATTTTGTAGGTAATATTTTAGTGAGAGTTGGAGTTGCATTTTTACCGGATTGTCCTTTAGTTTTATCTCTACTTAAACATAGGACAGTAGGGGCATTTTTGAACTAAAAAATGAGTTTTTACCAGATTGTCCTTTGATTTTGTCTCTACTCAAACATAGAACTGTAGGGACATTTTTGAACTAAAAAAATAGGAATCCAAACAGGGAAAGCCCCTTAAATAGTAGTATAGATGTGCTTCATTTCTATTTTCTATGCATGACATAAACCTGGGAATCGGGTTGGAACCCTAGATGCGTACACTAGCATAATGGTGCGTACACATTTCTGGCAAACCCCATATTCTATTTTTATTTTATTTTTTGTTTATTTACTTTTATATTTTACTAATGTTATATATATATATATATATTATTTCTTCTTAATGTGGTTTAATTTGCTATTTGTATGTATATATCTCCTTGTTTGGTTTCTTTTCTTTTTAGTTAATAAATACAAAAAATGCAATTTCATTTCAAATAAGTGGCTTAAATTTTCATTTTTTTTAGAGAAATAATTACAACATGCTGCTAACCCCGCAACTCGAACCCTTTCCCCCTTAGACCCCCAAGCACTTTGATTAAGTGTCTTTTGATTAAGTTTTCTCCAACACGCTACTTGAATTCGTTGATGTGCATTAGTTTAGAATTTATTGCGTGTGAGATATTGCATATTTTGATGCCTTGAGTATTTCCTCCTGAAGTGTCTTTTATAATCAAATGGGAGGAAATTATTGTGTACTCCCGAAGTACCATAAATACGTACTCCCTCCTCTCACATAAATGGTTGGTCCCACTAATTAAATTCATGGTGGGATTTATGGTACTCTAGGAGTACCAAATAATTTTCCTCAAAGGGGTAAGGATTTGAATAGACAAGGATTTGTTTCCAACTAAAACTTATGCATGTGGACTTGACTAAATGAGATACTATTGCTTAATTTCATCAATTCAAATGGCATTGAATGTGGTCTTGCATATTAAGGTGATATGGTAATTCTTGGATTGATCAAGTGTTATTAGTTTCCTTTGCTGCATGATCATGTTTATTTCCTTTTATATCTATACATGACAACTGATGTATCTTCCCTTGCATTGTTTCCTAATTTAATCTTGTGCCTGGACATGCATAGCCAAGTATCCCCATAGAGTTTGGAAATAAATTATTGCATTTAATTGGGTGATTAATGACTTGATTAAAATGTGATTGCATGATTTATTTTTCTTCCTTTTTTAATATGATTGACATGCGTTATAATTTCGTTTTTTTTTTTTTTTGAGAAAGCGTTATAATTTCCTTGGACATTGGTCTTGAAGATTTGAATTCAAATTTAAAATTGATTGGTTTTTTCAAAAAAGAAAAAAGATTGGTCAATTTAAGGGAAGTCTTTAGATAGCACTTAAAAGATTAAATCTTTCCTAGTCAATGAGAATTAAATCTTTTGTCAACTATTTCAATGATGAGATTTTGAAAAGAAAGTGATCATAAATTCTTTTAATTCTAAAAGATTTTCTTTTGGAAATTAATTAGGAAGGGAATTTGGCAAGTAAAAAAAGATGGTTGGACATTAAATTTTCATGTCTACATGCTTTGATGATTAAATGCTTACATGCGCACACACTTGGATGTTGATATGTTTATGCTTGGATGCTTACATGCTCATGCAGCTGGATGCTCACGCGCTCACATGCTTTGATGATCGCGCTTAAATGCTCAGGCGATTGGATAGTAAGATGTATGCGTGCTCATATGCTCACATGTTTATATGTTCACATGCTTGAATGCACACATGCTCACATGCTTCCATGCTCATTTGCTCACATCTTTGGATGTTTACATGCTTGCACGTTGTTGAGGACCAAAATTTCACAAGAAAACCCATTCCATGAAAAGTAAGGAAAGACCATGGGCCTTAACAAAAGAAGGCTGAATTCATGAAACTAAGAAGGACCACGAAGACCCAAAATCCCAAAAAGAAGAAAAAAGAAAGAAATAATAATAATAAAAAAGAAAAAAAGAAGAGGATCTCGGACAAGGATCTCGGCCAGAGGACATGCAGCAAGGATCTCGGTTAGTCCAGAGGACATGCAACAAGGATCTCGGTTAAGCCAGAGGATATGCAGCAAGAAGAATCAACATCAAGGTCCTATGTATGCTCAGATTTCCAGTAAAAAAACAAGCC
Organism: Castanopsis chinensis; assembly: GCA_032878915.1. NCBI lineage: Eukaryota > Viridiplantae > Streptophyta > Magnoliopsida > Fagales > Fagaceae > Castanopsis > Castanopsis chinensis. The sequence goes on along the minus strand of JAVQMG010000098.1, from coordinate 387,645 downwards.
ATTAAAAATCTAGCAAAAAACTAGGTATTATCTTTGTAACACATAGTCAAGCTCGTGGGATCCTCGAGTGAATAGTAAAGGAGGAATGGTCTGGTTGGTAGGGGAGTGATTTCTGATGAAAGGAGGATCCCGAAAATTTCCCTTAGTTCATATATTTGCTTGGAATGCATGAACCAATGGAAAACTTAGTTCCCCCATGTGCATGATACCTCCCCACAATTTTCTCTCAATTGTCATTTTCAACAAAGCTGTCACAGTACACTGAGCAGCCCACCCATTCCATTTAACTTTTTAAGAAGGAATCTTTCATTTATAGCTAAAACTTAATGCCCTTTTTGAGTTATAATTGCCTAAATAAGTTAAACCTCTGCCCAATGCACCTTTTTAGGTCACAGAGGACATAGTTTTATCCAGCAGACCTGCGACGTCCTCACCTGGGGTACCAGACTAGGTCTACTATAAAAGGAACACATTCGCATAGCAGAAAAGGGGGATTCGGAGCGGACTCCAATGGGGATTCAGGGGAAGAGTTCAGAGGTTCAAAACACATATTCTTAGAGCTTTAAAAGCCTAGCAAGGAAGAGAAAGAAATAAACAAAAATAAGAGAGCCAAGGTGGAGGAATTTGTCCTATATCCTTGAGATCATTCAAAATATCACTTAGCCTCCAAAGAAACATATGTCAAAACATGCACACATCAGATATCACTCTCTCCCACAAAAATCCTCCTCACCTAACTATCTTGGAAGGCAATGTCCAAGCAAGGCCATTTGGACTTGAGTTCCAAATCCCACAAGTCTTGTGCAAAAGCACTAAGTCTGTGAGAATTGGAGCCAGGATCCTCGTGGCTGAATCATTCTCATGAAATTCATTTATATATATATATATATATATATATGTATATGTATTAAAATGTATATCCTAATCTAAGAAACTAACATTTGTTTGAAGATATGTGTATTGTATAGTGTGTTCTTATGCAGAACCTATAGAGGTAAAGGGAAATGACAAAACTCTATCGCATAATAAGCATGGAGAAAGATTGTATAGTTCAGAGAATCTGCATTCTGGGTTCTTACAAGCCTAGTACCCCTGAGAATCACGACATCACGCTCGGGGTACCACGATATTACGCTCGGGGTACCAAGTGAAAGAATTCCTTTAAATGTTCACATAGAGGAATCACATTTTTTTCTTGAGGAGATTTATGTGACTTGCGCACAACTTGGTTCGTATAGTTCAGAGAATCTGCATTCTGGGCCTAGTACCCTTGGGAACCACGACATCACGCTCAGGGTACCATGATATTACACTCGGGGTACCATGATATTACGCTCGGGGTACCTAGTGAAGGAATTCCTTTAAATGTTCACAAAGTAAACGATGAGCCTCGAATACTCTATTTCAATATCCTTCTCATTGTGAATATTATGAATACTTATTTTGTAAGAGTAAATGGTCATTTTATGACATTAAAACATTTATAATGTTATTTTATTGCTTAGGAGGAATCGTATTTTTGCCTTAAGGAGATTTATGTGACTTGCGCACAACTTGGTTCGTAATCAGCCCCCATTTAGCTGTGGTGGACCAAGCCCAGTCCACCAAACAACAACTAAAAGGCCCAGGATCCTTGTTTTTACTTGGGCTTGGGTACTGTCCAAAAAAGTACCCTCACACTCCTTCACATGCTCACATATCTAGATGCTTCCATGTTTACATGCTTGGACATCTTGTGCTCACATGTTTGGATGTACGCATGCTTACATGTTCACATGCTCCTATGGTCACATGATTAGATGTGTATATGCTTATACATTCCTTTGACCTTCACAAGATTGATTGCCTTTCACATCATCCTTTTTCTGCCTTCTGTTTTATCTTGACTCGCATGACCTGTAGATGAACTTTAGGGCTTAGAGGCATCCGTGTGTTCACATAGGTTCATTAGGTAGATCTCATTTGACCATTATCCAGTAATAATATATGAAGGCTAGTTACAGTTGGGTAGGCTTGGGGTGCATAACCTCTTCCCATCCTATATCCTAACTCCAGACTTAGTTTGGTAGGTAGATCTTCATGAGTCATGTTTTGGTTCCCGGACTTATAAACAGGTAGCAACTCCTTCGTCTCTTTTTAAGAGGCTCTACGTACTCCTAAGCTTACGCTAACTGTAAGTCTAAAATTGCTTTTAGGGAGATTAAATACAACGTACCCCGTCTTTGCAAGAAGGAACCGACATGCTGATGTGTCATAAATGAGGGTGATTAACAGAGCTCATGATTTGGTAGTTATATGAAGTTCGTGGAGTAAATTGGCCAAAATAATAGTTCAAGGGGTGTCTTGACCACTACCTTAATGTTCAGGGGGGGTGTTAGAGAATTTTTTTTTCATTGTATTTGTATATGGAATTGTATATTCTACCATTTAAATAACACACGATGTGGCAATATTCTAATATAAAATTTTTAAATATTAAATATAATCTAAATTCAATTAAAAATATATATTAGAATAATGATGCATAAAATTCTTAGATCTATAAAACTTAAGTTGTACAAAATTAAAAGGTCAACCAAATATGAAATGTCTTTGGTTTTATATGTATTATATATTATAGGTTATAAATAAGTAACATTTCAATGTTCAGAAAGACAATACATTGGCTTATGGCCTTAACAATACAGTAGCCACTTTAAGAAGCACATAAACAATTAAAAATGCATGTCACTCACGGAAGAACTAAGGAGCCCGATTAATTGATAAGATATGATATGGTTTTCCAAATATGATGTAATTTTTTTAATGCACTAATCTACTAGAAAAAAAGTTGGTTGAATTACTAATTTAGTTGGAAGACTATTAGTAATTACAAATAAATTTGAAATTAAAGAGAGAACGCTAAAAATATTCTATCTTGAAAGGAAAAATTTGCAGGATTTTTCTCTCATTCTTGAGTGATGATTAGAACGAAATGAGTAAATCATAAAGGAGTAGAATCAAAATATAAAGAAATACTTAGATTTGAAGGGAAAGTGTTAATCAAATTCTATCTCAATTAAATTTGATTAACACTATGCATAAATATGGTAACAAATAAATTTAGAGTTGAAAGATATAATTTTTAATTTTTCCCATTTTTCCCATTTTTCCCATTAGAGTTAATTTTTAATTTTTTAGGTGGCAGACCCATATTTTTAGGAGTTTGATTAGAAGAATTACAATTAATGGTCATAAAATAAAATTTAAACTTGACATAATTAGGTGACGCCCATCATTTATAAGGTAGTTTTTTTTTTCCTCTCTCTCTCTCCCTTTAGTAGTCATTAACCCATTATTTTAGCAGTTATTTCTTCTCTTAATTATGAATTATTTTTAGAAATATTTTAATTAAGAATTTAGGAGTCCAATCATTGTGTTTTTAAATAAAATTTCATTTCCTTATAAAGAGAGAACCTTCGATGTAAAGTTAATGCACAACCTAAGTGGTTTCAACTTTCACTTATATATAAGCTGTGGTGTATTTTTGAACGCATAATCAAAGATTGGGAGAATGTATACTAGAAACTTTTTTGATGTACCAATTGTATTTTGTTTCTTACTGACCTTGCTCATTTTCATGCTTACTTATCTTGGAGCCAATGGCTTTAGCATCAAGCTCATCCCAAGATACTCTATTGATTCAATGCTCTTTCCAAAAAATCTAAGCCTACTAGAAAAACACTTTAAAATTGCTAAGCTTTCTAAAGCTCGAGCTCTGCATCTCGTCCATGGATTTTGTAGATGCGATCAACTCAACAAAGCAAGGCATTGAAGCACTGCAACCTAAGATAGCTCAAATGAACATTTTTATATAGCTCAAATGAACATTGGCACACCACCATACTCTGCATTATTGCTATTGGATACTGGTACCGATAATACATGGGTTCAAGCTGCTAAGTGCGCCATATGTTTCCCCTTAAAATATGAAGGTTTCGATTACCGTAAGTCTGAAACATACTATGCTGCAGCTTGTAAACATCCCCTTTGTGTTCCCAAAATATGTAAAAATAACATGTGCCTATATGAGTCCGTATATTATTAATGCATTTAGTTCCACTAAGGGTATTCTTTCAATTGACACATTCACATTCCCTTCCAATGAGGAATCTGTAAGCTTCCCAGATTTAGTTTTTGGTATGGGCTATGAAAATTAAAATATTAAATTTAGTAGAAAAATGGGACGTGAGAATGTAATAGCAGGAATTTTGGGTATGGGATCAGGAAGACGATCAATCCTAAGCCAACTACAGTCGGTGACCAACCTACGTTTCTCATATTGCCTTCCTTCATGGAACAATGAAGCGGGAACCTACCCATATTTACGTTTTGGCAATGATGCACAAATTAGTGGAAATACTCAAACAATGGTACAATCAACACCAATGTTACCCAATGTAAATAGATAACTATGTGAGAGCGTTGAGTATTTTCATGAATGAAGTGCTGCTTCTGTTGGAAATTATGGCTAAATAAACAAGTTTTGATTCAACAATACAAACCCTAAAAATTAGCAATCACAAAGAAAGATTTCACAAACTATAGAATCATGCAAAATGTGTTGCCTTTAAAGGTTGATTCGTGCCATCCGGAGTAGAATTCGGTGTGAATGGCTCTCTTTGCCGAACAACCCCCCAAGATTAGACTATAGTAATTTCTTCAAGTTAATCACACACTCAAGCAAGAAGAACTAGGAATAACCTTACTTGCCTTTCCTCTCCTTAAAAAAAAATTGAAGTTGGAATTTCTGTGCAGCAAAACAGTGAGATACGGCTAGAGAAGATGAGAAAAATATGAGTTTAAATAGTGTGCTTTGTAGGGTTTATAAGCTAATTGATATGAGGGCATGGGCTGCACCAACAGTTACTGTGCAGGCCGACGGGCAGCACATTAAATGCCCGAACGGGGATAGAACCAAATTGGGCTAAAGCAAATAAGCTAATTGATGTGAGGGCATGGGCTGCACCAACGGTTACTGTGCAGGCCAACGGGCAGCACATTAAATGCCCGAACGGGTTGCAAGTTTAATGCCCAACGGATAGAACCAAATTGGGCTAAAGCAAATAAGCTAATTGATGTGAGGGCATGGGCTGCACCAACGGTTACTGTGCATGCCCACGGGCAGCACATTAAATGCCCGAACAGGTTGCAGGTTTAATGCCCAACGGGTAGAACCAAATTGGACCAAATTGGGCTAAAGCAAAAGGAAAAGGGGTAGAACCAAATTGGACCAAATTGGGCTAAAGCAAAAGGAAAAGGAATGAGATCCCAGAGAAATGGAGACAAGCTTAAGTCCAGCTCTAACCCTTGACCCATTGTCTGTCAATCCACCACAGGAGTGGTGCAATGGTTTATAAACTTACATAAGAACTCATTTCTAACCAATGTGGGACATAAGCATAGTTTAAGAGTTTGAAACACTCATACTCCAACAGCTTCCAATAGATGTGACTGTGTTTCAATTGAGAGGTGATCGTACTAATGGATTTGTTATTGATTCAGGAAGTGGAGCACCTCTTCTTGTTCCGAAAGCATGTAACGTTATCAAAGAAGAGATGATTAAATACTTCTTGGCATATGACTGGCATCCCATGGAGATATCAGACCTAGTACCGTATGACATTATAACGTTATAATGTCATACCAAGTGGAGATCAAAAATTACCAACATCAAAAATTCGTTTTATTGGAGCAGACCTTGATCCGGATTCTAAACGAATCTTTGAAGTAATTAATAATATGTTGTGCATGATTATCATGCCTATTAATGAAAGAGGACCAAGTCTACTAGGGGCATCTCAACAAGTAGATTATCGATTCTTATTTGATGTTAAAACATCTTTATTGTCGTTTGCCCCTGAGAAATGTCAATTTAATTAGAAGGAAAAAAAATAAATTGAATAAAAAAACTCAAGAAAATTTAATATACATTGTAATTTCATTTTTCTTTTTAAGGGGTGGAGCTATTACCGTAAGTGTCAAATTTTTTGCAATGTTATTAATTTCGTTTCATTCTGGCCGGAACAACCGTAATATCTTGTACTGACATGCAATTTGGTATGGTAATACCACTTGTTCCACCTCAAGTCAAATTCCGGCCAATTTCCAGGCGTTTTGGCCATTTTAGTCAATTTCGGCCGCTATTAAATTTTGGCTTTGAAAAAAAGAAAGAAAAACACTTTACAAACTCATCAATCTCAGGTCACCACCATGTCTAGTTGCCGTTTTCCTAAATGAACCCAACCCTCCTCTTCTTCTTCTCCGTTTTGTATCCACTGGTGAGTGGTGTCAATTTTTTTTATTTTATGTTGTCCTCTAGAGTCTAGCTTTGTTGTCCTCTTTTATTTGATTTCAAATTTCAAGTTTCAAGTTTCAACTAGTGTGAGCCAGGTGAAATGACAAAGGAAAGTAAAAAAAAAAAAAAAAAATCCACAATAATTGTCAGACCTATTAATTTTATTTCCTCTCAATAAGTTTTTATTTTTATTTTCCCTATTATCTAGGTACAATGGTACATGTTAATTTTATTTATTAAAAAAAAAGAGGTATTATTATCTATATTGCTATTTAAGGGGTTTTTCTATTTGGAATCCTCAATTTTGAATATATCTCACGCACTTTTGATACATTTTTTCTTTAAAACTAGCAAACACTAAACTAGCAGTTTGCTCCATTTCAAATCCTAAATTTTATTTTCTTAAAAATTCATTCTTGTATAACCTTACTAAATAACAGTAGATAAATTCAATTGAAAAATTATATTAAACTCAAAATAAAAAAAGAACCTCATTGCACATGCGGAGCGCGTGTGAATGAAGATAATAATAATAATTATTATTATTATTATTATTATTATTATTATTATTATTATTATTATTATTATTATTATTATTATTATTATTATTATTATTTAGTTTTAATCCCATATATTAATTAAAAAGAAATGATATGTCCACAATATTTCCAAAACATTTTTACAACAAATCCTAAATGGTAGGTTATTGTTGGTTGTTATTGTTGGGGCAAAAAAGTAATCTTCATGTTAAGTTCAAATTTGAACTAATAACAACTAACCACCAGTGATTTGTTGTGAAAATGTTGTAGACGTAGCATCTCTCTTAATTAAAATATTAAGAAAATTTTTGTGCATGCTGCCAATAAGTGCTTTGACTTTCACATTTATTGTATTGTTTTTTTTTTTTTTTTTTGAGGAAATATTGTATTGTTTAGTATTATCCAAAATATGAATTTTATTTGTAGAAAAATTATAACTAAATATATTTTTTAATCCCACTTTAACATGAATTTTATTTGTAGAAAAAAATTATAAATGAAAATATTTTTTAATCTCACTTTAACATGAATTTTCTATGTTAAAGTAGAAAGATAAAAACTCTGTTAACCCGGGTCTGAAAACCATCAAAGCACGTTTTTCATTTATTACTTGCAAGTAGATATTTAGTCTAAACGTTGGCAGAGAGTTAGACAAAAATCTACTTGCAAGTAATGAATGAAAAAGAAAGAGTTTAACCCTCCAACATCCAACATATATGAGAGAAAGAAAGAGTGAAATTACAAGTGGATGGTGATTCCAAATTTCCCATGCTTATGTACGTTGACAAAAATAGTATCTCCTTTGTGAACCAGAATGGTTGGCCCTGAGAAATTGTCATTTACACAGTCTTTGTGCTGCATAGTCTTCTATAATTTGTCTCCTTCAACTTCCACCCCAAATTCCAAGATGGAAAAAAAAAGAAGTTTATAAGATGTGCAAATATCAATGAATATCAATCATAAAACTCCATTTTGAACTCCTTAAATGTCACTTAGGTTTTGACTTTTGGGCATGAAAATCTCATATGCGTTTGAAATGAAAAGCATAAAAAAAAAAAAAAAAAAAAATCAAGCCATTTTAAAGTTAATTGAATGAGTAGTGCTACAGGTATTACAAATTTTACTATATTGAGCTTATTAATTTATTTGTCACTAAATATAAAAAGATATTTTAAATATTCATTTATAAACTCATTTTTTAATCAATTTTTCTAACTCAACTCACTAGAGAACAATGAGAGAAATGTGCCTTTACTTTGTGATCTTCTTGAAGTGTTCATAGTGTAAGTAGCGTGCACAAGTGGATTTTCGCGGCAACACCATTAACACAACTAGCCGATATTCCGTGCGTTGCATGGGGCATTTTGATAAATTTTGTAAGAAATTATTTACTGACCCATTGATTTCATGAATTCTATTATTGTTAGTTATAGTTAGTTTATGAAATTTTCTAGTAAAACTAAATTCAAACTAAATACACGGGGAAAAATTACTCTAATTCATGCAACCAACTAATGTCACTAGATCAATGTTCACATTGTCACCTACAAACCTAGTGGTTCCTATGTGTATTTTTTTTTTTTTTTTGATAGGTAAGAAAAAGTATATTAAAAAAAATGCTAGATGCAAATTAGCACCAGCATAACAAAAGTACAAAAAGGATGGAAAAACAAAAACATAAAAAGACATTAATTACAAAGAAAGAGAGCTAAGGAATAAAGGAAGAGGGTCACTAGATGTGAGTCCCCAAGCCCTAGCCCAATCAAATAGGGAACCAAAAAAGAGAGCCAACATTTGGCCCTCGAATCTATCCAAATCCTCAAATGTCCGCTGATTGCGTTCCTCCAAATACACCATATCAAACACAACGGAACTAAGTTCCAAATGTAAGATGAATGCTTCCCCAACCAATTCCACCAACTAAATAGAAAATTTAACACCGTACATGAGGGAACCCATGAAATCCCAAAAATTTGAAAGACAAAGCACCACAACTGATAATCCTTTCCACAATGTAACAACAAATGATCCACTGTCTCATTACAGCAACAACACATAATGCATTAGTTAACAAAATTAAAGCCTCTAAGTCACAAGTTATCGTCCGTGAGGATTCTATCCCATACAATTGTCTAAATAAAGAAAGAGACACGTCTAGGTGCCTTAACCTTCCTGGAAAAACAATAGAAGAAGAGCCATGTAACTTATGATAATATGAGCAGATGGAAAATCCCTGTTTTTTGTCAACTTCTATCTCAAACGATCACCATCAGCCCCTAAAGGTAAATTGGCTGCCAAGAATCGAAAGAAATCATCCACCACATCTGCCTCTCAATCATTAGGACCTCTATTGAAATGACCATCCCAAGTTCTCCCATCCCTTGTTCCTTGACATATCAAAGATGATTTTACGGAAGCCTCTTTGTTTGCAGCAAATTGTACAAGACTGGAAAAGCCAATTGGAGAGAAAGATCTCCACACCACCTGTCTATTCATAATTTCACACTATCCCCACCTATGTGTATTTCTTATATGATTTATGATTTATGCTTTATATATAGATTCTATAGTGTTAATTTCTACGTTCCTTATGCCACTAAAATCTCTATCTCAACCGTATCAACACCTACAATTTTTATGTCAATGAAAGTAGCTTTTCCTTTAGTTTTAGAATTGATATGAGAGATAAACAAAAATGTCATAGTGATGCAACAATATCACAATTTAACCTTCAAATTTTAGTTGAACTAAAAGTAGCCAAAACACCAAAAATATTACAATTCCTTACCAAGTACATGCATCATATGGAAAACCAAAAATCTAAATTGACACATAATATGAAAAAACCCACCTAAACACATTACAATGCCACATTAGTAAAAATGTATACATAAAATTTTAAAAAAGTATTTAAGAACATAATATTTTGGAAATTATAATACCTCTCAAAAGGGAACCAAAGATATTGTGAGAGAAATTATGGAAGTTTAATATTTAAGTTCAAAGGATATGAGTTATATTGGACAAATGTGGAGACAAATAATCATATTACCTAATTCATTGAATCTAACTCTTGCAATTCAGCATTGAAGTTAGTCCTGTGAAAAAAATTGAGAAGTTATCTGAATTCCTACATTTTTCATGACTTTTTAAATTCATCCGTATCTATCCAAAACATTTAAAGTTATAAATATATATAGTTTCTAAAAAAAAGTTATAAATATATATATAGTTTCTAAAAAAAAGTTATAAATTTTTACAAATTCCTTGAATTTTATTAATACATTGAAATAAATGTATTTTTCATTACTTAATAGTTTGACATAAATGCTAAATTTAGATGAGGTGAAAGTTCAAATGAAAAGAATGTCATACAATGCATCACTTGATAGAACCTCTTGCTTTCCCGATGGTCACTCTACACAGATAAGTGCTTGTGAAGTGTGGGGAGCAAGGGCCGGAGTTCAAATTTCCAAGAGGGAACTTCACACGTATTTACACTTAGATTATGTTAGAATAAAATTTTTATTTTGTATAAAAAAAAATCACTTTTAAATGCCAAAATACGCATAAGAAATATGACTATACATAGACTATAGTGTGCCTTGTCATCTTCCAATTTAACATGTAGTTTAAATGTGTAATAAACAGTAATTCAGCCATAATTTTATTAGTTTATTTTCAAAACCACCTTTTGGGACGTTGAGTTACACAATCGATTTCAGTCTGTTTCTAACCACAACTTTCACGTTACCATTTTTGGTAAAATTTGGTATTTTGCCACCTGATCTCGTAATAAGTGCAAATTAGGGTTTCAAATGTTTCTTAATCATCCTAGAATTTTACTTTTTCAGTATTTATATGTTTTGTAGCCTCTAAAGGCAAATTAGATTATTATCAATATTATATAGACATTTTGTCAATTTCTTTCTCTGGTAAATTCCAGTTTATTACCCTGTAGATTCAAGGAACCACTTGTAGATTTGAGGTTTACTACCAAAAATTAATAGTTTAGTTTTTGTCCATCAAAGAGAGCATTATGTGTGCTTTCTTCATATTTCCGCGACATCAACAAAACTACATCTTTTTAAAAAAAAAGACTTAGAAAATCATTGAACCTATTTATTAACGGAGTGTCTAGACCTACACATAATAGGAGTGTTCAAATATTTTTTTTTTGAGTTCAATGTTCAAATATGTTATATGATTAAATTTATGATTTCCTAATCATTTAAGATTTTGAAATTTCCAAACATGACACATTTTTAAAAAACGGGCCAATTAACTCCATATTCATACATGTTACGTGAACATCAAAATATCAAATGGGTAGAGCAATGAAAACATGACAATTTAAAGAATAGGCAGAACTTGTACTATATTTGAATGTTTGATTTACCAATTAGATAGCAACAGTTGATACGATATGTTAACTTTAATTTGGCTAAACATTGGTGTTTCGTTGAGCTATTACTGTATAGACAAGGATCTTTTATATATATATATATAGATACATAGGCATTCAACATTATATTTGGTTCCTCTGCGTATGGATCCTGTTATCTTTTATATATATAGATAGATACATAGGCTGAATTATAACTTGCCTTGACGGTAAGTTAAGTAGCCTCTGAGAAATCAAGACTGGTCCTAGGCATGAACATTAACTGTTTAGCCCGTCATGGGTGAATGCTCCTGGATTACCAGGCCATTGATTATAGCAGGTGGGGTCAGTTGCAACTGGCTAGAGACAAGTCCAAAAGGCTTTTTTTTTTTTAAATGATCCCTACATTATAAAAAAGATAAGGAAAAAAAAAATCAATGCAACATCAGATGAAAGGAAATCCAAATGGAATATTTGCGCAGGAACACAGCTACTCAGTCTATGAAACATAAGATTGGTAATAAGCATGTATTCTTCCTAGTTTGTTAAATCAACGACTTATGCTTTTAATCCATCAACCTGATGGCTTTGTTGCCAAACTAATATGCATCCTTATTTTTATAGAATATACAAAAAGCCAAAGGTACAGAAAATATAAAATAACTTTACAACCGGTTAATATTTAAGCCACCTGTTCAACCTTGATAAAATATTCTTCCCAATGGTTGTTGTGAATAAGAAATTTCAAACATAGGGTTTATGAATATTGTTATTATTGTATGTAGCAGAGAGTAATAGAGAAAAGAGCATCAAATTGACTCTCTCATAGGCAACCTATTTCACAGTTTTCACTAGCTAAACATACATAAGGAGGAAAAAGTGAAGTGAATTTCCCTCGTAATATTCTGATATGAACAAAAAAACTGATGCTCCATTAGGTAGGTAGTGGTAGAACATCCCAAGTAGCAATTTCCTAGAACTGAAGCTATCCTCATGAAACTAACATTCATAGAATCTTGGGTGCAAATTGAGGACTTTTATTTTGATAAACTAAATCTGCCAATGGAAAGAAAAGAAGATAAGGATTCTCAATCAGACTTTTGAGAAAAGCTATAACGAAATAAGGACAGAGATAATTTAGACTCTTTTTTTGGCTTGTAGATGCATAAGTAGTACCAACTTGTTTTGAAGAAAAGCCAACACTAGCTGGTTTAGAAGTATGACCTTGTCTCGTATCTGCACACAGAATCAAATAATTGAGAACCTTAACTGAGTTTAACCAAGGAAAACAAGATAAAGTTGGATGTTTGATTAACACAGAAGGATTGAATCTTAAAGGAGATGTATGAACCCATAGAAATATTGGAGAGTATGATGCTTCAAAAATCAATTCAAATATCAAGGATAATTGTGCAGTGTTGGAGCAGTCCCCTCCTATTTCCACCTGACATCATGCTGACAAGTAAGGAGAAGAAAATACTAGAAAATTTTTAATGATATGTTTATGCCGGTTTACAGAAAAATTCCCCTGGTTATTTGATTAAATTCATTTGGGTTTTAGAATAAATCATTCAAACTTTAACATTTCAGTTCATCCTGAGTTTTTTTTTTTTGTAATTAATTGCATAAATCAATCTGAAATTTAGTTCAATTCTAAGCTCTAAATTTCAAACTGTGCTTTTAATCCAATCATGCTACAAAACAATAATTCAAAAAAGCATACAGATTTCTGTGTTAAAATATCTTAAAATTTGAGCAAAACATGGCAAGGTAGAAGCTTATACATTAAAATGAATTTCCAACTAAATATCTGATTAGTTATCCAAGTTGATCTCCCACAATGTCACCCCAATATCAGCAAGTGGGACTTTCCAATCTGTCTAGGCACCTAAATCAATGAACAAACCAAGTGTTTCACCTTAACAACTTGTTTTTGAGATACAATAAAATTTTTTTTTTTTTTGGGTTTATGTATTTTTCTTCATTTCTTCTTTTCAACTCCCGGTATGGAAAGAAGTCATATCTTGAAAGACAAATTTTACAAGAGAAAAGAAAATTAAAGAAAAAGCGGGCACTCACCAGTTCCAGCATAATAAAAAAAGAAAAAGAAAAAGCAAATTGTAATTTGATACTGAAACTTTGTGCTGTTACAAATACACTCTAAGTCAATACTTAGTCTATTTATTAACGAAGATAATGAGTCACTTGAACCTAAACTTTTGGCCTTCGAAAGCCATGTTTTGAGTGCCATGATCAGAGCATCAATATCAAACCAAGCACTATGTTGATGCTCTGTTCACAACTCACAAGAATCACAATTAGCTTCTGTTATATTCTATGATGCATGGACACGGACACGGCGATAAGGCAATTTTTGAAAAACAAGGACACGACACGGCGTGGACACGGCAATTAAATTATTAATTAAATTTTATATTTAGACATATTTTTTAATATTTTTAGACATAAAATACGTTTATGTATAGAATTTAAATTATGTAAGAACTACAAATAAGTAAACTAACACTCAAAGTAGTACAATAATTCACAAAATGTTTATAGTACAAACCAAAAGTTTAAATAGGCTACATTCAATATCAAACTAAAAACATAAAAGGAAATAAGCAGGACACACAAAAACAAAAATCACAAAAACAAGCTTTAGTAAAATCACCTACAATATTTAACTTTAATAAATAAATAAAACTATAATAGGACACACAAAAACAAAAATCACTAAATTCATAATAAACATTATAATTTATAAGGCAAGGTTGAGTAAAGAAGAATATATATATATATATATATATATATATATATATATATACAGTAAAGTATAACACAGTGAGTGGGATTAAAAAAAAAAAAAAGCTTTGGGTGTTATAAATATAACACGCCATAGTACACCAAACCAAAGGTCCTAAGCAGTCAGCAGATAAAAGAAAGAAAGAAAAAAAAAAAAATCGCGAAACAAAGAGAGAGAAGAGAAGCTCGGACCTGTCCAAGCCGAGAGAGAGAGAGAGATCAGAAGGAACAGAGGGATAAAGGGAGCTCGTCGACTCACCGATTGGTTCGATGTAGCGCCGAAGGGACAGAGGGTAGCGGGCAGAGGGAAATCAACAGTTGGGCTGTGTGAGTTTCTGATTTGAGATTTCTCACTTCTCACTGAAGGGTATATCACAAAATCAACGGTAAGGATTTGTCCATCTGTCAAAATCTTGAATTTTTGTTTTGTTTGTTTGTTTTTTTTTTTCCCCACTGCTGGTGTGTTTGGCACCGTGTCGGCGCTATGTCAGAGAAGCAAAAAAAAAAAAAAAAAAAAAAACGACACCACTCTGACACCGGAGTTCAGCGAGTCTTACCGGTACTGGTGTCCGACACATGTCAGACACCGGTACGTTGGCAAAAATGTTGTATCGGTGCAACCTAGGTTATATTTTTGGGCAGCCAATCCAAAAGACTCGTAAGAATACAAAGGGTCCATTTGAATACCGCTTATTTTGCTAAAAACTGAAAATAATAAAAATAAAAAAGTTAATGTTCATAAAAAGTTACTGTTTATAAGCTAAATGCACTGTTCATGGACCATTAACAGTGCAAGAGACGCTGGTCCAGGAAAAAAAAAATGCAAAATGCAGAAGGAAATTCAGCTATCCAAACGCTCATTAGAGCATCTCCAATAGGCTCTCTAAAGCCAACTATGAAGAGCAAACACCAAAAAATAACCCCTCCAACAGCCTCTCCATCTCGAAATTTTTTTTTTTTTTTTTTTTTTTTATAGATTTGCTACAGTAGCTCTCTAAGCATGGAGAGCATTGTAGCAATTACTGTAGCTTCTCTAAACAATATCCTCCTTTAAAATATTACCCGGTTGAATAAAAAATTATTTTTTTCTCTTTCCTCCCTTTCTACTTCTTCCTCACTCTCTTTCTCTCTTCTTTATCTCAACGACTACAAAACACAATATACAATCCAAACACGAAAATAAATTTTCTCATAAACCAAATGAAATCAGAAAAAAAAAAAAAGAAAAAAAAAAGAGAAAATAGAAAAGAGAGAGACCTGTTCATGAGCAAAAGAATTAATTCAGTCTCAATAATCACAACCGATTAAAATATTTAATTTTCACTCAATAATCACAACGGTAACAATAGAACTATTCTTGATCTTTTCCCTCAAACATCTCTAAACTCAGTCTCAATCAAACATTCACAACGGCTACAAACACAAAAATCATTTCTCTTTAACATCTATAAACTCAAGCATAATCAAAATACAAACTCAAAAATACAATCTTAAAATTTATCAAATCATAACAATAAAAGCAAAAAAGAGAAAAGAAAAAAGAAGAGATAGAAGCCATTTGACCCATGGTGGAGCAAGCAAGCAACCCACGGTGGAGCAAAAAAGAGACAACGCCTGCTTGTGTCCTTTGATCAACGGTGGAGAAAGCAATCGCTTGTTCTTAATTTCTCTATTTCTTATCACTGTAGAGAGTGTTCTAGAATCAAGTAGAAATAGAAAAAGTAAAAAAAAAAGAGAGCTAGAGAAAGAAAGAGAGAGATGGAGAAAGTGAGAGTGAGATCTAGAATGAACTAGAAAAAGAAAAAGAAGGGTAGATAGAGATGGATGTAATTAAGTTTGGAAAAATAATATAAAAAAATAAGAAATGACAATTAAGAAATGTTACCACAATATTTTCACAATAAATTTTAAGTAATAGATTGTTATTAGCTAATATTAGTGAGTAAAAAAATAATTTCAGTAATGGGTTCAAATTAGAACTAGTAACAACTTTCCACATAAGATTTTGATGTGATTCTTGTGAAAGTATTGCGAAAAATGTTATGAATATAACACTTTTCAATGAAAAATATAATTGTTAGGAATGAATATAAGAAGAATAAATGATGATAAAAAAAGAATAAAGAATTAATGAAGAAATAATATTTAAATGAGATGGAGAAAAGAATAAAGAATCTGTTGAAAAGTATATTTAAAAAAATAAGTAAATAAAAGGTAAAATGAATTATTCACTCTCCAAACAATACACAAATTTGAAAGAGCTGCTGGATGCTCTTAAGTCAGCTAACATATAAAAAGTCAGCCTAAAGACTTGGTCCCCATGGTTGCGAAGTAGCACTTGAGAATTTGTTAGGCCCAAAAATACTCAAGCGAACAGCCCATGAGTTTGGTCCATGTGGTTGACAAAATAAACATTTGGGAGCAATTTAAGCTGGGCCCACAGATTCAACTCCAAGGGCCATTAACGTGGCCCACAGTTTAATGAAATCAACCAAAGCCCATCGACTTGGGAAACGAGATAAACATGTGCATTTAAAGGAATCAACCTATTCATTTTCATTTTGGCATTTGGCTTCGAAACATGGTTGTCAAAATCCTAATATGGATTTTATGATTTTACGATCTTGTGTTAAGAACCTAGAGGTTCCTAATGAAAAGAAATAGGAATTATAAGGGGATTGATAAGAATTGTAGGGAAATTGACTTGATTCGAGGTAATCACCCTCCATAGAGAAAGAGAGAGAGAGAGATGTACTAATGCACTAAGAAATTTGTTTATTCTTCAATTGATATCTCATATTGGATTATAATTATGTATTTATAGGAGACTAACTTTAATCCCATTGGCCCACATGACCTCATCCTATTGGTTCTATTATTCTTCATGTGCATTAATAATTCCAACATGTGTTAAATATGATTAACCATATACATTAATAATTTCAACATGTGCTAAATGTGATTTACATGCTTGGAATTCTAACTAACTAACTAACTAACTAAATCTCAATACAACAATTATTATCCATATGCATATAGCATTCCTAACATTTCCCTCTCCTTTAAAACACCTTGCCCATAAGGTGTTGTTGTGAAATAGCATCTTCATCAAAGGAGATCTTCCAATAGACCAATACCGTAGTGACATTTTGATCACCATATTCATGCATTTCTCTTTAACAAGCGGTCCCATCCATATGAAGGTTTCTTCTTCGTAGATCTTTAAACTTTGTTCGAATTCTTGAGCCTTTAATAGTTCTTTAATCTTCAAGGTCTCATTGGTTCTTTGAACCTTGAAATATTCTTGTATCCTCAAGACCTCATTTGATTCTAGAACCATTAAAATTCTTGGCCCTTGTATCTTGGATTCTTGGATCACCGACACTTGGATTGCTAATTCTTGAATCAAAGATTCTTGAATGGAAGCCTCCATTGGACTGAACTTCAAAGGATGCGTCTTCATGTATATCATCATCCACTTTGACACAAAAATCAACATCCCGTCTTGCAACAACGGTAGTCGATTCTTGGAACTTGATTTTTTCTTCGAGTTTCATTGAATCAAGAGATTGTAACTCCTCTTGAGTCATGTTCTCGAGACCTTCTTGTAATCTTGAGAGCTCTTCCTTCATGGCCATGTTAGATTCATCCAAGGCCTTCAACTCTCTAAAATAGCCTTGTTAGATTCTGTCAAGGCCTTAACATTCTCCAAGACTTCATTCATCATTTTCAAGATTTCTTGTCGGTCAAATTCACTCATCTCAAGATCGACGGCTCTAATACCAATTGTTAAGAACCTAGAGGTTCCTAATGGGAATGGATAGGAATTATAGGGGGATTGATAAAAATTGTAGAGAAATTGACTTGATTTGAGGTAGTCACCCTCCATAGAGAAAGAGAGAGATTAAGAGAGAGAGAGAGATGTACTAATGCACTAAGAAATTGGTTTATTCTTCAATTGATATCTCATATTGGATTACAATCATGTATTTATAGGAAATTAGCTCTAATCCCATTGGCCCACATGGCCACATCCTATTGGTTCTATTATTCTTCATGTGCATTAATAATTCTAACATGTGCTAAATGTGCATGTGTATTAATAATTCCAACATGTGCTAAATGTGATTAACATGCTTGGAATTCTAACTAACTAACTAACTAACTAACTAAATCTCAATACAACAATTATTATCCATATGCATATAGCATTTCTAACATTTTGCTTGCCTAAAACGATCCGAATCTTTCAAAAATCTTTGCAATTGTTCAAGATCGTACAATTCTAATGATCTCAATTGATCCTGGTTTCTTATAATCTTTAACTTGACAGAAGGCTCAGTTTGACCCAAATAAAAAATATCCTAATAAATCAAGTTTTGTTATTCTAATGTAGAGAAATAGAGTGTCAATTGGACTTAAATGAAAAATAACATTCTAATAGAGTGTCATGTTTTGAAGTTTTTACTTTTTAGCCTCTTTAAATAATGCTTATAGATGTACATCAAATGAATGCAAATTATGAATGAATGTATAATTTATATGATTATTTAACATACTAATATATTTTTTTTCTCAAATAATGTAAGATCTTACAATCTACAAATCTACCTACCTCCCACGATCCAAAGTAATATTCCAATCTTGACAACCTTGCTTCAGACATTGAATACCAAACAAATAAAAGTATTTCTAGTTTGTGAAATTAAGGGCCTGTTTGGTAGAGTGGTTCAAACCCACTTTATCAAATTTTAGACAACTTACACATATTTTCACACATATTTTCACACACTTTTTTACTCACACGTATTTCAAAAAATTACAAACAACTCAACTTAAACTTTTCTACTAAACGAGCCCTAAAGATTTCGCTTTGTCCTCCTACCCCAGACCTATTGAAAGTCATAACGTGACCCACAGTAGATGTACTGCTAAAGATATTCTGAAAACCATTTCACATTTTTCACCATTTTGTAGAAAAGAAACATTAAGCGAAGGGATTATAGGGCCGTCCAAATCAAAGAAACAAGGACTGAAGCAACATTAAAACCACGTCAAAATACAACTTTAACATTTTAATGTTCCCCATAATTTACTTAAAAGATACATTTCAAAATTTGAATGGGTGAATATAAATAGTCTCAATCATCCGTATGAACTTTGATTTTCAGACCCAGTGAGTAGTGTGACACTGCAGGATAGATTTAAAGAAGATAAACCCTTCTTTTGGTTTATGTTGAATTTGTTTATTGAGTGTATGACCGATCAGATCCTATGAATTAGAATGCAGATACCAATAAGTTGAAAATAATTTATGTTTAAATGCATACCTATTGTTAAAATTATCTTTATCATTTATGTTATCTTTATTTGGGTTTATCTTTAGTACTGGATTAGTATTTGATATTGTTAGGATTATCATATTAGTATTTGAGATTGTTTAGGAGTTTATCTTTATCATTATGATTCCTGGAAGCTGTATATAAAGCTCCAGATGGTTTCTTTTGTATTTTTGACAGATTATTATTATTATTATTGAGATTATTCAGATTATTTGTTTGGTGGTGATTCCAAACACCTTAGGTGGGAAGCCTAGGGTTTTATCGTAGGATTAATCTAGGTGGGAAGCCTAGGTTGTCCTGCATCAACTTGGTATCAGAGCCCAACCGATCACCTCTTTCAACAACCCAAAATCACAACCGCCAACCCACAACCACAATCACCACCATCAGTAAACAACTCAACCACCAACCATGCCATTACTCAAATACTTACCCCACGAGATTTGCAAACCACCACAACCAAAACTCAAATACTTACCTCACGAAATCTGCAAACCAGAGCCAGAACCAAAACCAACAGAAAAACCCACTCCTTCCCCAAACCCAATCCGTGCCCGCCTCGAAGCCCACCACCGAAAAAAAAAAAAAAAAAAAAAAAAAAAAATTCAGATTGACAGCTTCACTCCACAGATCCGAGACAGAGACAGAAGAGAGTTAAAAAAACAAAAAAACCCAACTCACCGATCCACCAACAGAATGTCGTCATCGCCCAACCACCGCCAACACGCCGTCACCGTCGCTCCCACCATTTTGCTTCACAGGTTCCGAGATCTCACTCACCAGCTCCGATCTCCATCTTCGAGTGCCACTGCCAGCCATCGCCGACGAGCCCAGGCCACCATCGATCGCCATCGACAGTGAACGCCGATGAGCCACGCCGCCTCTTCGCCGATGCTTCTTGCGAACACTGATCTCCTTTCTTTTTTTTGTTTTCCTCTGTTTCTAATTTCTTTAGCTTCCGTGTGTAATGTTAGTTTGACGTGCTACTG
Source organism: Castanopsis chinensis (assembly GCA_032878915.1). Taxonomy (NCBI): domain Eukaryota; kingdom Viridiplantae; phylum Streptophyta; class Magnoliopsida; order Fagales; family Fagaceae; genus Castanopsis; species Castanopsis chinensis. The sequence goes on along the minus strand of JAVQMG010000098.1, from coordinate 367,249 downwards.
TTTGGATTTAATAGGTTTTAGTTTTACATTTTGGGCTTTCTTTATTGTAAAAAAAAAAAAAAGTCAGGTCCACAAAGGCAGTAATCTCCGGAAGTTCCATTTTCATTGCATTACACGTGAGGCCCAACTTCCCATTGTTAGTAGCTGACCCACTGTACAGTGAGGCCAGGTTGTTAAATCAGCCCATCCAAGGTGTGGACTTTCCTATCTTCATGGATTGAAATGCAATTTCAAATTTAATATCAATATGTCTACTATGTGCCTCATTTTTACCTTCATAACATGCTACTGCCTTTACCCTTATTTTGCTTAAACTTTCACATGCCTTTATTATTTTAGTTGTTGGTTTATTTTCTTTCAGCCTTTTTACTTTTGCCAAAAAAAAAAAAAAAAAACAAAAAAAAAAAAACACAAAAAAAAAAAATGCTTTAAAGTAATTAATTCTCAATATTAGTGGTTGAACTAGCATACTCACATTGTTACAATTAGGTCCTTTTTAATTTAATTCTTGTTAAAGCTAGTACTGCTTGACTGCAACACCCTGTAAAATTCATGACTTCTCTTCACATTTAATTTAACTTGAGTATTATCCTTACTATTCACTTGCTAGACTTAGTTTGTTGATCTCTTTGCATGCATTTGCGTAGTGGTCGTCTAGTACTTAGTTCTGAAGACCAGTCTAATTCCAAATCAGAGTCTAGTTCTGAATCTCACTCTAGTCCCCAATCCCGCCTGAACATGGATCCTCCTCCCCATGATGAATTAAGACAAGCCATTGCAGAACTTACTGCTCGTCTAGGCCACTTAGAGGCTAGGTATGATGAGGATAATGCACATAATGGAAGAAATCATAATAGACATGGCCCTCATCCTAGGCAAGACCATAGGGACAATGAAGAAAATTCAGCAAAGCATATCAAAGTAGAGGCCCCTACCTTTGATGGTGTTAGGAACCCTCAGGTCTACAATGATTGGGTGCGAGAGATGGAACATTTTTTTGAGTGGTATGAATTGTCTGAGGATAGAAAGGTTAGGTTTGCCAAAATGAAACTTGTAGGAAGAGCTAAACTCCATTGGGATAGTGTTGTCAACCATCTCCGTAAGACCCGCCAACCACCCATAACTCTTTGGGAAGAAATGAAAGCAAAACTCAATGAAAAGTACTTCCCAGTATCTCATCTAGGCAACTTGTTGGATCGTTGGCATGATTTGAGACAAGACAATAAATCTGCTACTGAGTATGTAGAGCAATTTGAAGAGTACAGGATACGTAGCAATGCTACTGAAGATGAGCCAATTACCTTGAGTAGATTTAGGAAAGGTCTCAATTATGATCTTCAAAGAGAATTGGCAGCCCGACAGATTTCAACTCTTGATGATGCTTATACCTTAGTGCAAGATTTAGAGCTGATCCCTAAGCCCCAAGGTGGAAGGCGATTTGACAATCGCATGTTTCCTCTCAACAATTTTGAAGGTCCCCAAGGTAGAAATAGGCCTTATCCCAACAATAGACCCTTGCACATAGAAGACAATTCTCAAGGTAGATACCAACAAGGCCCTCAGAATAGACCAAATCCCATCAATAGACCCTTGCGCCCAGAAGACAAAGGGAAAAGTGTGGTTAGAGAGACATTTAGGCCCAATTCTAGAATCCAATGCTTTAAGTGTCAAGGCTTTGGTCATATGGCTGCCCAATGTCCTAATAAGACTTTGTTGATTGAAGAATTTGATGAAGAGGAAGAGGTAGAAGAAGTAGTCTATGAGCCTAACATTGAAGACATCGTAGAAATAGGCGAGGATGATTCCACCCAATTAGCTTGCATTAGAGCCCTACCACCTTTTGATAATCTCAGTGAGGGTAGTCTTGATACGCCTATAATGAGTGTTGTTAGGTGTACTTTAGCACAGTCTAAAGATAGTGATGATTGGAAAAGAAATACTATCTTCCAAACCTTTGTCAAGTGTGGGACCACAAATTGCAAGGTCATCATTGACAGTGGAAGTTGCATTAATGCAGTTTCTTCTAAACTTGTCTCTCTCTTAGGTTTGAAGTTAGTTGCTCATCCTAGACCCTATAAGGTTTCTTGGGTAGATGATTCATCTATCACCATCAAGGAAAGGTGTCTTGTTCCTATTCATATCCTCTCATACAAGGCTCAGATTTCATGTGATGTGATTCCAATGGATGTAGGACACATAATTTTGGGACGACCATGGCTCTATGATTTAGATGTCACTCTTTATGGTCGCTCGAACTCTTGTTCCTTCATGCACAATGGACAAAGGATTAAGCTTAACCCAGTTCGAACTAAGTTTGTTAGTACAAGTAAGGCTAAAGAAGAGCCCAAAAAGCAAAGTATGAATCTCATCAGTCCAAAAGAACTTGAAAAAGCTGTTAATCAAGACTCCATCATCTTTACTTTGGTTGTTAAGGACGTTGCACTAGATAACTTTGAAGAACCAAGAAAAGAAGTACGATCAGTGCTTCAAGAGTTCCAAGATGTTTTCCCTAAGGGGCTCCTAAATCAGTTGCCTCCTATGCGTGATATTCAACATGCCATAGATCTTGTCCCAGGAGCAGCACTTCCAAATTTGCCCCACTATAGAATGAGCCCTCCCCAATATGATGAAATGGGTAGACAAGTAGATGAGCTCTTGCACAAAGGATTTGTGCGTGAAAGCTTAAGCCCATGTGCAGTCCCTGCATTTTTGACCCCAAAGAAAGATGGATCTTGGAGAATGTGCGTAGATAGTCGCGCAATCAATAGGATTACTGTGAAGTATCGTTTTCCTATCCCTAGGTTAGATGATATGTTTGATATGATGTCAGGAGCCACAATCTTTTCGAAGATTGATTTGACAAGTGGATACCACCAGATTAGGATCCGCCCAGGTGATGAATGGAAGACTGCTTTTAAGACAAAGGATGGTCTATATGAGTGGCTTGTGATGCCCTTTGGTTTATCAAATGCTCCTAGTACTTTTATGAGAATGATGACACAAGTACTAAGGCCTTTCATGGGAAAATTTGTGGTAGTGTACTTTGATGACATCCTCATTTATAGTAAATCAAAGGAGCAACATTTGGACCATCTTAAACAAGTTTGTTCTACCTTGAGGAAAGAAAACTTATATGCCAATCTCAAGAAATGCTCTTTCTTCACTGATAGTGTCATTTTCTTAGGTTTTGTGGTCTCATCTAAAGGAGTTTCTACTGACCCACAGAAAGTCAAGGCCATAGTGGATTGGCCCGAGCCCAAGAACATTCATGAGGTTCGTAGTTTTCATGGGCTTGCAACTTTCTATCGCCGCTTTATACGTGGATTTAGTACAATCATGGCACCAATCACTGATTGTATGAAGCAAGGCGAATTCCAATGGTCAAATGCTGCTGGTAAAGCATTTCAAGAAATCAAGAGGAAGATGACAGAAGCACCGGTGATGCGCCTACCAGACTTTGATAAGGTCTTTGAAGTGGAATGTGATGCGTCTGGTGTAGGCATAGGAGGAGTTCTTAGCCAAGATTGCCACCCTATAGCTTACTTTAGTGAGAAATTAAATGAGGCTAAGAAGAAATATTCAACATATGACAAAGAACTCTATGCTGTGGTACAAGCTTTAAGATATTGGAGCCATTATTTGACACCCCATGAGTTTGTCATTTATTCTGATCATGATGCTCTCCGCCACATCAATTCCCAAAAGAAATTAAATGCTCGACATGTCCCTTGGGTTGAGTATTTGCAAAGATTCTCTTTTGTTTTGAGACATAAATCTGGTGTTGAGAATAAGGTAGCTGACGCTTTGAGTCGTCGAGTCACCTTACTTTCTGTGATGAGCACAAAAGTCATAGGATTTGAGAAGTTACAAGAGGAGTATGAATCTTGCCCAGATTTTGGAGAAGTGTACACTACACTTAGGACTGAGCATCTTCAGGTTGTTGATGATTTTATCCTCCGAGATGGCTACTTGTTTAAAGCTAATAAGCTTTGTATCCCCCGCACATCAGTTAGAGACTTTTTGGTTTGGGAAGTGCACGCGGGAGGACTTTCAGGACATTTTGGACGTGATAAGACAATTGAAGAGGTAGAGAGGCAGTTTTATTGGCCAAGTCTTAAGAGGGATGTTGCCAAGATAATTGGTCAATGTCGTCAGTGTCAACTAGCTAAGCATTGCAAGCAAAATACTGGCCTTTACACTCCTCTACCGGTTCCACACCGTCCTTGGGAGGATATTAGCATGGACTTTATACTAGGTCTCCCCCGTACCCTTAGGAAGTTTGATTCCATTCTTGTAGTGGTAGACCGGTTTTCTAAGATGGCTCACTTTCTTCCATGCTCTAAGACATCTGATGCATCCAAGGTAGCCAAGATTTTCTTTGATGAGATTGTTAAGCTGTATGGGTTACCTAAAACAATTGTGTCAGATAGGGATGTTAAATTCATGAGCTATTTTTGGAAGACCCTTTGGCACATGATGGGAACGAAGTTGAAATTCTCCACAGCATACCATCCTCAAACTGATGGTCAAACTGAGGTTGTCAATAGGAGTCTAGGAAATCTTTTGAGGTGCCTCATAGGAGAGAATGGTAGGACTTGGGAATCTATACTCCCTGTAGCCCAGTTTGCATACAATAACTCAGTCAATAGGTCCATAGGTATGAGTCCATTTGAAGTTGTTCATGGTTATACACCTAGGAGACCTTTAGACCTTCTCCCAATGTCCTCACATGATAGGGTTTCTGTGTCTGCAGTAGAGTTTGCTAGTCACATGCATGAGCTGCATAAAGAGATCAACAAACGAATTCATGCTAGTAATTTTAAGTATAAGGCTCAGGCTGATGTACATCGACGTCATTTAGACTTTGATGTAGGAGATTATGTTATGATTCGTATCAGGCCTGAACGGTACCCTTCAGGAACCGTTAAGAAACTGCAGGCCCGCAGTGCTGGCCCATTCAAGGTATTAAAGAAACTTGGATCTAATGCTTATGTGATTGATATACCCTCAGATTATGGTATTAGTTCTACTTTTAATATTGCTGATTTAATTGCTTTTAAAGGTCCAGCAGTTATTCCCTATGACCCTTTTGATGATCCACCCTCTTCTTCTTTGGCTAACCCTGTTCCTAACCCTACACCATCTTGTTTCCAAAAGGCACATAAAGATATTATTGATGTTATTTTGGATGAGCAATCTCTTTTCACTAGGGATGGAACAGTTCAGCGCTTCTTGGTTCGCTGGCGAGGACGGCCTGATTCTGACTGTACATGGATCACCAGAGAGGAGTTGCAGCAGCTTGATCCCGCTCTTTTGGAGGCTTACTTGGATACACTTGCTACCACCTCATCTCTACCTCCTATCATCCGCACATATGAGCGTCGACGGAGGCGCCATGCTGACCCAGTGAGCTTGTGGCTCGATGGAGCTTATTCTGATGTCACTTGATCCTTATGAGCTTTACTCGACGGGGTCGAGTTTCTCCCACCCCAGGGGAGTTGGTGCGGACACCACATTGATAGCACTTTTGTGGAGATTATCTTTATCATTTATGTTATCTTTATTTGGGTTTATCTTTAGTACTGGATTAGTATTTGATATTGTTAGGATTATCATATTAGTATTTGAGATTGTTTAGGAGTTTATCTTTATCATTATGATTCCTGGAAGCTGTATATAAAGCTCCAGATGGTTCCTTTGTATTTTTTGATAGACTATTATTATTATTATTGAGATTATTTGCAGAGATTGCATTTATTTGTTTGGTGGTGATTCCAAACACCTTAGGTGGGAAGCCTAGGGTTTTACCGTAGGATTAATCTAGGTGGGAAGCCTAGGTTGTCCTGCATCAAACTCCTTATCACACCCTGAGAAGACAGGAAATTCACAAGGCTTATGAATATTGTTATTTTCAAATAATTGAGGACCTTAACTGAATTTAAACAAAAGAAAAGAGGAGGAACTTGGGTATTTGATTAACGCCATAGTATTGAATTTTGAAGGAGATGTATGATTATGAACCTTCAGAAATAGAGGAGTAAATGATCCTTCAAAAATCAATTCCAATCTCAAGGATAATGAACATTGTAGGAGAAGTTCCCACCTTTTCCACCTAGCATCAAGCTGACAAGGAGAAGAAAATACTAGAAAGTTTTTAACGCTATGTTTTATGCCGGTTTACAGAAAAACATTCCTGATTATTTGTTTGAATTACTTGGGTTTTGGTCTCTCCAATTTCAAAGAATAAATCATCCAAATTTTTGTATTTCACGAAATCCTTTGTTTTTTTTTTTGGTGGTAATTAAATGCAAAAATTGGAATCTATCTGAATCTAGTGCATTTCTACACTCTAAATTTCAAACTGTGCATAGAGATCTATGTGTTAATGATGAACGACACAATTTACTATTTAATTATTGGAATTTGTTATTTTTGGTATTTTTATGTAATTTTCGTTATTTTAGGTTCAAGGTATTTATTTCCTTATTTTAGGTGCTTTTAATGTTGTTTAGTCAAATTAGGGTTTTATAAGCTTTTGTAGCCACCTTAAGGTTTCTAGTTGCCCTAGATTTTGTTTTTACTATTTAAATGCATAGTAGACTCCAAAGGCAATTCAGTTTTTTGATTAATAAAATACGGACTTTTTGTCAAGTTATTTCTCTGGTGGATTCCAGTTTATCTCCTTGTGGATTCAGGGAACGCCTCGTAGATTCAAGGTTTACTACCCAGAAACTAACAGTGTAGTTTCTGTCCCGTCAAGAAAGTATCATGTGTGCTTTCTCCAGGCTTTCGCGACATCAGTTAAAATATCTTAAATTTTGAGCAAAACATTGCATGGTACAAGCTTATACATAAAAATGAATTTCAAAAACTAAATACTGGTACTGGATTAGTTATCTAAGTTGATCTTCAACAACAATATCACTCCAATATCAGAACTTTTCAATTTGTTTATGCACCTAAATCAATAAGCCAAGTACATCACCTTAGCAGCTTATTTATGAGATACAACAGAAATTATTTGTACGAAGAAGCAAAAGATAGGTTTAGGTTTATGTACAATACGTTCAGGACAATTATTATGACCAACCCACCTAGTTGTTAACTATTTGCACAATTGCAAAGCCCAAAAGTCTTTAAGAAAGTGAAAGTACAACATTGGGACTTTTTCTATGATTCAATTGCTTTTGCATATGAGAGCAGTGGTACCAGTGGCATGCCCCCTTTCCTGTTGGGTTTAATTCCTTATATATAGATGCAAATATGTATTTCAGTAGAAAGACCCAAAGAAACAAAAGAATTAGGACTAATCATACTTGAAAATTTGAAGAATTTGCTTCATCCACGTGAGCAATTTTAGGTGATCCTCCCCTGATTCCTTTGCTCCCTTTCAGTTGTTTGTTTAGTGCTTTGAAAATATCTGCAAATTAAATTGGCCACAAACATCAATATCGAGGACAAAGAAGTCGGCATAAAAGGGAAAAAAAAGTTCAATTTTTGATTGCATAGAAAGTACAAGTAGAGTTGTGGTACCTACCCAAAGAAGCAGAAGCATATTGGTTGCTGAACAAGAATTTAATCCTTAAATAAAAAATATGTGAACATGTGGGACATGAGCAATCCAATCCTTGCCAATTCTCTCCTAGTATCTTTCTTTCAAATGGGGACAGTCAATGATTGTCAGGTTGTAAAGAGGAGAGGCAACTCATCTTTTCAGGAAGTGATATCAGATTGGGGCATTCATAAATTTCAAGGTTTTGAAGCGATGCAAGGTTGCCGATCCCTTCAGAAAGTGATATCAGAGTGGGGGTATTTGTGTGTTTCAAGCCTTTGAAGTGATGTAAAGTAATTGAGCGGGGAACTTTTGAAATTATGAGGCTTGGCAAAGTGGTAACACTAACACATTGTGTGCCATCATCACTGAACAGATCAATCTCCTTGCAGCCCCTAATCTCCAGAGACTTAAGGGAGGTGAGATGTTGTATGGATAGAGACATAGACAGGGAATTATTTTATGGCATTTCTGAATCCATAGATTCTGGAGAGAAGCCAGGTTATGAGAAAGCATTGGTGTTCAGTTTTTCCTTGCAAATTATTTCCCCAATGCAACAGTATTTCTTTCTAAGGGCATTCCAAATTTCCTAGAAATAACAGATATCAAAAATAAGAAATTAGTATAAAACAAGGAACTTGGTTACAATAGAATTGCACTAAGGGCTCACATTTCTTTATAACTATATGTTTTTTCCTTGACTGCTATCTATTTGTTATTTTATTTGTTTCTATTAAGCATTCAACTTAATTATTTTTGTTTGGTAAAAATGAACTCCTGGACTTCGCACATACAAGATTCTAATTTATATGTTTTTTTTAATAGATATCAAACAAAGGCTGGATTCTAACTTTATGCCTTTATGGTAAGTTAAGCAGCAATAAAAACTCAACACTACATCAAAGATGAAAGGAAATTCATCTTATGTAAGCGCAAAACCACTTTCTATAAAAAGCTCTTATGATGTCTCAAATTTTGATATCCACCTTAATGGATTATTTGATAGCCTTTTTTACAAACTAATATGCACCCATATTTTTATAGAATATACAAAAATCAAAAGGTATAGAAAATATAAATTAACTTCACAACCTGTTAATATTATGAGTCACCCGTTTAACCCGGATAAAATATTTTTTCTCAATAGCTGTTGTACTTAAGAAATTCAAACATAGGCTTCATGAATATTGTTTATTTGTGTAGGTAGAAGAGAAAAATAGAAGTAATGCATCATATTGACTCTCATAGGCAATACATTTTACAGTTTTCACTAGCAAAACAAATATAGGAAGGAAAAAGTGAAGTGATTACCCTTGTAATATTCTGATATGAACAAAAAAAAATGATTCTCCATAGGATAGGCGTAGAACATCCCAAGTAGAAATTGCCTAAAACTGAGGCTATCCCCAAAAAAGGTATTGGTAGAAGATGAAACTAACATCCGTAGCATTTTGTGTGCAAATTGAGGATTTGTATTTTCATTAACTAAATCTGCCAATAGAAAGAAAACAAGATAATGATTCTAATCTGACTTTTATGAAAGCTATTACAAGATAAGGATTGAGATAATTAGGACTCAATGTTTTGCTTGTAGAAGCAAAAGTAGTACCAGCCTTTTTCGAAGAAACACCAACTCTAGCTGATTTAGAATTCTGACCTTGTCTTGTATCTGAATACAGAATCAAATTATTGAGAACCTTAACTATATTTGAACAAAAGAAAACAAGAGAAAGTTGGGTATTTGATTAACACAAAAGGATCGAATCCTAAAGGAGATGTATGACCTATAGAAATAGTGGATTAATTTAAATCTCATGGATAATTGAGCTGTGTTGGAGTAGTCCACACCTATTTCCACCTGGCACCAAGCTGTCAAGTAAGGAGAAGAAAACACTAGAAAGTTTCCAACACTCTGTTTTATGCTGGTTTACAAAAAAGCACTCTGATTTTTTGCTTGAATTCACTTGGGTTTTGGTTTCCCCAATTCCAAAGAATAATTTATTCAAAATTTAATATTTCAGTTAAAGTGGAATGCATCAGAAATCTAGTGTATTTCTAAACTCAAAATTTCAAGCTGTGCTTTTAACCCAATCATGCTACAATATATTTCAAGAAAGCATAGAGATTTATGTGTTAAAATAACTTATAATTTGATTAAAACATGGCATGGTAGAAGCTTATACATAAAAATGATTTCAGCATCTAAATACCTGCTTCTGCATAGTTATCCAAGTTGATCTTCCCCAACAATATCAATCCAATATCAGCAAGTGGGACTTTCCAATCTATTTATGCACCTGAATCAATAAACAAATCAACTATATCACCTTAACAACTTATATTTTGAGATACAATAGAAATTACTTGGGTTTATGTATCTGCCTTAATTTCTTCTTTTCCCCTAATGGTATGGCAAGAGGTCATATCTCAAATGACAAATTTTGTGAGTGAAGAAAACAAAAGAAATAGAAGGTACTCACTTCCTAGTTGTTGACTTTTTGCATGATTGAAGTTCCCAAAAGTTTTTAAACAAGAAAAAGTACAACATTGGGGCTTTTTCTATGATTCAATTGCTTTTGCATATGGGAGCAGTGGTACCCGTGGCATCCACACCCTTCCTGGTGGGTTTAATTATCCTTATACTTCATAGTTCACATAGCCAAAAAAAAAAAAACAAAAACAAAAAAAATTCGACATATGAAATAAATGCGAATGTTTTTGTACATAACAAGAATTGGGTTACCCATTGGGTTCATCAGTGAGCAATTTTAGGCAATCGTCCCTTGTTTCCTTCTTGTTTGTACAGTGCTTTGAATAAATCTGCATATTAAATTGCAAATAAATTAGAAGAAGATAAAGAAGTCGGCAAAAAAAGAAAAGAAATAGTACAAGTTGTAGTTCTTACCCAAAGAAGCCGAAGGATATTGGTTGCCCAACAAGAATTTAATCCTTAAAAATAATAAGAATCACGATATTGAAAATCTGAGAAATGAGCAATCTCGCCAATTCCCTTCTAGTATCTTTCTTTCAAGTGGGGACAGTTAATGATTATCAGGGTTTGTAAAGAGGAGAGCCGATGCATTCCTGATGGAAGTGATGTCAGATTGTGGCATGAACGGACTTCAAACCTTTCGAGTGATGTGAGACTTCCAATCCCTTCAGGGAGTGATATCTGATTGGGCCAATAGAAAATTTCAAGTTTCTGAAGTGCAATAAAGTTGCCAATCCTTTCGGGGAGTGATCTGAGAAAGGGGCATTTGCAAATTTCAATTATTTGAAGTGCAGTAAGGTTGCCAATCCCATCGGGGAGTGATCTGAGAAAGTTGCAGTCGCGAATTTCAAGTATTTGAAGTGCAGTAAGGTTGCCAATCCCTTCGGGGAGTGATCTGAGAACAATGAACCTTTCTCCAATGCTCTAATTAATCAATGAAGACTGATTTCAAATTTTGAGGGCAATATGGAAATGTCATCTTTTGCTGAGTTCTGAATGACTTCTTCTAGTGAATGAGTTCTTCTAGAGAACATTGTTGTGAGAAAGCTTTGGTGTGCAATTCTTCCTTGCCAAATTATTTCCTCAATGTAACAATATTTTCTACAAGGGGCACTTGCTCCTAGCAATAGCAGCTATCAAAATAAGACATCAGTAGAAACCAAGGAACTTGATTTCAATAGAAATGAACTAATGTCTCGTATTTCTTTATAGCCATTTGTTTCTTGCATTCAATTCAAATTATTTATTTTTTTATTAATATGAAGTCCTGGACCAGCACTTACAAAATTCCAAATTTATATGATTTTTATAGATCTCAAACAAAGACTGGATTATACCTCTATGTCCTTATGGTATGTTAAGCGACATAATAATTCCAAGACTACATCAAAGATGAAAGGAAATTCATAGTTCAAAATCAGTTTCCATACATGGCTTTAATGATGTCTTAACACTTAACTCTAAAGATCCATCCTAATGAAACAACCAAAATTTTTCTCAGGACTACAGCCACTCAAAATATGAACCATAAAATTGGTAATAATCCATTTATTATTCCTAGTATATTGAATAAACAAACTATGCTTTTGTATACAAATATGCATCCATACTTTTCTGGAATATACAAAAAGCCAAAGTTACAGAAAATATAAATTTACTTTACAACCTGTTATACAACAAATCACCTACTGGATAAATATTTTTCTTAATTGTTGTTGTGAATAAGAAACTCCAAACATATATAAGCTTTATGAATATTGTTATTTCAATAGGTAAAAGAATTATAGAGAAAATGCATAAAACTGATTCTCATAGGCAATCTATTTCACTAGCATAGCAACTATAGGGAGGAAAGTGTGAAGTTACTACCTTTCAATATTCTGATATGAATGAAATTCTGGTAGAACATCCCAAGTAGCAGTAGACCAGTTGCCCTAAAGTTGAAGATATCCTCAAGAAGGCACTGGTAGAAGATGAAACTTGTGACATTTGTAGCATCTTGAATGCAAATTGAATATTTCTTGTATTAAACAAAATCTGCCAATGGAGAGATAACAAAAAGGATTGTTAATCTCATTTTTAGGAAGGCTATTACAATATAAGGATTGAGAGAACTAAAACTCAAATTTCTTTCTTGTAGATGCAAAAGTAGTACCAGTTTTTTTTTTGTGTGTGTTGTGTGTAGAAAACACCACTCTTGTCTGCTTTAGAATTCGGACCTTGTCTCATATCTGCATACAGAATCAAATCATGGAGAAACATAACCAAATTAAAAATAATAAATAAAAAAAAAAGAAAAAGAAAACAAGAGAAACTTGGGTATTTGCTTAACAGAAAAGGATTGAATCTTAAACGAGTTGTGAGAAACTTTCAAAATTATGGACTGTATGATCCTTCAAAAATCAATTCAAATCTCAAGGATTAGAGCAGTCCTAAACTATTTCCACCTGGCATCATATTAAAGAGTAAGGGAAAGAACATACTACAAAGTTTCCAATTCCATGTTTTATGCCACTTTACAAAAAGACACTCCTGATTAATTTTGGTACCTCCAATTCCAGTTGTTCAAAATTTTATATTTCAATTCATCCATTTTTCAGAATTAAATGCATTATGCATAATCCATCTGAAATTGACTTTATTTCTAAACTCTATATTTCAAGCTGTGCTTTTAATCAATGAAGCTAAAGAACGACCATTTAAGAAGGCATAGAGATTTCTGCCTTAAAATCTCCTACAAATATAACAAAACTTGGTGAAAGCCCTACACAAAAAGAAATAATGTAAGCAACAAAATACCTGATTACTTTTTGAAATAATGTAAGAACACTGTGTTACTTCAATATCAGCAAGTGTGACTTTTGAATTTGTTCATGCACCTAACCAATAAACAAACCAAGTATATCACCTAACCAACTTGATTTTGAGATACTTTATGTGCAGTGATGATTAGAATTATAACAAGGGTAGTTAACAGAGATGAGAGGAGGTTGGTTTACAGTTAGGGAAGAAAATAAAGTTGAGAATTTGAAGTTCTACAACTATTAGTATAGGCAGATGGAGTTTGTCAATGGGTGGGATTGTTTAAAAGAAGCACGGCAGGACAGAGTTAAAGAAGACAAACCCTTCTTTTGATGGAGTTTACATTGAATTTGTAGTATAAGTGTATGACTGACTTGATCATTGTAATTTTGGATCTTGATTTTTGACCCCACAGTACATCCCCAATGTACTCAGGTTGGCTAGTTTTTTCTTAATAAAATTTTTTCGTTACCTATCAAAAAAGAAAAGACTGAATGGATAATACGACTTTGATTGCAGATAACAATAATATGAAAACATTAATCTTCAATTTTCCATTTGAAACTGACGAGAATACAAAGGCAAGTTCCTTCAAACATAATTGGCTTGTTGACATCCTTCTCAAACAGCTCATAGGCATGCCTTGCGTGTTTTTCCCAGCACTCCATTCCTTCCAGCTGATGCAAACTTAAGGCAGCCGCACGAAATTCTTCAAAATCCAATTTTTTGTATTGAATAGAACTAATTCATATACACAAGTCGACAATCAGCTTCCACTCTTATCATTATATATTTTGCGAAAACATTTCAGTGACAACAAACAGAAATGTGATTTTTGACAGCATTACCACAGTTTGCATAATCTAGGGCCTGTTAAACCTTCATCAAATTGGGTGAATTCCTTATCACACCCTGTGAAGACAAGAAATTCAAAAGGCTTTATGAATATTGTTATTTTCTTAGGTAGAAGAGAGTGAAATAGAAAAATGTATTAAATTGACTCTCATAGGCAACCCATTCACAGTTTTCACACAAAACAAACATAAGGAGGAAAAACTGAAGTGATTACCTTTGTAATATTCTGATTCATAAAAAAACCCGATGCTCCATTAGGTAGTGGTAGAACATCCCAAGTAGCAGTTGCCTAAAATTGAAGCTATCCTAAAAAGGATTTGTATTATTTAATTAAATCTGCCAAAGGAAAGAAAACAAGATAAGGAATCTTAATCCTGACTTTTATGAAGGAGATGTATGAGTATGAACCTTTAGAAATAGTGGAGTGTATGATCCTTCGAAAACCAATTCCAATATCAAGGATAATTGAGCATTGTTGGAGAAGTTCCCACCTTTTCCACCTAGCATCAAGCTGACAAGGAGAAGATAATACTAGAAAGTTTGCAACGCTATGTTTTATGCCAGTTTACAGAAAAGCACTACTGATTATTTGTTTGAATCACTAGGGTTTTGTTCTTTCCAATTTCAAAGAATAAATCATTCAAAATTTAGTGTTTCTTGTCATCCTTTTTTCGTGTAATTAAATGCATAAACTGGAATCTATCTGAAATCTAGTGCATTTCTACGCTCTAAATCTAAAGCTGTGTTTTTAATCCAATCCCGCTACACAAGTAACAACAATAATTCAAGAAAGCATATAGATCTCTGTGTTAAAATATCTTAAAATTTGAGCAAAACATGGCACGGTAGAAGCTTATACATAAAAATGAATTTCAGCAACTAAATACTGGTACTGGATTAGTTATCTAAGTTGATCTTCGACAACAAAATCACTCCAATATCAGCACTTTTCAATCTGTTTATACACCTAAATCAATAAGCCAAGTATATCACCTTAACAACTTATTTATGAGATACAATAGAAATTATTTAGATGAAGAAGGAAAAGATAGGTTTATGTACAACACTTTTAGGAAAAATTTTTAGAGAGAAGAAAATAAAGGAAAAAGAAGGTATCAACCCACCTATTTGTTGACTATTCGAACAATTGCAGAGCCCAAAAATTTTTAAACAAGCAAAAGTACAGCATTGGGACTTTTTCTATGATTCAATTGCTTTTGCATTGAGAGCAGTGGTACCAGTGGCATGCCCCCTTTCCTGTTGGGTTTAATTCCTTATATATAAATGCAAATGTATTTCAGTAGAAAGACCCAAAGAAAAGAAAGAATTGGGACCACTCTTACCTGAAAATTTGAAGAATTGGGTTCATCCACATGAGCAATTTTAGGCAATCCTCCCATGATTACTTTGCACCCTTTCAGTTGTTTGTATAGTGCTTTGAAAATATCTGCAAATTATATTTGCCACAAACATCAATATCGAAGACAAAGAAGTATGCATAAAAGGGAAAAAAAGATTGTATTTTTTATTGCATAGAAAGTACAAGCAGAGTTGTAGTACCTACCCAAAGAAGCAGAAGCATATTGGTTGTATTTGAAGTGATGTAATGTAATCAAGCAGGGAACTTTTGAAATTATGAGGCTTTGCAGAGTGATAACACTAACACATTGTGTGCCATCATCACTGAACAGATCAATCTCCTTGCAGCCCCTAATCTCCAGCGACTTAAGGGAGGTGAGATGTTGTATGGATAGAGACATAGACAGGGATTTTAGTTTACAGCATTTCTGAATCCAGAGATTCTGGAGTGAAGCCAGGTTATGAGAAAGCATTGGTGATCAGTTTTTCCTTGCCAAATTATTTCCCCAACGCAACATTTCTTTCTAGGGCACTCCAAATTTCCTAGGAATAACAGATACCAAAAATAAGAAATTAGTATAAAACAAGGAACTTGGTTACAATAGAATTGCACTCAAGGTTCACATTTCTTTACTACTACATGTTTTTACCTTGACTGCTATCTATTTGTTATTTTATTTGTTTCTGTTAAGCATTCAACTTAATTATTTTTGTTTGGTAAAAATGATTTCCTGGACATAGCAGATACAAGATTCCAATTTATATGTTTTTTTGTAGATGTCAAACAAAGGCTGGATTATAACTTTATGCCTTTATGGTAAGTTAAGCAGCCCTAAGAATTCAAGACTACATCAAAGATGAAAGGAAATTCATGTTATGTAAGTGAAAACCATATACTATACAAAGCTCTTATGATGTCTCATCTTTTGATATTCATCTTAACGGAATATTTGTGCAGGACAACAGCCACTCAGTCTATGAAACATAAGATTGGTAATAATCCATCTATTCTTCCTAGTTTGTTAAATTAACGAATTATGCTTTTAATCCAAAGGTACAAGCTTGGTAATTATGCTTTTGATGGCTTTGTTTACAAACTAATATATACACATATTTTTATAGAATATACCAAAATATAAAGGTACAGAAAATATAAATCAACTTCACAGCCTGTTAATATTATAAGTCACCTGTTCAACCAGGATAAAATATTTTTTCTCAACAGGTGTTGTAACTAAGAAATTCAAACATAAGCTTTATGAATATTGTTATTTGTGTAGGTAGAAGAGAGTTATAGAAGTAATGCATCATATTGACTCTCATAGGCAACACATTTTACAGTTTTCACTTGCAAAACAAATATGGGAAGTAAAAAGTGAAGTGATTACTCCTGTAATATTCTGATATGAACAAAAAAATTGATGCTCCAAGGGGTAGGCGTAGAACATCCCACGTGGCAACTAGCAATTGCCTAAAACTGAAGCTATCCTCAAAAAGGTATTGGTAGAAGATGAAACTAACATCCATAGCATCTTGCGTGCAAATTGAGGATTTGTATTTTGATTAACTAAATCTGCCAATGGAAAGATAACAAGATAAGGATTCTTAATCTGACTTTTATGAAAGCTATTACAAGATAAGGATTGAGATAATTAAGACTCTTTGTTTTGCTTGTAGATGCAAAAGTAGTACCAGCCTTTATTGAAGAAACACCGACTCTAGCTGATTTAGAATTCTGACCTTGTCTCATATCTGGATACATAATCAAATTATTGAGAACCTTAACTGAATTTATACAAAAGAAAACAAGAGAAAGTTGGGTATTTGATTAACACAAAAGGATTGAATCTTAAAGGAGATGTATGAACCTTTAGAAATAGTAGTGTGTATGATCCTTCAAAAATCAATTCAAATCTCATGGATAATTGAGCAGTATTGGAGTAGTCCACACGTATTTCCACCTGGCATGAAGCTGTCAAGTAAGGAGAATAAAATACTAGAAAGTTTCCAGCTCTATGTTTTATGCTGGTTTACAGACACTCTGCTTTTTTCACTTGAATTCACTTGGGTTTCGGTTTCCCCAATTCCAAAGAATAATTTATTCAAAATTTAATATTTTTGTTAAAGTCGAATCCATCAGAAATCTAGTGCATTCTAAGCTCAAAATTTCAAGCTGTGCTTTTAATCCAATCATGCTACACAACTATAATTCAAGAACGCATAGAGATTTATGTGTTAAAATATCTTAAAATTTGAGCAAAAAATAGCATGGTAGAAGCTTATACATAAAAATGGATTTCAGCATCTAAATACCTGTTTAGCTATACAAGTTGATATTCCTGAACAATATCAATACAATATCAGCAAGTGGGACTTTCCAATCTTTTTATGCACCTAAATCAATAAAGAAAAATCAGGTATATCACCTTAATAACATATATTTTGAGCTACAATAGAAATTACTTGGGTCTATATATCAGCCTTAATTTCTTCTTTTCCCCTACTGGTATGGCAAGAGATCATTATCTCAAATGACAAATTTTGTGAAAGAAGAAAACAAAAGAAAAAGAAGGTACTCAACTCCTAGTTGTTGACTTTTTCGCACAAGTGCAGTGCCTAAAAGTTTTTAAACAAAAAAAAAGTAAAACATTGGGACTTTTTCTATGATTCAATTGCTTTTGCATATAAGAGCAGTGGTACCCGTGGCATCCACACCCTTCCTGGTGGGTTTAATCAATCCTTATACTTCATAGTTCCCATAGCCAAAAAAACAAAAAAATAGACATATGAAATAAATGCAAATGCTTTTGGACATACCAAGAATTGGGTTCATCAGTGAGCAATTTTAGGCAATCGTCCCATGTTTCCTTGGCAGTTGTTTGTACAGTGCTTTGAATAAATCTGCAGAATAAATTGCAAAAAATTGGAAGAAGATAAAGAAGTCGGCACAAAAAGAAAAGAAATAGTACAAGTTGTAGTTCTTACCCAAAGAAGCCAAAGGATATTGGTTGCCGAACAAGAATTTAATTCTTAATACTAAGAATCACGATATTGAAAATCTGGGACATGAGCAATCTCGCCAATTCCCTTCTGGTATCTTTCTTTCAAGTGGGGACAGTCAATGATTATCAGGGTTTGTAAAGAGGAGAGCCGATGCATTCCTGATGGAAGTGATGTCAGCTTGTGGCAATAACTGACTTCAAATCTTTTGAGTGATGTGAGACTTCCAATCCCTTCGGGGAGTGACATCAGATTGGGCAAACTGGAAATTTTAAGTTTCTGAAGTGCAGTTAGGTTGCCGATTACTTCGGGAAGTGATTTGAGATTGGTGCAAAGGGAAATTTCAAGGTTTTGAAGTGCTGTAAGGTTACCGATCCCTTCGGGGAGTGATTTGAGAATGGGGCAATGCCAAATTTCAAGGTTTTGAAGTGCTGTAAGGTTACCGATCCCTTCGGGGAGTGATTTGAGAATGGGGCAATCCCAAATTTCAAGGTTTTGAAGTGCTGTAAGGTTACCGATCCCTTCGGAAATTGATATGAGATTGGGGAATCCCATAATTGCAAGGTTTTGAAGTGCTGTAAGGTTGCCGATCCCTTCGGAAATTGATATGAGATTGGGGAATTCCATAATTTCAAGGTTTTGAAGTGCTGTAAGGTTACCGATCCCTTCGGGAAGTGATTTGAGATTGGGGCAATGCCGAATTTCAAGGTTTTGAAGTGCTGTAAGGTTACCGATCCCTTCGGGGAGTGATTTGAGAATGGGGCAATCCCAAATTTCAAGGTTTTGAAGTGCTGTAAGGTTACCGATCCCTTCGGGAAGTGATTTGAGATTGATGCAATCCTCAATTTTAAGGTTTTGAAGTGCTGTAAGGTTACCTATCCCATCGGGGAGTGATTTGAGTTTGGGGCACTCCTTAATTTCAAGGTTTTGAAGTGCACATGTAACCAAGCGGGGAACACTTGAAATTGTGAGGCGTTGCAGAGGGAGGTGAACAGATTGTGCGTCTTCATCGCTGAACAGATCAACCTCCTCGCAGTCGCTAATAGACAGCGTCTAGAGGGAGGTGAGACGTTGCATGCATAGAGACAGAGATAGAGATTTTAGTTTATTGCATCCTTCTATCTCTAGCTCCTCGAGCGAAGATAGGTTTTGCAACCCCTGCTCTGGCAGAAACTCTATGTCCTCAATCCCTATCAAAGATAGAATCTTTAATTTGGAGAGAGGAGGGCAGGAGTTCGAAGCAGAGGGACCCGAAGAGATTGCTGTCATATTCATTGTTTGTTGCAATGGATTGCAACTGGAAGATATCAGCTGTAGCAGTTCTTCAAGATTTGGAAACAACGGCATCCAAGTCAGGTTTTTGCACTCACAGATTTCCAACGTCAAAAGACTAGGAAAGGAAGGCAATGATACATGCTGGTATTGATGACTTGATGTTGCCACACCCACTGTATCCCTCCTCCACCATCCCTTTAGATTAGGGCATCCGTCCAAATAGAGTGACTCTAGGGATGGGAAAAATGTTGATGAAGCAGAGATCTCTTCAGTGATTTCCCGGTCTGATATGTATTCCAGACCATCCATATTTTTTAGAGATAGCTTTTGGAGATTTGGGAGTTCATACATTGGCGATAGATGTTGGCACATCGATTTTGATATTTCTAATCTCACAAGACCAGTCAGCGAAGGAAGCCAACTTGGAAATCTCACACCCTGGTACCCTCTCACATTCAACATTTTTAAATTCTGGTGTGGCCGGAGGCCTTCCATTAAATTTTCATCTTCACAAACACCTGCGACATCGTTACCCAGCTCAGCATCCCATATTAATTCCAATATTCTAAGATGCTGCTTGTCCTTCAAATTCGCAGCCTTGGCTTTAGAGGCGGCATCCGTCACCCGTACCTTAATTCTAATTCTTAGTTCTCCTCTCAAGTTATTGAGCTTGTTCAAGAGCGGAAGACCAGTGCAAGTAAGTTCCGTGTTTAATACTTGAAGAGAAGTCAACTGCCCTAATCCAGGTGGCATGTGAGTCAAATTGTTACAACCTTTTACCCCAAGATTCCGGAGGTTGAACAAGTTTTGAATGTTTCCCGGTAGTTCTATAAGCTCTTTACAATAAGAGAGGTTTAATGTTTGCAAATTAAACAATCTAGTAATAGAACTGGGGAGAACTTTAATGTCATTCCCAGAAAGATCAAGGTACTTTAAATACGTCAATTTTTCTATAGAATTTGGCACTGTCATAATACCTGAGTCATGTAGGTCTAATGCACGCAAGCATCTTAAACTACAAAAAAGTATTTCAAGAGTTGATTTTTGACAACTTGCTTCTTCCTCACCTAGATTAGTTGTTAAAATGAGCGTGCGTATCTTCTTTGCTTTGAATAATGGGCTTAAATCCTTCTTAAGCACACTGTCAAATGCAGTTGATAGGTGACGGATATTCTCATTGACATTTTCTATATTTGAATCAATATATGTGTACTCAACTCTTGAGATTGATCGTGCAAGATCATGGATTAAATCATGCATTTTAAAACTAATTATATTCCCAAAACTATCTTCTCTAGCTTCTTGGAAGAAGGACCTCCAAAGTAGGTCCTTACAGTAGTCATTAGCAACATCCTCCATTTGTAGCTTTTTATTTGATGACTGGATAAATCCTTGTGCTATCCATAAATTTATCAATGTCGACTTTAAAATCTTATAATCTTTAGGAAACAATGAACAATAAGCGAAACAACACTTTAAATATGATGGGAGATGATCGTAACTCAATTTTAGAATCTGTAAAATACCACTATTATTTTCTTCTTGAGTTACATTCGTAAATTCTCTATCCTTGATATATAACCATTCATCCTCTGTCTCTTTAAAGTATAACATTCTTCCTATCGCCTTTATAGCAAGAGGCACTCCACAACATTTTTGTACAATGTCCATTCCAATTGCTTCAAGGTTAGGTTTATTCGTCTCTTTCCCATTTCTAAATGCCATTTGCTTAAATAAAGACCAAGACTGCTTTTTTGACAAGCCCTGTAGATAGTGTGGTGAGATTGTGCTAGTAATCTCTGCAATCAATTTAGTCCGTGTAGTTATCACCACTTTACTTCCCTTTGAGCCACTCATCAAAATTCCTTTCAACTTATGCCACTTTTCCTCATCCTCATTCCACACATCATCCAACACAAGTAAGTACTTCTTTTGGTTGAGTTCTTCACGAAGTTTATTTTGCAAATTATCCATTTCAAGGTTTTCGGTTTTCTTACCAGTGGCAGATTCAATTATCTTTTCAGTTATTTTTTTCACATCAAAGTTATCAGAGACACAGACCCACATCTTCAAGTCAAAACCCAATACTCTCTTATCATTGTATACATACCGAGCAAGTGTGGTCTTCCCCATCCCTCCAATTCCCACTATGGATAGAAATGAGACATTCTCTTCCACTTTAGAATACAATAATAGATCTACGAGGATCTCCTTATCTTTTTCTCTCCCAAAAATTTCTTCTTCATGTATAAGTGAGGAAGTTTGGTCCCTATCCCCAGTCACAGTCTCTGAAGGACCTTGTTCTACCAACTGGAAATTGTTCCTATCTTTTGCTATTGCATCAAATCTCTTCCTCATCACTTTTATTTTTTTAGCCATCTTACGTCTAAGACTAAAAGCAAGTTTGAAAGTACGTACCTTCTTTGCCATTTTCCCCATCGCCCTTCGCCGCAGATCTTCAGTTACGAAATCGGCCAGCAAGTCATCCGCATCATAAACTGCGTCTCTGAGCTTTGTGAGCCAGTCCCTGAGTTGATCGCTCATGTCCTTCTCCTGCTTCTTCTCTGCGTCTTTAAGCACAGCTTTAATAGTGGAAAGAGTACCCTTCAATTTTTGGAACTCTTCTTCGACACCCCAGATGGATCCAATCTCTTTGAAAGCCTTAGATGCCAACCTTTCGACGACCATCTTTGTAATACCAGCAAGGACTTGTCCGGCCGCTGCTACAGCCAGTGCTTCAGCCATCTCTTATTGTCTTCTCTGTAAAAACTCAAAAGCTAGAGAGAGCAAGTTGAAGTTTGTTGAAATGCCAAATGTGAGAGAAGGAATAAGGTTTGAAGTTGCTCAGGTTTAAAAGTTTTCATTAAAGGGGACCCCACTGCTCAATAATGCATTCCGCCAGAGAAAAAGGTTCACCAGTAAACTGTTTCTTATTATTAAATTCAATCATGAGTCGGTATGAAATATTTTTTTACACCCCCAATAATACTATGCCACATCAGCTTTTTGTACAATATTAGAGCTGAAGCACACAATCACCATTTCACGCTAATATAATCAGAAAATTAAAACATAAACTCCCCGTTTGATTCGTCGGCAAGACAGTCTCTCAAATTTTAATTTTCCATCTAATTCCCCTGATTCCCAATTCTGTTCTCCAGATTAAACTGTTTATTCTTATGCCAGGAATGTCTTTATTCTTATTTGTATTTATAGAATTAAAAAAAATTAAAAAATTTAAAAAAGTCATTGAAATTAGACACCTTGTACACTAACAATACTTAATTTTTTTTTTTAAAAAAAGGGGTAAAAGTGTGTCCCCACATAGTCCATTATCACACTCTTATCCATCACAGCTCATCACATGGCCAATTATGACACAATATTGTGACAATGTATATGTTCCTAGCATTATTTATTTAACAATAAGAAAAAAATGGTTTGTTAACCTACCATATTCTTTATTAGTCTTTCTTTTCTCTAAAAAAAAAATTCTTTTATCTTTCACGCGGAGTTTAAATTCAATTGGGACTTGGTATAAAATATTTTTTTACACTATCCAATAGGACTACATATGCCCGGTCATCTTTTTACAAATATTTTTTCTTTAATTTTTTTTTTCTTCTCATCAATATCAATCTATATCTATATATTACTAAAAGCTGAAACGTAGTATTTAATGCTGCTGCTTTCACGTTGCGCTACATCAGTTGCCACGTCACTTTTTTTTTTTTTTTTAAATAATAATTTGTTCTACAATTTTAAAATAGTTTTTACAATTTTCAACCCTATAAATGTAGCCCACTACTTATTTATTTACTTCCACTATCACCCTATAATAAATCTGTATAATTAATCCAGCCCACCTCTTATTTATTTAGTTTCACTATTAAGCCCAACCCAAAACCTTTTTAATTCAGTTTTAGGGTTTTGTGTGAGCATTTTCAGCTTAAAGGAAAAAAAAAAAAAAAAAACAACAACAACAACATTGAAGCCTTTCAAGCTTTAGGGTTTTTATTTTTTATTTTTTCCCAATTTTCCTAGAATTGTTTTTAACATTTATTTTTTTAATATTTACATTTCTCAAACCTTTCTCTCTCCTTTACCATTTCAACTCCTTACTACTTCTTCAATCTTTCTCCCTCCCTTACCTTTTCATCTCCCCACTACCCTTTACATTAATATTATTCTTCCTCTCTCCCTTCATCTTCTTTTTATTTTTGCCTCTTCTCATTCACACCTTCTTCCTATAAATTTGTCACTATCTCTTCTATTCTATACATAGTTCTCCCTCACACAAAAAAAAAATGGTTCTCTCTCTAAAATTTTTGGTGGATTTTTTATTTTATTTTTCTTGCATCTCTACTTTAGGTTGATAATTTTTAAATTCTTTAAAACTCTATTTTGGGTTAATGCAATTTAGTTTTGTTTTTTAAATTGTTGTTCTTTATTTTATTTTTTTTATTTTTCTTCTTTGATTGTTAAATGTTATCTTATTGCATTCTAACGAATTAAATATAGCATATAAAAGTATAATATTATTATATTACATAACATGATTTGAATAATTTGGTATTTATTCCGTTACATAACATGATTTTTTATAGTGCTCAATTTAGATGTTAAACTATGAGATTTTACTAATTTTTGTTTATTTTCTAATCATTTGTGATGGACAAAGTACTCTTAATAGTTGCATTAGAAGTACTCTATAATTCCATTCATTTAAAGAAAAATAAAGGTTAGCCAAACGAAAATAATCAGATAGGTGACAAATTTTAACTTTTGTAATTTTATTTTAATTATTATTATTTTATAACAATGCATGTATAAAAATTTAATTCTTAGATTTTGCTTGTTTATTTGATAATATGTTTTAGGTGGCCGCAATTATAATTTCTACAAAGAAAATAACCTTAATAGATTATCAAAAACAAAATTTTATCCTAATATTGGTTCAATTAATCATTGTTAAGTTTTATTAATTTTTTTAGTTTACATTTTTTTGGTGTTTTGGATTGTTCCTAAATTACATTTATAATTGTCCGTATAATAAATAAAAATATAATTACGAAACACATTACTCATTATTAGATTAGTTTAAATTGTGAAAAAAATTAATAAAACCACTATAAAAAGTAATTATTGCGCGCAATGTGCGGGTTCGTGCTTAGTATATTAATGAAAGCAAAAACCTCATGCTAAAGTGCATGAACTCCTGCCATATGACGTCCTAATATTTTATTTAGCCTTTTTAACATTTTTTTGTTAATTTTTTTACTATTTCCTAATAGATTATGGTAACTTCTTTAAACAATTATAAATTATGGGCCGCTCTTAACAATTAGACCAAATGTTATTTTCTACAAAATTGACTACTTTTTAAAAACCAACCAAATCTTATGAAAAGTCCAAGCCCAGTTATTACTTTACATATTATTACTCAAGTAGATTAAAGTCAAAACTCTTACCCACTTACATACTCTCTTCTGCCTTTCTCGTGTGCAAATGATAGTTCTAGAAAATCTCATGCTCATGAAAGCATGTCTTCATTTTTTCTAAATTTCAATTCCTCAATATATATATATATATATATATAAAAGCAAAGACCTCATGTAAAAGTATATAAGCCCCTGTCATGTGATACTCTAATATTTCATTTAGCCTTTTTAACCTTTTTATTAAATTTTTTACTGTTACCCAATATATCATAGTAACTTCTTTAAACTGTTATATAAAATATAGGTCGCTCTTAACAATTAGACCAAATGTTATTCTCTACAAATTTGGCTACTTTTTAAAAACCAACCAAACCTTATGAGAAGTCCAAGCCCAATTATTACTTTACATATTATGACTCAAGTAGATCAAAGCTAAAACTCTTACCCACTTATAAACTCTTTTCCGCCTCTCCCATGTGCAAGATGTGAATTGTAAGAGATCAAATGCATTGAATGGGATCCTAGGAAACAGGTTAATTAATCATTTCAAATTATATTCACCATTTACATGTAAAAATAATAATACATCATACTATTTACCCAAAAAAAAAAATCATATTAACTTCAAAGTTCATTGCAAGATGTGAATTGCTATGGTATTGCAACAAGCAACATTGATAGAACAATGGATTGGTATTACATTTCATATGTGCTTTATGGAAGTAAGTTCATACCACAATCAGGATCATTTTGGTGTGCAAAATATGAAATAAAAACAAGTCTCCCTACCCCAAGATTAAAGGCACTCATATTAACTACATACTCTCCAAATATTTATAACATATCCATCTCACTATATATACTGTATATACAATTGCAAACTACTTCAAATACATGATTCAAATTGAAATTTTTGATGCAACTAACAAACCAACTTTTGTGATATTAGATTGAGATGTTAAGAAAATCCTAAATAAATCTGCAAGAGATCTTGCTGAAAAATAAACTGAGGTACAACTTATTTAAATTATTAAATTATTGTAAAGCTTTTGATCATAATATATATTAAATATATTCCTTATACGCATGTTGATATTAAAGAAGGAATCCCACATGATTTGAAGAAAATTTTAGGAAAAAAATACATTTTCTTACTTCGTTTGAATGAATTCAATTTAAAGGATGGTTTTGAAAATTACACAGCTGCTAAAATTTTTTATGCACCTTCAAATGACAAAAAGGTATGGAAGAAAAAAAATACACAATCCAATATGCTACATTAACTCTTTTGCTACACTAATCCTTATAAAGTAACAAAAAAATATAAAATCATTTATAAAAATTGTCACATCACTTAAATTTAATATAAATGCAGATAACTATGCAAAATCTTAGTGACAACAAATCCACAAGTCCAAACTTTGTAAGATTCGGTCAAGAATCTTCCAATGACAATTCATTGGTAATTAACACAAATAATGTAACAAAAGAAAAAACTGATAAAATCTCAAAATTGAACCAATAAAGACAGACCAAACTTCAAACATTAAAGATGATGAAGCAAATGATGATAATATGCCCCTTAATAAGATTTACAAGCATTGACATACTGCAAAAACAAAGCATTGAAGGGGGAAAAAAAAAGATTTTGCAATGAAGCTCTTTATTACATCACATAATAAAGACTAATAATATGGAATGAATTAACATGCTTTTATCAACTTTTATTGTATAATATTACTCCAAAGTTGATTATTTTATTGCTCATTACTTGAATATAATGTTTATAATGGATTTATGTGTGCAATTTATAATTATTCCTTCTTATGATGAAATCATTACTAACAAAATTTTATAACAAATACGCTATAATATATGTACAACATTTTCCAAAACAAAATTATATAAGGTATTACAATATTATTCGTACATCGCACAGACAATTTACTAGTGTTTTTAATAATTAATAGTGTCAAAATTCAAAGACTAGGCGTGCGTTTGTGAATCAATTATTCAGCGTTTGTATTTTTGGCTGGGTCCCACAGCACTGTTCACGACCCAGCCAAAAATGCAAAAACGTGCATACCCATGCATTTTTGGGTCCCACGGCATTATTTACACATTTAAAAATTATTTTGCTATAGTATTTTAAGTAATAAGTTTTCAGTTTTCAGCAAATAAGCGATATCCAAACAGACCCTAGATATTGCAAAAAAAAAAAAAAGATTTTATAATTATAATGAATTTTTTAATTTTATACATAAAATGGAAAATTACGGAATTACAGATGATTATAGAAATTTAAAATATTGTTCAGTTACATTTTAATAGATCACAAATATTTTAATGATTGAGTTGAGTAGAAATATGTTAAGAAACAATTATTTTATATATATATATATATATATATATATTCATTTGCTTATATTTTGTCAATATATACATATAGAAATAGGTTCAAGTTACACCTGGTGTAGCTCGAAAGAGTTACACCTTTTTTAAATCGTTAGATTTAAGTAGATCCAACGGTTAAAAAAGCCTATAATTATTACAAATATTATGTATAGAATCTAATTAATTAATATCATTTATCGTCTTCTATACCTATTTTTAAACCCAAAAGATGTTTAACTTCTTACTCTCTCTCATATACATTTCTCTCTCTCTCTCTCTTTCTCCTCCACCATCTCCACATGTTGCCGGCAGGACCAAAAAAAAAAAAAACCAAAGTGGCGTACAAAGATGCTGTTGCTGGCATACAACCTTATCCTCAGCCCATCTTAGAGCTGCCTACCACAATTGCTTCAACAGGTTCCAACTTCCAAATCTGAATCCATCCTTCTTTTTTAATTTTTTAGGGAAAAAGGGTGCTCATTCAGTCAAAAAAAAAAAAAAAAAAAAAGACGAAAAATTCAGCATGAATGTTTCCTAGAGAAACATAATAATCACTGAAACCACAAACTTGACATGGATTCAACTTAAAAAAAAAAAAAAAAAAAAAAAAAAAAAAAAAAAAAAAAAAAAAAAAAAAAAAAAAATAAAAAATATACAAATAAAATCCATAAGAAATCATTGATACTCCTATACTTTCTAATCCCTACCATTTGAAGCCAACAACACACGTCTCAGCCTTTTAAAATTGAGATATAGTTGGCAATTTGACATCGTGGGCAATTTGGAATGTGCGGAATAAATTCTGTTTTGAGAGGACCCAATCTCATCCCAAGGATATTCTAAATGGGGCTATCGGTTACCTGCAAGAATACTAGAAGCTGCTAAAGGCACAACAGAGCACATGAAGCTAGCTGCAACAAACCTCGGCTTGACTGGACTGTGTTTATTGTTTGTTAATGTATGGTAGTCTCTCCCCCTGTTTTGGCAGTGGCTGAACAAGGTATACATTGTTACGGTGTAAATGGTTTTGGATTTTCAATTTCAATAAAGTTCTATCTTTTATCTCAAAAAAAAAAAAAAAAAAAAAAAAACCAAGAGGATAACATAATAATAAAAGTGAATATTAGTCCATAGACTGTACATTTTGAAATAACAAGTTCTGCATTAGTAAGCATCATGTGAAAATGGTAGCAATAGCCGTGATATTTGTAGCATTTGGAAGTTTGTGATTGGAAGTGGATATGGCCATGTAGAGAGAGAAACGGAGAGAGAGAGAGAGAATCGTAAATGAGAGAGAGAGTAAGTCAAACTTTTTTGGGTTAAGAGATAGGTTTAGAAGGTAATAAATGAAGTTAATTAATTAGATTTTATACATAATATTTTTAATAATTATAGTGTTTTTTTAACCGTTGGATCTACTTAAATCCAATTGTTTAAAAAATGTGTAACTCTTTAGAGTTACACTAGGTGTAATTTGAACCAATCTCATATATATATATATATATATATATGGGTTGGGTTCAAGTTACATATGATATAACTCTAATCAATGTTACACTACTCAATATCTTTTAATTGGATGCGAATATTGACAAATTCACCGTTAGATTACATTATCTTCGTATATTCTTCATGCTTGCAAAATTTTGAGGTGATCAAAGATTAACAGCCATGTCATCAATCAATTGTTAAAATTCAAATTTTTGTAGTTTAAAATAATGCATAAAAGATGAGTTTATAGATCAAATGGTAAATAGCATTCGATTGATATGAAAATTAGCATGCATGTTAATAACATATAGAACATGTAATTCAACGGTTGGATTTTTAAAATATTAATTCAAAAACAAGTTATTGGGTGGTGTAACATTGCTTAGAGTTACACCAGGTGTAACTTGAACCCAACTATATATATATATATATATATATATATATATATACAGGGACGGACCCAGGGGGGGCCTAAGGGGGCCCGGGCCCCCCCCTGGGCCCAAAAAAAAAAAAAAAATTCAGCTTAAATTTTCTCCAAATTTTTTTTTTTTGAATTGGGCCCCCCCAGATTTGATTGAACTTCATTTGCTATATTGGGGGGTTTATTATTTGATGGTTTGGCTATGATATAATGGCAAGTTGAGTGTAAAGACTTACTGAAAAAATGATTGGAGAATTTTGATTATTGCTTTTATGGTGCTTCGTTTTGATTGTTTTTAATGATTTAGTTCTGAATTTCATTTCATTGGAGGTTCAGTATTTTTCTGCCATTGGAAACTAGCCTTGTCTTTACCGTTTGCAGTTAAGATTCTTCTACTTCACTGTAAGTGGTTTAGGCTTTTGACCCAAGTCTACTTCACCTGAAATCATACTTCCTTCACACTCCACATGGATGCAGAAAAATATAGACAAAGATAAATAAAGGCCGACCGAAAATAAAAAGAAAAAAACAAATCATACAATATAGAAAATTGTTATACCAATTTAAGAAAATTGTCACACAAATCATATAATGTAGAAACACGTTAGAGTTCACATTTTGAAAATTTTTTTGAAAATTGTCACACTATATGGATGCATATTTGAAAATTTTTTTTCGCTTATCTTTGGCCCCCCCTGACTTGAAATCCTGCGTCCGTCCCTGTATATATATATATATATATATTTTAGAGGCATTTTGTCAATATTAAATAGATGCTAGTTTTATTTTTTATTTATATTAACTTAATTTTTTAATTTTAGTGTTTATTATTATTATTTTTTAGTTTGGGCCCCTAATAAATAACAATCCTGGTTTCGTTCCTGCATTAACAAATAAAAAGAATGAGCAAAATTGCACATTACCCTTAAACTTACATGTTGTTACACTAACCTGCCAATCTGATACATTAAAAAGCCATGTTTTTAGTGCCTTGAATATGTTACTGCCAGTAAGATGTGCGAGACGCTTTTCTTTCCCATTGGTGCTCTTTCTTCAAGCTAAGACCCAATTCTTCTCGTTAATCTGCTGATAAAACTTTGGTCCAAGTTTTGGATACAGTGTTTACTTCTCAAATAGGTCTATGAAAGTGTGTTTCTGATTTATTATTTTTATGGGTTATTTTGGTACTCCCAATAATTTTGGTATGTACAACTTCATAATTAATCATGTTTGTGAGGCTCAAACGATGGTATAGAACATGTCCTTGAAAATATTTGCTGCTTTCAAAAATGCATTTGCTGATATTTAAGTTTGTCTACCATATTCCTTACCATCCTAAAGAGAATAGTGGGCAGATTGGGTGATAGCCATTCAAATTTGAAACCTTGACAATATATTAAGAGAAGTAGGTTCATTCCTTGTTCTTTTCGAAGCAATTCTAAAGTACGTGAGAGAAGGTGTAAGTTTGAAGTTGCTCCGAAAGAAGGTTGGGCTGTACCAAAGTTGAAAAGGGCCCCCCACCGATCAGTGATCAATAATGATTCCACTTGAGAAAAAAGCTTTACAGCTGCAATAATTTGACTCCGCGTGAAGTCTATAAAGAACATGCCCACACTTTCAGCGACATATGCATGTGAAATGTTGACAAAGTTTTATTTTTTCCATTGTCCTTTCTTGGTTTTGTTTTTCACTTCAAAAAAAAAAAAAAAAAATCTGGAATGGGAGGGGGTCTGTGTTGCTAAGAAAATTCATTGGTTGGGAAGAATGAAATTCTACTTGAATCCTATAATCTGACATGTAATTTCCTGCAATCTCATAAATAATCCACACAGGTTCAAACTTCAAAGTCAATCCAATCAAAATATGTTGGAAAGGAATGAGGTGATGATATGAAGTTTCAACCTTTTCTCATAATGCAACATTTAGAATTGCAGAAAATTATGCTGCAGATGATGTAACCATATGCTACCATACTTTACAATCACTGAATCATCTTTAGTTAATTGTGGATGCCTACCTAAGAAATGGCATCAAAATTTGCATTTGAAAGTGATGAGAATATCAAGGCATGTTCCTCTATAATAATCAGTTTTGTTCCCATTTCTCTCAAACAGCTTATAGGCCATGCCTTTAATGTAGTTCCCAATAATTCTCCATTTCCTTCCATGGCTTCATTCTCAAAAAAGAAAAAGAAAAAAGATGACTTATGACCGCCACACAAAATTGTTCAAAATCCAATATTCTGTATTGAATAGAACCAATATGCTACATACACAAGTATTGTTCAAAATTGTTCTACTAGTAGACAATCAGCAGCCACTCTTATCATTATAGTATTATTTTAGGAAGTAAATTTTTATCAAGGCAATCAGGTTTAACCAACAGAGATACAAATTTTGACAGTATTACCATCTTGGTATAATCTAGGTCCTGTGAATCATTCATTGCATTGTTAGAGTTCTTTATCACAGCCTGCTACTTGATCTACCACTATTAATAATGGCTCAAGAGTATTAAAATAAGAGAAGACATGATTAGAAAAACATCAGACCATCTTAAAAGTTTGTAATAAAGAGATGAAATCACTCATGCTAGGCCTTAATAGTGTGAATATGATTTTATAATGAATTTTTTAATTTTATACATAAAATGGAAAATTACGGAATGAATTAATTATAGATGATTGTAGCAATTTACATTTTAATAGATCACAAATGACTGAGTAGAAGTATGTTAAGAAACAATTTTTTTATATTTATTCTTTTGCTTATATTTTGTCAATATATATATATATATATATATTTTGATAGGTATTTTGTCAATATTAAATAGATGCTAGTTTTATTTTTTATTTATATTAACTTAATTTTTTAATTTTAGTGTTTATTATTATTATTATTTTAGTTTGGACCCCTAATAAGTAACAATCCAGATTTCGCTCCTGCATTAACAAATAAAGCGAATGAGCAAAATTGCACATTTCCCTTTAACTTCCATGTTGTTACACTAAGACCTGCCAATTTGATACATTAAAAAGCCATGTTTTTAGTGCCTTGAATATATATATATATATATATATATATATATTTGGTTTAAATGCCTTGAATATATTACTGCCAGTAAGATGTGTGAAGACTCTTTTTCTTTCCCATTTGGTGCTCTTTCTTCAAGCAAAGACCCAATTCTTCTCGTTAATCTGCTGGAAAAACTTTGGTCCAAGTTTTGGATACAGTGTTTACTTCTCAAATAGGTCTATGATAGTGTGTTTCTGATTTATTATTTTTATGGGCTATTTAGGAACTCCCACTCTCGAAATTTCAAAATTTTGGTGTGTACAACTTCATTATCAATCATGTTTGTGAGGCTCAAACAATGGAATAGAACATGTCCTTGAAAATATTTGTTGCTTTCAAAAATGCATTTGCTGATATTTAAGTTTGTCTGCTATACTCCTTATCATCCTAAAGAGAATAGTGGGCAGATTAAGTGATAACCATTCAAATTTGAAACGTTGACAATATATTAAGAGAAGTAGCTTCATTCCTTGTTCTTTTCGAAGCAATTCTTAAGTACGTGAGGGAAGGTATAAGTTTGAAGTTGCTCCGAAAGAAGGTTGGGCTCTACCAAAGTTGAAAAAGGGCCCCCCACTGATCAATAATGATTCCACTTGAGAAAAAAGCTTCACAGCTGCAATAATTTGACTCCGCGTGAAGACTATAAAGAACATGTCCACACTTCCAGCGACATATGCATGTGAAATGTTGACATAAAGTTTTATTTTTTCCATTGTCTTTTCTTGGTTTTGTTTTTTACTTCAATAAAAAATCTGGAATGGGAGGAGTTCTGTGTTGCTAAGAAAATTCATTGGTTGGGAAGAATGAAATTCGACTTGAATCCTATAATCTGATATGTAATTTCCTGCAATCTCATAAATAATCCACACTGGTTCAAAAATCAATCCAATCAGGATGTGTTTGGAAAGGAATGAGGTGATGATATAGAGGTTCAACCTTTTCTCATAATGAAACATTTAGAATTGCAGAAAATCATGCTGCAGATGATGTAACCATATGCTACCATACATTATAATCACTGAATCATCATTAGTTAATTGTGGATGCCTACCTAAGAAATGGCATCAAAATTTTCATTTGAAAGTGATGAGAATATCAAGGCATGTTCCTCTGTAATAATCAGTTTTGTTCCCATTTCTCTCAAACAGCTTATAGGTCATGCCTTGAATGTTGTTCCCAATTCTCCATTTCCTTCCATCAGATGACATATGGCCGCCACACAAAAATATGTTCAAAATCCAATATTCTGTATCAAATAGATATAATATGCAACATACACAAGTCGACAATCAGCAGCAACTCTTATCATTATAGTGTTATTTTTGGAAGTAAATTTTTGTTAAGGCAATCAATTTCAACAAACAGAAATACAAATTTTGACAGTACTCCTTTTTTTCAGTTTCGTTTTATTTTTTCTTTGTTCTCTCTCTAAATAAATAGCGAAAACAAACTTAAAACTTAGAATGTTATCATATGAATTATATCTCACCGACCATTAAAAAGAGCTGGAAGAACTGCTCCATACAACGTGATCAAAATCAACCGAAAGATAATCAATACAAATGCTGACTTCCACATTCACATGCTTAAAACAATCAGTACTGTCAGATCAGTGAGGATTAGCGTTTAAAAGCTTGTTACACTGATGGGCCAAATAGAATGAATGACTTCTATCAGTGTGCTCTGTATGGTATGACTCTACCATAACACTCGATGTATGGTGCCTGTCCTTCCTCCGTTCCAAATTAACAAAAGGATTCCCCCTCTGTGAAGCAACAAATTCCCTCCTATTATGCTCCGGGTTGGCCATGAATTGCCAGAACAAAGTCACAACAAAACCTTGTTCCCATAGACAGCGCCAATTGTAAGAGTACGGATTTCTAGGGCCCAAGCCCACTTAGAATAGTGAGAACGATACCTCCAAACCCAGCCCAAATCAATAGATATTTGTAAAGAGAGTGGGATGAACAAGTTTGAGCTTCACCCGAGGAGAAAAGTAGAGTAGGATCAATCAAAAGTCTAAAATTTAAATGTGTAAATAGATCTTTACAAGCTTGCCCAAGGACAATGTTCTTGGGTGTTACAAATAATGTTCACTGTTTCTCTCTCTCTCAATTACTGTTATAGTTGTGATCTCCTTTTCTCAATTCTCCTTGGATCCCCTTTATTTGAGAGTCTACTTTCTTTATATACTCCATGGCATCTTGTATTCTATTCCTCCATCTTCAATTTTCCCAAATCTCCTTAGGACACTTGTTCCGCTAGACTTCTGGTGAAGGTGGTGGAAGGAGCTGCTGAGCTGTGGATCCACTATCTAGGTCACTTCCTTATTAAGGCAGTTGATAAAGCTGTTGCCAACCATTTAATGCGGAGGAATATGTGAGACTTTACAAGAAACTTCCTACAAAGATCCCATTTAACCCCTGAGGCACCCACCTTCACCCATTACATCCCCTAAGGATGCTCTGTCATTTCCCATTCTATCATCGGACCACTTCACTCCTCGGACCATGGATGCTCCTTCAAGAGGAACAATTGAAGGCTACAACAGTGCTTCCCATCTTCGGTTCTCGAGTCCCCACATAAACAATGATCGAGTAGAAATATGTTAAATTATTGTTTAGTTATATTCATTCCTTTTTCTTTTCGAAGCAATTCTTAAGTACGTGAGAGAAGGTATAAGTTTGAAGTTGCTCCGAAAGAAGGTTGGGCTATACCAAAGTTGAAAAAGGCTCCTCACTGATCAATAATGATTCCACTTGAGAAAAAAGTTTCACTGCTGCAATAATTTGACTCCACGTGAAGACTATAAAGAACATGGCCACACTTTCAGTGACATATGCATGTGAAATGTTGACATAAAGTTCTATTTTTTCCATTGTCTTTTCGTGGTTTTGTTTTTTACTTAAACAATTGAATCTGGAATGGGAGGGGGTTCTGTGTTGCTAAGAAAATTCATTGGTTGGGAAGAAATAAATTCGACTTGAATCCTATAATCTGATATGTAATTTCCTGCAATCTCATAAATAATCCACACAGGTTCAAAATCAATCCAATCAAGATATGTTGGAAAGGAATGAGGTGATGACATAGAGGTTCAACCTTTTCTCATAATGAAACATTTAGAATTGCAGAAAATCATGCTGCAGATGATGTAACCATATGCTACCATACTTTATAATCACTGAATCATCTTTAGTTAATTGTATGCCTACCTAAGAAATGGCATCAAAATTTGCATTTGAAAGTGATGAGAATATCAAGGCATGTTCCTCTAAAATAATCATTTTTATTCCCATTTCTCTCAAACAGCTAATAGGCCAAGCCTTGAATGTTGTTCCCAATTCTCCATTTCCTTCCATCAGATGACTTATGGCCGCACACAAAATTGTTCAAAATCCAATATTCTGTATTGAATAGAACTAATATGCAACATACACAAGTAGACAATCAGCAGCCACTTATCATTATGGTATTATTTTAGGAAGTAAATTTTTATTAAGGCAATCAGTTTTAACAAACAGAGATACAAATTTTGACAGTATTACCATGTTGGCATAATCTAGGTCCTGTGAATCATTCATTGCATTGTTAGAGTTCTTTATCACAGCCTGATGCTAGATCTTCATATTAATAATGGCTCAAGAGTATTAAAATAAGAGAAGACAAGATTAGAAAAACATCTGACCATCTTAAAGGTTTGTAATAAAGAGGTGAAATCACTCATGCTAGGTCTTAATAGTGTGAATTGTTCCTGCAGATACACTAACTGAGCTACAATTAATGTCTTTGCAAAATCCTATCACGATGGCACAAAATCACATGTTTACTCCTCCCATTATATCCAATGTTACAGATCAATGATATTGTATAAACAAATAATAACTCTATTCATGGCTCTAATAAAGTTAAGTATTAGAATTTAATGACAAATTCTAGATGATTTCTACTCAATTGTACTTTCTTCTCTTACCTATTAAAAAAATCTTCGATCTCTTATACTCATGAGAATTTTTTTTTTCTTCATTATCTTTTTTAAACAAATTGAATGGGAATTAAGGGGTCTGTACTGCTCAGAAAATTAATTGGTTGGGCCTGCCAATCAAATAATACTTATTGGCAAGCTCATTCTAGGTTAATCTTGGTAAATCATCATGAAACAAGAAACTCATCCACTCAAAAGATATTAGAAGAGAGATTGAGAATGACAAGCAAAAAAGAAGAGAGTTTAAGAAGGGACAATGAAACCATGAGAAAAGTGATGGGAATCTTTTTTAGAATATGCTAAAATCCTATGAACCTTATATGATTCCTATCATCTGATATACAATTTCTTGTGACCTAATTAAAAAAATTGCATTGCTTTAAGTCAATGCAGTCAAAATATGTTGGAAACGAATAGTTTGAATATCAGAGATTTGAACCTTTTGTTTCCGGAATTTGAAATATAAGAATAAAGGAAGAAACATAACAATATACAACACTACTAGGAATTAAGATTGCAAATGATGTAACATCGTGCTAACATTTGTACAAGGTATGAGGAGCTAAAGTTATTTTGCCGATTTTCAAATAAATAGATAAATAAATAAATCTATTGCCTAATTAAGGAGAGAACTTTCGGTGAAAATTCTCAAGTCAAATACTCATCAGCTCAGCTAAATGGGAAAAAAGGAAATAGAAAAGAGTGTGGAAATTCATTCCTTTTTCACTTTCGTTTTCTTTTTTTCTCTGTTCTCTCTAAATAGATAGTGAAAACAGACTTAAAACTTGGAATGTTATCACATGGATTATATCTCACAGACCATTAAAAAGAGCTGGAAGAACTACTCCGTACAACTTGATCAAAACCGAACCAAAAGAAAACCAATCCAAATGCTGACCTCCACATTTACATGCTTAAAACAATCAATATTGTCAGATCAGTGTGGATTAGCGTTTAAAAGCATGTTACACAGATGGGCCAAATAGAATGAAGATACAGATATTATCTGAGCCGTGATAATAGATATGATATAAATCAGATTTATATATCAGCTTCCACATCACTCTGTTTATTTTTTGCTAACAAAGGTTGAACATAAAACACCTTAAACTGAAAAGACTGTAATAGAAGTAATTCTGGGATGCTGCTTGCCTACCATTGGCATTGATCAACTAGAATAGAAGTTGTTGTTACGAATCAGATTTAGATAAAACTACTATGAGTGACTTTGCTTTGTTCCTTATTGTTGCTTCAGAGAATCACCTATGGCAAAAAAAAAATTTATTTCAATTCCCAAGAATCATTGTAAGGATTTAATTTTGCTTATAATTGAATTATTAACCTCCAATAGCAAAGTTTGCTAATGGCCAAGAACTAAGAATTTTTCTTGTAAAATCTTTCTGTTCTTCCCATATGTTGGATACATTGAGTGGCTAACAGAGTCTCATTAATTGTTTAGATGATATGGGCAAATTCTGTAATCAAATAGTTTTGTCAAATGTTAAGAAGCCTAGGTTTGTCAATGAAATTGATAAATAGAGCAACTTAAGGTAACAACCAGTTGAGTTACAATACTTATGGTTATTTTAGTTATAGTTTTAGTTAGTAGAACCGTCTAATCATTTCTCTTTTTTTCTTTTTCTTTTTTTGAATTCAAAACCAAAATCATTCATTCATAAATAACAATTGTCCAGATACAAAGCTTCCACAATGGGTGGTGGAGATTCTTCCAACCAAACAACTTCATCATCGCATGCGCAGCAGAATTGGCACTCCGTTTAACACAACTGAACAAAACAGTTTGCAAATTCAAAGACATACAGCCTATGTCCTCATAAATATGCCCCAGCCTAGAATAGTTGACATTTGATGACATAATGGTCTTCATCACATTGACATTGTCCCCTTCTATTATTAGCTCTCTAAAACCAGCTTCCATCGCAAATTCAACAGCACGTCTGCACGCCAGCACTTCAGCTTCTTCGCTGTCCACCACTGGAGGTCCCTTTGCCGAGATAGCTGCCATCACTGCTCCTTTGTCGTTGCGCACTATTGCTCCAAAACCTGATGCGTTAATCCCTTCAAACACAGCAAACCCGATGGCGGACTCCATGAACCCCGAGGCTGCACCGCTCCACTGGTTGCTTATCTTTATAGTGAAGGTACCGTAAAATCCATTGAAAAAGTTAATCCGTTAAGGGTATTTTTATTAAGGACTCTCTAGAGTTTAGATGTTACTAAAAAATATATATTTTTCTTCTGGTGTCTACTAACTATATTGTTGGAAAATGAGGGTTAATTGCAGCAAATTAAATAAGTCCCAAGGCCCAAAAACCCATTTAAACCTGTAGCCCATAAAATGAGTCACAAGAATACTAAGCAACAAAATATGTTAAATTTGGACAAAGTCAGCCCATTGTCTAGGTCCGCAAGTCTAATCGAACTAGCACTTGAAAACTGGTTAGGCCCACAAATGCTCAGGCCCACAGCCTATCATGAGTTTGGTCTATGTAGCTGACCAAATAAACATTTGGGAGCAAAGGTGGGCCCACAAAATCTACCCCAAAGGCCATAATGTGGCCCACAAGTTTAATGAAATCAACCCTTGAAATTAAAGAGTTGTCTTTGCCCTATACCAGACCTATTGAACTAATGCCTCACATTTCTTTATAACCATTTGTCTCTCGCTTGACTGCTAGCCATTGTTATATGATTTTATAGATATCAAACAAAGGCTGGATTCTTCCTTTATGGCTTCTTGGTATATTAAGCACCTTAATAATTTATGACTAACAGACAAAAAAGGTTTGAAACTTTTAAAAGTTGTATGAGCCATTAGGAAAGAACTACAAAGTTTCCAATGCCATGTTTTATGCCAGTTTACAGAAAAACACACCTAATTAATTTTGGTTTCTCCAATTCCAATTTATTTAAATTTTATATTTCAGATCATCCATTTTTAAATATTAAATGCATAGTGTATAATCCATCTTAAATTGAGTGAATTTCAAACTCTATATTTCAAGCTGTTCTTCTCTCCTCTCCTGTGTGTGTATATGTTACAAATATTTAGTATTTTCCAAAAAAAAAAAAAAAAGCTATAGCACAATCACTTAAGAAAAGCACTGATATTTTTTGCATTAAAGTTTCCTACAAATCGAACAAAAAATGACAGAAGCTTATACATTAAAAAAAAAAAAAAATCGTTTAAGCAATGAATACCTAATTACTTTTTTGAAATGATCTTAACAACACAGTGTCACTCTAATACGGCAAGTGTGACTTTCCAATCTGCTGCTGAAGTGTTGTCAATGGGTGGGATTGTTGGAGTGTAGCACAGCAAGATAGAGTTAAGAAAGACGGGCCCTTCTTTTGGTGGAGTTTACGTTGAATTTGTAGTATGACTGATCGGATACTATAAAAATAGAATGCAGATATAACAATAATATGAAAATAATTAATGTTTAAACTTGGGTACCTATCATTAAACATTTAACTTTAGAAATTTAAACGCACCTGAAAAATATAAACAAAATATATTTAATGGAATGATAATATGTTAAGCTATATGCTTAACACTAGAATAATGCAGGGAGAGAGACGTACTTCAGCAATTAATTCTTAATTAAAATACCATTTATGTGGCAGATTTGGGACTATGCTTAACTAGCTGACGACCCATGCTACGCAAGGAGTTAGGAAAATTTTCAAATAAGGTAATCAGTTACAGCAAACAGAAATGTGATTTTTGACTGCATTACCATGGTTGCATAATCTAGGGCCTGCGAATCCTTCATTGAATTGAGAGGGATTCCTTATCACATCATGGTAGCCTTAAAGGGGACTAGCACTAGGCACAATCATATATATATATAGTCAAAGCCCATACATTTGGCTTATTGAGAAGCTCTCCTTGAAAGTCATTTCCTGTTGTGAAATTAGGGAGTTGGCTTTGTCCTAGACCAGACCTATTGGAATTCAAAATCGGCCAGTAGGTGTACTGCTGAAGATGTTATGAAAAAACATTTCACATTTTTCACCATTTTGTAGAAAAGAAACTATAAGCAAAGGGATTACAGAGCCATCCAAAACAAAGAAACAAGGACTGAAGCAACATTAAAACCACATCAAAATACAAACTTTAACTTAGTAATGTTCACCATAATTTACTTAAAAGTTACACTTCAAAATTTGGATGGGTGAATATATATATTCTCAAACATCCATATGAACTTTGATTTCCAGACCCAATGAGTAGTGAATAGTGAGTACAAAAACTGAATCACTTAAGATTTTAATTATACAAAATTAAGTAGTCTGATCAACGGAATATGTCTCTGTGGGGAATAGAAGAAAAATGAAGCTTTTCTCCAATGCTCTAGTAAATCAATGTTGATCAATTCCAACTTCTGACAGCAATATGGAAATGTCACCTTCTATTTGAACCCAAAAGGGCATCTTCTGCCGAGTCCTGAATAACTTCTTCTAGAGAAGATCGTTGCAAGAAAGCCTTGGTGTGAAGTTCTTCCTTGTCAAACTATTTCCTTAAAGTAACAATATTTTCTACCTACGGCACTTTGAATCCTAGCAGTAGCAGATATCAAAATAAGAAATTAGAAGAAACCAAAAGAACTTGATTTTATTGCTTGACTGCTAGCCATTGTTATTTTATTAGTTACCAACAAGCACTCAATTTTTTAAAAAAATTTATCATTAAAATGAATTTGTGGACCAGACCCTACAAAATTCCAAATTTATGTGATTTTTATAGATGTCAAACAAAATCTGGATTATACTTCAAGACTGCATCAAAGATGAAAGGAAATCCATGTTAAATAAGTTCAAAACATTTCAACCAAGGCTTTAATGAAGTCTTAACTCTAAAGATCCATCTTAATGTACCATCCACTATTTTGTCCAGGAATAAAGCTACTCAATATATGAAACATAAAATTGGTAATAATCCATTTACTCTTCCTAGTATGTTGAATCAACAACCTATGCTTTTGATCCATCAACCTTATCATTTTGTTTACAAATATGCATCCATCGTTTTCTAGAATATAAAAAAAGCCAAAGCTACAGAAAATATAAATTTACTTTACAACTTGTTACATAATAAGTCACCTATTTAATCTGGATAAATATTTTTCTAAAAAGTAGTTGTGAATAAGAAATTCCAAACATATATAGGCTTTATGAATATTGTTATTTTCATAGGTAAAAAAATTATAGAGAAAATGCATCAAACTGATTCTCATAGGCAATATGTTTCAATAGCAAAGCAACTATAGGGAGGAAAGGGTGAAGTTACTACCTTTGAATATTCTGATACGAATGAAATACAAATGCACCAAAAGATACTGGTAGAACATCCCAAGCAGCAGTTGGCCAGTTGCCCTAAAGCTGAAGATATCCTCAAAAAGGCACTGGTAGAAGATGAAACTTGCGACATTCGTAGCATATTGCATGCAAATTGAATATTTCATGTATTAAACAAAATCTGCCAATGGAGAGATAACAAAAAGGATTCTTACTCTGAATTTTAGGAAGGCTATAACAATATAAGGATTGATAGAAGTAAGACTCAAATTTTTTCTTGTAGATGCAAAGTAGTACCATTTTTTTTTTTTTTAAGAAAACTCTGCTTTTATCTGGTTTAGAATTCTGACCTTGTCTCATATCTGCATACAGAATCAAATCATTGAGAGACTTAACCAAATTTGAACAAAAGAAAACAAGAGAAGCATGGGTATTTGCTTAACAGAAAAGGATTGAATCTTAAATGAGTTGTGTAACCTTTCAAAATCCTGGACTGTATGATCCTTCAAAAAATCAATTCAAATCTGAAGAATTAGAGCAGTCCCAACCTATTTCCACCTGGCATCAAGTTAAAGAGTAAGGGAAAGAACATACTACAAAGTTTCCAATTTCAAGTTTTAAGCTACTTTACAAAAAGAAACTCCTGATTATTTTTGGTTTCTCCAATTCCAGTTATTTTAAATTTTATACTTCAATTCATCCATTTTTTATAATTAAATACATAATGCGTAATCCATCTGAAATTGAGTGCATTTCTAAACTCTATATTTCAAGCTGTGCTTTTAATCAATGAAGCTAAAGAATGACCATTTAAGAAAGGTTAGAGATTTCTGCATTAAAAATCTCCTACAAATCTAACAAAACTTGGTAGAAGCCCTAACAAATAGAAATAATTTACGCAACAAAATACCTGATTACTTTTTGAAATGATCTAAGAACACGGTGTTACTCCAATATCAGCAAGTGTGACTTTGGAATTTGTTCATGCACCTAATCAATAAACAAACCAAGTATATCACTTTACCAACTTGATTTTGAGATACTTTATGTGTCATGATGATTAGAGTTATAATGAGGGTAGTTAACAGAGATGAGAGGAGGTTGGTTTCCAGTTAGGGAAGAAAATAGGGTTGAGAATTTGAAGTTCAACAATTAGTATAGGCACATGGAGTT
Organism: Castanopsis chinensis; assembly: GCA_032878915.1. NCBI lineage: Eukaryota > Viridiplantae > Streptophyta > Magnoliopsida > Fagales > Fagaceae > Castanopsis > Castanopsis chinensis. The sequence goes on along the minus strand of JAVQMG010000098.1, from coordinate 324,614 downwards.
TGTCAATAGGCGGCAGGGACGGACCCAGGGGGGGGGCCTAAGGGGGCCCGGGCCCCCCCTGGGCCCAAAAAAAAAAAAAAAAAATTCAGCTTAAATTTTCTCCAAAATTTTTTTTTTTGAATTGGGCCCCCCCCAGATTTAATTGAACTTCATTTGCTATATTGGGGGGTTTATTATTTGATGGTTTGGCTATGATATAATGGCAAATTGAGTGTAAAGACTTACTGAAAAAATGATTGGAGAATTTTGATTATTGCTTTTATGGTGCTTCGTTTTGATTGTTTTTAATGATTTAGTTCTGAATTTCATTTCATTGGAGGTTCAGTATTTTTCTGCCATTGGAAACTAGCCTTGTCTTTACCGTTTGCAGTTAAGATTCTTCTACTTCACTGTAAGTGGTTTAGGCTTTTGACCCAAGTCTACTTCACCTGAAATCATACTTCCTTCACACTCCACATGGATGCAGAAAAATATAGACAAAGATAAATAAAGGCCGACCGAAAATAAAAAGAAAAAAACAAATCATACAATATAGAAAATTGTTATACCAATTTAAGAAAATTGTCACACAAATCATATAATGTAGAAACACGTTAGAGTTCACATTTTGAAAATTTTTTTGAAAATTGTCACACTATATGGATGCATATTTGAAATTTTTTTTTCGCTTATCTTTGGCCTCCCCTGACTTGAAATCCTGCGTCCGTCCCTGAATAGGCGGGATTGTTTGAGTAGCACAGCAGGACAGAGTTAAAGAAGACAAACCCTTCTTTTGGTGTAGTTTACATCGAATTTGTAGTATGAGTGTATGACTGGCTGGATACTACGACTTTGAATGCAGATAACAATAATATGAAAACATTAATGTTTAAACGTGCACATATCATTAAAATTTATCTTCAGACATTAAAAAACAACAGAAATCAATTTGCCATTTGAAACTGACAAGAATACAAAGGCAAGTTCCTTCAAACATAATTGGCTTGTTGACATCCTTCTAAAACAGCTCATAGGCATGCCTTGCATGTTGTTCCCAGCACTCCATTCCTTCCAGCTGATGCAAACTTAAGGCAGCCACAAAAAATTCTTCAAAATTCAATTTTCTGTATTGAATAGAACTAATTCAAATACACAAGTCAACAATCAGCTTCTACTCTTATCCTTATATGTTTTGGGAAAAAATTTCAGTGACATCAAACAGAAATGTGATTTTTGACAGCATTACCACGGTTTGCATAATCTAGGGCTGGTGAATCCTTCATCAAATTGGGGGAATTCCTTATCACACCCTGTGAAGACAAGAAATTCAAAAGGCTTTATGAATATTGTTATTTTCTTAGGTAGAAGAGAGTTAAAGAGAAAAATGCATCAAATTGACTCTCATAGGCAACCCATTCCACAGTTTTCACACAAAACAAATATAAGGAGGAAAAATTGAAGTGATTACCTTTGTAATATTCTGATTAATCAAAAACCTGATGCTCCATTAGGTAGTGGTAGAACATCCCAAGTAGTAGTTGCCTAAAACTGAAGCTATCCTCAAAAAGATTTGTATTTTGATTAACTAAATCTGCCAAAGGAAAGAAATCAAGATAAGGATTCTTAATCCTGACTTTGATGAAAGCTATTACAAGATAAGGACTTTAACTGAATTTAAACAAAAGAAAAGAGGAGAAAGTTGGGTATTTGATTAACACAAAAGGATTGAATTTTGAAGGAGATGTATGAGTATGAACCTTTAGAAATGATGGAGCGTATGATTCTTCAAAAATCAATTCCAATCTCTAGAATAATTGAGCATTGTTGGAGCAGTTCTCACCTTTTCCACCTAGCATCAAGCTGACAAGGAGAAGAAAATACTAGAAAGTTTTTAATGCTATGTTTTATACCCATTTACAGAAAAATACTCCTGATTATTTGTTTGACTCACTTGGGTTTTGATCTCTCCAATTTCAAATAATAAATCATTCAAAATTTAGTATTTCATGTCATCCTTTTTTATGTGGTAATTAAATGCATAAAGTGGAATCTATCTGAAATCTAGTGCATTTCTACGCTAACTTTCAAGATGTACTTTTAATGCTATCACACTACACAAGTTACACAACAATAATTCAAGAAATCATAGAAATATTTGTGTTAAAATATCTTAAAATTTGAGCAAACTATGCTTTTGTATACAAATATGCATCCATACTTTTCTGGAATATACAAAAAGCCAAAGTTACAGAAAATATAAATTTACTTTACAACCTGTTATACAACAAATCACCTACTGGATAAATATTTTTGTTAATTGTTGTTGTGAATAAGAAACTCCAAACATATATAAGCTTTATGAATATTGTTATTTCAATAGGTAAAAGAATTATAGAGAAAATGCATAAAACTGATTCTCATAGGCAATCTATTTCACTAGCATAGCAACTATAGGGAGGAAAGTGTGAAGTTACTACCTTTCAATATTCTGATATGAATGAAATTCTGGTAGAACATCCCAAGTAGCAGTAGACCAGTTGCCCTAAAGTTGAAGATATCCTCAAGAAGGCACTGGTAGAAGATGAAACTTGTGACATTTGTAGCATCTTGAATGCAAATTGAATATTTCTTGTATTAAACAAAATCTGCCAATGGAGAGATAACAAAAAGGATTGTTAATCTCATTTTTAGGAAGGCTATTACAATATAAGGATTGAGAGAACTAAAACTCAAATTTCTTTCTTGTAGATGCAAAAGTAGTACCAGTTTTTTTTTGTGTGTGTTGTGTGTAGAAAACACCACTCTTGTCTGCTTTAGAATTCGGACCTTGTCTCATATCTGCATACAGAATCAAATCATTGAGAAACTTAACCAAATTAAAAATAATAAAAAAAAAGAAAAAAAGAAAAATAAAACAAGAGAAACTTGGGTATTTGCTTAACAGAAAAGGATTGAATCTTAAACGAGTTGTGAGAAACTTTCAAAATTATGGACTGTATGATCCTTCAAAAATCAATTCAAATCTCAAGGATTAGAGCAGTCCCAAACTATTTCCACCTGGCATCATATTAAAGAGTAAGGGAAAGAACATACTACAAAGTTTCCAATTCCATGTTTTATGCCACTTTACAAAAAGACACTCCTGATTAATTTTGGTACCTCCAATTCCAGTTGTTCAAAATTTTATATTTCAATTCATCCATTTTTCATAATTAAATGCATTATGCATAATCCATCTGAAATTGACTTTATTTCTAAACTCTATATTTCAAGCTGTGCTTTTAATCAATGAAGCTAAAGAACGACCATTTAAGAAGGCATAGAGATTTCTGCCTTAAAATCTCCTACAAATATAACAAAACTTGGTGAAAGCCCTACACAAAAAGAAATAATGTAAGCAACAAAATACCTGATTACTTTTTGAAATAATGTAAGAACACTGTGTTACTTCAATATCAGCAAGTGTGACTTTTGAATTTGTTCATGCACCTAACCAATAAACAAACCAAGTATATCACCTAACCAACTTGATTTTGAGATACTTTATGTGCAGTGATGATTAGAATTATAACAAGGGTAGTTAACAGAGATGAGAGGAGGTTGGTTTACAGTTAGGGAAGAAAATAAAGTTGAGAATTTGAAGTTCTACAACTATTAGTATAGGCAGATGGAGTTTGTCAATGGGTGGGATTGTTTAAAAGAAGCACGGCAGGACAGAGTTAAAGAAGACAAACCCTTCTTTTGATGGAGTTTACATTGAATTTGTAGTATAAGTGTATGACTGACTTGATCATTGTAATTTTGGATCTTGATTTTTGACCCCACAGTACATCCCCAATGTACTCAGGTTGGCTAGTTTTTTCTTAATAAAATTTTTTCGTTACCTATCAAAAAAGAAAAGACTGAATGGATAATACGACTTTGATTGCAGATAACAATAATATGAAAACATTAATCTTCAATTTTCCATTTGAAACTGACGAGAATACAAAGGCAAGTTCCTTCAAACATAATTGGCTTGTTGACATCCTTCTCAAACAGCTCATAGGCATGCCTTGCGTGTTTTTCCCAGCACTCCATTCCTTCCAGCTGATGCAAACTTAAGGCAGCCGCACGAAATTCTTCAAAATCCAATTTTTTGTATTGAATAGAACTAATTTATATACACAAGTCGACAATCAGCTTCCACTCTTATCATTATATATTTTGCGAAAACATTTCAGTGACAACAAACAGAAATGTGATTTTTGACAGCATTACCACAGTTTGCATAATCTAGGGCTTGTTAAACCTTCATCAAATTGGGTGAATTCCTTATCACACCCTGTGAAGACAAGAAATTCAAAAGGCTTTATGAATATTGTTATTTTCTTAGGTAGAAGAGAGTGAAATAGAAAAATGTATTAAATTGACTCTCATAGGCAACCCATTCACAGTTTTCACACAAAACAAACATAAGGAGGAAAAACTGAAGTGATTACCTTTGTAATATTCTGATTCATAAAAAAACCCGATGCTCCATTAGGTAGTGGTAGAACATCCCAAGTAGCAGTTGCCTAAAATTGAAGCTATCCTCAAAAAGATTTGTATTATTTAATTAAATCTGCCAAAGGAAAGAAAACAAGATAAGGAATCTTAATCCTGACTTTTATGAAGGAGATGTATGAGTATGAACCTTTAGAAATAGTGGAGTGTATGATCCTTCAAAAACCAATTCCAATATCAAGGATAATTGAGCATTGTTGGAGAAGTTCCCACCTTTTCCACCTAGCATCAAGCTGACAAGGAGAAGATAATACTAGAAAGTTTGCAACGCTATGTTTTATGCCGGTTTACAGAAAAGCACTACTGATTATTTGTTTGAATCACTAGGGTTTTGTTCTTTCCAATTTCAAAGAATAAATCATTCAAAATTTAGTGTTTCTTGTCATCCTTTTTTCGTGTAATTAAATGCATAAAGTGGAATCTATCTGAAATCTAGTGCATTTCTACACTCTAAATCTAAAGCTGTGCTTTTAATCCAATCCCACTACACAAGTAACAACAATAATTCAAGAAAGCATATAGATCTCTGTGTTAAAATATCTTAAAATTTGAGCAAAACATGGCACGGTAGAAGCTTATACATAAAAATGAATTTCAGCAACTAAATACTGGTACTGGATTAGTTATCTAAGTTGATCTTCGACAACAAAATCACTCCAATATCAGCACTTTTCAATCTGTTTATACACCTAAATCAATAAGCCAAGTATATCACCTTAACAACTTATTTATGAGATACAATAGAAATTATTTAGATGAAGAAGGAAAAGATAGGTTTATGTACAACACTTTTAGGACAAATTTTTAGAGAGAAGAAAATAAAGGAAAAAGAAGGTATCAACCCACCTATTTGTTGACTATTCGAACAATTGCAGAGCCCAAAAATTTTTAAACAAGCAAAAGTACAGCATTGGGACTTTTTCTATGATTCAATTGCTTTTGCATTGAGAGCAGTGGTACCAGTGGCATGCCCCCTTTCCTGTTGGGTTTAATTCCTTATATATAAATGCAAATGTATTTCAGTAGAAAGACCCAAAGAAAAGAAAGAATTGGGACCACTCTTACCTGAAAATTTGAAGAATTGGGTTCATCCACGTGAGCAATTTTAGGCAATCCTCCCATGATTACTTTGCACCCTTTCAGTTGTTTGTATAGTGCTTTGAAAATATCTGCAAATTATATTTGCCACAAACATCAATATCGAAGACAAAGAAGTATGCGTAAAAGGGAAAAAAAGATTGTATTTTTTATTGCATAGAAAGTACAAGCAGAGTTGTAGTACCTACCCAAAGAAGCAGAAGCATATTGGTTGTATTTGAAGTGATGTAATGTAATCAAGCAGGGAACTTTTGAAATTATGAGGCTGTGCAGAGTGATAACACTAACACATTGTGTGCCATCATCACTGAACAGATCAATCTCCTTGCAGCCCCTAATCTCCAGCGACTTAAGGGAGGTGAGATGTTGTATGGATAGAGACATAGACAGGGATTTTAGTTTACAGCATTTCTGAATCCAGAGATTCTGGAGTGAAGCCAGGTTATGAGAAAGCATTGGTGATCGGTTTTTCCTTGCCAAATTATTTCCCCAACGCAACATTTCTTTCTAGGGCACTCCAAATTTCCTAGGAATAACAGATACCAAAAATAAGAAATTAGTATAAAACAAGGAACTTGGTTACAATAGAATTGCACTCAAGGTTCACATTTCTTTACTACTACATGTTTTTACCTTGACTGCTATCTATTTGTTATTTTATTTGTTTCTGTTAAGCATTCAACTTAATTATTTTTGTTTGGTAAAAATGATTTCCTGGACATAGCAGATACAAGATTCCAATTTATATGTTTTTTTGTAGATGTCAAACAAAGGCTGGATTATAACTTTATGCCTTTATGGTAAGTTAAGCAGCCCTAAGAATTCAAGACTACATCAAAGATGAAAGGAAATTCATGTTATGTAAGTGAAAACCATATTCTATACAAAGCTCTTATGATGTCTCATCTTTTGATATTCATCTTAACGGAATATTTGTGCAGGACAACAGCTACTCAGTCTATGAAACATAAGATTGGTATAATCCATCTATTCTTCCTAGTTTGTTAAATTAACGAATTATGCTTTTAATCCAAAGGTACAAGCTTGGTAATTATGCTTTTGATGGCTTTGTTTACAAACTAATATATACACATATTTTTATAGAATATACCAAAATATAAAGGTACAGAAAATATAAATCAACTTCACAGCCTGTTAATATTATAAGTCACCTGTTCAACCAGGATAAAATATTTTTTCTCAACAGGTGTTGTAACTAAGAAATTCAAACATAAGCTTTATGAATATTGTTATTTGTGTAGGTAGAAGAGAGTTATAGAAGTAATGCATCATATTGACTCTCATAGGCAACACATTTTACAGTTTTCACTTGCAAAACAAATATGGGAAGTAAAAAGTGAAGTGATTACTCCTGTAATATTCTGATATGAACAAAAAAATTGATGCTCCAAGGGGTAGGCGTAGAACATCCCACGTGGCAACTAGCAATTGCCTAAAACTGAAGCTATCCTCAAAAAGGTATTGGTAGAAGATGAAACTAACATCCATAGCATCTTGCGTGCAAATTGAGGATTTGTATTTTGATTAACTAAATCTGCCAATGGAAAGATAACAAGATAAGGATTCTTAATCTGACTTTTATGAAAGCTATTACAAGATAAGGATTGAGATAATTAAGACTCTTTGTTTTGCTTGTAGATGCAAAAGTAGTACCAGCCTTTATTGAAGAAACACCGACTCTAGCTGATTTAGAATTCTGACCTTGTCTCATATCTGGATACATAATCAAATTATTGAGAACCTTAACTGAATTTATACAAAAGAAAACAAGAGAAAGTTGGGTATTTGATTAACACAAAAGGATTGAATCTTAAAGGAGATGTATGAACCTTTAGAAATAGTAGTGTGTATGATCCTTCAAAAATCAATTCAAATCTCATGGATAATTGAGCAGTATTGGAGTAGTCCACACGTATTTCCACCTGGCATGAAGCTGTCAAGTAAGGAGAATAAAATACTAGAAAGTTTCCAGCTCTATGTTTTATGCTGGTTTACAGACACTCTGCTTTTTTCACTTGAATTCACTTGGGTTTCGGTTTCCCCAATTCCAAAGAATAATTTATTCAAAATTTAATATTTTTGTTAAAGTCGAATCCATCAGAAATCTAGTGCATTCTAAGCTCAAAATTTCAAGCTGTGCTTTTAATCCAATCATGCTACACAACTATAATTCAAGAACGCATAGAGATTTATGTGTTAAAATATCTTAAAATTTGAGCAAAAAATAGCATGGTAGAAGCTTATACATAAAAATGGATTTCAGCATCTAAATACCTGTTTAGCTATACAAGTTGATATTCCTGAAAAATATCAATACAATATCAGCAAGTGGGACTTTCCAATCTTTTTATGCACCTAAATCAATAAAGAAAAATCAGGTATATCACCTTAATAACATATATTTTGAGCTACAATAGAAATTACTTGGGTCTATATATCAGCCTTAATTTCTTCTTTTCCCCTACTGGTATGGCAAGAGATCATTATCTCAAATGACAAATTTTGTGAAAGAAGAAAACAAAAGAAAAAGAAGGTACTCAACTCCTAGTTGTTGACTTTTTCGCACAAGTGCAGTGCCTAAAAGTTTTTAAACAAAAAAAAAGTAAAACATTGGGACTTTTTCTATGATTCAATTGCTTTTGCATATAAGAGCAGTGGTACCCGTGGCATCCACACCCTTCCTGGTGGGTTTAATCAATCCTTATACTTCATAGTTCCCATAGCCAAAAAAACAAAAAAATAGACATATGAAATAAATGCAAATGCTTTTGGACATACCAAGAATTGGGTTCATCAGTGAGCAATTTTAGGCAATCGTCCCATGTTTCCTTGGCAGTTGTTTGTACAGTGCTTTGAATAAATCTGCAGAATAAATTGCAAAAAATTGGAAGAAGATAAAGAAGTCGGCACAAAAAGAAAAGAAATAGTACAAGTTGTAGTTCTTACCCAAAGAAGCCAAAGGATATTGGTTGCCGAACAAGAATTTAATTCTTAATACTAAGAATCACGATATTGAAAATCTGGGACATGAGCAATCTCGCCAATTCCCTTCTGGTATCTTTCTTTCAAGTGGGGACAGTCAATGATTATCAGGGTTTGTAAAGAGGAGAGCCGATGCATTCCTGATGGAAGTGATGTCAGCTTGTGGCAATAACTGACTTCAAATCTTTTGAGTGATGTGAGACTTCCAATCCCTTCGGGGAGTGACATCAGATTGGGCAAACTGGAAATTTTAAGTTTCTGAAGTGCAGTTAGGTTGCCGATTACTTCGGGAAGTGATTTGAGATTGGTGCAAAGGGAAATTTCAAGGTTTTGAAGTGCTGTAAGGTTACCGATCCCTTCGGGGAGTGATTTGAGAATGGGGCAATGCCAAATTTCAAGGTTTTGAAGTGCTGTAAGGTTACCGATCCCTTCGGGGAGTGATTTGAGAATGGGGCAATCCCAAATTTCAAGGTTTTGAAGTGCTGTAAGGTTACCGATCCCTTCGGAAATTGATATGAGATTGGGGAATCCCATAATTGCAAGGTTTTGAAGTGCTGTAAGGTTGCCGATCCCTTCGGAAATTGATATGAGATTGGGGAATTCCATAATTTCAAGGTTTTGAAGTGCTGTAAGGTTACCGATCCCTTCGGGAAGTGATTTGAGATTGGGGCAATGCCGAATTTCAAGGTTTTGAAGTGCTGTAAGGTTACCAATCCTTTCAAAAAGTGATATGAGACTGGGGCAATCCCAAATTTCAAGGTTTTGAAGTGCTGTAAGGTTACCGATCCCTTCGGGAAGTGATTTGAGATTGATGCAATCCTCAATTTTAAGGTTTTGAAGTGCTGTAAGGTTACCTATCCCATCGGGGAGTGATTTGAGTTTGGGGCACTCCTTAATTTCAAGGTTTTGAAGTGCACATGTAACCAAGCGGGGAACACTTGAAATTGTGAGGCGTTGCAGAGGGAGGTGAACAGATTGTGCGTCTTCATCGCTGAACAGATCAACCTCCTCGCAGTCGCTAATAGACAGCGTCTAGAGGGAGGTGAGACGTTGCATGCATAGAGACAGAGATAGAGATTTTAGTTTATTGCATCCTTCTATCTCTAGCTCCTCGAGCGAAGATAGGTTTTGCAACCCCTGCTCTGGCAGAAACTCTATGTCCTCAATCCCTATCAAAGATAGAATCTTTAATTTGGAGAGAGGAGGGCAGGAGTTCGAAGCAGAGGGACCCGAAGAGATTGCTGTCATATTCATTGTTTGTTGCAATGGATTGCAACTGGAAGATATCAGCTGTAGCAGTTCTTCAAGATTTGGAAACAACGGCATCCAAGTCAGGTTTTTGCACTCACAGATTTCCAACGTCAAAAGACTAGGAAAGGAAGGCAATGATACATGCTGGTATTGATGACTTGATGTTGCCACACCCACTGTATCCCTCCTCCACCATCCCTTTAGATTAGGGCATCCGTCCAAATAGAGTGACTCTAGGGATGGGAAAAATGTTGATGAAGCAGAGATCTCTTCAGTGATTTCCCGGTCTGATATGTATTCCAGACCATCCATATTTTTTAGAGATAGCTTTTGGAGATTTGGGAGTTCATACATTGGCGATAGATGTTGGCACATCGATTTTGATATTTCTAATCTCACAAGACCAGTCAGCGAAGGAAGCCAACTTGGAAATCTCACACCCTGGTACCCTCTCACATTCAACATTTTTAAATTCTGGTGTGGCCGGAGGCCTTCCATTAAATTTTCATCTTCACAAACACCTGCGACATCGTTACCCAGCTCAGCATCCCATATTAATTCCAATATTCTAAGATGCTGCTTGTCCTTCAAATTCGCAGCCTTGGCTTTAGAGGCGGCATCCGTCACCCGTACCTTAATTCTAATTCTTAGTTCTCCTCTCAAGTTATTGAGCTTGTTCAAGAGCGGAAGACCAGTGCAAGTAAGTTCCGTGTTTAATACTTGAAGAGAAGTCAACTGCCCTAATCCAGGTGGCATGTGAGTCAAATTGTTACAACCTTTTACCCCAAGATTCCGGAGGTTGAACAAGTTTTGAATGTTTCCCGGTAGTTCTATAAGCTCTTTACAATAAGAGAGGTTTAATGTTTGCAAATTAAACAATCTAGTAATAGAACTGGGGAGAACTTTAATGTCATTCCCAGAAAGATCAAGGTACTTTAAATACGTCAATTTTTCTATAGAATTTGGCACTGTCATAATACCTGAGTCATGTAGGTCTAATGCACGCAAGCATCTTAAACTACAAAAAAGTATTTCAAGAGTTGATTTTTGACACAAGCATCTTAAACTACAAAAAAGTATTTCAAGAGTTGATTTTTGACAACTTGATTCTTCCTCCTCACCTAGATTAGTTGTTAAAATGAGCGTGCGCATCTTCTTTGCTTTGAATAATGAGCTTAAATCCTTCTTAAGCACACTGTCAAATGCAGTTGATAGGTGACGAACATTATCATTGACATTTTCTATATTTGAACCAATATATGTGCACTCAACTCCTGAGATTGATTGTGCAAGATCATGCATTAAATCATGCATTTTAAAACTAATTATATTCCCAAAACTATCTTCTGTAGCTTCTTGGAAGAAGGACCTCCAAAGTAGGTCCATACAGTAATCATTAGCAACATCCTCCATATGTAGGTTTTTATTTGATGACTGAATAAATCCTTGTGCTATCCATAGATTTATCAATGTCAACTTTGAAATCTCATGATCTTTAGGAAACAATGAACAATTAGTGAAACAACACTTTAAATGTAATGGAAGATGATCATAACTCAATTTTAGAGCGGGAAAAATGCCACTATTATTTATAAATTCTCTATCCTTGATATATAACCATTCATCCTCTGTCACTTTGAAGAATAATATTCTTCCTATCGTCTTTATAGCAAGAGGCACTCCGCAACATTTTCGTACAATGTCCATTCCAATTTCTTTAAGGTTAGGATTAATCGTCTCTTCCCCATTTTTAAATGCCATTTTCTCAAATAAAGACCAAGACTCCTCTTCTGACAAGCCCTGTGGATAATATGGGGGGGTTGTGCTAGTAATGTTTGCAATCAATTTAGTCCGTGTAGTTATCACCACTTTACTTCCCTTTGAGCCACTCTTCAAAATACTTTCCAACTTACACCACTCTTCCTTATCCTCATTCCACACATCATCCAACACAAGTAAGTACTTCTTTTGGTTGAGTACTTCACAAAGTTTATTTTGCAAATTATTCATTTCAAGGTATTCGGGTTTCTCAACAGTGGCAGATTCAAATATTTTTTCAGTTATTTTTTCCGCATCAAAGTTAACAGAGACACACACCCACATCTTCAAGTTAAAATTACCCAATACTCTCTTGTCATTGTATACATACCGAGCAAGCGTGGTCTTCCCCATCCCTCCAATTCCCACTATGGGTAGAAATGAGACATCCTCATTCACATTAGAGTCCAACAGTAAATTTACGAGGATCTCCTTATCATATTCTCTCCCAAAAATTTTTTCTTCATGTATACGTGAGGTAGTTCGCCTATCCTGAGGCCCAGTCTTTGAAGGACCTTGTTCTGCCAACTGGAAATTGTTCCTATCTCTTGCTATTGTATCAAATCTCTCCCTCATCCCTTTTATTTTTCTAGCCATCTCAAAACTAAAAGCAAAAAATTGGAAAGTACGTACCTTCTTTTCCATTTCCCCCATCGGCCTTCGCCGCAGATCTTCAGTTACGAAATCCGCCAGCAAGTCATCCGCATCATAAACTGCGACCTTAAGGTTTGTGAGCCAGACCCTGAGTTGATGGTTCTTGTCCTGCTTCTCCTCTGCGTCTTTAAGCACAGCTTCAATAGTGGAAAGAGTACCCTTCAATTGTTGGAACTCATCTCTGACAGAACAGATGGACCCAATCACTTCGAAAGCATTAGAGCCCAACATTTCGCCGATCTTCTTTGCAATACCAGTCAGGATTGGTCCGGCCGCTGCTACAACCACTGCTTCAGCCATCTCTTGTTGTCTTCTCTGTAAAAACTAAAAAGCAAGAGAGAGCAAGTTGAAGTTTGTTGAAATGCCAAATGTGAGAGAAGGAATAAGGCTTGAAGTTGTTCACGTTTAAAAGTTTTCATTAAAGAGGACCCCACTGCTCAATAATGCATTCCGCCTGAGAAAAAGCTTCACCACTAAACTGTTTCTTATTATTAAATTCAATCATGCGTCGGTATGAAATATTTTTTTACACCCCCAATAGTACTATGCCACATCAGCTTTTTGTACAATAATAGAGCTGATGCACACAATCACCATTTCACGCTAATATAATCAGAAAATTAAAACATAAACTCCCCGTTTGATTCGTCGGCAAGAGAGTCTCTCAAATTTTAATTTTCCATCTAATTCCCCTGATTCCCAATTCTGTTCTCAAGATTAAACTGTTTATTCTTATGCCAGGAACGTCTTTATTCTTATTTGTATTTATAGAATTAAAAAAAATTTAAATTTTTTTTTGTCAATATATATATGATGATGCCGAATTTCACCAGTGAGCTGCACGGTCGTGTACGACGAGCGATAGAGACCTGCAAGAAGGCAAGAAAGGACCTGGAAGGGACACCGGTGTGGTGCCGGCCTAAAACCCTCCGAAGGTCAAGTCAGGAACCTCGCTAATAACTCAAGAACGCTAGAGTTCAAATGAGCGCGCGTACCTTGATTTGTGAGGGTTCTGGCGTATTTATACTTGTATAGACCTATTGACCTTTTTCCTTGTAGGGGTACCCTACCCTACGAGGCCCAGGCGTGTGGATCAGGCAAGCGCTACAGTACCCTAAATGGGCCGCGACCAGGCCTGTTTGGGAAGGCCCCTGAGGCCCAACATCCAGTGAACAGGACATACTCCAGGTCACCAAATATCTTCCTCTTCAATATATATATTCATTTGCTTATATTTTGTCAATATATATATATATATATATGTATATATATTTTAGAGGCATTTTGTCAATATTAAATAGATGCTAGTTTTATTTTTTATTTATATTAACTTAAAATTTTTAATTATAGTGTTTACTATTATTATTTTTTTAGTTTGGGCCCCTAATAAATAACAATCCTGGTTTCCTTCCTGCATTAACAAATAAAAAGAATGAGCAAAATTGCACATTATCCTTAAACTTACATGTTGTTACACTAACCTGCCAATCTGATACATTAAAAAGCCATGTTTTTAGTGCCTTGAATATGTTACTGCCAGTAAGGTGTGCGAGACTCTTTTCGTTCCCATTGGTGCTCTTTCTTCTAGCTAAGACCCAATTCTTCTCGTTAATCTGCTGTTAAAACTTTGGTCCAAGTTTTGGATACAGTGTTTACTTCTCAAATAGGTCTATGATAGTGTGTTTTTGATTTATTAATTTTATGGGTTATTTTGGTATGTACAACTTCATAATTAATCAGGTTTGTGAGGCTCAAACGATGGTATAGAACATGTCCTTGAAAATATTTGTTGCTTTCAAAAATGCATTTGCTGATATTTAAGTTTGTCTACCATATTCCTTATCATCCTAAAGAGAATTGCGGGCAGATTAGGTGATAGCCATTCAAATTTGAAACCTTGACAATATATTAATTATTAAGAGAAGTAGCTTCATTCCTTGTTCTTTTCGAAGCAATTCTTAAGTACGTGAGAGAAGGTGTAAGTTTGAAGTTGCTCCGAAAGAAGGTTGGGCTGTACCAAAGTTGAAAAAGGCCCCCCCACTGATCAGTGATCAATAATGATTCCACTTGAGGAAAAAGCTTCACAGCTGCAATAATTTGACTCCGCGTGGAGACTATAAAGAACATGTCCACACTTTCAGCGACATATGCATGTGAAATGTTGACATAAAGTTTTATTTTTTCCATTGTCTTTTCATGGTTTTGTTTTTTACTGAAAAAAAAAAAAAAAAAAAATCTGGAATGGGAAGGGGTCTGTGTTGCTAAGAAAATTCATTGGTTGGGAAGAATGAAATTCTACTTGAATCCTATAATCTGGCATGTAATTTCCTGCAATCTCATAAATAATCCACACAGGTTCAAACTTCAAAGTCAATCCAATCAAAATATGTTGGAAAGGAATGAGGTGATGATATAAAGGTTCAACCTTTTCTCATAATGCAACATTTAGAATTGCAGAAAATCATGCTGCAGATGATGTAACCATATGCTACCATACATTACAATCACTGAATCATCTTTAGTTAATTGTGGATGACTACCTAAGAAATGGCATCAAAATTTGCATTTGAAAGTGATGAGAATATCAAGGCATGTTCCTCTATAATAATCAGTTTTGTTCCCATTTCTTTCAAACAGCTTATAGGCCATGCCTTTAATGTAGTTCCCAATAATTCTCCATTTCCTTCCATGGCTTAATTCTCAAAAAAGAAAAAAGATGACTTATGGCCGCCACACAAAATTGTTCAAAATCCAATATTCTGTATTGCATAGAACTAATATGCTACATACACAAGTAGACAATCAGCAGCCACTCTTATCATTATAGTATTATTTTAGGAAGTAAATTTTTATCAAGGCAATCAGTTTTAACAAACAGAGATACAAATTTTGACAGTATTACCATCTTGGCATAATCTAGGTCCTGTGAATCATTCATTGCATTGTTAGAGTTCTTTATCACAGCCTGCTACTTGATCTACCACTATTAATAATGGCTCAAGAGTATTAAAATAAGAGAAGACATGATTAGAAAAACATCAGACCATCTTAAAAGTTTGTAATAAAGAGATGAAATCAGTCATGCTAGGCCTTAATAGTGTGAATTGTTCCTGCAGATACACTGACTGAGCTACAATTAATGTCTTTGCAAAAACCTATCACGATGGCACAAAATCACATGTTTACTCCTCCCATTATATCCAATGTTTCAGATCAAGGATATTGTATAAACAAATAGTAACTCTATTCACGGCTCTAATAAAGTTCAGTATTAGAATTTTATGACAAATTCTAGGTGATTTCTTCTCAATTTTACCTTCTTCTCTTACCTATTTAAAAATAAAAAACTTAGATCTCTTTAATTTATTCTATTTTGCTAGGAATTCTCAAGAGATTTTTTTCCCCTTCATTGTCCTTTTAAAACAAATTGAATGGGAATTAAGGGGTCTGTACAGTACTGCTCAGAAAATTAATTGGTTGGGCCTACCAATAAAATAATACTTACTTTCTATATGTTGGCAAGCTCATTCCAGGTTAATCTTGAAACAAGAAACTCATCCACTCAAAAGATATTAGAAGAGAGATTGAGAATGACAAGCAAAAGAGAAGAGAGTTTAAGAAGGGAAAATCAAACCTTGAGAAAAGTGATGGGAATCTTTTTTAGAATATGCTAAAATCCTATGAGCCTTGTAAGGTTCCAATCATCTGATATATAATTTCTTGTGACCTAATTAAAAAAAATTGCATTGCTTTAAGTCAATGCAATCAAAATATGTTGGAAAAGAATAGTGTGAATATCAGAGGTTTGAACCTTTTGTTTCCAGAATCTGAAATATAAGAATATATTTTAAGAATAAAGGAAGAAACTAACAACATGCAACACGTTTAGGAATTAGTTTTGCAAATGATGTAACGTTGTGCTAACATTTGTACAGGGTATGAGGAGCTAAAGTAAACCTAAGTAACTTGATGAAATTATATTCCAATCAACACTAAGAATTGCTATTTTGTCGTTCTATTTTTGAATAAATAGATAAATAAATAAATAAACCTATTGCCTAGTTAAGGAGAGAACTTTCGGTGAAAAGTTTCAAGTCAAATACTCATCAGCTCAATTTTTTTTTTTTTTCTCCGTTCTCTCTAAATGGATTATATCTCACCGACCATTAAAAAGAGATGGAAGAACCGCTCTGTACAAGAATAATATTTTTAATAAGAATAATATAGGATATATAATTATATTGAATATCTATTTATATATATATATATATATATATATATATATTACTTCTATTTACTTTTATCATTTTTACTGTAATTACAAAACAAATATTTTAAATAATTAATAGTGTCAAAAATCAAAGACTAGACATTGCAAAAAATTAAAATATGAATTTATAATGAATTTTTTAATTTTATACATAACATGGAAAATTACAGAATGAATTAATTATAGATGATTGTAGCAATTTACATTTTAATAGATCACAAATGATTGAGTAGAAATATGTTAAAAAGCATTTATTTTATATATATTCTTTTGCTTATATTTTGTCAATATATATATATATATATATTTGACAGGTATTTTGTCAATATTAAATACATGCTAGTTTTATTTTTTTTTATTTATATTAACTTAATTTTTTTTTAATTTTAGTGTTTATTATTATTATTATTATTTTAGTTTGGGCCCCTAATAAATAACAATCCAGATTTCGTTCCTGCATTAACAAATAACGAGAATGAGCAAAATTGCACATTACCCTTAAACTTCCATGTTGTTACACTAAGACCTGCCAATTTGATACATTAAAAAGCCATGATTTTAGTGCCTTGAATATATTACAGCCAGTAAGATGTGTGAGACTCTTTTTCTTTCCCATTTGGTACTCTTTCTTCAAGCTAAGACCCAATTCTTCTTGTTAATCTGCTGAAAAAACTTTGGTCCAAGTTTTGGATACAGTGTTTACTTCTCAAATAGGTCTATGATAGTGTGTTTCTGATTTATTATTTTTATGGGCTATTTTGGTACTCCCATTCTCGAAATTTCAAATTTTTGGTGTGTACAACTTCATAATCAATCATGTTTGTGAGGCTCAAACAATGGAATAGAACATGTCCTTGAAAATATTTGTTGCTTTCAAAAATGCATTTGCTGATATTTAAGTTTGTCTACTATATTCCTTATCATCCTAAAGAGAATAGTGGGCAGATTAAGTGATAACCATTCAAATTTGAAACCTTGACAATATATTAAGAGAAGTAGCTTCATTCCTTGTTCTTTTCGAAGCAATTCTGTACCAAAGTTGAAGTTGCTCCGAAAGAAGATTGGGCTGTACCAAAGTTGAAAAAGGGCCCCCTACTGATCAATAATGATTCCACTTGAGAAAAAAGCTTTACAGCTGCAATAATTTGACTCCGCGTGAAGACTATAAAGAACATGTCCACACTTTCAGCGACATATGCATGTGAAATGTTGACATAAAGTTCTATTTTTTTCCATTGTCTTTTCTTGGTTTTGTTTTTTTACTTTAAAAAAAAAAATCTGGAATAGAAGGTGGTCTGTGTTGCTAAGAAAATTCATTGGTTGGGAAGAATGAAATTCGACTTGAATCCTATAATCTGATATGTAATTTCCTGCAATCTCATAAATATTCCACACAAGTTCAAACTTCAAAGTCAATCCAATGAAAATATGTTGGAAAGGAATGAGGTGATGATATAGAGGTTCAACCTTTTCTCATAATGCGACATTTAGAATTGCAGAAAATTGTGGTGCAGATGATGTAAACAAATGCTACCATACTTTATAGGATGTAAATCTAATAACAAATAATCACTGAACCATCATTAGTTAATTGTGGATGCCTACCTAAGAAATGGCATCAAAATTTGCATTTGAAAGTGATGAGAATATAAATCAAGGCAAGATCCTATAATAACCAGTTTTGTTCCCATTTCTCTCAAACAGCTTACAGGACATGCTTTGATTGTTGTTCCCAATTCTCCATCTCCTTCTATCAGATGACTTATGGCAGTCACACAAAATTGTTCAAAATCTGCAGCTACTCTAATCATTATAGTATTATTTGGCAATCAGTTTTAACAAACAGAGATAAGAATTTTGACCGTATTACCATGTTGGCATAATCTAGGTCCTGCAAATCCTTTTTGCATTGTTAGAGTTCTTTATCACAGCCTGCTAGATCCACCACTATTAATAATGGCTCAAGAGTATTAAAATAAGAGAAGTCATGATTAGAAAAACATCAGACCATCTTAAAGGTTTGTAATAAAGAGGTGAAATCACTCACGCAGGAACAATAGTGTGAATTGTTCCTGCAGATACACTAATTGAGCTACAATTAATGTCTTTGCAAAATCCTTAACACGACGGCACAAAATCACATGCTTACTCCTCCCATTATATCCAATGTTCCAAATCATGGATATTGTATAAACAAATAATAACTCTATTCACGGCTCTAATAAAGTTAAGTATTAGACCCTTGGTACAATGGTCACTTTACAGGTATAAGTGCTTGTGAGATGTGGGGGGCAAGGACTGGAGTTTAAGTCTCTTGGAAAGAACTTCACACACATACATGCTTAGATTAAGCTAAAGTAGAATTTCTTTATTGTATATAAAAAATAAAAAAGAATTTAATGACAAGTTCTAGATGATTTCTACTCAATCTTACTTTCTTCTCTTACCTATTAAAAAACTTAAATCTCTTAAATTGATTCTATTTTGCTAGGACTTCTCAAGAGATTTTTTTTTTCTTCATTATCTTTTTTAAACAAATTGAATGGAAATTAAGGGGTCTGTACTGCTCAGAAAATTAATTGGTTGGGATGAAATAAATTGGTTGTGCCTACCAATCAAATAATACTTACTTTCTATATGTTGGCAAGCTCATTCTAGGTTAATCGTGATAAATCATCATGAAACAAGAAACGCATCCACTCAAAAGATATTAGAAGAGAGATTGAGAATGACAAGCAAAAAAGAAGAGAGTTTAAGAAAGGAAAATCAAACCATGAGAACAGTGATGGGAATCTTTTTTAGAATATGCTAAAGTTCTATGATCCTTATAAGGCTCCTATCATCTGAAATATAATTTCTTGTGACCTAATTAAAAAAAATTGCATTGCTTTAAGTCAATGCAGTCAAAATACGCTGGAAAAGAGTAGTGTAGATATCAAAAGGTTTGAACCTTTTGTTTCCGGAATTTGAAATATAAGAATATATTTTAAGAATAACGGAAGAAACATAACAATATACAACACTTTTAGGAATTAGAATTGCAATAGATCACATTGCAAATGATGTAACGTTGTGCCAACATTTGTACAGGGTATGAGGAGCTATAGTGTCTAAGTAACTTGATGATATATTATTTCAATCAACACTAAGAATTGCTATTTTGCCGTTCTATTTTCAAATAAATAGATAAATAAATAAATAAACCTATTGCCTAGTTAAGGAGAGAACTTTCAGTGAAAAGTTTCGAGTCAAATACTCATCAGCTCAGCTAAATGTGAAAAAAGGAAATAGAAAAGAGTGAGGAAATTCATTCATTTTTCACTTTCATTTTCTTTTTTTCTCTATTCTCGATCTCTAAATAAATAGTGAAAACAGACTTAAAACTTGGAATGTTATCATATGGATTATATCTCACCGACCATTAAAAAGAGCTGGAAGAACTGCTCCATACAATGTGATCAAAACCCAACCAAAAGATAACCAATCCAAATGCTGACCTCCACATTCGCATGCTTAAAGCAATCAATACTGTCAGATCAGTGAGGATTAGCGTTTAAAAGCTTGTTACACTGATGGGCCAAATAGAATGAAGATTTAGTTGGATGATTGTGCTCTGACAGAAGTGATGAAGAAACTTTTCAAAAACTGTTTCCTAGTTTCTTCAGCTGTGATACATTAGGCAAAGAAGACTGCTGGATGTTTTGCATTAAAAGAAAAATGTTCTTTTCATAGCTATGCCTAAAGAATTCCTTTGCATTAAAAAAAAAAAGGTTCTTTTCACAGCTATGCCTAAAGAATTCCCCCTCCTTGTCCTCTTGATTGCAGGTAATGTATTGGTGGATATCTGCATGAAGAAGAAAAAGCTTCCATGATGAATAAAAGTGATAGTGGAAGATGCTTCTGAGTTCTGACTTGCGAAAGCAGCGGTTGCATGTGTATTTTTGCAGCTCATAAACTAACTGAGGTTAGGGTTCTATAGCTAAATTTCCTTCTAAATTGTATATCTTGGTCTTGTAATAAAAACTTGTACCAACCCTTCCTTTTGGCTGTATCAAAAAATAAATAAACTGCTTATTACTTCACATCTAACAGTGTCCTCATACTTGCACACCATATATAAAATGTGGACACCAGTATTTACATTTTTCAAGAATGTCCACATTCCCTTGGCATGGTCATCCCTTCTCTCTTCCCCACTCCCTCAAAACCACTGCACTTCCCCTGTCTCTCTCCTCTCCATACTCAATTCCCCACCCTACCTCTCTTCTTTTCCCCTAATCCCCCATCAGATCCCTCCTACTACTCTTGCCTCTGTGCCTCTTCACCCAAAACCCATTTCTCTCTGCCCCTCCCATCTCTCTCCTTATCAATACCACTGATAACCACTTCTCCATTGTAACTACCTAACTAACTAACCAACTCAATCTCTCTCCCACTATTGGTGCTGTTACTCTAGTGAACAAGACTGCGAGATTTCAGTGAATTTGGAGGAATTGGAGAGGCTACTTGAAATAAAAAGATTGGAAACAATCTGATACTCTCTTTCTTGAATGTAGTTCCATAAAAAGGATTTTAGAACCTCTGCATTATTGTAAAATTTGGACCTATCAAATGGAGGATTTTGAGTCATAGAGCAATTACAACATCCTATTCAGTATATAGCTGATGCTAATGCAGTGGGGAGAAAAAAGATCTTCTTTGACCAATTTTTACATGAACAAGGGCATATGTGGTTCTTTGGAACCAAAGCATGAAACATAGTGTTGATATTTTGGGTCTTTGTAAATGAGGTCATGGAAGATATGCAATGTTGTTCAATGCAATAACTAAGCTAAAATATAGTTAAGGTACCCGGTGTGCCATATAAATTGAAAGCTAATTCTTAAGAAGGGATTAAGAAGAATCTGTATTATAGCAATTTTCTTTTTCTTGATTTTGGAGGACTAGGATTTGAAGAAAGAATTCAGTTGTAAGGTGCTTTTGGAAAGTGTACCCGGATATGCCATGCTTGACTAGTTAGATAGAAGAAACGTTACAAGATTAAAGAGTAATGACACTTTTTCTGTTAGTGGGGCCAGAATCTTTAGATACTTTTCCATTGGTTTTTATTGGGTGTCTGTGGTGGGAAATTGTTTGTCTCATGTGATTGGTCCTTTTAAATGTATTTATGAAAATGCCATCATTGTAATCTTTTTCTAGCCTTTTATTCAACACAAGTCAATTTCCTCTGACTCTTAAAGCCAATAATCTTTTTGTAGGTTCTTACAGAACCGAAAAATGCCCTTGGGAAACAATACAAAAAGATGTGGCCTAACTTTTGATAGCGACAATTCAAGAAAATATAGAACTTATGTCCCAACTTTTATCCACATTTTGGCATTTGTTTTGTTATGTTTGTACACTAAATTTATGAGGCTGTTTTGAAAGGCTTTTGGTTTTTATAAAGTCTCTTTCAACTACTTTTTAAATGCGAGTAGTAAGTTCTCTTCACTATGGCTTTTGTTCAGAGACGGAATCAAAAGCTGCTAGAAGAAGCACCCTCTCCTGCATTGACCTCAGAGTTGAGGAAAGCAATGGGTGACGCAGCGGTTGCAGCAGCAGCATCTATATAGGTTACATTGGTGTTGGAACAGTTGAGTTCCTTTTGGATGAAAGAGGTTCCTTCTACTTTATGGAAATGAACACTCGGATCCAGGTAGAAATATCTCTTGAGAATGTGGATTTACATAAGCGTGTCTAAAAGCTTACCTGTTTTAGGGTGTACTAATTATATAATGTTTTCCCTTTTTTTTGGTGGGATTCAGGTTGAGCATCCTGTGACAGAAATGATTTCCTCTGTGGACTTGATTGAGGAACAAATTCTTGTAGCTATGGGAGAAAAACTCCGGTGCAAACAGGTAGTGAAAAAGAGATACCTTAATTATAGGCATTTTTAGTTTTATTTTTTGGTCAGTGATACCTTGGTGCCATAGTTACTTCCCCACACCCCCCAAAAAATAAAGAAAAAGGGAAATGAAAGAAGTCCTAACTTGCTCCATTTGCACACAGTGGGCCTTGTAGGCTTGTAGCTGCTTTGCTAAATTTTCCTTTATTTTTCTGTATTATAACATAGTCATCCCCTAATCAATCAGTAAGAGGTTTATAGTTCAATGCATACTGATTAAGAATAGTAAATGAAACAAATTAGCATGGTCGTTTTCAATCATTTCCTTTATGCTCAGTGATTAATTAAAAAAATTGAAGGTCTTAGTATTACAGCAGATGGCTTCATCATCATCAACATGTGGCCATGTCCGCTTGACAAACATAGACATGGTTTGGATGAGCATTTTATTGATTTCCTATTTTGAATAAATTTATAGGGTGTCATTTCTGAATGAATCATTCCAGAAAAATTTTAATACTACTTTTATGGGAAAAAAAAAACTGTTTTTTTAATACTGCTTTTTAATACTATTTTAATACTGTTTTTTTTTTTTTTTTGTATAAAGAAGTTTCTAAAATTGGTCCATTAACAAATAGACTTATAGCTTCCATTCACATTTATCAAAAAATAAACTTTTTATAATGCACTGGGCATGTTCAAAGATAACTGCTTCATTAGCAATCCCAAATGCTGCTCTCCTTGAATCTTACTGGGTAAGGTTGTCTAGGTTAATTCAAAACTCTGTTATATCTACTTATTTCATTCTGTGCAAATACAATTTATATCATGCTCTTTTGTGTTTCAGTAGAGATTATGCAAAGGAATATCCTATGCAGCAGTTTCTGCTCATAGGATATTCATGGCCGCCGGAAATTAGCTGCTATGCATATTGAACATGAACCACGTTCTTCCAAACAGGTATATTTCTAATTCTCATTCTTTCTTTTGCATTTCATTAGCTAAAATCTGCTACGTTTTGACTCCCCGCCAAAAGAATTGCTGGGGCATTTAATGGAAAGAATTGCAATTCATATCTCTAAACTCTAATTTTGTAATCATTTGTAGAATCCTAACATTTATTTTCTTTGATGTTCTTTCTACATTAAGCTGCTGTTATTATTTTCTAGTTAGTTTTCTTGAAAATCTGACACAACGCTTATTCATTCCATCTGCTTCTTTTCACATATCCTGTAATATGGTTAATTTTATTGATAGACAACCTTGGAAATGCATGCCTTACAAGCTTCTTTGTGACTGGAGCTTGGGATCACAGCAAACTTTGGTGAGTCGGCTGAGACTCACCAAAGTTTGGTTGTTGAAAATGGTGATTTGAAGGAATGTGGTTAGGATTTGCTGACTTGAGATCATTTGAAGGAATAGGCATCACGGAGTTAAAATATGAAAATAGATATAAAAGAGTAATCCAATTTTAAGATACTTCTAATTGAAGCAGAGGATAACTGAACCTAATGTACAAACTTTGTAGTTGGATTGAGGCCGGCCTACTCAATTTCTTGTATGATTGATAGTAGGTGATGAGCGAGCAAGTGGAACTTAAGCTCCCATATTGTGAATTGTAATTAAATGTGGGCATTGACTGAGAGCATCGAAATGCTTAATATAAGTATTCTAACTTCTAAGACTTACTACGCCTTTGGAGGGTGCTTAAAAAATTATGCGCAAGACATGTAGGGGAAGACAATGTTGATGGGCTTTTTGGAGAATGCATGAGTCTGTGTATTATGTATTGAGTATTTTCTTTTTCAATATCATTGGTTCTAACTATTTATTGGTTTGTGATTGAGCTGAGTTTTCCATTTTTAATTTGTTTCTATTTGTAAAAGTTGCTTGAACGTTGCCTTATCATAAAAAGGAAGAAATGATTTCGTTTTGAAAAGAAGAAGGAAGACAGTTTTGTTGAAACTGTTTAAATTGTATAACTAAGATTCTTGTTTCTCTTTTGAACAGAGTGTCGTAGGTCCTCTGTGTCTCAAATCAGAGCCTCTTCCTCGGAAAACACATCCACTTCCCTTGATGCTAATGAACTTTTTACCGACTTGAAGGAGAAGGTAAGAAGGAAAGGTGGCATAGTACAACTGAAGAAATTGTACCAATTTTCTCGTGCATTGTGTCTTTTGAATTAACTGATTTTTTTTTCTGTCTCTTTTGGTTTACTAATAGTACTTATTTTGTTTTGAGGTAAAATTGTATGGGTTTAAGTCATTTCCTTCTTTTGTAATAATTAGTGGGATGCACTTGAGAAGAAGTCCACTGTAATTCTCGATGGTGGTGGGGCAGTAGTTGCTATTTGGCTTTCTTCGATTCTTGTTGGTGCCATCAACTCAGTCCCATTGGTAGGTGATTTCTTCAAATAGCACATGCTTTTATTTGAAAGTAACTGGATTATATCAAAGAAATTTATGTTGTTTAAGTCCTTAGTAGGCTGATAAATTTTCAGCAAATAAAAATTGATCTCTTTCTCTCTCTGTCTCTCAAACTGACTAGAGCAGATTATTGAAGCACTTTTGACATGGTTGTCTTCTTTTGCGAGCTTCCAAAGATTATGGAGTTGGTAGGGCTAGGATATACAGGATTGTTTGTATACCGTTACCTTCTCTTCAAGGTAAATCCAAGAGACTAAATTTTTTTTTTTTTTTTTGCTTTAAAATCATAAGTACTTTATTTATAGAATTTGTGGTTTTAGGGGCAATTAGATCGGTTTTGTTGCATTTATGTTTTCATTCCACATGCAATACTCCAATTGATTTGGTTTCCCATTTTCTGTAGCTCATGATTTATTGTTACTTTCAATCAATGGAGCTTGAATTGTTTCATTTTCAATTTGGAAAGCTTTGAATTTTCATCCTGCAGTCCCAAATAGATGTGAATAAAATCACATTAGAAAGTAGAAATTTCACCCCTTGACCCCAAATCAGCACGAATAAAATCACATTATTAAGCCTTAACTTTTAACTAGTCAAAAAGGGCCAAGAGCCTCTTGGCTCAATAGCACTAGGCAGAGGACTCAGGTTTGTCCCCTGGGGCAAGGTCCCCTCAACTTACTGTAACCAAAAAAGGAATCCAGAGAATGCCAAACCAAACCATATCTGCTGTGGAAAATAGAGACCGTCTTTTCTTCACTGGGGTTGAATGGGTAAGTTAATTGATTGGGCTGAGAAGAATTGAATAGTGAATTCTTTGAAGGCTGCCTGTAGTAGGCTAGCATTCAATGCTGCTGTTTATCAAATATGGGCTAAGAGGAATGCTATCATTTTCCTAGGCTTGGTCAAAACGGAGGACCAGATTGGGGAACTCATTAGGAAGCAAGTCAAATCTCAAATTGAGGGTGGCATGCCCTATGCTTGCTCCATAATTAATCAAGAATTCTGTTACATATGGGGTTTTCCGGATTCTGTTCTAAAGATGGGAAGGCCCTGCTTAGTTCTAACTTCTAAGTGATCTATGGTCCAGTTGAAGGCTGCTGTAGTGATCTAGAGTGGTTTGTCGCTTTTATGGGGGTGGTGTTAGTTTTTTTGTCAGAATGTTGTGGCTGGTGTCCCTGCTCTTGTTCCTGTTTATTTAGTTCGGGTGTAATTTTGGTTTTTAGGCCTAGGAGGTGTTGCCTTTATCCTATTCGTGGGCTATAGCTGTTTTGGGTCTGGCCTATTGGCTTGGCCGTATGTTTTATTGTAGTTTCTGCCATCCCAGCTTGTTTCAATAAAGGTATCTTGATTATAAAAAAAAAAAAAAAAAAGGAGCCAAACCTGAGAGAGGGTTCAATGTGGTTGGACCTTAATCGTAGAATATCTACTGTATCCAAGATAAGCTAGTTATTATCATGATCCTGATAGACATCATGAATTTTTCACTAGCATATAGATCACCTATTCTAACAAATGATGTTATTCTTTTACTTCAGTCAAGCAGAAAGGAACTAGCATGTGATATTGAATCATTGAAGAAGAAGATTGCTGGAACTGAATAGATCTGTTTGATTTTGTGGCAATTGAAGCCTCCGATTATCATCATGTTTTGTCTCCTTGTATTTCCTTTATGAGAGGCATCTGTATCCTGTGATGTAGAATAGGTTTTGTATTAATCCTCATTACTGTTGTATTCTCCCATTTGATCCTTAAAATAAGACTTGGGCAATTCTGTGTTTACAACTCTAAATGTATGCAGTTGTTGATTATACTTCCACAATAGTGATTATGAAGCAGCTCTTACGCTGCCTATGTATTATTAGCTCTTGTTGCTGTTTGCATTTTGATTTTTTTTTTCCCTTGTCATTGCAATAAGAGAAGAGCTAGCTACTTGGAGGCAAAAGAGAAAACCGGTTGATGCACCTACTAGGATAAGAACCACCATTGGCAGAGTCAAAACCGGTTAATGCTACTTTTTATTTTTTATTTTTCTATTCTATAGAATGCAACATGAGTTGGAGGTGACTACAAGGCATGCCATTTTTGTTGATTCAAGCATCAGTGATACAATCCGCACCTGTATTGTATTGGGAAATCATCGAGCTGCAATGAAAGTGAAAACATAATTCAAGGTTTGTAAAGTTTCTTCAATGCTTCTTAGGGTAAACTAAAAATAGGGTTCATCTTGTTCCTCATTCCATGAAATTTTTAATAGAAAGAGGTTGCTGAAGCATGTCCTTGGGTAAGAAAAAATTGAGCAATTTTCAGCTTTCATAATTGTTTATGTGCCACGTATTTGTTTTATCAGGTGCACTTTTGAAGTTGATTGTTGTCGATTTGTCTCAGGTTTCTGAGAAGAGATGGTATTGGCTTAAGGTTTTTGCTTTAGCTACAATCCGAGATTGGGATGCCCTGGAAAGGTTCTCGAAGGAGAAGAGACTGCCAATTGGTAAGTTTTCCGACTCTAGTTTAATTTAAGAAAGTAATGTAAAGAAGCAAACACATTAGTAATCTTATTTTGTTCACATGTAATCTTTGCTAGTTGTCTATTATTGAATTATGGATTTGATGTAATGTTTGCATTGGGAAGAGTATTTTAGTTTAGGTGGTAACTATTGTCAAGTACTCCTTCCAGTGACGTGCTCTTCCAATGATGCAAATATTTGATTTTTCACCAGGAAATACATGAAATCTCAATCTGATTACTATGGTTTGCTGGCCTTCTTCAATCTCTTAATTTAGGTGGAGTATCTGAATACTAGCATCACACAACTGTAACTTAACTCAACTAAGCCTTAATTGTAGGGAGTTCTGTAAAAATGACAAATTTATACTAAATAATGAATACTAGCATCTTATAGATTTCAATAATTATAATCAAGTTAGATGGAGTATCTGAATACTAGCATCTGACAACTGTAACTTAACTAAGTCTTAATTGCAAGGAATACTGTAAAAATGTCAAATATTTACTACTTGTGGATATTAGCATCTTCTATAAAATAAAATAAAAAGAATATTAGCATCTTACAGATTTCAATAATTATAATTAAAACGAAGTATGTTGCTCTTAATTAACTATGTTAGGGTAAACAACAAATGATCTAATATCCAAGTCTATGAGTAATTTTTAAGGAGATATGACCTATTCTATATCCAATAATTTAAAAGCCTTTATAAGATTTAATGGATTGAAAAGAGTTTTATGTCAAGGTTTTCTCTCTAATCTCTCGTGATGTCATAATGATTACCTATCGGCATTTTTCTTCTAGTAGGTTACAGGCCCTTCGTGGAGGCATGCATTGAAGCAGATGAAAAAGGAGAAGCTCTAAAATATATCCCAAAACTTGCTGATCCTCGAGAAAGAGCTGAGGTAATTAAACTTGTTCTGGATGAATGCACTTTAGATTCCGCTGCTTGCCCAGATTCAGTGCTATTATTTTTTATCTGAATAAATTTCATGTTACTAAACATGCCTAATAGACTGGTTAAGAAAAGAAACTTAAGAATCTAGTCTGTTAAAATAGTAGTTCAAGGTTCCAGCTTCCCACTTCTTATTTTCTGTGCAGGGCCATATATGTTGTTTCAAAATAAATTTCTACTTTTTGATTGTGTGTTGTTTGCATCAACAGTTCAGCAGTTTAATGATAACTCATTTTAAACTTTTATTATTGCTTTCATTTTCCTGTGTCTGCTTGTGTGGAGAGTACTGGTTTTTTATTTTTTATTTTGGAAAAAATTTATCTGTATAATACATATTCAAGCACCCTAAAGCGACATTCTTTAATTTTGAACAGTCTTATGCTCGGATTGGAATGGCCAAGGAAGCTGCTGATGCTGCTTCTCAGGCAAAAGATGGTGAATTGCTTGGTAGATTAAAATTGACCTTTGCACAAAATGCAGCAGCTTCATCAATTTTCGATACTCTTAGAAATAGACTATCCTTCCAAGGTGCTTCATAGTATTCTGACTCCAATTTTTGTGTTTCACTCTCATTATTTTCGTTTCAAGCTTTTTTCCTGTGTGCAATGTGTGCATATTATTCCCATTAAGTTGGGTATATTTCTGGATGAATGTAAAGGCGTAATTGTTTGACAATCACAACTGGAGCTTTGGTAATTCGTGAAGTGGTGGACCACTGTGCTGGTTAGGATGTTTTCTAATTTATCCATACTACTTTGTTTCATCCTGTATTTTATCTCGGTAATTGCAGAATATTATCAAAAAGACACTGCAGAAACTAAATTCGCTGAGTAAAAATTTACTTGGATTAATGAATATTGATGCTGTAAGGCAGTGAAAACATGGATGTCATGTCATCTTTCGTTCCAGTATACGCTTGGTTGAGAGTTGAGAGTCTTGAGACCATGTATCATTGCGAGTGGAGTCCCTTATAAATTTGTAAACAAGACTATCGTGTTTTCTTTGAAAATAATAATAACTAGTCGTTGATCCATGCAATGCACGAGAAAATTATTGAGTATATGAAATAGCACTTAATTTCGGTTTATTTACAACAATCAGCATATCATAAATGCATAGCACACTTAGAATCATGAGGTAACATTAATAATATACAAATTGTAGCAATTAAACCTATATAATAAATTAACTTCTATCTACCAAATATTGTAACTCTTTTAAGTACTATTTGGCAACTATTGTAACTTTTTTGGGAATGAATGTTAAGTGAGCACAATTTTTAGCAAATTGATTTTTCTAAGATGTAAATGAATGTTTTGTAAACGTAACTTTCATTAACTTTTGTAAGAATATTTAAACAATTGATTGTTTCTTCTTCTTTGATTGCAAATTAGGATTTCAATCTCAAAATCCCTAACCTAAATATAAAAAACTCAATTGCTAATTAAAAAATATTTGTAAGGACCAAATATTCCGTCAGCTCAAGCGCACTTAATATAGTGAGCTTGCAGGGTCAACTTACGCCTAAATCAAGATATAGCTAATGAAATAATCTCTGAAATTAATATGAACAAGCCGACCACCATGATCATTTAACAATATGACGCACTACAGTCATGGAAAACAAAGAACCCTTCTTCAAATTGAGGCATTTTTACAGATTTTGCATGAATTCAATACTAAGAAACATACAGAAGCACAAACTATTAAAGAAAGCACATAAACGAACACATGGGCTATGAAAGTAAAAATAT
This sequence comes from Castanopsis chinensis, assembly GCA_032878915.1. Lineage (NCBI taxonomy): Eukaryota > Viridiplantae > Streptophyta > Magnoliopsida > Fagales > Fagaceae > Castanopsis > Castanopsis chinensis. The sequence goes on along the minus strand of JAVQMG010000098.1, from coordinate 294,470 downwards.
AAAAGACAAAATAGAGAAAAGCTACGAAGAGAAATTTACATACTTAGAATACAAAGGGTTTGTAGAAACAAAAGGAGGGCATAGAGGTTTTTCGTGTGATGCAATCAGGGTCAAACCAATGGTGTCATAAATCATTTAGTTAATAATTAAATAATTTTAAAAATAAAATAACTCATAATATTTATTAAAAATTTATCCAAGGTACATAACTAAGTTTAAGTGAGTATTCAAACCTCATGATACTAAAAAGATTATAAATAGTTATATTAAGATTACGGAAAAAAATTACTTTTATGACAACTTTTGTCTTTATATGTTTTACAATGTAATCAAAAGGATCTAAATTTCCCATGAAGTTTTAAAAAGTTGTATATAAAAGTTAAACACTAATGCTTAAAACTGATGTGAAACTCATGTACACAACGCAAGCCATGCTTGCAATCTGAATGAGCATGATGGGGGTGTCAATCCAGATTTATTGCCAACTGTGTGATCCAAGCAACTGTGTGATGTTTTTATTAAGACTAACAGGAGTTTTGCTCGAAAGACACTTTGGTTACGATTAAGGATGGGCTATGATTGCTTCATCCTTTTATGCCGTATGTTACAGAAAAAGTATGGAAGCGCTTTCCTTCATCAAGGGATTAGACAAACAAAAGAGTTGTTGGAGCTTTGATTTTGACTATTCCCTTCCCATCAGATGTGGGATTAACTTGTTGAATTAGATGTGTATATTATGTGAGTTTAGACCATAATTTTCACCAAGTACTTATAATTCTTGCAAATACTAATACAATTACACCTTACCATTCTATACCAACAAAGAATAGCAAGCCAAAAATGAGCAACTGATTTTCATATAAACTTAGCCACAAGTTCTGTGCAATTCATCATAACATGATGTGCAACAAGTGAACGTATGGTGACATGATTTGTCAAACATTAACAACAACATTTAAAAATTGCACACAACGTGTAGACTTTAACAACAACGTCGAATGTTCGTAGGTAGAAATTTTTGAAAATCATCATTGCTTGAATCTGAGAAGTCTGAAATATCACGTTCATCATCTACCGTAGTAATTTCATTAATAGACTGCATGGCTCGCTCTTGTGCCTTCCCCTTTAGATGCTTCCTAGCTTTTTGAATTGCATGAAAACGGTCTAGTCACCTTTGCATTTGATTGTTCTCTCGTTCAAGGCGAGCAAGTATGTTGGCAGGTTCATCTCTAGGTAACTCGGCTGAGCGTGCCTTAGGAACTCGTAACCCGTGCCATCGACAATACACCTCCAACTCACACCTCTTCTCGTATAGGGTTGACCATGTTGGTTCTGCTACGGTGAACTCCATTGTGGTGGTATCTGAACTTAGTTTTGTAGGTTTGCCGAGCATAATTTGTCTGACGCTTCCAAGACTTTCGTACGTGTATATTGGCATATTAACGAAATCTCTCTTCTTTCCAACCCATTTCCCTCCATAGTGGTCTGTGTATGTTTGTAGTTGTTGATCTATTGGAACTTGTGATAATTCATTTGTTGAAGTAGATTGAAACTTGTTTCTATGTCTGCGAGATGATGTTGAGGCGTTACAACTCATAGCTTAGTCAACCTACGAAGTTAGTGCTGTAGAAATAAGATCATTATTGTGGTGCATTTATAACCCCATTCCATTGTGTATTGAAGCATACAAAATTAAATGTATTTAGGCTTGTCATATCAATACAGGCTGGAAAACCATTATATGAATTTGTTGTTCAAATGTTCCCAATGTCACAGTGTTTGTCTAATGTGTTGTGGGCAGTAGTTGCAGTGTACTGCTATGACTATTCAGCTGAACACGTGAAGAGTTTTCAGCATGCCTATGCTTCATCTGACATGAGGCACATCTGACAATGAGATTCTCTGCTTGGGATATTAGGAACTACTGCTTCATCTGACAAACATTATTAAGAGAATCTCACCGTGACATTGGGAATTACTGCTTCATCTGACATGTAGTAGTTCTCAATGTCACAGTGAGATTCTCTTAAAAATGTTTGTACCTCATTTCGCTACCTTCTTTTTCTATGCAACCCATATTTGTGTAGATTTTTATTTTTATTTTTGAAACACAGTGGCAGAGCCATATGCAATAATTAGATAGTAATTGTTTGTGAGTAAATAGTGGGACCCCTAGTTTTTAGCTCAATTTCAAGAAAAAAAAAAAAAAGGCTAATATGTCTAAAAAAAAAAGTGACATTTTTAAAAAAAATTGTGAAAGGAACTCAAGCCTTTGAAACTCAAGTATATTTTTAATAAATTTACATTTAGAATAAGGGATCTCAACCTAAATGGATCGAAATTTACCAAAATGGTCTGAATGGACCAAAGTGGTCTGAATGGACCAAAATGGACCAAAGTGGTCTGAATGGACCAAAGTTGACCAAATGGGACCAAACTTGTGTGTGTAGACTGAATAGGACCAAATTAAACTGAATGGACCAAAATTGACCAAATGAGACCAAAGTAAATTTAAAAGACTGAATTGGACTAAATTAAACAGAATGGACTAAAAGGACCAAAGTGGACTAAATTAGACCAAAGTAGATCGAATTAGACAAATTGGACGCTGAGCCCAGCTCGAGTCTCTGAAACTCGATTTTTATTAGAAGGACTCGACTCTTAGAAACTCGAGTTGTAATATGCATTTTCCACAAGAATGCTCTGTTTCAGGCAGAGAGTTACTAGCTATTGCAGCGTTTTCTATTGCAGCGTTTCCCATTGGAACTCGAGTCTATGAAACTCGAGTTCCACTTTGAGTAAAACTTGTGTTTTTAACACTCGAGTTTAAGGACCAAAATTTTTCATAACAATGGGGAACTCGAGTCTATGAAACTCGAGTTTCACTGGGAATTTTTTTTCCCCCTATCAAACATGCAGCAAACCAAAAAAAAGTGCAATGTGTGCACACACCTGCTGAGAAACAGAGATAGAGAAGCTGAGAATGTAGTCCACAAATACTCATTGAAAAGTAGAGAAGTTGAGAATGTAAATGCACTTAAATTACATCAAAAGGCGCTCTTTGCTTAGTTTTACAATGTAAATGCACTCAAATCACAACAAAAGTCATTCTCAATATATCGACATTCTACACATGCCTTGCATTTTTTAATTTGCAGTTCTAACCATACTACTCAAATTACAATCTTCATAGAGGTACATCAGATAGAGAATTACAAGTACATTCAACAAAAACCAAAACATTAATTGTGCCAATACAACGTAGTCCCTAAGATTGGCGGTCCGCACTACAAAAACGTCGTCCATGAAAGCATGCCTGAAAAACGTAAACTAATCACGTTAGGAGTCAAGACAGTAAACATTAAGGTAAACATAGAATGAACAACCCAATCCAGAACTTTTTGCCATCTGTCACCTACCTAGTTTGGAACATGATCGCTTGTGGAAGCGCTACCGGACTGTGGACATTTTCTGCGGTTATGCGCGGAAGCATGACACAGTCCACATGTCTGCTTGGGTTGACTCTCTATCAAATCTGCGTCCTCCCTCCGCCATCCTGGTTCTCGATCCTTATTCCTCACTCCATCCATCTCATTCCTTATTCTTGACTTCACTGGTCGACCTTTGGCCCACAACAATTCTGGATTAGGCAACCACTTTGGGCCCGTAGGATCCCTCCACAATGACTGTGACTTAGGAACCGCAAATGCATGTGAGTAAGTTGTAAGGGCATACTCCAAACTATAATATGGGTAAATATATGTGGTCGAATCAATTTGTAGATAGTCAAAGACTCTAATTGCATGTGAACACGGGATCCCTATGTTTTACCATTTCCCACAACTGCATGTTCTTTCCAATAACCGAACTTCATAACTGTGGTTTCCCCCTCCTCTGCTGCACATGTTGAATGAAGTAACTATTTGATATACCAAACGTTCATTGCTAAATTCCTTGAGATAATGCTTCTCAGATTTACGCCTATTTTCCAACCATGTGGAGGATGCATATGTACTCCATTTCTTACCCTTCGCTATTTCATGAGAATACACCTTGTGGCGGTCGTGAAAATATTGAACAAGTTTAGACCAAGTGAACTCAACCATTGCGGCAATAGGAAGGCCCCGTGCACCTTTCAGTACACCATTGAAGCACTTTGATATATTGGTTGTCATTGCCCCAAAACGTCTCCCACCATCATGTGACTGGGTCCACATATCTACAAACTCTTTCATTAGGTATGTGTATGAAAGATAATCTTGATTCTTTTCCTTCCTATCCTTCCCCATCACCTTCTTCTTATTCCTAATGGCCTCAATTTCTACCTGCTTAATGGACTCCATTATGGAATCAAATTTAACTACTTGAGTAGCATATTCCACTTTCAACGCCGCTGACTTTAGAGTCGAGTTCTGAAAATGTGTGTTGAAGTTGCTAGCAACATGTCGAAGGCAATATCTATGAAATACCCGTGGTTTTCCATCATCCCCTCTAGGCCACTTTGCAATGGCGTTTTTGATACCGAGATGTCGGTCAGAAATTATGCAAATGCCTTCCTTAGGTATCACGTGGCTAATTGTATCTCTAAGGCATTGTAAAAACCACCCCCAACTGGACCCTGACTCACAATCCACAACAGCAAAGGCGAGAAGGAATACCTTGTTGTTAGCGTCGGTTGCCATTGCGACCAATAAATTTCCCTGGTATTTACCATACAGATGAGTCCCATCAATACTGATCACTGGTTTGTAATATTTGAATCCATCAATGCACAGATCGAATGACCAAAACACATAATGCAACATTACGGTGTCATCTTCATCGGGGTCTGTGGTACAAAAGAACACCTGAGTAGTCGGATCCTGATTAATATATGCCATTAGCAACTTTTGCAAGTTCTGGTAAGACTCTTCCCAATTCCCAAACATCTTCGCAATCGCCTTTTGTTTTGCATCTCATACCTTGTAGTAAGAAGGCTTATGACCCTCATATTTCGCCTCTATCATAGATATGAGATGTTTAATTTGGGTAGTGTGATCCTCACTTATCTTCTTAAGGATGTCTGATGCAATAAAATTAGAAGTCATCATTCTACCATCATTTCGCACCCCAATCGGTATACACGTATGAGGACCCACATACACGGTCACCATCCATAGTCCGTGGAGATTGGGCTTCATGACTGCGCAGACATACCACTTGCATGACTCATCCATACATTTCGCAGAAAGTTTTTTCTTCGTCAACCTACTGATCATAAAATATTTGTTTTCCTTGAGGGCACAAGTTCTTAATGCGCGCTGCACCTCCACTTTATTGGCAAAAGTCAACCCTTTGCACAAATTCATCCCCTCTCTCCAAGTAGACATAAATGGTATATCAATATGTGAAGGATCAACCATATTTTCTTAAGTATTTGCAGAAAATGACAAGGCAGGAGGCGCGTAGGCAGGTTCAGTGTCAATACAGTTTTGGACACTAATCACATTGTTTGCATCAGGTTCATTACCGTCCAATGTCTCATCGTCATCAATGTCCCTCTCAAGGCCCCAAAAGTCCCTTTGTTCAATTATCTCTTCAAACTCATCTCTATCGACAAAATCTTCACCGTTAATGGCAGTATTCTCATCAACATAGTCTTCATCATCATCGTCGTCATCATCATCTTCATCATCATCATCTTCATCATCATTATCTTCATCATCATCATTATGAACATTAGCATCTACATGTGTAGAATACTCATATTGAGCATCCGGAACTATAACCTGTAAACTCGTGGTTGTTTGTTGCAATTCCTCAATACCAACTTCTGCACGCGGCTCCAACTGTATGTACAACTGAATCATACTCACTTCGGCTATTCTCTCAAACTTGTCAAACATCATCTTTACATGTTTGTCGGCTTTTATCGCCATATACTTGTAATTAATCTTCTCCTTGAAGATTTCAGTTGGCATATGATAAGTAATTCGTACGTTGTGCACAGCAGGATTCACACCCAATTCTTCCATAACTGTCTTCTTCAATTTATCAAGGGTCTTCAACCTACGATCAATTTGGGTGAACTCCATCTTTATACTCGGCCCTGCAAATGGCAATCCCTGGTCCGCATCGGCGTTTGTAAGCAGACCACTGTAGTATAGGATTATATCAATTCCACTCATTGTGAACCTGTTCAAGTTAAGTTACTATGTCAGTTAAAAAACAAAGCAAGTCATCAACCTCACATTTCAAACTTGTACAGATGATTAATAAAAAAGTTTATACATTATAGCTAACACCCAAGTTCAAAGACTATATGATACTTTCTTCTCATCCCAACATCAAAACTTAACCAAGAAACTGATTAGAGTACTACTTCTGATATTGTTCAAAGCTAAGAATAATTAAAGAAAACAAATAATAGAACAATCAACTGGGCAGAAAAAACAACAGTGAAAGAATAGGAAATAGGAAAATTTTAAATGGGTGTCAAATGATTAATCAAAAGTTCACAAATTTATCATTCAATTTCAAAGACTACACCACATTCTGTCTCCTCCCAACTTGGAAAACTTCGAAAATTTAACCCAAAAACCAATTAGAGTGGCACACACTAGGAAGGACACGAAATTTTTCACAACTAATGTTGACAAAAGACCTATTGTGATAATGTACGATAAAACAATGTACCAATAGTTCTGAAGCGGACTTGCCGCACATGCATTATATGTATCATTTTGGAAATACTTTGTTCACTTCGACTTCAAGTATGGAGAGATATGAAACAAAAATACGTTAAAATGACACTCAATTGCATGAAACAAAAACTTAACCCACTTCATGTATATTGTTCAGAGTCACAGTAATTCATGAAAAGAGAGAGAACAATCAAAAAATGGGTCAAACAAACAACAAATAATACCCAACAACAAATGGGTATCTTAACAATCCAAAAATTGAACAAATAATACCCAACAACAACAATCCAATAATACCCAACAACAAACAACAAGAAATTTAACAATCCAAAAATTGAACGAATAATACCCAACAACAACAATCCAATAATACCCAACAACAAACAACAAGAATTAACAATCCAAAAATTTAACAAATAATACCCAACAACAACAATACAATAATACCCAACAACAAACAACAAGAAATTTAACAATCCAAAAATGGGTCAAACAAAGCAAGGTTTCTTAAACTAAGTTATGTTAATTATCTACAAATAATACCCAACAACAAATAATACCCAACAATAAATAATACCCAACTAAAATTAAACCCATACCTGATATATGAATTTGTTGAGAGGGAGGAGCAGTGAGAGAGAGACAATGTGTTGAGTGAGGAGGTGAGGTTGAGTGTGGGTGAGAGAGTTCTAAGTGAGGCTGAGTGTGGGTGAGGCAGTGAGAGCAAACTGAGATGGTGTGACTAATATAAGTGTGATATAAGTGTGTGTGTGCGTGAGTGATCTGATATAGGGTGAAATTTTGCCCAACAAAACTCGAGTCTCTAAGACTCGAGATCTATGTGTCAAAAAAGTTCCCAACAAAAATCGAGTGTCTTAGACTCGATTTTTTTTTTGCAAAGAACTCGAGTTTTTAAAACTAGAGATCTACATGGAGTTTTTCCACATCATCAGTTACAAAACGGATGTAAAGCGAGTTTATGAGACTTGAGTTCTGGCTACATCTCGAGTTTCTAAAACTCGAGATGTTAGTTTCCCTAATCCTTCAATACCTACGTTAACTTATTATATTCTTTGTTTTTCATACGCTAGCCTGCAAATTCCCCCTGAGATTCTCCACTACCATTTTTTCTCAAAAGTTCATGCAATTGTACTTTAACATCTGCAATTTTTTGTTTCCCAATGCACAAAACTTCACAACAATTTTGATGCCCAGAGCTCGAAGATGGTTCGAAATGTGTTCTCTGGCCAGAAATCACAACTTCATCTGCAACTTCAACCTCTACTGGGAAGTCATCCCACTTTGCAATATTTCCATTGCCTTTCTTTGCCATTGCAGTCCTCTTTTCTTGACATCCTGGATTAAAAAAAAAAAACATTTTTGGACAGCTTAGAACTCTACACAGGTAGTAAGAATATATAAGGTTACAGCTGCACACAAATATTTCATTGTCTTTTTTAAAGGAAAAATATTTATTGTAGACAAATTTCAGGGTATTTAAAGATAAATCATGCTTGATATTTATTTTTTTATTGGGTATTATGCTATGGCGTGATTAGATGGAAGTACTATGGAAGTAATTATCTAAAAAGGCACCGCACACCCTCGGTGCGATGGTTACTCCACAAGTATAAGTGCTTGTGGAGTGTGGGGGGTAATGGCCGGAGTTCAAGTCTCCAGAAGAGAGTTTTACACACATATATATTTAGATTAGATTAAAGTAGAATTTTTAACTTGTATTAAAAAAATTATCCAAAAAGAGAACATGAAAAAGATTATATTAGTTTTTGGATAATTCAAGTTGCTCAGTTGGGGATGAGAGGACTTAAACCTTAGATGCCTCCATTTAAAATTTTAATAGGGAAATAATAAAATATCATATTGAACCACATTATTTTAATGTACAGCAAGGATCATTTCACTTGTGGGTTCCAGTTAGCTCAACAGGTAAAATCTCTGATGGTTGAATAAGAAATTTGGGGTTCAATCTCCGCTTACACTAAAAACTGATTGGTGTTTTGGTTTGATAATAAAGAGCTATTATCAAGAATGGATGCCATAGGTTAAAACTATCTTAAAAAAAATGATCATTTCACTTGAAAACTAGGGAAATTTAATTAAGTATGATATCAGTTCTACTTAAATGAAATTAAACACAAAACATTAAAATAAAATTAGGTTAAAACTCTCTAAAAAAAGATCATTTCACTTGAAATTTTGAATAGGGAAATTTATTACGTATAATATAAAATCTACTTAAATGAAATTAAACACAAAACATTAAAATAAAATAAAAAATAATAATCAAACCCAACAATCAAAACTTTAAATCCCTGATGAAACCCTTTGAAAAAATCAAACAACTAAACTTTTGGGAAATTATTTATTTTATCATTATTTATCTTATATTTCTTCTGGTTGAACTGATCATAAAAAAAAAAAAAAACCAAAATTGTTCTGGTTGAACTATACTTTATAAATAATCAAAGACTTGTGTGTTACATTGTTTTATCATGAATTTATAGAATAAATAATTGTATTGAGAAACAATAACTAAATTTAACATAATTTTAGAAGCTGCTTTTCAAGAAGTTCGTTTGTTTTTATAGGTTCATGTATTCATTCAAATTTCCAAAAATAAAGATTCTGATGGGAATATGTACGAAATTTCCAGATCAGTGAGATGCAAAATAGGAATATATATATATATATATATATATACGCCAAAGAAAAATAATTACACACAAGACAGTATTTACGTGGTTTGACAATTTGCCTACATCCACGAAATTGCAAGGATTTTACTATTTTCAAGGAAAAATACAATATGTGGCGGCAATCCAGTTTTCTCTCTCAAAAACAATATAAAAACCTAATCTCCAAAACAATAGTTTTTATATCCTGCGCAAAGGATTCACAATGGGCTATAAAACATACAAAAAATTCCAAGGTGTCAAACACAATTGAGCTCCACAAAGCCCAACAAAATTCATCATATTGCAGTTAGGGGATTGAAGGTTGGGTGATTGTCAACCCACAATTTGTTCTGACAAATAGTTACTGCATAGCATGCCAATTTGTGTGCTATATCTAGAGTTTGCATGCCTTCTTGCAAAGGGGATCTCACAACATCTAAACTGCCTTTCATAATGGAGAAAATTCGCATTCAAAAATATGATATCTTTTGTGGTATCATGCTATGGCGTGACTAGTTGGAAGTAATCATTCAAAAGGATACATGAAAAGATCTATTATGGTACTTTTTTTTTCTTTTTTCTTTTTAAATTTTAGAAATAAACACACACTCTATAGTACTACAGACTTCACTAACTTTAACTTTTAAATTTTATTATAGTACATGTGTAGTTTAATGTTGGGAAAAGTTAATAAATACCCTAAAGACATTAGTTTAAAAAATATTTTTAGAAACTTTTTATGAGAAAAGTAAAAGGTAATTGATTTTTTTTTATATATATTTTATATTCTTCATAAAAGTTAAATCAATATTTTCTTAAAATGTTCCATCAACAAATGCTCTAAGAGAACCTTTTAATTAGACCCTTTTTATTTTATGCTTTGAAGCTAAGAAACAATCCTTGATTCGTTCCAGCATAGTAAAAAAAAAAGAAAAACACAAATTGCACATATCCCTTAAACCTTCATGTTGTTCCACTAAGACCTGGCAATTTGATACAGAAACTTTGTGCTGTGAAAAGAAGACCTAAGTATTAATTAACGAAGATAATATGAGTCACTTGAACCCAAACTTTTGGCCTTCGAAACACATGTTTTTAGTTCCATTATCAGAGCATCAACATCAAACCACATCAAAGGAATTTGATCTATATGGTTGGCCAAATAAATATTTCACATTTTTCACCATTTTGTAGAAAATAAAAAATAAGCAACGGGATTACAGGACCATCCAAAACAAAGAAACAAGGACTAAATCAACATTAAAACCGCATCAAATACAACTTTAACATCATAATTTACTTAAGATGCACTTCAAAATTCGGATGGGTGAACATACATATTCTCAAACATCCATATGAACCTTGATTTTCAGACCCAGTGAGTAGCGAGTACAAAAACAGAATCACCAGGATTTCAATTATACAAAGTTAAGCAGTCTGAGCAATAAAACATGCCTCTGAGGGAAAAGAAGAAAATTGAAGCTTTCTCCAATGCTCTACTTAATCAATGGAGACAGATTTCAAATGTTGAGAGCAATATGGAAATGTCATCTTTTGCTGAGTTTTGAATGATTTCTTCTAGAGAAAATTGTTGTGAGAAAGCTTTGGTGTGCAATTCTTCCTTGCCAAATCATTTCCTCAATCTAACAATATTTTCTACTAGGGGCACTTGATCCTAGCAATAGCAGATATCAAAATAAGACATTAGTAAAAACCAAAGGAACTTGATTTCAATAGAAATGAACTAATGTCTCGTATTTCTTTATAACCATTTGTTTCTTGCTTGACTGCAAGCCAATGTTGTTTTATCTGTTACCAACAAGCATTCAATTCAAATTATTATTATTTATTTATTAATATGAAGTCCTGGACCAGCACTTAATAATTTCCAAATTTATATGATTTTTATATATCTCAAACGTGTCTTTATGGTATGTTAAGCGCCATAATAATTGCAAGACCACATCAAAGATGAAAGGAAATTCATGTTATGTAAGTTCAAAACCACTTTTCATACATGGCTTTAATGATGTCTTAACTCTAAAGATCCACTTTCCATTTGATCAATCGGTTGGCATAGGAATAACTACATCCATGCAATCTAATTTTATTCACCCACTTTAACAGTGCTTTTTCTTTCACTTCCTCTAATCTTGATAAGGAAAATGATAAAGAAATTTTCACTTTTATTATAAAATTTTACCAACATGGATTTAGATTAGGTGCAATACTTCGATTGAGAGCATTGTAATACTTAGGATATTTTACTTGATGCAATTGTTTTCAATGGCTAAGATTGAGTGTTGAAAAAAGTAACTTTTAATTTCAACCATTGAATTACAAAAAAAATTAGAAGAAGTATAAAACTGAAAAGTAAAAAAGTGATGAAGTTCGAAAATTTTGTGAGGGGAATGGAGCAATTGCATCATCTGATCTCAATCCTACTATCCTACCAAAAAATTGCAAAACTTTGATACAATATTTTATATTTGGGTAAATTCCAGAAAACACCCTTAAGGTTTGGGGAAATACCGCTCAAGTCCAAAACCTTTCAAAATTGACCACTTTGGTCCTTAAAAGACAAAATCACCCTTACATTGTTATTATTCTATTTCCTCCGTTACTTTTTTTTTTTCTCAATCATGTCGTCTGTCTCTCTATTTCCTCTCTTCTTCCTCATATCTCTCCTTCTCCCTCTCATCCTCTCTCTCTCTCTCTCTAAAGTCGATCCACTCTCCTCCCTTTCAAGCCTTTGTTTCTCTCGTCCATTTCTCTTTTCTTCATAGTGGTTCGTGGGTTTGGCGGCTATGAGTTGTGGTTTGGGTGTTTTTTACGGTGGTGGTGCATTTTGTAGTGGTTGGTTTTGGTTTGTTGATGATTTTTTTGGTGGGCTCTAATGTGTGGTTGGATGGTTTTAGGTTTTTGGGGGTTTTTTTTTTTCTTTGGGTTTTGTGGCCGACTGTGGTTTTTGGTGGTGGTGGTGGGCTCTAATGTGGTTGGTTTGTTTTGGGTTTGTGGGGTTTTTTTTTTTTTTCTTTGGGTCTTTTGGCCAGCGGTGGTGGTGGGATTTGATGTTTGTGTGGTTAGTTTTGGGTTTTGGTTTTTTTTTACTTTGGGTCTTGTGGCTGGCGGTGGTGGTGGGATTTGATGTTTGTGTGGATCGTTTTAGGTTTTTTTTTTTCTTTGGGTCTTATGGCCGGCGGTGGTTTTCAGTGGTGGTGGTGGTTTCCGGTATGGGGTGGATTTGCAATGGAAGATGCTATGGTTTTTTAGTAAGATTTGGGTTTTTTTGTTATGGCTTTGGCTGGGATTGAAAAAGGGAGAGGAATTAGAGAAAAGAGACTAGAGAGAGTTCTGAGGGAGGGAAAGAAAATTGACGGAGAGTTAATGGTGTTAAGAGAGTTAGGAACTAATATGTCTTTTAGGGACTTAATTGGTCAATTTTGAAATGTTTTGGACTTGAGCGGTATTTCCCAAAAGCTCAGGGTAGTTTTCTGGAATTTACCCTTTATATTTTAAACGTTATACCTAAAATTAACAAATATTATCTGTGGGGGGTAAAAACGCCAGAGCGCCATATGGGCCTTGGGCCTGGTCAGAGGACGTGAATTCCGCTAAAGGGGCCGCGTGTCGGGAGCAAGGCCTCCAAACACTAGGGCCCAAAGGTCAGCCGACCAGGTCACCAGCCTGTCGAAGATGAGCCGAGGAGAGGGTCTCCTCGGACGAAGGATCCGGAACGGAACACGGTAGCAAAACACCTAGTGGAGGGCCCCTAGAGCTCGGCGAGTCATCTTACATCCCAATGAGGTGCCGAGGTGGGAGACAAGGAAGACGTGCATTGCATAAAGCTGCTGCCACCGCATTAAAGACTTCTGACCTACCCGCCTGGCCGCATTAATGGAGAAATGACTACTAAGAGGACGGTGAACAACCTTAAGGGCATTGGGGAGCGTTTTCAGGGAAAAGACAGATGGGAACCAGGCATGGAAAGTATAAATAGAGAAGGAAGGGCCACGAGAAAGGGATCCGGATTTTTTCCCAAGAACAAAGAAGAAGACTCTCTCTCCCCACCCTGAAGACAGCAGAAGAAAGGCCCATACAGAAGCTCTCGGCCCACTTCCGAGGAGAGGCGGAGGCATTCCTTCAACTCCTAGCAAGCCAGCAACGGACTTCAACCTCCTTCCATAGCTTTCCAGAGCCCCAAGAAGTCTAGGCTTTAAGCCCATCCTCTACAAATTCTATTGTAAAGGCCATTTGGGCCAGCCCAGTCACGTATTAGGGCCTGAGGCTCAATTTGTGTCCCTACAATTGGCGCCGTCTGTGGGGAGCCTTGATTGAAGGGACTGGAAGTGCCATGGAAGGTTCAAGTTCACGTCATGCGGAGTCTAGGGGGTCCTAGCGCGAGGACCAATTTGTGCGGCTAGAGAGGGAGCGCGAAGCCAGTGTGCACACGAAATGTACGCGTGGGAGGAGCCATGCACGTGATGGAGGTAGAGCCTCCCGCGAAAAAAGCGTTAAGACCCTACAAAGGGAGGTTGATCATCTAAGAAGGAAGTTGCGCCGGGAGAAACGAAGGCCCACACCTTCCCCCTTAGACCAGTCCTCAGCGGATGCTGGCAGTAGCTCCGGCAGTTCCAGGTCAAGGACCCCCCCTTGCGGGCAGTGGCGACTCCAGGAAATTTTTTCAGGGTGTTCCTCAACAAACATAAATTACACAATCTAATAAAAAGAAAATTTTATACATTGACAACAACAACAATCAAAAAACAAGCAAATACATAAAATTTACAATTGCTTCCTACGAGTTTTCATATTTTGAAATCGTTGCATGATAGTCTCATTATCAATGCTACAAGCTACATCCTTTTCAATATACACAACCAAACAATCATTCATCCACTGATCTCCCATTTGAAATATTAATAAAATTATTAATTATTATTGTTTAATTGTTTCATTAATTTGTTTGTCTTTTATAAAATATAATTTATTATATTATTGTTTCATTAATTATAAAATTATTAATTATTGTTAAGCTTAACTTAATTTAATTTACTTGTCTTTTATAATGTATTGATTAATTGTGTTGCTTTAATTATTGTTGTTTAGTTTAACAATAAACTATATTGCTTTAATTTATTTTTCATTAATTATATTACTTTAATTTGTTATAGTATTTACACTAAAAGAGTCACTAATGTGCGTATTACACGTCCTATATACGCACAATAATTAAAGCACTAAAAGCTAAAACAATGTAACGTGCAACTTGCACGTTACATTGTGCAACCAGCAACTCGGCCCCCCATGTCCATGTGCCCATCTACCCCCACACAAGCACAACACAAGCCTGATGTCCCTGCCAATCAGAAAATTTCACAATGACACGTAACACTAAAAGATAATAAATACAGTGACCAACACCAACACAGTACAGTGACTACACACACCGACAACACCAATACTAGCACTAACATCCTTGAGAAACACTGATAAAAGCCAAATTCAAAATAGTAATAAACAAAAAAAAAAAAAATTAATAAAGTTAAAGATTTGAAGGTAAAGTTCGGTCAAAAGCTAAATTGCCAAAATAGCCAATCACAAGAGAGTCTTTGACTCACAGATCAAGAACAATCAAAGGAGAGAGAGTTAGTGTTATTAAAGATAGAGAATAAAGGGAGAGAGAGAGAGTTTCATATCATTTATTTCATATTTTCAATTTCATTCGGACAGAGAGAGAGAGAGAGAGAGAGAGTGAGAGTCAGACTGAGAGAAAAATAGAGAAAAAGAGAGAGGCGAGGCAAGGCGAAGTACCTTGAGATGAGAGTTGAGAGTCCGATGAGCTTAGCGAGTCAGCAACGCCGACGAGCGACTCAGCTACAGCGACGCCAACGAGCGACGACGCCGCGGAGGGCGGAGGGGCGAGCGATTTGTGAGTCTGTGACGACGACGTGGCGGAGGCCGGAGGGCGAGCGAGCGGCGACGATCTGTGAGCTCAAGCGGCGTTGTGGGTTTGCTTTAGGCTTTAGTTGTTTAGGTTTGCTTTAGTGGTTTCTTTTCTTCTTCTTTTTTTTTTTTTTTGATAATGTTTTAGTGATTTCTGATTTAGACTTTAGGGACTTACTGACTGACTGAGGCGTTGCTCTGTTCTGTTTTTTTTTTTTTTTTTTTTTTTTTGGAGAATCCGTGGGTTTGTTTCGCGTGGGTTTGCTACGCCTACCTCTGTAATGTGTTCTGTAATCTGTTGGGCTTGCCGTGGGGCTTGGGCAGTGGGCTTGCCGTGGGCTTGGCTGATACAAATTTTTTTTTTTTTTTTTTTCAGATTTTAGATCAAAATTTTTTTTTGGGTTTTTTTTTTTTTTTTTTTTTTTTTTTTTTTAATTTGAGGGTGTTCCTGCTATAAACTGATATAAAAAATTTTAAAAAAAAAAATTTTTTTTCAGGTTTTTTTTTTCAGGTCAGGGTGTTCCTAGGAACACCCTGACTTCTACATAGCGTCGCCACTGCTTGCAGGTCCTCCTCCGAGGAAGACGAACGCCGTCGCCAGCCTAAGGATAAGGGGACGTCCTCCAGAGGCCTGGCCAATAACGCACTGAGCAAGGTGCTCCACCAGATTTCCAGGTCACCCTTCACTCGGAGGATTGAGAAGGGAAAGCTTCCGAGGCGGTTCACTCAGCCAACCTTCACAATTTACAACGAGAGGACAGACCCAGTGGAGCACGTGAGCCACTTCAGCCAGAGGATGGCGGTGCACTCGAAGAATGAGACCTTGATGTGCAAGGTCTTCCCTTCCAGCCTGGGACCCGTCGCGATGAGATGGTTCAACGGCCTAAAGGCGGGCTCTGTCGACTCCTTCACAGAGCTCACCAGGGCATTCGGCTCGCGGTTCATCATGTGCAGCAGGATCCCTCGACCTCTAGATTCACTATTATCCATGGCCATGAGAGAAGGAGAGACCCTCAGAGCATATACCGACCAATATTGGGAGATGTACAACGAGATTGATGGGGACTTCGACGAGGTGGCCATAAGCACCTTCAAGGTCGGCCTCCCAAACGAGCATGACCTGAGGAAGTCGCTGACAAGAAGGCCGGTCAAGAGCGTGCGTCGGCTCATGGACCGCATTGACGAGTACACGCGGGTGGAGGAGGACCAATTACAGGTGAAGGCTAGGACGAAGGTTATCCCTCAAGAGAGGGGGGATTTCAGGTCGGACGGATACAGCAACAGCAGGTAGAGGAGGGAATTCGTCGGGCTACCTCGTCGGACGCCGACGCAAGTGGTCGGCGTTGTGTTCTGCGAACCCATGCAGCGGGTGTTTGAGAAAATCCGCCACGAACCCTATTTTAGGTGGCCCAGCAAGATGATAGGTGATCCCGCAAAGCGAAACCAAAACCTCCACTGCCAGTACCATCAAGACCACGGCCACACGACTGAGAACTGCAAGAGCCTGCGCCACTACCTTGAACAGCTGGCAAAGGAGGGAAAGTTAAGACAGTTCGTGCACGACCAGGAGGGGAGGGGAGAACACCATGGGCCGACAGGCCAGGGCCACCATGCCCCAAGGCCTCCTCTGGGAACCATCAACGTCATCCTCGCGGCTCCTGGGAGGACTGGCTCGCGCCCTTCTAGGGTGATGAATGTGGCGCGGGCCCATGTTGGGGGCTCTGGCTCCGAGCCAAAGAAGATCAAGGGCAATGAGCCGCCCACGCTGGCCTTCTCGAAGGCGGACAAAGAAGGGACCATCCAACCCCACAACGACGCTCTAGTCATAATGTTGAGGATTGGAGGCTACGATGTAAAGAGGGTGATGGTGGACCAGGGGAGCGGCGCAGACATCATGTACCCCGACCTGTACAAGGGGCTGAACCTGAGGGAAGAAGACCTCTCAACCTACGACTCGCCACTGATAAGCTTCGAGGGGAAGGTAGTGATCCCGAAGGGGCAGATCAGGCTACCCGTACAGTCAGGCCCAGCAGTGGTGGAGGTGGACTTCATTGTGGTAGACGCATATTCCCCTTACACAGCCATTGTGGGGAGACCTTGGCTGCACGCCCTAGGGGCTGTCTCCTCCACCCTCCACGCCAAGGTGAAGTTCCCTTTCGGCGGTCAAGTCGAGGAAATTATTGGGAGTCAATCCGCGGCAAGACAATGCCTGACCGCCGCAGTCCTACGCAGGCCAGACCCTCAACCCTCAGCTCCGGCTGCTCCGTTCTCATAGCAATTAGCCTCTTCTGCCACCGAGAGGGGGACAGTGGCGGAGGAGCCCACGTGTGAGGGGTTAGATAGGGTCCTCATAGATAATGACCCAGAAAAGTTCTTCCAGGTTGGTGCTCATCTGCCGACCGAAGAAAGGGAAGAGCTAGTCGCGCTCTTGAAAGGGAACCTCGACGTGTTTGCATGGGACGAGCATGAAATGCCTGGAATTGACCCAAGCTTCATATGCCACCACCTGAACGTCAACCCGGCCGCGGTACCGAAGAAGCAACCACCTCGGCGCTCTTCCACGGAGCACGCCGAGGCCGTTAAGGAGGAGGTCATCAAACTTAAGAGAGCTGGGGCTATCAAGGAAGTGTTCTATCCAGAATGGTTGGCGCACACAGTCGTGGTGAAGAAGAAAAGCGAGAAGTGGAGAGTGTGCGTAGACTTCACGGACCTCAACAAAGCCTATCCCAAGGACCCATTCCCGATGCCTCGCATTGATCAGTTGGTGGACGCAACGGTCGGCCACCCACGTATGAGCTTCCTGGACGCCTTTCAGGGGTACTACCAGATTCCTTTGGCCTTGGAAGACTAGGAGAAAACCGCTTTTGTAACCCCCACCGGCAACTACCATTACAAGGTGATGCCCTTTGGCCTGAAGAATGCAGGGGCCACCTACCAGAGGATGATGACTCGGATGTTCGAAGCTCAATTAGGAAAAACCGTCGAGGTATACGTGGACGATATGGTTGTGAAGAGCAGGGCAATATCGGAGCATGCGGCCGACCTGGGAAGCACATTCCAGACTTTGCGGGAGCACAAGTTGCGTCTGAACGCCTCCAAGTGCTCCTTCGGTGTAGGGTCTGGGAAATTTCTGGGCTATATGCTTACTCATAGGGGGATTGAGGCCAACCCCGAACAGATCTCCGCGATCTGTAACCTGCAACCGCCTCGAAACCCGAAGGAGGTCCAGAAGCTAGCCGGGATGACGGCTGCTCTCAGCAGGTTCATCTCTCGATCTGCGGACAGATGCCGGCCATTCTTCCAACTGCTAAACAAATGGGAGGGATTTGAGTGGACCGAGGAGTGCTCCTCGGCATTCCAGCAGCTGAAGGAGTACCTGTCTTGGCCACCTGTTATGTCCCGCTCGGATCCAGACGAAGTACTGTTCGCGTACCTAGCTGTGGCCGCCCATGCCGTTAGCCTGGTCCTGATACGGGATGACAACGGTATACAGAGACCGGTCTATTACGTAAGCAAGTCCCTGCAGGAGACCGAGACCCAGTACTTGCTATTGGAAAAGGCGGTTCTGGCCGTGGTGCACGCAACGCGTCGGCTCCCGCACTATTTCCAATCTCACACGGTCGTCGTCTTGACCCAGCTCCCGCTGAAGTCCGTCCTACGGAGTGCCGGCTACTCCAGCAGAATCACCAAATGGGGGACCTTTTTAGGGGCTCTCGACATTAAGTACCTACCTCGCACATCTGTGAAGGGGCAAGTCCTAGCCGACCTGGTGGCGGAGTTCACTGAGCCCTCCCTGGAAGAAAGCCTAGGGGAATGTGGCTTAAAGGGAAAGCAAGTCGGCATGGCCTCGTGCGAGAAACCTCCGGCGTGGGAAGCATATGTGGACAGAGCCTCCAACTAGAGGGGCTCAGGCGCCGGAATAGTCTTGATATCGTCGGATGGGATCGTCATCGAAAAGTCTCTGAGGATAGCGTTCCCAGCTACCAATAATGAGGCCGAGTATGAAGCCTTGCTGGTTGGAATGGACATGGTTCGGAAAATGGGAGGAAAGGCAGTGCGAGTGTTCTCGGACTCGTAGTTGGTGGTCGGCCAGGTGGAAGGAAAGTTGGAGGCAAGGGAGCCAAGAATGCTAGAATATTTAGCCCGTGCCATGCCCCTGCAGGCCGAGTTCGAATCCTTCACACTATCGCATATCTCTAGAAGCGGAAACACCCACGCAGACTCCCTGGCGACGCTTGCAACCTCCTCGGCACATGGCCTTCCTCGGGTCATTCTCGTTGAAGACCTGCTTAAGCCGGCCGGAACGGGCTGCTAGGCCATGCGGGTCCAGCAAGTCAGAATAGGGCCCAGTTGGATGGACCCCATAGTGATGTTCCTGAAACACGACACGCTGCCGGAGGACAGGACAGAGGCCGACAAGATCCGCAGAAAGGCTCCTCGGTTCTGGTTATTCGAGGACGAGAAGCTCTATAAACGCTCATTTTCAGGGCCTTACCTGCTGTGTGTACACCCGGAGGGGACAGAACAGCTCTTGGAGGAGTTGCATGAGGGAATTTGTGGAAGCCACACGGGTGGAAGGTCACTGGCTCACAGGGCCCTCACCTAGGGGTACTGGTGGCCGAATATGCAGAGGGAGGTGCAGGAGTACGCGAGGAAGTGTGACCAATGTCAGAGGTACGCGCCCAGCATCCACCAGCCTGGTGGCGCTCTTAATCCGTTGGTCAGCCCATGGCCGTTCGCACAGTGGGGCTTGGACATAGTGGGACCGTTTCCGAGGGCAGCGGGTAACAAGCGATGGCTGCTTGTAGGGACGGACTACTTCACCAAATGGGTTGAGGCCGAGCCACTCTCGAATATCCGCGACGTGGACGCGAGGAGATTCATCTGGAAGAATATCATCACCAGATTTGGGATCCCCCGAACCCTCATCTCGGACAATGGACTGCAGTTCGACAGCAAGGCTTTCAGAAAGTATTGCGGGGACCTCGGCATCACGAACAGGTACTCCACTCCGGCCTACCCGCAGGGAAACGGCCAGGCTGAGGCAACCAGCAAGTCGATAGTCAACGGACTCAAGAAAAGATTAGATGACGCGAAGGGCAAATGGGTAGATGAAGTACCCCATGTGTTGTGGACTTACCGGACCACGCCACGAAGGTCCACAGGCGAGACCCCCTTCGCGATGACTTACGGCGCCGAGGCCGTAATACCTGTAGAGATGGGGTTCCCAACGATGCGAGCGCAGTCATTCTCCCCAGACACTAACGATGGCATGCTGCTGAAGGGGCTGGACTTGGTGGAAGAAAGAAGAGAGAACGCTATGGTCCGGCTAGCTTGCTATCAACAGAAGCTCAAGCAGGGGTATGACTCTCGCGTGCGGTCTAGGCCTCTCGCCCCAGGAGACCTCATTCTGAAGAAGGTCGTCGGGACAGCGAAGGACCCATCGTGGGGGAAGTTGGGGCCAAATTGGGAAGGACCCTACCGGATAACCTCTGTGGCTGGTGTGGGGGCATATATCTAGCCGACCTAGATAACAAGCATGTAAAGCGACCTTTCAATGTAAATAACCTTCGAAGGTACTACTACTAATGAAAGGCGTGTCCGCCATGTATTCAGATATCATTGTATCACGCTAATTTTCAAATCCTATCATCTCTATCCATACAATCTATTCGTTTTAAGTGTTAAATGTCAATTGGGGCTAAGCCAGGTCCTCGGACCTTCTGCCTTGAGAAAATTTAACATACAATTTATTCGTTTTAAGTGTTAAATGTCAACTGGGGCTAAGCAAGGTCCTCGGACCTTCTGCCTTGGGAAAATTTTAACACACATGCAATTAATCGTTTAAATTACCTGTTAATGTCAACCTCGGCTAAGCCAGGTTCTCGGACCTTCTGCCTTGGGAAAATTTAACATACAATTTATTCGTTTTAAGTGTTAAATGTCAACTGGGACTAAGCCAGGTCCTCGGACCTTCTGCCTTGGGAAAATTTTAACACATATGCAATTAATCGTTTAAATTACCTGTTAATGTCAACCTCGGCTAAGCCAGGTCCTCGGACCTTCTGTCTTGGGAAAATTTAACATACAATCTATTCGTTTTAAGTGTTAAATGTCAACTGGGGCTAAACCAGGTCCTCGGACCTTCTGCCTTGGGAAAATTTTAACGCACATGCAATTAATCGTTTAAATTACCTGTTAATGTCAACCTCGGCTAAGCCAGGTTCTCGGACCTTCTGCCTTGGGAAAATTTAACATACAATCTATTCGTTTTAAGTGTTAAATGTCAACTGGGGCTAAGCCAGGTCCTTGGACCTTCTGCCTTGGGAAAATTTTAACGCACATGCAATTAATCGTTTAAATTACCTGTTAATGTCAACCTCGGCTAAGCCAGGTCCTCGGACCTTCTGCCTTGGCAAAATTTAACATACAATCTATTCGTTTTAAGTGTTAAATGTCAACTGGGGCTAAGCCAGGTCCTCAGACCTTCTGCCTTGGGAAAATTTTAACGCAAATGCAATTAATCGTTTAAATCACCTGTTAATGTTAACCTCGGCTAAGCCAGGTCCTCGGACCTTCTGCCTTGGGAAAATTTAACATACAATTTGTTCCATTTTTAATGTGTTAATATCAACCTCGGCTAAGCCAGGTCCTCGGACCTTCTGCCTTGGAAAAATTTAACATGCGATCTATTCTTTTTATTAATAAGTGCCAGATGCCGACTGGGTCCAAGCCAGGTCCTCAGACCTTCTGCCTTGGGAAATTTCAACATGCAATTCGTTTAAGTTTTACTTAGTGTTAAATGTTAACTTGGGCTAAGCCAGGTCCTTATACCTTCGGCCTTAAGGAGGTTTTAACACACATACAATGTATTGTCTTTATTAGGTGTCAATATCAACCTTGGCTAAGCCAGGTCCTCGGACCTTCTGCCTTAGGAGCTTTAACACGGTTCAGCCAGTTTTCTTTTTTACAAGTGTTAAAGTTGAAATTTAACGTGCAACTTTGCTAAAGGTCGAAATTCTCTCGTGGTCGAACAGCGCCAGTCCTAGTTTCGGACATGCCCATGGGCACTAGGCTACTGCCTCAAATGTAAAGTCACTTAGTAATCGTATATAGCATGCAAGCAACCACATAATAAACGCAACGCACCGAGAAGATTATATTATAAAGGGAAGAAAAGAGAGTTCATAAATGATAAGCTGTCTAGTACAAAACCAGAATGAAGAAGTACAAGTAAAAATGAAAGGACAAAACACAAAAAAGATAACGACCACTACACCGAAACAGCCAACAAGAACGGAGGTCGGTGCGGAGCGGCAAAAGAGGGAGGGACCGAGCCGGCCTACCCCTTGATCTTCAATGAGGGTTCCTTTGGTGGCTTGGAGTGGGCCTCTTTGGCCTGACCTTCCTTTTCCTCTACCGTAACCTTGGACGGGTCTTGGATCTCCTTCCCCTTGTCCTTCGGCTTAGGCGGGGGTGGGACTTGGACGCCAGGCTCGTCCGACACCTCCTTAGGGATGGCAATTCCTTCGGGGGGCGAGACTTGCCCCAGAGAGGATGGGAGCTGCGCCGGGGCTGCGATCTCGGTGTCAACCAGAGTCGGAGCAACGTCCTCGTCGAGCCTGATATCTTCTGGATACCAGACCTTCTCGGATGCCCTCAACTCGGAGCCGGCAGGGACTCCTGCAGCATTTAGGGCCTCGGTCCAAACTTGCTGGCAGTACTCCCTGCACAGCTCGCCCAACTCCTCGGTCAGGCGGTTCTCGGTCGTCTCGACCCCCTAATTGAAGGCAGCCTTGGTGGCAGCCTCCACCGTCTCTCTGGTGGTGCGAGCTGCCTCTTCAGCCTGGGCGAGCTCCTTTCTCAAGTCAGAGACCGCTTGCTCTGCCTGGGCCAGAGCCTCCTCTCTCTGCTGCAAAAGCTTGCGCTGGGCCTCCGCCTGCGCCGTCACATTTTTCAGGCTCGCGTCCAGGCTCTTCCTCTCTTGCCGCTCGGAGGTAAGTTCGACCGCCAAATCCGCCCTCGCCGCCTCGGCGCAGCCTAGCTCCTTCTCGACCTCCACCTTCGCGGCATTCTCAGCCCCCGCACGGTCCTGGTAATGTTGGACCAAGGCATCGACTGCGAAGGCCTCCTGGGTGGCCTACAAAGGGAAGTCAGAAGGCACGCAATTAGTAGTTGGTTCTCATGAACAAAGAATGAAGTGGTGACAAAGGGTTTGAGAGGCTGCACTTACCAACGCCAGGTTCCTTTTGAGAGAAAGGAAGAGACGTGTCTGGCCCATCCTCCCAAGGTCCTCCATATCCCTGGGCAGGAGGAGGGGCTGCTCCAAGGTGTTGGCCAAGTAAGAAGCATGGCCCCTCTGGTAGTCTCGGATGCTCGCATTCAGTGGAATAGGAGCCCCGTCTACCTGGAGGGCGGGGAACCAACTGGACTCCCCTCGGCGGACCTCGGCTTGTCCGCGTAACTCCCCACTCTCGACGGTCGAAGCCCGTCCTCCACCTCCAGTAACCTGCTGCTGCTGCTGCAGTTGCCGTTGATGCTTCAACTTCTTCTCCCTTTCCCTATCAGCCTCTTCGTTGTCGTTCCTCCTTTTCCTCGGGACGTTAGGAGGAGGGAGTGGGT
This sequence comes from Castanopsis chinensis, assembly GCA_032878915.1. Classification (NCBI taxonomy): domain Eukaryota; kingdom Viridiplantae; phylum Streptophyta; class Magnoliopsida; order Fagales; family Fagaceae; genus Castanopsis; species Castanopsis chinensis. The sequence continues at coordinate 270,523 of JAVQMG010000098.1, read as the reverse complement.
CTGCAGGAGGAGGAGGCGGAGGCGGGAGTATCCTCGGCTGGGACCCGGAAGCGTCATCCTTGGGGACTTTGGTCCCCCTCTTCTTGGCGAAAAGTGCCTTCAAGGACGTCATGTCGTCGTCGTCGTTAGAGGATACCTCTGGTATTGCAACGACCAAGCCTGGAATACCAGAGTGCCTGTCCGAGGCGTTCTCTTCCTCGTCTGAGATGTCGACCACGTGGCCCGCCAACGGTCTCTCGGCCTCCTCTAGATTGAGCCTGTCAATCTCGTCGCCAAGGGATGAAGAGGAAGTCGCGGAGTCTTCTCGGACTGCCTGGACTTCTTGCTGTGCGGCCAAAGGAATGGCCTCAAGAGGCTGGCCGTACAAGATGGTAGAAGGCGCGTCCGGCAAAGCGCGGGGAGCAAGGAAGCCCTCGTGGCGAACGTCTATCCGAGCTCGCCTTCGTTGGCCAGCGAGAATGGCGTCCTCGACCTCGCCAAAAACTTTTGAAATGGGGTTGTACCCCAGTATCAGATGGGCCGCCCTCACTTGAAGGTCGCTGTTTACAAACACCTCGGATCTCAGAGCCTTGTTAAGGTCCGAGACGTTGACGTCTGCCAAGCGGGGAGCTGTGTGTCGCTTATCTGCAAGAAAGAAGCAGAGGAATCAGACGGAGTTGAATACTCGCCGCGGATCCAACAAAAATAACAGCAGATGGCAGCATAACTACTAAGGGAATTGAAATGGGGCAGAATCTCGGAAACTAAAGCTCTTAAATCCTAGGGAGACACACCTGGTTGCCCCGCCCTCACTGGGCAATGGAGACCGTCATACCACCTCCCGGTAACGAGGAGATAATCATCCTTCATGCCCTTATTGGATTTTGGCAGACAGGAGACAAGCCGGACCGCGCTAGACCTCGACTTGAGGTAGTAGCCTACGTCCTTCAGCCTGTGGCACTCATACATATAGACGACATCGTGCCATGTAAGGTGGAGGCCCATCTGCTCGTTCAGAGCATCGACACAACCTAAAATCCTAAACATGTTGGGTGTGCACTGGTTTGGACATAGCCTATGGTTGCGGAGATACTCCCTAGTCACCTCCTTCATGGGGAGTGTCATCCCGCCTTCTAGGAAGGCAATTATGGGGATGACGACCTGCTCCGCACCCCTAGAGTCCGCCATGGCCTCGGGGGGACAATATTTCAGACCTACATCCGCAGGGATGTGGTACTTGGCCCGGAACCCCTCCATGCCAGAGGCTGTATCCACAAAACACTTAAACCTACCCATGGAATATGGACTCAAGACAGAGAATCACGAAGAGGAGAAAAGAGTTTGGGGAAGGAGAGGAACTTACGGAGAAGAGGTGTACGCGCTTTTGGAGCTTCTTGAGAGAGAAAGAGAAACACTGAATTACTCCACAACAAGGTTTGCTTTTTGGAAGAAATGTAGCGTATCGTGGCTACCGAGGCGTTTTGATAATTAACGATGGCGGTTCACGAGGAGAGTCCCGCTCAAAGTTTTCAGGGATGAATCCAAGCCGTTGAATCCCCATCTCACCGTAGAACGTGCGTGACAGGGAGTTACCCAGTGCAATTAATGCAGGCGTTGTGTGTAACGAAGCGTCAGGAATTTGTCCAAAAAAGCGCGGGCGGCCTCCGCACGTGTGATAATTTAAAGGTCACGTGGAGGAAAGATTCGGGGATCAAAAACCCATCTGCCTCCTCGGACCGGAGTCAAACGACTTTTTGAGGGGCTATTGTGGGGGGTAAAAACGCCAGAGCGCCATATGGGCCTTGGGCCTGGTCCGAGGACGTGAATTCCGCTAAAGGGGCCGCGTGTCGGGAGCAAGGCCTCCAAACACTAGGGCCCAAAGGTCAGCCGACCAGGTCACCAGCCTGTCGAAGATGAGCCGAGGAGAGGGTCTCCTCGGACGAAGGATCAGGAACGGAACACGGTAGCAAAACGCCCAGTTGAGGGCCCCTAGAGCTCGGCGAGTCATCTTACATCCCAATAAGGTGCCGAGGTGGGAGACAAGGAAGACGTGCATTGCATAAAGTTGCTGCCACCGCATTAAAGACTTCTGACGTACCCGCCTGGCCGCATTAATGGAGAAATGACTACTGAGAGGACGGTGAACAGCCTTAAGGGCATTGGGGAGCGTTTTCAGGGAAAAGACAGATGGGAACCAGGCATGGGAAGTATAAATAGAGAAGGAAGGGCCACGAGAAAGGGATCCGGATTTTTTCCCAAGAACAAAGAAGAAGATTCTCTCTCCCCACCCTGAAGACAGCAGAAGAAAGGCCCATACAGAAGCTCTCGGCCCACTTCCGAGGAGAGGCGGAGGCATTCCTTCAACTCCTAGCAAGCCAGCAACGGACTTCAACCTCCTTCCATAGCTTTCCAGAGCCCCAAGAAGTCTAGGCTTTAAGCCCATCCTCTACAAATTCTATTGTAAAGGCCATTTGGGCCAGCCCAGTCACGTATTAGGGCCTGAGGCTCAATTTGTGTCCCTACATTATCACATAGCAATTCAAGCTGATAGGATTCTCAAAATAAATAAAAAAAATAAAAAATTCAAGTTGATAGATCTATCATTCTCAAAAAAAAAAAAAAAATGATAGATCAATGGTATCAGCACCCTTTGTGGTGCCTTGTGTTTGGGATTTGAAATCCATTCTCCCCCTTAATTTCCCCACTTTTTACCTAGCAACCAAATATATATATATATATATATATATATATATATATATATATCCAATACAATACAATTAATATTACCTTTCCACGAGGTCAATTAAATTTTAAAAAAAATTAGTGCATAATTAACAAATTATTAGATTGGTTCAATGATAAGATGTATTAGTATTTCATAATTAATAGATTAATTCCTATTATTTGTAACAACCATTCTAATTAGTTCACTAATTTGGTAATTTTTTTTATATTGATTTAAAATGGTGGGATTGATATTACAACTTATAATTTAAAGTCTAAATCGAAGTAAGATATCTTCTTCTTTTTGTTTTTTTTTTGGTAGTAAAGGTAGAATTTCCACTTATAACTCAAAACATCAATTGGTTTTTGAATATGTGGAATTTGAACAAGAAACTTTAATAATTAAGCAAACTGGAACCCACAACTCAAAGTAAAATATCAATTGTAATAGTAAAATTTAATATTTACAGTGGACATTGCAAATAACCTATAATTTAAAGTGGTATAATTTAAAGTGGGTAATTAGTAATTTCAACTAATCATTCAGTAATTAAAAAAAAAAAAAAAAACTGAAACAATTATCTTCCAACAAGTTGGGAAATATTTTGTTGGCCCACAAAGCCCAAAAAAGAAAAAGAAAATGGTTGCGGACTAGGAGGAGCATATTTTGCTACATGCAAATTTTAGGACAGAGTAGAGCCAAGCTGTTTTGAGTTTTGATAGATCATAAATGATTATTGTAATTATGAAATAAGTATCTTTTTTAGTTATTAATGTGTCAGAATTTAAAGTATTTGCAATAAAAAGTTATAATGAATTCATAAATTTTGAACATAAAAAAAGAAAATTATTGTGACTTTTTTTACGAAATCAATTATAGATGATTGTTGCAATTTAAAATAATGTTGAGTTAAATTTTGATAAATCACAAATGATTAAATGGAAATATGTTAAAAAAAAATTATTTTAGATACTTTCATGTTGTTCCATTAAGACTTGTCAATCTGATACAATAACTTTATGCTGTTACTAATAGACCCAAGTCAATATTTAGTCATTTCTCAAGACTCAAAAAAGAAGAATTCAATATTTAGGGTGCGTTTCGGTTAGGATTAAAAATTAAAATTATTTCACTATTCAGCTTATTTTTGCTATTATTCATGGCTTCATTACACTTTTTGGCACTATTTATTAATCTCACCGTACTTTCAGCAATAATTTTCAATTTAAGCAAAATAAGCGGCATCTAAATACACCCTTAGTATATTTTTTAATGGAGATAATACGTGATTCACTTGAAAACTTTTGGCCTTCAAAAGCTTTTTTTTTTAGTGCCATGATCAGAGCATAAAATCAAACCAAGCACTATGTCGATGATGTTCACAAGCACAATATTTTTGGGCAGCAAATCACAATTAGTCCCCAAGGCCCACAAATGTCATTTAAGGTAGTAGCCCATCGAAAACACTCACATAGACTTGATCCGCATGGTTTCGAATTAGCACTTGAAATTTTCTATGTGGCTGACCAAATAAACATTTGGGAGCGATTTAAGATGGGCCCACAGATTCAATTCCAAAAGGCCATTAACGTGGCCCACAGTTTGATGATATCAACCCCTAAGCCCATTGACTTGGGCAACAAGATAAACAAGTCCATTTAAAGGAATCAACCAATTCATTTTCATTTTGGCATTTGCCTTCAGAGACTGAATACCAAATAAACAAAAGCATTTCCAGTTGTGAAATTAAAGAATTTGCTTTGTCCTAGACTAGACCTATTGAAAAATTCAGAACCAGCAAATAGGTGTGTGTACTGCTGAAGATATTCTTCAAAATAATTACATATTTCATCATTTGTAGACAAGAAACAATAAGCATTGGGATTAAGGATCATTCAAAACAAAGAAACAAGGACTGAAACAACATTAAAACCACATCATATAGAATTTTGACATAATGTTCACCATAATTTACTTAAGATACATTTCAAAATTGAGATGGGTGAACATAAATATTCTCAAACGTCCATATGAACTTTGATTTCCAGACCCAATGAGAAGTGAGTACAAAAATTGAATCAAAGATTTTAATTATACAAATTAAGCAGTTTGATCAATGGAACACGATTCAGAAAAAGATTAAAACTGAAGCTTTTTACCAATGCTCTAGTTAACCATTGGAGTCCGATTTCAAATTCTGATAGCAACATGGAAATGTCACAATTTGTTTGAACACAAAAGCTCATCTTTTGCTGAGGCTAGATAACTTCTTCTAGAGAACATTGTTGTGAGAAAGCTTTGATGTGCAATTCTTCTATTGTGATCCTAGTGCCTCACATGGATTAAGTGTAAACTTATACATGTGTGTATCAACTCTTGGGTAGCCTCCACTTGCAAGCCAGTTCTCAAGGGCAAGTTCTACCCATGGGTTTGTATCATCTTCCTTGCCAAATTATTTCCTCAATGCAACAATATTTTCTACTAGGGGCACTTGATCCTAGCAATTGCAGACATCAAAATAAGACAATATTAGAAACCAAAGGAACTTGATTTCAATAGAAATGAACTTCTACTGTTTCAATCAAGAAAAAAAAAACTAATGCCTCATATTTCCTTGTAACCATTTGTTTCTTGCTAGACTGCTAGCAATTATTATCTAATTTGTAGACAACAAGCATTCAATTCAAACACCTTTTTTATTATTAAAATGATTTCCTGGACCAGCACCGACAAAATTCCAAATTTAAATGATTTTTATAGATCTCAAACAAAGGCTGGATTATACCTCTATGTCTTTATGGTATGCTAAGCACCATAATAATTCCAAGACCACATCAAAGATGAAAGGAAATTCATGCTACGTAAGTGCAAAACCACTTTCCAATTTCCATACAAGGCTTTAATGATGTCTTAAATTTAAAGATCCATCATAATAAAACAACCAAAATTTTGTCCAGGACTACAGCTACTCAGTATATGAAACATAAAATCGGTAATAATCCATTTATTATCCCTAGTATGTTGAATCAACAACCTATGCTTTTGTATACAAATATGCATCCATATTTTTCTTGAATATACAGAAAGCCAAAGCGACAGAAAATATAATTTACTTTACAACCTGTTATACAATAAGTCGCCTACTGGATAAACATTTTTCCTAATAGTTATCGTGAATAAGAAATTCCAAACATATATTGGCTGTATGAATATTGTAATTTTCATAGATAAAAGAATTATAGAGAAAATGTATTAAACTGAATTCTCATAGGCAATCTATTTCATTAGCAACGCAACTTTAGGGAGGAAAGTGTGAAGTTACTACCTTTCAATATTCTGATATGAACGAAATACTGATGCACCAGAAGATACTGGTAGAACATCCCAAGTAGCTATTGTCCAGTTGCCCTAAAGCTGAAGATATCCTCAAAAAGTTACTGGTAGATGATGAAACTTGTTCCATTCGTAGCATATTCTTGCATGCAAATTGAATATTTCATGTAATAAACAAAATCTACCAATGAAGAAAGAACAAAAAGGATTCTTAATCTGACAATATAAGGATTCAGAGAAGTAAATTTTTTCCTTATAGATGCATAAGTAGTACCAGATTTTTTTTTCCCCTGAAGAAACACGGCTCTTGTTTGATTTAGAATTCTAACCTTGTCTCATTTCTGCATACAGAATCAAATCATTGAGAAATTTAACCAAATTTAAACAAACAAAACAAGAGAAAGTTGAGTATTTTCTTAACAGAAAACGATTGAATCTTAAAGGAGTTGTATGAACCTTTCAAAATCCTGGACTGTTTGATCCTTCAAAAATCAATTCAAATCTCTAGGATTAGAGCAGCCCCAACCTATTTCTACCTGGCATCATGTTAAAGAGTAAGGAACAGAACAAGCTACAAAGTTTCCAATGCCATGTTACAAGGTGGTTTATAAAAAAAATAAAAAAACTCATTAATTTTGGTATCTACAATTCCAGTTATTTAAAAGTATACATTTCAATTCATCCATTTTATATAATTATATGCATACCGTGTAATCCATCTAAAATTGAGTGCTTTTCTAAACTCTATTTTTCAAGCTGTTCTTTTAATCCAGGGAAGCTACAGAACAATCATTCAAGAAAGTTGATACAAACCAAGCAAAAGATGGTAGATACTTATACAAAAAATATATGTAAATAAATAAAAATACCAAGTATATCACTTTACCAACTTGATTTTGAGATACTTTATGTGTAGTGATAATTAGAAATTCAAGGAGAGCAGTTGACAGAGATGAAAGGAGGCTTTTCCCTATTTGGGGAATATAATAGAATTGAGGAGTTGAAGTTCTGCATAAATTAACATAAGCAGATGGAGTTTGTCAATGCATGGGATTGTTGAAGTGTGACCCTGCAGGATTAGATTCAAAGAAGACAAACCCTTCTTTTGGTGGGGTCTATGTTGAATTTGTATTTCAAGTGTGTGACTGACCAGATATTGTGAATTCAAATGCAGATACCAATAATTTGAAAATAATTTATGTTTAAATGCTTACCTATTGTTAAAGATTTATCTTTAGAGTTCAGACATTAAAAAGCAAATGAAAAAAAAAAAATGCTTAAGGGAATGGAAATATTTACACTATATGGTTAACACGTCAACAATACAGGAAAGAGTTGTGTACTTTAACAATTAATTTCTGATTAAAATACCATTTCTATGGCAGATTTGGGACTATGCTTAACTAGCTGGAGACTCATGATACACAAAGGGACTTTTTTTTTTAAAGACACAAATTTGCCCCCAAAAAAAAATCAGTGCAACAAGCCAACTTTATAATCTTGCGATTAGTGGGTATGACACAGTTATCACAATTCACGTATTATACTAACATAGTGACATCACAAAAGATCCTTTGTTTTTGTTCATATTACTTGAAGCCAGGAAAACTAAAAGTACTTCCAACTATCACAATTGGAGACTAACCCAAAATCCTAGCAAAAGAATTTCCAAAAACCATTATATTAACCAAGTCATCATGAGATGCCATGAGGAATACAGAACCATAGAACCATTATTAGTTAATAGTGAATGCGTGCCTAAACAATTGAATCAAAATTTTCCATTTGAAACTGATGAGAATACAAAGGCAAGTTCCTTCAAACATAATTGGCTTGTTGACATCCATCTCAAACAGCTCATAGGCATGCCTTGCATGTTGTTCCCAGCTCTCCATTCCTTCCAGCTGATGCAAACTTATGGCAGCCACACAAAATTCTTCAAAATCCAATTTTCTGTATTGAATAGAACTAATTCACATTCACAAGTTGACAATCAGCTTCCACTCTTATCATTATTTTTTTGGGAAAATTTTCAGTGACAACAAACAGAAATGTGATTTTTGACAGCATTACAATGGTTTGCATAATCTAAGGCCTGTGAATCCTTCATCAAATAAGGGGAATTCCTTATCACACCCTGAGAAGACAGCAAATTTCAAAAGGCTTTATGAATATTGTTATTTTCTTAGGCATCAAATAGGCAACCCGTTTCATAGTTTTCACTAGCAAAACAAATATGAGGAGGAAAAATTGAAGCGATTACCTAAGTAATATTCTGATTTTAATAAAAAACCTGATGCTCCATTAGGTAGTGGTAGAACATCCCAAGTAGCAGTTGCCATAAACTGAAGCTATCCTCAAAAAAATTTGTATTTTTATTAACTAAATCTGCCAATGGAAAGAAAACAAGATAAGGATCCCTAATCTTGACTTTTACGAAAGCTATTACAAGATAAGGATTGAGATAATTAAGACTCAAGTTTTTGATTGAAGATGCATAAGTAGTACCAGACTTTTTTGCAGAAAAACCAACTCTAGCTGGTTTAGAATTCCAATCTTGTCTCACACCTGCATACAGGATCAAAGAATTGAGGACCTTAACTGAAATAAACAAAAGAAAACAGAAGAAAGTAGGGTATTTGATTAACACAAAAGGACTGAATCTTGAAGGAGATGTATGATTATGAACCTTTAGAAATAGTGGATTGTCTAAACCTTCAAAATTGAATTCCAATCTCAAGGATAATTGAGCATTGTTGGAGCAGTTCCCACCTTTTCCACCTAGCATCAAGCTGACAAGTAAGGAGAAGAAAATACAAGAAAGTTTTTAACGCTATGTTTTATGCTGGCTTACAGAAAACGAGAAAGAAAAAAATTTAAAAAAAAAAACTTCTGTTTATTTGTTTGAATCACTTGCGTTTTGGCCTCCAATTTCAAAAATAAATCATTCAAAATTTAGAATTTCACTTCATTCATTTTTTTTTGGGTAATAAAATGCATAAAGTTGAGTCTATCTGAAATCTAGTGCATTTCTATGCTCTAAATTTCAAGCTGTGCTTTTAATCCAATCTCACTACACAAGTAACACAACAATAATTCAAGAAAGCATAGAGATCTCTGTGTTAAAATATCTTAAAATTTGAGCAAAACATGGCATGGTAAACTTATACATAAAAATAAATTTCAGCAACCAAATACTGGTACTGGATTAGTTATCTAAGTTGATCTTCGAAAACATATCACTCCAATGTCAGAACTTTTCAATCTGTTTATGCACCTAAATCAATAAGCCAAGTATATCACCTTAGCAACTTATTTATGACATACAATCGATATTATTTGAATGAAGAAGCAAAAGATAGGTTTATGTACAACACTTTCAGGAAAAAAATTATGAGAGAAGAAAATAAAGGAAAAAGAAGGTACCAACCCACCTAGTTGTTGACTATTTGCACAATTTCAGAGCCCAAGAGTTTTTAAACAAGCAAAAGTACAACATTGGGACTTTTTCAATGATTCAATTGCTTTTGCATATGAGAGCAGTGGTACCAGTAGCATGGCCCCTTTCCTGCTGGGTTTAGTTCCTTATATATAAATGCAAATGCCTTTAGTAGAAAGACCCAAAGAAAAGAAAGAACTGGGATTACTCATACCTGAAAATTTGAAGAATTGGGTTCATCCACGTGAGCAATTTTAGGCAATCCTCCCATGATTCCTTTGCTCCCTCTCAGTTGTTTGTTTAGTGCTTTGAAAGTCAAAGATGAAAGGAAATCCATGTTATGTAAGTGCAAAACCACTTTCTATACAAAGCTCTTATGATGCCTCAACTTTTGATATCCATTTTAATGGAATATTTGTGTAGGACAACAGCTACTCAGTCTATGAAACATAAGATTGGTATTAATCCATTTATTCTTCCTAGTTTGTTGAATCAACGAATTATGCTTTTAATCCATCAACCTGATGGCTTTGTTTACAAACTAATATGCACCCATATTTTTATAGAATATACATTTTATTTTTATTTGTGGTTAATTATAAAAAAAAAAAAATTTATAGAATATACAAAAAACCAAACGTACAGAAAATATAAATCAACTTCACAACCTATTAATATTATAAAGTCACCTGTTTAACTTGGATAAAATTTTGTTTTCTCAATAGTTGTTGTAACTAAGAAATTCAAACATAGGCTTTATTAAAATTGTTATTAGGGTTATAGAAGTAATCCATCATATTGACTCTCATAGGCAACATATTTTACAGTTCTCACTAGCAAAAAAAATATAGGAAGGAAAATGTGAAGTGATTACCCTTGTAAAATTCTGAATATTTGTGTAGGATAACAGCTACTCAGTCTATGAAACATAAGATTGGTAATAATCCATTTATTCTACCTAGTTAGTTGAATCAACAAATTATGCGTTTAATCCATCAACCCGATGGCTTTGTTAAAAAACTGATATGCACCCATATTTTTATAGAATATACAAAATACCAAGCGTACAGAAAATATAAATCAACTTCACAACCTGTTAATATTATAAAGTCACCTGTTTAACCTAGATAAAATTTTGTTTTCTCAATAGTTGTTGTAACTAAGAAATTCCAACATAGGCTTTATGAATATTGTTATTTGCATAGGTAGAAGAGAGTTATAGAAGTAATCCATCATATTGACTCTCATAGGCAACACATTTTACAGTTTTCACTAGCAAAAAATAATAGGAAGGAAAAAGTGGAGTAAATACCCTAGTAAAATTCTGAATGAACACAAAAAACTGATGCTCCATAGGGTAGGCGTAGAACATCCCAAGTAGCAACTAGCAATTGCCTAAAACTGAAGCTATCCTCAAAAAGGTATTGGTAGAAGATGAAACTAACATCCGTAGCATCTTGCGTGCAAACTGAGGATTTGTATTTTGATTAACTAAATCTGCAAGTGGTACCACTAGCAGATTTATATCAATCCAACATCAGCAAGTGGTACTTTCGCACCTAAATCAATAAAAAAATAATAATAAATCAAGTATAGCACCTTAACAACATATATTTTGAGATACAATAGAAATTACTTAGGTTTATATATCTGCCTTAATTTCTTCTTTTCCCCTACTGGTATGGCAAGATGTCATTATGTCAAATGACAAAAGAAAAAGAAGGTACTCACCTCCTAGTTGTTGACTTTTTGCACAATTGCAGTGCCCAAAAGTTTTTAAACAAAAAAAAAACAACATTGGGACTTTTTCTATGATTCAATTGCTTTTGCATATGAGAGCAGTGGTACCCGTGGCATCCATACCCTTCCTGGTGGTGGGTTTAATTACTCCTTATACTTCATAGTTCTCATAGCCAAAAAAACAAAAATCAACATATGAAATAAATGCAAATGTTTTTGGGCATACCAAGAATTGGGTTTCCCATTGGGTTCATCAGTGAGCAATTTTAGGCAATCGTCCCATGTTTTCTTGGCATCCTTTCAGTTGTTTGCACAGTGCTTTGAATAAATCTGCATATTAAATTGCAGATAAATTGGAAGAAGATAAAGAAGTCGGCACAAAAAAAAAAAGAAATAGTACAACTTGTAGTTCTTACCCAAAGAAGCCGAAGGATATTGGTTGCCGAACAAGAATTTAATTCTTAATAAGAATCATGATATTGAAAATGTGGGACATGAGCAATCTCGCCAATTCCCTTCTGGTATCTTTCTTTCAAGTGGGGACAGTTAATGATCATCAGGGTTTGTAAAGAAGAGAGCCGATGCATTCCTGATGGAAGTGATGTCAGATTGGGCAATGAACGGACTTCAAATCTTTTGAGTGATGTGAGACTTCCAATCCCTTCAGGGAGTGATCTGAGAAATTTGCAGTCGCGGATTTTAAGTATTTGAAGTGCAGTAAGGTTGCCAATTCCTTCGGGAAGTGATTTGAGATTGGGGCAATTGGAAATTTTAAGGTTTTCAAGTACCGTAAGGTTGCCAATCTCTTCGGAAAGTGATCTGAGATTGGGGCAATTGAAAATTTCAAGATGTGATGTAAGGTTGCCTATCCACAATGGTAGAGTAACCAAGCGGGGAACATTTGAAATTCTGAGGCGTTGCAGAGGGCTGACACCAACAGATTGTGCGTCTTCATCGCTGAACAGATCAACCTCCGTGCACCCGTTAATAGACAGCGTCTTGAGGGATGTGAGATGTTGCATGGATAGCGGCAGAGATAGAGATTTCAGTCTATCGCATCCCTTTATCTCTAGCTTCTCGAGAGAAGCCAGGTTTTGCAACCACTGCTCTGGCAGAAACTCTATGTCCTCAATCTCAGACAAAGATAGAAACTTTAATTTGGAGAGAGAAGGGGAGGAGTTCGAAGCAGAGGGAACCGAAGAGATTGCTTTCATATTCATTGTTAGTTGCAATGGATTGCAACTGGAAAATGTCAGTCGTAGCTTTTCTTCAAGATTTGGAAACAACGGCATGCAAGTCAGGTCTTCGCAATAACAAATTTCCAACTGTAAAAGCCGAGGAAAAGAAGGCAATGATACATGCGGCTGGTATTGATGACTTGATTTATCCCTTCTCCACCATCCCTTTAGATTAGGGCAAATCAGCAAATTGAGTGACTCTAGGGATGGGAAAAATGTTGATGAAGCAGAGATCTCTTCAGTGATTTCCCAGTCTGATATGTATTCCAGACCATGCATATCTATTAGAGATAGATTTCGGAGATTTGGGAGTTGATACATTGGCGATAGATGTTGGCACATCGAGTTTGATATTTCTAATATCACAAGACCAGTCAGCGAAGGAAGCCAACTCGGAAATCTCACACCCCGGTACCCTTTCACATTCAAAATTTTTAAATTCTGGTGTGGACACAGGCTTTCCATTAAATTTTCATCTTCACAAACACCTACGTTACCCAACACATCCCATATTAATTCCAATATTCTAAGATGCTGCTTGTCCTTCAAATTCGCAGCCTTGGCTTTAGAGGTGGCATCTTTCACCTGTACCTTAATTTTAATACTTAGCTCTCCTCTCAAGTTATTTAGCTTGTTCAATTCCGGAAGACCAGCGCAAGTAAGTTCCTTGTTTACAATAAACAACGGTAATCCTTGCAGAGAAGTCAACTGCCCTATTCCAGGTGGCATGTGAGTCAAATTGTAACAACCTTTTAACTCAAGATTTCGGAGGTTGAACAAATTTTGAATGTTTCCCGGTAGTTCTTTAAGCTTATAACAATAACTGAGATTTAATGCTTGCAGATTCAACAATCTAGTAATAGAATTAGGAAGAACTTTAATGTTATTCCTAGAAAGATCAAGGTACTTTAAAAATGTCAACTTTTCTATAGAATTAGGCACCATCATAATATCTGAGCCATGTAGGTCTAGCGCACGCAAGCATCTTAAACTAGAAAAAAGTTTTTCAAGAGTTGATTTTTGACAACTTGATTCTTCCTCACCTAGATCTCTAGCTTGATACATTTTAAAAGCCATAAGATCAATTCTTAAAATCAACGTGCGTATCTTCTTTGCGTTGAATAATGAGCTTAAATCCTTCTTAAGCACATTGTGAGATGCATTTGATAGGTGACGAACATTCTCATTGACATTTTCTATATTTGAATCAATATATGTGCACTCAATTCTTGAGATTGATTGTGCAAGATCATGGATTAAATCATGCATTTTAAAACTAATTATATTCCCAAAACTATCTTCTCTAGCTTCTTGGAAGAAGGACCTCCAAAGTAGGTCCTTACAATACTCATTAGCAACATCCTCTATTTGTAGCTCTTCATTTGATGATTGGATAAATCCTTGTGCTATCCATAGATTTATCAATGTTAGCTTTGAAATCTCATAATCTTTTGGAAACAATGAGCAATAAGCGAAACAACACTTTAAATGTGATGGGAGATGATCGTAACTCAATTTCAGAATTGATAAAATACTACTATTATTTTCTTCTTGAGTTACATTTGTAAGTTCTTTATTCTTGATATATAACCATTCATCCTCTGTCTTTTTGAAGTATAATATTCTCCCTATTGCCTTTATAACAAGAGGCACTCCATAACATTTTTGTACAATATCCATACCAATTTCTTCAAGATTAAGATTAATCGTCTCTTGCCCTTTTTTAAATGCCATTTGCTTAAATAAAGACCAAGATTGGTTTTTGGAGAGGCCTTGTAGATAATACGGTGAGATTGTGCTAGTAATCTCTGCAACCAATTTAGTCCGTGTAGTTATCACCACCTTACTTCCCTTTGAGCCACCTATCAAAAGTCTTTTCAAGTTACACCACCTTTCCACATCCTCATTCCACACATCATCCAACACAAGTAAGTACTTCTTTTGGTTGAGTGTTTTATGAAGTTCATTTTGTACTTGCTCCATGTCAAGGTTTTCAAGTTTCGAACTAGTTGCACATCTAATTATCTTTTCAGCAATTGTTTTTACATCAAAGACATCAGAGACACACACCCACATATGCAACTCAAAATATTTCTTCACTTTCTTATCATTGTATACATATTGAGCAAGTGTGGTCTTCCCCATCCCTCCAATTCCCACTATAGACATGAATGAGACATTCTCTTCCATATCAGAGTTCAATAATAGATCTATGATGGCCTTCTTATCCTTTTCTCTCCCAATAACTTCTTCTTTACATACAAATGAGTAAGTTTGGTCCCTCTCCCTAGTGAAAGCCCTATTTTGTAAAGGATGTACTGCCAACTGGAACTTCTTCATATCATTTGCTATTGCATCAAATCTCTCCCTCACCACTATTATTTTTTTAGCCATATCATGAAGAAAAAAAAGTTGGTTTGAACTCAAACAGAAAGTACATACCTTCTTTACCATTTTATCACCATCCATCACCCTTCGTCGCAAATCTTCAGTGTAGAATTCTGTCAGCAAGTCATCTGCATCATAGACTGCATCTCTGAGCTTCTTAATCCAGTGCTTGGCTCGATGGCTCTTGTCCTGCTGCTCCTCAGCATCTAGAAGTACAGCGTGAACAGCGGAAACAGTATCCTTCAATTTTTCAAACTCATCTTCGACACCCCACATGGATCCAATTTCTTTGAATGCCATTGAGCCCAAACTTTTGATGATCTTCTGTGCAAGAACAAACACGATTGCTTCAACCATTTCTTCTTGGTTAGTAAAAGAAAACACTGAAAGATAAATAAGATCACAAGATAATAGAAAGTAGTAGTTGAACTGGTTTTTGGATGGAATGAGTAGTTGAAGTTGAAATACTAAGAAGTTGTTGAACTAGTCCTAAATAAAATAAGGATTGATTATGTGTAACAAATAAAGCAATCACTCCGCGTGAAGACTAACAGTTTAAAGCTACTCCGAAGAAAGAGTTGGTCAACTAAAGCCTCAAATATGGAAAATGCTGGGACCACCGAAAATGGCACCACCTTGTGCCACAACTTGCCACATGGCGAGTTGTAATTGGTGAAGGTGTGTCCTCACATGGCCCATAGACACTCCTTCACCAGTTATAACTTGCTAGTAGTACAATTACAAGATAAAAATATTATTTCCCAAAATTAAGTGAAATGAATTTACGTAAACTCAATGCGTGTGTTGAAACTAAAAAATTGTGTCATTAAAAAAAAAATGTCAATTTATGGCTTGTGGACTAAAGTGTGGACTAAAGTGTCACCCACGGCTTGTGGACTAGATAATAGGATGAGACCAAATGTGTGGTGGTCTACAAAATGGTGATATAAATATATATAAAGGGGTCCACATGAGGTGAAAGGCTACCTAGTCTGCTAGTCTTCCATTACCTATAAGAAAGGACTAGAGTGAGAAAAATAAGGTCTAAAGGAAAGGTGGGTATAGGGATCACAAGGTTGAGATTGAAAGTTGTTTTTTGCAACTATCAATCCCAACCATTCAAAGGAATCACATTAGGTGCAATACCTTAGGTATTACACCTGATATGAATCCGTGGGCATAGCATTATCAAAAAGTGAGTCTGCCATTATCCCTAAAAAAGGGATATAAAGAGTGAAAAGATAGCCATGGCAGGAGCAAATATAATAATAAATTTTTTTTTGAAAAATGGGGAGTCACAAGCTAAAAAGAGGGCAGCAGAAAAAATAAAAAAAAAAAAAAAAGAGAAAAAAAAAAGCTGAAGAGTGGGTCACGGCTAATCATGAAATTAGGAGTTGTGGAAGAAAAATAGACGAAAACTACTCCATAAACCAATTAGTTGAGAAAATAAGGGAACAACTTCTTTGGGAATTTCTTTATAAATAGAGGGAGTCATGCACAAGGATAAAAAAAAAGGGAAGACAGATACGCAAAAAAGAGAGCAAGTACACACACGGCCTTGCATCCTTGTATTACTTAATGTTTTACATATACAATTTTATACTTAACCCATATTTCTACACACTGATAGTCAGTGGTAAAACTTCTTCAAATTGTGAGCATTCCATGGCCGGGGGAGTGGTCTTTTGTCCAAGTCTTCCAAATAGTACGTCCCTACTCCAGCAATGACAGTTACTCTATATGGTCCCTCCTAGGTCGGTGTTAGCTTTTTAGCATTGACGTCTCTGGTGTTCCCTACTACCTTCCGAAGTATTAAATCTCCAGCGCTGAACTCCCTTCTCCTCACGTTTTTATTGTATCTCCGAGCAAGCTTTTGTTGGTATTCTGCCAGCCGTATTGTTGCTAGCTCCCAGTGCTCTTCCAACAGGTTCAACTATCTTACCATTAATTCTGCATTCTCGGCTAAAGAGAATCCTGAAACCTGGGAACTGCATAGATTTACCTCGGCCGATATAACTACCTTTGCTCCATACGTTAGAGAAAATGGAGTCTCTCCTGTGGACCTCCTCAATGTTGTCCGGTATGCCCACCGAACATTGGGCAATTCTTCGGCCCACTTGCCCTTAGTACTCTCTAATCTCTTCTTTAACCCGTTCACAATGTCTTTGTTGGTAGCCTCCACCTGGCCATTACTCTGCGGGGATGCTGGAGTAAAGTACCCGTTCCTGATGTCGAGGTTGCTACAAAACTCGTGGAAAGCCTTGCTATCACACTGTATCCCATTATTTGATACGAGAGACTCTGGAACCCCAAACCTTGTTACTATATTTCTCCATACAAATTTCTTAACGTCCATATCCAAGATGTTAGCCAACGTCTTTGCCTTTGTCCACTTGGTGAAATAATCCACAACCACTAAAACAAACCTTTGGTTTCCCGTAGACTGATGAAATGGACCAACAAAATCTAGCCCCCACAATGCAAAGGGTCACGGACTACTGATAGGATTTAAGCTCCCTATCAGCTCGTGGATCATCAGGGCGTGCTTCTAACACTGCTCACACTTTTGTGCATATTCGGCAGCAACCTTTTGCATTAGCGGCCACCAAAATCCCTGAGTCATCGCTCAGTGGGCTAACGAACGTCCCCCTACGTGATTGCCGCACACTCCTTCATGTAGTTCGGTCAGGAGTTCTTCAATCTTGCTGGGGTGCAAACACTATAGGTAAGGCCTCTTAAAAGACCTTCGGTACAACTTATGATCAATTGATAACTAGTACAGAGCAACTGCCCGGCGTATTCTTTCTACTTCCTTTTCATCAATTGGCACTCGATCCTCAGCTAGGAAGTCGATGATCGGATCCATCCAACACGATTCGGTCCTTGTTATCAGCGAGACGCCTACCCCTGCTTTAATACTCGGTTCAGCTACTAGCTCCACTTTGATTAATCGGAGTAATTCTTTGGTTAATGATGACACCAAAGTGGCTAAAGAGTCAGTATGCCAATTCTCCCCCCTAGCCATTTAAAACACCTTTGCTTTGCTTTCATAAACCAATTCATAATCTGTTTCACCAGCTGCAAGTGCTCCATCATCTGAGGATCCCTGGCCTCACAAACTACCCTGTACCTGATTAACTACCAATTGGCAAGTAGGGCTTTATACTCGGCCTCATTGTTAGAAGCCCTAAAACCCAACCTAAAAGAATGCTCCAGTCTTATACTTTCTAGGGTAATGATGATGATTCCAACTCCAGCTCCCATGGCGTTAGATGCACCATCCACAAAGACCTTCCATGGGTGAAACTTCACATGACAAACCACTTCCGTTTCCTTCCTCGAGGAGAACTCCGCCACAAAATCGGCTAGAACGTGACCCTTCACAAAACTTCTTGGTCTATATTTAATGTCGAAGAAGCCTAGCCGGGTCCCCCACTAAGCTTTTCTGGTCGTAAAATTTGATCTTTTTAGCAACGGCTGAAGTGGATATTCAATTAGTACATAGATGGTGTGGGCCTGAAAGTAATGGGGTAACTTCCTCGTGGCATGCACTAGCGCTAAGACCAACTTTTCCAGAGGCAAGTACCTCGTCTCGGCATCCACCAAGGCCTTGCTAACATAATATATTGGCTATTACACTCCCTGATCCCTTAGAAGCATGGCACCCACGGCGTGTTTAAACACCGAGAGGTACATGAATAATTCTTCACCGTGTTCCAGGGCTGTTAGCATGGGCACTTATACTAGATATTCCTTCAGATCCTGGAAAGCTTTTTTACAATCCTCACTCCACTGAAATCCCTTCCACTTCTTTAAAAGTTGGTAAAATGGACGACACCGATCAGCAAACTTGGAAATGAACTTGTTAAGTGCAGCTAACATTCCGATCAATACTTGGACTTCCTTTGGATTTCAAGGCAACTTGAGGCTCTTCACAGCTTCAATCTGATTAGGGTTGACTTCTATTCCTTGGTTATTGATCAAATACCCAAGAAACTTTCCAACCCCTACTACGAAAGCACACTTGTCAGTATTAAGGCGCAACTTGTGTTTTCAGACTACTTTGAACACCTCTTTGAGATCGTCTATATGTTGTGTCTCCCGTTTTCTTTTTACCACCATATCGTCAATGTACACCTCAACTGTACGCCCAAATCTCATCTCTAAACATTCTCGTCATCATCCGTTGATAAGTGACTTCAGCATTTTTTAGCCCAAATGGCATCACGGTATAATGGTAATTAGTATCAGGGAAAATGAATGTCGTCTTCTCTTAGTCTTCAGCTGCCAAGGCAATCTGTTGGTAACCCTAAAAAGTATCCAAAAAGCTCATTCTCCGGTGGCCATACGTGGAGTCCACTAATTGATCGATCTTTGGCATGGGGAATGGGTATTTAGGGCATGCTCGGTTTAAGTTGGTAAAATTGACACAAACCCTCCATTTGCTGTTCTTCTTCTTCACCACTATGGCATTCGCTAGCCACTTCGGAAAGAAAACCTCCTTTATTATCCCTGCCTCCTTTAACTTCTTGACCTTTTGCTTAACAGCGTCGACGTGCTCCTTAGTTGATCTCCTCAGCTTCTGCTTCTTTGGGGGGGGGGATAATGGGTCCACATTAAACTTGTGAACTATGAATTCAGAGTCTACCCTGGGTACTTCGTATAGGCTCCAAGCAAACACGTCAACATTTTGTACAAGGAATAACAGCATCCCCACCCTATCCTCATCCTTCATACTTGCTCCTATCTGGAAACCTTTATCATCGTCCGACGGTATCTTTACCTTTATTAGTTTCTCGGCTCCATATGCGCCCTTGTCCTCCTAGGGCCCTTGTAATATGGAACTTCTTTAGCTGGCTCTTTCTATTTGATTTTCCGTTTAACAGCAGCCAATAACTTTAATTATTACTAATACCATGTCTAAGAATACGGAAGAAAACTTTTTTCAAGCACTGCCTGGTCACTTGCTGACTTCCCCTTACTATGGTAATACCCTGCTCGGTGTGAAATTTGACTTTCACATGCAAGGTGGATGGAACTACCCCCATTGCATGAATCCATGGCCTTCTAAGAATTGCCGTATACGGTGAAAATGAGGCGCCATTATGAACATCACCGTTACCTCCTTGCCTTCCATGTTCACGGGAAGTGAAATCTACCCATCTAGGATCACCATCCGACCATTGAACCCCACCGGGGGTGTGTTGTATTTAGTGAGATTCTCATTTTTCAACCCAAGTCCCCTGAATAGGTCGAGATACATCACTTCAGCACCAAACCCTTGATCTATCAATACCCTTTTCACTATAAAGCCATTTATCCGGGTGGTGACCACTAAATCATCGACGTGTGGCTAGATTGTTCCTTCTAAATCATTATCGACGAAGACAAGGGGCTCCCAAGTAAGCTTTAACTTCTTCTCCGAGGGTTGTTTTTTTGGGCAACCTTCTGTTGGCACCACAGTTAATACCCCTTTCCTTCCAAACACCACGATACCCCTTGAAGCGGCATGGATGACCTTTATCACTCCCAATAGGGGTGGGAGAGGGTTTCCTCGAGACCGAGCCCCCTATCCAGCGTCTTGATTCCTCGGGTCTACTACAAACTTTTTCAAATATCCTGCTTTCACCAGCTGCTCAAGATGATCTTTCAACACTTTGCATTGTTCGATGGTATGCCCCCTGTCTTTATGGTAAGTATAGTATAGGTTTTGGTTTCTCCTTAACAAGTCTCCTCCCATCTTATCGACCATCGAAAGTATGGCTCGCTTTTTATTCGATCTAAACTTTTGTGCACCGGCTCTTTGAACGTCACGTCTACCTCCCCAACCTGTGCGCCCGGCTCCCAAATCCTTAAATCCCTCCGAGACCTTAATTGAAAGTCCCCTTGTTGAGGCTGACTTACGATCGAAGCTTTGCCCTTATTCTACTGTCGGTCATCCTCCAACCTCTTATATTCTTCAATGCGCCTCATCAGCTGCCTCATATCCTCGAGTGGCCTCCTTGTCAACAAGTCTTGTAGTTCGGAATCCTCGGGCAATCCCAACTGAAAGGTACTCGCCGCAATTTTTTCATTGCCCCCACCAATTTCGTTATACAGCTCCCAATATCAGTTAACATAACTGCGGAGGGTTTCCCCTGCCCCTATTTTCATCGATAGTAATGCATCCATAGGTTGCGGAACTCGGCTGCGTGTCATGAACCGAACACCAAACTCTTGGATCAGCTCAGCAAAACTGTGAATTGAGCTTTTCCTTAATCTGTTAAACACCTCAAGGTGGTAAGTCCAAGACTCGAGGGAAAGACCTTGCATATTAATGCATCGTTATGAGTATGCAAGAACATCATCTAAATATAATGGCTTATGTGCTTTACCGGATCCGTTTTCCCGTCATAAGAATTGAACAAAGGCCGCACAAATCTACCTGGCATGGGTGCCTGTTTAATGTCCCTTGAGAACGGCAAACGAGCAGCTTTGCGTAATGCTCGACTCATAGCGTCCATAGCGGCATTCTGGGACCATTTCCCCTCTGGGGAAATTAAGACCCAGTCTACATACTCCCACGAACGCTCTCGGTGTCAATGGGAACCAGATTGGTGGGAGCCTGCTCTATGGTGACCTCCCACACTGGCCAACGCTTCCTCACGCTCCTCATAGTCCCTTCTTTGACGCCTACCTCTTGCTTCCAACTCTAAATCCCTCACTAGCCTATGCAAACGTTGGAGTTCCTCATCCCTTTCATCAAAACGATGATGCCTCAAAGCACCCGACAATATCTGATGCGTTTGAAATGACCCTTATCTAAGGCCAGACCACTCTTCCTCCTACTCACGTTACCTGTCTTCGCGCCTTTTTTGCCTTCTTTCTAGCCTAGTAGATCCCCATGAAAATCTCCGAGAACCATTTTCAGCATAACTTCCTGACTGACCTTCGAACATTTTCCCTGCGTGAGTCCTGGCAGAACCACAGTTACGTAGGAGATTCCCACAAACGGCGCCAATTGTGCATGCCAAAAATATAATTAATGGACTCAGCCTATTTTTAGGCTTATAATCTATTTGTATTGTGGGTTTTGGGTTTCGGGTTTCCTACCATGGGTGATCCTTCGCCTGGGGACCCAACCACTCGCTCTAGATTTTGCAAGCCTTTCTCTCTCTCACGAAGTCACTCCTCCTTTTCTTGAAATAGTCACTCTTTTCTCTGTGTGTTCTCCCCAGAATTGCCAACCCCCCTTCCTTCTTCTTGTCTCCTATTTATAAGCTAGGATAAGTGGAGATGTTATGATTACTCCCCCTTACTAATGTGAATGGGGGTCCATTTGTATTGCCTATAAGTGGATGTCTCATTGGGAGAGATGGTAATGGCATTGGAACTGATTCCCACCTTCCAAAAGCCTGCTCAGCAGTGATATTCTCGAAAGCACTACTAGGCAGCCGAGTACAGGGTGTCTCCAAGCAATAGCACCTCCGACTAGGTTAGAGATGATTGGGAGGGGCTTGCTTTGGGAATCTAGGATGGTGCAGTCTCATTTCAACTCGTGGGCCCAGGCTCGGCCTTGAGGTGTCTGGACCGAGGCTAAAAATCTGGAATGGGGATAAGGTCATATAATGTATTGCAAGGCTTGGGGCCAAGGCCTGTGGGGCCTAGGGCCCAACCCCGTACAGAGAACATTTACATTAAAAAGTTTAATGCATCTTAAATTGCAGAAATGTAGATGTAGTGTAATCTAATTCTTCTTATTTTTTAATTACTCCACCAAAAAAATTGGTCTAACGTATCTTAAATTACAACAACCGTATATTACACTAAAAAAAAAAAGGTCTAATGCACTTAAATTGCATTAACCGTACACTACACTAAAAAAAAATGTCTAATGCATCTTAAATTGCAACAGTATTAATACCCATCATTTTTTTTTTATAGTTTTTAATTATTAAATTCAAGGTTTTTCTATTTAAACATACATTGGTGATTAATTGAGCCTTAAAGCCCAATAAATACACACACACATATTTTATAATACCTTAATTTTGCACAATTTGTATTCATTAATTAACTTAAAAGTCAAATACTCATTTATTTTCATTATCTACTATATTATCTAATTTTAAGTAAATTATTAAATAAAAACTATTTATATATGAATTTTGATTAAGCCGTACATCGCACGGGCATAATGATAGTATAAAACAGTGACCAAACACGGGTATAATGTATTCTATATTCTAAATATGTATTCAAAACAACTTACTAAACACTACTAAATATAAAAAGAAGTGTTTTTTTTTTTTTTATATATTCAAATTTAGGATTTGAATATAAAATAAGAGTGTGTTTAGATATCGCTTATTTTGCTGGAATTAACAAATTATTACTGAAAGTACTGTAGATAAAGATAAAAGTTAATTAAAATAGTATAGTGAGGCTCATGAATAGTAACAAAAATAAAATATGAATACAACACTTTTTGAAATCTAAACTGTAAAATAATTTTAATTTTTCACTTCTTATGAATAGTAACAAAAATAAGCTAAATAGTAAAATAATTTGGTATTAAAGCAAGTGAGGGGTTGAATGTGCAGTAACGTGGAAGGCAGGCCATTCACCTCCTAGAATTGAGAGGCAAATTCAGAGTTGGAATTATTTGTGCTTAGCTTCTTTTCTTGAGTACATAAATAGCCAATTCTCAGATGAGACATTCTCATCACAATCTAATCCTAAAACATAGGACCCAACTCCTGTCCAAATTTTGAATAAAAATTGAAAATAACAAACTGAATATATTTGAAAATAAAAAATAAAATGCAATCCTGATCCGCAAATACTGCTTGTTATTTCATTTTATCCAATCCGCAACTATTCTGCTACCATAACTATCCATCATGTGTACATCGTTCAAATCCTATCATATCTTTTAAATTTTTTTTTTTGGTTAATTACTACAGTACTATTAGGATTAAGAGTTTATACCTTCAATATTTTGTTTCTAAAAAAAAGTATTAGGAGTATCACCTCTCTCTATCGTTAATGTCAAAATAGTGAAAATCTAAATCACTCCTTTAATAGTGAAAATCTAAAACCAATTTTAAGGTCCCCTCCTTTCCCCATCTTGCATGCCAGTAAATATTCCAAACACAATGAGTTGACAATCACCCCCAAGCAATCAAGAATTCAAGTCGACAAAAGAACTCAAGGAATGAATTCAAGTAAACAAAAGAACTCAAGGAATTTGGTAAAAAAAAACTCATGATATTCCCACATCAAAACTTGACTATGAAAACAGAACACAAGGAAGATTCAGAATTAGCCATCCCTACATGAATTGAATTGGCAAAGGTGACGTAATTTGAATAGAATTGTCCTGAGATAAAGCCTTTCGTTTCCCAACCCCCAACTTACCCCCAATTCACATCACACCCAGAAAAGAGAAACAAATACCCAACGTTAATGATAAAACCAACAAAATCCAATATCCCCTCCATGAAGTTTTTACCATTTTATAGGGTGAGAACCTAGATAATCATGCTTCCCAGATCAAGGATTCAATAGCAAACACTAAATTAAAGAACATTAAAATTTGCAACATGAATGAATAGCGTGCAAAAGCAAAACCAATCCAACTAAAATCTAAATTTTAGAAAAAAAAAACTCTCAATATTCCCCATCAAAACTTGAGAGAAATTCCAATAACTATCATAAACCCTACAAATTCCAATAGTTTTCCATGAATTTGTTAAAAACTTAGGGTGAGAACTAGATAATAATGTTCCCCTTCACAAATCAGATCAGGGATTCAATGTCCAACACATGATTTAAGAAAAAGAAAAGAACAAAAAAAAACAAAATCTATGTACAATAACCAAAAAAATCATCCAAAAGAAAATACCATTTACATAATCTATGTACAATATCAAATTCTCATACTGCCATTTACATTCACAGCCAGCATATCTACCTAAACGAAACTGAATCCAAAAACATTAAAATCAAGAATCAAAATCAAACCCCAAGAACCACCCTAAGAATTTTGAGATCACCACCCGCATCATCAAACCCAACATCATATCCAGAATCATAAGCGCCCATCTCAGACACATCAGAGATCATATCTCCCACCAGCAACTCACCAAGCAATCCAGCTCCTAGTCCCAATGCCATCTTCCTACTACTGCCACCACTCTTCTTAGGCAGCTTGGCGCCATACCTGCTGTACCCGGCTTGCGGATACGGGGCCGGTTGGTGAGGATACTGCGGGTAACCAACGTTATTAGCCGGTTGAGGCAGGAACCCGCCGTACATAGGCGTGTCCGTATCCACATTCTTTGCCTTCTGTTGAGTCGCGGTGAACTTTTCGCCAAACTTGTATGTGAAATTCAACACCCCTTTGGCTTTTCCAGATGGGGTTCTGACGCTGAAGCTCGAGTGCCCCTCGTCTTTCGATTCTTCGCCATAGCTCTCGAAGATCTCTTTGATGGGCACGTGGACTTCGCCGACTTCTTTGTCGCCGGCGAGTTTCTTCTCCGCTTTGATCTTCACGACGAGCGCGAGGCGGTTCTGCTCCGCCGCGCTGACATCTATGGTGAATTGCATGGGGGAAATTCCACTTAGGGTTCGGGCCGCAATCCTTGTCGATGTGCGTTCTCTGCTGATTGGCGTTGTTGTTGTTGTTGTAGTAGTCGCCGTGGATCGAAACGACGGCGTACAGGTCCATCTTAGAGAAAAGATTCAAGTCTTTGGCCGAATTCACTGTGATATCCAAAGGCCTGCACTCCATTCTTGAAGTTTCTCAGATCAAAGAAGAACAAAGAAAAATTGGATATGAAAAATATATAAAAAGAGGTGTTTTTTGTTGTGATGAAAGAGAATCAAGAAATTGTTGTTGTTGTTGGTGGTATGGGAATTCGAATGAGAATTGGCTATATAGAAAGAGAGGCCGGCGGCCACTGGTGGTGGCTTCACCGGTGTGCACAGGAGAGGGACACTACCACAAAAGCCATCAATCCCAGCCCCACACCGTTTGAAACGTTGATCTCAAACCCAAATAATCCTAGCCCCACCAGTTGACCTCATCGGTGAGGCCAAACTCCACGGCGACAGCTGATCTCAATGGCAACGGACGATCTTAATGGCAAGATGGAGAAAAAAGAAGAAAGAGAGAGTGTGGCAGGAAAATAGAAAAAAAAAAGAAAAAAGAAAGAGACACAGAGGCACAGAGTGACAGGAAAAAGAAAAAAAGGAACAAAAGAGGAAAAAAAAAAAGAAAAAAAAAGAAGGGAGATGTGAAGATTCTGGAGAGGAAAGAAGAAGAAAAAAAAAGGAAGAAAACGACAGAGAAGAAGAGGCAGAAAGTGACAGAAAAGAAAGAAGAAAAAGGAAGAGAGAAGAAAGAAAATGATAAAGGAAGAGGAGTCTTTTGTCCAAATATTACAAAAAAATCAAGTTTTTTATGGTTATAGGTACTGTTAAAAGTTATTTAGGAAAATAAGGAGAGAGAGTGAATTTCGGCAATAGTGTTGTTGAAATTCTAAGAAAAAGTAAGAGAGAGAAAGAGGGAAAAGGCAGAGAGAGAAAATCTAGAATTTCGGTAACGTTGTTACCGAAATTCTGTTGCCCGTGCGTGACTTCTGCTGCCCGTGTGTGAGTGTGCGCGAGTGACTGAAAGAATGGGGAAATAAATAAATGAGGAATTTCGGTAACGGTGTTGCCGAAAATGGAAGAAAAAAAATTGGAGAATTTCGGTAATAGTAATACCGAAATTTAGAAAAAGAAAAAAAAAAAAAAAGAGGATAATTTCGGTGCTACCAGCACCGAAATTGAAAAAAAAAAAAAAGAATAATTTCGGTGCTGGCAACACCTAAATTGAAAAAAAAAATAAAAGAATAATTTCGGTGCTGGCAACACCTAAATTGGAAAAAAAAAAAAAAAAAGACTAATTTCGGTGCTGGCGTCAATTTAGGTGCTGCCAGCACCGAAATTAGTCTCCTTTTTTTTTTTTTTTTTTTCTTTCAATTTCGGTGCTGGCAGCACCGAAATTATCCCTTTTTTTTTTTCCCAATTTCGGTATTATCATTACCGAAATTCCCCAATTTTTTTTTCTTCCATTTTCGGCAACACCGTTACTGAAATTTCTCATTTATTTCTTTCCCCCTTCTTTCAGTCACTCGCGCACACTCGCGCACGGGTAGCAGAAGTCGCGCATAGGCAGCAGAATTTCGGTAACAGCATTACCGAAATTCCAGATTTTCTCTCTCTGCCTTTTCCCTCTTTCTCTCTCCTACTTTTTCTTAGAATTTCGGCAATACTGTTGCCGAAATTCACTCTCTTTCCTCATTTCCCTAAATAACTTTCAACAGTACTTATAATAATAAAAAACTTAATTTTTTGCAATATTTGGACAAAAGACTCAAAGGAAGAGGTAGAAGAAAGAAAGTCAAAAAAGTATAATTTATATGGGTGTCAAGTAGGGCTGTCCACGGGTCGGTTCGGGTCGGGTTTGTGCCCAACCCGGACCCGACCCGACTTCATCGGGTGGGGAAAAGTTTGACCCGCAACCGACCCGTATAGAGTTTCGGGTCTGGCGGTTCGGGTCGTATCGGTTTCGGGTCCAGATCGGTCGGTTTCGGGTTCGCCAGAGTGGAGCGAAATCTGGCCTCATTTTGGCCGAAATATTACCGAATCTTATCAGATCTGGTCGGATTTAACGAGTTTTGGACGATATTTCCCTATATCTGTAAAGATCGGGCTAAGATCTAGATGGATCTGGCCGAAATCTACCCATATCGTCGGAGTTAAGAGATTGGACTTACCGTTTTTGGCCGAAACTCGCGATTCCGACGAGGGAAGAATAGCTCATCGGGCGGGTCGGGTTCGTCGGTTTCTCAGATAGCCAACCCGCGACTCGAACCGATGGTCTCGGGTCCTTGCACCGGTGACCCGCGTCCGACCAAGAACAAGCTTTGATCGGGCGGTTTCGGGTGAAGATGATCGGGTTTCGGGCGGGTTTTCGGGTCCGGGCAGGTCGTGGACAGCCCTACTGAGTGTCAAGGTAAAAATCATGTGACGTCTCTTTCAGCGTGGTATACAACGTTACGTGGGGCTAGCTGGTCTAGAACAAAGGCATTTAGGTTTTTTTTTTTTTTTTTTTTTTTTTTTGATGAACGGCATTTAGGTTTTCAATTAACGAGTCATGGCTAATGAGCATTAGATTTTTTTTTCAGTGGCTTTTGGAAGGGACTTTCATGGAATGGAATGTCGAAGAGTGACTGTGGACTCTGATTCAGCCGTTGAGTTTTAAAGCATAGAATGACGACGAATTTACGCACATATTTCTCCAAGTACATGCGAAAGCGATTGATAGATAGAGACACAGTGGCATACTTTAGAAATAGTGCTCTTGTGGTCCCTAAAATTAACAACTATCATCTTAAACCAATTGCCTTGTCAGGTCCTTCCAAACCAATTATCATCTTAAAACAAGTTTTACAATTTATATAATAGGAATTCTCGTCTTAAGTCAATACTATTATTTCCATGGTTCTTACAAATCCAAATTTACATTGAAGTTGAGTTTTATGCAAACACGCACATCTACATCCATAATAAATGAGTTATATTCTATGCACGACACAACTTTTTTCTCAACTGTTTGTATTACCAAATTTTGTACAGAGGGCTTGAGACACAAATTTTACATGGTATTTTGTGAGATCCAATATCCTAGAATTTATTAAAATTGAAACAATTCTTGCACTAGGCATGAATACTCTTGGAATAAAATTGAAAACTGACAGTAGCAAACGTTTCTTAAAGACATTGAATTGACTTAGATGTAGAAGACAAAATATATGCGTATTTCATTCATGTATGTGTACAAAAAGAGAAGGCCTATCATGTATTTCTCAAAAAAGAATGAAAAAAAAAAGGTCTATCATGTAGTACAAATTTACAGGAATAACAGGATTTCCAATTTGTTCTTCTCAAAACGGGAGTAACACAATCAGGAGTCTTGGCTCCCAACAAGATCGAGTGGAAGAGTCTCTGCGCAGGTTGGAACATAATTTTTGGGAAGAATTCCACTACGTATCAACTACGGGTCCAAGCTTTGTTGGTGATTTTCTAAGTAGGCTTGGGCTCGTGAAGCCTATATTGAAGCTTAGTTCCAACATGTGGGTAGGCATTTATTTGTCTTAAAACTATCCATTCTTTAGAAAAACAAATTTTATTTCCAAAACCCAATATCTCGAGAGCTACAATTGGGTACAAATTCCGAAATGACCTCAATAACTACGCCAATAATGCACTAAAATCTCACGGGCTCGAAGAAAAAGCTTGCTCGCAGAACCCCAACGCAAGGTAGATGCAAGTGTTTGTTGCACCATGATAAGGCAATGCCGGCCATGCAAAATGTATGAGCAAATTTCCATCACTATTTGAGTTCAAAACAAAGCTAATAAAAAAAAAAAAAAAACTGAAATGCCGTGAGCAGATATTCAATGGCCCACACCTCATATGTAGACATGGCAAAACGGGCGGGTCGGGTCGGGGTCGGGTCGTGTCAATCGGGTTACAGGTCAAACGGGTCACGGGTCAAAAACGGGTCGTCTGGGTTAAAAACGGATTCAGGTCGAGTCGGGTTGACCTGTGATGACCCCTATTTTTCACATGATTTTTTTTTTAATAAATAAAACAACATGTATTTGTAATTTGAAAAGTTATGCAACAACTTATTTTACGTAAAATGCATTATTCTGACTTCACCACTTATATCAAGAATGAATTCAGTTAAACTTATTAATACTTATTCAATAATTTTAAAATTATACGAATCTTAACATTGCTATCTAAAACAAAATAACACAAACATAAGTAAAACAAATACACATGTTTTATTTCTACACAATATCAACATTTATATAAAACAAAATTACAAATGATTTATTGGATAACTCATTTGATAAAGAATAAAAACATATAAGAAATTTACAATCTTGAAAATTAATTTTATAATCTATTATCAATTGTGGTTGGTACTCTATTTAATTTGAGATATACATTAAAATTTGATGCTAACTTATTTATACATGGTCTCTTTTATGAATATCATATCATTGTTAAGCAATACACACTCTAGGAAATATCATAATTTATTTTGAAAATTCATTTATTTTTTATATAAATTGTTAAAAAATGAGTCTAAACATTCATAATTTATGCTAATTTGATACTTTGGCTTCACTATTTTTACACTTGTAAATGTTTCTCACACATGTCTACAATTTTAAATCTATATTTTTAACTATACTGTAACTATATTATCTTGGCATGTACTTTACTATTTTGATATCTAAAAATCTTTACTCATTACAGAATGCTCAACTTTTTATCTTTCAATTAATTTGCATATGTAAATGTATCAATTGTTTCCTTAAGGCTTACAATAAGCAATTAAATTACTATTGTCTTAATTTTACTTTTTTTTAACTAAAAAAATAAAGTTTTAAAAAAGTGATTCGGGTTCGGTTCGGGTTGCAGGTCGGGTCGGGTTGACCCACAAAAAACTTGAAAAACTCAGGTCGGGTCACGGGTCAATCCGTTTTTGTTTCGGGTCAAAAAAATTGGGTTCGGGTCGAGTATTTTTCAGGTCGGGTCAAAAAATTTTGACCCGTTTTGCCATGTCTAGTCATATGTCAACAATAAATATGGGGAAAAAAAACAACACAAAGATGCCACTATCAATATCAGTACATTTGGAGTATCCACTATTCGAATTACATCATCTATAAGCCCAAGATACACTCTTGAATTTGGCCTCTTCAATAAGACCCCACGTTTCTTCTGGCACCAATTGCTGCACTCTCCCATGGCCATGAGCGATCAATAATGTAAGTAGCTTTTGTAAGCAGCCCTCTCAACGTGAAATTTATTTTACGGCATTTCTAAATCTATAAATTCTGGAGAGAAGCTAGCTTATGAGAAAGCATTGGTGTTCAGTTTTTCCTTGCCAAATTATTTCCTCTATGCAACAATATTTCTTTCTAGGGGCAGTCCAAATTTCCTAGAAATAATAGATATCAAAAATAAGAAATCTATATATATATATATATATATATATATTTAAAAGAGGTGAAGCAGAGAGAAACTTAAATTAGAATTCTAAATTAGAACTTCAATTTTGTGCCATGTGTCTACATCTATGTGAAGAGCAAATTATAATTATCCTTCCAATTAATTGGAATTATAAATTAAAGTTCCAATTTTGTGCTATGTGTCTACATCTATGTGGAGAGTAAATTATAATTATCCTTCCTATTATTCAATTAAAATTTGAACATGTGTCTAAATTTAAGTGAGATTAGTTGTAATTTGGGTGTGCTCTTTTTTTTCTTTTTTTCCACACATACGTATTTCTAGGTTCATCTCCCTTTCTACAATAATCAAAACTCAAAATACTTCCTCTCCTACTCACCTAACGGTGCATGTATCCAGTTACCACATTTAGCCACCTTCATATACATCTCCCCTCTTCTTCAATGAATGCTATGGAATTTGAAAACAATCTCTCTCGGTATCAATGATGTATGTATTTAGGTATTTTTGTATCTTATATAAGAAGAGATTTTTCATATATTCTTGGTTTATGCTTCATAAAGTTTTCTGACTTTTTTCTTTCATTTGGTCTGTTTTAGTTTTTGCCATTTGCTTGTCTGTTTTAGTTTTTTTTTTATTAAACAACAATAAAAGTTTTGGTGGGGACACGTGCAAACTAAGGACCTGACTAGCTCCTTGGCCCATGACACTGTGATAGTTTTTTGTTTATGGTAGATATATAAACTTTCTTTTCATTGGTTTAACAAAAATTTCAGCTACTTTATTTTTTCAGTAAAATACAAAAGTTCCCTTCCTTTGACAACCATGTGTTTTAGAAATTTTAAGGACCTGACTAGCTCCTTGGCCCATGACACTGTGATAGTATTTTGGCTACGGTAGATATGTAAACTTTCTTCTCATTGGTTTAACAAAAATCCCAGTAACTTTTCTTTTGTCGGTAAAATACAAAAGTTTCCTCCCTTTGACTACCATGCGTTTTAGAAATTTTAAAAAAAAGTTATGACCATCTAATTTAGATAGTAATCTGCTCCACAAAAGCAAAAACGCTTTGGTTGGCCATATTTATGCCAGGTTAGTCACCCTGTTTGTTTACCACATGATTGAAAGTATTGCTACACTCCTTACAACATTCAACCCAATAGTTTTGTTGGTAAGATTGAGTGAGATAGAGAGCACTAAATACTACAAGCAGAACCTAATTCGAAGCCCATCTATTTACACGCATGTGTAGTGAATATCATTGATTTTACTTCCATAAAACTCTGATATCATAAATTGCATCAGTTGCAGAATACAAGAAGAATAGACACGTACAAATGTTGGTTTTTTGTCGCACTCATGAGTCATCAATTTCCATCAATTTACTCCACATAATCAATTTTAGTAATTCATGGCTCACCTGCAAACTATTTTGTAAGTTAGTAGAGAGCTAGCAGAGTTGGAAAAGAGGAATGCTCAAAGCAAGCAACTAAATAAACTATAGAACTTAAACTTAAACTTTTTGTTAATAATTTTTATTTTTTAATTATAAAAGCTTTTTTGTTACCCTATGATTGATGTTACATGTTTAGTTCCTGTTTCATAAGAAGTTGCAAGGAATAGCTTTTGATAAAGCTGAGCTCTTTTGTAACAAAATGGTTGTTATTTAGTTTAATATTATCAGCTTGATTAACCAAAAAAAAAAAAAAAGAAGGTACCGTAAGATCCATTGAAAAATTTGTTAACCCTCTCTTATTTGGGCCTTCTCAAATTTTAGAATTGATTCATAAAAGCCCAAAAAAATTAACAGAAAAAACAAAACAACTTTGGTTCATTCCTAAGCCCATAATTCCCCTAAATACAAATAACCAAACCAGATTTAACAAATCCTCCAATGAGTAAAATCCATTTTTTCATTAAAAAAACGAGCACAAATCTCTGCCGTTTACTAAACAAAAAACCCAAATGTGAAAAACAAAAAAACAAAAAAACAAAAAAAATTCCCTTACACCGCTAAAGTATCCAAACCCTCAAGTACTTTACAGTTTGCAGTGACACAAATCTCTGCCATTTACCCTGCTGAAATATCCAAATTGCTGCCTAAGCTATAGCCAGACTTCGATCTAAGCTTAGGGTGTGTTTGTTTTGATTGAAAAACACTTTCGAAAATTGTTTTCCGTAAAATAGAGTCTTTGGTTGGTTTGGAAAATTTGGTCAAACTGAAAATGTTTTCAGTTTGACCGAAAAATAGGCTTCAACGGGTGGAAAATAAATTCAGTTGCTATTTTCACTTCAAAGCGAAACAAAACTCACGCACTCCTCACACTTCAAACAGAAAAGCTCCTTCTCTCACACCCACTCCTCACACCAAGCTCCGATCCACCACCTCCAACCGCAGCAGCTCCTCGCCGGCGAGATCGAGGCGCAATCTCGCGCCGCACCTGGCGAGATCGAGGCGCGATCTAGATTGCGCCGGCGAGATCGGTGACCCATCGATCTCTCTCTTCCTCCTCCCTATCTCACCTCCCTCTCTCAGTTTGACTGAATGGGTTGTTCCTGGTGTTGTTTTGATTTTTGTTTATTTAAAAGTTGATGAATTGCAATTTTTTATTATAAAATTTGTTTGGAATGTGAGAAAATGACTAAGAAAATGTGAGAAATCAGTGAAAAATTTACATTTTCAAAATGTTACCAAACACTTGAAAATATTTTCCAAAATATTTTCTAAAATGCCACCAAACACTTAAAAATATTTTCCTTTCCTGAAAATATTTTCAGCTAAAATGATTTTACACTCGGAAAATGATTTCCGTTGAGCCAAACACAGCTTAAAGCCTCCACTCGATCATTGTCTCTAGCTCCATCCAGATCAGTCATCTGTTTGCAGTGGTATGTTTTTAGTGTTTGAGATTACAAGTTTGTTTTCATCTTTAAATTTAATGTTTATTATTTTATTTTATATTTATTAATTAGTTTTGAAAACAGCGATTCCTTATTTGTTTTATTTATTTGATATTTATATTAAGTTCTTCAACCATTACAATTTTTGTCATGTTAAAGTTGAAATCCTATTATGCTATCTCGACACTCACAGTCAATTATGTTAGAATTTTGAACAAAAATTATGGTATAAAAGTAATGTCCATTACAATTTTTGTCATGTTGAAGTTGAAATCCTACTATTTTATCCCTAACACTCCCAGTGAACTATGTCAGAATTTTGAACAAAAATTATGGAACAAAAGTAATGTCCCCACACTTTCTCATTTATATTTGACAAAAATTAAGTAATCTTTAAATACTATTTATTATATTTTATATTACTTGCACGTAGGTATTGGGATAAAAAAAAATTCACTTTCAAAGTGTGTTAGTAATTTATACGGAAACTATTCACAATTGATAAATATTTTAAGAGACAAAATGTTCAAGATTTAGAGACTACTCGTCAATTTTTTATTATTTCAAATTTTGAAAAAAGATATAAACATAAAGAAATAGATATTACTTCCTTAGAATTAAGAAAGTTAATTTGTGAAATAAAGGTTTTTTTTTTTTTTTTTTTGGGTGAGGGTATTTTTTACTTAATAATTTTGTTATAAAGATCAGCCCCTTAGAAAAAAATTCCTGACTCTGCCACTAATTGTAATTTATTTTCTTTCTACATTAAAAATTTTAATGACAAGACCACCACATACCTTTAGTACGATAATCACTCTACAAATATAAGTAGGGTTATCCACGGGTCGAGCGAGTCAAGTTTGTGCCTAACCCGCAATCGACCCGCCGAAGATCAGGTGGGGAGGCACCAAACCTGCAACCAACCCATGTTAGGGTCAGGTTTTACAGGTCAGTTTCCCGTCGGGTGAGCGACAGTTTCGGGTGAGGCTGAAACCTGCCAAAAAGGACCAAAAAAGTAGATAAACGGCGAGATCTCTCCTAATCCGTCTAAGATCCGGTGCGATCTAGCCGGATTTGGCAGAGATTTCGCCAAATCCAATGCTTTTTCCCCCAAATCTGGTGTTTTAGTCGTCGGATCTGGTGTTTTAGTCACCGAAATCTGCCAAATCGTGCCGAAAAACTCGTCGGAAAGCTTGAAATCTCAATGGGTCGTTCTCTCTTTAGGTGGGTCTGGTTGAACAGGTTTTGAAGGAAAGGAACCGAAACCGAACCGCCGCGTCAGGTTTTGGAGCTCGGGACCCGTGTCCAACCACCGGAGCTGTTGAATAGGGTCGGTTTTGGTTGGGTTGGTCGGTTCCGGCGGGTTCTCGGTTTGCTTAGACAACCCTAAGTATAAGTGCTTGTAGAGTATAGGAAGCAAAGACCGGGGTTCAAGTCTCCAAAATACGTGTGTGCAGGGTAGCTAGAAAAGGTACGTACCGTGGTTTATCCTCAATTGTGTATTGAGCAAATTGTTGAGATTCTCCACTACCATTTTTTCTCAAAAGTTCATGCAATTGTACCATTAACATCTGCAATTTTTTTGTTTCCCAATGCACAAAACTTTACAACAATTTTGATGCCCAGAGCTCGAAGATAGTTCAAAATGTATTCTCTGGCCAGAAATCACAACTTCATTTGCAACTTCAACCTCTACTGGGAAGTCATCCCACTTTGCAATATTTCCATTGCCTTTCTTTGCCATTGGAGTCCTCTTTTCTTGACATCCAGGAACATATCTCTTCACGTAAATTTGCTTCTTAGAC
Organism: Castanopsis chinensis; assembly: GCA_032878915.1. NCBI lineage: Eukaryota > Viridiplantae > Streptophyta > Magnoliopsida > Fagales > Fagaceae > Castanopsis > Castanopsis chinensis. The sequence continues at coordinate 234,889 of JAVQMG010000098.1, read as the reverse complement.
AAGTGTGTAATGTCTTTACTGTATTGAGATAATACGAAGATATAACTTCATTTCTTTCGCTAATATTTGAGATAAATATCCAACATTTTCGGACAGCTTAGAACTCTATATAGATAGTAAGAATATAAAAGGTTACAGCTGCACACAAATATTTCATCCTCTTTATTAGAGGAAAAATATTTATTGTTAAGAAAATTCAGGGTATTTAAAGATAAATCATGCTTGATAGTTGATATTTATTTTTTATTGGGTATTGTGCTATGGCGTGATTATATGGAAGTACTATGGAAGTAATTATCCAAAAAGAGAACATAAAAGATGAAAACATCATTTTGGTTCTTACATTTTGAAGACACAATCTATTTGTTCTCTACGTTTTGGTAGCAATCAATTTGATCCATGTTATTTTCAATTTGTAGTCAATTTGGTCATTACCGTTAACTTACTAAGGGAAAATGCTTAACGAAAAATGCTGACGTAGCTAAGTGATTGCTCAATTGACATATTGGAAGCTTATGTGGCTAATAAAATGATATTTAAAAAGCCACCTCAACATTTTAATAAATAAAAAAGCCAAGTCAAAAAAAAAAAAAGCACAAAAACTCAAAAATCTGGTTGAAAAAATAAAATAAATAAAAAAAGAAAAACTCAAAATTTCCTATCATTTTCTTGCAATCCAAATGCACACAAACAAAGAGAAACAGGCTTGCCAAGATCACATTAAAATGAATTCTCAACAATACTTTTATACATGCAATACCCACACAATCCAGCACTAAAATGAAATGAATTTAAAAAAAAAAAAAAAAAATCTTATTTTCTTTTGAATTGAAGATTTGTGGAAGACTCAGTGAGATTCCTAGTAGTTCTCCAGCAAGCAGATCCTTGTCGCCGTCGGCGATGATAACGCCCACATCAAACAGCAAGGTAGTCGTCACCACCATACATGGGACAAGATCTTATTTTATAGAAATTTTTTATTTGTGTTTTCGGTAATAGGTTTTGTGTTTTTAGTAATAGATTAGTGAATTTTTTTTTTAGAAATTTTGATTTGTGTTTTCGGTAATGGGTTTAGTCATTTTTGTTTTGTTCTGTCTCCTATGATTTTGGTGATAAAGGAAGGGGATCCAAATCAGTGTAGTTGATACCGTACCGGCTAGTATGTAGTACTGGTACGTATATCGATATTGAAACACCAACGTTTCATACTAATTTAAATACCGGCCGATTTTGGGCAATACCGGCCAGTACAGAAAAAAACCCTTTTTTTTTTTTTTGTTTTGTAATTTTTGAATTTTTGTAAAGACAGAATGATAACTTATTTGCATTAACTTGTTAGTATTTTTTTTTCTTAGTATGCAATGAACAATTAAACTTTCTATTTTTTATATTATGTTTTTTTTTTCTTTTAATTGATGCTAAAGTCTAAAACCACGAATAATTTGTTCTGAATTAAGGTAATGTTTTATAGTAAAATTTTATATTTATTATAATATATATATATATATATATGTATATACACACACACACACACACACACACACACACACATACATACATATATATATATATATATATATATATATTTATAAATATAAAAAAATAACGGTAAACCCGAAACGGTACACCGGTATTGACCTGTACCGAAATATATCGTTCCACTGGTCAAACTAGTATAATCTCTGGTATGAGATTGACTCCCTTAATCCAAATATGAGATTCTACCATTCTAGGTTGGGTTTGGTTTCTAGCAACAGGGACATGAGTCTTATTTATTTTATTTTTTCTGGTTAGAAAATTATCTATTTGATATTTGTTTGTGTTTTTTTTTTTTTTATGTGGCTTTTTTTATTTGTTAAAATGCTGTGTAGCTTTTTAAATATCATTTTATAAGCCATGTAAGGTTTAAGTATGCTAATTGTGCAATCCGTCAGTCATATAAGCATTTTCTGTTATGAGTTAACGGTACGGACCAATTTGACTGTAATTTGAAAATAACATGGACTAAATTGACTGTTACCAAAATGTAGAGACTAAATTGATTGTAACCCCAAATGTAAGGACCAAAATAGTGTTTCTGCCAAAATTATATTAGTTTTTTGATAATTCGAGTTGATCAGTTGGAGATGAGAGGACTTGCCTTAGATGTCTCCATTTAAAATTTTAAAAGGTATCGCTTGAGTCACAAGGTTGTTTGGCAATTTATGATACTAGTATTTACTTGAATTTTAGTGTTATCCTAGAATAAGAAATCCTATGAACCATTTGATCAATCGGTTGGCATAGGAATAATAACTACATTTGTGCACTCTAATTTTATTCACCCACTTTAACAATGCTATCCTTCCACTTCCTCTAATAAGGAAAGTGAAAAAGAAATTACCACTTTTATTGCAAAAGTTTACAAGTGTGGATTTAAATTAGGTGCAATACTTAGATTGAGAGTATTGTAATACTTAGGGTATTTTATATGATGTAATTGCTTTTAATGGCTGAGATTGAGAGTTGAAAATTAAAAAAACAACTTAAAATCTCAAAACCATTGAATAAAAAAAATTGGAAGATGTAAAAAATTGAAAGGCAAAAGGTGAAGAAGTTAAAAAATATGTGAGAGGGAAGTGAGCAATTGCATCAAGTGTGATACCAATACTGATTTCAATCCTGGTATCCTACCAACATATTGCAAAATTTTGATACACTGTTTTATAATTTAAACATTATACTACAATTAAACAATGTGTCACATAACAGTTCAAGCTGATAGGATTATCAAAAAAGAAAAAAGAAAAAAACTTCAAGTTGATAAATCAACGGTATTGGCACCCTTTGTTGTGCCTTGTTTTCTCTCTCCCTTAATTCCCTCACTATTTAGTATTTACCCATCAACCAAAAAAAAAATATATATATATATATATATTATATATATCAACACAATACAAGAATATTATCTTTCTACAAAGTCAATTAAATTATAAAAAAAAAGATGATTTATTGTCTAATGCAACCATATTGTTGGATTTAATGGAAGAATCTAAAGAATTGTACTTAAATTTTACATATAACTATTCTTTCTTGGAAGAAGTTTTACCCATAACTTATGATTTGTGTCATACCAACATAATATATATATATATATATATATATATATATCTATCTATCTAAAATGTTGTAGGGTAAAATACAGTTAACAATTATGAGATTTGGGTTAATGCCAACTATGTTTAAGAATTTTCAAAATTGACAAATTTCAGAAAAATGCATTCATTTTCAAGTCAAGGAAATGGATATATTTATAATTTTAGTCTACTAAATCAAGTACAACTATTTCAATATACCAATATTTTACATCATAAATATATCGCACAAGAAATTTTAAATAATTATTTATTGATAATAGGAAAATAATAAAATATCATATTGGACCACATTATTTTAACGTATAGCACGGATCATTTCAATTGAAATTTTGACTAGGTAAATTTATTAAGTATGATGTCAAATCTACTTAAATGAAATTAAACACAAAACATTAAAAAAAATAATAATAATAATCAAACCCAACAATCAAATCTTTAAATCCCTGATGAAACTCTTTGAAAAAATCAAACTACTAAACTTTTGGGAAATTTATTTATTTTATCATTATTTATCTTATATTTATTCTGGTTGAACTGATCATAAAAAATTTAAAAAAAAAAAAAATTGTTCTGGATGAACTATACTTTATAACTAATTAAGGACTTATGGATTACACTGTATAATCATGAATTTATAGAATAAATAATTGTATTGAGAAACAATAACTAAATTTAACATAATTTTTGTAGATGCTTTTCAAGAAGTTCATTTGTTTTTATAGGTTCATGTATTTCAAATTTCCTAAAGATAAAGGTTCATCATATTGCTGTTAGGGGATTGACGGTTGGGTGGTTGTCAACCCAGAATTTGTTCTGACCAATAGTTACTGCATAGCATGCCAATTTGTGTGCTATATCTAGAGTTTGCATGCCTTCTTGTAAAGGTGATCTCACAACATCTAAACTGCCTTTTATTATAGAGAAAATTCAGGGCATTCAAAAATATGATATCTTTTATGATCCGTTTGGATTGAGGGGAGGAATGAAGAGTAGAGTAGAATGAAATTGGCCCAAAATCAAACTATTTTCAGCTAATTCTACTCTACTCCCCACCACTCGCCTTATCTCCGCTCTCAATCCAAACAAACCCTTGGTATTATGCTATGGCGTGACCAGATGGAAGTAATTATTCAAAAGGATACATGAAAATTTTTATTATAGTACTTTTTTTATTTTAGAAACAAACACACACTCTATAGTACCACAAACTCCACTCAAATCAAAAGTTAGTATAACTTTTAATTATAGTACTTGTGTAGTTTAATGTTGGAAAAAGTTAATGAATACCCTAAAGACGTTAGTTTAAAAAATATTTTTAGAAACTTTTTATGAGAAAAATAAAAGGTAATTGATTTTTTTTTTCTTTTTTATTCTTCATAAAAGTTGAATCAATATTTTCTTAAAATGACTTATAAACAAATGCTCCAAAGGAACTTTTTAATTAGACCCATTTTTATTTTATGCTTTGAGGCTAATAAACAATCCTTGATTCATTCCGGCATAATATATCCAAAAAAAAAAAAAAAAAACAAATTGCACATAACCCTTAAACTTTCATGTTGTTCTACTAAGACCTGGCAATTTGATACGAAAACTTTGTACTGTTAAAAATAGACCCAAGTCAATATTTAGTCTATTTATTAACAGAGATAACATGAGTCACTTGAACCCAAACTTTTGGCCTGTGAAACACATGTTTTTACTTTTTAGTGCCATGATCAGAGCATCAACATCAAACCACATCAAAGGAATTTGATCTATGTGGTTGGCCAAATAAATATTTCACATTTTTCACCATTTTGTAGAAAAGAAAAAATAAGCAAAAGGATTATAGGGCCATCCAAAACAAAGAAACAAGGACTGAAGCAACATTAAAACCGCATCAAATACAACTTTAACATCATAATTTACTTAAGATACACTTCAGAATTTGGATGGGTGAACATATATATATATTCTCAAACATGCATCCATATGAACTTTGATTTTCAGACCCAGTGAGTAAGGAGTACAAAAGCTGAATCACCAAGAGTTCAATTATACAAAGTTAAGCAGTCTGAGCAATAAAACATGCCTATGAGGGAAAACGAAGAAAATTGAAGCTTTCTCCAATGCTCTAGTTAATCAATGGAGACAGATTTCAAATTTTGAGGGCAATATGGAAATGTCGTTTTTGCTGAGCTGTGAATGACTTCTTCTAGAGAAAATTGTTGTGAGAAAGCTTTGGTGTGCAATTCTTCCTTGCCAAATCATTTCCTCAATGTAACAATATTTTCTATCAGGGGCACTTGATCCCAGCAATAGCAGATATCAAAATAAGACATTAGTAGGAACCAAAGGAACTTGATTTCGATAGAAATGAACTAATGCCTCGTATTTCTTTATAACCTTTTGTTTAGTGCTTGACTGCTAGCCAATGTTATTTTCTCTGTTACCATCAAGCATTCAATTCAAATTTTTTATTTTTATTTTTATTTTATTAATATGAAGTCCTGGACCAGCACTTACAAAATTCCAAATTTATATGATTTTTACAGATCTCAAACAAAGACTAGATTATTCCTGTTTCTTTATGGTATGTTAAGCACCATAATAATTCCAAGACTACATCAAAGATGTAGGAAATTCATGTTATGTAAGTTCAAAACCACTTTCCATACAAGGCTTTAATGATGTCTTAACTCTAAAGATCCACTTTCCATTTGATCAATCGGTTGGCATAGGAACAACAAATCCATGCACTCTAGTTTTATTCACCCACTTTAACAGTGCTTTTTCTTTCACCTCCTCTAATCTTCTGATAAGGAAAATGATAAAGAAATTGCCACTTTTATTATAAAAGTTTACCAACATGGATTTAGATTAGGTGCGATACTTCGATAGAGAGTATTGTAATACTTAGGGTATTTACTTGATGCAATTGTTTTCAATGGCAGTTGAGATTGAGTGTTGAAAAGAGAAACTTTTAATCTCAACCATTAAATTAAAAGAAATTAGAAGAAGTAAAAAACTGAAAAATAAAAAGTGAAGAAGTTCGAAAATTTTGTGAGAGGAATGGAGCAATTGCATCACTTGATCTCAATCCTAGTATCCTACCAAAAAATTGCAAAGCTTTGATACAATATTTATATTTTAAACGTTATACCTACAATTAACCAATATTATCACATAGCAATTCAAGCCGATAGGATTCTCAAAATAAATTTTTAAAAAAAAAAATCAAGTTGATAGATCTATGGTATTGGTGTTAGAATAATGTGGCCCAACATGATATTTTATGATGTCCTTATTATCAATAAATAATTACTCAAAAATTCTTGTGAAATTTTGCAATATTTTTATGATGTAAAATATTGGTATGTTGAAATATATCTACTAAGATTTAGTAGACTAAGATTATGAATACATTCATTATAGTCATTGACTTGACCATATCCATCATGATATAGCCTGTTCTTATAGTTACATTGTTACTCAAACTGTGAAAGATATTAAAGGCTAGTCTTCCGTAATGAGATTCATGCACATTGAGCTTTGGCCTTGATAAATCTATCGTGTCATTGCCAGTAAGTTGGCCTTTTATAAGAGGTGTTGTCATTATAGTGATTCTGGATATGAATGATAGATGAATCCATGTATTAGTATGGAGTTATAAAAGTAATGACAAATTAATGAACTTCTTCATTAATGAATCTAATTAATGAAGTTGTTTATTAATGAATGTAACATATCTGTTACATGAATTGTTATTACCATAGAAAAGATTTTGTAGCTGGTCATGTCCTTTCTGGACATTTTAAATATTGTCAAGGCCACACTTGCAAGGGGTGTGAAAAGAGAAAAAAGAAAACTCTTGTTAATCCTGATTAGTTGGAGAGAGCATCCTCATTGATTGTAAGGTCTTTGAATTATATAATTAAGTATGTAAATATCTCATATCTTATTGTTGATTTTTATTACATATATGCACATGATATAATTGTTAATTGATAGATGTATTATATTTGTTTTTCTTGAATTAATTTTTAAGTAAAATTCCTACAATCGGCACCCTTTATTGGAACCTTGTGTTTGGGATTTGAAATCCATTCTCTCCCTTAATTTTCCCACTTTTTACCTAGCAACCAAAAAAAAAGTCCAATACAATACAATTAATATTACCTTTCCGCAAGTAGGAATGGTAATGGGGTAAGGCAGGGCGGGTCCGAATGATGGGGTCTTCGCCCCCACCCCGCATGACGGGAAAACTTTTCTTACTCCATTCTCGCCCCTTGGGGCCCCACGAAGACACACCCCATCCCGTAAAACTCTACTTCTTGTTAATTTGCCCACAACTATTACAATTGTTTTTAATAAAATTTGTTTCGTTAATAAAAATATACTTGAGATTGCAAATAAATTTATCCCATCAAATCAAGCTAATTTTTAGCAAAAATTGAATAATATTATCTAAGTGTTTAACAAGACAATATCCGAACAAAATCAAAAATCTTATCATACAAAATCAATGATTCAATAATATATAAATTTCTTTATAATTAAGACAAAAGAAAATGTTAAAATTGGTACATTATTTCCAACCTTGCTAGAGAAAAAAAAAAGAAAAAAAAAAAAAAGAGGCAGAAAGCCTTGTTAGGTAGAATAAAATAAGCTAGTGATATGTTTGTTTAAATAGTAGGGTTCTAGGGTATAAAAAATTTACAATTTAACCCTTATCAATGCGGGATGGGACGGGGCGGGGCTAAAAAGTCTAAACTCATCCCTGCCCCACCCCGTGGTGAGAGGCAAAAATCTTGTCCCATCCCCGTCCCACCATCTTTACGAGGCGGGGAAAACCCGAGCGGGACGAGGCGGAGAGGGGCGAGTTAAGCGAGGTGGGAAAAAATTGCTATCTCTATCTGCAAGGTCAATTAAATTAACAAAAAATTAGTGTCATGATTAACAAATTATTTGATTCGTTCAATGATAAGATGTATTAGTATTTCAAAATTAATAGATTAATTCCTATTAATTTGTAACAACCATTCTAATTAGTTCACTAATTTGGTAATTTTTTAAATACTGGTTTAAAATGGTGATATGGATATTACAATTTATAATTTAAAGTCTAAACCAAGTAAAATATCTTCTTCTTCTTTTTTTCGTAGTAAAGGTAGAATTTCTATTTATGACTCAAAACATCAATTGGTTTTTAAATAGGTGGGATTTGAACATCTAATTTTTCATTCGATAACAAAAAAGTTTAACAATTAATTTAATTGGAACCCTACAACTCAAAGTCAATTGTAATAGTAAAATTTATCATTTACCGTGGACATTGCAAATAACCTATAATTTGAAGTGGGTAATTAGTAATTTCAACTAATCATTCAATAATTAAAAAAAAAAAAAAAAAAACTGAAATAATTATCTTCCAACAAGTAGGGAAATATTTTGTTGGCCCACAAAGCCCAAAAAAGAAAAAGAAAAAGAAAAAGAAAATGGTTTCGGCCTAGAAGGAGCATATTTTGCTACATGCAAATTTTAGAATAGAGTAGAACCAAACTGTTTTGAGTTTTGATAGATCATAAATGATTACTGTAATTATGAAATAAATATCTTTTTTAGTTATTAATGTGTCAAACCATAAAATAGTATTTGCAATTAAAAAAAATTATAATGAATTCTTAAATTTTGAACATAAAAAAGAAAAATTGTTACGACATTTTATATGAAATCAATTATAGATGATTGTTGCAATTTAAAATAATATTGAGTTACATTTTGACAGATCACAAATGATTGAATAGAACTCTTTTTATGTTGCTCCATTAAGGCATGTCAATTTGATACAGTAACTTTGTGCTATTACAAATAGACCCAAGTCAGTATTTAGTCTATTTATTATTATTAACGGAGATAATACGTGATTCACTTGAACCTAAACTTTTGGCCTTCAAAAGCCATGTTTTTTTTAGTGCCATGATCAGAGCATAACATCAAACCGAGCACTATTCGATGATGTTCACAAGAATGACAATATTTTTGGGCAGCTAATCACAATTAGTCCCCAAGGCCCACAAATGTGGCTGACATAGACTTGGACCGTATGGTTTCGAATTAGCACTTGAAATTTTCTATGTGGCTGACCCAAAAAACATTTGAGGGCAATTGAAGATGGGCCCACAGATTTAATTTCAAAGGCCATTAAACTGGCCGACAGTTTGATGAATTCAACCCCTAAGCTCATTGACTTGGGCAACGAGATAGGCAAGTCCATTTAAAGGAATCAACGAATTCCATTTTCATTTTGGCATTTGCCTTAAGAGACTGAATACCAAATAAACAAAAGCATTTCCAGTTGCGAAATTAAAGAATTTGCTTTGTCCTAGCCTAGACCTATTGAAAAATTCAAAACCAAACAATAGGTGTGTGTGTACTGCTGAAGATATTCTTCAAAATAGTCACATATTTCATCATTTGTAGAAAAGAAACAATAAGCAAAAGGATTAAGGGGCATCCAAAACAAAGAAACAAGGTCTGAAGCAACATTAAAACCACATCAAATAGAATTTTCACATATTGTTCACCATAATTTACTTAAGATACATTTCAAAATTCAGATGGGTAAACATAAATATTCTCAAACATCCATATGAAATTTGATTTCCAGACCCAATGAGAAGTGAGTGCAAAAACTGAATTAAAGATTTTAATTATACAAATTAAGCAGGTTGATCAATGGAACACACTTGGGAAAAAGAATAAAACTGAAGCTTTTTACTGATGGTCTAATGAATCAATGGAGACCGATTTCAAATCCTGATAGCAAAATGGAAATGTCATAATCTGTATGAACACAAAAGCTCATATTTTGCTGAGTCTAGATGACTTCTTCTAGAGAACATTGTTGTGAGAAAGCTTTGGTGTGCAGTTCTTCTGTTATGATCCTAGTCTCTCACATGGATTAAGTGTAAACTTATACATGTGTATATAAACTCTTGGGCAGCCTCCACTTGCAAGCCAGTTCTCAAGAGTGAGTTCTACCCATGGGTTTGTATCATCTTCCTTGCCAATTTTTTTCCTCAATGTAACAATTTTTTCTTCTAGGGGCACTTGATCCTAGCAATAGTAGATATCAAAATAAGACAATATTAGAAACCAAAGGAACTTGATTTCAATAGAAATAAACTAATGCCTCATATTTCCTTATAACCATTTGTTTCTTGCTTGACTGCTAGCCATTGTTATCTAATTTGTTACCAACAAGCATTCAATTCAAATACCTTTTTTATTATTAAAATGAATTCCTGGACCAGCACCTACAAAATTCCAAATTTAAATGATTTTTATGGATCTCAAACAAAGGCTGGATTATACCTCTATGTCTTCATGGTATGTTAAGCACCATAATAATTCCAATACCACATCAAAGATGAAAGGAAATTCAAATTATGCAAGTTCAAAACCACTTTCCAATTTCCATACAAGGCTTTAAATTAAAGCCTTTAATGATGTCTTAAATTTAAAGATCCATCATAATAAAACAACCAAAATTTTGTCCAGTATATGAGACATAAAATTGGTAATAATCCATTTATTATTCCTAGTATGTTGAATCAACAACCTATGCTTTTGTATACAAATATGCATCAATATTTGTCTTAAGTATACAGAAAGCCAAAGCGACAGAAAATATAATTTACTTTACAACCTGTTATACAAGTCACCTACTGGATAAACATTTTTCTTAATAGTTATCGTGAATAAGATATTCCAAACATATATAGGATGTATGAATACTGTTATTTTCATAGATAAAAGAGTAATAGAGAATGTATCAAACTGAATTCTCATAGGCAATTTGTTTCACTAGCAAAGCAACTTTAGGGAGGAAAGTGTGAAGTTTCTACCTTTCAATATTCTGATATGAACGAAATACTGATGCACCAGAAGATAATGGTAGAACATCCCATAGATAAAAGAGTTATAGAGAAAATGTATCAAACTGAATTCTCATAGGCAATCTGTTTCACTAGCAAAGCAACTTTAGGGAGGGAAGTGTGAAGTTTCCACCTTTCAATATTCTGATATGAATGAAATACTGATGCACCAGAAGATAATGGTAGAACATCCCAAGTAGCTATTGTCAAGTTGCCCTAAAGCTGAAGATATCCTCAAAAAGGTACTGGTAGATGATGAAACTTGTTCCATTTGTAGCATATTCTCGCATGCATTACCTGATACAAATCAAGCAAAAGATGGTAGAAACTTGTACAAAAATATATATAAATAAATAAAAATAATAATGATTTATCAATGAATTACCTGATTTTTTTTTAAATGATCTCACAGCACAAAGTTACTCCAATATCAGCAAGTGAGACTTTCCGATCTGTTTAAGTACCTAAATCAATAAACATACCAAGTATATCACTTTACCAACTTGATTTTGAGATACTTTATGTGCAGTGATGATTAGAAATTTAAGGAGGGCAGTTGACAGAGATGAGAGGAGGCTTTTTTCCATTTCGGGAATATAATAGAATTGAGAAGTTGAAGATCTGCATAAATTAGTATAGGCATATGGAGTTTGTCAATGTGTGGGATTGTTATAGTGTGACACTGCAGGATAGATTTAAAGAAGACAAACCCTTCTTTTGGTGGGGTTCATGTTGAATTTGTATTTTGAGTGTGTGACTGACCAGATACTATGAATTAGAATGCAGATACCAATTGTAGGGCCACAGATCAGGTCTGACCCAAATGCGTGTTGAGGACAGGCCCAAATGGCCTTAAACAATAAAATTTGTAGAAAGTGGGCTTGAAACCTAGGTTTCTTTGGACGATGGAAAACAAAGACGTTGGGCTAGGTCACGATTGCATGCAAAAAGATTTTAGTGCAAAGCAAGCTCTCCTCAGATGTAAGCCGAGGACCGTTTGTATTAATTTTTCTTGTTCTTTTTAGAAAATTTTACAAAGTGATCTCCCCTTTACAATTTTCACTCGCTCCCTATTTATACTCCTCCTCTTTGTGTTTCCATCCATGGAGTCATCAATGCAGATGTCTTTCTCATCCACCACTCTCTTGAAATCTTCCCTCAATGGCTATAAGGCTGATCACCGTCATCTCAAATGTCAATTCCTCATTAATGCAGCTAGAGGGGTAAGTGTGAAATCTTTAATGCAGTGGCAACAGCTTTCTGCAGGGACTTCCCACTTGTTCTCCCTTTTTGCATTCCGCTGGAACGTAACATTGCTTGTTGAGCTTTACGGGTTCCTCCTTAGGCATCATGCCTTATGGCCCTCGTTTCAGTTGGCCGAGGAGGCCTCCCTCCTTAGACCATTCTCAATAGCCTATAACCCAACAGTGGGCTTGTGGGCCTTCAAGTTCAGTGCCCTTGTCACCGCCCTGCAATCCTTGAACAAGTTGATGTTCTCGGATCAGGCCCAAATACGTGTTTTGATACTTCTGCCCCCACACCAATAATTTGAAAATAATTTATGTTTAAATGTTTACCTATTGTTAGAGATTTATCTTCAGAGTTCAAACATTAAAAAGCAAATGATAAATAGAAACAAATACATGCTTAAGGGAATGGTAATATTTACACTATATGGTTAACACTTCAACAATACAGGAGAGAGTTGTGTACTTTAACAATTAACTTCTGATTAAAATACCATTTCTGTGGCAGATTTGGGACTATGCTTAACTAGCTAAAGACTCATGATACACAAAGGGACTTTTTTTTTTTTTGAAGAAAGACATAAATTTGCCCCCCCAAAAAAAAAAAATCGGTCAACAAGCCAACTTTACCATCTTGCGATTAGTGGGTATGACACAGTTATCACAATTCATGTGTTATACTGACATAGTGACATCACAAAAGATCCTTTGTTTTTGTTCCTATTACTTGAAGCCAGGAAAACTAAAAGTACTTCCAACTATCTCAATTGGAGACTAACCCAAAATCCTAGCAAAAGAATTTCCAAAAACCATTATATCAACCAAGTCATCATGAGATGCCATGAGGAATGCATAACCATAGAACCATTATTAGTTAATAGTGAATGCGTGCCTAAACAATTGAATCAAAATTTGCCATTTGAAACTGACGAGAATACAAAGGCAAGTTCCTTCAAACATAATTGGCTAGTTGACATCCATCTCAAACAGCTCATAGGCATGCCTTGCATGCTGTTCCCAGCTCTCCATTCCTTCCAGCCGATGCAAACTTACGGCAGCTGCACAAAATTCTTCAAAATTCAATTTTCTGTATTGAATAGAACTAATTCACATACACAAGTTGACAATTAGCTTCCACTCTTATCATTATTTTTTTGGGAAAAATTTTCAGTGACAACAGACAGAAATGTGCTTTTTGACAGCATTACCATGGTTTTCATAATCTAGGGCCTGTGAATCCTTCATCAAATGAGGGGAATTCCTTATCACTCAATGAGAAGACAGGAAATTTCGAAAGGCTTTACGAATATAATATTTTCTTAGGCATCAAATAGGCAGCCTGTTTCACAGTTTGCACTAGCAAAAAAACAATATAAGGAGGAAAAATTGAAGTGATTACCTATGTAATATTCTGATTTTAATAAAAAACCTGATGCTCCATTAGGTAGTGGTAGAACATCCCAAGTAGGAGTAGCCTAAAACTGATGCTATCCTCAAAAAGATTTGTATTTGTATTAACTAAATCTGCCAATGGAAAGAAAACAAGATAAGGATTCTTAATCCTGACTTTCACGAAAGCTATTACAAGATAAGGATTGAGCTAATTAAGACTCAAGGTTTTGCTTGTAAATGAGAGAGTAGTACCAGCTTTTTTTGAGGAAAAACCAACTCCAGCTGGTTTAGAATTCCAACCTTGTCTCACATCTGCATACAGAATCAAATATTTGAGGACCTTAACTGAAACTAAACAAAAGAAAACAGGAGAAAGTTGGGTATTTGATTAACACAAAAGGACTGAATCTTGAAGGAGATGTATGATTATGAACCTTTAGAAATAGTGGATTGTATGATCCTTCAAAACTCAATTCCAATCCCAAGGATAATTGAGCATTGTTGGAGCAGTTCCCACCTTTTCCATCTAGCATCAAGCTGACAAGTAAGGAGAAGAGAATACTAGAAAGTTTTTAACGCAATGTTTTATGTTGGCTTACAAGAAAAAAAAAATACTTCTGTTTGTTTGTTTGAATCACTTGCGTATTGGCCTCCAATTTCAAAAATAAATCATACAAAATTTAGTATTTCACATCATTCATTTTTTTTTTTTTTTTTGGGTAACAAAATGCATAAAGTAGAATCTATCCGAAATCTAGTGCATTTCTATGCTCCAAATTTCAAGCTGTGCTTTAATCCAATCTCACTACACAAGTAATACAACAATAATTCAAGAAAGCATAGAGATCTCTGTGTTAAAATATCTTAAAATTTGAGCAAAACATGACATGGTAAACTTATACACAAATAAATTTCAGCAACTAAATACTGGTACTGGATTAGTTATCTATGTTGATCTTCGACAACATATCACTCCAATATCAGAACTTTTCAATCTGTTTATGCACCTAAATCAATAAGCCAAATATATCACCTTAAAAACTAATTTATGACATACAATAGAAATTATTTGGATGAAAAAGCAAAAGATAGGCTTATGTACAACACTTTCAGGAAAAATTTTATGAGAGCAGAAAATAAAGGAAAAAAAGTTTTTAAACAAGCAAAAGTACAACATTGGGACTTTTTCGATGATTCAATTGCTTTTGCATGTGAGGGCAATGGTACCAGTAGCATGCCCCCTTTCCTGTCGGGTTTAGTTGCTTATATATTAATGCAAATGTCTTTTAGTAGTAAGACCCAACGAAAAGAAAGAATTAGGACTACTCATACCTGAAAATTTGAAGAATTGGGTTCATCCATGTGAGCAATTTTAGGCAATCCTCCCATGATTCCTTTGCTCCCTTTCAGTTGTTTGTATAGTGTTTTGAAAATCAAAGATGAAAGGAGATTCATGTTATGTAAGTGCAAAACCACTTTCTATACAAAGCTCTTATGATGTCTCAACTTTTGATATCCATCTTAATGGAATATTTGTGCAGGACAACAGCTACTCAGTCTATGAAACATATGATTGGTAATAATCCATTTATTCTTCCTAGTTTGTTGAATCAACGAATTATGCTTTTAATCCATCAACCTGATGGCTTTGTTTACAAACTAATATGCACACATATTTTTATAGAATATACAAAAAACCAAACGTACAGAAAATATAAATCAACTTCACAACTTGTTAATATTATAAAGTCATCAGTTTAACCTGGATAAAATTTTGTATTCTCAAAAGTTGTTGTAACTTGTTAATATTATAAAGTCATCTGTTTATGAATATTGTTATTTGCGTAGGTAGAAGAGAGTTATAGAAGTAATCCATCATATTGACTCTCATAGCAACACATTTCACATTTTTCACTAGCGAAAAAAATATAGGAAGGAAAAAGTGAAGTGATTAGCCTTGTAAAATTCTGAATGAACAAAAAAAACTGATAATCCATAGGGTAGGCATAGAACATCCCAAGTAGCAACTAGCAATTGCCTAAAACTGAAGCAATCATCAAAAAGGTATTGGTAGAAGATGAGACCAACATCCGTAGCATCTTGCATTAAAATTGAGGATTTGTATTTTGATTAACTAAATCTGCCATGGAAAGAAAACAAGATAAGGATTCTTAATCTGACTTTTACGAAGGCTATTACAAATTTACAAGATAAGGATTGAGAAAATTAAGACTCAATGTTTTGCTTGTAGATGCAAAAGTAGTACCAGGCTTTTCAAAGAAATGCCAACTCTAGCTGATTTAGAATTCTGACCTTGTCTCATATTTGGATACAGATTCAAATTATTGAGAACCTTAACTGAATTTAAACAAAAGAAAACAAGAGAAAGTCGGGTATTTGATTAACACAAAAGGATTGAATCTTAAAAAGAGATGTATGAACCTTTAGAAATAGTGGAGTGTATGATCCTTCAAAAATCAATTCAAATCTCATGGATAGTCGAGCAGTATTGGAGTAGTCCACACCTATTTCCACCTGGCATGAAGCAGTCAAGTAAGGAAAATAAAATACTAGAAAGTTTCCAACACTATGTTTTATGCTAGATTACAGAAAAACACCAATTTTTTTGCTTGAATTCACTTGGGTTTCAGTTTCCCCAATTCCAAAGAATAATGTATTCCAAATTTAATATTTTAGTTAAAGTGGAATCCATCAGAAATCTAGTGCATTTCTAAGCTCAAAATTACAAGCTGTGCTTTTAATCCAATCATGCCACACAACTACAATTCCAGAAAGCATAGAGATTTAAGTGTTAAAATATCTTAAAATTTGAGCAAAAAATAGCATGGTAGAAGCTTATACATAAAAATGAATTTCAGCATCTAAATACCTGTTTAGCTATACAAGTTATCTTCCTGAACAATATCAGTCCAATATCAGCAAGTGGGACTTTCCAATCTTTTTATGCACCTAAATCAATAAAAACAAATCAAGCATATCACCATAACAACATATATTTTGAGATACAATAGAAATTACTTGGGTTTAATTTCTTCTTTTCCCCTACTGGCATGGCAAGAGGTCATTATCTCAAATGACAAATTTTGTGAGAGAAGAAAACAAAAGAAAAAGAAGGTACTCACCTCCTAGTTGTTGACATTTTCGCATAATTGCAGTGCCCAAAAGTTTTTAAACAAAAAAAATAAAAAAGTACAACATAGGGACTTTTTCTATGATTCAATTGCTTTTGCATATGAGAGCAGTGGTAACCATGGCATCCACACCCTTCCTGGTGTGTTTAATTTATCCTTATACCTCATAGTTCACATAGCCAAAAAAAAAGAATTCGAAATATGAAATAAATGCAAGTGTTTTTGGACATACCAAGAATTGGGTTTACCAGTGAGCAATTTTAGGCAATCGTCCCATGTTTCCTCGGCATCCTTTCAGTTGTTTGTACGGTGCTTTGAATAAATCTGCATATTAAATTGCAAATAAATTGGAAGAAGATAAAGAAGTCGACACAAAAAAAAAAAAAAAAAAAATTGTACAAGTTGTAGTTCATACCCGAAGAAGCCGAAGGATATTAGTTGCCAAACAAGAATTTAATTCTCAATAATAATAATCACGATATTGAAAATCTGGGACATGAGCAATCTCGCCAATTCCCTTCTGGTATCTTTCTTTCAAGTGGGGACAGTCAATGATTATCAGGGTTTGTAAAGAGGAGAGCCGATGCATTCCTGATGGAAGTGACGTCAAATTGGGCAAATGGGAAATTTCAAGTTTCTGAAGTGCAGTAAGGTTGCCAATCCCTTCAGGGAGTAATCTAAGAAAGGAGCATCCGCAAATTTTAAGTATTTGAAGTGCAGTAAAGTTGCCAATCCCTTCAGGAAGTGATTTGAGATTGGAGCAATAGAAAATTCCAAGGTTTTCAAGTGCTGTAAGGTTGCCAATCTCTTCGGATAGTAACATGAGATTGGGGCAATTCCGAATTAGAAGATGTGATGTAAGGTTGCCTATCCACAATGGCAGAGTAACCAAGCGGCGAACATAAGAAATTGTGAGGCGTTGCAGAGGGCTGACACCAATAGATTGTGCATCTTTATCACTGAACAGATCAAACTCCTCGCACTTGCTAATAGACAGCGTCTTGAGGGAGGTGAGATGTTGCATAAATAGAGACAGAGATAGAGATTTTAGTCTATTGCATCCTTCTATCTCTAGCTCCTCGAGAGAAGCCAGGTTTTGCAACCACTGCTCTGGCAGAAACTCTATGTCCTGAATCTCAGACAAATATAGAAACTTTAATTTGGAAAGAGGAGGGGAGGAGTTCGAAGCAGAGGGAACCGAAGAGATTGCTGTCATATTCATTGTTTGTTGCAATAAATTGCAACTGGATCCTGTCAGTCGTAGCAGTTCTTTAAGATTTGGAAACAATGGCATGCAAGTCACGTTTTCACAAAGAAAAATTTCCAATTGTAAAAGCCGAGGAAAAGAAGGCAATGATACATGCGGCTGGTATTGATGACTTGATGTTGCCACACCCACAGTATCCCTCCTCCACCATCCCTTTAGATTAGGGCAATTCCGCAATTTGAGTGACTCTAGGGATGGGAAAAATATTGATGAAGCAGAGATCTCTTCAGTGATTTCCTGGTCTGATATGTATTCCAGACCATCCATATCTTCTAGAGATAGATTTCGGAGATTTGGGAGTTCATATATTGGCGATAGATGTTGGCACATCGAGTTTGATATTTCTAATATCACAAGACCAGTCAGCGAAGAACGCCAACTTGGAAATCTCACACCCTGGTACCCTTCCACATTCAACATTTTTAAATTCTGGTGTGGCCAGAGGCCTTCCATTAAAATCTCATGTTCACAAATACCTGCGACGTCATTATCCAGCTCATCCCATATTAATTCCAATTTTCTAAGATGCTGCTTTTCCTTCAAATTCGCAGCCTTGGCTTTAGAGACGGCATCTTTCACCCGTACCTTAATTGTAATACTTAGATCTCCTCTCAAGTTATTTAGCTTGTTCAATTCTGGAAGACCAGCACAAGAAAGTTCCTTGTTTGCAATAAACAACGGTAATACTTGAAGAGAAGTCAACTGCCCTATTCCAGGTGGCATGTGAGTCAAATTGTAACAACCTATTAATTCAAGATTTCGGAGGTTGAACAAATTTTGAATGTTTCCCGGTAGTTCTTTAAGCTTATAACAATAACTAAGGTTTAACGTTTGCAAATTCAACAATCTAGTAATAGAACTAGGGAGAACTTTAATGTTATTCCCAGAAAGATCAAGGTACTTTAAATATGTCAACTTTTCTATAGAATTTGGCACCGTCATAATATTTGAGCCACGTAGGTCTAATGCACGCAAGCATCTTAAACTAGAAAAAAGTATTTCAAGAGTTGATTTTTGACAACTTGATTCTTCCTCACCTAGATTTCTAGGTTGATATATTTCAAAACTCATAAGATCAATTGTTAAAATGAATGTGCGTATCTTCTTTGCTTTGGATAATGAGCTTAAATCCTTCTTAAACATATTGTAAGACGTAGTTGATAGGTGACGAACATTTTCATCAACATTTTCTATATTTGAATCAATATATGTGCACTCAACTCTTGAGATTGATTGTGCAAGATCATGGATTAAATCATGCATTTTAAAACTAATTATATTCCCAAAACTATCTTCTCTAGCTTCTTGGAAGAAGGACCTCCAAAGTAGGTCCATACAGTACTCATTAGCAACATCCTCCATAGGTAACTTTTCATTTGATGATTGGATAAATCCTTGTGCTATCCATAGATTTATCAATGTTAGCTTTGAAATCTCATAATCTTTTGGAAACAATGAGCAATAAGCGAAACAACACTTTAAATGTGATGGGAGATGATCGTAACTCAATTTCAGAATTGATAAAATACTACTATTATTTTCTTCTTGAGTTACATTTGTAAGTTCTTTATTCTTGATATATAACCATTCATCCTCTGTCTTTTTGAAGTATAATATTCTCCCTATTGCGGTATTGCCTTTATAACAAGAGGCACTCCATAACATTTTTGTACAATATCCATACCAATTTCTTCAAGATTAAGATTAATCGTCTCTTGCCCTTTTTTAAATGCCATTTGCTTAAATAAAGACCAAGATTGGTTTTTCGAGAGGCCTTGTAGATAATATGGTGAGATGGTGCTAGTAATCTCTGCAACCAATTTAGTTCGTGTAGTTGTCACCACCTTACTTCCCTTTGAGCCACCCATCAAAAGTCTTTTAAAATTACACCACCTTTCCACATCCTCATTCCACACATCATCCAACACAAGTAAGTACTTCTTTTGGTTGAGTGTTTTACGAAGTTCATTTTGTACTTGCTCCATGTCAAGGTTTTCAAGTTTCGAACCAGTTGCACATCTAATTATCTTTTCAGTAATTGTTTTTACATCAAAGACATCAGAGACACACACCCACATGTGCAACTCAAAATATTTCTTCACTTTCTTATCATTGTATGCATATTGAGCAAGTGTGGTCTTCCCCAGCCCTCCAATTCCCACTATGGATATAATCGAAACATTCTCTTGCACATCATAGTCCAATAATAGATCTATAATGGCCTTCTTATCCTCTTCTCTCCCAATAACTTCTTCTTCACATACAAATGAGTAAGTTTGGTCCCTCTCCCTAGTCAAAACCCTGGTTTGTAAAGGATGTACTACCAACTGGAACTTATTCATATCATTTGCTATTGCATCAAATCTCTCCCTCACCGCTGTTATTTTTTTAGCCATATCATGACAAAAGGCAAGTTGGTTTGATGAACTCATAATGAAAGTAGTTAAAGAAGTACGTACCCTCTTTGCCATTTCATCACCACCCATCACCCTTTGACGCATATCTTCAGTGTAGAATTCGGTCAGCAAGTCATCCGCATCATAGACTGCATCTCTGAGCTTCTTAATCCAGTGCTTGACTCGATGGCTCTTGTCCTGCTGCTCCTCAGCATCCAGAAGTACAGCGTGAACAGCGGAAACAGTATCCTTCAATTTTTCAAACTCATCTTCGACACCCCACATGGATCCAATCTTTTCAAAAGCCAAAGAGCCCAAATTTTCAATGATCGTCTGCGCAATGCCAAGCGGGATTGCAATTGCTTCGTCCATTTCTTCTTGGTAAGTGAAAGAAAACAGTGAAAGATAGATTAGATCACAAGAGAGCAGAATGCAGTAGTGGTTGAAGTCGAAATGCCAAATGTGTGAGGAGAAAATAAAAGGTTTGAAATTGCTCCCATTTCCTCCAGTTTTCATCCAGATGCAAGACACGTGTCAGGAAAAAAAATCCAAAGGCACAAAACAAACCACCTAAAAAAAACCCAATTTATGAGTCTCATCAACCAACCTCCCTTGTCAAAGGCACCGGACCGCTGGCCACTTCCATAGCAGAGCCGCCACCGCCATGGCCACACACCAACACCATCACAGCGCTGCCAAGACTGCAAACAATTCGTAAATAAACTGGGTTTCAATAATTTTACGGTGGACAAACCCTTAAAACACACCCAGCATACAAACCCATTATTTTGTGTCTCTTGTCATTATCGTTTTCATTCATTAGTTTTTTCTTTTTTTTCCAATTTCCATAAATTTCATCACTACCACCTAATTTCATTCCATACTCTTTCTAGTCCGTTCGTATTAATTTAGTACAAACCAAAAATAAAGCAATTTGAAGGTAAAGACAACATGAGTTACAAAGGCAAACCAAGTGAGCCTAACAAAATGATTTTAAAGTTGAAGAAAACACAATTGAAATTTACGAAATAGGAAAAGAAAAGGAGTAAATTATCTGAGGAAGCGAATCTTGAGAAATCTGATTGTCCTAAAAATTACGAAGTAATCTTTGGCAGTAGACGGCAACGGTCTTGGCATATTTCCGGCCGTGGGCCTGCCCCTAGAAGTTGCTGGTGGTCCGGTGGGATTTGCTAAAGAGAAGTTGGTTGCTGAAAGGTTTCAACGTGAGAGAAAGAATTTAGGCCCGTTCGCTGATTTTGTTTGTGACGTTGTTTATATTTTATAGAAAGAGAAGTTCATTAACCTCTCTTATCAGATGAAGGTGTACTTATTAGTCAAGTAGTTATAGAATCTTAAAAAATTAATGAGTGTCATTAAATTAATTAGTGACACTAATTAATTTTTTTTTTTTTTTTTTTGATGATCACTAATTAATTTTTTTAATAAGAATAATATTGGATATATAATTATATTGAATATCTATATTTTTTTTTACTTCTATTTACATTTTTAATTTTTATTTTCTAATTACAAAACAAATATTTTCAATAATTAATAGTGTCAAAATTCAAAGACTATACATTGTAACAAAATAAAATATGATTTTATAATGATATTTCTAATTTTATACATAAAATGAAAAATTACAGAATTAATTATAAATGATTGTAGCAATTTAAATTATTGTTTAGTTATATTTTAATAGATCAAAAATGATTGAGTAGAAATATGTTAACAATTATTTTATATGTATTCTTTTGCGTCTATTTTGTCAATATTAAATAGATGCTATTTATATATATATATATATAAATATATATATATATATATATATAAACTTAATTTTTTAATTTTAGTTTTTTTTTTTTTGGGCCCCTAATAAATAACAATCCTGGTTTCATTCCTGCATTAATAAATAAAAAGAATGAGCAAAATTGCACATTACCCTTAAACTTCCATCTTGTTACACTAAGGGTCCGTTTGGATAGAGCTTATTTTTGCTGAACTGAAAATTGAAACTGAAAACACTGTAGCAAAATAATTTTTTAATGTGTGAATAGTATTGTGGGACCCATTTTTAATAAAATATTGCTAAAAAAAAGTACATAAACAGTGCAGCACAGTGCAGCACAGTGCGCGTACAGTGCAGCACAGTGCCGCACAGTGCGCACAGCTTCTGTCCCTTCAGCAGAACCGCAAAAAAAAAAAAAAAAAAAAAAAAAAAAAAAAAAAGTGAAAACGTGAAACGTAAACGGGAAAGAAAGAAGCTGAATCCAAACCGGCACTAATAAGCCAAGTTTTTAGTGCGTTGAATATATCACTGCCAGTAAGATGTGGGAGACACTTTTTCTTTCCCATTGGTGCTCTTTCTTCAAGCTAAGACCCAATTCTTCTTGTTAATCAGCCGATGAAACTTTGGTCCAACCGTCCAAGTTTTGGATACAGTGCTTACTTCTCAAATAGTTCTATGATAGCGTGTTTCTGATTTATTATTTTTACGGGTTATTTTGGTACTCCCATTCTCGAAATTTCAAAATTTTGGTATGTACAACTTCATAATTAATCATGTTTGTAAGGCTCAAACAATGGAATAGAACATGTCCTTGAAAATATTTGTTGCTTTCAAAAATGCATTTGCTGATATTTAAGTTTGTCTACTATATTCCTTATCATCCTAAAGAGAATAGTGGGCAGATTAAGTGATAACCATTCAAATTTGAACCCTTGACAATATATTAAGAGAAGTAGCTCCGAGAGAAGGTTGGGCTGTACCAAAGTTGAAAAAGGGCCCCCCACTGATCAATAATGATTCCACTTGAGAAAAAAGCTTCAAAGCTGCAATAATTTCAGCTACATATGCATGTGAAATGCTGCCCCATTTGTCATCAAGAAGCTGAGACAGTATTGCATGCTCTAAGGGATTGTGCTTGGGCTAAGACTGTATGGAGCATGGAGGCAGCTGGGAGTGCAGTCCTCAAACCATGATTTTTGGCTGCCAAATTTGCAGGACTGGCTGAACAACAATGCAAATTCAATGAATAATCATGCTTGTGGGCATATTCCATGGAAAATGATGTTTTCCTTTGCTGTATGGAATATATGGAAGGGTAGAAATAGTTGTCTTTGATAGGAAGAATCCGTATCAGAAGCTGGCCATGGAGATTGTGAATCAGGCGGTGGAGTTTGTTTTTTGCGCTTCATCTCCCAGAGGGCTGACACGAACCATCATAAAGAGGGTTAGATGGGAAAGACCACCGGGAGGATGGGTTAAACTTAACACAGATGGGGCTGCAAAAGGAAATCCAGGTGTGGCAGGTTGTGGTGGAGTGGTGAGGGATGAGAATGGCAAATGGATAGCTGGATTTTCAAAGAATATAGGAAGGGCCACCAGCTTTGTAGCTGAATTATGGGGGCCTAGGGAGGGGCTTATACTTTGCTGTGACTTAAATGTTCCATCTCTTGTAGTTGAAGCCGTTATGGAAAGCCATTATGGAATGCTTTCTCAATCGTAACTACCACAATAATGTTATTTCACCCATTTTGGATGACTGCAGGCAGCTGGTGCGGCAGTTTCGTCGAATTCAATTTAGGCATTGCTATCTTGAAGCCAATCGGTGTGCGGATATGTTAGCTAGAATGAGCACTGATCAGAAGCTTGAATTTTTTTCCTTTGATTGTCTGCATGTGGACATTAGAAGCATTATAGATGAGGACGCTGCTGGGTTGTATGTAAACAGAGCTTGCCCTGTAACTGATGGTATTTTTTAGCTTTGAATGAAATTCGTATGTTAACCCAAAAAAAAAAAAATGTTGACATAAAGTTTTATTTTTCCATTGTCTTTCTTGGTTTTGTTTTTTTACCTAAAAAAAAAATCTGGAATGGAAGGGGGGTCTGTGTTGCTAAGAAAATTCATTGGTTCGGAAGAATAAAATTCGACTTGAATCCTATAATCTGATATGAAATTTCCTGCAATCTCAAAAATAATCCACACAGGTTCAAAAATCAATCCAATCAGGATATGTTTGGAAAGGAAAGAGGTGATGATATAGAGATTCAACCTTTTCTCATAATGAAACATTTAGAATTGCAGAAAATCACTCTGCAGATGATCTAACCATATGCTACCATACTTTATAATCACTTAATCATCTTCAGTTAATTGTGGATGCCTACCTAAGAAATGGCATCAGAATTTGCATTTGAAAGTGATGAGAATATCAAGGCATGTTCCTCTATAATAATCAGTTTTGTTCATTTCTCTCGAACAGCTTATAGGCCATGCCTTGAATGTTGTTCCCAATCCTCCATTTCCTTCCATCAGATGACTTATGGCCGCCACACAAAATTGTTCAAAATCCAATATTCTGTATTGAATAGAACTAATATGCAACATACACAAGTAGAAAATCAGCAGCCACTATTATCAATATAGTGTTATTTTAGGAAGTAAATTTTTATTAAGGCAATCAGTTTTAACAAACAGAGATACAAATTTTGACAGTATAACCATGTTGGCATAATCTAGGTCCTGAGAATCATTCATTGCATTGTTAGAGTTCTTTATCGCAGCCTGCTACTTGATCTACCACTATTACTAATGGCTCAAGAGAGTATTAAAATAAGAGAAGACAAGATTAGAAAACATCTGATCATCTTAAAGGTTTGCAAAGGGGTGAAATCACTCATGCTAGGCCATAATAGTGTGAATTGTTCCGGCAGATACACTAACTGAGCTACAATTAATGTCTTTGCAAAATCCTATCACGATGGCACAAAATCACATGTTTACTCCTCCCATTATATCCAATGTTACAGATCAAGGATATTGTATAAACAAATAATAACTCCATTCATGGCTTAAGTATTAGAATTTAATGACAAACTAGCTGCTAACCCGTGCTATGCACGGGAAAGTTTGAAAATTTTATTTTAATATATTACACATGTTTGTTTTCTTTATTAAGTACTAATAAATAAATAAAATGTCAATTAATTTCATATTAACATGATATAATATTATATATGTTATCTCTAGGGTATATATGAACAAATAAATCAAGGTTAATAGTAACTTGAGGGTTATTTCATAGGTTCATATAACAATTTCCACATTAAAATTGCAATAATATAACAGCAAAAACTCACATACAAATAAATATGAAAATAATTTGTTTATGCTTGTATGCTTCCACTTCTCATGGATAGAAATCTTCATTAGTGTATATGGTTGTCTCTCTATATTGCTATACATTCTGCAAAGGGATTGTATTTTTGTATGATGTAGTCTCATTTTTCACCTCAAGGCAAAGTTTAACATGGCCCCAAAGAACAACAAAAAATAGTTTTCAGACCCTTAGCAATGTTCTTTCTTTTCCATGGTACTCAAGATACTCCTAAAAGTGCAGCTTATATGCTTTGAAAAAGGAAATAACTTATTAACTTCCTTGACAATAACAAGGACCTCCCTATGAAAATGTCCACTTAACAAAATAATAATCATATTCTTTGGTTTCTCTAATCCATAGTTGAAGAAAAGTGAGGTTTTAATCTTAGAGAAAATACCTTTTCCACCAGTCTCTTCCTTCACTCTTTTAACAAAATCCTCCATCTTGTAATTGATGCAAACATCAGCTCCACAATCCTTGCAAACAGCTAATTTTTCATCATTCCCTTGCCAAACATAATCTAAAATGTATTGTACATGGAAACTAAACTTATGCATGCATTAAAAGAAAAGCGATATTGGACTGTCAACAACAATACTGAATTGCAAATGTACAAATACTCCCATGAAAATATTCATCCGTTATGCATTGGAGGCACCATATATCGTACATAGTTGTCAATACTATCATCAATCACATATATTGTCTAACTCCTCTTATCACAGATACTTCAGATTTTGTGGGGGAAAAATTAAAAGAGAAAATGTGTGTTTTTTTTTTTTTTTTTTTTTTTAAATTTAGAAAGAGCTACAACGGCAACCTTCTCGGCTGGACCATGTTGTCCTTTATTTTATGGTTGTATTCAATGAAATCATCACTAAGTAAGTAAGAATTTTAGTTCAAGTTGATCAAATGATGTGTGTGAAGAGTGGCAGAAAAACGTCTTTGAATGTAAAATAGGATTCCACTCATCATATCATAACTTAAAGATTACTTCCAAATAGCTCTGTTACCTTAGTGACGTCAACAACAAAAGCATAGTGATGTGAAGGTCTATTAGCATATTAGAGACTAGCAGTAGAATTTAACTTGCCATTTTCTTTATGCCTAACATCATAAAGAGAAAAACATGACTTAATATACAAAGAAAACAGAAACTTGGAAAGAGAACAACTTCTTGATAAAAAAGTATTAAAATTACTACAACTTGAATCCACCCAAAAATTACACTCATGACAAACTAAACACTTTACAATTGAACAGATACAGCATAGCCTCCTCTAATAATACTTTGCCACTAAACACCCTTGCATTTTTTTAAATCCAAATTTATATATATATATATATATATATATATAGGCAGCCCAAGCCAACTTGAATAATGAGGAATTACATTTAGGATGTAACCAACTGAGATTTGAGGACTAATTTGTACATGAGTTTCGATATCTGACATGATTTATATTTATAAACCAATAACCCACAGACTGGAAAAAAAAAAAAAAATCTTAAAAATGATTAATTTCAAGAAAAATTCTAAAATTAGAATGTAGCATAAAACCAAGAATGCACAATCCAAGTATAAATCAAAAGGTGTGGGGATGAACACATTAGATAGTCCAAACAATTATATTTCCAGTATTCAAAACCAAGACAGCATATCCCCAGTCTGCATAATGCAAAAATACACACCTCAAGTACAATGTCCAAGATATTTATGATTATTGTGATAAATAAAAGTAAATAAACATAAATACAGAACTTAGTGGATCATCATCAAATAGTTTATGACAATTCATCTATACTATAATCCCACCACCGCCCACTTTTGGTGCAATGATCACTCCACAAGTATAAATGTTTGTGGGGTGTGGAGAGTAAGGGTCAGGGTTCAAGTCTCTAGGAGGGGGCTTTACACACATATACACTTAAATTAGGTTAGAGTAAAATTTTTATTTTATATATAAAAAAAAAAAAAATATATATATATATATATATATACTATAATACCAACACCTATATAGGCTTGTAAACTACCATAAGTGCAAAAATGTCAAGTAAAACCAGTTGCTCTTAGAGGCCTTTTGTCGAACACCTAGCAGATATAACTAAGAAATAGAACTTGGTTAATCTAGAGGTGCTGTAATAGAGGGAAGCAATATTTTCAGTACCTAAAGAATATTTAGAATAACGGAATCTACAAATTAGAAACATATTGATACCTCCTATTAGAAGCAATAAGATTTTGGTCTTCACTATTTACATCAACAAAAGAATTGCTAAGCATGAAAAGCCATAAAATGTTGGCTTCAAGAAGATTTATATGCTTATATAACAGTAGTGATGAAAAACAGAAAAGGCTAATTGTTATAATAGTGTTTTTTCTTGCTTTGCTTCTGCTTCTCTATTTCATGAATAGACATGATCTCTATTTCAAGTAATTCAACCTCAACATTGCAAGTGAAGGCTATGACCAACCCTAGGAGTATATTTTTGCAGGGAGTAAGGGAATCAATTAAGATAGCCCATTCAATTGCACACTCTATTGTCTCTGCATCTTTGTAGTACATCAACCCCTCTAATTCACAAAGCCTGAAATTGTCTTTCAAAATTATATACCAAATGGCTACGACCAAGTCCAAGTTCAATGTTAATCCTGAAACCAATACTCAAGCAAATTTTGTAAAAATCTCCAAGGTATGACCTTACATTCATGTACCCACAGTTCATTTCCAAATTTACGCTCAAGAACACCAAGCCACCTCTTAATTAGACCCAAATTCATTCTCAATGAAAATTTTTAAATTTGCAGAGAAATTCCCAAACTCTAATGTCAATGCACAAACCCACCATAAATGAATCATAAAAAAATTATACCTATTTCTTAGTTTTCCCTAAACTTTCAAATGCACTTGAAATCCCTAATGGAACCCAATAAAAATTATTATCTATAACCTCCTTTAGAATTTTGAATCTATCTGTAAATCAAAGGCTAACAAATCAGTGCCTACACAGAAACCTTAAAAAAAAAATCCAAATTTACAAAGGGAAGAAATCACATTAAAATTGCAATAATATAACAACAAAAACCACTATTAGAAATTGAATGGGGAAATTTTAAGGCAACACTTACTTGGATGAGCGGAAACTGGAGAGGGACTTTCCCATTGATCCAGGATGGTTTGTTCTTGAAGAGGTATCATGAGGCAACCTAGAGAGAAGAAGGCTTTTCAGAAGAGAGTGAGAGAGAGAGAGAGAGAAATGGAGAGAGGAGCGATAGAGAGAAGAAGATTAGAATCATAACAAGGGTAGTTAACAGGGATGAGAGAAGGTTGGTTTCCAGTTAGGGAAGAAAATAGAGTTGAGAATTTGAAGTGCTACAACAATTAGTATAGGCAGATGGAGTTAGTCAATAAGTGGGATTGTTTAAGCGTATCACAGCAGGACAGAGTTAAAGACGACAATTCTTTTGGTGGAGTTTACATTGAATTTGTAGTATGAGGGTATGACTGACTGGATACTATGACTTTGAATGCAGATAACAATAATATGAAAACATTAATGTTTTGACGTGCACATATCATTAAACTTTATCTTCAGACATTAAAAAGCATCTGCAATCAATTTGAAATTTGAAACTGACGAGAATCCAATGGCAAGTTCCTTCAAACATAATTGGCTTGTTGACATCCTTCTCAAACAACTCACAGGCATGCCTTGCATGTTGTTCCCAGCACTCCATTCCTACCAGCTGATGCAAACTTAAGGCAGCTGCATAAAATTCTTCAAAATCCAAATATCTGTATTGAATAGAACTAATTCACATACAAAAGTTGACAATCAGCTTCCACTCTTATCATTATATATTTTGGGAAAAATTTTCAGTGACAACAAACAGAAATGTGATTTTTGACAGAATTACCACGTTTTGCATAATCTAGGGCCCGTAAATCCGTCATTGAATTGGGGGAATTCCTTATCACACCCTGTGAAGACAAGAAATTCAAAAGGCTTTATGAATATTGTTATTTTCTTAGGTAGAAGAGAGTTTAAGAGAAAAATGCATCAAATTGACTCTCATAGGCAACCTATGTCACAGTTTTCATGCAAAGCAAATATAAGGAGGAAAAATTGAAGTGATTACCTTTGTAATATTCTGATTTATAAAAAATTTGATGCTCCATTAGGTAGTGGTAGAACATCCCAAGTAGCAGTCGCCTAAAACTGAAACTATCCTCAAAAGATTTGTATTTTGATTAACTAAATCTGCCAATGGAAAGAAAACAAGATAAGGATTCTTAATCCTGACTTTTATGAAAGCTATTACAAGATAAGGATTGAGATAAATAAGACTCAAGTTTTAGCTTGAAGATGCATATGTAGTACCAGTTTTTTTCAAAAAAAAAAAAAACCCAACTCTAGCTAGTTCAGAATTCCAACCTTGTCTCTCATCTGCATACAGAATCAAATAATTGAGGACCTTAACTGAATTAAAGAAAAGAGGAGAAAGTTGGGTATTTTATCAACACAAAAGGATTGAATCTTGAAGGAGATGTCTGATTATGAACCTTTAGAAATAGTGGAGTGTATGATCCTTCAAAAATCAATTCCAATCTCAAGGATAATTGAGCATTGTAGGAGCAGTTCCCACCTTTTCCACCTAGCATCCAGCTGACAAGGAGAAGAAAATACTAGAAATTTTTTAACTCTGTTTTATGCTGGTTTACAGAAAAACACTCCTGATTATTTGTTTGAATCACTTGGGTTTTGGTCTCATCCTCCTTTGGTTTTTTTTTTTTTTGGTGGTAATTAAATGCATAATTTGGAATCTATCTGAAATCTAGTGCATTTCTACTCTCTAAATTTCAAGCTGTGCTATTAATCCAATCACACTACAAAAATAACACAACAATAATTCAAGAAAGCATAGCGATCCATGTGTTAAAATATCTTAAAATTTGAACAAAATATGGCATGTTACAAGCTGATACATAAAAATAAATTTCAGCAACTAAATACTGGTACTGGATCAGTTATCTAAGTTGATCTTTGACAACAATTTCACTCCAATATCAGCACTTTTAAATCTGTTTATGCACCTAAATCAATAAGCCAAGTATATCACCTTAACAACTTATTTATGAGATACAATAGAATTATTTGGATGAAGAAGCAAAAGATAGGTTTATGTACAACACTTTCAGGACAAATTTTATGAGAGAAGAAAATAAAGGAAATAAAAGGTACCAACCCACCTAGTTGTTGACTATTCGTACAATTGCAAAGCCCAAAAGTTTTTAAACAAGAAAATGTACTGCCAATACCAAAATTGGGGAAGAAAAACAAAAAAAATAGTTTGCAGGATACACAGTGTAAAGTACACTGATCGATGTGCACGGTGTAAAAAAAAAACTAAAAAAACTAAAAGTTTTACAGAGAATTTTTTGCAGGATTTGCATAGATTTTTTGCAAGATTCAGGATTTGCAGAGATTCTTTGCGTGATACACTTTGAGATTTTTTACAGAGATGATATTTGTTTTATTTGGTCAATTTTTATTAGTCAAACTCAGGTACGCTGAGTGTTATAGTTTTATCTGTCTGTCTGAATCAAATTTAAGTACACTCAGTGTTTGGTACTTACTCTAAAAAAAATACATAGATTCTAAAAAGTACGTGAAAGAAAGTTATAGAAAAAAAAATGATTGATGTGCACTTCAAGGATTCTTATCTGTCTGTCCGAAAAAAATGATTCATTCATCTTTCTCAACAAAACTATCTTCAAAGATTGTTATTCTTTTTACTTTTTATGGGGTCATAGATTGTTATTCTTTTTACTTTTTATGGGTTCAAAGATAAGATTCTTTTTACTTTTTATGGCGTTTCCATGACAAGTGAGTTTGTAAGTTTCTTTAAAAATTCATTCTTTTTAATTTTTTGTCTTTTTACATGCTGTGTTATATTTGGTAAATTTTTATTAGTACAGTATAAAGTACAGAGATTCTTATCCATGCATGGGAGAAATTGATGGAAGAAAAAATAATTTATGTGCATGATGTAAACAAAAAGAACAAAAAAACTGAAAATTTTGTAAAGGTTCTTTGCAGTGTATTTGGTCAATTTCTATTAGTATAGTTTAAAACCTAAGATTTTAACTTATACAAAACTTGCATCATATTTAAACAGCACCAATATTACTTTAGTTTCTACGTTTCTTATTTTCCATTCTTTTCCCCTAAAAATTCTATCAGCCTTCTTCTCCACTCTTATTTCCCTCATAATTCTATCAACCATTTTCAATTCATGCGTGCCATACATTCTACAAACAACTATAAGGAACAACACTTGCAAATATCTATCCCCACAAGGTGAGTTACATCTCTTTAAGTAGTTACTTTTCTTTTTATAATATTCGTGTTGATATATTTTAGGGGCATAGCTAAGCATGGAAATTTTGTTTTTGTTAAATCATTTGTTCATGAAAATCTTGTTTTTGTATTATGTGTTTTGCAACAAGAACTGATTTGTATGATATGTTTTAAATTATGGTCATAGCTAAAATTTTATATAGCAAAAATATATTTCAAAATTGACATAAATTTTCCTTGAAGAAATTCTTACTTTGTTAGCCTAAAATATACATGTATGTTATAAGAGAACCAAAAAAAAAAAAAGGGTTAGTATATGAGCCTAAATCAAAAATCTAAGTTTTAGGTATAATAATAATAACTAAAATTATACGATATTAAAAATATTTATCTATTATCGGAATAATGCATTAGAAATATAATCTGTCTTATTTTAGAAGAACCAAAATGAAGAGCTACATAATTAGTAATTTATGTAACCATAACACATCATTCTAAATCATTTTAACTACTATGATGGACAGTAATAAATTATGTAAACATTGAATATTTTTAATAGATTACCTTCTTGTATTACCTTCTTGTTTTGCACATTGAATATTAATACTACTTTTATGTTTTAGTGTGAATGGCAGAAAAGTTGTTCATCTTTCTCATCCATTCTGGTGGAATAATTAAACATGGCGAAAATGGGGTTTATTACGAAGGGCCACCTCCTTCTATGCTTCCATTAAGCAGGGGTGTGACATTTGAAGATTTATGTGATAGAGTAGCATCCACGCTTCATATAAACAGAGAAGATTTAAAACTTACTATTTGGTATAAATTTCCTTTTCAATGTCATCCACATCCTATGCATTATCGGCAAGTTTTGGTAGAAGATGATAATGGTGTTAATGCAATATTCGATATATTAGGCTGCCAATATGGTTTTGTAGGTGCAGAATTGTACGTGGGTGTAGAGCCCATAAGAAGCCACCGAGATGTTTTTCCCATTTGATATGCCAACGAAGGACCGAGTGCATCGTTTAGTTATTCACATGGCGGGCACTTTCATGATCCATATGCCACCCATACTAGTCATTATTCTGAAGATGTAGCTCGTTCTCCAATCAACATTGGTGGTGCTGACTATCATGCTCCATATACCCATTTTGCTACTGAAGACCAACATGCTCCTTATCGGCCAATGAACACCAATGATGTTGACTATGATAACCCAATTGAGCATGTTGCACCAGAGTTTGAAGCTCCATATGACTAAACCGCCACTCAGAGAGCTGCTAATGATTCCAATGATACACACTGCATAGCTGCTACTACTGAAATTGCAGTCCATACATTATCAGAAAGGATGCGGGCCATGGATAGTGATGTCCAAGTTGATAATGACGAGGTCCTTGAGGATGTTAGAGATGAACAGGAGCTTCCCAATGAACCTAATCATGAAAGCATTCCAGCAATGACGTTCCATCAACCTTCATCATTAAGCTTTTCACAAAACAAGTGGGATAATATGATTGAGCCAACCCCACCATTTGAAAAGCCCATTTAGAGTACTTGGGACCCTACCCAAAAGTTTTATATGGGATTGCTTTTTGCTGATAAGGATGAACTACAAGCTGCTGTTAAACAGTATCACATCAAAAGGAACCAAACATTTAGTGTAAAAGAGTCAGATCCAGCATGTTGGTCTGTACGTTGCAAAAATTGTTCTTGGCGTCTTCGAGCATGCTTCCGGGCTACGAATGGGTTCTTTGAGGTTAGGAAATACAATGGTCCACACACATGTACGGAGTCCACGCTCACACAAGATCACGAGCAATTAGACATCCATATTATTGAGAAAGAGTTGAGGGATATTGTCAAAGATGATCCAAACATACGGATTTCTTCGCTTCAACAGAGTCTTTTCAATAAGTACCAATACCGACCTTCTTATTTTAAGGTGTGGGACGCAAAACAAAAGGCAATTGGTAGAACATTTGGTGATTGGGACAAATCTTACCAATTATTGCCAAAATGGTTGAAAGTTTTGACTGATTCAAACCCGGGTAGTAGGGTTATTTGGAGAACAGTACCTGCTACTGTGCCAGGCTGTGCCATATTAGAGAGTGTTCTGGGCTTTTGGTCCATCAATTGAAGGTTTTCAACATTGTAGACCAGTGATTAGTATAGATGGAACTTTCCTATATGGTAAGTACAGAGGTAAGTTATTGATTGCATCAACTTGGGATGGTGATAATAGACTTTTTCCACTTGCCTTTGTCATTGTGGAGGAGGAATCTGATGATAGTTGGTATTGGTTTTTGCGGTGTATTCAAAGTAATGTCACTAATCGAGATGGGTTATGTGTCATATCTGGTCGCCACCCTGGTATAATGTCAGCGATACCAGTTATACGTGAATCGACACGTTGGCATCATCATTTTTGCCTTCGCCATGTGGCTAACAATTTCAATAAAAAAGTTGGGAATAAAAACTTGAAGGCTATGGTAATGTGGGCAGGCATGGAGAATCAGGTACGAAAGTATCAAATAACAAGGGATAGAATTACTCAATTAAGCAAAGATGGTAGCGATTATTTAAAGGAATACCAGTGCAGAAATGGACATTAGCACACGATGGTGGACATCGTTATAGGGCAATGACCACAAATTTGTCTGAAAGCTTCAACGGTGTTCTAAAGAGTGCTAGAAATCTACCCATAACTGCATTAGTTGAGCTTACATACTACCGTTGTGTAGCCTACTTTGCCGATCGGTATACAAAGGCACGCGCAGAGATTACAGCTGGTGAAGTCATTACAGCCTATGCAAAGAATAAATTCAATAAATGGGAAAAAGAGGCACCAAAGCATTCAGTTACTGTGTTTAGTCATGAAGATGGTCTGTTTGAAGTCAGAACACCAATAAACCCTAACTCTGCATATAGGGGCAATCATCGTCATGAGGTAAATTTAAGGCAGGGCACTTGTAGTTGTAAAAAATGGCAGGTTTATAAGATTCCGTGCTCACATGTTATTGCCGTTTGTAAATATCAAGGCATTTCTCCAATGCGATATATCGACCGCTGCTACAGTTTGGAAGAATAAGCTGCTTGTTATGCACCTAGATTTCGCATGGTTCCAGACAGTGTACATTAGAATGAGCCTGATTTCCCGATCTTGTATCCTAATGTGAATTTGCGTCGTGCAAAAGGTCGACCAAGATCAACTCGGTTTCTAAATGAAATGGATTTAGGGACAGGGCATCAACCAAGGCCATTGTGCAGCGTTTGTAGGCAAGAAGGCCATAACAGAAGAACATACCCCACTCGAACTGTGGCTGGCTCCACTAGTGGCCGAACTGAATGACTCAACATTACTATTCAATCTACTTCAGTGAATTGGTTGGACTGTTTTTTTTTTTAGGAGTTAGACCATATTGTTAGTTTGTATTATTTTACTATTCAATCTACTTCAGTGAATTGGTTGGACTGTTTTTTTTTTAGGAGTTAGACCATATTGTTAGTTTGTATTATTTGATAGAACAAGTTGGTACTAATTCCATATGCTACAATAACATTAATATAACCATATATAAAGCATATAATTAATTTTTATACCAACTACACTTTAAATAAAAAGAAACACAAATGTACGATTTATTGTACTAAATAAAAATAATACACATATATATCAAGGATAAACCAACAAACATATTATGCAATATATTTTTTCCAAGTAATAGATGTCATAACGGATAATAATAAAGTAAAATTGATTATAAAAAGATCACAATAATACAATTTATTACAATTTTTGTGGTCAGATACTAATAATAACAATAAATAACATTAAATAATTTCGGTAATGGCAATACCGAAATTGGAAAAAAAAAAAAAAAAAGACAATTTCGGTATTGGCAATACCGAAAATGGGGAAGAACCAAAAAAAAAAAAAAAAAGAGAATTTTGGTAATGGCAATACCGAAATTGGGGAAGGAAAAAAAAAAAAAAAAGAATTTCGGTAATGGCAATAATTTTGCAAAGATTGATGTGCACGGTGTAAACAAAAAAAACAAAAAAACTAAAAATTTTGCAGAGATTCTTTGCAGGATTTGCTGAGATTCTTTGCAAGATACACTTTGAGATTTTTTGCAGAGATGATGCTTGTTGTATTTGGTCAATTTCTATTAGTCAAACTCAGGTACGTTGAGTGTTTGATTTTTATCTGTCTGTCTAAATCAAACTTAAGTATACTGAGTGTTTGGTACTTACTCTAAAAAAAATACATTTATTCTAAAAAGTACATGAAAGAAAGTTATAGAAAAAAAATGATTGATGTGCACTTCAGAGATTCTTATCTGTCTGTCCGAAAAAAATGATTCATTCATCTTTCTCAAGAAGACTATCTTCAAAGATTGTTATCCTTTTAACTTTTTATGGGTTCAGAGATAAGATTCTTTTTACTTTCTATGGCCTTCCCGTGACAAGTGAGTTTGTAATTTTCTTTAGAAAGTCATTCTTTTTGGTTTTTTGTCTTTTTACATACTGTGTTATATTTGATAAATTTTTATCAGTACAGTGTAAAGTACAGAGATTCTTATCCATGCATGGGAGAAATTGATGGAAGAAAAAATAATTGATGTACATGGTGTAAACAAAAAAAAACAAAAAAAATTGAAAATTTTGCAGAGATTCTTTGCAGGATTTGCTGAGATGATCCTTATTGTATTTGGTCAATTTCTATTAGTATAGTTTAAAATCTAAGATTTTAACTTATACGAAACTTGCATCATATTTAAATAGCACCAATATTACTTTAGTTTCCACGTTTCTTATTTTCCATTCTTTTCCCCCTAAAAATTTTATTAGCCTTCTTCTCCACTTTTATTTCTCTTATAATTCTATGAACCATTTTCAATTCATGCGTGCCATACATTCTACAAACAACTATAAGGAACAACACTTGAAAATAGGCATAAACAACAATAATACTTTAATATATTTTTAATAAACAGCCAGGCTGATTAGTGATTTCTACGATGCGGTACATTCAATTTTTGTTGCGTTCCACAACATGGAGGATGCCGATTTACTCGTTCAGGGTACCTTCGTGCTTGCACATGACTTTTCCCCATGCGCCTTGGCTGTGTTCTAATATCAAAATATGTTTGATAATTACCAGTTTCATCACTTTCATTATCTGATGACACCTCCATTTGTTCGGCATCTTCTGCATCTTCCCCACTATCCTCATTTGAGGCATCTTCCTTAGAGTCTGTTACAGAGGCCTCTTCCTCAGAGTTTGGAGCACATGCCCATGTATTTGGTGGAGTGGAGAAATCACCAACATAAGGGGATGGTTGAGAAGATTGTTCATAGCTAAACTGGTTATCTTGGCCATAATTGTATTGCCCAGAATAGTATGGAAGTGGCGATGGATGATAAGAGGGAGGTGTTGAACTAGGTTGGGGATAATGGTCATAGCTAAACAAACCCTCTAATCCTTGTCCTATGGAAGTGGGTAATCCAATCTGTTGATATAAAGACATACAATACTCACTGACATTAATTGGATTATAGTCATTGAAGGTGGTAGGCTCATTATGGGCAGAGGTGGATGGCCCAGCTTGGGTAAAGGTGGATGGTCCAGCTTGGGTATCCATGGATGGTCCAGCTTCATCATTTCTGCGTTGTCTACGCTGTCTTCCTTGCTGCCTCTATCGTCACCCAAAGTGTGTCACCCTCTCAATAGGGACGGAGGAAATATCTGCTTCCATGGATAACTTCACTCGAGTAAGGCCCTCTACTATTGCTAGAAGGACTTGTTGTGCAGTCAGGTCAACCCTCCTTTGGTTTGCAATAGCCGAAGTTAACATATTATTAATTTCCGTTTGTTGCCACATAAAAAGAAAAAAAATTTATTAGTGTAGTATTATTGAAAAAGCTAAAATAATAATTTGTTATCAATATTAGTGCAGTATTGAAAATGCTAAAATATCTACCTGGTACGTATGGGCAGCCGCATGGGGTGTCATGAACAAGTGACCATATTGTTGGTACCATGCTGTGTAGTCTACATCTACATGAAAATTGTCATCCCCAACTACATTTTCAGCTCGCTGGTTCCAAAGTTGGTAGTATGGTGCATGCACCATACGCCAATCAACAGTAGACTTTCCTGTCATCTTTACACAATGCACGGATTTATCCAAATTGTCAGTAGGCCACTTTGGACATCTTTGCAACAATCCAAATTGTCGCATGACTCTCTCTAGGCGGTAAAACTCAACAATTTGAAAGCATATTAATGGCGCTGTTGTAAGCCATATATGCTTTTCTGCAAGACACCATGGATGCAAATAATTACAAAAAATATGTTATAATTGATCAAGACAATAATATAACTAGTAAATTAACCATTGATGCATTATGACAACATATATTACCTGATCCTTATTATGTGTGTCGTGATTGGAACGGTACGCATGTAGAACATGCGTTGGTGTGTGAGTAAACATTCTATACGTATCCCACCTATACACAATTAATGATTGCTACTAATTTTAGGGTTTGAAAGTATCAAGGATAAACGCTACAGTATACAATATTGTATAAAAATAGAAAGTAAATATTATACCTGCAACCGTATGGGTTGTCACCATTTAAATTTACTGGATTTATTGGAATTGGGGTCAGATATGGAAGATGCTCCCACGCCCATAATTGTAACAGGAAAACAGGACCTGAAATCTCTGTGCTTTTTTTAATAGCAGCAGTACACAACTCTTTATAAAGGAGAGCAAGTGTGGCACTACCCCAGCTATATTGCCCAGTTACACCAAAGTCCTCTAACAGATTAAGAAAGCAGCAATGCAATTTATTTTGGCTTTTATTTCCAAATAGGAAACCCAAAACCTGAAACATGTATGCCCTAGCATACTGTTGGATTGTTATAGCATTGACACCCTGATGCAGGAGACGCAAGAAGATTATTATTTAGTGTTATTTATGTTTGCAAATCAATTGTATTTTAGGCCCTATTAGTTTATTGGGTTATTAGTATTTTAATTTGGAAGCAAGGTTATTTTTGTAATAAGGCAATTAGGGTTTCTTAGCCAATTAGAATTAGGGTTTAGCAATCCTTTATAAGTAACCTATTGTACTCCTTGAGGAGGGTTGATATTTTGATGAATGAAAAAATGGCTGTTTGGTCTTTCTTTTGGTCTGGTGCTGATTCTAGGTCCACCCTAGGTGCTGACTCCTAGTAGTTTTTCCACTTGGTTCTGACTCCAAGGAAGGCCTAGGTGCTGACTCCTAGGTCATATCCATTTATTTTATTGTTGTTTCAATTTTGTTCTGGTTGTCCTGCGTCACACCCTCTGGTAGGTTTGCAAATGTTCTCCTTACCCATGTTATTTTAAGGGCACCATATGTCAATGCATTTTCAGGTGGTGTCACTCCAAGTAAATTCTGACACTTTAATCCCCATTCCAAATTAGTTGGCCCGCACACTGCGTTGCCATCAATAGGCAATCCTATAATGATTGCTACATCTTGTAGGGTTATCAACATTTCACAATTAGATAGGTGAAATGTATGGGTTTCAGATTGCCATCGCTCCACCAAAGAAGTGATAAGACTCCAGTCAATATCTATATGTGGTAGGCGGGTAACACGGTGTAGTCTACATTGGTGTAAATATGGGGTGATACGCTCGCTTAACTGCTGGGGGGTGCAAATGATTGGGGTCGCACTCACAAGTTGGCAACCTGAATTTTTTTTTAAAAATGTACAATGTTATATTACTAATGTTGAAATTATTTTTATGTAAATTGAATTATTGTATATATTATTAGGATATTAATAAATTTTTATCTCGCAACGTATATTGCCTTCCATTGCATCATTAGATATGTGATATTGTTGTTGCCTATGCAGATAATGATCGGATGACCCACGCTTTATTTCAAATATATCCTACGTTTAAAAAAAATATATTACAATATCTTTAATATATAAACACTGAGATTAAAAAATTACAATATCTGAAGGTATATTTTTT
This sequence comes from Castanopsis chinensis, assembly GCA_032878915.1. NCBI lineage: Eukaryota > Viridiplantae > Streptophyta > Magnoliopsida > Fagales > Fagaceae > Castanopsis > Castanopsis chinensis. The sequence continues at coordinate 194,794 of JAVQMG010000098.1, read as the reverse complement.
ACAAACCATTTATATAAAAAATTACAAACTAAGCAAATAATTTCCAATTAAATTAGGGGGTTGAGAACCTTACTACAATTGTGATACAAAGTGAAGGAATGTAAGAATTATAGAGCGTTACCAAAACATATACGTAAATTTAATTAGAGAGTTCAGCTGCTTACCACAATTGTGATACTAACTGAAAAAGTGAGAATTATAGAGTGTTACTTGCAAAAAAAAAAGAAAAAGAAAAACAAAATTAGATAATAATAAATAAACCCAAAATAACAACAATACTTAAAATGTTTCTAGTCCTTACCTTAAAAAAAATAACAACAATAATACCAATAATAATCATTATCGTTGAAGCAAAAAGTAAAAAACTTACATTAACCCAACACTTACAATTTTTAGTTGTGCACGCTCAAGCAAAACAGATGAAAAACTGAACAATTGGAATAGATGAAGAGTAGAAGAGTAGAAGTGAAGAACCTTCAGACGCTCTTCTGTTTTAATAGAAAAAATGAGAAGTAAGAAGACAAAAAATCATTTGTCACAAAAATAATAGTGCAATAAGAATCTCTGACGGTCTTTAAAGTTTGTTGGGAAGGATGAATGAAGAAAAAATGAGAAGTAGTAAGACAAAAATCAATTGTCACAAAGATAATAGTGCAGTAAGAATCTCTGACGGTCTTTGAAGTTTGTTGGGAAGGATGAATGAATCATTCTTTTTCAGATAGATAGATAAGATTCTCTGAAGTGCACATCAATCATTTTTTTTTTCTATAACTTTCTTTCATGTACTTTTTAGAATCTATGTATTTTTTAAGTAAGTACCAAACACTCAGTGTACTTAAATTTGATTCAGACAGATAAAAATCAAACATTCAGCATACCTAAGTTTGACCAAATACAACAAGTATCTGCAAAAAATCTCAAAGTGTATCCTGCAAAGAATCTCTACAAACTTTTTTTTTGTTTTTTCTTCTACCAATTTCTTTCCTAATTTTGGTATTGCCAGTACCGAAATTATTATTATTTTTTTTCTTCTTCCCCAATTTCGGTATTGCCAGTACCGAAATTGTTTGTTTGTTTTTTTTTTCTTCCCCAATTTCGGTATTGGCAATACCGAAATTGTCTTTTTTTTTTTTTTTTTTTTTCTTCCTCCCCAATTTCGGTATTGGCAGTACCGAAATTGTGGCTTTTTTAATTTATTTTATTTTTTTTTCTTCTTCTTCCCTAATTTCGGTATTGGCAGTACCGAAATTGTGTGTGTGTGTTTTTTTTTTTTTCCTCCCCAATTTCGGTATTGGCAGTACCGAAATTTTTTTTTTTTTTTTTTCTTCCCCAATTTCGGTATCGAAATTGGTTTTTTTTTTTCTTCCCCAATTTCGGTATTGGCAGTACCGAAATTGGGGTTTTTTTTTTTTTTTCTCCCCAATTTTGGTATTGGCAGTACCGAAATTGGGGTTTTTTTTTTTTTCCTCCCCAATTTCGGTATTGGCAGTACCGAAATTGGGGGTTTTTTTTTTTTTTCCCCAATTTCAATACTGCCAGTACCGAAATTGGGTTTTTTTTTTTTTTTTTCTTCCCCCAATTTCGGTATTGGCAGTACCGAAATTGTGGGTTTTTTTTTTTTTTTTTCTTCCCTAATTTCGATATTGCCGTTACCGAAATTCCGCAATTTTTTTTCTTCCATTTTCGGCAACACCGTTATCGAAATTCCTCATTTATTTCTTCCCCCCTTCCTTCAGTCACTCGCGCACACTCGCGCACGCACTCGCACACGAGCTGGGGTTGGGCAGCAGAATTTCGATAACAGTGTTACCGAAATTCCAGATTTTCTCTCTCCACCTTTTCCCTCTTTCTCTCTCTTACTTTTTCTTAGAATTTCGGCAACACTGTTGCCGAAATTCACTCTCTCTCCTCACTTCCCTAAATAACTTTCAACAGTACCTATAACCATAAAAAACTTGATTTTTTGTAATATTTGGACAAAAGACTCCATATGCACCCATATCAGTTTGTTGAAAAGATGAGTTACGTGACAGAATTTCTCAAAAAAAAAAACAAAGAGTTACGTGACAGAAGGAGCCCGCTGGGTCCATCCCTTTCAAAAAGTTTGGATGCCCAGTCCAATGTAAGAGAGCTGCCTATTGGGCTAAGAAATGGGCTTGTAGATTAGATAAATCCCCCTTTTTATGATATTGAGTTGAGCAAAATCTATGAAATTAAGGTGAAGTAAAAAAGATGCTTATTAACAGGATTAAAAGTGGCTAGGTTTCGTAAAACCCAATAAAAAAATTTATCTATATATTAAAAGAGTTACGATAGTTCTTAATATAGCAAAAACTTCAGTGCTTTAAGAATTAAAAGGATTTCTTTGAAATTTCAAAAATTAAAAACGCTCAAAACTATTATTTGATTGTGTTTGATTCCTAATAAATAGTTATTCTATTGTTTGATTGTGTTTTCCTTAGAAGCACTTCTTCGGACTCCATAGATACTTTTTCTCCCTATTTTCAATAATTCCTTACGATTTTCTTATTTAAAATAGGTTTCAATGATTGTTTTAATTTCAATGACCCTTTTTAAATAATGTAGTTTAGTTCTACCAAGTCTACCAAAAAAACATATATATTTTTTAAATTTCAAATTTGTTTTGTAAGACATCGTGATATTCATGTAGGTAAATTTAGATTTTATGTTCATGAAAATGGTATAGAGAAAATGTTCATAGAAGATGGTATAAATGTTTTTTTTTATATAAAATATTAATTTCCAATAGACAAAAATATGGGCATTTTAGGAAATTTGACTAAAATATTGCATTCTACCGTTTTATAATGTTGTCAATATATCACCAAACAGATGAATACTTATCGTTATTTTATTCTAATATATTTTATTCCTTTGAAATCTTCATATGAATAGTTACAACTTCGGCTGTCCTTCCTTCTTCTATGAAGCGTAAAATTTTATATAAATATCCATGCGATAGTGAAATTCAATTTCAGTAGAATATTCTCTAAAAGATGGTTCTCAATCATTTTCTTTCATACCATGATATTGTACCTAGAGAATGAGCTTTCAAAGAGGATTCTCGTTGCTAGCATGTTCTAGAGAAAAGCAATTCAAAGAAAAAAATTTCTAAAATCGACCAAGTCTAGTGCAAAAAATTGTAATTTACGAAATCTATCTCAAATAATCATGGCCGTTGTGCAAGAATCATCCGTGGACCATCAAAGTAAAAGTAAAATATTAGTAACTTTGAATTGTCGAATATGAATCACTCAGCACAACAATTATTTTCTCCCTAAAATTTTCCTATCCGTTTAATTAATTGATTTCATTTATTATTGCATAATTTTCACTTCCAAATTATGCTCAAACTTAGGAAGTGTATAATGAAAATCTTGGCAGCTTCATTTTTTTATTATTAAATTCAATATTCAAGAAGTAATTATCAAAAACAAAAAAAATCAAGAAGTTACAAAAACATGCCATTACTTCATGTTTGCAACTCATCCATCTTCAAATAGAAGGAATGTACAAGTAGTCATGCTAAATTTCAATATTTACTCAAAGATAAACATCAAAAGGAAATGGATTTAAAACATCATTCCTTTTTAAATTTGAAAGTTTATATTGGTTCCGTACCCCAAGTGTGTTGCATTCCTATCTCACATATGAATGTGTCTTGTATAACCCAAGGGGTTGGCTGAGTTGATTGGGCTCTCAGTCTCAAGGTGCTTGTACTGGGCTCGACTGGGTGTGCTCCATAGTTTGAGTCCTGCTACTTGCACTTTGAAAAGAATTTCCTAAGCCAGCACTTTACCTCTCCGTAGGCCCACCTAGCGCGAACAGTGATTAGTCTCGGGTTGAAAACTTTGAAGAAACCCTGTGGGAAACCAAAAAAAAAAATGTGTCTCGTATACTAGACTCAGATAAAGTACACTCTATACAAAGGAAGACAAATACACACACTATGCATTAAATATTTCACCTCTTTCTTTTTATCTTTCATGATTTAGGGTGCGTTTGTTTCAGTGTAAAATATTTTTCGAGTGTAAAATAATTTCAGGAAAGGAAAATATTTTCTAGTGTTTGATTGTATTTTAAAAATTATATTAGAAAATAATTTCAAGTGTTTAGTAACATTTTGAAAATACAAATTTTCTACTAATTTTTCACATTTTCTCACATTCCAAACAAATTTTATAATAGAAAATTGCAATCCATCAACTTTTAATCAAACAAAAATCAAAACAACACCATTCTAGATAAATAAATCATTTGGTCAGACTGAGAGAGGAAGGAGGAAGAGAGAGATCGGTGGGTCACTGATCTCACCGGCGCAACTTCTATGACGCGATCTCGCACCTCAATCTCGCCGGCGCGATCTCGCACCTCGATCTCGCCCAGCGCGAGCTCGACGGCAAGGCTTTGGGTTGAGGACGATGATCTATGCTTCACCGGCGTGATCTGACTGGATTCGAGGGTGGGTGGTCGGAGTTTGTGACTTTCCCTCTAGCTCTCTCTCTCTCTTTTCTAGTGTGAGACTCCGAAAAATGGGTTTTGAAGGTAAAATAAAACTGTAAATCGTTTTCTAAGTGAAGGGGCTGTATTTTACGGTCAAAGGAAATCATTTTCAAGTTGACCATATTTTTCATGCACATCCAAACACACGTGATGGTGTAAAATAATTTTCTGAAGTTGTTTACTGAAACAAACAAAGCCTTAGTGGAGAGTGGAACCGAATTGGAAGTCTACAAAATCATCAAGGGATGCCAAACACATAAAAATACATCCCCAAATCGAATAAATGCTCTCCACACCAGCCTTAAAGTTCTGTCTAAGCATCATTACACCTAAATGATCAAAAGAAAAATAGGCAGCGACATCCACTAATGGTGGTGACTGGTGACTCTTCAGTTGAGGAATATAGGCAACAAGATCCACTATTGGTTTAATGGCTATGCCTATATATGCTTGTTATGAAGTAGGATGTGTGGATTTGGTTTTAAAGCAAGTGAGGGGCTGAATATGCAGTAATGTGGAAGGGAGGCCATTCTCCTCCTAGAATTGAGAGGCAAATTTAGAGTTGGAATTATCTGTGCTTAGCTCATTGATCTTTTCTTGAGTACATAAATAGCCAATTCTAAGATGAGATATTCTCATCACAATCTAATCCTAAAACATAGGATCCAACTCCTATCTAGATTTGAATACAAATTGAAAATAACAACCTGAATATATTTGAAAAAGAAAAAAATAAAATGCAATCCTGATCCGCAAATACTGCTTGTTATTTCATTTTATCCAATCCGCAACTATTCTGCTACCATAACTATCCATCATGTGTATATCCTTCAAATCCTATCATATCTTTTTCCTTTTTTTTTTAAATTGATAATTTCTACAGTACTATTAGGATTAGGAGTTTATAACTTTAATTTTTTATTTCTAAAAAAATATATTAGGAGTATCACCTCTCTCTATCATTAATGTCAAAATAGTGAAAATCTAAATCACTCCTTTAATAGTAATACTAATTGTTAGCACCAACTCACACCAGCATGATATTCTAAAACCAATTTTAACGTCCCCTCCTTTCCCCAATCTTGCAATGCCAGTAAATATTCCAAACACAATGAGTTGAAAATCACCCCCAAGCAATCAAGAATTCAAGTAGACAATAGAACTCAAGGAATTTGGTAAAAATAAACTCATGATATTCCCACATCAAAACTTAACTATGAATACAGAACACAAGGAAGATTCAGAATTAGCCATGCCTACATGATCAATTGAATTGGCAAAGGTCACGTAATTTGAATAGAATTGTCCTGAGATAAAGCCTTTCATTTCCCAACCCCCAACTCACCCCCAATTCACATCACACCCAGAAAAGAGAAACAAATACCCAACGTTAATGATAAAACCAACAAAATCCAACATCCCCTCCATGAAGTCTTTACCATTTTATAGGGTGAGAAACTAGATAATCATGCTTCCCAGATCAAGGATTCGATGGCAAACACTAAATTAATGAACATTAAAATTTGCAACATGAATGAATAGCGTGCAAAAGCAAAACCAATCCAACTAAAATCTAAATTTGAGAAGAAAAAAAAAACTCCCAATATTCCCCATCAAAACTTGAGAGAAATTCAACTAACTATCATAAACCCAACAAATTAAAATATTTTTCCATGAATTTGTTAATAATTTAGGGTGAGAACTAGATAATAATGTTCCCCTTCATAAATCAGATCATGGATCCAATAGCCAACACATGATTTAAGAATAAGAAAAAAAAAAAAAAAAAAAAAACAAAATCTATGTACAATAACCAAAAAAATCATCCAAAACAAAATACAGATTTAAATCCGGCAATTTATTTAGTACGATATCAAATCCTCATACTGCCATTTACATTCACAGCCAGCATATCTACCTAAACGAAACTGAACCCAAAAAACATCAAAAATTAAGAATCAAAAATCAAACCCCAAGAAACCACCCTAAGAATTTAGAAATCACCACCAGCATCATCAAACCCAGCATCATATCCAGAATCATAAGCGCCCATCTCAGACACATCAGAGATCATATCTCCGACCAGCAACCCACCAAGCAATCCAGCTCCTAGTCCCAACGCCATCTTCCCACCGCTGCCGCCACTCTTCTTAGGCGGCTTGGCGCCGTACCCACCGTACCCGGCTTGCGGATATGGTGCCGGTTGGTGAGGATACTGCGGGTACCCACCGTTATAAGCCGGTTGAGGCGGGTACCCGCCGTACATAGGTGGTGGCGGATACCCACCGTGCGGCGGCGGCGGCTGGTGAGCGTACGGATAAGCAGCCGCCACTGTGCCGGCAGCCAGCATTCCCGGCGGAGGGTACGCGGGAGCAGGGCCACCGCTAGGCCCCGCCGCACCGTATCCCACCGGATACGCTGTAACAGGCGTGTCCGTGTTTGCCTTCTGTTGAGTCACGGTGAACTTTTCGCCAAACTTGTACGTGAAATCCAACACCCCTTTGGCTTTCCCAGATGGGGTTCTGACGCTGTAGCTCGCGTGCCTCTCGTCCTTCGATTCCTCGCCGTAGCTCTCGAGGAGCTCTTTGATGGGCACGTGGACTTCGCCGACTTCTTTGTCGCCGGCGAGTTTCTTCTCCGCCTTGATCTTCACCACGAGCGCCAGGCGGTTCTGCTCCGCCGCATTGACGTCTATTGTGAATTTCATTGGGAAATTCCACTTGGGGTTCGGGCCGCAGTCCTTGTCGATGTGCGTTTTCTGCTGACTGGCGTTGTTGTTGTTGTTGTTGAAGTAGTCGCCGTGGATCGAAACGACGGCGTACAGGTCCATCTTGGAGAAAAGATTCACGTCCTTCAAGTCCTTGGCCGAATTCACTGTTATATCCAAAGGCCTGCACTCCATTCTTTGAAGTTTTTCTTGGATCAAAGAAGAACAAAGAAAATTTGGATATGAGAAAAAATATAAGAGGAAGTGTTTTTTTTTTGTTGTGACGAAAGAAAATCAAGAAATTGTTGTTGTTGTTGTTGTTGGCGGTAGTATGGGAATTTGGATGAGAATTGGCTATATATAGTGAGAGTCAGAGAGAGATGGTGAGAGGAAAGAGGTGTGAAATTTCGGGAGGTATCGTGAGCGTGTGAAAACCGAATAGAGGTATTTGTGGAGGTGACGACGAAGCTGTTACTTTTCTAGATAAGAATCCAAATTTAAACAATATATATATAAAAATAAATTGTGAAAAAATAATAATAATACCACAACTATTTAGGCAATTTTTGGTGGAACTCTCCTTAGGTGACACGTTGTAATTGGTGTTATTGTAGACTTATGTGTATCTATTTTTTTTTTTTTTTGACCACTCACAATAGATCACTTAATAAATTGTGGTAAAATATATATAAAGTGTTGTGATTTTAGTATTTTTCAAAAAAATGTGCAACTTTTACTTTTTTTTAATATAAGCGTTTTGAATTAAATTGTGTAATAGTATTTGGAAGACGAGAGGTTTGGATCAATTTTAACACTTATAGATAGAGTTATTAAGGAACTAGGAGTTAAGTCGCAATAAATATGAGTTTTTAATTAATGCTTAAAAGTTTTTTTTTTTTTTTTTGTGTTAAAAATTGTTCATGAAAAATCTTGATATTTCTAGAGGGTGAAAAAAGATGATTTTTATTTTATTTTTTATTCTTTTATTCATTTAATTTTTTTTTTGGGATGTTTCCTTTCCTTAGGGTGTTAGGTATCTTTATTGGCGTGTATATTAGAAGACGTGTTTTTGGCGTGTTACTGGCCCTTTTCTTTATTTGGAAGGTATATACTTTAGTAAAATCATAAAATTAACCTGATATATTACCATTTGTAACTTTCTTATCTCAGCGGTTTAGGTAAAATGTTAACTTTTACTTTTCTCAAAAAAAAAAAAATGTTAATTTTTACTTTTGAATCTTAGCATTTTTGTACAGTACAAAGAAAATTCTTTTTCTTTCACCACTTACCATGTCAAGAGCCTTGTGTGTAATTTAATTGGTTGGCATCATTCAACTTCTATCTCTCAATTATTGTATGGGCTATGTATCCAAGAGTTAAGCCCTTTTGGATATACATCATTGTAAATTTCTTTATAAAACCTTCTCTCTTCTTCCAGTGTATGTGTGTTAAAAATATTTAGTATTTCAAAAAAAAATCTCAATTATTGAATTATATATTTAAAAAAAAACGTAATAATTATCTATAAAATCATTAAAAGAAAACAATATGCATTGTGCAAGTTATGTGGGTATATAGAAACCTTTCTTCTTCTCCTTTCCCCCCCCCCCCCTTTTTTTTCTTTTTAAAGTAATTAAAGGTAAAAAAAAAAAAACATTTTTTAAGTTCTCTGTTTGGATTTAGATGAACTTATTTTAACCCTTTTTTTTTTTAGTGTAGAAATTTAGCAAATCCTTGAAAAATGTAACATAAATTTCATAATATTTTTTCAAAAATTATTGACATAATGTGTTCAAAATGAACTCGTGCAAAATGATATTACTCAAATTAAAATTTATCACCAAGTTATGAAGAATTATATATCCTTAACATTGCTTTTTTACTCCCCTAGGTATATTTGGATAGTGGGCTCATTGGTTTGTGCAAAATAAATCTAGAAATTTTAGGTTAAATCTATCACATTATTCATCCATAATAGTTTTAAGAATATATTTTAGAATGTATCATAAATAAAGAACGGAATAGTTTAATTAGACACCACTCCACTATTATTTACTATTAAAAAGTCATTGCTTCATGCAAACTCTTTTATATAGGTGTCAAGGTAAAAATCATGTGACGTCTCTTTCAGCGTGGTATCTAACGTTAGTTGCGTGGGGCTAGTTGGTATAGGAAAAAGGCATTTCGGTTTTCAACTAACAAGTCATGGCTAATGAGCACCAGACATTTTTTTCAGTGGCTTTTGGAAAGGGACTTTCATGGAATGGAATGTCGAAGAGTGACTGTGGACTCTGATTCAGCCGTTGAGTTTTATCGTATAGAATGACGACGAATTGACGCACATATTCCTCCCGAGTACATGCGAAAGCGATTGATAGATAGAGACACAGTGGCATACTTTAGAAATTGGAACATACTTGAATTCCACTACGGATCAACTACGGGTCCAAGCTTTGTCAGTGATTTTTTAAGTAGGCTTGCTTAACTGGGCCCGTGAAGCCTATATTGAAAGCTTAGTTCCGACATGTGGGTAGGCATTTATGTGTATTAAAAATATTCATTCTTCAGAAATACAAAATTGATTTCCAAAACCCAATATCTTGAGAGCCACAATTGGGTACAAATTCCGAAATGACCTCAATAACTTTTCCAATGAATGCACTAAAATCTCATGAGGACAAAGAAATAGGTTCAAAAGCTTTGCTCGCAGAACCCAAACGCAAGGTAGATGCAAGTGTTTGTTGCACCATGTTAAGCCAATGCCGGCCATGCAAAATGTATGAGCAAATTTCCATCACTATTTGAGTTTAAAACAAAGCTAATAAAAAAAAAAACCTGAAATGCCGTGAGTAGATATTCTATGGCCCACACCTCATATGTCAACAATAAATATGAAAAAAAAAAAAAAAAAAGACAACACAAAGATGCCACTATCAATATCAGTACATTTGGAGTATCCACTATTCGAATTACATCATCTATAAGTCCAAGATACGCTCTTGAATTTGGCCTCTTCAATAAGACCCCACGTTTCTTTTGGTACCAATTGCTGCACTCTCCCATGGCCATGAGCGATCAATAATGTAAGTAGCTTTTGGAGTGTAATAATGCAGCCCTCTCAACGTGAAATTTTTTCCCGCATATTTCATGCTATAATCCATGTTATCCAATTTTTGATGATGATGGGATATTTTTTTACCAGTTTCATCAAAGAGGGTGGTAAGGCACATAGCCTAACAAGCCAGTCACATTGGTGACAACGTCATTGCACCTTGTCAAAAGGCTAAGGAACTGTTGTGAGATGTCAACTGTGATTGCATTGGGTGGTGCAGTGGGAGTGTTAATAATAAGATTGTGACTATTTCTGGGTGCTGCTGCTGCTGTTTCTGAATGATGCATATTATTATGTGGGACTTTAGCATATTGAGGAGGAGTAGGAAGAGGAAGAGGAAGAATAGGCGATGGAGATGGAGGAATGACCTTTTGAAAGTTCTTACTATTAAAATCCATTGCAACAGAAGAAGGTGCACCACCATCTGCATTACTAGCATTGTTGTTGAAGTTGTTTCTATTACCAACCATCAATTGCTCTGCCCTACTACTTTCTTCCCCACCCAACATGAATTTTACACGAGGGGTACCTTTACTACTACCACCACCAACACCACCAGTTACCTGCCCTGACTCGTCACCGGACACCTTCTTCAAACATGATTTGAGCTGGACTGCCGGCTTTAGAGGAGACTGGTTTACAAGTGCTGATGTTGGTCTTTGTACAGCTGCTGCAGGATCCTTCACCCGTGGAGTCTCATTGGAATTGTCATCTCCTCGGACCTTGCCGGATTCAGCACCTTCAGGTGCACCACCTCCCAATTCCCGAATGTGGCACCTCACATTCACGTTGCCAAATAAGGAATTGTTTGCAACCGCATATTTGTAGGCTGCTTCAGCATCAAGCTTGTGCAGGAACACAACACGGCATGTGGAGGACTTCCAAAAGACGCGGAGACCTGACTGATCTATCGGCCCAAACCGAGCAAACCTAGCCTTCAACTCTGCAACAGATGGAAGGGATGTAAAGGGAGGGAACTTCATCACCAGCATGGTGGGGTCAACTGTCTTAGCTGGAGGTTCCACTTTCTTCACAGGATCTGGTCTGGAAGACTTTGGTAGGGCCGGCGCCACTGATTCTCTTCCCTCTCCCCGCTGACTTTCAGGCATTTTTTGACCTGCCTTCTTTTCAGCAGCCAATGATTTCAAAGCATTGATCTTCTTTACCCTCTTTGCTGCAATTTCTTCTTGACGATCAGAAGGGCCACGTTTCCGCCCAGCTCTTGTTGGATCATCAGGTCTGACTATAGATTTTACTGGCTTTGAGGATGGCAAATCCCTGACATGCTCACCAGTAGAATTGTCAGAGGCACCAACACCAGATGAATATTTTGTGGGACGAGCTTCAACAGATTCAGTCTCTGTTGGTAGTGACATTGCCAAGCTTTTCTGGTAAACAAGGGACCGGAATCTCAAAAAGAACTGTCGTACAATTGCAGGGCTGTTTCTTTCCACACCATGAAAAGGATCAAGGGCAAGGGCCTGCAGATCACTCAATAGTTGTGGAAGTTCGATTTCAGCATTTCCCATACCAACTGTTGGAAGAGTCCCAACAGATTCCAATGAGGAGTTACTTCCCCCAGCATTTTTCTTCTGTTGTTCTGCCCGAAAATCATCCCTCAGAGCCAAACCAATCTGGGTGGATTTTCCTGCTAATTTCCCCACTGTGGTCCCCACTTTTCCAGTAGCCAAACGTTTCTGTTGATGTTCAGAGCTCGTTTCTGTACCAGCGTCTTTCCTCTTTTTCTTCTTCTTCTCCCCCATAACAGAATTCTCAGAGTTTAAGTCCCCAGTAGTTCTTTTAATAATTTTTGCCTTCTTCTTGACTCTGCCATCAGTGCTCATGCCACTTGAACGCTTTGCATCAATTGATACAGAATCTACAACACTACGACCATCCTTAACTTGATCCAATCCATGGTCCTCTTCGGGTCTCGCTGGAAAGGTCAGCTCAGATGGTTGAGAACTTTCGTATGGTTTTGACATTTTTGCCTCACCTTCCTGATGAAAAGATAGCGATGCCCCATCTTTTACACGTGGGGATGCCCCATCCCCTGACAAATCAGACCAGCCTGTGCTTGTGCGACCCGCAAATTCACCTGGTCCTGACCTCTCTTTCATTTCCTGCAGAGAACCCTTCCCCTTATCAAGGGCGGGCTTCGTATCAAAAGTAATATTTTGCTGCCCAAGAGTACTGCTGTATGCTGCCGCCAGGTCTACAGATACAACTTCTTTTCCAGGTCCATCTAAACTTGGGGTTGCACCATCCTTGCTGGTAAATGCTACCCCCTCATCTTTTGCAGGAATCTGCTTTACAGGGACGGCTGGATCCCTCTTTTGCAAGACAAAATCCCCAGCTGCAGTCGTTACAGAACCATCCATGTAAACAGATGGGGCAGAGGAACTTGCCTGTCCTGGGGTAATTGGATGGGTCTTCAAGCTAATGGATTCATCTCTCCGCTTGAAAAGGTATCTGTCTTTCTTTGACTGATCCTTGATTTTCATAGCTTTTGCAGAGCTCTTCCCACCACCAAGAGCTTCAGCAATCACCAGTGGACCGCTCAAAGGAGCTGGAGAAGGCAACAAACCAATCAGAAAACAAATAATGTAAAGTGCTCATATGAAGTAATTAATTTGTATGGCAGGGATTCAATTGGACATTGTTCTCATGCAAAATGAATGTCAATCACAGGGAGGGGCTTGAGGAACATGAGGATACAATCTAAAAGTTTGGCTAGTAAAATTGGTATACCAAGAGAAAGTCAGAAAGGCCTCATCAGTTCTTTATCAATGTATAATGGTATAAACGGAAACCAAATTAAGTGAAAATGCTTGGTTATTAAACACACATGGACCAATATCAGAATCAGTGGCCTAATTTTGAAAGAAAAATAGGGTAAAATTATATTGGGAAATTTGATGTGCGGTATTTGCTAAAAGTACAGAAGTAACAGTTTTTATTTTAAATTAGTAATGTAAAATTCTTTAAAACACTATTCTCATAAATTAGAAGTATACAACAGAATAGTGGGAGGGAACAAACTAAGATTACAAAGTGATCCATCATACATTTCTATGAAATGGAAGCATATGGGCACTACAAGTTTTTGAAAATAGAAAACAAAAACTGTTACCAAACATAACCTAACATTTTCAGCAGCAAATAGATCATAAGGCACCAATTTAATGCCACAAAATCAACAGAAGACACCAAACATAGACTTAGAAATTCTAATAAAGCAACCAAAGCTTTCTATGTAATTACTTGCAAAAAGACCATCTGTAGTCCAAATCAACCTTCATTCCAAATTTCAAACAATAGCTCTCAAAGATGATTTGAATAAATCCCAAAATCAACTCCTCAATCTTTAAAAGGAGCGCTTTGCTCCAACACATGGGTTAAACTAACACATAACATCAATATTACCACGTCATACTTATGAGAGCTTATTTATTAGAAAGGATCTCACACATGCCCAACACTGCTTGGAATACCAGTGTACTATCAAACTGATTCAGTACAATGTGTATGCTATTTTCCTTCATCAGCTTCTTGGAAATTGGAAATTGCAACCCAATTGCTCCAAGCCATCAAGATTGAAATTCAAAATAGTTTTCTTTCCAACTTTCAGCGTAGTCACATTGACTCATTAAGAAGCCAATTTAAATATGATACCTATGAGACAGTACTTTGTTGGGCTCTTAAAAATTCCATTACAACCCATATTATCAATTCTGAAACAAAATGAAAGGGGGATTGGTTCCTTCTCCTGTAGGAATTCAACTGCCTGTTGTTCTTAGGAAATCCATTGTAAATTTCATTTTTTCCAATCTCTAATCATACAATTTTTTTTTTTAATGTTTTGCTTATGTTATGCTCAATCACTTATTTTACTAATTCATTTGCAATAAGTGAAGTCTAACAAAAATATCAGAAAAATGAGAGCCCACTATCTCAATCACTAATTCATTTAAGATTTTGCCTTTTTGTAAATCTTAAAGTTTCTATCTTTTTGGAGTGGTTGGATGAACGGGAATCATGTGACATCACGTTTAAAAATCATCATTAATAATTAAAATATTTGAACTAGCAACCATCATCCAATGAGCACTGCATACTGAGAGAAACTATCAGGAACAAAAAGATAGCAACTTTGAAATTATTTTTGTAATACGTTCTACCAAACTGGTTGATGTTAAAATAAACAGATTTTGATATAAGAGCATGAAATGTGAGCGCAACGAATAATCAAAATAACTACCAAGTATGAGGGAAACGCATGAAATTTATACCTCGAGGCCGATCTAAATTAACCGGTTCACGGGGTGGGCGTCCTGCACCTCCTGCCGGGACCCCAAATGCCTGAGCGTAGGTCTCATCAAACTCCTCAAACAGAGCCTTCCGCAACGCGAACACAGTAGCCTTATTCTTGACAAAACTAATGTTTTTCGGGTCACCTCCTCTTGGCATCAAAGCTAACTGCTTTACAAAGGCAAGAAACTCGCTCGGCTTAAAACCATCTCTCGCCTTCTTAATCTGATTCACCGAATAAACCCCCCGGGGCTCATAATCCGGCACATCCACCTCAAAATACCCTTGAACTTCCGTGCCCCGGAAATTAAACGCGCTCCTACATTTACAAACCACACCAAGACCACGCCGTCTACTCATCTCATCCACAGCCTCCTCCACGGCCTTAATGAAGTTCCTTGAATTCGTTTGCCGCGATTTCTCAGCGAAGTATAGATCAAATGGGATGAGTTCAGCCGGGTCGAACCACCCATAACTACTATCACCGAAGAATGCCACCAATACATAGCCTTCTCTCCTACTTCGACGCACGGAAGGCGAAGCGAAAGCTTCATTGAATATATGCCCAGGCCACCATGGGTGAGATTTCACTTTCCCCCAAACCATGTCACCGACTTCAAACCCAAAACTCAGTGCCCTTGACATTCCTGAAACCCCACTCTTCTCATTCGCTACGTACTCGTCGAATTCGGATAACAATGAATTGTACTCAAAGGCCTTACCTTTCTCATTTCTCTCATCAAAAACCCTAGCTTCCTCCTCTTCATCTTCGTCGTCTTCAGAAGCCCGAACCCTAGTCTCCTCGGATCTCGCGCTTTCAGGAGCTTCCGAATCGAGCTCCATCGATGAAACCCTAGCCTCGTCAGAAACCGCTCCTAAATCCAAGCCATCGGCACCGCCAACGCCGCCTTCTTCTTCCAAAACCCTAGCCGCCGCCGGTTTCGCTTCGGACTCCTCGATCAAATCTGAATTCCTGTTGTACTCGGAGGAACCTCTGTTCATTGGAGGAGCACGGGGCTCAAAGCCGTGACCTCCGAAACCCTAAGGGAACGAAACGCTTCGAGGCTCGAATGAGAGTAAGCGTACCTTCTCGCATACCTTCTAGTCAGTAAGCATTCATTGCCGAGAAAATGAGAGAGAAAGTGTGTTAATCTACGAAAATCAAAAACCCTAAAGAGAGAGAGAGAGAGAGAGAGAGAAGAGAGATGTTTGGATATCGAGAAAATCTCTGGGATTGTGATTTTCTTTATGGGCTTCGAGAAAAATCCATGGGCCTCACTTTTTTTAGGTTTTATAGAATACATAAATAGTTACGAGTGAGGTTTACGTGGGACTCTTATGTGCTGACACGTTGTAAATATGAGGGTTTTTTTTTTTCATTCAAAAAAATTAAAGATAAACAATATTTTGGCTATAATTTTTTTTTCAAAGAGTGAATTTTAGTAATCATCTTAGTGTTTTTTTTTTTTTTTTGCTTTCAGCGTTATGATTCAGAAAGTGGGTTATGTTTATCAATAATGAAGATTAATGCTCATAAACTTAAATAATTAAACTCAATAAATTCAAAGTAACATTTTGTGTCTTATAATTAACTAAGATGATATTTGCAAAAAAGAAAAGAAAAACTGAAAATTTGGAGTTAGTTTGAGTAATAACTGGAGTGAAACGGCCAAGACATTGACAAGAATAATGTGGACTACATTTAATGATGGGTCTCATGTAAATGGACTCAAATAGTCTTATTAGTAAGTAGAATTATTTTGATTTTTGAGTTTAAATTCACAAAATTACAAAGTTGGTTCTTAAGATGTCTTGCGACTAATATTATTGGGATTCCAGAATTGAGATTATGCTATGGTTGAACTTAATAAAGGGAGTGCTTGCAGTCCCCCATTGTCCTATTTAGTGTGCTTTGGGACAAGTTGAAAATTTTAGCTTATTTGTAATTTTAATTTATTTTTATTACTATTTATAGGTCTCACTGTATTTTTTGGTATTATTCATAAGTCTCATTATACTATTCAGCTAATTTTTATCTTTTTCTATAGTACTTTTAGCAAAAAAAATTTTAATTTCAGCTAAATAAATTATTCCCAAACTTAAACTCCTCAAACATTAGTTTTTAAGACCTTAGCATATAGGAGTTTGCTATCTTCATATCCAAACAAAGTCTTTCTACCCATCTATTAGCAAAATATGCTTTAAGCAATGATAACTATTTTGTTTAAATTAAAAGAGTTCTTAGTTTCTAAAACAAGTTACTCTCCATGATATATTTACTGTTTTTATTTCTTAATAAAGTTTTATTCTTTTCATTAATACATATATATATATATGTATATGTATGTATGTATGTATGTATTTATAAAAGAGGTCTTCCACATGATGGTGACCCCTACTCTTTTTTCTATCCAAAAAAATAAAACAATTACCACAAATGATTTGATACCTTCTCTAGTAACAACTACCGTAACCTTTTTAATATGTTGTGTTGGTGTAAAAAAACAATTATTGCATATTTTATTGCACAATTGTTCCTATTATCTTTACCATAATATTCATCACAATTCTAGATTTTTTTTGTAATTGAAAAATGTAGTACTCTCAAATTATAATAAATGCTCTAAATTAACATTTACCCAAAAAATAGAAGAGCCTCTGAGCACGCGCTCATAGCATGCGCATGAGCGCATGCTCAGAGGCTAGTACTCCGTAATTATCATCAATTTTTGGCAATTTTGTTAATGCAATGATTGATTTTTTTTTTTTTTTGAGGGTCCAGTTATTGATGTTTTGATAATTTGAAGATAACAAGAACATAGTTATATTACAAAATTATGTGTTTATGGTGTGATGAGTATTATGTGTTTCATCACACCGCTAGATTTTTTTATGATTGAAAAATATAGTAATTACAAATTATAATTGATACAAATTATTGACATTTACCCAAATCAAGGCTAGTATCTATTTTTTTTTTTTTTTGGATAAACTTAGGGATGTTTAAAAAAAAATTATGATAGGAAGATAAACGCATATATCTATTCAATTTTTTTGTTTGGATAAACTTGAGGATGTTTTTTTTAAAAAAAATTGATAGGAAGATAATCATGAGGATGATTTTTTTTTTAAGGAAAAAAAAAAAAAACAACAACAACAATAGCAATGTAAGGTTGTTTAACTTTTTTTTCTTTGAAAAAGTGGGTCAGTGGAAGAGTGATCCTAATTTACATCTATTATAATTTGGGATTACTATAGTAATATATATTGCTATTGTTTGAGTCTCTATGAGTATTTGCTTTAATTTTTATTTACTTACAAATTTTTTGGCCTCAGATGTACATCCTAAATTGCTAATTTTTCACCATTGGAAATTCTTTTATTGGTGAGCCTCTAAAATTTATGACATTATAAGTGATGAATGAATAAAAAATTATTATACTGTACCCAAAAACTAAAAAGAAAAAAGAGTCTCATTGCATGAGAAAAATGCGTACGATGAGGATTTTTTTATTTTATTCTATATCTTCAATATTATTTTTCCTCAAAACAAAATTGTGAATTGTTTACACATGTGACAATTGTTGGATAAAAAATTTGTTTTGTATCTCATACAAAACACACAGCGGAAGCAACAAACAAAGATCTATTTCATTCATGATTGACAACATGCACTATATAAATTTCAAAATTTAAGAACAAGATAGCGTACCTTGGTATGGAGAAATTCAAAACAAAGATTAGAAGCACTTGGGAAAACTTTTAATCTTCACTCCAATTCCACTTTACGCCCAAGATGTGTGTTCTCTCAATCAATTTCCAAAGGGAGAATGAAAATGTGTCTCACACTCTTTCTTTTTCTTTACGACTCTTTTCTTAATAAAAAATTATGTATGTTTCTCCCTTTATAATTAACTGATTATCTAATTGGGCCGGCCTATTGGGCCTTTCCAATTGGGCTTTAGTGTGTGACTTGGAATGAGACCAAAAGGGACCAATAAGACACTAGCTCCAATGGGTCTTGGGCTTTTTCGTCAACTCTTGACAAGTCCAAAGTTACCATTAATTATATTTAATACCACTATATAAATATAATTGCACTCTAGGCCTTATTAATAAATTATATCCCAAAACTTTATTATACACGCAACCCCTTCATTAAATATTCGTAGTAATACAAAGTCATGAACGTAGACTGTCACTTTGTAAATTACTACATCTTATCCTTGAGTACCCAGTTTAATCTTTTAAAGTTATTCATAATATATTTATGAAATCCAATTTTATAAATATATACTTTAGTAATTTCTTACCAAAGTGGTTAGGCCTAACTCTCTGAATAACTGAACCCATTAAATTTATCTCAAGGGAATATTTTATATCTCCATCAAGAGACTATAAATTCTATCTTGAGAATATATGTTCCATCAACACTAAATGTGGCTGCCCAACATACTGAGGTTTTGACCGTTACTTTAGATCTCACTCCTGATATATCAAAGCAACCTACACATCATGATCATGTTCATTATTCTCTCAGGATTAAAAGTTCATGCAAATAAAAATCGTGACATTTATTATTCATTTGACAGTCGTTAGGAGAATAATAAATCTCACAGCGGTCCAGTTCAATATATCTTAACTCTTAAAACATATCAACATATCAACTAGAAGTCATCACTTCCATGATCAAGACAAATCATCTTAGTTGATATGTTATAGTCTTCGCAGATGAAATGCCCAATTTCATCACCGACTACGAACTATAAATTCTGAGTTTACAAAGAACTTGTGATTTATATCTTCTATGACTTTTCACATAAATCACATACTATGTATCTCATGGACTATATGATAATGTCCAAATATTCATGTTACCATTATTTTAGATAAAAATAAACAACTTTATTAAACACAACATTAAGTCATACATAATGTCATACATAGCATCATATAATAGGATTTAAGGGCATATATCTTAACAACAATTCCATCTAAGGGGGAAAAAACAGAAGAGGCATTTAGTTGGTAATCTAGTGGAGCCCCAACAATATTGCCAAATTCATATTGAAATATATACACAGTTACAACTTGCAATTTATACATCCTAATCATTCTTCTTAATCTTCTAGATCAGCCTGTTGAAAGAAAAAAAAATCATAACTTATAAATAAAAAGAATTACAATTTCTATTTCCTTACGAAATCCAACAAAGAATATAAGTCAACAATAGTAGATGAAGATATAAAAATAAAAAATAAAAAATTGGATGTCTCATACTCCTTTGCATTTATCTGGGCTCTTTAATAAGGGATTATGTAACATCCTGTCTCTGATTCATCACAATCGTCAACTATTTCGCAATCAATCTAATCACTCAATGATAATCTTTTTCAAAATGTGTCTTCCCTCTGTCAAAATACATAAATAAAAAATGACCTTTAGAAAAATTATATCAATATGAGTCATGAAAAAAAAATAGAATATGAAATTAAAAGTAAGAGAGCATGAGAGGAAAGAGAGTTACCTAATCGTGATTTGTTAGAGGTGGATTAACTGTAGAGTACCATTTAATCTCTTTCAAAACTTAATAATTTGCATCAGTTATAATTTGAGATTATTACATTTTCCAATCATTAAAAATCTAGGGGTGTGATGAAAAAATTATTTCACCTACAATGCATTATAATGAAAAACGTAAAAAGTGTGTATAAATATATTCTTATATTGGTTGATAAGAATAAAATAGTAACCAATGTTTCATTTTTCTTCTATCATGCAGTCAAAACACAAAGCAATATATGTCAAGGCTAAAAAAAAAAAATTCAACCAAACTTAACCCATTATTAATCCACAAAAATATTGAGTTAAGTAAATTTTGTCAAGTTGATTTTATTTTTCTTTTCTCATGCAGTCAAAACACATATCATGTGCAGAAGTAGCATATGTCAAGGCTAGCTAAAAACAAAACAAACAAATAAAAAATTCAACCCAACCCAACTCATCAATCCACAAAAAAATTTAGTTTAGTAAATTTTGTCAAGTTGATTTCATTGTTATTTTCTTATGTAGTCAAAACACATATCATATGCAGAAGTAGTATATGTCAAGGCTAAAAACTAAAACTAAAAAAATGATAGGCCACAAACGCATTGACCCCTTGTGATTAATTAAAGTGATTAATTAGCCGAGTTATTAATTAATTAAGTTAACATGCAAATTCACGTGGCAGCACAAATAAATCACCAATAACTAAAGTATGCAGTGAAAAATAAATGACACGGTGATTTGTTTACGAATGGGGAAAACCTGACGGCAAAAACCCCACCGGGTGATTTAAGGTCACCACTCCTGAAACTCCACTATTATCACAATAAGCGGTTACAAGTAAGGAATCCTAGTACCTCACCAACCTACAGTTGAACCTTTACCCCAATGCCCAATTGGACTTGTTTTGTAGTGACAGTTTCTCCTCTTGATGCACGGCTCCCAAGTGCGTGACTAACCAATTGCGCGAATCCTAGTACGCGACTTCAATTCACCAACTAGAGAGAGAGTTGTTGGCTGCAAAGTTCTTCAAATCATCCACACGATAAAGGTCAAGAAAATGTTTGGTTACAAAACCCTACGGTGCACATTACATAGCAACTTCTTCACACGAGATGAACTAGGGCATGAATTTTGTCTTCAATCACAAATTGCATGAACAAGAATTACTCAATGCTTGTGCAACTTGCGTCTTCATGACGGCCCTTAAAGTAATCCTTTTATATGTCTAGGGTTAGAAGAAAAGAAGTCTCAAAGACACATTCACGGATTGGAATCAAAACAGAACTTGGAATCTGTTTTCCTTAAATCTCGACAGATAGAGATGTCGAGAAGTTGTCGAGCCTCAGGGCTGAAACAGCTTCTAAAGCTCGATAGATGTATGTGTCGAGACTAGGTGTCGAGCTTTAGTAACTTGCACTTTCTAGCTTATTTCTTGGACAGACTTGATGACTTCAACACTTGATCTTGAAACACAGTTTCTTGAAGTGTTAAACACATCCTAAATCTACCCAATTACAAGTAAAATGCGTTTTGTCAAAGGATAAGCCAATTACATAAAATAGTGACATATGTTTGAAATCACTTGAACTACATATGTCCTAACAATCTTCCCTTTTAGCAATCCGTGACAAAACCACAGCAAACAAATGAAGATATGAGAGAAGTCATAAAATACTTAACTCATATTCACTTGTTGAATACAATAAAATCTATCCTAACACAAACTCTTGAAAAACTTTGCAAGAAGAGAGTTTATGGCAAGTAGACTTTGACAACCTATATTTCTGAAACACTTCTAGACAAAACACATCAAGGCATCTTTGTGTGAAGCAGAAATAATAGATTACATACAAGTAAAAGAAACATGTGTATAAAGACAGAAAAGAAGCAACACATGGAGAGGTAGGGGAAAGAAACATACATCATCATATATATATCAAGAATTAAGCACAATGTATGTCAATAAATGGTCACAAGACCGAGGTACATGATCAATGTATCTCTAAAAGAAAGAAAAGAAAAGAAAAGAAATACATGTAATCCTCACTACATCCCTCAAATCAACACTCCCCCTATAAAAAATGTCCTATACTAGCTCTCCCCCTAAGTATGACTACTCTCATACATCAAAACTACTCTCCCTTTTTGTCACGAGTGACAAAGGGTAGAGTGTCAAGTAGACATCTCATCAGAGGAGCTCGCATCTCCATCATCATCATCGGAAGCATCATCGTCATCACCGTCATCATCATCTTCAGTCTTAGAAGCGACATGAAGAGGCGGAGGAGAAGCCTTAGAAGCAAAGCCGCCCAAGGTCGCCTGGCGATGCGACCAACACAAACGTTCACCTGATATAGCTCCGTGGAGAGTGTATCGAGGCAAGCATCCATACGCTGAAGCTGCGCCATGATGTCTCTAAGAGTGACGTTGCTCGAAGAAGAGGAAGGAGCAGATGTCGCTCGAGCAGATCTGGATGGAGCCGGATAGGAGGAAGGAGCAGTAGAATCCAACTATCGCGATCTGAACTGTGCCTCACTACGTTTTAAGGTAGCGGCGTCTATAGCAGACATAACATGAAAAGGATCGGACGATGGAAAAGGGATGGAAAAACGACGAAGAATCCTCGTGATAGTGGAAGGGAAAATGAGCTTATCACGGGTAGTCGTATCTCTATAGACATCTATGATAGAGAAAATGAAGTGTGAAGGGAAATCTATAGTAAGATGCTCTAAAAGAGACAGCAAAAATCGAGCACGAGGCTCTGTGATAGAGTTGTAGTGAGAGAGTGGGTGCAAAACAAATGTCATCACCATGTTAAGGAAACGAGGACCTTTAGCAAAAGGCCTACATGGTGTGTACTGATGATCTCTCCAGTCAGAGGGGCGCTCACAGAACGCAGAGATCATCTCGTCTTTGGACACAGTCTATAGACGCTCATATCCGGGGTAATCAGGATAATCCACCCTCGGGACATGAAGAACCTCGGAGACCAGCTCCGGAGTGACAGCAAAGCGTGTACCTTGAACGTGAGAATAGAAGAAAGGTACTGAAGAATCAATCCTGTGGATGTTGGAGTAAAACTCTTGTATCAACACAAGAGGACAAGTAACCGGGACGTCACACAGTGACTCCCAAGCCCAACTGTGAATGACATCAGGTAGGTCAGTGTCGGCAAAGTTTGCCAGGATAACTTGGCATTCCGAATGAACACCTCGTTTAGAAAAGTTCTCTGAGAAGTCATGTTAGGCTTTCTCATCACGGAACCGGACAGACATGGGAGCAGAATCAGAAGAAGAAGAAGATCCCCTAGAATGCAGAGGGTTATGGGATGGAAATGATTTACACTTAGGTGCCATAGACACTACTAATGCAAACATAGAGAGAAAAAGAGAGAGAGGAACACACAGAAAAGTCCCAAACAGTTCAATATAGGAAAAGAGTATTGAAAATAAAGAACATATGCATGAGAAATGCATGAACATGTGACATGCAATATAAAAACATAATAGGTTCAGCCCAATCCAATCCTACCAGTACACAACAATTTTTGCACACATCTAAATGCATGAAAATACTGTTAGAATGCTAATGTGATGCAATGCATGTAGTTTTAAAGAGCAAATCTATAAAACCAACCCAAAAATTTCATAAAACACTCATTGATTTTGAAAAACCCCAAAAATTTTCAAAAACCCAAAAACTTAAGTTTTAAAACATGAGATGCATGAAGAATGAAAGGATTGAAGCTTACCAAGTGAGGAAGATCTTGAGAAAAGCTTGAAGAATCCTTAAGAGGGGGTTTGGAGTGAGTGAGAGAGGTTTTGGGAGAAAAAAAAAGCAAAGTATCGAGAAAGAGATCAAGCGAAATGAGAGAAAAAATCGCGAGAAACCCATATATAGTCTTTCAGTAATTCTCGACAGATGCAGGTATCGAGAGGTGTCGTGACAGCTATCGAGGTAGGTATCGAGAAAATGAACTTCGACAGATACAGCTATCGAGAACATGTGTCGAGAAAGAAAGATCAACCACTAAAGAATCTTGATCGATCCAGAAGCTGTCGAGAAGCTATCAAGCAGACAGAAAGTTTCTCGATCGATCCACGTGATGTCGAGAATGTGTCGAGACTGCGATAAGAAAAAGACTGAGAAGCTCGACAGACAGCTAGGTATCGAGGAGGTGTCGAGATTGCCTTAAAACCAGTTTTTCAAGAGAGGAAAAACACAGACATGAATGCAATCATGCATGTAACTCAACCAATGATCCAAGCAACACATTTAGCTCTCAAAATCATCTCTCAACAATAAATTTTAAGCACATGGATCCCAAAACACGCACACACACACTAAACAAGTCTAACCAATTTTATATTTCAAAAATGAGTTACAATAGTTTAGTGAGCATACATTAACGCATGTAAATCTTGTGATGGCCAAGTCACATTGTACCTGCACATGTATCAAGAATAGCAAAGAATATTGTGTGTTGTGTGTGAAAATATCGCAAGATTGCATAAGTGTCTCAATGTTATGATGATTTGAGATATGAGAAAATCACTTTAACTTATACACAATCATAACCGTTTGATGGGGACTATCACATTCGAGGTACATCTTATAACTCCCACATCTCCTAGAAAACACGCTTACAACCATATTTTAAAGCATTTTAATCTTTTTGCTTTTATTTATTTGCATATTTTCTTTTATTAAGCATATCATGCATGGGCATATAAGAGAAAGAAAAGAAATACCCAATTATGTTAAGCTTTTGACATTGCACTTTTGCTATGCCGAAGCATACAAATGTCATATCATGATTGGCGAGTAACAGTGGTGAGATGGTTATTTATGCCTTTCTCTTAGGATTTTCTAGTCCTACCTATCAAAAAGAGTGATATGAGTGTTAAGTACAAGAGATCACTTAACCTTACTCATCACAAACAAAAAGCTACAAAAATCACTTGCTTAGTTGTGCATATGAATGCTCATCTAAGTTACAAAAGATACAAAGTTTAGAAAACTTTGTTTCAATGGCCATTTTAAGGTTTACAAGAACCAATGTACACAAACACACACTGTTTTTGTATTCTTTTTTTCAATTTTATTTTTATTTTTATTTTTATCAAAAAAGCAAAAATAAAATATAAAACTGAAAACACACAAACAAACACATGTTAAAGAAAGCAAAATAATGCATAAAACTAGATGCATATGCATGAGGAGGAAGAAAGATAGAAGGAGATCAATCCATGGAGATGACACCGATGTTTTGACGAAGGAATTCAAAACGTTTTGAATTCAAGGGTGAGAGTACCATCTTCGACAAGCTCCCTAATGAAGTGATGTCGAATCTCTATGTGCTTAGTTCGAGAATGTTGAACTGGATTCTTAGAGATATTGATGGCACTGGTATTGTCGTAGTAGATGGTGAGATGTTCTTGACAAATACCATAATCATGAAGGAGTTTTTGCATCCATAGGAGTTGGGTGCAACAGCTACCAGCAGCAATGTACTCAGCTTCAACAGTGGATAAAGAGATGGAGTTTTGCTTTTTGCTCATCCAAGAGACAAGATTATTACCCGCATAAAAACAACCACCTGAAGTACTCTTTCTATCATCAGCATTCCCGGCCCAATCAGCGTCAGAGTATCCAGCTAAGACATCATTTGTGTCTTTGCTATACCACACACCAAAGTTGGCAGTAGTCTTGACATACTTTATGATTCTTTTCAAAGCAATCATATGTGACTCTTTGAGATTGGCCTGATACCTAGCACACACTCCTACACTGTAGCTAATGTCTGGTCTACTAGCAGTTAGGTAAAGAAGACTACCTATCATGCTTCTATAAAGTGAAGAGTCTACACTTTTACCTAACAAGTCAACAGTGAGTTTAACATTCGGGCTCATGGGGGTTCTAACAGAACTAGCAGATTCTAATCCAAACTTTTTCACAAGATTCTTAGCATATTTATATTGAGAGATGAATGTACCTGAATCTTGTTGACGAATCTACAGTCCAAGGAAGTGAGATAGCTCTCCAATCATGCTCATCTCTTGAACTCTGCTTGCATGAGTTTTGAGAAGTCTTGAGCAAGTTCATCCTTAGTTAATCCAAAGATGATATCATCAACATAGACTTGAGCAACTACCAGCTAGCCATCTTTTCTTTTGATGAAGAGAGTCTGATCAGCCTTTCCTCTTGTGAAACCATGGGATATCAGGTATTGAGTCAATCGATCATACCAGGCTCTAGGTGCTTGTTTTAATCCATAGAGTGCCTTCTTGAGATACAACACATGATCCGGGAAGTGTGGATCAATGAATCCCTTAGGTTGAGCCACATAGACATCTTCTTTAAGTAGTCCATTTAAGAAAGTTGTTTTTACATCCATTTGATAAAGCTTGAACTTCAAGTGACAAGCTAAGGCGAGAAGAATTCTAATGGACTCCATGCGAGTAACTGGGGCAAATGTTTCATCATAGTCTATTCCCTTCATTTGAGTGTATTCTTGAGCTACAAGTTGAGCCTTGTTGCGGATCACATTGCCCTCCTCATCAGTCTTATTGCGAAATATCAACTTTGTGTCGATGACGTGCTCGCCCTCCGGTCTAGGAACTAAAGTCCATACATCATTCCTCTAAAACTGAAGTAGTTCATCATGCATTGCTTCAACCCAACTTTCATCCTGAAGAGCTTCCTCAACTTTAGTGGGTTCAACCTGTGACAAGTAACAAGAATAAGACACAAAGTTAGCAATACATTTATCAACTGTACGTTTCCGCAATGTGAGTTCATTCATATTTCCCACAATAGTTTCTAGAGGATGATTTAATTTGATTCTGGAGGAAGGTCCTTTGTCTTCATGAGATTCAGAATGGTGATGTAGGCATGTCTGCTGGCTCTTCTACAACACTTGGAGTACCAAGAGTACTTGGAGATGTGAGCTCTTGTTCCATGAGTTCCGGAGCTCTCCTAGGTTCAGGAGGAAGAATTTCTTTAGGGAGTTCCTCATCAATTTTCTCAGAACTAAAGTTAAAGACTCATCAATAACAACATTCACTGTTTTCATAACCTTCATGGTTCTCTTGTTATATACCCGATAAGCCTTGCTTGTAGAAGAGTATCCCAGAAATATCCCTTCATCACTTCTGGAATCAAACTTTTCCACATTCTCTCTATCCTTTAGGATGAAACAAGTACTTCCAAAGATTCTGAAATACTTCACATTTGGCTTTCTTCCTTTCCACAACTCATATGGAGTCTTTTTAGTGCCAGATCTAAAGTACACTCTATTTACCGTATGACATGCAGTGTTGATTGCTTCTCCCCACAAGTTTCTAGCTACATCCTTACTGTGCAACATGGCTCTAGCCATCTCCTGAATAACCCTGTTCTTTCTTTCTACTACACCATTCTGCTGAGGAGTAATAGGAGTAGAGAATTCTTGAGATATCCCTGATCTTGTGTAGAAAGACTCCATGTATGAGTTCTCAAATTCTTTACCATGATCATTTCGAATTCGGTCAATTTTCAGGCTCTTTTCATTTTGCAATCTTGTGCACAGTGCTTCAATGTGCTCAGGAGCATCAGACTTGGATCGTAGAAGGATGACCCAAGTGTACCTAGTGAAGTCATCTACTACAACCATGATGTATCTTTTACCTCCAAGAGATTCGGTTCTCGTTGGACCCATGAGATCTAAATGCAGTAACTCCAATGGTCTAGATGTAGCTGATATATAAGTGCCTGGATGCTTAGCTTTCGTCTGTTTCCTAAGCTGACATGGTCCACACACAACATTGTTCAATTTTCCAAGCTTTAACATCCCTAAAACTGATTCATGCTTAGATATAATAGAGACATGTTTGTAACTAGCATGTCCCATTAGCAGGTGCCACAAATCTTCATTTGGCAACCGAATGCTATTGCACACAATATCAGCATCAGGAACCAATCCATAACAGTTGTCTAGAGTATGAACACCACTTATGAGTTTCTTTCCAGACTCATCCATGACAAGACACTTTCCTTTGGAGAATAGCACCATGAAGTCTTGATCACATATCTGACTTATGCTCAGAAGGTTCACTTTCAGGCCTTCCACATAGAGAACATTTGCAATGTCCGGTAGTCTAGGTAGAGAGATAATTCCTTTCTCTTTTATCTGTGATTTGCTTCCATCACTAAAAATGACATTTCCACCTTTCTTAGACTCGAAGACTTTGAAGAGAGATCGGTCTCCAGTCATGTGTCTCGAGCAACTACTGTCAAGGTACCACAAGCATGTCTCCATCACTTTAAAGGCGGACTTCATCATAAAATACACTTCGTGCTTAGATGTCAGATTAGTGGGAATAGTGTTTTCTCTCATCTGCCTTTTCCGAGCTAGGCCTCTAATTTTTGCTCTTCTTAGACAAACTTCTTTGCACATTTTAATTTTGAGACAGTCTAGTTCCTACTTGTAAAAACTAAGATCCTTTCTAATAGACATCACAAGAGAAATCAAATAACTTTTATACTTGTATTTTCTGAGACACTCAAACAAATAAAGGTTAGAAAAACAAGATGTATTTGATAACAGAGATCTCTTCAAGTAAGAGACTGACCTCTATCCATGACAAACAAGGATTAAACCCTAATCAAAGTGTGCTTGCTCTAATACCGCTTGATAGGCCACAAATGCATTGACCCCTTGTGATTAATTAAAGTGATTAATTAGTCGAGTTATTAATTAATCAAGTTAACATGCAAATTCACATGGCAGCACAAACAAATCACCAATAACTAAAATATGCAGTGGAAAATAAATAACACGGTGATTTGTTTACAAATGGGAAAAACTTGACGGCAAAAACTCCACCGGGTGATTTAAGGTCACCACTCCCGAAACTCCACTATTATCACAACAAGCGGTTACAAGTAAGGAATCCTAGTACCTCACCAACTTACAGTTGAAGCCTTACCCTAATACCCAATTAAACTTGTTCTGTAGTGACAGTTTCTCCTCTTGATGTATGGCTCCCAAGTACGTGACTAACCAATTGCGCGGATCCTAGTACGCGACTTCAATTCACCAACTAGAGAGAGAAAGTTGTTGGCTGCAAAGTTCTTCAAATCATCCACACAATGAAGCTCAAGAAGATGCTTGGTTACAAAACCCTATGGTGCACATTACACAGCAACTTCTTCACAAGAGATGAACTAGGGCATGAACTATGTCTTCGATCACAAATTGCATGAACAAGAATTACTCAATGCTTGTGCAACTTACGTCTTCATAACGGCCTTTAAAACAATCCTTTTATATGTCTAGGGTTAGGAGAAAAGAAGTCCCAAAGACACATTCACGAATTGGAATCAAAACAGAACTTGAAATATGTTTTCTTTAAATCTCAACAGATAGAGGTGTCGAGGATCTGTCGAGAAGCTATCGAGTCTCGGGGCTGAAACAGCTTCTAAAGCTCGATAGATGTATATGTCGAGACTAGGTATCGAGCTTTAGTAACTTGCACTTTCCAGCTTATTTTTTGGACAGACTTGATGACTTCAACACTTAATCTTGAAACACAGTTTCTTGAAGCGTTAAACACATCCTGAATCTATCCAATTACAAGTAAAGTGTGCTTTGTCAAAGGATAAGCCAATTACATAAAATAGTGACATATGTTTGAAATCACTTGGACTACATATGTCCTAACAAAAAAAAAAAAAAAAAATCAACCCAACATAAAAAATAAAAAAAAAGATTTAAGTCAATTATGTCAAGTTGATGAGTTGGATGCAATGGAAAATTTAACAACAACATGATTCTCAATAAATTAGTTAAGGTTAGTAACACGTAGTCTTTTATATTTGAAGTCATATTTTCAATTTTCTTCTTTAATTCATCCACATGTATGTTACTTCTACTTCCAAAAAAATAAAAATAAAAATAACAGGTATGGAGAAGTAGGGTACCAAAGATGGAGTTGGTAGAACTCCAAGCAACTTGGTTATTGGCAGCATCACCTATTGCTCATTATCAGTGAAAAGGCAACATAGGAAGGCGTCATTGTGTTGCCCTGCTTTTTGGTTATTATTTCCACACAATCACGTTGCCTCACTGCCACGCATGAGTACATCGTCCCAAGATTGATACCGATTGCAGGACCCTGTTCTTCACCAGCCATTGGTATTTCTGATACGAACACCACACACACTTTGTCTCAGTTGTCACTGAAAGAGATGTAGATGCAGAAGAACAGTTAAGTCTTTTTTTATTTTCTTTTTTTGATAGGAACGGTTTGTGTTTTTGGTAAGCACAATTGCATTTGGTGGTAATGATTCCTCTTTTACATTTGACTTTAGAACCCCCAATGTAGAAGAGGAATGTATACATCCAAAACAAATTAACTAAAAAATGGAAAATATAATGTAAATCGAGAGAGAAAAACATAAAGAACAGAAAAAAGTGGATAAGAACTTGACCTTGCAATCTCATGTTTACTCTCCCTATAATGTGTATTAGACTCCAGTTGCAAAATTAATTTAAAAAAAAGAAGAAAGGAAAAACCCCACAATTGTTAACATATTAAACTAAATACCACGACCTTAAAAGGACACTCCTTGTTTAAAGGATACTGGACTTTAATGGCATTGTAAAGCAATCTTACTCATAACCTAGTCATTGCAATTAAAAACAAATAAAAAAAAATAAAAAATAAAAAATAAAAGTAATTCCCACAATTGTTTACCCAGTAAAGTAAATACCATAAAAAATCCCTAGAAGATGTTATTGATCGAACTGTATTAAATTTCAATTGAAATCCAATTTAAAATCTAATTGGACTTGGACTTGGACTCTTTGATTTTTACTTTTTACACTCAAAAATTTACTTGACACAAAAAGTTAAATGGGACACATGACTCAAAATTGAGAATCAAAATCTGATTAAAATCTAATTGGATTTTCTCTAGTTTTGACTTTTAATATATGTGTGTGTCAATTATAAATTGGGTCACCCTAAAATCAAATCCCAACTTCACCATTGATAATAAGGATCAGGATGTTGAAGTTTCAAAAGGAATGATGATGAGGATGATTCCAATTGAACAAAATCCTATATATTAGTGTGGTGAGTTTGTTTTTAGTAAGGAAAAATAAGCAAACTCTTCTATTTAAAAGGTCTACAATTGTGCATTGGACTATAATCCATCAAACCATATGGTCCTTGATGGATAAACTGTTGTAAAATCTACATTAGCATATTCCACAATGTTTACCGTCGTTTCTATAACTCTATGTGACATAGTGTTAGGAGCTTTATGAGTTGCTGATAATAGCATGAGGATTTGAAGTGCTTGGACAATATCAGGCCAGTTGCTTGGCTCAATGTTTTCTTAAGATACCAATAGCTCCTCATGCCTATCTAATGAAGCTCCAAACTGCTCTTTAAAGGAGACAAGCTCGGTCTCCCTACTGGATTCAAAGTGATGAACATGAAGAAGGGCATCATGTGGAGCAAGGCCTTGCTCCACATGATGCCCCAAGGCCATGGCAGAGGTGAGCCATGGTGGGCAGAGATGGTTCGATGATGATGGGTAGCAGCAAATGGTGCTGACCTTAGGGGATGGTGCATGGCACTGGGAGCTTGGCTGAGGGTTGCTTTGTGTATGGGCTTGGTAGCTTTTGTGCAAAGCAGTGTTGGGCTGCTGTGATGATGTTAGGCTGTGCAAGGCATTGGGTTGGTTGGTGCTAGCAGAATGCATGGACTTATGTGAGGGGGCTGATGGCAATTACTTGGTGTGCTGGATATGGACATGCTGTGTGGGCTGTAATGCTAATGAGA
This sequence comes from Castanopsis chinensis, assembly GCA_032878915.1. Classification (NCBI taxonomy): domain Eukaryota; kingdom Viridiplantae; phylum Streptophyta; class Magnoliopsida; order Fagales; family Fagaceae; genus Castanopsis; species Castanopsis chinensis. The sequence continues at coordinate 162,756 of JAVQMG010000098.1, read as the reverse complement.
AGGGCTTAAGCAGGGGCCAAGCTTCTAAAACGTAATGGAATAATTATGTGTGGGCTACTGGAGCATGGGTAGAACCTCCATGATGATGTGCTGAGACATGGGTTGGCATGTACAGAGTGTGCAGCAGTAATTATCAACATTTACCAAGCAGTTCCTAACTTACTAGATGTTTAGACTTGCTGTGTAGGGGCTGGAAATGTGGAGAGCAAGCCAAGACAGCATCAGTTGGAGGTATTCTAAGTCAGACCACATGTGGCAGCAAATCCTAGACAAAGGGCAATTACTTGGCAGTAATTGCCGTGATAGTTATTTCTGTGCATATAGCCTAAGTTGTTGGGGTTGTCAACAGCAAGAGTGTGTATTTTGGCTTAGAGAATTTCGTGTGTATTCTCCAGGCTTCCTTTGTACTTGAATATTGAGTAATAAAGGTTAGGGTTGGTGCCCAGTAAATACTGTGTGTGTTGTATGTGTGAATTTCCTCAATAATTATGTTCTGAGTGTTCATGCAATGTGTGTGTGTGGTGTATTGGCTGAGACTAAGCGAAAGACTTAGTGCCATCATAGGCAAAAATTTTAAAAGAAAAAAAATTGACCCTGTGACACATAGTGAAGCTATGGAATCTCACTTTCTTAAGTGAGTCATGCAAATAATGTCACCGGCTTTTTCTTTTATTTTTCATGCCACCAATATGAGGACTTGTCTTAATACAATTTTTCACTTTCATGCCATTTCTCTCCAAAGTTCTCATACAATTTCTTCTTGATGCTTCATGGATTTGTGTGTTCCCACCTTAATTTCCTCTTTTATTTCACAATTGCAAGATTTTTTTTAATACATTATAAGTAATAACTTCTTCTCGTGCTCGAGAGAGAGTATCTGTGATCTATTGTCTTACAAAAATGGATACTAACAATGCCAAAGCTGAAAACAATTTTAAACAAATTAAATATGCGAGTTTTGAGACATCTCAAACTATAATTGAACAAGATAGAAATTTTCTGAAAGTCTGAATAACTTGATTTCGATGGTTATTTCACTTTATGCAATGAAACTCATAAAGAAGATCTAGTTTTTGATTGTGAACGGTTTTTCTTCTCTAAGGAAAACATGCAAATGCATCTGAACATGAAAATTTGCTTCTTTCCAATGTCTTCAAACTTCCTCAATAGTTCTTATTTTTTTACGATATGACATCGTTTGCTTGATGTAATAACTTGTGAAATTTATATGTTATTTAATTGAAATATTTAGTGGCAATTGTCCTGTGAATTTATTTCAATTCAATTTTATCTCTTAAATTAATGTGATTAATGCATGACCTCAAAATAATGATCTAACATAACATAATTTTTTCTTCTTTGTAAAAATAACAAAATATTACTAGAACTCATCTATATTCTATATATATCTAAAAGCTGAAGCGTAGCATTTATTGTTACTACGCTCCTGTTGAGCCACATCAGCGTCCACGTCATTATTTTATTTTTTTTAATTTTTTGATAATTTTTTTTTAATGTGACCCATTTTTTTAATATTCACACTTTCTCCCTACTTTTTCATCTCCCCACTACCTTCTACTTTAATATCACTCTTCATCCTTCCTTTCATCTTCCTTTATTTTGTCTCTTCTTATTCACACCATTTCACTATAAATTTGTCATTCTCTCTTTCATTCTTTGTATAGTTTTCCCTCACAAAAAAGCTATTTCTCTCTCTCTCTCTCTCTCTCTCTCAATTTTTTGGTTGATCTTTTTAATTTTTCTTGCATCTTTTCTTTAGGTTGATAATTTTTTATATTCTTTAGAACTCTACTTTTGTTGATGTGATTTAATTTTGTAATTTTAGTTTTTTTTTTTTGTTCTCTTTGATTGTTTATCTACTCTAATCGATTATTTTTTTAAAATTGTAAATTGCCCTTTAAATCCAGGTTGAACAATATTCAAGATTGTAAGAGTTTTGTCTTTGTCTCTCTCCGGTAGGACTATCATTCTTTTACAAGAGTAGACGAGGATTACAATATATGATGTTGTCTTAAACATTTTTGCAAGTACTCTTTTATCAAATTTAATTGTTTCCCTTTCTCTTTTAAGTTATACTATTAAAATATGAATATTGATAGTTTTAGTGACATGTAATGCGTATTATGATATTGATATGAGTGTTTTTTATGAGCCTCCAATAAATGGCCCTATGCTATGGGAATAAGTAAATGGCCAACAAATATAAAGGCTAATGCAAAAGGTTAGTGCCACTTTATTTTTGTTAGCAATGTACTTTCTAAATTTATCATTTGAATTTTCAATCTTTATAGTTTAAACATTAAGGTCATTTGGTGATTTGCTCATCATATGTTTCATGTTTTGTTTATAGACAAATACCATAACTCGGGCTTTATAATGCTTTTGTGCAAGATTGACACCATCAATTGATGGGCATAATTTTTTTTTCATTAGATTGTATGCTTTTTCCAATATAGATGTGGCTCTATTTTCATAAGTATTTGTCTCTCTAATTAAAAATTCCTATGTTTGGTCTTTGGTACATATAATTCAAATAAACGGAAAGAAATTTTAAAATTAGAATTTTAGGTAATCAAAATTTTACTTTTATTTTTGGGTTATGATCATTTATCAGATGTAATACCCATATTTTTGCGTTGTACTTCTAAAATTTTTTAGACCATAATTTAAAATATCTGAATTTTAATAAAGCAAAAATATTGCCCCAAATTTTCTATAATAATCTTTCAAGTATCATATCGATAATATTATTTAATAAGGATATTTTCATTAAAATTGTGCACAATGTTTCTCTATTAATTTTTCTCTATTAATTTTTTAATGGTTGAAAGCAAATTTGCATTCCTTTGTTTTTGTTTGCTATTTACAAGCTATTGTTTCTACTTTATGTTTATTAAATAACAAGAATTCGTATGAGTTTCATAGGCAACATTGATAATAATAATAATAATAATAATAGGAAGCTTTTTTTTTTTTTTTTTGAGAAAGAAAAAAAAATATTGCTATATTTATTTATTTTTTATAAGGAAGCTGAAAAATTACTTCAAACAATAGCAAGAAAACTATCAAACAAATGTGCAATTGTAAGACCATACAATTAGCATATATGATCTTTCATCTACTTTGACAAGAATATGCTAAATTATATTCAATATTTTATCAAATGAATGCAAATTTCAACTTACTAAATGAAAATAGAAAAGCTCATTGGAAAAACATTTGTGTTTCAACTAAAACTTAACGACTATAATTGGAAGGTGGGAAGAGAATTCAGATATAGGAATTCATATTGTGTCAAAACAATCAAGCAAAAGTCTTTGATCAATTAATAATAAAATCTTTTTGGAAAATTGAAACTTATACAAGTGTTTTATTTTTTTTAGGGGAAACTCATACAAGTTATTCTACCTATAGTCGTAACTTCTACCTACTTTTATTATCATTAAAATAACAAATAAATAAATAAATAAAGCTGCAAATTTTTTGACCCCACGAGGTACATGAATCAAGGGTATCCAATTAAACACTATCACTAATAAAAATAAATTCTAAAATATAGAAAAATAATGAATCACATCAATACCAGCTAGCAACTGTAGCTACTACTATTCCATGAAATTTACCCATTTAAGCTGAAATAAAAACTTCATTATTTAACAATCTAAATGTAATCTCAGCTCATTTTATTCAACATTTAAATTCAACTACATCCTCCAAATCTATTAAATTATATATATTCTCTTTGAGAGAGAGAGAGAGAGAGAGAGAGATTTATGGTAATAGTATATGTTTTTAATCATCTAAGGAAGTATAATATATAGAGTTCCTAAATAACTTATAAGTTAAAACCCAAATCCATAATATAACTAAACAATCAAAGCATGAACATAAAACATCAATTATTTTTTGAATTACTGCTTCAAATTTACACAATTGTTGGAAGCACTTAAATTCAAATATAAATTAAAAAAATCTACATAAAGTGTTCTCATGAAACGTTACAATGCGTTAGAAAAAAATAAAATAAAAACAACATAGCTACCAAGGATATTTCCTCCAGTAAATTACATAAAAAATAAAGTTACCCAATTTAAATATCCCATTTTCCAACATTTCATTTCACCTTTTACTATATGAAGGTAAAATAAATTATGTGGATATTAATAAATTTTTAGCTACTTCAAAATTATTAATAATTAATTTGTGTAGGAGTATTGATAGTTCAAATATATTGTCTTTTGATTTTTTTAAGGAAAGTGAAATTGAATAGATTTGAAGAAGTTATTCAATTAAATAAAGAGAGGAAGAGCAGAAGAACTGGATATTAATGACTGCTTCAGCTGTTTCAATACTATTAATAATTTAATTATAAGAGACTTTTGATATTATAACGACAATAATTTAATATTATTGTCTTTTGATTTTCTTAAAGAAAGTGGCAATTGAATAGGTATTGTATCGTGAAAGACTATTTAGCTTGGGCATTTTAATCCCTCCATTTGACATGTCATCATTTTCCGTTAGGGTAGTGATGGCAAGGACCATTTTGAGAAGCGCAAATTAGATTAGGGACTAAATGTGGAAAAATGAAAATGTAGGGACCAAAACGGAAAAAAAGGCAAAAATGTAGGGACTAAATTTGCATTTACGCCTAAATACTATAAGGCTTGTGGAGGGTATATGAAAAGTTTTTATTCATTTAATCGACAATAAAAAATTATTGCTAATAACTAGAGCAATCACTAATCCATAAAACACACACAACACTATAAATTACAATCCTAAACAATTTAAAAATTACAAACTAAAAACATCATACAACTACACAATCATAAAATGATCATACAACGTGATGACAAATATTTTGTACATGATCAAATTACAAGGGGAAAGGAAATCCTTCTTCAAGCCAACATAGAAGGGGACAAAAATGTAAAATATGGACTAGCAATTGCATTGTAATGTGAATCAAATAATGAGGGAATATAACTACTATTTTCGATTCTAAATAAATAAAAAAAAAAAAAAAAAAACCTTCTTCAAAACTATCAATAAATCCTTCAACATATTCAAAACAAACACATTTTGTATCCCAAAAAACTAAGCATGCAAAAATAATGGAGTGGATCATTGGGATTGTGAATGTCCTTACTCTTATGGAAACAAAGAATTACATGTAACATACAAAATTTGTTCAATTGACTTGAAAATTTATAAATTAGTCAACTGATTATGGTAGAATTAATATTTCAAAAAAAAAAAAATCAATTCTACTATAAAGTATCCTCATTTTGTTCCAAATAGTAATCTCTAATAAAAATATATATATAGTTCCATGAGTTAAAGCTCTTGTCAAGATGAACCTTACTATATATTGATGATACGTATATAACACCGCTTGAGACATAATAACATGTCAAATATTAATAACAAAAAGATCACCTTAAAAATATTTATCACGCGCAGCGCGCGGGGCCGCGACTAGTATTATTAATAGCTAAGTACCTCTTAAAATCTAATGAAGCCATAAATTTTAATTTTTGGATATGATTTTTCTTCAAACCAGTTTGGAGAATTTCTTTTATCCCACTAGTGACAATTTATAAAACTATTCACATATATTTTTAAACATATTACAAGACTCATTTAAAAAGTCATGCTGATGGTCTTTTTAAAACCTACTTAGTGTGTTGGAGGAAGTTTCAAGTATACTTTTTCCTTAAATTTTTGTAGTTCAAATTTTTTTGGAGCCATCAAAACCGTATCATAAGCAGAATCAATAGTCCTAACAATTTTATTTACCTTTTGAATTCTGATCCCTCAAGTGTTTTGTATTAGTACCTAGACAATGAAGGAAAGTCAGAGTTGATTCATTCGGTTATGCTATTTGTGATTTCTATTACATACATCAGAAAGACTTTTGAGTAGTGTCTTGTTGTCCAGTCTTTTTGGTGAGCCAAAAACTCACTTGTTCACACTTGAAAAGCACACTGTTTCACATTTCATTGTGGTGAGCAATACTCACTGTTTCGAATTTCGGTGAAAACGAATTTTGCAATGGCACTCAACAAAGAGAGGGGACGGACAACCATAAAATAAATATTTTTTTTTTTTGTAAAGTAGGGGTTATAATTTTAATTTTACAAATAAGATCTCAATTCCCAAGTGATGATGTTCCTAAGATTAGCTAATATGTTAGGACCCTATTTTGACTAGGAAAACCTTAAAGTAAAAACAATTGAAAACTATAAAACAAATCCTTTAAATCTAAGATTAAGATATTTATATAAAACTGTAACAAATAACACAAATTGAACTCATATTCAGTACTACATCAATAATATTACAATTTTATGGTGATGAGAAGCCACAAACAGAACCCTATGAACTATTGTGTACCTAAAACTAGTGGAAGCTATCTGGCACCCTTATTCTCAACTGGGTTCAGACTTCACTAGCTGATGTATTTGAACCATCATCCTCTTTAATTAGTGCATCATCATCCTCCTCAATCAGGGTTCTAGTGGAAGGCAAATGACAAATAACAGGCAACTGTAACTCCAATGAAGTATTTGTTGAACTATCTTCATGTGGCTCTCTGTGAATTGTAATTTCTTGAAGATGCAGTGCATATGTCAAGTCCCATAACACTTCATGCATATCAGGCCTCTCAGCAGCTTTTGCCTTCAGACACTTCTCAGAAATTTCAGAAAACTTTTTCAAAGAACTAGCCTTGATTTTACCAAGCAGAAATGGATCAATAATTTTCTCAAGTTGGCCTTTCCTCTGCCACAGCATCCCCCATTCAGCCAAGTTCGCCTCCTCCCTTGGAAGCGAGTTGTCAACAGCTGGTCTAGCACAAAGAACTTCAAGAAGTACTACTCCAAAAGGGTACACATCAGATTTTTCTGTAAACCGCAGGGTCCTAAAGTATTCTGGATCAAGATAACCAAAGCTACCCTTTACACCCATGGTGAAATGATCAGGATCAGAAAGGCCAGACTTTGAAAGGCCAAAGTCACCAACTTTGGCCACATAATTTTCATTGAGCAAAATGTTTGTTGACTTCACCTCACGGTGAATGATCCCTCCAGCTGGGCCAGTGTGTAGATAATGTAGACCCCTAGCTGCACCAATGCAAATTTAAAGTCTTTGCTTCCAAGATAATTCAAATCGCGAAGATGATCTCTCAGGATTGCCATTTGAACGATAGAGCTGATCTCTTAGAGTCCCCTTTTCCATAAACTCATACCAATATCATCTCAGACCCTTCATCACAGTACCCAATCAAAGAAACAAGATGGCGATGGCGGATTTGAGATAACACTATGATCTCTGTTTGGAATTCCTTAAGACCCTGCCCATGTCCTGGTTCCCTTCGTTTTACAGCCACTTCCATTCCACTCCAAAGAGTTCCTTTGTAGACTTTCCCATATCCACCCTCACCAATCAAAGAATTTGCATTGAAGTTCTTAGTTGCATACTTTATTTCAGCAAAAGATATCCTTAACTTGAGGTTTAAACTAGGAGGAAGGGATACGCTAGCACTTCTTTCACTAAACTTCTTGTTAAAACCTGCCCCTCCACAAATAAGCACTCCCAAAATTTGATCAGGCTCTCCTTTCCTGCATTTCAAACCCAACACCACTGCTATAACCATAATGACAAATGCCCCACTACTAACAAGAGCAATGATTAAAGGGGGGCAATTCTTTGATTCTTCTATTATACCTGAGTGATTCTTCTTTGATTCTTTTATTTTACATGTGCGGTTCTTTGATTCACATTCCTTGGGAATGGAACCTGATTCCTTCATGAACTCCATAATCTCCAACCCATTCAAAAAGGCATAACGCATGGGGGAGTCCTGCCGTGGGACTATACTAACATTTAGAAATCCTGAATCATCTGAGTCAACCACAAAATCAAAGTGAAATGGTGCATCCAGCTCATAAGATGATATTAAATATGGATCAATCCTCTTACCAAAGTTTCTATAGATTGAGAGATTAAACCACAAGTCAGTAGGGAACCACAAGCCATTAGTTGGTTTGGTTACTATGTCACAGAGATGGACCCGAACAAGGTGTGTAGCATTCTTTGTGACAGGAAAACTCCAAGTTAAATTTAAGAAACTGGAATTGCTGCTATTGTCTATATTCAATAGTCTGGCTGTCTGATACACGAGCTGGGGCAATATACTTAGTGACCTGTTCTGGCTGGTAATTAAGTGCTCCAATATAAGACACATTCTTTGCAGCTTCTGGGGGATTGAATAAATAACTAACATCTGGTATCCATTTCCTCCACAACTCATCATGTTCAATGATGGGACCTCCAACATTGATTCTATAGATTGTATGTAGAACATGATACGGCAGATCACAGTAAGTACCTCCATCTCCTGCAGAAGTAACACGAGGAGGACAACCAGGGATGAAGCTCTCAGGGGCAAGAAAGACTTCTATGGCGTTTACGAAAGCCAAAGAAGACTCATGAGAAGGTATGAAGTGGATTCTAAACTCTCCTTCCGCGATGTCAGCAAGAATTCCTTAATCAATGGAGAACTACTACTATTTCGGATGCTGAAATTGGTTAAAAGTGAAAAGCCAGAAGCCGAAACATTGAATAGAGCATCAGGTAGATTAGCAGGTGACAAGAAAACAAAGAAATGAAGGCGTACTATGTATGTACCATTCTGGTTGATTTCAAACTTATATGAACAGGGCTGCCTGTAAATTCTTGCTGTTTGATAGAGAACTGGAGCTGTTGATGAGTTGCTGCTCGTGACATTTTCACTTTTTCCAGTTGAGAAGGAACAGGAATTTTGGTCACGAACATAGACCCTGCTATCATTGATGGTGGTGTTGAAACTTGCTCCACAGTTGATGAAATGCTTAGCAGGAACAGTGTAAGCTAATGAGAGAAGGACAAGTGCAGAGAAATGGAGAAGTAAGAGAAGAGAGAGTTGGAAAAGAATCCTTTGAGAGAGATACATTCTTATGGAGCTTTTGTCAGAGTAGTTGATTTTACAGTGTTCATGGTTATCTGTGGTCCTGAGGATCGATGATATGCATACATACCAAATTGAACACTTTTTTTTTTTTTTTTTTTTGAGAAGAATTCAAATTGAACATGTTAATCGAAGACTTTGACTTTTAAAAGTATATAAATTCATAGTTACGCGCACATGAATTGGAAATGGTAAACAGAGACTTTGACTTAACACAGCGTTCTGACGAAGAAATTGAGATTTCATCATTATAAACCCAATCAATAATTAATTTTATGCTAAAATATTGTTTCTGCTCCTAAAAGTTTGCATGTAGCTCATTTGTCATCCCTAAACTCTAAATTTTTTTTTTTTTAAATGATATGTTTTCATCCTAGTCTTTTGAAAAAGTTACACTTTATTTTAAAAAACTTTTTCTAAGAGTTTTGGGATGATATTTTTCATTTTATTTTATTATAGTTTAGAGATGAAAAGTGCAACATTTTTAATAATTTAGAGACAAAAATGAATCTTTTTAAAGTTTATAAAAAAAAAATAAAAATCTAAAGCCATACATACTTCAAGGACGAAAACAATATTTTAACCTAATTGTTAGGGAAGGAAGGAAATCCATGACCTTCATTCATCCATTATTAATATTGTCAACATCAATAAATATAACATATCTCCACTCTTATGGTACGTATAAGATAGTATCCTTACCTATGATGATTCTTTGGCGACAACAGTAGGGAAAACTAAAGATAAAGATTGGATTTAATTAAGGAAACCCTGACCTCTTGAGACTTAGCTCGAAATTAATTCTTTGATGATTTATTCATTATTGTCTTACTGCTTAAACAGCAATTGATAACAACAAAAACGAAATACAAGGACTTCTTCCTAATTTGAAGGGATACTGTGGCACAACAACCCAACATGCTAGGGACTCACTCACAATTGAAAAAACAATCCAAACTAACCAACAATCCTAACGTTACAATAGAGATCTTCCCAAAGATAATAACAAACACCTAAAACAGAGGACACTAATAACGATCACCTAAAACAAAGGACTCCAAACCACATCTAAGTAGATACACGTATCATCTTATCCAACCTTGACCTGTAGAATTTGCATTTAACCACAACACATCCTTTCATAAGTTAACTGCCATCAAAACCCTTACTGACAATTGAACACCTCTTAATGTTTAGTAGAGTGGATTTTAGGGAGGAGAGACAGAGAGAGAGAGAAAATGAAAAATGAAAAATGAAAAATTTTTGGAGTGTGTTTGATTAGAAGGGAGGGAGAGAAAAAAAAAAAAAAAAAAGTTGGCCTCAAGTGTTTTATTCTTGAGCCTACCAAAAAGCTTTCTCCCCAAAATGGGGAGAAAATTAGGTAGGAAGAAATTTGAGAGTAAATGACGAAATTGCCATTCGGTTGCCCCTTTCTTTTTTTTCTTTTTCCTTAACTTTTGCTTGACCTGGGCAGTGCACATGGGCTTCACTCAAATTTATTTATTTTTTATTTTTTAACCTTCTTAGGACGTTGCCTTCTTTTTATTTTTTTATTTCCCTTTTTTTCTTTTGATTTCCTAGGTTGTGGCATGGTGATTTGTTTTGTTTGTCTTCTTCTTCTTCTTCTTTTTTTAACTAGACATGATTTTGACTTTAAGGACATGATTTTTATTTTTTAATAAATTTTGATGATTTTTTTTTTTGCTTGTCACTTTTTGGACACCATTTTTTATTAAAGATACATGAGTAAATTTATACAAACTCACTTATTTCATTGTTTCACTTTTCCACTCCTAACTAGAAAAAAAGAAAGAAAATCAAAATCAAATGGATTTGATAATATGTTTAATATGGGTTTGGTAAGAGTTAAGAACCAACTCTCAACCCTTTCATTAGATTTTGGGCAAAGCACCAACTCTCCATAAGCCAAAAATCTGTCATATAGCCAAGAAGCTCATCAGTGAAAGGGTTGCCATGGATGATGCTTAAAATTACAATTGTTTATTAACATCAAAATGGCATCTTGAGTTGCTGCTAATACTTAATAGGCCTATCTAATGAGAGGAATACAAGATAGACATGAAGAATGGCCTTCCCATCAAACATGTGGTGATTGGTGTGTGTTCTCCAGTGACTCAAATTTCAACCAATTAACTACATAACAACTAACAAGCACACACTAAAGTTTGGGGAAAAACACCATATCATGAACTAAATAACCACCAAAGCTTCCAAAAATATGTCATTGGAAGCTCATTTCCTCAGTCATTCACAATCAGAGTCGGAGTCAAAGTCATCCCACCTAGGTTCAAAGATTGGGTGCTAGCTGCCAACGACTCAAGGCAGTGGTCATGGGGTAAAATGTTTAGTAGTGTGATGAAGCACAATTTCGTCAGTTGTAGTGAATTCGTCCAGATGGAGCCAGATATTCGTCTGTGTCACAGTTGAAATAACTATTCCCTAAGATGGTCATCGGTATGGTGCTTGCCACAACGCCTCCGATGCCAAATTCAATACAAGGGAGTTTATAATAGAATGTAAGAATGACTAGGTATATCTTGTAATTGTGTCCGTACCTTGTGTTGGCAATGTGAGGGCTTTATATGTGTTGCTCCGGATTCTAGCCGTTGCGGTTGATATTGTGATGTTAATGCTTTTCTTGGTAACGCTTCTTGCTAAGTAATGAGGCTTTAATATGCCCTCAATAGTCTGTGCAACTGGTTTTGTAACTGTCCAAGGCATTATTGGCAGCATTGAATGATCTTGCTACCCTCATCGGTGATGTGGGCACTTGCTTAGGCTCGTCTCAGAAAACGGTCTCATCTGTCTTATTGAGCTCGTCTGTAGTTGATTTCGTCAATCCCATCAACCGCCCCCAGATTCTATGGTTGTCATGACATGTCATGACGACTATAGAAGATGAAAGGTTTTTTGGACTGCAGGTGACACTTGGGATTTCATGCCGGATTAAATGCGTAGTGGTGGCACCATACTGGTCATGGCCACGTGGCGCGTTCCAGTTGGTGGGGTTAATGTTCCCATTGTATGACTCTTGGTTTTCTCGCTGATTTTCAGTTTTTGCCTTGATTTTTAAACTTCTCTTGTTCTTACTTTACTTTTCGTTTTCCCCAAACTTTCAATCATTTCTCTGAGTGTTTTCTTCTTCAACTTTTCTCTACAATTCCTTTCGAAGCCGGTGTGTGTTGGTGTTGGGCTTCTTATCTTCTTCTTTATGAGGTACGTCTTTCTCTCTTTTCTCGTTTTCTTTCTTTGGTGGTAGTAAACATCTGATTTTTTTTTTTTTTTGGCATTTACCTATCTCTTCTGCATTTTTTTCTGGGTGTCCATCATTAGTAATTCTGAGATTAGGATAGCTTGCCCCTTAGTTTCCTTCCTTTTTGCACGTTTAAGGGGGTCTTTAATCGTTTTCCCAAACCTTGAGAATTTTATTTTTAAGGGTAACAGTTTAGGCGTTGCCTTGGCTAAGTTGTTACCTTTGCTTCGTCAATCAATTGATTGGTTTGAGGGTTTGGTGAGAGAGCAGGGGAAGATGTCTGACGTTAGGTCCAGTGAACTTGAGACTGAGTTATCATCTAGTGGTGACCCGGTGGAGGGAGATAATGTCGTTTCTACCCTTTGAGAGGCTAGGGCTTTTCACGCCCTTATAGAGGTTTGTGGGCTGGATGCTGACACCGTGGGTAGGTTCAAAAATAGGTTTCAATTTCTGGAGCGGGTTCGTGTTCGTCGGCCTAATGACGAGGATAGGGCTTTCCACTTTTTCCCTGGTGAGGTATGCTTCTATGAGGCTGCCTTCACTTGTGGACTTAGGCTTCCTGTCCATTCGTTCATGATGGAGCTTTTAGATTACTTTGGTATTGCTCTCGGGCAACTTATGCCCAATTCATGGAGGATAGTAGTCAATTGTATGGAAATATGGTTGGCCGCTAACGGGAACATGATTAAGGTAGATGAACTCATCTATCTATATCGTTTGAAAAAGTCTAAAGAGTACGGATATTATGAGTTAGTACCCTGGGAGAGGAGAACAAGGATTGTCAGGGGTTTACCTTAGTCCTTCAGGTATTGGAAATCAAGATTTTTCTGTGTCCAGGGACGATTTTGAGACTCCCTCCTGCAGGGATTGGGGTGATATCCCGAGGTTGCTCCGTCGGTGGGGGACCCCGAATTTAGGTGCGTCAGTATTTCTTCCCTTCGATTTAATTTTGTTGTATCTACTGTTATTGTTACTAACTCCTTTGCTCCTTATTTTGCACAGTTAAGAGACGGCCTAAGCTCAAAAGCAGGCATAAGGATCATGTTGAGAAGGTGATTGAGTATGCCCAAACAATTGAAAGCTGGGACGATCTAGTAGACCCGCAGACCCTTGCCTTTTATAATCTTGGTCCTGACCTGTCTCTCTACGTCCTTCGTGGTATCAACATCGAAGGAAAAAAGAGTAAGTATTGAGCTCTTCAATATTGATCCCCTTATAGACACTTGGTTTTTTTTTTTACAAGTGTTTTCTTCTTGCAGAAATGACAACCAAGTTCAACAAAGATATGTATATGAAGATGAGGTCCAAGAAGGACGAGCTGTTATCCAACATCGGGAAAAAGGTGATACGTGTCATAGGGAAGGGTCCCTCCGTCACTCCAACTGCTTCTGCCACTCCCATTATTTCTGGTACCGAGACAACGAGGACGGCCTCTCCTGCCACCTCGATTGACGAGATTCCTACCCCTGCCTCTAAAAGGCTGCACATATCTGATAGGGAGAAGGGGAAGTTGATTCTCACTCGTCTACTATATGGGATGATGAGAGATTGGCGGTGGACAGGGCTCATGAGGTCGTGACTGCGGAGGATTTGAAGGCGTTCTCGAGTTCGTCCCCAAATGAGCTAGTGGGTCGTCACCTCCACAAGCTTGTCCAGGTAATGCGCTTGTGCAAGTTTATCCTTTCTTCGTTTTCCCCTTTTTTTTTTTTATGTCATTCTGAGGTTCGATTCCCTTGTGTGCTTTTTAGGTGCTATGGGAGAGCATTCATCTTTCCTTGGAGTATCTTGCTCAGGAGGCTAAGGTCGAGTCTGCACTGTCATGGGTAGAGGCCTTGGAGGCGGAGAACTCGAAGTTGAAGAAAGAATTGATAGTTGCTATGGGCAAAATCTTGCCAAGGAAAAGGCCAAAACACTAAGTGACGACCTCAGGACTGAATGGCAATTGGTTTTGGATAAGGACGAGCAACTTGTGGCTGCCAGGGAAAAGATCAAAGTCATTGCTGCTAAGGCCATCGAAGGCTTCCAACAAACTAAGGAGTATAACACTGTGCTCTTCAATTGGCACTTCAAGGGGTTTGAACTTTTGAGGAGACACTTCATCAAGCACCCCTCTAGAGTAGACTTGGAGAAACTAGACTTGGAATAGGTAGACAAGGAGATGGCTGTTGACGAGGTTGCCTAGTCTTTGGCTGCTGAGACTGATGTCCCCGTGAATGCCCCTGCCAGTGACGCCCCTACCGGTGACGATTTTGCTACTGACGCTTGAACCTAATACTTATGAAATTTTTCTTCTCCTTTTTTTTTTTTTTTTTACTGGGTGCCCATTATGTTTTGGGCTTTTCGTAAATCTAATTTTAGAACAGTTTTCTTTTAATCTGTCTCGAGAACAATATTTTTAGCCTAGTATTATGGGCCTTTAGATGTAAAAACAAGGTAACTACCCGTTGTTTTTTAGGCTTTTATAGCTGCATACTTACTTGTATTTGTGATTGCACACTTGTGATTTGCTTGAGGTATTTTACATCCGTCCGTGCCTTAGTAAAATTTTTAGCTGTGACTTTCCTGTAACTCGCACCTCTTCAAGGGATCTCATCGAGGGTTTTGGTGAACTGGTTAGGAGTTCAGATTTAGCCTGAGCTTTATTCCGGTTTGATGCAAGGATTTTGACTTCGTCAATAACTTACATCCGTCTAGGCGGAATCTTGTCATTATTTTGTATTCGTTGGTAACTTACATCCGTCCAGGCGAAATCTTGTTACTTGGCCATTTTTTGTTTTTGTGGCTTACACCCTTTTAGGGATCTTGCCATTCTTTTGTATTCGTCAGTAACTTACATACGTCCAAGCGAAATTTTGTTACTTGGCCATTTTTGGTTTTTGTGGCTTACACCCTTTTAGGGACCTTATCATTCTTTTGTATTTGTCAATAACTTACATCTGTCCAGGCGGAATCTTGTTACTTGGCAATTTTTGGTTTTTGTGGCTTACACCCTTTTAGGGATCTTGCCATTCTCTTGTATTTGTCAGTAACTTACATCCGTCTAGGCAGAATCTTGTTACTTGGCCATTTTTGGTTTTTGTGGCTTACAGCTGACCAGACCTGCTTACACGAAGACATTAGCCGAATAATTATTTTATTAGTTTCAAGAATGGATACATTTATCAGTTACATCTGTTGGTGGTACTTCTTCAAGTGCTCAATGTTCCATGGTCGTGGAAGCCTTTGTCCATCTAGGGTTTCCAGGTGATAGCTGTCTTGCCTGGAGTAGTGGACGACTCGGTAGGGTCCTTCCCATGTGGGGCCAAGCTTTCCTTGGGCTGAGTCTTTAGTTGCTGTAGTGACCTTGCGCAGGACGAGGTCGCCTATGTCAAGACGTCTGAGTTTTACTCTCTTGTTGTAGTATTCGGCCATCTTCTGCTGGTACTTCGTCATCCTATTGGAAGCTTTGTCTCTTACTTTGTCTCTTATTTTGTCCAAGCAATCCAAGTTGATGTGTAGCTGGTCGTCGTTTTCCTCTTCGTGGAATACCTCCCGCCTGATACTAGATTCTCCTACCTCAACTGGGATTACTGCTTCAGTGCCATAAGTGAGTCTGAAGGGGGTTTCTCCTGTTGGGGTTCTCGCCGTGGTTCTGTAGGCCCACAGGAAGTTGGGAAATTCTTCTGGCTAGGCACCCTTTGCGTCGTCCAGCTTGGCTTTGATAATCTTGAGCAGTGTTCAATTCGTCACCTTCGTCTGTGGATGCCCTGGGGATGAAAACTAATTCTTGATGCCTAATCCCGAGCAGAAGTCCCTGAAGCCTTGGCTGTCGAACTGCCGTCCATTATCTAATATGATCGTCCTTGGAATCCCGAACCTACAAATTATATTCTTCCACACGAAGCTCCGGATTCTTGCTTCAGTGATGGTCGCTATTGCCTCTGCTTCGACCCACTTTGTGAAGTAATCAATAACAACTAGTAGGAATCTTACCTGACCTTTACCTAGGGGTAGCGGACCGACGATGTCGATTCCCCATTGTGCGAATGGCCACAGGGAAGCAATCGTCATCAGTCTCTCTGCTGGAAGTCGTTGGACATTCCTGAACCTTTGACACTTGTCACACTTCTTGACGAGCTCTACTGCGTCCACTTACATAGTTAGCCAGAAATAACCTATTCGAATGACCTTGCTTACCAGGGATCTAGGGCCAGCATGGTCCCCACAAACTCCTTCGTGGATTTCTTCTAGGATGTATTTGGCTTCCTCTTCGTCGACACACTTCAAGTAAGGCATGGAGAAACCTCTCTTCTATAAGGTGTCATTTAGAATCATAAATCTGACTGATCTCTTCTTGATCTTCTTGGCCTCCTTGGCGTCTTGAGGGAGGTGCCCATCTTGGAGAAAAGACATGATCAGTGTCATCCAGCAGTTTATGCTCTGGACTGCAAATGTCGGGACTTTTTTTATGCTAGGGTATTTTTGAATCTCTATGTCAAACTCCATGCTCATTGACCCTTCCTCTGACAAGGCCATTTTTGCGATCTCATCTGCTGCCATGTTTTGGCCTCTTGGGATCTGCACGAATTCTAATTTATCAAACTCCCGGGCTAGATGTTTTGTCAGCTTGAGGTATTTCTGCATTCTTTCCTCCTTTGCTTCATACTCTTCTTTGATCTGCCCTATTACTAATTTCGAATCGCTCTGGATAAGCAGATTCTTAGCCCCGAGTCTCAGCCCCGTTAGTATTCCTTCGTACTCGGCCTCGTTATTAGTGGCTAGGAACTTTAGTTGAACTCCATACTTAAGCATTTTTCCGTCAAGGGTGACTATGACGACCCCTACTCCCCCCATCTTTTGAGCTGACGAACCATCAGTCTGGATAGTCCACTATTCTGTCTCGTCGTTGGGGTTATCATCTTCTAGGAGGGTGAACTCAGCAATGAAGTCCACCAGTGCTTGTGCCTTAATGCCTGTTCTAGGGTGGTACTCGATGTTGAATTGGTTGAGCTCAATTGCCCACTAGACCATTCTCCCTGCTGCCTCAGGCTTGCTCATGGACTTCTTGATAGGTTGGTCCGTCATCACCAGGATGGGGTTTGCTTCCAAGTATGGTCAGCTTGCGCAAAGCTACTATTAGTGCGAATGCAATCTTTTCAATCCTGGGATATCTAGCTTCTACTCCTTAGAGAGTTTGACTAACGTAGTAAACTGAGAGTTGTTTCTTGTCCTCTTCTCGAATCAGGGCTGCGCTCACGGCTGTGGCTGATGCTGCTAGATATAAATATAGATTTTCTCCCTCCTTGGATGGACTCAAGAGGGGTGGATTGCTCAGGTAGCATTTAAGTTCCTGAAACGCTGCCTCGTACTCGTCAGTCCTGACGAAAGCTTGCTTCAATGTCTTGAAGAAGGGTAAGAATTTGTCCGTTGCTTTAGAGATGAACCTATTGAGTGCCGCAATCCTTCCTGTGAGTTTTTGGACTTCTTTGATGATCTTGGGCAATGTCATGTTAAGTATGGCATGTACTTTCTCCGGGTTGGCTTCTATCCCCTTTTAGGACACCATGAATCCCAAGAACTTCCCCGAGGCTATACCGAAAGCACACTTGCTAGGATTCAATTTCATATGGTATTCTCTAAGGGTGGCAAACGTCTCCCTCAAGTTGTCCAGATGGGAAAGTTCTTCTCTACTCTTGATGAGCATGTCGTCCACATAAACCTCCATATTCTTGCCAATTTGCTTGCTGAACATCTTGTTTACTAACCTTTGGTAAGTTGCTCCTGCATTCTTTAGCCCGAAGGGTATCACCTTATAGCAATAGAGCCCTTGACTTGTGATGAAAACAGTTTTTTCTTGATCTTCTTCAACCATTTTTATCTGGTTGTACCCAGAGAAAGCATCCATGAACGTCAGCAACTTATGTCCGGCCATAAAGTCCACCAATTGGTTTATCCTTAGTAGTGGGAAGCTATCTTTCGGGCAGGCTTTGTTCAGGTCCGTAAAGTCCATACGCATTCTCCATTTCCCATTTACTTTCTTTACTAGCACGACGTTGGCGAGCCAATCAGGATAGTAAACCTCCCGGATAAAGCTTGCTAATAGCAATTTGTTAATCTCGTCTGTAATTACTCGGTTTCGTTCTGGGGTGAAGACTCGTCGTCTTTGCTGGACAAGCTTTTTCTCTGGGTCCACGTTCAGCTTGTGCTGGATGACTTTTGGGGATATGCCTAGCATGTCCTCGTGACTCCATACGAAGATGTCCAGGTTTTCTTTGAGGAATTGGACGAGCCTTGTTCTCATCTCGGGTTTTAGTGTCGTCCCTATTTTTGTCATCCTGGTTGCTTCTCTTTTGACCAGTTTCACTATCTCCAGGGCTTCCACTTTATCTTCTTCTTTCTCCTCTATCATCCATGTATGGTTCTCCTTTGCAGCTAGCATGGCCTAGTAGCATTCCTTGGCTAGGCCCTAATCTCTTCCACTTCGCCAACACCATTCTCAGTTGGGAACTTTACTTTTAGGCAATAGATGGACGTGGCTGACTTCCATTGGTTAAGCATGGATCTCCCAATAATCACATTGTAGGATGAGGGGAAATCTACCACTAGGAAGTCTTACTGACAGGTCAACTGCCTAAGGCAGGTCCCTACTGTTACTATCAATGTCACTATGCCCCTAAGGTATACCCTGTCCCCACTGAAGCTGACGAGGGGGGAGTCAAATGGGCACAATCTTCCAGGATCTAGCTTCAGCTGCTAGAAAGCAAGTAAGTAGATGTCTACGGAGCTACCATTGTCCATAAGAATCCTCTTGGTATTGAACCCTTCAATTGTGAGCCTTATGACCAAGGGGTCATTATGAGGTTGCTTCACTCCCCTAATATCCTCCTCATTGAAAGACATGTCATGGTTCGTCAATCTCTGTTTGAACGGGGGTATCATATGGACGCTATTTACCTACCTTTGGCATGCTTTCTTAAGGGATCTAAATGACCCTCCTGCGAATGGCCCCCCTACGATCGTCTTTATCTCTCTGATCACATCCTGTGGGGGCTGGAACAGACGTTCCTCATCTTGGAAGAGGATTCGTGCTTGCTCTTATTGTCGTCTCTAAACCTGCTGGGCTCTCTTTTCTTCACATACTTCTATGGTACGGGGCACTCCAGGACTGCCAAAGTGAAGGGCGAATCTGTCGTCTTGACCATTTTATCCAAACTTCAGTCTGTTTTCCCTCTAATGGCATTTCTCAGCTCGTCCATCTCCTTCCTCATTTCTTAGAAGGGATCCGAGTTTGATTTATCCGGAGTGGTAGGTCCCCAGCGGTCGCTCCTTCTGTGGCTATCTCCTTCATCCTCGAGATTGGTCCTGGACCGATCCTCCTCCTGTTGAAGTCGTTGCCTTATTTCCTGATTCTGTCTGGGTGAGCTCCTCGACGGTGGCAGCAAGAGCCTGGATTTGCATAGCTAAGGCTGCAAAATCTTGGTTGGACTCCATCTGAATGTAACAGTTGGTTGGAAACTACGTATTCAAATCTGGATACAAAAATGTCGTTCCCCACAGACGGCGCCAAATTGATGAAGCACAATTTCATCAGTTGTAGTGAATTCGTCCAGATGGAGCCGAATGTTCGCCTGTGTCACAGTGGAAATAACAATTCCCTAAGATGGTCACCGGTGTGGTGCCTGCCACAACGCCTCCGATGCCAAAGTTAGTACAAGAGAGTTAATAATAGAATGTAAGAATGACTAGGTATATCTTGTAATTGTGTCCATACCTTGTGTTGGCAATGTGAGGGCTTTATATGTGTTGCTCTGGATTCTAGACGTTGCAATTGATATTGTGATGTTAATGCTTTTTTTGATAATGCTTCCTGCTAAGTAATGGGGCTTTAATATGCCCTCAACAGTCTGTGCAATTGGTTTTGTAACTGTCCGTGGCATTATTGGCGGCATTGAATGATCTTGCTACCCTCATCGGTGATGTGGGCACTTGCTTGGGCTCGTCTCAGAGAACGGTCTCGTCTGTCTTATTGAGCTCGTCTGTAGTTGATTTCGTCAATCCCATCACAGTGCTTAAAGCAGATTATATAAACTAGGATTATTGGTTTTTTATTTTTCAAACTAGTCAAAGACTTGCATGTTGCACGTGATAATATTATTATCTTAATTATTATTTATTAATAATTGGTTTTTCATTATCTTTTAAGTTAATAAAAACCATATGTATTCATTTTCTTAAACCTTTATATATTTGTTTATTTATATATTTAACGTGAATCTTTACATATAAAAACTCTATATATTTCACTTCTTTATATAGGTAAAACCATAAACTATTACTGCATAATGTTAGTGGCTAATTAGTTTTATCATTTTTTTTTCATAATCTTATTTGTAACGTTTCTTACCATTATCATATATTTACTAATTGATAATTTGCATAACAGAGATGTTAAATGAGAGTTACCATTGTTCATTAGATTTTCAAAAGTAAGGGTGAATGAAATATATATATATATATATATATATATATATATAATTAGGTTAAATGAAATGTCAATAAAAGGATTTTAAATTTTTCTAATTTTATTTTTAATGTAATTTCTATCATTACTAGAGAACATCTGTTTTTTAGTTATGATTGGAAATATGGTTTCCATAGTTAGAGTTTGATTAGTTTTAAGTTTAAATGTAGTATTGTATTTAATTGTTAATTATTGATTTAATTTTTTAACCAAAATTTGTTGATGATTCTATTATATTAATAAATATGCATTATTTGTTTCTTTTTGCTATATTTGGTTTGATATCCTCAGTAATTCCTTTTTTTTTTTTTTAATTTAGTGTTTTTTAAATTGAAATTTGTTTTGTATTCCACTCTCCCTTTGATGCATTGGGTGAGAAAGTGAATGTGTCCCTAACATTCCTCCACTTTATGAGGACAAAGTTATTAATTGAATTTAAGTAAAATATTATATGTTTAATTTTTCAAAATAAATGAATAATAATATGTCAAAGATAAAACAATATTTTAATCTCACTAAGTTGAAGGTAGTATTCAATTCAATCATTTTGCCAAATTTTCGTATCAAAGTTATTGACTCTATCTTTTAATAGACATTTGTATTAGATGATTTATATATATATATATATATATATATAACCTGCTATTTAAATTAAGAATTCTTCGTCATATGTTACTTATTAAAGATATTATTAGCTATATAGATGGTGCTTTTGGTTTATAAGACAAGATAAAAAAAATTGTTTTTTTTTTATATAATTATATCTAGACAATATTGCAATGTCATGATGGATAAGTTGGTCTTATTTTACTATATAATCTAAGTAATCATGTGTTTTACGAATTTGAAGAGTTATATATTGCGGGATTTATTCATATGTTCATATGATGAAAAAAATTTGTTTTTTCATTTCATTTCATTTTATATTTTCACTTTATGATATATGATTTATTGTTTGTGAGAAAGAAAGAGATGTTGATCTATGTTTTGGAGAAAAATAGATCCGCATACATATTAGTATACATGGTTATAAGGGGTTTTTTTTTTTTTTTTTTTTTTTTTGTGTTCATACATGGTTATAAGTTAGAATAATAGTTCTCACACTATAAAATAAAAGATAACGTTTTATTGCATTGTGTTTTCATACTAATCTTACTATATATAATATCCAACTACAAAATATATTATGTTACACTAAAAAAAAACTTCTAATTTAAAACACTATTTCAAATAACAAATATTGACTTTTAAAAAATATAGAATCTAATATATTAATTCGATAACAATAACAACAACAACAACAACAACAATAATAATAATAATAATAATAACTGAACATATGGAGGATGTGGTTGAATTTAAGTGTTGAATAAAATAATATGAGAAGAAAAAAAAGTAAAAGTAAAAGATATAACTATAAACACCAAATTATCCAAATCATGCTATGTAATATAATAACATTACATTCTTATATACTTTATTTAATTCTTTATAATGCAATATGATAAAATTTAATAGTCAAAGTGAACAAAAAAAACTTAAAACACAATTAAATCGCATCAACCTAAAGTTGAGTTCAAAAATACACAAAAATTTATCAACCTAAAGTAGAAATGCACAAAAAAAAAAAAAGTTCATCAAAAATTGAGTGAGATAGAGAGAGGAAAAAAAATTGTAAGGAAAAATTATGCATATAATGGAATAGAGAATGTCAAATTTATACTAAAAGGATAATAATAAGAAGAAGAAACAAAATAAAGAAAGATAAAGTGTAATATTAAGATGGAGGATGGTGGGGAGATGAAAAGGTAAAGGGAATGCAAAAGGTTGGAAAAAGTATAAATGTTAAAAAAATGAGTACAATTTTATTAATTTGAATTTAAATAAAATAAAATATTTTTAATTTTTAAAAAATAAAAAATAAGAGAAAATATAAATAATTTAATTATATGGAAAATGTGGTTGAGTTTAAATATTGAATAAAATAAGATGAGAAGAAAAAATAAAGTAAAAATAAAAGATATAACAATAAACACAAAATTACCCAAATCATGTTATGTAATAGAATAATATATATTATATTCTTATATATTATCTTTAAATTTTATAACGTAATAGGATAACATTTAACAATCAAAAATAAAAAAAAAATACATTTTATCAACTTAAAGCAGAGATGCAGGAAAAATGAAAAAAATACTCCAAAAAATATTGATTGAGAGAGAGAGAGAGAGAGAGAAATAACCTCCTTTTTGTGAGGGAAAACTATGCAAAGAATGGAAGAGAAAATAAAAAATTTATAGTAAGATGTTGTGAATATGAAGAGACAAAATAAAGTAAGATGAAGGGAAAGATGAATAGTGATATTAAGGATGAGGGTAGTGGGAAGATAAAAATGTAAAGGAGAGAAAGATGAAGAGATAAAATAAAAGAAGATAAAGAGAAAGATGAATAATGATATTAATATAGAGGGTAATGAGTAGTGGGGAGATGAAAAGTATGAGAATGAGAAAGGTTGGAGAAAGTATAATTATTAAAAAGAAAAATAAAAATGTTAAAACAAATTATAGGAAAATTAGAAAAAAAAAAAAAAAAGATAATGATGTGGATGCTAATGTGACTCAACTGAAGCGTAACAATAATAAATGTTATGCTTCAGCTTTTAGATGCATATAGACTAGTGTGTAATTTTGTACATATACACAAGTATAATTAAAAATAATTACAATTACATAGTTCAAATTATACATGGTATTAACTTACAACTTTTGTAAATCATACCTTTCTAAAATATGTAATGGTTTCTCATTTTATATATATATATATATATATATATATATTTATATATATATATATATATATATAATTTAATTAGATTTAGACTCTTCAGTTTTTGCATCTAATAATTTACTTGCCACAAAAAATTAAAAAATTAGATAGACAAGTGACGCAAAATTGGACTCCAACTGAAATCCAATTTAAAATCTAATTGGATTTGGATTCTTTGATTTTTATTTTTTATACTCAATAATTCATTTGGTACAAAAATTAAATGTAACACGTGACCCAAAATTGAAAATCTTATTAAAATCTAATTAGATTTTCTCTAGTTTTGACTTTTAATATATACTAGCATGTAACTCCATACAAGCGCATGAATGCATTTAAAGTTAAACAAAATTTTTATTATAAAAATATAAATAATTAGTCAAATTAATTATTTTTAAAGCATATAACACATGCATTCATGCATACATATAAATATATTTAAAATTAAACAGAATTTTTATCATAAAATATAGATAATTAGTCAAATTATATTTTTAAAGTAAACGTGATTAGTCACATGTTAAAATTATTACATAAATTTAATACTATTTATAATCATTTTTTTCTTCTAATTTTTAATAAGATAGAACATGTGGTAATTTTTGTTATGTGGTGATTTTTATTTTATTTATTTTATGAGAAACATGTGGTGATTTTTATTGAGTATATGTGAGTTTTATTTATTTATTTTATAGTTCATTAATATTAGATTCTTAGTATTTTGCACTCATTAACTCACTTGACACAAAGATTAAAAAATTTAAGTAGACACATGGCACAAGTTTAAGTGGATAATTATAGTGTAGTTCCCACATAAATTTGAACACATGACGCAAAATTAGATTTTTAATTTCAAATTCTAATTCAATTTTCTCTAAACTTTACTAATTTATATATATATATAGATGACTTATAAATTTGAATTTTTTTAAGTTATATGATTATTGTAGTGCCAATGGGCCCAAAGCACGCACATTGGGCCAGCCCAAGGGCTCTCACAATGAGAGGAGTCCAACCCTGCATCTTAAAATTGTCCGAGGACATAATCAGTTCAACCTACAATGTCACGAGATAAAGAAAGTGTCATGCATGAGCAAAACACCAAGAAATAGGACGTCCGAGGACAACCTAGTCCTCGGCAATGTGCTTCCGAGGACAATATGAGTGATCTGGTAGTTCAACGGCGCCTGTGCGAAAGACTTCTAATACAGAAACTGGGCAAATAAGGGTAAAGAATAAAGGGGAGTGGCAGACAAATATCAAAGAAAAAGCTGCTACCACCGTATTTAAGGCTCTGGACCTACTTCCCTGGCCGCATTAATGAGGAAGTGACGCCTGAACACTGAAATTCAACCTAACTCTTACCGCCAGAGACTTTAGTGAGAAGGATGGATGGAACAAGTATCCAAAAGGAGAATTTGGACCATACGTGGAAGGAAGGAGAGGAGGATGCGGGCTTATAAAAGAAAAAAGACGAAGGAAGGGAGAGGATCTTTTTGGCAAGGAGAAAGAGAAAAATAAAGAGAGAGAGAGAGTGCTTGTAAGAAAATATCAAAGTTTGTCCTCGGAATCAATGTGTAAAACGTTATTCCATCTATACATGAAATATAATCTTGTGTTCTGTATTTCAATCCAGCTCTTGTGTTATCTACCACCTAAAACCTTAGATTAGAAGCTCATTCTCTATAAATTCATTGTTTAGGGTTCATTAGGTTGGTCTGAAAGTGAGATTTTCAATCCAGTACGATTTGTGCCCTTACAATTGGCGCCGTCTGTGGGAATTCTTGAGTTTTGGCGCAGATAACGTGATGGCGGATTTGAATCCAGACCACGCAGAATCTCTAGGATCTCAGCACGAGGATCCGTTCCAACAATTAGAGCAGATGGGAGATCGAGAAGGCAGTGTGCACTCGGGGCGAACTACCGGTAATCATCCACAGGGCAGAAGTAGGGGCTCTAGTGAGGCAAATACTAGGGCCATGCAGAGGGAGATTGACCAGCTGAAGAGAAAGTTGCGTCATGCAAAGCGAAAACGGACGCCTTCCATGTCTGACCCTTCATCAGATGACTCCCAGAGCAGCGGCTATAAGCCGAGGTCAGGAACTCCTCCCAGTGAAACTTTCTCGTATCAAGAAGGAAGTCTCCATGACAGGGCGAGCAAGAAATCCCTTCCCAGGGGCTCGGGTAGTGACGCCATGGGGAAAGCGCTGCACCAGCTCTCCAAGTCACCTTTCACACGCCGTATTGAGAAAGGAAAACTTCCTCGTCGATTCACTCAACCAAACTTCACCATTTACAATGGCAAAACAGACCCAGTGGAGCACGTGAGTCATTTCAACCAACGCATGGCGGTTTACTCACAGAATGAAACTTTGATGTGCAAGGTGTTTCCCTCGAGCTTAGGGCCCGTTGCGATGAGATGGTTTAACGGCTTAAAGGCAGACTCCATCAATTCCTACATGGACCTTACAATGGCGTTTGGGTCTCGCTTCGTTACATGCAGCAGGGTACCCCGGCCGCTGGATTTGTTATTAGCCATGAACATGAGGGAGGGCGAGACACTGAAGACCTACTCGGATAGATACTGGGAAGCGTTTAACGAGATTGACGGTGATTTTGATGAGGTGGCAGTCAACACCTTTAAGGTCGGCCTTCCAGTTGAACATGATCTAAGGAAATCCTTGACCAAGAAGCCTGTAAAAACGGTTCGTCGGCTTATGGACCGTATCGACGAGTATAAGAGGGTTGAGGAGGATCAGCAGCAAAGCAAGGGCAAAACGAAGATTGTCCCTCAGGAGAGTGGGAATTTCAAGGCAGAGAGATACGATGGCAAATGGCCGCGGAGGGATTTTACTAGCCAGACTAGGTCGGCCCCATCCCAGACGGTAAATGCGGTGTTTTGTGAGCCGGTGCAGCAAGTGTTGGAGAAGATTTACCGAGAACCGTACTTTAGGTGGCCAAACAGAATGATAGGCGACCCTACGAAGCGTAGTCAGAATCTCTATTGCCACTATCATCAAGATAAGGGCCATGCCACAGAAAACTGCAGGAACTTATGGATTTACCTGGATCAACTAGTAAAAGAAGGAAAATTAAGGCAATTCATGAATCGGCCTAACGAACAAGGGACACAATCTGGTTCTGTAATCAGAACAGCAACACTATGAGACCCCCGCTGGGCACAATTAATGTCATTTTTGCCGCGCCAGGACGGACGGAGTCTTGCCCCACCAGGGTAATGTCAGTATGGTGTCCCTCTGCCGAGGACCTCAGCTCAGAGCTGAAGAGAATTAAGAAGCCTCCACCCACTTTGGGATTTTCTGAGGAGGATAAGCTTGGCACCATTCAACCGCATGATGACGCGCTAGTCATCACGCTAAGGATTGGGGGATATGACGTGAGGAGAGTGATGGTTGATCAAGGGAGTGGGGCTGATATTATGTACCCGGATTTGTTCAAGGGGCTTAATTTGAGGCCCGAGGATCTTACCGCCTATGACTCTCCGTTGATAAGCTTTGGGAAAGGCTGTCATTCCGAAGGGGTTGATCCAGCTCCCTGTACAGTCAGGGCCAGTAGTGGTAGACGTGGATTTTATTGTAGTAGACGCCTACTCCCCTTACACAGCCATAGTGGCAAAACCCTGGCTACATGCCTTAGGTGTCGTGTCGTCAACTCTACACGTTAAGGTGAAATTCCCGTATGAGGGTGGAGTTGAGGAAATAGTGGGTAGTCAGTCTATGGTGAGGCAATGCATAACAGCAGCAATTATGCGTCAGACAAGCCAAGAAACCCAAACGTCGGCCGGGAGAGGTTCATAGCAACTAACGTCCTCGGCCAAGCCAGAAGGGGCCGAGGTTGAAGAGCCTGGATGTGAGGACTTGGAAAGGGTGGTTATTGCAGATGATACAGAAAGGTTCTTCCAGGTAGGAAGTCAGTTGCCCCTACAAGAGAAAGAAGAGCTGGTTGTGTTTTTAAAACGGAATATTGATGTGTTTGCTTGGGATGCTTACGAGGCTCCGGGGGTCGACCCAAATTTCATTTGTCATCACCTCAACGTTAATCCATCAGCAGTGCCGCGGAGACAACCACCTCGACGCTCGTCTAAGGAGCACGCCGATGCAGTTAAAGAAGAAGTACTGAAACTTAAGAAAGCAGGGGCAATCAAAGAGGTATTCTACCCAGAGTGGCTGGCACATACAGTGGTGGTGAAAAAGAAGAATGGGAAGTGGAGAGTATGCGTGGACTTCACAGACTTGAATAAGGCTTGCCCTAAGGACTCGTTTCCAATGCCCCGCATAGATCAATTGGTGGATGCTACTGTGGGGCATCCTCGGATGAGCTTCCTAGATGCCTTCCAAGGTTATCACCAAATACCCTTAGCCCTAGAAGACCAGGAGAAGACAGCCATTGTCACACCCACGGGGAATTATCACTATAAAGTGATGCCCTTCGGCTTGAAGAATGCCGGGGCTACCTATCAAAGAATGATGACGCGAATGTTTGAACCACAACTGGGAAAGACGATTGAGGTATATGTAGACAACATGGTGGTTAAAAGTAAGATTATCTCGGCTCACCTACCAGACCTCGATGACACCTTCCAAACGCTGAGGAAGCATAAGTTACGCCTCAACGCATCCAAATGTTCCTTTGGGGTAGGATCTGGAAAATTTCTGGGCTACATGGTGACGCATAGAGGAATTGAGGTCAACCCCGCTCAGGTCAAGGCCATCAATAGTTTACAGCCACCTCGGAATCCAAAGGAGGTGCAGAGGCTGACTGGGATGACCGCTGCCCTCAACCGATTTATCTCAAGATCTGCTGATCGGTGTAGGCCATTTTTCCAATTATTAAACAAATGGAAGGGGTTTGAGTGGACAGAGGAGTGTGCCGTTGCCTTTCAGCAGCTGAAAGAATATCTTTCACATCCCCCTATCATGTCTCGGCCCGAAGTGGATGAGGTTTTGTTTGCATACATTGCAGTTGCTTCCCATGCCGTTAGTTTGGTGCTGATAAGGGTCGATGGGGATGTACAGAAGCTAGTCTACTATGTGAGTAAGTCGTTGCACGAGGCTGAAGTGCGATATCCGCCATTAGAGAAAGCTATCCTGGCCGTAGTGCATGGTACACGTAGGCTTCCCCATTATTTCCAATCTCATACGGTGGTCATTTTGACTCAGCTTCCTCTCAAAGCTATACTCCGGAGTGCGGATTATACGAGTAGGATCGCAAAATGGGGAACCATCTTGGGTTCTTTTGATATCAAGTACATGCCCCGTACAGCAATAAAGGGTCAAGTGTTGGCTGATCTGGTTGCAGAATTCGCTGAACCCACAATAGAAGATAGTGTTGTCAACAGGGACATTGATGAAAAATCAATTGGTTTGGTCACATGCAAAGGAATTATGGGCTGGACCGTTTACGTTGATGGGGCTGCCAATCAAAGGGGATCTGGGGTAGGTTTAGTAATCACGACCCCAGAAGGTCTCACGTTGGAGAAGTCCTTAAGGCTAGGATTCTCGGCTACTAATAACGAGGCCGAATATGAGGCTTTGCTAAAAGGAATGGATATGGTCCATAAGTTGGGGGGAAAGACCGTGCAAGTATTCTCGGACTCCCAACTAGTTGTGGGTCAAGTAAATGGAAAAGTGGAGGCCAGAGATCCAAGAATGCAGGATTACTTGAGTCAAGTCAAAGCT
Source organism: Castanopsis chinensis (assembly GCA_032878915.1). Classification (NCBI taxonomy): domain Eukaryota; kingdom Viridiplantae; phylum Streptophyta; class Magnoliopsida; order Fagales; family Fagaceae; genus Castanopsis; species Castanopsis chinensis. The sequence continues at coordinate 133,420 of JAVQMG010000098.1, read as the reverse complement.
GCACAACGCAAGTTCGAATCCTTCACTCTGTCTCACATCCCCAGAAATAGCAATGCCCATTCTGATTCCCTCGCAACTCTTGCCACGTCCTCGGCAAAAAGACTACCCCGGGTTATCTTGGTTGAGGATTTATTTGAACCTTCGAGAGTGATTGGAAAGGTCTTCCAAGTTCACCAGATCAGGGTGGGGCCTAGCTGGATGGACCCCATTGTATCCTTCCTCAAGGATGATGTTCTACCAGAGGAGAAGGTCGAGGCCAACAAACTACGTAGGAAAGCATCTCGGTTTTGGCTAGCCGAGGATCACAAACTCTATAAACGATCCTTCTCGGGCCCATACTTGTTGTGTATACATCCTGAAGCAACGGAACTGCTCTTGGAGGAGCTACACGAAGGAATATGTGGGAGCCACACGGGGGGAAGGTCCTTAGCTCACAGGGCTCTAACGCAAGGATATTGGTGGCCCAACATGCAACGAGAAGCTCAAAGTTATGTGAAGAAATGCGATCAGTGCCAGAGGTTTGCCCCAAACATTCATCAACCTGGGGGTATCCTCAATCCTCTGACGAGCCCCTGGCCTTTTGCGCAGTGGGGTCTGGACATTGTGGGTCCCTTCCCGAAGGCAACTGGAAACCGAAGATATTTGGTTATAGGCACCGACTACTTTACTAAGTGGGTAGAGGCCGAGCCCCTAGCAAACATCAGGGATGTCGATGTGAAGAAGTTTGTTTGGAAGAATATCGTCACTCGATTTGGTGTCCCTCGGGCTCTTATCTCAGATAATGGGTTGCAGTTTGATAGCAAGGCATTCAGGCGATATTGTTGTGACCTCAGCATAACCAACAGATACTCCACTCCAGCTTACCCGCAAGGGAATGGGCAGGCCGAGGCTGTCAACAAAGTTATAGTCAGCGTGCTGAAGAAGAGGCTGGACGATGCTAAAGGTAGATGGGTAGAGGAATTACCCCATGTTCTGTGGACTTATCGAACCACCCCACGCCGATCAACAGGAGAAACGCCCTTCGCAATGACTTACGGCGCCGAGGCTGTTATCCCTTTGAAAGCTGGTTTCCCAACAATGAGAACAAGTTCCTTCGCTTCGGAAAGTAATGATAAACTATTAGAAAGAAGCCTAGATCTGGTTGAGGAAAGGAGGGAAATTGCCATGATCCATTTGGCTTACTATCAACAAAAACTGAAGCAGGGATATGACTCAAATGTAAACTCGAGACCACTTGCTCTTGGGGACTTGGTGCTGAGGAAAGTAGTGGGTAATACTAAAAATCCAGCATGGGGAAAGCTTGGACCAAATTGGGAAGGACCGTATCGCATCACAGCAATAGCCGGAATAGGATCTTACTACCTTGCAGACTTAGATGAAAAAGTTGTGCCCCATCCCTGGAATGTAAGTAATTTGCGACGATATTATTATTAATAAAAAGCCCTTTTGTCATTCTAATCTTATCGCTATTGTGCTGGTTTTACTATTATATACAAATAAGATTACGCCGGTTCCTCGGATCCTCTACCTTAATAAAATATAAGGTTACGCCGAATCCTCGGATCCTCTGCCTTAATACAATATAAGGTTACGCCGGGTCCTCGGATCCTCTACCTTAGTTCCAAAGTAAAAATGAGGTTACGCCGGTTCCTCGGATCCTCTACCTTAATAAAAAATAAAGTTACGCCGGATCCTCGGATCCTCTACCTTAATAAAATGTAAGGTTACGCCGGATCCTCGGATCTTCTACCTTAATAAAATATAAGGTTACGCCGGGTCCTCAGATCCTCTACCTTAGTTCCAAAGTAAAAATAAGGTTACGCCGAGTCTTCAGATCCTCTACCTTACTTGAAAAGGGGAAATAAGGTTACGCCGAGTCCTCGGATCCTCTACCTTAATCTAAAGCAAAATTGAAGTTACTTCGAAGCCCCCAAAGGCAAATGCAGGGGCAAAGATAGGGTTACATGGGCTCTTTGCAAAGGACCTACGCGTTGTACAAAAGCAGGTAGGTACTTGCAATATGTCTCCCAAATATGTGTTCCGTATGATTTTATTAATTACTAAGTGTTATGTATAATGTTGAAACTACTAATAGTTCAAGTGTGGAACATATCCGGAATGTTAATACCTATCGCTTTAGCATGCTGACATGAAGATAATTTTTAAGTAAATCCTAAGTAGGCGGATTCTATATTAATATATTACTTTTTAAGGTCCTGCTCATTGTCAGAATTATACAAAAATTTGTAGTCATCACTTAAAGCATTTGCAAGTATATGAGTTGCACAAGTATCATTTATCCTCATTTGGTTATTGGCAGAAAATGATACATACATACCATAAATCCAAACTACTGCCTTGCCATATTACATGAATAACGACGAAATAAATTACCAACACCAAATACAACACAGAACAGTAATTCAAGTTCAAAATCTCTTTTCATAAAGTAAAAGATCTGCTAGTACATTCGTAACCAAATTATGGAATTACAAAGGAAGAAAAGTAAAAACTGAAACTAAGAAATAAAAGTGCAAAGCCGAAAGCAACAAAGGAGAGAAGGCAAATGCAACTAAGACACAGATGATTAAGGCTTGGACTGGATCTGGTCTTCCGAAACTGCGGGAGGCACCACTGAGGCCGAGGACCCCCCAACCGATTCCTTGGGCTTTATGGGCAAGGTCGCCAGAACCAGCTCCATGGTCCCGCTGACCTCAAGGTTGGGGGGGGCAGCTCCTTGGGGGCAAGGGGAGGCGGTGCATCTTCAACTTGAGCAGCAGGAACAGCGTCGTCGGCAGCAGTTTCCTCTATTTGCGTCCCGATTGAGGAGAGGTGGGAATCATCCTTGGCTGAGCTAGAGGCAGCCACCCGGATTGCAGGAGGGATGTAGGCGTTCTCCACCTTCTATAGGGGAGAGGAAGTATCAACTCCGGCTTGGGAGAGAGCTTCCCTCCACACCTGGAGGCAGTAGTCCCTACAAACCCCCGACACTTGGGCTTTGAATGTGTCAGTAGTTTCTGCCACGCCCATGTCATAGCCGCTCTGCTCAGCCTCGTCAACCATTGCCTCGGCTGCTTGTGCCTTGGCAAGTGCCTCCTCCTTGGCCTTAAGTGCCTCCTCCTTAGCTTCCTTAGACGCTGTAAGAAGCTTCCCAAGATCTTCTGCCAGCTTCTTGGCCAAGGTAAGATCTTCATTGGCCCGCCTTAGCTATAGCCTCTGATCTTCGGTCTGCCTGGTAGTAGTCTTTAGTTGGGCTTCCAGTCCTGACCTCTCGCTCTCCAATTTACCCAAGCTGGTAGTCACCTCCTGCAGCTTCTTGTCCTTGAGCTCCAATATCCTCTTGGTGTGATCCAGCCTCACCTCTCCATCCCTTAATGTCTTGTATGAGTTAGCGGCGATCTCCTCTGCCCTATGTGCAGATTGGACAGCCTACATACAAACGTTGTCAATAAACAGCTTGCGAAGGCAGTTGATGTTAAATAAAAATAAATAGTAATAACAAGGGCAACAACAAAAGGCATGGATATCAAAGAACGAGCAATTGAAATTCTTACCATGGCTAAATCTCTTTTAAGGACCATGAAGACATTGTGATCCCTCATCCTTCGCAGCTCACCCATGTCCTCGGGCAGCAGAAGCGCCTGCTCCAGGGCATCGGCAATGGATGCGGCTGTGCCCTCATCGGACCCCCTTATTGTAGCATCGGCAGTGACGGCCTGATCGTCCACGAGCATTTAGGGAGCCCATAGGGGTGCGCAGATAGCTGCGGGAGGATCAGGCCGCCTCTCTGGCCTTGTGTGGGAATGGCGAGCATGCTTGCCTCCCCTCTCCGGATCTGTCTCTTTGGTGGGGAGGTCTTTGTTCCCTTCGAGTATATCCTTCCCCTTATGCTGATCCCTCTTTCTTTTATGGTCAGCGGGATCGGGGTGTTGTACTTGAGTAGAAGGGGGAAGAGTCACCCTTATTGAAGGGACCTTCTCGGTGCCCTTGTCCTTAGGTTTTACGGGGGACACCTTAGGAGGCTCATGTGCTCCAACTTGCCCTTCTAGCACGTCCTTAAGACTGGGCTTAGGTTTGCGTTGGATGCCCATCCTTATCAACGGCTGGTCGTCGTCGTCTGATGAGGTGATGGACGGTGAGCCGACAGCTGAAGGTAGGTTCCTTGGCGATGGAAGTCGCTGGAAAGCTTCGAACTCCTCTTTAGAATCCGAAAGCTCAACGACTTCTTCTTCTTTTTCTTTTTCTTCTTCTTCCTCCTCTTCTTCTCCCTTTATAGTTGGCTGGGAGGACGAACCTTCACCCAACTTGGGTCGAGCCAAGGAGGTGGCAAGATGAGAGGCCCCTGAAACAACCCTCACAGGCTCGGTAACCAGAATGCCTTGAGGGATTGGGGCGCTAGGAGGCAACAAAAAGCCTTCGACCGCGACACTGATCCTCAGCAGCCGTGGGTCCTTCTCTTTGATAACGCACTTAGGATCTTGAAAGGCGGTGGAGATGGGTGTGTATCCGAGAATGAGGTGGGCGGCGCGAAGTTGACCGTCTGAATGCACAAACACCTCGGCCTTCAAGATCTTGTTCAAACGATCGAAGTTGACGAGGTTGGCACGAGGGGTAAGCGCACGACGATCTGCACGTATATTCCAAGAGACAGATTAGCACGAGCAAATCAAAAAAAAAAAACACAATGAACAACGAAAACACAAAATTTATCATTAATTGAGGCTGACACTACGTGAGAACTCACCAGGTTCCCCCTCCGTCGTCGGACAGTGGAGACCATCATGCCACTCCCCGGACACTATGAGGAAGTCCTTGTCCAAACCCTTGTTGGAATGGGGAAGGCATTGGATCAACCTGACTTCAGGGTGTCTAGATTTCAGATAGTAAGTGTGCCCTCTCAAACGATAAAGGTTATACACCCAATTCACCTCGTGGTGAGTAAGACCTAATCCTAACCTCTAGTTCAGGGCGACTACAGTGCCCAAGATTCTAAACATATTTGGGGCACACTGTGTGGGGGACAACCTAGCGGTTCTAAGATAGTTTCTAGTAATGGGCATCATAGGGATTTTCATCCCTCCCTCTATGAACGCTATCATGGGAATCACTACCTCACCGGTTTTTCTCTTGGTGAGCCACTCTCCCGTTTTGCAGTACTTAATGGACACTCCGGGTGGGATCTCATACTTGGCTTTAAAGGCTTCTATCTTTTCGGGGGTATCCACTAAGGGTGCGAACTTACCCATTTCCTAAGACTAGGGGGAGAACGCAGTAACAAGATCGGAAGAACTAAACGGCCGAGGACGGAAAAATGGAAATGATTAAAAAGAGTAAACAACAATAATGAAAACAGAAGGTTAGAGAACTTACTTTAAAGTAACTACGTCACCTCGGCTTAGAAATGAAGGGTGTGAAGACGCGTGCAGATTGCAGAAAGGGTTAAGTTTGGTGTACAGAGTCTGAAATGAACAGAAAACCTTTGAAATGACGATACTTATTTCGTGGGAAGGCGTAAAGCAGAAAATCTCCCGCTTATTTCCCCTTGAAGTCCGCCCACCCGTTAGATGAGCATCGCACGGTTGGACGTGGGGAACAGTGGGCCGCCAGTATTTAATTGGAGCGCTCTTTGCAGACTGAAACGTCAGAAACGGATCGTCCCGCGTGCGTATATCGAAGCCCTCATTCCTCCTAATAAGATAGAATTAAGGGCTTCGAGGGGCTAATGTAGTGCCAATGGGCCCAAAGCACGCACATTGGGCCAGCCCAAGGGCTCTCACAATGAGAGGAGCCCAACCCTGCATCTTAAAATTGTCCGAGGACATAATCAGTTCAACCTACAATGTCACGAGATAAAGAAAGTGTCATGCATGAGCAAAACACCAAGAAATAGGACGTTCGAGGACAACCTAGTCCTCGGCAATGTGCTGCCGAGGACAATATGAGTGATCTGGCAGTTCAACGGCGCCTGTGCGGAAGACTTCTAATACAGAAATTGGGCAAACAAGGGTAAAGAATAAAGGGGAGTGGCAGACAAATATCAAAGAAAAAGCTGCTACCACCGTATTTAAGGCTCTGCACCTACTTCCCTGGCCGCATTAATGAGGAAGTGACGCCTGAACACTGAAATTCAACCTAACTCTTACCGCCAGAGACTTTAGTGAGAAGGATGGATGGGACAAGTATCCAAAAGGAGAATTTGGACCATACGTGGAAGGAAGGAGAGGAGGATGCGGGCTTATAAAAGAAAAAAGGCAAAGGAAGGGAGAGGATCTTTTTGGCAAGGAGAAAGAGAAAAATAAAGAGAGAGAGTGTGTGCTTGTAAGAAAATATCAAAGTTTGTCCTCGGAATCAATGTGTAAAACGTTATTCCATCTATACATGAAATATAATCTTGTGTTCTGTATTTCAATCCAGCTCTTGTGTTATCTACCGCCTAAAACCTTAGATTAGAAGCACATTCTCTATAAATTCATTGTTTAGGGTTCATTGGGTTGGTCTGAAAGCGAGATTTTCAATCCAGTACGATTTGTGCCCTTACAATTATGTTTTTTATGGTTTATTATATTGCAGTTATCGTTTTCTACATTAAATTAACTGATTTGGCACAATAATTTAAAATTTTAGATTAGATGGGACACGTGGTGCAAAACTAAACTCTAATTGAAATTCAATTTTTACACTAAATTAATTCGCTTGGTACAAAATTCTAAAATTTAAATTAAATGAAACACATAGCGCAAAATTAGACTCTAATTAAATTTCAATTTGAAATTTAATTGAATTTTCTCTCTGTTTTACCTTTGACTTTTAATATATACTAGCATGTAACTCCATGTAAGTGCATGAATGCATTTAAAATTAAACGAAATTTTTATTATAAAAATATAAATAATTAGTCAAATTAATTATTTTTAAAGCATATAACACATGCATTCATGCATACATATAGATATATTTAAAATTAAATAGAATTTTTATCATAAAATATAGATAATTAGTCAAACTATATTTTTAAAGTTAACGTAATTAGTCACATGTAAAAATTATTACATAAATTTAATATTATTTATGATAATTTTTTTTCTAATTTTTAATAAGAGAGAACATGTGGTGATTTTTATTTGAGAAATGATATGTCCACAATATTTTTACAACATTTTCACAACAAATTATAAGTGGCAGGTTGTTACTGGTTATTATTATTGGGGTAAAAAAGTAATCTTAGTATTCGGTTCAAATTTGAACCAGTAACAACTAACCACTTATGATTTGTTATAAAAATATTGTAAAAATGTTGTGGATGTAGCACCTCTCTTTTTATTTTATTTATTTTATGAGAAACAAGTAGTGATTTTTATTGAGTATATGTGAGTTTTATTTATTTATTTTATAGTTTATTAATATTAGATTCGTAGTATTTTGCACCCATTAACTCACTTGACACAAAGATTAAAAAATTTAAGTAGACACATGACACAAGTTCAAGTGGATAATTATGATGTAGTTCCCACATAAATTTGGACACATGACGTAAAATTGGATTATAATTTCAAATTCTAATTCAATTTTCTCTAAACTTTACTAATTAATATATATATATATATAGATGACTTATAAATTTGAATTTTTTTAAGTTATATGATTATGTTTTTTATGGTTTATTATATTGCAGTTATCGTTTTCTACATTAAATTAACTAATTTGGCACAATAATTTCAAATTTTAGATTAGGTGGGACACGTAGCGCAAAACTAAATTCTAATTGAAATTCAATTTTTACACTAAATTAACTCGTTTGGCACAAAATTCTAAAATTTAGATTAGATGAAACACATGGCGTAAAATTAGACTCTAATTAATATATACTAGCATTCAATTTGAAATTTAATTGAATTTTCTCTCTGTTTTACCTTTGACTTTTAATATATACTAGCATGTAACTCCATGCAAGCGCATGAATGGATTTAAAATTAAAAAAAAAAATTATTATAAAAATATAAATAATTAGTCAAATTAATTATTTTTAAAGCATATAACACATGCATTCATGCATACATATAGATATATTTAAAATTAAAAAGAATTTTTATCATAAAATATAAATAATTAGTCAAATGATATTTTCTACTCGAGCAAACTTTTCTTGGATGAGAATGCTCTTATAGAACCTGATATTTTTCTTTGGGTGTTTTGGGAGGTAGTGTCATTCTTGAGGCAAAACTTCCATGGCTAGAGCCAAAGGATCTTTTACATGAACTAAATGAGGTTCAATATAGGAGATGTGCTGGACAAAAGGTTTCTTAATATAAGAAGACCTTCCTTTTCTGGATGGGTAGAAAGAAGGCTTTTGGGACTGTATGGGGCCACAAAGTTCTTCTATTGTATATGGGGTGATTGCCCTAGGAGCTGGGGTGGCTAAAGCTGAACTATAATTGGGATGACCATGGGGTGGCCTTTCGTAGTTTGGCATCGAAATTGTAGAAACCAAGTAATGGTTGGCAATGGTCGATGGGGGAACTAGTACTAATTGGCTAGGGTTCTTTGCCTAACTGGTACCACTGGGTGTTTGCTGTTTAGCTAACTTTAGGGGTTGGGGTTGTACAGGTTTCTTCCCAGACATCTCGGGCTGGACTCTACAAAAATTCACGGGTAAGGAAATCAGGAATGCTGTTCTGGGTTCCTTCTATGAATTCTATATCAAAGTCAAAAACTGAAAGGATGGCTTGCCATCGTGCAAAAATTTGTCTTGATGCAATGTTTTGAACATCTTTTTCTAAAACATGTTTTGCAAATTTTCAATTAATCCTTATTAAAAACTTTGATTCAAAAGATCACTTTGAAATTCTGAAATGCATAGTACTATAGATAAAATCTCCTTCTTAATAATACTATAATTAATCTGAGTGGGAGTCCAAATTCCCAATGTAAGCAAACTATCTGTTTAGGAGAATTAGGACTGATACGCTGGAGGAGAATGCCACCATAACCTATGTTAGAGGCATCTGTCTGGACAATCTTGAAGGAATTGACTGAGGGAATTCCTAAGCAAGGGAGAGTCTAGACATATTTTTTTATTTCTTATATTACTGCTGTATGGGCTGGAGTCCAAAGAGATGGGTTCACTCGAAATCTTTCAAAAAGGGGTTTGCATTGTTGCCTGAGATTTTGATAGAAATCTGAAATGTAATTGAGAGATCCTAGAAATCTTTGAAGTTGGGTTTTGTTTAGGATTTGGTCTAGGAACTTATCCCCAAACTGGATAGCTCTATATATGGGTTTGATGACACCATGATGGATATCAAAACCTAAGAGTGATTAGTCACATATTAAAATTATTACAAAATTTTAATACTATTTATGATTTTTTTTTTCTAATTTTTAATAAGATAGAACATGTGGTGATTTTTGTTATGTGGTGATTTTTATTTTATTTATTTTATGAGAAACATGTGGTGATTTTTATTGAGTATATGTGAGTTTTATTTATTTATTTTATAGTTTATTAATATTCGATTCTTAGTATTTTGCACTTGTAGTGCCAACGGGTCCAAGATATGTATTGGGCCGGCCCAAAGGTTTTTGCGAGGTGGAAAGTCGAATCCAATAGCATGGATGGTTCGAGGACACAATAAGTCCCACGTATGAAGTAACGTTACAAAAGAAGAGTGTCATGCATGAGCAGAATACCACGAAACATGACGTTCGAGGATGGCCAAGTCCTCGGCAACATGCTGCCGAGGACGAGGCGAGTGATCTGGCGGTTCAAGGGCATCCGTACTGAAGACCTTGGATACAGAAACTGAGAAAACGAGAATAAGGGAAAAAGGGAAGTGACAAACAAATATCAAGGATAAAGCTGCTACCACCGCATTGAAGGCTCTATACCTACCTCTCTGGCCGCATTAATGAGGAAGTGACGCCTAAGCATTGAAGTTCAACCTTGCACTTACCGCCAAAGACTTTGGTAAGAAGGAATGATGGGATAAGTATCTAAAAAAGAGCATCTGGACTACACGTGGAAGGAAGGAGGAGAAAGAGACTGGTCTATAAAAGGCGAAGGAAGAAGAGAAAGGGGAAGGAGGAAAACACACACACACACACACAGAAGAGAGAGAAATTGTAAGGAGAGGCCAAAGATAGTCCTCGGCATTAATATATGATACAACTTTCACCTATATACGATTAGAATGCATGAATTCTGTGATTAAATTTATCCTTCTGTGTTATCTGTTGTCCATAAACCTAGATTAGAAACTCATTCTCTATAAATTTATTGTTTTGCACTCATTGGGTTGGTTCCGAAAGTGCAACTTTATTCCAACGTAATTTGTGCTCTTACAATTGGCGCCATCTGTGGGAATTCTTGTGTTTTGGCGCAGATAATGTGATGGCGGGTTTTAATCCAGACCATGCAGAATCTTTGGGATCCCAGCACGAAGATCCATTTCAACAATTAGAGCAGATGGGAGATCGAGAAGGCAGTGTGCACACAGGGCGAACCGCCGGTAATCATCCACGGGGCAGAAGCAGGGGCTCTAATGAAAGTGGTACTAAGGCCATGCAGAGGGAAATAGACCAGCTAAAGAGAAAACTGCGTCGTGCCAAGCGAAAACGGACGTCTTCTGTATCTGACCCTTCCTCAGACGACTCACAGAGCAGTGGCTATAAGCCGAGGTCGAGAACTCCTCCTAGTGAAACTTTCTCATATCAAGAGGGAAGTCTTCATGATAGAACGAGCAAGAAGCCTCTTCCCAGGGGCTTGGGCAGTGACGTCATGGGGAAGGCACTGCACCAGCTCTCCAAGTCACCTTTCACACGTCGTATCGAGAAAAGAAAACTTCCTCGTCGTTTCACGTAACCAAACTTCACCATTTATAATGGCAGAACAGACCCGGTGGAGCACGTGAGCCATTTTAACCAACACATGGCGGTCTATTCACAAAACGAAATCTTGATGTGCAAAGTATTCCCCTCAAGCTTAGGGCCCGTTGCAATGAGATGGTTTAATGGCTTGAAAGCAGATTCCATTGATTCTTACATGGAACTTACAGTGGCATTTGGGTCTCGTTTTGTTACATGCAACAGAGTACCTCGGCCTCTGGACTCGTTACTATCCATGACCATGAAAGAGGGCAAAACATTGAAAACTTACTCTGATAGATACTGGGAAGTGTTCAATGAGATCGACGGTGATTTTGATGAAGTAGCAATCAACACTTTTAAGGTCGGCCTTCCAATTGAACACGATTTAAGAAAATCTTTGACCAAGAAACCTGTTAGAACTGTTCGTCGGCTTATGGATCGTATTGACGAGTATAAGCAAGTTGAGAAGGATCAGCAACAGAGCAAGGGGAAAATGAAAATTATCCCTCAGGAGAGCAGGGATTTCAAGACAGAGAGATACAACAGTAAATGGCCACGGAGAGATTTTGCTGGCCAGTCTAGGTCGGCTCCTCCTCAAACAGTAAACGCTGTGTTTTGTGAGCCAGTACAGCACGTGTTGGAGAAGATTTGTCGTGAACCATATTTTAAGTGGCCCAATAGAATGATAGGAGACCCTACAAAGCGTAATCAGATTCTCTATTGCAATTATCATCCGGATAAGGGCCACACCACGAAAAATTGCAGGAACTTATGGAATTACCTGGATCAGCTGGTCAAAGAATGGAAGTTAAGGCAATTCATGAATCGGCCTAATGAATAAGGCAATTCATGAATCGGCCTAATGACACAATCTGGTTCTGTGAATCAAGGCAGTAACACTTCAAGACCTCCATTAGGCATGATCAATGTCATTTTTGCCGCACCAGGTCGAACTGGGTCTTGCCCTATCAAAGTAATGTCAGTATTGCGTCACCTTGCCGAGGACCTCAGCTCTGAGCCGAAGAGGATTAAAAGGAATCCTCCGCCCATTTTGGGATTTTCTGAGGAGGATAAGCTTGGCACTATCCAGCCTCATGATGACGCGCTAGTCATCATGCTAAGGATAGGGGGTTACGACATAAAGAGACTGATGGTTGACCAAGGGAGTGGGGCTGATATTATGTACTCGAACTTGTTCAAGGGCCTTAATTTGAAGCCTGAGGATCTCACGGCTTACGACTCCCCATTGATAAGCTTTGAAGGGAAGGCTGTCATTCCGAAGGGGTTGATCCGACTACCTGTGCAGTCAGGGCCAGTGGTGGTGGATGTGGATGTGGATTTTATCGTAGTAGACGCCTATTCCCCTTACACGGCCATAGTGGCAAGACCATGGCTACATGCCTTAGGTGCCATATCATCAACTCTACATGTTAAGTTGAAGTTCCCGCATGAGGATGGAGTTAAGGAGATAGTCGGCAGCCAGTCCATGGCGAGGCAATGCATAACGGCAGCTATTACGCATCAGACGAGACAGGAGTCCCAAGCCTTAGCCGAGAGAAATTTATAGCAGCTAACGTCCTCGGCTAAACCAAATGCGGCCGAGGCCGAAGAGCTTGAATGTGAAGATTTAGAGAAGGTGATTATTGCAGATGATATGGAGAAGTCCTTCTAGGTAGGAAGTCAACTGCCCCTACAAGAAAAAGAGGAACTGGTTATGTTTTTAAAACAGAACATCGATGTATTTGCATGGGACACTTACAAAGCTCTAGGGGTTGACCCAAGTTTCATTTGTCATCACCTCAACGTCAGTCCAGCAGCAGTGCCGCGGAGGCAACCACCCCGGAGCTCATCTTAGGAGCATGCCGACGCCGTTAAGGAATAGGTACTGAAACTTAAGAAGGCAGGGGCAATCAAGGAGGTGTTCTACCTAAAGTGGCAGGCGCACACAGTGGTAGTGAAAAAGAAGAATGGGAAGTGGAGAGTATAGGTGAACTTTATAGACTTGAATAAGGCTTGTCCCAAGGATTCATTTCCAATGCCCCGCATAGATCAGTTGGTGGATACTACTGTAGGGCATCCTCGGATGAGCTTTCTAGATGCTTTCCAAGGTTACCACCAAATACCCTTAGCTCTAGAAGACCAGGAGAAGACAGCCTTTGTCACACCCACGGGAAATTATCACTATAAGGTGATGCCCTTCGGCTTGAAGAATGCTGGGGCTACCTATCAGAGAATGATGACGCGGATGTTTGAACCGCAACTGGGAAAAACAATTGAGGTGTACGTAAATGATATGGTGGTTAAGAGTAAGACTATCTCGGCTCATATACCAGACCTGGATAACACCTTCCAAACGCTGAGAAAGCATAAGTTACGCCTTAATGCATCCAAATATTCCTTTGGAGTAGAATCTAGTAAATTTTTGGGCTACATGGTGACACATAGAGGAATCGAGGTCAATCCTGCTCAGGTCAAGGACATTAATAGCTTACAGCCACCTCGGAATCCAAAAGAGGTGTAGAGGTCGACCGGGATGACTGCTGCCCTCAACCGATTTATTTCACGGTCTGCTGATCGGTGTAGGCCATTTTTCCAGTTATTAAACAAGTGGAAAGGATTTAAATGGACAGAGGAGTGTGCCGTTGCCTTTTAGCAACTTAAGGAATATCTTTCACATCCTCCTATCATGTCTCCCCCCGAAGTTGATGAAGTCCTATTTGCATATATTGCAGTGGCAAGCCATGCGTTAGTTTGGTGCTGATAAGGATTGACGGGAATGTACAGAAGCCGATTTATTATGTGAGTAAGTCTTTACATGAAGCCGAGGTGCGTTATCCACTGTTGGAGAAAGCAATCCTAGCCGTAGTACATGGTACACGTAAACTCCCCCATTATTTCCAGTCTCATACGGTGGTGGTTCTGACTCAACTTCCCCTCAAAGCTATACTCCGAAGTGCAGATTATACAAGTAGGATTGCTAAGTGGAGAACCATCTTAGGCTCCCTCAACATCAAGTACATGCCCCATACATCGGTGAAGGGTCAAGTGTTAGCTGATCTAGTCGCGGAATTTACTGAACCCACAATAGAGGATAATGCCAGTAACATGGGCATTGATGGAAAATCAGTTCGGATGATCGCGTGCAAAGGTCCCCCAGTGTGGACTGTTTACATTGATGGGGCTACCAATCAAAGGGGATCCGGTGTAGGTTTGATAATTATGACCCCAGAGAGTCTCACGCTAGAAAAGTCCTTGAGATTGGGATTCTCGGCTACTAACAACGAGGCCGAGTATGAGGCTTTGCTAAAAGGGATGGATATGGTTCAGAAATTGGGGGGAAAGGCCGTGCAAATATTCTCAGACTCGCAACTAGTTGTGTGCCAAGTGGATGGAAAGGTGGAGGCCAGAGATCTGAGATTGCAGGACTACTTAAATCAAGTCAAGGTTTTGCAACGCAAATTTGAATCCTCTACTTTGTCACACGTCCCTAGGAGTAGCAATACGCATGCTGACTCTCTAGCTACTCTGGCCACGTGGCACAAGGTCTACCACGGACCATCCTTGTTGAGAACTTACCTAAACCCTCAAGAATGATTGGAAGAATTATCCAAGTTCATCAGATCATGGTGGGGCCTAGTTGGATGGACCCCATTGTAGCCTTCCTTAAAGATGATATTCTGCCAGAGGAAAGGGTCGAGGCGGACAAGGTGCGTAGGAAAGCATCTCGTTTTTGGTTGGCCGAGGATCACAAACTCTACAAACGATCCTTCTCTGGGCCATAGCTGTTATGCATACACCCTGAAGCGACGGAGTTGCTTTTGGAAGAGTTACACGAAGGAATTTATGGAAGTCACACAGGGGGAAGGTCTTTAGCTCATAGAGCTCTAACACAAGGATATTGGTGGCCCAATATGCAACGAGAAGCTCAAAGCTATGTGAAGAAGTGTGATCAATGTCAAAAGTTCGCACCAAACATTCATCAACCTGGGGGTGTGCTTAATCCTCTGACAAGTCCTTGGCCTTTTGCACAGTGGGGTCTGGAAATTGTGGGACCCTTCCCAAAGGCGCCTTGGAACAGAAGGTGGTTGGTTGTGGGCACTGACTATTTTACTAAGTGGGTAGAGGCTGAGCCCCTAGCAAACATTAGGGATGTCGATGTGAAGAAATTTGTGTGGAAGAATATCGTCACTCGATTTGGAGTTCCTCATACTCTCATTTCAGATAATGGTTTGCAATTTGATAGTAAAGCGTTCAGGTGATATTGCTGCGACCTCGGCATAACCAATAGGTATTCCACCCCAGCTTATCCGCAAGGAAATGGGCAGGCCGAGGCGGTCAACAAAGTTATAGTCAACGGACTCAAGAAGAGGCTGGACGATGCCAAAGGGAGATAGGTAGAGGAATTGCCTAATGTTCTGTGGACGTATCGGACCACGCCCCGCCAATCAATGGGAGAAACGCCATTCTCAATGACTTATGGCGCCGAGGCTGTTATTCCTTTAGAAACCGGTTTTCCGACAATGAGAACAAGTTCCTTCGCTCCGGACAATAATGACAGGTTACTAAAAAGGAGCCTAGATCTGGTTGAAGAGCGAAGAGAAATAGCCATGATCCAATTGGCTTACTATCAACAAAAATTGAAGCAGGGGTATGATTCACACGTGAACTCAAGGCCACTTGCTCTTGGAGACTTAGTATTGAGGAAGGTCATGGGTAATACCAAGAACCCAGCATGGGGGAAGTTGGGACCAAATTGGGAAGGGCAGTATTGCATTACTGCAATAGCCGGAATAGGAGCTTACTACCTTGCAGATTTAGATGAAAAAGTTGTGCCCCATCCCTGGAATGTAAGTAATTTACGACGATATTATTACTAATAAAAGGCACTTCGGCCACTTTAATTCTATTGCTATTATGCTGCACGTAATGTTATGTTCAAAGTGCCAATATGGATTGTCAAACAAAACCATGATTATGCTGGGTCCTCAGACCCTCTATCTTGGGAAATTTAATATGTCAGCACAGATTGCTAGATTCTGGGTTACGCCGGATCCTCTATCTTGGTCTAAAAAGAAAAATAAGGTTACGTCAGATCCTCGGATCCTCTACCTTGGTCTAAAAAGAAAAACAAGGTTACGTCGGGTCCTCGGATCTTCTACCTTGTTCTAAAAAAAAGAAAGACTGGGTTACGCCGGGTCCTCGGATCCTCTACCTTGTTCTAAAAAGAAAAACGGGGGTATGCCGGGTCCTCGGATCCTCTACCTTGTTCTAAAAAAAAGAAAGACGAGGTTACGCCGGGTCCTCGGATCCTCTACCTTGTTCTAAAAAGAAAATCGAGGTTACGCCGGGTCCTTGGATCCTCTACCTTGTTCTAAAAAGAAAGACAGGGTTACGTCGGGTCCTCGGATCCTCTACCTTGGTCTAAAAGAAAAATAGGGTTACGTCGGGTCCTCGGATCCTCTACCTTATTCTAAATAGAAAAACAGGATTACGCCGGGTCCTCAGATCCCCTACCTTGGTTAAAAACTGGATCAGGGTTACGTCGGATCCCCAAATCCTCTACCTTGATAAATAAACATTTTAATGTTAATTGTTAAACAGGTATGGGATCGCTAAAAGTACTTCAAATGGGGGTTTCATGTAACTTCATTCGTTACTAAGCATTAAGCGCAACATTTGAGCCACTCCTAGTTCAAGTGTGGAACGTATCAGAAATGTTAATATTCTTGTCTTGATATTTTGTTATAAAGATATTTCTTAAGCGGGTCCTAATCGAATTGGTTTTACACGAGTATTTTGCTTTTTGGTGTCTTATTCATCACCAGAATTGAGTGGAAACTTGTGATCATCACTTAAAGCATTTGCAAGTATATGAGTTCCGCAAATTTCCTTTATCCTTAGTTGGTTATTGATAGGGAATTATTAGTGCGTGCCATGAATTCAAAATTGTTGTTTTGCCATACTACATGAACAATAATAAAAGAACCTGTCAACACCAAGTGTAACACAAAGTGATAATTCAATTTGGGAATTCTTCTCATTAAGTGAAAGATCTTTCAGTACATTCATAACCAAATTGGTAAATTACAAAAGAAAGAAAAAAAAAAGAAAAAAGAAAAAAAGAAAGCAACAAAAAACAAAGTAATAGAGATAGGGGCCATCACGGCTTGGGCTGGACTTGGTTTTTGGGGTCAGTTGGAGCTGTTGTTGAGGCCGAGGACCCTCCAGTCACCTCCTTATCTTTGGGACCCCCCTTTAACACTATAGGCAGAGTTGCCAAAACTAACACCAAAGTATTGCTAGCCTTAGGGTTGGGGAGTAGCTCTTTGGGGGCAACGGGAAGTTGTGCATCTTTAGGGAGAGCCCCTTCATCTTGTGTTGGAAGGGAAAACTCAAGAATAGTAGCGTCAGCAGCAACTTCCTCCACTTGTATCCCGGCTACAGAAGAGCGGGCATCATCCTCGGCTTGACCAAAGGTGGCTACTCGAATGGCCGGAGGGATGTAAGCATTTTCTACATTCCATAAAGGAGAAGAAGCATCAACCCCAGCTTGGGAGAGAGCTTCCTTCCATACTTGGAGGCAATAATCCCTACAAACCTCGGGTACTTGGGCCTTGAAGGTGTCACTAGTTTCTGCCACCCTCACCTCATATCCGCTCTATTCAGCCTGGTCAACCATCTCTTCGGCCTCCCGTGCCTTAGCAAGTGCCTCCTCCTTAGCCTTAATGGCCTCCTGCTTAGCCTCCTCAACTTTCTTAAGGTCCTGCTTGAGGCCTTCAATCAGCTTCTTGGCGGAGGTGAAGTTATCATCGGCCTGCCTCAGTTGAAGCCTCTGCTTCTCGGCCTGCCTCTCAGTAGTCTTGAGTTGAGCCTCCAAGCCAGATCTTTCACTTTCTGTCTTGGTTAGGCTGGAAGTAACTTCTTGCAGCTTCTTTTCCTTCAGCGCAAGAATCCTTTAGGTGTGATCCAGCCTCACCTCCTCGGCCCTTAACGACTTATAAGAGTTAGCCGCAATCTCCTCTGCCCTGTGAGCGAACTGAACAGCCTACGGAGAAAAAGTAAATAATGGTGACACACAAGTGTAAATCCGATAGATAAGAAAAATGCATAGAAGGGGAATTACAGAGTTCAAACCAAAACGTTTACCATTGCAAGTTCTTTCTTCAACATCATGAAGACATTTTGATCCCTCATCCTCTTAAGTTCACCCATATCCTCGGGTAGCAGTAGTGCTTGTTCCACAGCGTCTGCAATGCACGCGGCAGTACCCTCATCGGAGCCTCTGATGGACGAGTCCGCAGTGACTGGTTGATCGTCCACATTCATTTGGGGAGCCCAAAGGGGTGCATGCAGGGCTGTGTGGGACTCAGACCGCCTGTCTGACCTCGTCTGAGGGAGACGAGGTTGCTTTCCACCCCTTTCCTACTCTACCTCCTTGGCAGGAAGATCTTTGCCACCTTCGACCACATCATTCCCTTTCTGTTGATCTCTCTTTCTTTTATGGTCAGCGGGATCAAGGTGTTGAGATTAGGTTGAAGGGGGAAGAAGGAGTTTTGGGGGAGGAACCTTCTTAGTGCCCTTATCTTTGGTCTTCGCCTGGGGCACTTTAGGAGGCTCCTTGGCTCCAACTTGAGCTTTCAGTACATCCTTGAGGCTAGGCTTAAATCTCCGCTGAATACCCATTCTTACAAGTGGTTGTTCGTCGTCCGAGGATGTTATTGAAGGCGTGCGGATGACAGGAGATTGGTCTCCAGGTGATGGAAGCCAGTCAAAGACTTCGAACTCTTCCTCTGAATCTGAGAGTTCAACGATCTCTTCTTCTTCTTCTTCTTCTTCTTCTTCTTCTTCTTCTTCTTCTTCTTCTTCTTCTTCCTTTGTAATTGGCCGAGAAGAGGAACTTTCACCCAATTTGGTTCGAGCCGAAGATGCAAGAAGAGGAAGAGCTCCTGGGAAAATCCTCACGGGCTCAGTGATTAAAGTCCCTTGAGGAACAGGAGTACCCGCAGGGAGCAGAAAGCCTTCAACTGCAACGCTTATCCTAGGTAGCCGTAGGTCTTTCTCTTTGATGACGCACTTTGGCACTTGGAATGCGGTGGAAATGGGATTGTACCCGAGGATAAGGTGGGCTGCCCGAAGCTGGCCGTCCGAGTGCACAAATACCTCGGCTTTCAGAATCTTATCCAAACGAGCGAAGTTGACGAGGTGAGCACGATGAGTGAGCGCGCGACGATCTGCGCAAATATTCAAAAAACAAAATGGTAAGGGCAAATCAGAGAGAAACATAACCATAGAATGACAACAAAGAAGAAAAATAGAACTAACGCTACACCAATACTCACCAGGTTCCCCCTCTCTCGTCGGACAGGGGAGACTGTCATGCCAATCCCCAGACAGTATTAGAAAATCTTTGTTCATACCTTTGTTGGAATGGGGAAGGCATTGAATTAACCTAACCTTGGCATGCCTAGATTTCAGGTAATATCCTTGCGCTTTCAGATGGTAAAGGTTATACTCCCAGTTCACCTCATGGTGAGTAAGTCCTAGTCCTAGTCTTTCGTTTAGGACGTCTATAGCACCTAGAATCCTAAACATATTTGGGGCACACTGTGTAGGAGATAACCTAACTGTTCGGAGATAGTCCCTAGTGATTGGCCTTATAGGGATTCTCATTCCCCCCTCTATGAATGCTATCATAGGAATCACCACCTCACCGGTATCCCTATCGATGTGCCACCCTCCTTGCTTACAATATTTAACGGATACCCCCAGAGGGATCCCATATTTGGCTTTAAACTCCTCTTTTTTCTCAGGGCTATCTACCAAGGGTGCGAACCTACCCATTTTCTAAAACTAAAGAGAGAATATTATGGTGGGGTTGGGAAATTTAAATGGCCGAGGATAGAAAAACTGAGAATAACGAGAAAGAATGAACAGCAATAATGAAAACAGAGAGTTGGAGAACTTACTTTAGAGTAATTAGGTCACCTAGGCTTAGAACTGAAAGGGTGTAAAGACGCGTGTAGATTGCAGAAGTGGCTAAGTTCGGTGTACAGGCTCTGAAATGAACAGAGTGTTGGGGACATATTTTTATGTAATTGGCATATCCTTTGACAAAACGCACTTTAATTGTATTTGGGTAAATCTAAGTAGGTTCAAGATGATCATTACAAGTGGTTAAATTGAAGACATGAAGATTACTCAAGAACTGCTCAAGAAAAGTGCAACTGCAGGTCTCGATACCTCCTCGACAGAATCTCGATCTGTCGAGATTCATTAAAGCTCGACAGATGTCCCGATCGATCGAGCTTACGGGTTTCAGATTATAGCCAGCAACGTTTTTATTCTAAAAGGCTAATTGTTTATAGGTTTGTATAATTCTTATTGGACTAGGAAAACCCAAGGTTTGTGTAAACCTATTTGGAATAGGAGAGCCCATTAAAGCTCCTATTTAAAGGAGGTGGAAAAAGAAAAACCTAACCCTAGAGAGCTTCATAAGGTTTTCTTTTTGAAACCCTAGCCTCCTCCTACAGAAGAAAGAGTTCTTGCTGCGTTTCTTGTACGCCTTAGGGTTTTGTAACCAAGCAAAGTCTCTTGCACCAACATTGAAGATCTTATTGGTGTTTCTATGTGAAGCTGCTGCAAATCAACTACAACAATCAAAGGGTTGCTGTGGAGTTAGTCACGTACTTGGATTCGTGCAAAAGGAGTAAGCCGCGTACTGGGATCCGCGCCTCAAATTGGTTAGTCACGTACTGGGAGCCGTGCATTGAAAAGCAGAAATTGTCACTACAGAACAAGTCCAATTGGGTATTGGGGTAAGAGTTCAACTGTAGGTTGGTGAGGTACTGGGATTCCTTACTTGTAACTGCTTGTTGTGATAATAGTGGAGTTTCGGGAGTGGTGACCTTAAATCACCCGGTGGGGTTTTTGCCTTAGGGTTTTCCCCATTCGTGAACAAATCACCGTGTTATTAATTTTCCGCTGCATATCTTAGTTTGGTGATTTGTTTGTGCTGTCACGTGATATTATCTGTTAATTTGATTAATTAATAACTAGGCTAATTTAATTAATCTAAATTATCACAAGGGGTCAACGTGTTTGTGGCCTGTCACAGAGGACCTTTGAAATGACAGTATTTATATCGTGAAAAGTCATAAAGCGGGAAACCTCCCGCCTATCTCCTTAAAATTCGCCCACCCGTTGGATGAGCATCACACGGTTAGACGTGGGGAACAGGAAGCTGCCAGCATTTAATGGGAGCATATTCTGCACGATAAAACGCCAAAAACGGATCGTTTTAAATGCATGTGTCGAAATCCTTATTCCTTCTAGAGAAGTAGAAATGAGGATCCCGAGGGGCTATTGTAGTGCCAACGGGTCCAAGATGTGTATTGGGCCGGCCCAAAGGTTCTTGCAAGGTGGAAAGCCCAATCCAATAGCATGGATGGTCCGAGAACACAATAAATCCCACATATGAAGTAACGTTACAAAAGAAGAGTGCCATGCATGAGCAGAACACCACGAAACATGACGTCCGAGGATGGCCAAGTCCTCAGCAACATGCTGCCGAGGACGAAAATTGAGAAAATGAGAATAAGGGATAAAGAGAAGTGACAAACAAATATCAAGGATAAAGCTGCTACCACCGCATTGAAGACCCTATACCTACCTCTCTGGCCGCATTAATGAGGAAGTGACACCTGAGCATTGAAGTTCAATCTTGCACTTACCGCCAAAGACTTTGGTAAGAAGGAATGATGGGACAAGTATCTAAAAAAGAGCATCTGGACTACACGTGGAAGGAAAGAGGAGAAAGAGGCTGGTCTATAAAAGGCTGGTCTATAAAAGGCGAAGGAAGAAGAGAGAGGGGAAGGAGGAAAACACACACACACACACAGAAGAGAGAGAAATTGTAAGGAGAGACCAAAGATAGTCCTCGACATTAATATATGATATAGCTTTCACCTATATACGAGTAGAATGCATGAATTTTGTGATTAAATTTATCCTTCTGTGTTATCTGCTGTCCATAAACCTAGATTAGAAGCCCATTCTCTATAAATTTATTGTTTTGGGCTCATTGGGTTGGTTCCGAAAGTGCAACTTTATTCCAGCGTAATTTGTGCTCTTACAGCACTCATTAACTCACTTGACACAAAAATTAAAAAACTTAAGTAGACACATGGCACAAGTTTAAGTGGATAATTATGGTGTAATTCTCACATAAATTTGGACACATGACGCAAAATTAGATTATAATTTCAAATTCTAATTCAATTTTTCTAAACTTTACTAATTAATATATATATATATAGATGACTTATAAATTTCAATTTTTTTAAGTTATATGATTATGTTTTTTATGGTTTATTATATTGCACTTATCGTTTTCTACATTTAATTAACTAATTTGGCACAATAATTTAAAATTTTAGATTAGATGGGACACATGGCAGAAAACTAAACTCTAATTGAAATTCAATTTTTACACTAAATTAACTCGCTTGGCACAAAATTCTAAAATTTAGATTAGATGAAACACATGACGCATAATTAGACTCTAATTAAATTTCAATTTGAAATTTAATTGAATTTTCTCTCTGTTTTATCTATTATTATATATATAGATGTGTGTGTCAATTATAAATTTTGTCACCCAAAAAACAAATCCCAACTTCACCATTGATAATAAGGATCAGGATGTTGAAGTTTCAAAAGGAATGATGATGATGATGATGATTCCAATTGAACAAAAACCTATATATTAGTGTGGTGAGTTTTTTTCTAGTGAGGGAAAACATGCAAACTCTTCTGTTTAAAAGATCTAAAATTGTGCATTGGACTATAATCCGTCAAACCATATGGTCCTTGATGGATGAAATATTGTAAAATCTACATTAACATATTCCACAATGTTTACTGTCGTTTCTATAACTCTATGTGACATAGTGAAGCTATGGAACCTCACTTTCTCAAGTGAGTCATGCAAATAATGTCACCGGGTTTTCTTTTATTTTTCATGCCACCAATATGAGGACTTGTCTTCGTACAATTTTTCACCTTCATGCCATTTCTATCCAAATTTCTCATACAATTTCTTCTTAATTCTTCATGGATTGTGTGTTCACACCTTTCTTCTTTTATTTTACAATTGCGTGAATTTTTTTAATACATTATAAGTAATAACTTCTTCTTCTCGTGCTTGAGAGAGAGTATTTGTGATCTATTGTCTTACAAAAGTGGATGCTAACAATGCCAAAGCTGAAAACAATTTTAAGCAAGTTAAATATGAGAGTTTTGAGACATCTCAAACTATAATTGAGCAAGATAGAGATTTTTTGAAATTATGAATAAATTGCTTTCAATGGTTGTTGCAATTTATGCAATGAAACTCATAAAGAAGATCTAGTTTTTGTGTGTGGACGGTATTTCTGCTCAAAGGAAGACATGCAAATGCATCTGAACAAGAAAATTTGCTCCTTTCCGATGTCTTCAGACTTTTTTAATGGTTCTTATTTTTTTTAGCATTAAGATATGACATCGTTTGTTTGATGTAATAGCTTGTAAAATGTCAAATTTATATGTTATTTAATTGAAATATTTAGTGGCAAAAGTCCAGTGAATTTATTTCAATTCAATTTTATTTCTTGATTTAACGTAACATAATTTTTCTGCTTTGTAAAAATAACAAAATATTACTAGAACTCATCTATTATTTATATATATATATATAAGCTGAAGCGTAGTATTTATTGTTGCTAAGCTCTAATTGAGTCATATCAGTGTTCGTGTCATTATTTTTTTTCTTTTCAATTTTCTCGTAATTGTTTTTAACATTTATTTTTTAATATTTATACTTCTCCAACCTTTCTCCCTCTCTTACTTTTTTATCTCCCCACTACTTTTCTAACATTTCTCCCTTCTTTACCTTTTCATCTCCCTACTACCCTCTACATTAATATCTTTCTTTCTCTTCCCCTTCATCTTCCTTTATTTTTGTCTCTTCTTATTCACACTCTCTTACTATAAATTTGTCATTATCTCTTCCATTTTATGCATAATTTTCCCTCACTAAACAAAGGTTTCTCTCTCTCTCTCTCTCTCTCTCTCTCTCTCTCTCTCTCTCTCTCTCTCTCTCTCTCTCTCTCTCAATTTTTGGGTGGATTTTTTTTATTTTTCTTGTATCTCTGCTTTAGGCTAATAATTTTTTATATTCTTTAAAACTCTACTTTAGGCTAATGTGATTTAGTTTTTTTTTTTTTTTTCCCCTCTTTGATTGTTCAATTTTATCTTATTGTGTTAGGACATTTGTGGTTCAAGTTGTTTGAAACATATGTCATTATTTTATGTAATTGGCTTATCCTTTAACAAAACACACTTTACTTGTAATTGGGTAGATTTAGGATGTGTTTAACGCTTCAAGAAACTGTGTTTTAAGATCAAGTGTTGAAGTCATCAAGTCTGTCTAAGAAACAAGCTGAAAAGTGTAAGTTCATTAAAGCTCGACACCTACATCTATCGAGCTTTAAGAAGCTATTCAGCCCCGAGACTCGACAACTACTCGACACCTCTAGCTGTCAAGATTTATAAAAAAAAATCAGATTCTAAGTTCTGTTTTGATTCTAATCTGTACATGTGTCTTTGGGACTTCTTTTCTTCTAACCCTAGACATATAAAAGGATTATTTTAAGGGCCGTAAAAATGGACACAAGTTGCACAAGCATTGAGAAATCCTTGTTCAAGCAATTTGTGACCTGAGACAAAGTTCATGCCCTAGTTCATCTCTTGTAAAGAAGTTGCTATGTAATGTGCACCGTAGGGTTTTGTAACCAAGCATCTTCTTGATCTTTATTGTGTGGATGAATTGAAGAACTTTACAGCCAACAACTCTCTCTAGTTGGTGATTGAAGTTGCATCCTAGGATCCGCGCAAATTGGTTAGTCACGTACTGGGAGCCGTGCATCAAAAGAAGAAACTGTCACTACAGACCAAGTCCAATTGGATATTGGGGTAAGGGTTCATCTGTAGGTTGGTAAGGTACTTGGAGTCCTTTACTTGTAACCGCTTGTTGTGATAATAGTGGAGTTTCAGGAGTGATGACCTTAAATCACCCGGTGGGGTTTTTGCCGTGTAGGTTTTCCCCATTCGTAAACAAATCACCATGTCAATTTATTTTTCGCTGCATACTTTAGTTTATTGGTGATTTGTTTGTGCTACCACGCTATTTGCATGTTAACTTCATTAATTAATAACTTGGCTAGTTAATCAACTTAATTCATCATTAGGAGTCAACGCATTTGTGGCCTTTCAAGTGGTATCAAAGCAGACATACTCTGATTAGGGTTTAATCTTTGTGTGTGATCCATTGACTCCTGTTTGTCATGGATAGAGGTCTATCTCTTATTATGCCTCCACTGTTTGATGGTACAAACTATGCATAATGGAAAAAACGCATGAGAGATTTCTTGCAATCACTAGATGAGAAGGTGTGGCAAGATGTGGAGATAGGCTGGACCAAGCCTACAGAAGCGCCGGCCGATTGGGATGATGCCAAGATCAAGGCGGCCAATTTCAACAACTGAGCATTGAATGCCCTATTCAGTGCAGTCACTAATGAGGAGTTCAAGAAGATTTCCTCCACTGAAACTGCTAAGGAAGTATGGACCATTCTCCAAACAACCTATGAGGGAACAAAGGCTGTCAAGGATTCTTAGCTACAGAGGCTCAGTATAAGTTTCGAAGAAATTAAGATGGAGGAGGATGAGTCATTAAATGAGTTCTATATCAAGCTCAAAGACATAGTGAACTCAGCTTTCAATCTTGGGGAAACCATTCCTGAACCCAAGATCGTAAGAAAAGTGCTCAGATCTCTGCCTGAGAGATTCCATGTCAAGATCACCGTAATAGAGGAATCTAAGGATATTGACAAGATTCCTCTGACTGAACTAGTTGATAATCTGCAAACCTACAAGCTACGGTTAACAAAAATCAACAAGTCAAGCAAAGGCAAGAGCATGGCACTGAAGGCTAAGAGCAATGACACAGATGAGTCTTCAAACGATGAAGATTCAAAGATGAAATCCTACATTACCAGGAAATTCAAGAAATTCATGAAAAATGCCAATGGAAAAGGCTTTAACAAGGACCATAGGCAACCCAGTTCTTCTCAGTTTAAAAGCCCAAATAAAAGGAAGAAGGATACTAGGGATGGCGGTCAATACATTGTTCCCACTGGACCTAAGTGCTTCGAATGTCAAGGCTTCGATCACATGAAACAAGAGTGTCCCACATATCTCAAGAGCAATGGGAAGAGCAAGACACTTGCTGCTACCTTGAGCGACACTGAGCCCGAGGATGATTCTGACAATGAAGATGATGGAATTTTGAATGCCTTCACTGCCTCTGTAAATCCTACTGAAGGGATTACTGAAGATGTAGATGAAGAAAAAGAATTGGTGGATGCTAAGTTTGAAACGATGGATGAACAAAATTATATCCATACCGCCTATGAGAAACTGTACAAGCTTTCCGAGAAGTATGAGAAACTCTATAGGCTGGCCACCAAAAAGCTCAGTGATGTGGAACTTGATCATGAGGAGCTTTCCACTAAGTTTGATGAAGCAAATCAGACTATTGGGCCACTGAAATTCGAGAACAATTTCCTGGCTGAGAAGACCAAGAAGCTTGAAGCAGAACTGTTTCAAGTTAGAGCTCAATTGGAGCGGACATCAAGTGCGAAGCTGGATGAGATGCTCAACATTTAGAAATCTACTTCTGATCGAATAGGATTGGGGTATGAATTCTCTTCCTCTAAAACTCCTTCTGCTAGTACTATTGTTTTTGTTCCTCCTGCTAATAACATTAAAATTGAGAATCAAATGTTAAAACTGAATTAGCAAGTGAGAACCTAGACAAGGGTAAGTCCATCTTAGGAGCACCCCTTAAGCTTGAGAAGAAGGAAACTAAAAACCCTAAGTCTAAGAAGGCTAACTCTCAAAAGCCTAAACATAAGAAGCAGCATCTCTGTCATCATTGTGGTATTGCCATTCATACTCGACCAAATTGCTATAAGTGGTTAGCCACTTAACAAAGCAATGGCATGATAGCATCTGGGAACCATAATCAGCTTCAAACCTCTCTTGCTCCTCTTGGAGATCTTCTCAAAGTCCTCATGTTTATTTCGAACTTGAACGGTTTCAATCCTTCCCCCTCATTACCGGTTCAAGGGTTTGCAAAGAGGAAATGTTCTTCCAAAGTGTGGAAGGAAAAGGGTTCCAAGTGAAATTTTCACGTTTTTATCTCTCCCCCTTCTTGTTTTGTTTTTGCATTACTTGTGTGTGTTGCTTTACTGTTTTGAGTCAGTCTAGTTTTATGCATTATTTTATTTTGCTTTGCTTTGCTTTGCTTAACATGTTTTTGTTTGTTTGTTTTCAGTTTTTATTTTATTTTTCTTTTCAGATAAAAATAAAAATAAAAATTGAAAAATTGAAAAATACAAAAATAGTGTGTTTGTGTACATTGGTTCTTGTGAACCTTAAAATGACCATTGAAACAGAGTTTTCTAAATTTTGTAACTCTTATAGCCTAGATGAGCATCCTTATGCACAACTAAGCAACTGAGATTTGTGGCTCTTTGTTTGTGATGAGTAAGGTTTAGTGATCTGTTGTACTTAACACTCGTATCACTCTTTTTGACAAGTAGGACTAGAAAATCCTAAGAGAAAGGCATAAATAATCATCTCACTACTGTTACTCGCCAATCATGAAATAACATATGTATGCTTCGGCATAGCAAAAATGCAATGTCAAAAAGCTTAACATAATTAGGTATTTCTTTTCTCTCTTATATGCTCGTACATGGTTTGCTAAATAAAAGAAAATATGCAAAGAAATAAAAGCAAAAAGAACAAAATGCTTTAAAATATGATTGCAAGCGTGTTTTCTAGGAGATGTGGGAGTTATAGGATGTACCTCAAAGGTGATAGTCCCCATCAAACGGTTATGATTGTGTGTGAGTTAAAGTGATTTTCTCATATCTCAAATCGTCATAACTTTGAGACACTTATGCAATCTTGCGATGTTTTTCACACACAACACGCAATATTCTTTGCTACTCTTGTTACATGTGTAGGTACAATGTGATTTGGCCATCACAAGGTTTACATGCGTTAATGTATGCTCACTAAATTGTCTTGACTTATTTTTGAAATATAAAATTGGTTAAACTTGTTCAGTGTGTGTGTGTGTGTGTGTGTGTGTGTGTGTGTGTGTTTTGGGATCCATGAGCTTAATATTGTTGTTGAGAAATGATTTTGAGAGCTTAATCTGCTGATTTAATCATTTGTTGAGTTGCATGCGTGATTGCATTCATATCTGTGTTTTTCTCTTCTCGAAAAACTGCTTTTTAAAGTTGGCTCAACACCTCCTCGACACCTCCTCGTTACCTGGCTATCTGTTGAGCTCCTCAGCTTTTTCTTATCGCAATCTCAACAGCTCCTCGACACCTAGTGGATCGATCGAGGAAGTTTCTGTCCTCTCGATAGCTTCTCGACAGCTGGTGGATCGATCGAGATTCTTTTTGTGTCTGATCCTTGATCCTCGACACCTCCTCGATAGTTGTATCTGTCGAAGTTATTTTTCTCGACACCTACCTCGACAGATGTCTCGATACCTCTCGATACCTACATCTGTCGAGAATTACTGAAGCTGTATAAATAGGTTCTGCGCGATCTTTTGTTCATTTCTCTCGATCTATCTCTCGATACCTTTGTGTTTTCTCTTCCAAAACCTCTCTCACTCACTCCAAACCTCTTCCTAAAGGTTTCTTCAAGTTTATTTCAAGTTTTTCCTCTCTTGGTAAACTTCTTGTCTCTCATTCTTTATGCATTTCATGATTTGAAACCTAGGTTTTGGGGTTTTTGAAAAATTTTGGGATTTTTCAAAATTGATGAGTCTTTGTTGCAATTTTGGGATGTGTTTTGTAGATTTGATCTTAAAAGCTCCATGCATTGCATCACATTAGCATTCTAACAGTATTTTCATGCATTTAGTTGTGTGCAATCTTGTTGTGTGCTGATAGGATTGGATTGGGCTGAGCCCATGATGTTTTTCATGTTACATGTCACATGTTCATGCATTTTTCATGCATACATTCTTTCTTTTCAATATACTTATTATATATTGAATTGCTTTGGGACTTTTCTGAGTGTTTCTCTCTTTCTCCCTCTCCTTCTGTTTGCGTTAGTAGTGTCTATGGCACCAAAGCGTAAGTCCATTCTGTCCCAGAACCCTCTTCGTTCTAGGAGCTCTTCATCTTTTGATCCTACTCCTTCTTCTGTTCGGTTCTGTGATGAGAAAGCCCAACAGGACTTCTCGGAGAACTTTTCTAAACGAGGTGTTCATTCGGAACGCCAAGTTATTCTGACAAACTTTGCCGACACTGACCTAGCCGATATTATTCACAGTCAGGGTTGGGAGTCACTGTGTGACGTCTCGGTCACTTGTCCTTTTGTGCTGATATAGGAGTTTTACTCTAACATGCATGGAATTGATTCTTCAGTATCTCTCTTTCACACTCACGTTCGAAGTACGTAGTAGTCACACCGGAGTTGGTCTCCGAGGTGCTTCACGTTCCGAGGGTTGTGCATCCTAACTACCCCGGTTGTGACCATCTATGGACTATGTCCAAAGATAAGATGATGTCTGCTTTCTGTAAGTGCCCTTCTGATTGGGGTGAGTGTCAGTTCACACCATGTAGGCCTTTTGCTAAAGGTCCTCGTTTCTTGAACATGGTGATAACATTTGTTCTGCACCCACTCTCTCACTATAACTCCATCACAGAGCCTCGTGCGCGGTTTTTGTTGTCTCTTTTAGAACATCTTACTATAGACTTTCCTTCCCACTTCATCTTTTCTATCATAGATGCCTATAGGAATACGGCTACCCGTGATAAGCTCATCTTTCCTTCTGCTATCACGAGGATTCTACGCCATTTCTCCATCCCTTTTTCTTTGTCCGACCCTTTCCATATCATGGCTGCCACAGACACCGCTACCGTAAAACGTAGTGATGCGCAGTTTAGGTCGCAACAGACGGATTCAGCAGCTCCTTCCTCCCGTCCAGCTCCATCCAGATCTGCTCGAGCTGCATCTACTCCCTCCTCTTCCTCGAGCAATGTGTCACTCGGAGACACCTTGGCGCAGCTTCAGCGCATGGATGCTCGCCTCGATATGCTCTCTATAGAGTTGTATCAGGTGAATGTTCATGTCGGTCTATTGCCCGACGACAGGCGACCATGAGCGGTTTTGCTTCTGAGACTTCTCCTCCACCACCTCCTGTGGCTTTTGAGTCTGAGGATGATGATGGTGATAACGATGATGCTTAGGATGATGATGATGATGAAGATGCTAGCTCTACCGATGAGATGTCTACTTGACACTCTACCTTTTGTCACTCGTGACAAAAAGGGGAAGTAGTTTTGGGTTATAAGAGTTGTCATTCTTAAGGGGAGAGCTTGTATAGGACATTTTTTATAGAGGGAGTGTTGCTGTTTTTGAGGAATGTAGTGAGGACTATATGTATCTTTTCTTTTCTGTCTTATTGGAGATACATTGTTCTTGTACCTTAGGTCTTGTGACTATTGTTTACATATATAGTGTTATCATTGATATATATATGATAATGTATGGTTCTTTCACCTACCTTTTCATGTGTTGTTTCTCTTCTTTCTTTATACACATGCTTCTTATACTTGTATGCAATCTATTATTTCTGCTTCACATAAAGATGCCTTGATGTGTTTTGTTTAAAGTGTTTCAGAAATACAAATTGTCAAAGTCTACATGCCATAAACTCTCTTCTTACAAAGTTTTTCAAGAGTTTGTGTTAGGATAGATTTTATTGTATTCAACAAGTAAATATGAGTTGAGTGATTTATGACTTCTCTCATATATTCATTTGTTTGTTGTGGTTTTGTCACGGATTGCCAAAGGGGGAGATTATTAGGACATATGTGGTTCAAGTTGTTTGGAACATATGTCATTATTTTATGTAATTGGCTTATCCTTTGATAAAACGCACTTTACTTGTAATTGGGTAGATTTAGGATGTATTTAACACTTCAAGAAACTGTGTTTTAAGATCAAGTGTTGAAGTCATCAAGTCTGTCCAAGAAACAAGCTGAAAAGTGCAAGTTCATTAAAGCTCGACACCTGCATATATCGAGTTTTAAGAAGCTGTTCAGTCCCGAGGCTCGACAGCTGCTCGACAGCTCCTTGACACCTCTAGCTGTCGAGATTTAAGAAAAATAAATTCTAAGTTCTGTTTTGATTCCAATCCGTACATGTGTCTTTGGGACTTCTTTTCTTCTAACCCTAGACATATAAAAAGATTATTTTAAGAGCCGTAAAAATAGACACAAGTTGCACAAGCATTGAGAAATCCTTGTTTAAGCAATTTGTGACCTAAGACAAAGTTCATGCCCTAGTTCATCTCTTGTGAAGAAGTTGCTGTGTAATGTGCACCGTAGAATTTTGTAACCAAGCATCTTCTTGATCTTCATCGTGTGGATGAATTGAAGAACTTTGCAGCCAACAACTCTCTCTAGTTAATGATTGAAGTCACGTACTAGGATTCGCACAAATTGGTTAGTCACGTACTAGGAGCCGTGCATCAAAAGGAGAAACTGTCACTACAGAACAAGTCCAATTGGGTATTTGGGTAAGAGTTCATCTGTAGGTTGGTAAGGTACTTGGATTCCTTTATTTGTAACCGCTTGTAGTGATAATAGTGGAGTTTCGGGAGTGGTGGCCTTAAATCACCCGGCGAGGTTCTTGCCGTGTAAGTTTTCCCCATTCGTAAACAAATCACCGTGTCAATTTATTTTCCGTTGCATACTTTAGTTTATTGGTGATTTGTTTGTGCTACCACGCTATTTACATGTTAACTTGATTAATTAATAACTTGGCTAATTAATCAACTTAATTCATCACTAGAAGTCAACGCATTTGTGGCATTTCATATTGTATTATAAAAAATTAAATATAGCATATAAAAATATAATATTATTATATTACATAGCATGATCTGGATAATTTGGTATTTATTGTTTTTTTTTTAAATTGTTTTTTTATTTGTTCTCTTTGATTGTTAAATTCTATCCTATTGCATTATAACGAATTAAATATAGCATATAAAAATATAATATTATTCTATTACATAACATGATTTAGATAATTTGGTATTTATTCTATGACACATCATGATTTTTTATAATGCTAAATTTAGATGTTAAACGATGAGATTTTACTAATTTTTTCTTATTTCTTAATCCTTTGTGGTGGACAAAGTACTCTTAATAGTTGTATTGGAAATATTCTATAATGTCATTTATTTAGAGAAAAGTAAAGGTTAGCCAAACGAAAATAATTAGATGTGTGACAAATTTTAGCTTTTGCAATTTTACTTTAATTGTTATTATTATTTTATAACAATGCATATATAGAGATTTAATTCTTAGATTTTGCTAATAATTGTTTATTTGATAATATGTTTTGGGTAAATGAAATTACAATTTCTACAAAGAAAATAACATTAATAGATTATCAACAACAAATTGTTTTTCCTAATTGGTCCAATTAATCACTGTTAAGTTTATTAATTTTCTTAGTTACGTTTTTTGGTGTTTTGGATTGTAGGCAAAAAATATAAGGTTTGAAAAAGTTTGTTTAAAACTAAATGAATAATTTCCAAATTTTATATTCTTTTTAATGATTCACAAAATGTTATAAATAACATTTATTAAAAAAAGAATATTTTCGTTAACTTGCCTTTTGAATTTCTGAGAAAAATTGTATTGTTTTCATTTTGGTACAGCAAAATTTATATTTATGATTTATGATTTTTCTTATATTACATTTATGATTGTTCCTATAATAAATAAAAATATGATTATGAAATACATTATTCTTTATTAAATTAGTATAAATTGTAAAAAAAAATTAATAAAACCACCATAAAAATGATTATTACACGCAACGCGCAGGTTTGCTGACTGGTATTATTAATAGCTAAGTAGCTCTTAAAATCTAATGAAGCCATAATTTTGGGATATGGTTTTCCTTCAAACCAGTTTGGAGAATTTCTTTTATCACTACATGACGATTTATAAAACTATTCACTTATATTTTAAACATATCACAAGACTCATTTAAAAAGTCATGTTGATGGTCTTTTTAAAACCTACTTAGTGTGTTGGAGGAAGTTTCAAGGATACTTTTTCCTTAAATTTTATAGTTCAATTTTTTTTGGAGCCATCAAAACCGTATCATAAGCAGAATCAATAGTCCTAACAATTTTATTTACTCTTTGAATTCTGATCCCTCAAGTGTTTTGTATCAGTACCTGGACAATGAAGGAAAGTGAGAGTTGATTCATTCGGTTATGCTATTTGAGATTTCTATTACATATATTAGAAAGACTTTTGAGTAGTGTTTTGTTGTCCAGTCTTTTTGGCAAGCCAAAAATTCACTGGTTCACACTTGAAAAGTACGCTGTTTCACATTTCATTGTGGTGAGCAAAACTCACCATTTCGAATTTCGGTGAAAATAGAAATTTGCTATGGCACTCAACAAAGAGAAAGGAGGGACAACACATGGGAGTTGGTGAGAGAGAGGAGAGACAACCATAAAATAAATAATTTTTTTTTTTTTTTAAAGTAGGAATTATAATTTTCATGTTACAAATAAAATCTCAATTCCCAAGTAATGATGTTCCTAAGTTTAGCTAATTTATAAGGACCCTATTTTGACTAGGAAAACCTTAAAGTAAATACAATTGAAAACTATAAAATAAATCCTTAAAATCTAAGGTTCGGAAATTTATGTAAAATTTTAACAAATAACACAAATTGAAACTCATATTCAGTACTACATCAATAATGTTACAATTTTATGGTGATGAGAAGCCACAAACAGAACCTATGAACTATTATGTACCTAAAACTAGTGGAGGCTATCTGGCACCATCAATCCTCAACTGGGGTTCAGATTTCACTAGCTGTTGTATTTGAACCATCATCCTCCTCAATCAGGGTTCTAGTGGAAGGCAAATGACAAATAACCGGCAACTGTAACTCCAATGAAGCATTTGTTGAACTATCTTCATGTGGCTCTCTGTGAATTGTAATTTCTTGAAGCTGCAGTGCAAATGTCAAGTCCCATAACACTTCATGCATAACAGGCCTCTCGGCAGCATTTGCCTTCAAACACTTCTCAGCAGTTTCACCAAACTTTTTCAACGAACTAGGCTTGATTTTACCAACAAGCAACGGATCAATAATTTTCTCTAGTTGGCCTTTCCTTTGCCACAGCATCCCCCATTCAGCCAAGCTCACCTGCTCACTCAGAAGTGAATTGTCAACAGCTGGTCTAGCGCAAAGAACTTCAAAAAGTACTACTCCAAATGAGTACACATCTGATTTTGCTGAAAACTGTAGTGTCTTAAAGTATTCTGGATCAAGATAACCAAAACTACCCTTTATTCCCATGGTGAAATGATCTGTATCAGAAACGCCTGACTTTGAAAGGCCAAAGTCACCAACTTTAGCCACATAATCATCGTCAAGCAAAATGTTTGATGACTTCAAATCATGGTGAATGATCCCTCCAGCTGGACCAGTGTGTAGATAATGTAGCCCCTTTGCTGCTCCAATGCAAATTTCAAGTCTTTGCTTCCAAGATAATTCAAATCGTGAAGATGATCTCTCAGGATTGCCATTTGAATGATAAAGCTGATCTCTCAGAGTCCCCTTTTCCATGAACTCATATACCAATATCATCTCAGACCCTTCGTCACAGTACCCTATCAAAGAAACAAGATGGCGATGGCGGATTTGAGATAAGATTATGATCTCCGTTTCGAATTCCTTAAGACCCTGCCCATGGCCTGGTTCACTTCTTTTTACAGCCACTTTCATTCCACTCCGAAGAGTTCCTTTGTATACTTTCCCAAATCCACCCTCACCAACCAAAAACTTTGCATTGAAGTTCTTAGTTGCATACTTTATCTCAGCAAAAGATATCCTTAAACTGAGGTTTAGATTAGGAGGGAGAGTCGCATCAACACTTCTTTCAGTTAACTTCTTGTTAAAACTTGTCCCTCCATAAAGAAGCACTGCCGAACTTTGATCAGACACTCCTTTCCTGCATTTCAAAGCCAACGCCACCACTATAACCATAATGACAAATGCCCCGCTACTAACAAGAACAATGATTAAAGGGGGGCAGTTCTTTGATTCACATTCCTTGGGAATGGAACCTGATTCCTTCATGAACTCCAAAATCTCCAACCCATTCAAAAAGGCATAATGCATGGGAGAGTCCTGCCGTGGGACTATACTAACATTTAGAAATCCTGAATCATCTGAGTCAACCACAAAATCAAAGTAAAATGGTGCATCCAGCTTATAATATATTGAATATGGATTAATACTCTTACCAAAGTTTCTATAGATTGAGAGATTAAACCACAAGTCAGAAGGGAACCACAAGCCATTAGTTGGTTTGGTTACTATGTCACAGAGATGGACCCGAACAAGGTGTGTAGCATTCTTTGTAACAGGAAAACCCCAAGTTAAATTTAAGAAACTGGAATTGCTGCTATTGTCTATATTCAATAGTCTGGCTGTCTGATACACAAGAGCTGGGGCATCATACTTAGTGACCTGTTCTGGCTGGTAATTAAGTGCTCCGAAATAAGACACATTCGTTGCAGCTTCTGGGGGATTGAATAAGTAACTACCATCTGGTATCCATTTCCTCCACAACTCATCATGTCCGATGATGGGACCTCCAACGTTGATCCTATAGATTGTATGTAGAACCTGAGAGTGGAGAGCACTGTAATTGCCATTACTTCCAGAAGAAGTAACGCGAGGAGAACTATCAGGGATGAAGCTCTCAGGGGCAAGAAAGACTTCTATGGCGTTTATGAAAGCCAAAGAAGACTCTTGAGAAGGTATAAAGTGGATTCCAAATTCTCCTTCGGCGATGTTCAGCAAGAATTCCTTAATCAATGGAGAACTACTACTATTTCGGATGCTGAAATTGGTTAAAAGTGAAAACCCAGAAGCCGAAACATTGAATAGAGCATCAGATAGATTAGCGGCAGGTGACAAGAAAACAAAGAAATGAAGGCGTACTAAGTATGTACCATTCTGGTTGATTTCAAACTTATATGAACATGGCTGCCTGTAAATTCTTGCTGTTTGATAGAGAACTGGAGCTGTTGATGAGTTGCTGCTCGTGACATTTTCACTTTTTCCAGTGGAGAAAGAACAGGAATTTTGGTCACCAACAAAGACCCTGCAATCATTGATGGTGGTGTTGAAACTTGCTCCACAGTTGATGAAATACTTATCAGGAACAGTGTAAGCTAATGAGGGAAGGACTAGTGCAGAGAAATTGAAAAGTAAGAGAAGAGAGAGTTGGAAGAGAATCTTTTGAGAGAGAAACATTCTTATGGAGTTTTTGTGGGAGTAGTTGATTTTACAGTGGTCATGGTTATCTGAGGTCCTGAGGATGATATTAGCTTGGTGTTTTTTTTTTTTTTTGAGAAGAATTCAAATTGAAAATGTTAATTTAAGACTTTGACTTCAAAGTATATAGATTCATAGTTACGCGTACATGAAATTGGAAATGGTAAACAGACTTTGACTTAACCCAGTGTTCTGCTGAAGAAATTGAGATTTGATTGTTATAAACCCAATCAATAATTAATTTTATGCTAAAATATTGTTTCTGTGCCTAAAAGTTTGCATGGAGATCATTTGTCATCCCTAAACTCTATTTAAAAAAAATGTTATGTTTCATCCTAGTCTTTTGAAAACATTATACTTTATTTTAAAGAACTTTTTCCAACAGTTTTGGGATGAAATTTTTTATTTTATTTTATTATAGTTTAAGGCATGGTTATGAATACCGGTTTGTGTAAACTGGTTTTTAGCGGAACAGATGAGGAGAGTTAAAAAAGATGAAGAAGGTATTTTTGTCTTATAAATAAAAAATTTAGGGTAAATTACACAAACCTACCCTGAGGTTTGAGCAAATACCAATTAAATTCATAGTATTTAAAATTTGACCATTTCAGTCCATAAAGCCAGATGGCGTCAAAGGCCGTTAGTCACTTTTTAGTCTCTCTCTCCCTAGTAGACCTCTCTTCTCTCTCTCACCCTTCTTTTTCCTTCTCCTCTATCTTTTTTTACCCTCTTCTCTTCCTGTGTCTCTTGCATCTTTGATTTCTATTTTCTTTCTTTCTTCTTTGCGGTGGCTCGCATCTCTCTTTGATTTCTATTTTCTTTCTTTCTTCTTTGCAGTGGCATTGTGGTGTGGGTTTACTAATTTCTCCTCTCTGTCTTCGTCTTTGCAGTGGCGCTGCGGTGGTGGGTTCGCTTTGCTGATTTCTCCTCTCTTTGCCTTTGTAGTGATGCTGTGGTGGGATCATGGTGGTTGTGGGTCACTGGTCACCAGAGTTGGGTTTTGGTTTGTTATGGGTTTTTATTTTTTATTTTTTATTATTTGGGTTTTGTTGTGGTTTTGGTTTATGGGGTGGTTGTGGATCACCGGAGGTGGGTTTTGGTTTGCGGTGGATTTGTTATTGGGTGGTTGTGGGTTTCATTATGGTAGTGGTGGTGGTGGTGCTTTTACTGTGGTGGTGGTTTGTTGCAAGTTTTTTGGGTTTTGCTGCAAGATTTTGGTTTTGCTACAATGGGTCTGGTTGAGTTTTGTTATGGGTTTCTTTTGGGTTTTTGGTGGTGGTGGATTTCTAGTGCGGCGGTTGTAGGTTCCGTTGTGGTGGTGGGTTTACTGTGGTTGTGGGTTTGCTTTAGTTTTTTTTTGGGTTTGGGTTTTGTTGGAGTATTTTGGTTTTGCTGCTATGGGTTTGGTTGAGTTTTGGTATGGGTTTCTATGAGGTTGTTAGTTGGCTATGGCAGTGGTTGCCGTGGATTTGAGGTTAGAGAATGTGTGTGTGTCCACAGAGAGGAGTTTGTGAAGAGACAGGTTTGAGAGAGAAAAATTAACTAACAGAGAGTTAACGATGTGTATGGATTTAGTTGGGATTAGGGACTAAGCTGGTCGATTTTGAATTTTCTTGAACTTGTTTGGTATTAACCCAAATCTCAGGGGGAGTTAGTGAAATTTACCCAAAAATTTAATAGCTTCTCTTTCCTCAATTAAAGTCTTTACGTGTAAAATAAAATTCACATTTTGCGTAGTACACAAGTGAGCTTCCAGGAAGCTTCCTATTGACTAGTTTTTCAGTTTTTCCCATTTTCCAACCGACCCACTTGACTTAGGTTCGTTTGGATAGAGTTTATTGTTAAAAATTGAAAACTGAAAATATTGTACCAAAATAATTTTTAAATATTTGAATAGTACTGTGGGACCTATTTTTAATAAAAAATTGTTAAAAAAGGACGTAAACAGTGCGTGCATAGTACGCGCCTGCTTCTGTTGTCCCCCTAGCAGAACCGAAAAAAATAAATAAATAAATAAATAAATTCAGCAAAACGTGGACGCAGCTCTCAATAAGCTGGATCCAAACCAAGCTTTAGTACCCATTTGGATTGAGCTTTTCTTTCCTACGTTTTAGTTTTATGTTTTTTCCCTTTTTTTTTAATCTTTTTCAACGTGCATGAACAGTAACCGGTACTGTTCATGCACATTTTTTCACTGTAGCAACACTGTGTAGGAGACAAAAATCACTGTTTTGCCCTATTTAAACACTGTTTACGCACTATTCATAGAACCTACAAGCACTTTATTCAAAAAAAATATATTAAAAATGGGTTCCACAATACTATTCACACATTTAAAAATTATTTTGCTACAGTGTTTTCAGTTTCAATTTTCAATTTCAGCAAAAATAAACTCTATCTAAACGGACCCTTAGTGCTGCTTCCTATTGACTATTTTTTCAATTTTTCCCATTTTGCAACCCACATGACTAGTGACAACTGACAACACTATTAATTGCTCAAATGCTACTTCTTTCATTATTGCTACTTTTTCTTCATCATTTCACCTTTTGAGCTATTTTCTCCTCTTCTCACCTTCTTCTTCTTCTTCTCCCTTTTTGTTTCGCAAGTCACACTTTTTTTGCTTCATCTTGCTCTTCAATTTTCTTTTCAACTTCTCCGTCACGGTTGAGAGGGTCAGATAGTGAGAGATGATAGAGAGACAAGGAGCTACAAGTGTGAAAATGAGATATAGATGAGAGAATGAGAAGGATTTTTGGTGTTCTAGCAAAAAAGATGTCGATCAAGTTTAGAAGGGGAAAATAACAAGACAAAATTCATACCGGCCAAAAAATGAATTTCAGCTGAAATTGACCGGAACGCCCAGGACGGGCCGAAACGGGGCGAAATTTAATCCGAGGTGAAATGGAGGGTATTACCATTTCGTTTTACACACCGGTTTGAGAAACGGAATGAAACAAAATCCATAACATGGGTTTAAGGACAGAAAGTGTAACATTTTAAATAATTTAGAGACAAAAATGAATCTTTTTAAAGTTTATTAAAGAAAATAAAAAATTATGGACGAAAACAATATTTTAACTTAATTGTTAGGGAAGGGAGGAAATTTCATGAACTTCATTCATCTATTATTAATATTGCCGACATCAAATAAATATTACGAATCCGTTTGGTATATCCGTTTAAAAACTGAAAATTATTATTTGAAAACTTTTGTAAAAATATGTGTAGGTGAAAAAATGTATAAAAATATGTGAATATTGTTTAAAAATTAAAAATTATTGTTTAAAAATAGCAACCAAACACCCCGTTTCTCCACTCTTGCCCAACCTTGATCCACATAATTTGCATTCAATCACAACAAGACCTTTCATAAGTTATCTGCCATCAAACCCCTTATTGACAGTTGAACACGTCTTAGCATATTTTGGGCAAAGCACCAACTCCCCCATAAGCCAAAAACTGTCATATTGTCAAGAAGCTGATATGCGAAAGGGTTGTCATGGATGATGCTCAAAATTACAATTGTTTATTAACATCAAAATGGCATCTTGAGTTGTTGCTAATACTTAATAGGCCTATCTAACGAGAAGAATACAAGATAGACATGAAAAATGGCCTTCCCATCAAACATGTGGTGACTGGTGTGTGTTCTACAGTAACTTTGTTAGAAGTATTGGTTAAATGATTAAATTTACCATATCCCAATAGCTTAAACTTTTGGGACAATCGGTAATTTAACATGGTATCAGAACATAAAATCCTGAGTTCGATCCTTGTCTCCTCCACTCTGCCTCCCATTTAAATTCCCACGGGTTGGACCTCACCTATTTAAAGGTAGTTTCAGCCCACACGTGAGGGGGAGTGTTAGAAGTATTGGTTAAATGATTAAATTTACCATATCCCAATAGCTTAAGCTTTTGGGACAATCGGTAATTTAACAAACTCAAACTTCAACCAATTAACTATAAAACAACTAACAAACACACATTCAAGTTTGGGGAAAAACATTATATCATGAACTAAATAACCTCCAAAGCTTCCAAAAATATGTCATTGGAAGCTCATTTCGTCAGTCATTCACAGTCAAAGTCAACCCACCTAGGTTCAAAGATTGAGTGCTGGCTGCCAACGACTCAAGGCAGTATTGATGGGGTAAAATGTTTAGTAGTGCTTAAAGCACATTATATTTGTTTGTTTTTGAAAAAATCAAGTTTGAGCCTCAATTTTAGACTTGTTTAATAAACAAGCTGAGCTCAGGCAAAAAAATTGATCATGAACAAGTTGTAAACATTAGGGCTCAATAAAACATGTCTAGCCTAGGGTTGATATAAACTTGACATGGGCTTAAAAAATAAACTCATATCTCACTAAGCTTTGAATTAATTAGGCGTCGAGAGTTAAGAGTTAAGAACACTCATCCAAACTAGATGGATTTGATGATATGTTTAATATGTGCTTGGTAACATATTTGTGTTGGATCTCAAGATCAAGAGCTTAATATTGTTCTCGAGTTTGAGCATGATATTTGGCTCAAGCTCATTTTGACTAATGAATCAGGAGCCAAGCCGTGCTCCCAAGTTTTTGAACTTTTTGACAATCGCAATCATGAACACTATTTGTTAACTTGGTTCGAGCTTAGGCCACATTTAAACATTGTACTTTTGTTGTCGAGCCAAATTTGAACATTCAATACTCAACAAAGCTTAGCTCGTTTAAAACTTTATGAATAACAAATTAAGAGCTTGTTACTCAAAAGAACAACTTTTTTAAAAAAAAAATGTGGGTGTCCAAAGCCTATAGAACACTTGTTCAGGTGTGTCTAGTCTCATATCTACTCATACATAGATAATTTTACAGAAAGAAAGAAAAAAAAAACAAAACAAAAAACAATAACAAAAGATAATTATTGGAAGTAATCCTTTAAAAATGACCCCAAGATGCGACATAGGAAATTACAAATAAGTGAAAGAACGT
Source organism: Castanopsis chinensis (assembly GCA_032878915.1). Classification (NCBI taxonomy): domain Eukaryota; kingdom Viridiplantae; phylum Streptophyta; class Magnoliopsida; order Fagales; family Fagaceae; genus Castanopsis; species Castanopsis chinensis. The sequence continues at coordinate 92,045 of JAVQMG010000098.1, read as the reverse complement.
AGGGTTGTGGAGTCATTGGGTTTATATATATGTATGAAAGAGTAATTTTTTTTTTTTGAGAGATTAGGAAAGAGTAATATGAATTAAATAATGCAAAGATACTACAAATTTTATGATATAAATCTTACAAACTATGATGTTACTAATTAGTGAGTTTTAGTTAGCTCAATTGGTAAAATCTCTCATGGTTGAATAAAAGATCTGAGGCTCAATCTATACCTATACCAAAAACCAATTAGTGTTTTGGTCTGATGATAAAGAGCTATCATCAAGAGTGGATGTCATAAGCTGAAACCCTCATTAAAAAAAAAAAAAGATGTTACCAATCGAAAAAAAAAAATATTAGAACATTCATTTATATTATATTAATAAATTGGCACCAATCATTTTATTGCTCCGTCAATTCATTAGTTTTAGCTTTTTGGCAGTATAATTTGTAATGCCTTCATCACTTAATATAGTAACAACACTCAATATAGAGTTACGTTGTCTTAAAAGTACATGTATTCATAGATCCACGTATATCAAACTGAAAATGGCAAGCAAAGAATCTGACTTAATTCTGTGTTTGGACGAAGAAATAAACTAAGATATCTTTTCCTATCAAAAAAAAAAAAAAAAACTAAGATATCTTTATTCCCATTTATCACAAATTTCAAGCTAAAATATTGGTTTCGTGAACTCTAAAGTTTGCATGAAATTTATTTTTTATCTTCTAAACTTCAAAAAAAAAAAAAATTCTTGCTCACTAGATTATTAAAAGCTTTTTAAAGAGTTTATATATATATATATATATATATATATATATATATATAAAGATAGAAAGGTTCTTTCAAAAATTTAAAGACAAAGTATATCGTTTTCAACAGTATATGGAAGTTTGTCCTAACAGTACAGTAGATTTGATTTTCTGAGATATACGATACAAAACTAGATAGCTACAAGCCTACAATGAATAATTAAGGTACACTTTTCCTTTTTGTTAATTTAGTCCATTTGTCCAAGGACAGGATAAGGAATCGAATTTGTGGAGGCTGAAGTATAAGCCAAAGTTAGATTAAGACTTGCCGCTGTGGTGATTTTTCAATTTTCTTTGAAAATTTTTCAAAAATTGAAACAATAATAGAGTTTGGCAATGTTTGAACATCAACATCGGCTAGCAAATAATTTTTCTTTTTTCTTTTGAAAAAAAACAAACATTGCAATTAATTTTCCTATAATCTACAAATACAAATCAAATAAATGTTGATTATTCTATATTGAATAGTTCTATTGTGTCATATGTTAGTCTAAAAAAAGGCCAAACAAATCGCACAAGTCACAATAAAATTACTAATGATAATTTATTAGATTAATTAAACAAATGTTAAAGAAAAAAAAAAAAAAAAAAAAAAGACACATTGTCAATTATTAACCTAAAAAAACATATTATCAATTATTAATGTTTATTAGGTTGGGTGCACAGTCCTTATTAGGTTAGGTCCAGGCCACACTTTAATATATCTCCCATAAATTAGATTGTTGACCAAGTGTTGAACAGTCCAATTTTTATTATTTTATTAAAAGAAGTGTGCGTGTAACTTAAGCTGAAGCAAAAAAAATAAAGTTTTTTAAAAAAGAGATAAAGAAAAAATAAAGAGAGACGAGACATCACAGATTAAGAAATAAACTCAGATCTGCTATGATTCGATCAATTGAATGGAAACTGAAGAGGAAAATATGTGATGGAGTTTGTCATCATGTGTTGGGCTCCAAGGCCCTCCAAACAAAGCCCAGTCGCGGCCCAGTTGGGGTACTGTAGCCCTTGCTTGACCCATACGTCTAGACCCAAAGGGTAGGGCACCCCTACAGGGAGAAAGGGTAGCTAGACCTACACAACTATAAATGCTCCAGAACCCTCACAAACTAAGGTACGCACGATCAATTAAACTCTAACGCTCTCCAGATATTACGGAGGTTCCTAACTTGACCTTCGGAGGGTTCTAGGCCGGCACCACACCGGTGCTCCCTTCCAGGTCTTCTCTTGTTGTTCTGTAGGTTCCTGTCGTGCACCGTTCGGGACCGTGCAGCTCACTGGTGAAGTTCGGCATCATCAGTTGGCGCCGTCTGTGGGAAGCGCTAGGACGATCAAATGCTGTCCTATTCCTAAGACAAAGAGTTGCATGGTGTTCACGAGGTCGATGGCAACAACTAACAACCCGGGCGACGAACCTCGCTCAACCGCATTGGAAAGACAAGTCCAGACGCTAGCGGCAGCGGTCGAACGCCTGACCAAACGGAATTATGATCTGGAAGAGCAGCTACGACGGAGGGACGAGCCCCCCCGAGTTCAAGAGGAAGGAACAAGCGCGGAAAGGAGGGATGACGAGGCCCCAGAGGGAAGTAACGCGCCAAGACAGGAAAGGCGGGATACTAACCTGACGACCCCTCCTGAAACCTTACCACCCCACGTCGCCGCAGAAATGCAGGAGATGCGGGAACAAATGGCCGTGATGATGAACGCCCTCAAAGGACGGGTGTCCAGCGACCTCGACGACCTGGTCCAGCAGACCGATTCACCCTTCACGGTGCATATCACTTTGTGCCCTCTGCCCCCCAAGTTCCGAATGCCTACGATGGAAAGCTACGACGGAACCAAGGACCCCTTGGACCACTTGGAGTCCTTCAAGACCCTAATGCACCTGCAATGAGTGCCAGACGAGATTATGTGTAGGGCCTTCCCTACTACGTTGAAGGGATCCGCGAGGGTTTGGTACAACAGGCTAACGCCAAACTCCATTAGTGCCTTTAAGGAGCTGGGCGCCCAGTTTGTGTCGCACTTTATAGGGGGCCACCGGTATAAGAGGTCCACAGCATGCTTGATGAGTATCAGGCAGAGGGAAGACGAGACGCTGAGATCCTACATAACACGGTTCAACAAAGAGGCTCTCTCTATAGACGAAGCGGACGACAAGATACAGGTAGCAGCCTTTACCAACGGGCTGCGAAAGGGCAAGTTCCTTTTCTCCTTATACAAGAATGATCCGAAAACCATGTCCGAGGTACTCTACAGGGCAACGAAGTACATGAACGCAGAAGATGCGCTAATAGCAAGAAATGGTAGGCCGAAGAAAAGGGAGAGGCTGGAAGAAAAACGACATGATGGAGGACGAAAGAAGGCCAGGACGGATGAGAGAGGGAATGATAGACGCCCGAGGCCGCCCATGGGGAGATTTGCCAGCTTCACCCCCCTGACGGCCCCGATCGACCAAGTATTAATGCAGATAAGAGATGAGGAAGCCCTGACGTACCCTGGGAAGCTGAAGGGGAACCCCGACAGAAGATCAAGAAGCAAGTATTGTCGCTTCCACCGCGACCACGGCCACGATACGACGGAGTGCTATGACTTGAAACAACAGATTGAGACGCTCATCAGGCAAGGGAGGCTGCAGAGATTTGTTAGCAAGGAAGGGACAAATCCACCACAGGGGCAGCTCCCCCTTCGGGAACATGAGCGCCCAAGACCACCCATTGGGGACATAAGAATGATCGTGGGCGGTACGCCCGGACCGTCGAAAAGGGCTCGCAAAGCCTACCTACGGATGGTGCAGAGCGTGCAGATGACGGGTGTAACCCCGAAATTCGCACGAGTAGAAGTACCGACCTTCGGTTTTTCCGACGAGGATGCCCGACGCCTTCACCATCCACACGACGACGCCCTCGTGGTCAGCATACGAGCTGGGGAGTACAACATACATCGGGTACTCATTGATAACGGAAGTTCAGCAGACATTCTTTATTACTCGGCGTTCCAACAGATGGGAATGGATAGAGATCAACTTGTCCCGACTAATTACCCCCTCGTCGGGTTCGGGGGAACAAGGGTTTACCCGCTTGGGACCGTCGCGTTGTCCGTGACGGTGGGAGATTACCCGCAGCAAATCACCAAGAACGTGGTCTTCCTGGTGGTAGATTGTTCATCCGCCTACAATGCGATCCTGGGGCGACCTACCCTCAACGCATGGAAAGCCGCGACATCAACTTACCACTTGATGGTTAAATTCCCCACCGAATATGGAGTTGGAGAGCTCCGCGGGAATCAGGTTGCGGCAAGGGAATGTTATGTCGCCATGTTAGAAATGGATGATCACTTGCAAGCACTGAACGTTGAAGGACAACGAGTCGCGGCTGAAGCAGTCGAAGAGCTGGAAGAGGTAGTACTTGACGACACCAGGCCTGGGCGGACAGCAAGGATTGGCACGACGACCAGCCCCTCGTCGCGGCAAAGCCTAACCACCTTCTTGAGGGAGAATCAAGACGTGTTCGCCTGGAGTCATGAGGACATGCCGGGGATCGATCCGACCGTTGTAGTGCACAGGCTGAGTGTATCACCATCATTCCCTCCAGTCCGACAGAAGAAACGATTATTTGCTCCAGAAAGAGACCGGGCCATCGCCGAAGAGGTCCAAAAATTGAGGGAAGCAGGCTTCATACGGGAAGTACACTATCCCGATTGGCTTGCCAACGTGGTCATGGTCAAGAAGGCGAGTGGGAAGTGGCGAATGTGCGTCGACTTCACGGACCTTAACAGGGCTTGCCCGAAGGATAGTTATCCTCTGCCGCGTATTGATACATTAGTAGATTCGACTGCAGGACACGAACTTTTAAGTTTCATGGACGCTTTCTCCGGTTACAATCAGATCAAACTCGACGAGGAGGATCAGGAGAAAACGTCGTTCGTCACTAGCCAAGGGCTCTTTTGTTACAAGGTGATGCCCTTCGGCCTCAAGAATGCAGGGGCAACGTATCAGAGATTGATGAACAAGATGTTCGAGCACCAGATTGGTAGGAACGTGCAAGTCTATGTGGACGACATGCTGGTGAAGAGCGCTCGGGAGTGCAACCATCTGAGAGACCTGCAAGAAACCTTTGACACCTTGCGGTCCTACAAAATGAAGCTGAACCCCAGCAAATGCGCGTTCGGAGTGACGGCCGGGAAATTCTTGAGTTTCATGGTGTCTCAAAGGGGCATCGAAGTCAACCCAGAGAAGGTCAGGGCGATAGTGGAGTTGGTCCCCCCGAGGACGGTAAAGGAGGTCCAAAGCTTGAACGGCAAGATAGCTGCCCTGAATAGGTTCGTTTCAAGGGCAGCGGACAAGTGCCTACCATTCTTTCGCACATTGAAGAAATCGTTTGAGTGGACGGACGCCTGCCAAAAAGCTTTCGAAGATTTGAAGGCATACCTCTCCTCTCCCCCACTTCTCAGCCCATCCAAGCAAGGTGAAGAGCTGATATTGTACATTGCCGTCTCCCTGGCGGCTGTCAGTGCGGCCCTTATTAGAGAAGAAGACAGGATTCAGAAGCCCGTCTACTTCGCGAGCAAGGCACTCAGGGGGGCGGAGGAGAGATACCCCCCGATGGAGAAATTGGCTTTCGCGTTGGTGACTGTGGCTCGAAAGCTAAAACCCTACTTCCAAGCACACGTAATAAACGTGTTGACTGACCAGCCCCTAAGAAGAGCTATGAGCAGTCCAGAAGCCGCAGGGCGGGTGGCGCTATGGACAATTGAGCTAAGTGAATACGACATTCGATATCAACCCCGCAGCGCGGTGAAGGGACAAATACTAGCGGACTTCATTGCGGAATTCACCGTCGCAGCAGACCCGGGGGCAGGCGAGCTTCCCGTATGGAGGGTTCACACGGATGGATCCTCTACCAAGCACGCAGGAGGAATCAGTGTGGTAATTCGCACACCAGAAGGGGATCAGATTAAGTGTATGATCCGTTTGTGCTTCTCAGCAACGAACAATGAGGCAGAGTACGAAGCGGTGATTGCAGGGCTGGACATCGCCATTGCAGCTGGAGCCGTAAGAATGGAGGTCTACTCTGACTCCCAAGTCATCATAAGCCAGATTAATGGCGATTACGAGTGCAGGAGTGAGAGAATGATGAAGTATCTCGACGAAGTAAAGAATCGAATGAGCAACCTCCAAGTCAGATTGATTCAAGTGCCTAGGGACGAAAACCAAGAGGCCGACCAGCTTGCCAAGGCGGCTTCAGCAGAGCCGATGGTCATCCTCGACCAAGTACTATCCTTCACCCAAGCATCCCCAACAATAGACGGTACGATTGTGCAGGAGGTGAACGATGAGCGGTGTTGGATGACCCCTATAGCTGCGTACTTGAAAGACGGCTTGCTTCCTGACGGTAAAGAGGCGGCTAGAAAATTAAGAGTTAAGGCGTCTCGATTCACCATAATGAAGGGTGTGCTCTACAAAAGGGGTTTCTCTCGACCCTATTTGAGATGCCTAACTCCCGAAGAGGCGGACTACGTCATGAGGGAAGTCCACGAGGGGATCTGCGGAAATCACTCTGGATCAAGGTCTTTGGTACACAAGCTCCTCAGGGCAGGGTACTACTGGCCAACGATGCAGAAGGACGCTGACGTGTACGTCAGGTCTTGTGACAAGTGCCAACGCTTCGGCAACCTCATCGGGCGACCAACAGAGGAGCTCACGCCCATAACAGCCCCATGGTCGTTCGCGCAATGGGGACTCGACATCATGGGCCCTTTCCCGATAGCGGCAAAACAGCTGAAGTTCCTAGTGGTTGGTATCGACTACTTCACGAAATGGGTGGAGGCTGAGGCTTTAGCAACCATCACAGAGAAAAACGTCCGGAGTTTTGTATGGAGAAACATCATTTGCAGGTACGGCATACCGCGAGTCCTGGTATCGGACAATGGCAAACAGTTCGACAACGAAGCATTCAGGGATTTCTGTTCCCAGCTGGGGATAAAAAACCACTATTCGTCACCCGCACACCCACAAGCCAACGGACAGGTTGAGGTCACAAACCGATCCTTGCTTAAGATAATCAAAACTCGGCTTGAGGGGGCAAAGGGCATATGGCTGGATGAGTTACCAAGCGTCTTGTGGGCATACAGGACAACAGTGAGAACACCGACGGGAGAAACGCCGTTCCGTTTAGCATACGGATCAGAAGCTGTCATACCAGCCGAAATAGGTCTCACAAGCTACCGCGTTGCAAGCCATGACGAGCACAGAAACGAGGAAACCATGCGCCTTCAGCTCGATCTAGTGGACGAAGTAAGAGCAGCTGCAGAGCAGAAAATAGCACGGTACCAGGACCTTATGGCGAAGCACTACAATTCTAGAGTTAGACACAGAGACTTCCAGGTCGGAGATCTTGTCCTAAAGAAAGTGCTCGGCTCTACGAAGGATTCCACCCAAGGGAAGCTTGGACCGAACTGGGAGGGACCGTACAGGGTCATAGCATGGCACAGGAAGGGGACATACTACCTTGAAACCCTAGACGGAAAGAAGCTAAGCCACCCATGGAATACGGAGCACCTAAAGAAGTATTTCCAGTAGAAGACGGCAACAAATATTCATTATGTCTTCTTATGATAATTGTAATTTTATTTTCTACGGGGCAGCCGGACGCCTAAAGGCGACTCTGTGTTTTTGTTTGAAATTCTATGTACCCATCGTAATGGCAGAAGTTTTTGCAACGCCTCAACACTTCGCTTGCATGAAAATAATCTACAAGTCCACACAGTGGACGGATCATCTAAAAGATGAAAATAATCTACAAGTCCACACAGTGGACGGATCATCTAAAAGATGAAAATAATCTACAAGTCCACACAGTGGACGGATCATCTAAAAGATGAAAATAACCTACAAATCCACACAGTGGACGGATCATCTAAAAGGTGAAAATAACCTACAAGTCCACACAGTGGACGGATCATCTAAAAGATGAAAATAACCTACAAGTCCACACAGTGGACGGATCATCTAAAAGATGAAAGTAATCTACAAGTCCACACAGTGGACGGATCATCTAAAAAAGATGAAAATAACCTACAAGTCCACACAGTGGACGGATCATCTAAAAGATGAAAATAATCTACAAGTCCACACAATGGACGGATCATCTAAAAGATGAAAATAACCTACAAGTCCACACAGTGGACGGATCATTTAAAAGATGAAAAGAATCTACAAGTCCACACAGTGGACGGATCATCTAAAAATGAAAATAACCTACAAGTCCACACAGTGGACGGATCATCTAAAAGATGAAAGTAATCTACAAGTCCACACAGTGGACGGATCATCTAAAAGATGAAAGTAATCTACAAGTCCACACAGTGGACGGATCATCTAAAAAAGATGAAAATAACCTACAAATCCACACAGTGGACGGATCATCCAAAAGATGAAAGTAATCTACAAGTCCACACAGTGGACGGATCATCTAAAAAAGATGAAAATAACCTACAAATCCACACAGTGGACGGATCATCTAAAAAGTGAAAATAACCTACAAATCCACACAGTGGACGGATCATCTAAAAAGATGAGAATAATCTACCAAGTCCACAAGTGGACGGTTCGTCTAAAAGATGAAAATAATCTACGAAGTCCAAGTGGACGGGTCATCAAGTTGATGAATATAGCCTACAATTCCACGAGTGGACGGACCGTCTGACAGATGGGTTAATCAACCAGGTCCGTAAAACGGACGGATCATTCAAAAATGGATTTAGTGACGGTTCTAAAAGACGGACGGATCGACCAAGTACACAAACGAAATAATTGCGAGCATTTAAAGCATTTATGGGTAACATGCGACGAATAAATTAGCTCAAATAAATTGTTTCAACAACACACACATGACGGTTCTAAAAATTACATTGCCAATTGTTTAAAAATTACAACCCGTCTCCTAAAACATCAACTTGGGGGGCATCGGCTGGCTCTCCGGCACCTTCAGGCTCGACAGGACGGGCGGCGTCATGGCCATCTTGAGGGGCTCCGTTGGGGACCTCGCCGAAAAGCTCGGCCGTTCCCTCGGACTCGACGGCATGAGCAGGGGTCTGACCCCCAGCATCGATGTTGATATGATCAATGCTAAGGTCGGGATACGACGCCTTCACTTGACGTAGACAATCGTCGAATCCGTCAGCGAAGGAAGAACCGAGCTCCGTCAACAACGCTTCGGAATCCCGGTACTCCTGGATGGCCTCAGCCCTGACCCGACGGATGTCATCGTCCTTAGCCTTCAGGGCCTCCTTCAACGCCTCCGACTCTTTCTCCAATGCCGCGCGAGCCTCCTCCGACACCTTTAGCTTATTCTCGTGACGGAGCTTCCATAGCTTCAGGTTGTCCAACTCCTCCGCCGTCGCCCTAGCCTTGGCGCGAGCACGTTCCAAGGATTTTTCCCGTATCAGGCAACGGTCCATTAGCCCCTTCGCCATTAGCACCGTCTACATCAAGCACAAACGAAAGTTACCAAGTGCTCATAACCAGACAAACAAAAAAGAGGGCAAGTGGACGGGGACGCTACCTGAGTTAGGCTAAATAGAGCCGTCTCCCCCATAGCCTCCGTCGCATGGTTGCGGAGGTCCTCGTAGTCCTCCTCTTTAATGATGGAGGTGATTCGAGAGAGAGCATACTGCGAGTCCTTCCTGAGCAGGACGGGAGCAGCTTTCTCGGGTGCCGGATCGGGACTGGTCATCAGGCCCTTCCCCTTGCCAATGCCTAGCCTCAACGGAGGGTTGGCTGCATCTTGACTGGCCGGCAGACCGACCGTCACCATTTTCTGCCTCTTCGAAGGCCGGTCCGTCTTCTCAAGCGCCCTCCTGGCAGACGGAGTGAGGGCCTTAGTGGGGAGATCACCCCCGTCCTTCTTATTATTGGCAGCTTGAAGCTTGATAAGGGCTCGTCGCTTGGCGTCGTCCATTTCTGTAAAGGGACAACGGTTACATCACATGACGGACATAAAAAAGGGGAGAACAATACGAAATCACGTCGGGAAAGGCTTACGCTTGCGTACTCCCTCGTCGTATTTGATGGCGGCAGACGAAGGTTCAGGTCCGTCACAGTACCAGTTGATGGTGTCGAGGGTGACGAGCTTGGCCCAGGTCCTTTCCGACAACTTAGTTTTCTGAAAGATGGACTCAAGGAAACCAAATTGCTCGACGGTAACGTCTGTGCGTCGGCGAGCTGCAAAGAAACAAGCGGTTAGATAATTAAACGGCACGAAGGTGATACAAGACGGACTCAAAGCATACCACATACCCGACGGGGGTACGACGCCCCATGTCTTATCGACGGGTGTAAAGTCCGGGTCGTCACGACGACCCATCCACTCGTCCCCTTGTAGGAAAAAGAACCTACTCTTCCAGTTGCGGTTGGAGTCGGGGGTCTCGGACACCAACCTAAGCAACGGGCTCCTCGCCACGAAGCTATACATTCCCTTCGACTTGGCAATCTCGTCCGGACGGTAACAATTGAAGAACTCCTCCATTGTTAACCGTCTCGCCCCGTTGGACATGACGCCGTACAGGACTTCCACACTCAGAAACACCCTCCAGGCGTTAGGCGAGATCTGGGTGACGGATACACCCAGATATTGGAGAAGTTGACGGTGTAGGGCACTCAGAGGAAAACGAAGTCCGGCCTTGAGCATCTGCTCATACACGCCGACGTCCTCCAAACCCTCGTGGTAACACCTCTCATTATCAAGGGGTAGACGGATTGTTATTGTGTTTGGGATTTGGTATTTTTCCCTCAGAGTGTTGAAGTGTGGCAGACTGATGGTGGAAGTAAAGTAGTTCACCGTCCACTCGGGGGGCAGGATGAACTCCCTCAAGCCGTCCTTGCCAACAACCGACTGAACGAAGGGATCTACCACTTCCACTTCCTCATTGGAGTCATATTCTGACCCGTTCTCTCCTCGCCCTTCATCTTCCGTTGAGGAAGGAGAGCTAGATGACAGTTCTCTGTCCTCGACGGAGGCACCCTGGTCTCCCTGACCTGACGGGTAAGCCTCGTCATATCCCGCTCCCTCACGAACAAAAGATTGACCGCTGGAAGCTTCACTAGACATCTGACACCTACAAAGGACGGAGAAAGGAACCCTAAGACTCTAGATCTATACCGACAACGGACCAGCGTTCAAAAAGAAATAAAAAAGGGGGGAGGAGCGCAAGAGGTAAGGAGTAAGCTTACGGGTGTGATAACGACGGAAGATAGTTGACGGGTTATTGTACGGTAGAACGGAGCAATGCTGTTCACAGTGTCGACGGATGCTCTTCGATCAGTAACAATTTCTCCAAAATGCGAAAATGACTTGAGCGAGGGATGAATATATAGGAGTAGCGGCGCGAGCTACGAAGAGACGCCTCGGTCCTGGTAAGCCGTCAATTAGAGTCCACCACGTGTCCTCGGGCATTTATGATTGCTCCTACCTGACGACCCAAAGTGGACGACCCAAAATTTAGTCACCAACACTTATATATGGTGGACGGAGCAACGCATCCCATGGGCCGTCATACTTAGTGACGGGTTAAGAAGACTGATATGACTTATTCCATGGACCCGTCATGTAGGGAGACGGATTCATGGAATGGGGGGCAACTGAAGAGGAAAATATGTGATGGAGTTTGTCATCATGTGTTGGGCTCCAAGGCCCTCCAAACAAAGCCCAGTCGCGGCCCAGTTGGGGTACTGTAGCCCTTGCTTGACCCATACGTCTAGACCCAAAGGGTAGGGCACCCCTACAGGGAGAAAGGGTAGCTAGACCTACACAACTATAAATGCTCCAGAACCCTCACAAACTAAGGTACGCACGATCAGTTAAACTCTAACGCTCTCCAGATATTACGGAGGTTCCTAACTTGACCTTCGGAGGGTTCTAGGCCGGCACCACACCGGTGCTCCCTTCTAGGTCTTCTCTTATTGTTCTGTAGGTTCCTGTCGTGCACCGTTCGGGACCGTGCAGCTCACTGGTGAAGTTCGGCATCATCAGAAACAATTAGTCGTATTCGAGACAACAACCCTCCAAGTACAAGTAGAACGGAAAGGATTTTTAGGAATAATATTTGCTTGCCTCTTATTTCACCGTTCATGGTTTAAATACATCAACAGGACTAATCCAAATGAAAAGATAACAATCAACCTTATCACTTATCCTACCCAGGAAATAGAATGAATCCTATCTCTAGGAAGTTTAAATGATAAACAACCTAACAACATCCTAATCCAAATTATTCAAATACAAACTATGACTTAATTCCAATATACCTGAATCCTAACAAACACTTGAGGCTTTTATCTTCAAACTACTAAGTTGTATTATTTGTTCCCTTGGTACGCACCTATGAAGCACAGGTGCGTTTCAGGATTCGAGTGCGGGTGTGGGTACGGGTACAGGTACGAGACTCGCCAATTTTTGAAAAAGTAGGGTGCGGATGCAGCGGCGTACGGCGATTAAAAAATTATTAAAAATATTTTTATTTATATTTTTAATATATTGTTAAGCATACTTTTTTCACATTATATAAACATATACCAAATTTAAGAGCAATAGTAGATAATAACTAGAATACAACTCCATTATATAAACATTCATCACACATTCACAATGAGTAATAATAACTATTAACTATTAACTAAAATCATATCATCACAGATTCACATTGAGTAAAATAAAATTAAAAAAAAAAAAAATCATATCATCACAGATTCACATTGAGTAATAATAACTATTAACTAAATAAAAATTAAAAAATCAACTATTAACAATTAACTAAGAGTGTGAGCGTGAGAGCTATGATACCTGAAGGAAGAAGGAGAGCAAGGGAGACGGAGTGGGAGAGAGCCTAGCACAGCTGAAGAGTTAGAGTGAAGGCAGAAAGTGGAAGAGAGCCTAGCTGAAGACTGAAGAGTGAAGGCAGAGTGAAGGGGCTGGGGCGGAGTCTGTCTGACTAAGTGAAGAGACATGGTGAACTGTGAAGAGAAGAAATGAGGGTATATAGGGTTTTGCATTTTTTCCAAACAGTGCGTTTGCACCTTTCTTTCTCTCTCTTTTTTTTTTTTTTTTTTTTTTAGCCAAGCTAAAGGGTGCATTTCGCACCTACTGGTTTGTTTTTTTTTTTTTTTTTTGAATTTCGGCCGTATCGGCGTTGCGCCCGATACCGACCAATTCAGGCTGAATCGGCGCGAGTCGGCCCAAATCGACGCCGTATCGGGGCGTATCGCGCAGAAAAAAATAATTTTTTAATGTTCGACGCGGCACGGAAGAGCAGGCAGCGGCGTCGCCTGTGCGTCCCCGTGTCGGACTAGGGTGCGGCGGCCCAAACGCCGCACCCATGCTTCCTAGGTATGCACGTGCTCTACAAACATAGCATTACCTTCCCTTAAAAATTGAATCTTGTCCTCAAGATTCAAGTAAGGAAATTGACATTGTAAATTTGTGTAGTGCTCCCATGTGGCATCCTCTTCAACAAGGCCAGTCCACTACACCAGCGCTTCCTGCAAAATCTTCTTGCCTGACTTAATCTAGTGAAAATCCATAATTCTTTTAGGTTCAAGTAGCACCCTACCATCCTCTTTGATTGGTGGTAACTCCAGCACAACACGGTCAAAGCTTCCCAATTTCTTCTTTAGCTGGGACACATGAAAAACAGGATGTATTTATGATTGCTGAGGCAAGGCCAACCTGTAAGGCCTGTAGAAACGAGGCAAAAGCTTCATATTACCCGTGGTGCGAATGGTGAGTTGACGAAAGGGTTTTAATTTGAGCTAAACGAAGTCACCTAGTTCAAACTCCAATTCATGACGATGTCGATCCTCATTAATCTTCATTTGATTTTGTGCCATCACCTAATTTTCCTTCAAGAGTTGCAGTATTTCATCGCTTTCCTTCATGGATTGCTTAACCTAAGCTACTATAGTGAATCCGTGTTCATAACTGTGAACTATGGTAAGTGCTCTTCCATAAACCACTTCGAATGAAGTCATGTGAGTGGCAGTGTGATAAGAAGTGTTGTACCAATACTCCACCCATGGTGGCCATTTGAACCACTACTTTTGCTTGGTACCTACAAAACAACAAAGGTAAGTCTCCAGGCAGCAGTTTAAGTACCTCAATTTGCCCATCGCTTTGCATATGATACGTCGAGCTCATATGCAATTAAGACCCTTGCAACCAAAAGTACTCTGCCCAGAATTGGCTCGTGAAAACCAGGTCTATATCCGATACAATTGAGTGCTGCATGCCATAAAGGCTCACGACTTCCTTAACAAACACTGCAGCTACTGTTTTTGCCGAATAAGGATGCTTCAAGGCGATAAAGTGTCCATATTTAGACAATCGGTCCACCACCACCAGAATAATTGAGAATCAATTGGACGTTGGCAGGCCGTCGATGAAGTCCATCAAAACATCCTCCCAAATACGGTCAAGTATTGGCAGTGGCTACAACAACCCTACAGGAAAAGTGTGTCGCTCTTATTCCACTGGCAAGTATCACAACTTTGAATGTAATCTTGAATATCCTTTTTCATGCCAACCTAATAGAAATTGGATGCAATTCTCTTATAAGTTCTGAACATACCAGAGTGTCCTCCCATGGGTTTGTCATGAAACTCATGGATCACTACCTTTCTTTGAGAAGAGTTTGGCAGCAAAACTAAACGGCTTTTGTTCCATAATAACCCATCTCTTTCTACCAACCCCAGCACACTGTAAGTCCCCTTTTGCATAGCCTCCTTAATGCTTGACAATGTGGGGTCGTGGCGTGCTTCATTGCGGATCTCTTCAAGCCACATTGGTTGTTGATAGGTGATAGCACTCACCTTTCCATGCATCCTGGAAAGAGCATCTGCTACTTTATTCTCTCGCCCAGGTCAATATTTAATTTCATAATCGTATCCCATGAGCTTTGCAATCCACCTTTGCTGATCCATAATGGCAATCCACTGTTCTAAGAGATATTTCAAGCTGCTATGATCAATTCGAATGCCAAAGCGACGCCCCACCAAATAATTACGCCATTGATGGACTGAATGAACAATTTCCATGAGCTCTTTCTCATATGTAGATCGTCCTAAGGCTTTACCCATGATGGCCTTACTGAAGTAAGCCACAGGTTTGCCTTCTTGCATGAGAACTGCACCTAAACCACTTCTTGACGCATCCGTTTCAACAATAATTTGCTTAGAGAAATCCGGTAAAGAGAGCACCGGAGCTTGTGTCATGGCACACTTGAGATTGAGAAAAGACTCCTCTGCTTGTTTTGACCACTGGAAACCATCCTTCTTCAAGAGCTTGGTAAGAGGGGCTGCAATGGTGTCATATCCTTGAATAAATTTTCAATAATAACCGGTCAATCCAAGGACTCCACAGAAAGCGGTGGTGTTTGTCAAAATAGGCCATGCCTTCATGCTGTTGATTTTTTTTAGGACCTGCAGAGACTCTTGCTACACTAACGATATGCCCTAAGTACTCCACTTCCCGTTGCCCAAGTAGGCACTTAGATTGGTTGACATACAATTGGTTATGCAAGATGGTAAAAACTTCCTCAAAATGAGATAAATGTTCAACCCAATATTTACTATAAACCAAAATGCGGTCAAAAAATACTAACACATACCTTCATAGTAAGGCTCGAAATTTATCATTCATCAATGATTGGAACATGGCTGGAGCATTGGTGAGTCCAAACGGCATGACAAGAAATTCGTAGTGACTATCATGAGTGTGAAAAGCAGTCTTGTGAACATCCTCAAGTTGAACCCGAATCTAGTGGTACCCAGACTTAAGATCCAATTTAGGGATGGCAATTTAGATCCGACCCGCAAATGCCCAGCCCGACCCTAATGGGCTGGATTTTACCCGATCCGATAAAGAATAGGGTCGGGTATGAGTTAAAAAAAAAAACACCCAAAGCGGGTCCGGGTTGGGTCAAGGTTTTATAAAAAAATCCAAAACCTGACCCGAAACCCGACCTGGATAAATACCCGGTTATGTGAAATTATCAGAACCCCCCCTTATATATATATATATATATATATATATATATATCATTGAGAATCTGAGATTTGTAACCCTAAGTCACTACCCAACCCAGGCCGCCCCTCTCATTCCCATCAGTCCTCAGCAGTTAGCCCCACACGCCCTCAGCTTCACGCCTCAGCCCCTCACAACTCATCACACCTTAGCCCCTCACAACAACCTCTCACTCTCTTCTCCCACTCTCGTTCACTCTCCTCTCTTGTCTTGCCGTCAGCCTCTCTAATGCTCTCTGCCTTTCTCATGTCTCACGCCGTCAGCCACTCACAACTCTGACTCACGTCTGTCTCACTCACTCTGACTCACTCTCTTTGCCGAAGAAGATGACGATGAAATTCTAAGATTCTCGCCGCAAAGATTCTTGGTCTCACTCTCTCATGCTCTCATGTACTTTTTCCATTTTTTCTTTATTTGATTAGTGAGTTTGGGGATTTAGATTCTCTTTGTTTAACCTGTGGGTTGTGGGATTTAGATTTGTTGTCAAGATTTGATGTTCCTTGCTTGTACTTGTTTTAGATTTTGATTTCAAATGTATTTGGTTTATGTGAATAGTTTGATTTCAAATGTATTTGGTTTCTGTGAAAAGAAATTGGAATGGGTATGGTGGATTTGATTTGAAATTTATTTGGATTTGTAATTTGTGTTACACTGTTGCTGTGATTTTTTTTCTCAGGAAAACAATTTTTTTTTTAATTATTGGGCCACAGATTGGGTCACTGTTAGGAGCTGAAGATTGGGCCTGAAGTGGCCTAACGAGGTCTGCGGGGCCCGACGGGGCGGGTTTGGGCCCTGAGAAAAAAATCCGTTTAATAAACGGGCCGAGCCCTGGCCATGGGTCCTGGCCCGCGGGTCGGATACAGGTATGAAAAAACCTTGCCCGAACCCTACCTGTTGCCATTCCTAATCCAATTTGGTGAAATACGACACACCACGCAATTCATCAAATAACTCATCTATGGCAGGAATCGAATATCAATCCTTAACAGTCACACGATTTAAATCTCCGTAGTTGACATAAAATCGCCATGAACCATGCTTCTTTTTCACTAATAGAACAGGGGAAGAGAATGGACTCGAGCTTGGTTGTATAATCCCAGTGGAAAGCATCTCCTTCACATCCCTTTTGATCTCGTTCTTTTGGATGTGAGGGTAGCGGTATTGCCGAACATTAATAGGTCCCCTGCCTTGTTCCAAGATTATTTTATGGTCATGGCTTCGTGGTGGAGGCAGAGTGTTAGGAATTCAAAATATAGGCTAGAATTGTTTTAATAATACCTCGAGTTCTTTGGTTTGGGCTTGGGCCAAGTCCACCTTAGTATCATAGATAGGGCCATTAATAGTCATCACGTAGGTTTCCAATCCACTAACTAGAAGCTTTTGGATGGATTGAATGGTGCCGCGTGTCACCTTCCGCGTATTGTCTCTTGGCAACACAAACTTTTTGTATTCATTACAAAACTCCATAGTAGGATTACTCCAGTCATGCAAACCTTTTCCAAGGCTTTGTAGCCATTGCTTTTCCCAAACAACATCTGAACCTTGATAAATCCAACAGATACATGTTGGTTTGAAACTGGAAGCCTTAGATTTCCACAGGTACTGCAAGGTAAACTTCTTCGCACTGCAGTTTCTCTCCACTAGCAACCATCACTTGGAAAGCTGCCGTCGGTGCCTTGCAACATTCCATTCGTCTAGTGAACCTCCGCCCTACAAAATCGTGAGTACTTCCACTGTCGATGAGAATGTGCAATTGCCTCCCTCTAATTACGCCTGTCACTCGCATAGTTCAAGGTGCGGTTATACTAGACAAAGCATGAAGCGAGATTTCTGGAATAGTTGCTTATTCTTCTTCCTCCACTTCAACAGATTCCTCCACATCCACTATTGTTTCCCAAATAAACACTCGTTATGTCTTGCACCTGTGTCCCGATCCAAACTTTTCATCACAATTGTTACATAATCCCTTAACCATTCGTGCCTGCATCTCTGTCCAAAAAAGCTTTTTAAATGAGGGGCTACTAGAGGACGGTAATGACCCCGCCTTGCTCCATCTAGATAGGGGATTTGGTAAAGAGCTGGCTTGGGTGTTAGTTATAGTGCAGATTTTGAGGAAATGACGCACATTTAAGCCTCTGCAACTTGTCTTCTTGCAAACGGGCTAAACTGCTGGGGTGGAGAAGGGTGGTTGATCGGAAAAGTTTGACTTCTGAACGAATTTCCTTCTTAAGTCCGCTGATGGAACTTCCAACTAGCGCACGTTGAGGCCAATCTTGTACCCTTGCAGATAATCGTTCAAACTGTGTTTGATATTCACGCACAGTCCCAGTTTGTCACACTTTGGGTAGAACTTCATCAAAATCTTCATAGTCAAATGTTCCAAAGCGATTACATAAAGCTTGCTTAAATTCCTCCCATTGCACATTAGGCTGTGTCCTTTCGTACCATTATTACCATTGCAAGGCATCATCTTGCAAGTGGAATGAAGCCAACACCACCCTCTCTTTGGCTGCTGTTCTTTGATGGTGAAAAAATTGTTCGGCCTTGTAAATCCACCTAGTCGAGTCTTCCCCATTGAAGTGAGGAAAATCTAACTGAGAGAATCGAGATTGTATGCCTCCCGTAGGTCCTCCAGTACTACTTTCTCCACAATTTCGATTGACGGAACCATCCCCACGATTGTCATTCTGGTTGGTTTCATTGCTCTGCTCGCCCCTTGCTTCAAGCTGTCGTCCCATCTTTGTTACAGCATTGGAGAAGGCATCTATACTCTCACGTATTCGTGTCAATTCTTCCCGCTGGTCATCGACCTACCTTCGAAGTGAATGGCTACTGACTTCTAGAGCAGACAGTCAATCATCGTTGGTAGTTGATCATGTGGATGGTGGTGGGTTGGAAGTTATCTGGCTCTGGTACCAAATGCTATGACCCGATCAATTGAATGGAAACAATTAGTCGCATTCGAGGTGACAACCCTCCATGAACAAGTAGAAAGGAAATGATTTCTAGGAATAAAATTTGCTTGCCTCTTATTTCACCGTTCATGGTTTAAATAAATCAGGACTAATCCAAATGAATAGATAACAATCAACCTTATCACTTATCCTACCTAGGAAACAGAATGAATTCTATCTCTAGGAAGTTTAAATGATAACAACAACCTAACAACTTCCTAATCCAAATTATTCAAATACAATCTATCACTTAATTCCAACATATCTGAACCTAACAAATACTTTAGGCATTTATCTTCTGCTACTACTAAGTTGTATTATTTGTTCCCTTGGCATGCACGTGCTCTACAAACATAGCAAGATCAGTGAAGAAAAATGAACTAATCGAGAAGAGAAGACCATACCTTAGCCAACTCAACTCATGTGTGAGTGTGAAAAGTAGACCAAGCTGAGAACCTGCAGTAGTGAGCTTGGTGACTGGTTTGTGGATCTGATGTCAAAGGCAGTGAGGAATGGAAGAAGATTAAGAGGAGCGAGACAAAGAGAAATTAAATGGGTAAAGTTGGGAATTTATTATTGTTTTATTTTTGTTTGGACTGGATTTGTGATTTATTTTGTAGTTAATTTTAGTTTGCCTAAGGTTATTAATGTTGTTCTTGAGGCAATTTCTTTTATTTAAACTAGAGGATTTTCTAGTTATTCTTGGATATATCAATATCCAACGGGCAAAAGGCTAGAGCATTTTTTTTTTTTTCATGGGTTAATATGTAAATATTTTGGAGGGGGGCCAAAATATATATTTTGAGGTAAATTTTTATTTTTCTAGTTAGATATATATACTATTCTACATTTTTTTTTCAAAATCTGGGGTGCCCAACGTAGGTCAGTCTCTGATTTAGTCCACCATGGTGTCTGCCCATAACCTTTAGGGCAAACAGTACTAATGACAATTGACAACCAGCTTTCATGCATGAAATGATCAATGATGCATTGAGCAGTTAGAGAAGCCACTAAAATATATATCATAAGATGAGAAAGTTAATAAACAAGGAAAACCTATTCTTCACTCGAATAATACATTTACCTCACAGGTACAAAGTACAAACTCCAAAATTTTGGTTACAAGAGCGATATTGCACTAACAGCCATATAGAACTAGATAATTGAATTACAGTACATGTATTCATGAAACCCCAAGGGGTTTTCCTCCTGACCAGCAAAAACCTGATATCTTATTTCTATCACAGGAAAGAATCGAAGGTGTTTTTATAGTATAAAATGGGAAAATATGGGGAAGGAACAAAAATATGTGAAACAAATATGGATCAATGGAAACCAAATCTAAGTAATCACTATTCAACTAGGCTTTTGCAAATTTTCAGGCATCATCGGTATTTTCACTAGAAGGCGTTCCAGCAAGCCAACCCCACATGCCGCCTGAGCCCTGCTTCTGTTTTGCATTCAGGGCAGCTTGTTCAGATGCAGCTTTTTGTCGCCGAAGGAGTTCCAGTTCCTTCTGCAAAGTCTCCATTGTTTGGAGCTTCTGCCGTAGCTCTGCAACATCAACCTGTCGGTTCAAAGAGTAAATTAGCAGATGAACGTATTCCCAAATTTGAACTGAACAATCACACTCCCTAACTTTTCACACTTATTATATCTATGACTTATTCCACTTGATAATTAAACGTCCATGCTAGAGGGGCTCAAACAACCATTGTGTTAATTGAAACAATATTTTTACTGTTTCATTTTTTTCTAAAATAGAGCATGACTGCATGTTCTGCTCATTTTTATATTTACAATTTCCAGTGTTATAATATTCTTTCAGAAAAATTTATTTCCCTGAATAAATAGCAAATTAGATTAGGTAGAATGCCAATGCAACTAGCAAAGTGATCAAACTCCTAACAAACAAGTAGAAGACAATATTCTTTACAGGATTTGTAGGGATAATCTAGTGCAACTGAAACAACTAAAGGCACGCATACCTCTAGTTTGAAACATCTAGACTGCTCAGCTGCAAGTTGACCACGCACAGATTGGAGCTCCTACAATGCAAATACAATGAATTGAAGGCATAATTAGGGAAGGGGCAAAAGATTACAATATTACACTGACAACGGAAAATAGTATTGTGAAACAAATAGGAGCAAGTAAATTTTTTTTAGTAGGAAAACACAAGACACGCACCCATACAGGCTTGAATCCAAGACCTTCCTTGCGGACCAAATAGCATTAGCAGAAAGTTTTAGTTTATAGGGTTTTTTTTTTTAAGATTCCTAGTAACCTGCAAAGGCCATGATTTGCCCTCCTTGATAAAAGACAAATTTCGGAAATATTTCCCGTTATAAAACTAAATGCCATGGTATAGTTGCTATCTAGTGTTTCACGTGTTTTCTCTTGCCTTATCTTAGCAAAATGCATAAAGTGTAAAAGTATAATGAAATTCACTGGATTGCTACCACCATTAGAACCAAACAATTTGACTAAAAGCTCTAGCATTTTCAATACAATAATCCCCAATTATATGTTCATGTTGAAAGGATTTTCACCACAAAACACAGCTTGATTGTTAAATTCAGCATAACTAGTGCAACCAACCAATACCATCATCAAAGTAAAAACTAACTGGGTTCAAGCATTCTCCATGCTATCTTCTTCCATATTCATAAAGGATAATGATTCCTGCCAGACAGCAATTAGAGCTGCAAGCTACTACAAGGAAAAGTGCACCACCCCCCAAAAAATCCTTCCCCTCAAAAAAAAAATCTTTATATCACTTACCAAAACTAAATTCATTATTGCTAACGGAATCCATTTCACACAGTCAGAGCCTCCAAATGCATTTCCACCAAAAGTTCAAAAAAAATTATCATCTTGTTTCATAGACCACCATTCCTACACTACTCTTTCCTCACATTTTCAAAGGGCAATTTTGAAAAAACAAATGATACTATGTGTGCATCATACTGCATTAAAAAAATCTCCTTAAAGATTCAGCATTTGACAAAGAAGCAACTTAATAATAGACAGAGTGAGAAATTATATAAGCAGTTAAGTGCCATATACCTTGTATAGTTCAGTGTTACGATTCTCAGCCTCTGATAACTCTTGCTTTAATTGAAGAGAGTGCATATTCTCTTTGCTAAGCAATGATTCTAATTCCTCTTTCTCTGACTTGAGGGTTGCCACAAGATGTATATTGCTTTGCTCACCATTGGATTTCTGCATGAAAACAAAAGTTTGTATCAAAAGTGGCAACATGAAAGCATTGCAAGCAATATACGGTTCCTAAGCTCCCCCCCCCCCCCCCCCCCCAAAAACGAGCCCCTTTCTAAAAAAAAAGTTACTACAAGGTACACATAAATGAATATTAGGAATTTTGGAATTCAAGAGTGGCATATAATTATATGTACTTTGCAGGATTAGAAAGGAAATGATAAGCCAGTGCTCATGAGAAATGTATCTAGCAAATTGTTTAAATATTCAAGATTGGATCTGCAGTATCATGGAGCAATTAATTTCAGCTCTTATTTGGTTTTTTTTTTTTTTTTATAAATCTTATTGGGAAAAATATGCAATGCAGTAATTTCACTATCTTTCAGAATTAGTTTGGCATCATATTCATTAGACTTGTCCTGATTATAGTCAAGAAGCACTAATAGACAGAATGCATCATATCTAAATTCAGTGGAAACAGTGATATGTATAAATGTGTATCTTTTATGCAAATTTGTAATCCCCATATCTGGTAGGATATATTCTCCATGTTGCCAAAAAACATGGCAGATAGCATACCAACATATTTTCAATGAACTAAAACAAAGGCCAAAAAATCAACATAATTTGCTAGATTAAAAATCAACATAATTTGCTAGATTACATACCACAGGCTCTGAGTCAACCTTGTCCATAACAATTTCCCTAATTTTCCCTTCTTGGCCTGCCTCAAACTCAGACTCCGGATCTCTTGTAGCATTTGTAGCATTATGCACAGCAACACTGTCTGGGACAGGAGTTTCTATTATCTTTGATTGCAAGGTTGATTTGTGGCTTGGTTTAAGAACATTAACCTAACAGAAAAAAGCAAAATCAAGAAAGCAAATTGAGCAAGCCCAGAAGAAGCCACAGCTACAACTAAAAACTGCCTTCACCTCACTGTTGTAACGACCATTATATCCTCCAAAAGAAACAAGTATGTCTTCGCCATTGAAGGAGCTTACAGCCAAACTCAAACCCTGCAATAGAAGGCAATTATAAAGCAAAAAGGGTTCAGGATGACTGCCCTCCAAACAGGCTAAGATTTTTGTCAAAACCCATTCAAACTATTTAATGTCAACACATGTAGAACAACATGCTCTTCAGCTTAAGTAATGAGCGCAAAGCAAAGTACCTCACTAGCAACTGGAACTCGTCCTTGAACAGTTGTTACTACTGACCAAACAAGTGTAGACATGTTGAGGACAACAGTTTCAGAGACTCCTGCAAATAGCCAATTAAAGTGAATGGCAAATAAGGGGCACTTCCACAAAAACCACAGATTTTATTCTCTACTTTAATTAGAAACTAAAACATCAATACATTTCAGACCAACCAGATATAACAAATAATCAATTTAAACCCATCTGCTACCCCCCACACCCCCAAAAAAAACCAAAAAAAGGAAACCATCATTCAATGGAACAAGTACAATCAGAAATTTTTCTGATGCTGGGGAAACATATACAAACTATTATCAGGGAGATGAAAGATTCAATGCTCAGATGCTCTTCCAAATGCTTTTAATGCTTAGGCCATTAATTTAAAAATCTTATCCCACATTGAATGCTTGTCTAATTAGGCTGATAATTTTCAAGTATCTAAGTTAACTCATTCAAATTGTGCTCCATAAAAATAAATCAGATTTCAATCAAGTTTTATGTCAAAATGTTAAACTCATAGATCGCATACCACTCTTATTGTCACCACCACCAACAATGAACCAATTCTCCCCAACTGTCACACCTGCATGTCCAGCCCGTGGAGTAGGTATCTCACCCTGTTGTGTGGGTCTAGACCATTCCATCTACACAGTTGAAATATGTGAAAGATAAAAGATAGTCTCAGTAGACAACAAGATAGAGACAAGGGAAGGACAGCCATCTTACAGCTTGCAAATCAAGGACATGTAGATCATTGAAGCAAGTGGCATGTGAACCACCACCAAAGATCAGAAGGTAACGCTCAGCATGTACTGCAGCAGCATGATCAGACCTCGGAGAAGGAGGCACCCCCCTGCATAAAAATTAGATATTGATAAGCCCAAAATTTTTTCTAAATAAATATATACTTTTATATTCTATTTCAATCTAGAGAACAGTAGGCAGAAGGTAAACTATGAAACAAGATGTATGGTGCATGGGGAAAAAAATAATGTTTCTTCTCTGTTTGTTAAAGGTAAGCCATTGAGATATAGGTGGAGATAAACTTGAAGTATCATCATGGTGCAAAAGCACTTTATAACTACCACCACATAATGCCGGCAAATGCATCTTGCTTATTCTCAACAGGAGTATGCAATGTTGTTAAAAGCGCACTTAGGCATGCTTAAAGTTCAAAGCTCGAATCCCCGAGGTCTAGGCTCTTCGCTTGGCTGAAGCGAAGCTCATTTAATGAAGCACCTTAGACAAGCTTTTTTGGTGCTTTTTAAAGAAGCAGAAAGCAAGCCTAGGCACAATTTTTTCTGCTAAAAATTTTATAAATCATTAAAATTAATTGCTCAATCTTGAAGGAAATGAGATCAACCATTGAATATTATACAAACACTATTCTTAAGGTGTTAAATTACACAAACCATTGATATTATACAAACACTATTCTTAAGGTGTTATATTACTCAAGAAATTTTTTATTTATATGTCGAATATGAATAAGGTTAATTTACTATTCTTGTGCTTCTTGTCTTTAACTTCTAGATATATGTTGTTTGAACCATAAATTTCATTGGATCGTATTATCATAATTATGTATTTTTTAGAAAGTATAAGAGAATTATATAAACTGTTATGTTTGAACTTCTGATGACTATATTATTATAATATTCTCTATTGATAATTGTTTTCAAATTTACTACCAAAAAAAAAAAAATTTAATTGAAATAATTTAAGAAAATTTGAACTTTCATACTTTAAACAATACCACTTACTTAATAGGTAAAATATATAACTATTTTGAGTTTTTTTGATAAGTAACTATTTTGAGTTTTTATTTTATTTTTATTATTTATGAATATTTCTATTAGAAGATGTTATATATTATATTTTAAACATCTGTGCTTCACTTCAATCAGGCAAATGCTTGTGCTTTAAGCTTTGTGCCTACAATTCAAGAAGCCTATGTGCTTAAGTGCGCTTGACTCTTTAACCAACACTGGGAGTGTGTTTGTCTGAGAAAGGAAGAGCTATCATTTTAATTGTTCTAAAATCAAATGATTATGATCACAATTTGCCTTTTGTATAGTTGCCATTAACAAACCAAAAAAAAAACACCCTCAACTGCCTTCTAGGAAAAAAGGAAAAAATTGGTTATGAAATTTCCAGAAATTGAATCGTCTCACACTGCATCTACTTCAATTCAGACAAAGAAAACCTCCACCCCTTCAAACAAAAAAAAAAGGAAGGAAAAAATTGGTTATGCAATTGCCATAAATTGAATTGTCTTACACAGCATCTATTTCATCCCAGGTCAAAGTTTCTAGGTCAAGAATATGAAGATCATTTAAGAGAGTTCTCTTTGCATCTTGTCCACCAAAAATCACTAAGCTGGTCCCAAAAAGAGTCACTGACTGACCTCCACGTGATACCTGAAAAGCATAAATAGAAGTGAGACAATATTTACAACACATAAGAGAGTACTATAGTTTCAAAAACTTCCAAGCACATTCTTGTGATTTACAATAAGGAATTACAAGTACAATCCAACACTTCATCATACCAGTTTCAAAATGCCAAGCAATCTTGTTAAAACCAAAATGAAAATTAGAAATTTTATTTTCATAGTTTCTTTATAAACAATCAATTCTGAAATGGACAAGAATCCTTGAATTATTGAATTTCCAACTGGTTTAGGACTATCCAAAAACCATAAGCTGATTTCAATCCTTACAGAGAAAAAGAATAGCAAACAGCAGCCAATCAGCAACTCTCCAATTTGAGATTTTGAACTACAGCAAGTGATTTCATAATGTTGATTTTCAGAAATTTATCAAAGATTGGAAAAGAAAAACAGATACATACCGGAGCTTTGCCATAAGTCTTTAGTGGTGACCAAGTATTAGATTGCAGATCAAATGCCCTCACTGTCATGAGAACAAAGAATTGTTTAGAAATGGTATGATGAGGAGAACAATAGTGCATGTCTTCAGTACTATTGTACTGAATGGCTTGCATAAGTTTTGAGCTTTTTACGTCATATACTATATAATAAAAGTTGCATTATTATATTTTCTTTTTTTTGTCTTGCTATGTGGCACATTTTGAGCACATCAAAACTATTAATATAGTTTCCTCCATGTGAAACTTTATTTCCAAAGTTACAAGAGGTTTAAAAGTACTACAGCAAATTAGAATTTTTATTTTATTTAAAATTCACTTTTTATGTTATATTATTTTAATAATCTACATAATCTTTTTTAATAATAAAGTTGAGTTTTATACATTGTACTTTTACTATGTGTTTCAATGTAAGCATTACACACAGTACGATGTGATTTTGTAACGTGAGACACTACAAGTATATAAAAATTATTAACATAGTTTACTACTCGATAAGGAGCTTCATTATTGACAAAGTTTTCAGAAATTTAAAATAGTTTCATGAATAAAATTCAATAATTAGAGGCATCAAGAGATCTAAAGGCGTTTTATTGTTTAATTTAATTTATTTTAAAAAAATTCATTATAGTTTTTTGTTTTGACAAAAACTCAGTCAAACACTGTGCTTTTGCCAAGTAACTTAAAGTTTATTTTATAATTTCATTTTTACTAACTATTTTACTGTGTAATTTAAATTATATTTTTGAAGTGTTTTCTTTATTTACATATGACTTTTGATCAATCTGTGTATCACACATGCCAATGATTAAAAATTTTATATTACTTTAACTGTCATGAATCTCAGTAATCCATACCTCTTTTTAAAGGTGAATCATGCATCGCAATAGATTTAGATCAGAAATGGCAGAATGTTCCATTTTCTGGTCATAAATGTTTCTCTAACTTAAAACTTTCCACGGTTTTTCCACTTTTATGAGTATGATATTTCCACAAAGTTCACAAACTCAAATAAATCAAAAGGCACTAAATGATATTGACTTTTTTTTTATAGGTAAATGATATTGACTTATACCTTGTATACTTTCAGCTGGATCCTTTGTATGTCCAGCAATAGACACAAGTTTATTCTCCCATGGTATCTACAGAAATAACACAAGATGATAATTTCATCACCAGTTAAAAGAATTCATTTCCGATACAAAATATGTTACAACTTACAACATATGCCAGTAGAAACAAATAGATAATATACAAAAGTTCGTATATTACTGAGAAAAGCTTTCTTCAATAAGTCCACATAATGAAAACATAAAACTGCTCTTTACTAACCAAGGAATGACCAGCACAAGGAGCAAACGTTACTGGAGATGGTGACTCCAAGGACTCAGCCCCAGCCTTTGCCTCAATCTTTGACCAAGTCCAACTTCTCAAATCCAGTACCTGCATTATTACTCAAGTTAGGGAAGGTGGAAAAATCTGTAACCACATCAATGCAAAGGCAAAAAACAAAAGAGTTTAAATATAAAGCCAAGATTCCATCTAAAAAATGAACACACAAGAAAAATAAGGCTCAGAATCACAAAAGCACAAAGCTAAATATTCAAAGTTGCCCAGAATAACTCTTTTACTTTTTCTTTCTATTTATTGTTCCTTTGTTTTTTGTGAATGAGTAGCAACTTAATGAACGTATTAAAAGAAAAACAGAGAACTAATGAAAGCAAAGGAGACCAATTCAAATACCAAGTAAACAGGAGGCAACAACCAAAAAGGCAGTGCCTTAGCAATAGCCCAAGGAACAAAACAAAATGGGAGATGTTATTTCTATATCGCATGAGGCCATCAACATATGTATATGTAAAGAAAATTGTCTTACATGAATATCATTAAGGTAACGACCATTGTGGTTTCCGCCATATATGTACATCTTGTCTTGCACAACTGCTGCACCATGCTGAAAATATTTGACCAACGCTTTTTTCAGAGAAAAGAGGAAAAGGCCAGAAACAAATTCATACTAAAAAAAAAAAAAAAAACAATACCTCATATCGGGCTTTTGGGCGTTGACCAGATA
Source organism: Castanopsis chinensis (assembly GCA_032878915.1). Lineage (NCBI taxonomy): Eukaryota > Viridiplantae > Streptophyta > Magnoliopsida > Fagales > Fagaceae > Castanopsis > Castanopsis chinensis. The sequence goes on along the minus strand of JAVQMG010000098.1, from coordinate 63,840 downwards.
TTGGAGGTGCAATCCATTGATCATACATGGCAACTGAGCCAAGGCCTTCCACGACAATATCTTTATCCTGAGTTTCTGTCAGGCTCCCATTTTCAGTGGAAATACTCTTTGTCTCAGGAAAAGAATTCCCATTCTCAACCACTGGCTCAACTTTTGAATTATGCTATGAACCACCCAAAAAATTACGCAAAAAGACGAAGAAAAAGTGAAAAACACAATAATCATAGTAAGAAAAAAGATGAAAAAGAGCTAGATTTATAGCCCATGCTATACTTGCAGAATTAAGGTATAATTATTACACCTATGGCTCTCAACAACACAAGACTTTGATCACTTAGAGCTCCCTCTTTTCCAATCCCAATTGTAAAAACAGACTCATAGTGGAGTATGAGAGCATTTTATTTTATTTTTTGGTAAGTAGTGGAGTGTGAGAGCAAACAAGAACAGATACATAAGAGAACAAGAATATTTTCTTTTTTAGTGGCCTTTTCAAAAGCAGTAGAAACATGAATGTATTGAGTGATCCACTTAATGCATAGATAATTTACCAACAAAAATAAGGCAGAGGATTAAAAATAGATGAAATGTGATGTTGGTTATGTAATTCAAGATAACTGTGTAGTGGTGGTGGTAGGAGGGTCGAAATCAGGGAATGACAGTGCAACAGCAGTGATTGGATAGGCAGTGGTATAGTGACAGTGGTATGATAATGGAGGCTTAAGTGAGACATCGTCACTTTGGTCGCAATGCTTTTTTGCAAAATTTATGGTGCCTTGCTAGTAGCATCAGTGTAAAAAAATGGTGTATTTGCCATGATACAGTGCCAGTAACAGCAGCAGATTAGAAGTAATAGTGATGTGTAACAGCAGTGGTAGTGATGAAGCATAAATGGTAATGGTGGAGCAGAAATCAGAGTGGTTATATGGTTATCGGCAGAGATATTTTTCACATTATTCTGTACAGTTATCTATTATGACAAAATATGAAGATGAAATTCTTAACTGACATTGATAAAGTCAATAAAAAATAGAGGAAGAAGAAGAAGGAACTACACAATATAAACAAGTTCCATGATACTCACATTCATTTGCACATCTACTACAGGCTCTGCAACAAAGTTAGAAGCTCTTGAATGCCAACTTGGATCATCTTCCTACCCAAAAGGAAAATATAACAAAAATCAATTACCCAAGTTTCTACACGACATTACAAGAAAACACCCCTAAAAATCTTAATTGCATGGACCTCCAATATTTTCACAAAGAGACGCATAGCTTCTGTGGGAGACGTGTTTCCAAGCCCGCTCCAGCTGCATAAATAATAAAACCCTTGAGAAAACCAAATCAAGCAAAGGTTGCAGATATCAAATAAAGTCCACAAGTATACCATGTGCCATATCACCAATGATGTAACAAGGATCCCATTCATTAATAACATCATCATCATCATATTTAACCAAATTCCTCCGCATCCAGCAAACTCATATCCAACTCTCCACAGAAAATATAAAATGATCTGGTAATTGCACAATTTTTTTTTGATAAGTGGTAACTTCACAATTTTTTAAATGCTAACATTTTAAACTTCTCCCTCAACCACTTTTCAGCTTTCCTCATCCCAAGGCTTCAAGACCACTTTTTTCCTAATAGAATGTGTTCATTATAAGAAGCTACAAAAAAAAAAAAAAAAAAAAAAAAAAGGTATTCAACAAGATAACTCTCAAAAATCCCATTCCCTAGCAACAAGATGACTAAAGCAATGAATTCCCTAGGTAAAGCTCAAAACCTAGGCTCATCAGCTCATGTATGTGTTCTAAGGTCTGACAATCCTTTATGCCGTTTCCAAATATCACCAACTCATTTTAGAATACACAAATCAAAATATTATGCTAAAAGCGCAAAAATAAGCACATATTTGTGTTTAACACATACAGATTAGCATATGAAACGACAGTGCAGGAGAGCTTAAAAGCACAAACCTCTTCCATTTGGTATGCTCAACCAATTTCCAAGAATTAGGTTCCGGTATGTTACAAGCTCCGACTGTCGCCTGCAACAGAAACGAATAGCAAATTCAGCAACGAAATTCTTTTTAACAAAAATCTCAAATCAAACAAGTCATTCCTCTCTACAAATGAATTCACGAATCAAATACTCCACACATAAATACTAAATTTGACATGTAGCTTAATCCCACTGATAAAGAAAACAATAAATTCATTTTTGAGCATCTCAAATCAAACTAACAATTTCTCATTAAAAGTAGAATTCATGATTCAAGTTTGTTGGCCAGAATTTCGAAATCAAAAGACCAATTCCTCATAAATTAATTCCAAAGATCCACCAATCAAATATTCATCTTACAGATGCTTGAATTCACGAATCAAGTTTGTTCACCACAATTATGAATCAAATAAACAATTCCTCATTAAAAATTAAAAAAATACTAAGAAGATTCACCAAGCAATCACTCTGACACACTGATGCTCAATTTGACACGCAGATTAATCTCAATTCATTACAACCAACTCTTATTAGGTCATCAAGAAGATACTCAATTTGACAGGCAGTTCATTACAACCAACTCTTATTAGGTCATCAAGAAGCTCAATTCTAGTCCCCCCAAAAAAAAGGAATTCTCATTCACAAAAGTATAAAATTCTCATCCCACATTTTCCCAACAACCAAACACAACCCCAGATCAACCATCCCCAGCACCCCAAAACCCCAGATCTACCTAAATCAACACCCAAAACGCAACCATTTAACCACGTACTATCTACAACATATTGCACACAACAACAGCAGCAGCAATTTCCCATTGATCTCAGCCAGCACAAATCAAATTCACGCAATGCATAAAAACGGTGAGTATTGGAAACGAAACAAAAACGCAGCGGATCGAAGAGAGAGTGGGAGGCAATACCTGTTGGTACAAGCCGTAAAGGAGAGCAGCGGACTCTTTAGAGAACTTAGAGGTGAGAGATTTGAAGGTCGAGTTGGTGTCGCCGTCGAAACCGGCGTATGAAGCCGCCGCATAGAACCGCTCCGGGTATTGCAGCCCAGAGCTCGCTCGAGCCATAGCCATCTCTCTCTCTCACAATCAATCAGATCGATCAGACTCTGATTCTCTTCGTTTCTGCAATTTTTGTAGACTCAGGTGATAGAATATGAAATATGTTTTTTTTTTTTTGGTTTTTGGTTTTTAATTATGGGACATGGGTTGGGGTATTGTTTTTGTTTATGTTGTTTTTTGTTTTGGTAAGTCGTAGCTGTCTGTGCTTCTCTCCCTAAGATTGGATCTTTTTTTTTTTTTTTTTTAGGAAAACGGGAAAACGTGTCAAGTTTTGATTGGGTGGAATGGGAAACATGTTTCGCGAGTTAAACTACGTTAACTTTTCGTTACAGACCGACACGACAGTTTTATGTTGGGAATTTTTACAAGTATTTATAAATTTTTGTTTTACTTTTGCTAAGTTTTTTTAATATGTATATATAAAATTTGTTCTTCGAGGAATGTGAGTCATATCTTCCTTCACAATTTCTTTCGTGTGATTGTGATTGAGAATTGAGATCGATTTTAATAGGAAAATGCTAATGAATGCTCTTAGAATATTGGTTAACAATCTATTTAAAGAAAATTTTTATGGGAAAATAAAATAAAGCAATTAATGTTTTGACAACTTTTTTCATTTCCCATAAAAGTGGTATTAAAACTTTCCTAAAATAGATTGTTAACCAATGCCCTAAGGGCATTCGTTAGCATGACCCATTTTAATATTGACTTACATTTCTTTAAGTCAAAATAAATATTATATCCATAAAGTTTGGAGAATTTTTATTTTCTTCATGAAAGTTTTTTGTTATTTTAGTACTTTTTTTTAGAATATTATTATTTTAGTACTTATATTTTAATATTTGTATTAAGTTCGTCTTTTGTCTATGGTAATTTATTAAAAATTATCATTAGCGGAGGTTAGTCTTAAGATGTTTTTGTGACCCATTACAATTGCAAGCTTAAAAGTTGTGAATTCGAGCAGTGATATGTTTTATTAATGTTCAAGTAGTCTCATGTCATAATGCAATGTGGAAGATTAAAAGTAGAACAAAATTTAGTTACAAAATTAGTTGTAGTCTATAGTTACAACTTTCTTTAAAAAAAATTAACATTACTACATATTTTGAAATCTAATCGTTGAATTACATGTTCTTTACGCTTTTAATACACATGTCAAATTTTGTGTCAATTGAATAATATTTATTATATGATCTACAAACTTATATTTTATGTATAATTTTAAATTACAAAAACTTACAATTAACATTACTACATATTTTGGAATCTAACCGTTGGATTGCATGTTTTTTACGATTTAAATACACATATCAAATTTTGTGTCAATTGAATATTATTTATTATACGATCTATAAGCTTATATTTTATGCATAATTTTAAATTATAAAAACTTACAATTTAAACAATTTATTGATGGCATAGCTATTGATTTTTAATTTTCTAGAAATTTTGCATGTATGAAAGATATTTAAAAAAATGTAATCCAATTTTGTTACTAAACTTTATCCTTAAAAAAATCTATAAACTTACCATTAGGTCTAACAAGGGTGCAATGCACAACACTTTCCAATTAAGTTTAATTCAAAAGATAATGTTATACTTATTTGCTTTTTATTAATTAATACATTCATGTATTTAAATTTAATTGAGAAGTCTAATGCATACACCTAATGAATTAACTTAAATTTTACCCGTTCAACAAAACTACGACGTGTTATGTATATAAATAGTAATGGATGAAATGGCCGATATGTAATGAACCAGACAAAGTGTGTGATATAGATATTTGATTTTTATTAAAATAAATTTTTGTAAACCAAAAGTGCCAATGTTTCATTTACCCTTTATATTTCAAAACTTTCATCTTCAAGATGAACTAAAATGAATGGTCAATGGTCAAAATAAAATTTTGAAATACAATAGCCCAACGGGGAACTAAATCAAATATGGAAACTTAAAATGAAAAAATATATGAAACGTAAATGGTCAAAATAAAAATAAAAATTTCAAAGGTTAAAAGTGTACTTTAGTTTAAAATTTTCAAATATATCATTAAAATTATCTTGAAATAACAAATCGTAACCTTTCAGCTTTTAATGATCTATCTAGAGTTTAGCACCATCTAAGTATCAATAGAGTAGAGATTCTATCTTGTATTCAAAAAAAAAAAAAAAAAAAAGAGTTTTAACTTCTTCCTTTTAAGTTACAGCGAGCATTGGGTAAACTGCAATAATAAAGTGGTTTGAAATTATAACTCATGTATTTATTATTTAATACTTTTTTTTAAAAATAATTCAATAGTTAAAAATAAGAAAATTTGAGCTATGAATGTCTCTGTTGAAAGGAATAAGATATGCTAACTAGCTAAACTACAAGCCCTTCGCCCTTGTATTTTATTACCTATTAAAGCAACCACCCACCACAACTACACCAAAATTCCACCAATTGCTACCATAACGACATCATTGCCATTGTTACCACCCAAAAATTTCTATTAACCATTTTTTAAATAGAATTTTACTCTAATATAGTCTAAGTGTATATATATGTAAAACTTCTTCTTAGAGACTTGAATCTCGGTCTGTATCCCTCACACCCCACAAACACTTATACTCGTGAGGTGACTATCACGTCAAACATTTGTAGTTTTTTTTTTTTTTAGAAAGTTTTAACTTATAGTGTCTACTTCTGATAATGACTCTTTATTATCATACCAAAACACCCATCAATTTTTAATGTGCAGTTGTTATTAACTAATGTTTTAAGGAATTCCGATCCTCTAGATTTTTTAAAATACTCTACCAATAGATTTATTTAAATTCTAATCACTCTTTTATGATTTAAGAGTCTAAATTTTACTATGTCAACATTCCATTAATAGTACTCTTAAAATAATATTACAAACAAAATAATTAACATTATTGTTAGTAGAATGCTAACATGGCAAAATCTAGACCATTACATCATTAAAGAATGATTAAAATTTAAAAAAATCTATTTGATAGTATCCTAAAAAATCTAGAGGATCTCAATCTTGTTTTAAGAGACTTAAATTTTGTTAGCAAAAAATTGTCAAAACATTTGCATTAAAGAGCTTTAAGAGATCATTTAAAATTGAAAACAATTTTTTTGATTAATGAAAATGGGGGTGAGGGCGACTATATATGGCTTACCTCTCAGGGCGTGATCAAATAGGGGCACCTTCCGCTATGGAATGTTAGATTAAGCCATAGCTACTGTGACCAGGGCGCCACAGATTTCATCCTAACACTCTAAGAGAGCCAGCGGATAGGCACAATGCATGCTAAGAACCCGTCTCCACATGGTACCCACCATGACTTGAACGAGGGATCTCATGCATTTACGTGGGATCCCACACCAACTGGGCCACCCCTCTTGGGGCAAAAAAAAAAAAAAAAAATACTAAAATGATGTACAAAACCTTTCTTATATATAGTACGATATATGCAGAGTATATATACATATATACATGAAATGAAAGAAAGGAATTGAGATTTCTATGTGCCCGCAACGGAACACGAGCACCATCACACTGCGGCCACCCTGCTCTCTCAAAGGCATCTAAATTTAAAACAATTTTGAGGGTAAGACTGAAGACATCTTCAATACAAAGGTTGAAATTCAGAGCTTTTATTAAAAAAAAAAAAAGTACTATATTCATTATTCATAATTCTTAACTTTTAAGCATCGTAATTTACCAAATATTCAAAATGCTAAAGGCCTTTTCAGTTAAATTTCTACATACAAAAAAGCTATACTACTAGAGCTTTATCTTGAAGTAGGTTTTCAGTTTTTAAGGGTGTCCTTCTCTACTTAACAAAATTACCAAACATGTGGCCTTTTTTTTTAAGGTTGTGCTAACGCACTAGTAGACAAGCACTCAATAAATAGTTCTTATTATCCACTAAGAAAGCACCGTTTCAAGGTGGAAAATAAATTCAATTACAAGAAAATTATGTAGAGCTTGAAAATGAGGTTCCCTTTTCCTTTTATTTATCTTTATATGTATGATAGAAATCGAAACTGTTGATTGTTGTGCCAACATAATTATTATTTATTATTAAGTTAAGATACTAATTAATTTCTTTTTTTATGTAGCCATAATTCAAACCTAAGTCTCTCACAATACAAGTTGAGTTTTTTTTTTTTTTAGAATATGCAAGTATGTATTTTTATTTTTTAAATACAAGATAGAATCTCTACTCTAACTTAATCTAAGTGTATATATATGTGAAACTCCCTCCTAAAGACTTGAACCCCAACTCTTACTCACCACACCTCACAAGCACTTATATCTATAAAATGACTATCGCACCAAGAGTAAGCGGTGGTTAGAATATGCAAGTTAAGTTAATTGGAACCTACTAATCATTAGTTTTAACTCTCTCTCTCACATCAAGAGCCTTGTAGCTAAACTAGTTGGTATTTCTTGCTATTTTAAAGACATCTAGGTTCAAACTCTCCCTCCCTTTGTCGTTACTATAAAATTATAATATTAAAAAATATATATATCACTGTCTCTCTCCCTCTCATTTCAATTTTATATTTAAGGAAGCTCAAGTCTCTCTTTCTCTCAAATAAACACATTTTTCTCCTTTTACAGCATATCTATGACATAAAAAATAAAGAATAAAAAGAAGGAGAAGAAGGAATATAAATAAAATAGTATTTAACTCATGTTGTGATTATGAAGATTATACCACAAATATTTGAGAAGTTACACTAACCTCCACTTGGATTTATTTAAGAAAAAAAAAATCTGTAATTGGATTAATTAGATGTCTTAAAACCAAACATGATCCATGCACATTGTCGGTAGGATTGAGCTCTCTCTCTCTCTCTCTCTCTCTAGGACCTGCTTGATTTCAAAAGTAAAAATGACCCAGCAGACTAGGGAGGTGGGACTGGGACATAGTACCTGTCATGGAAATAAGGTTATGTCTTTACACTAGGACAAAAAAAAAAAAAAAAAAACAAAGGGCGTGTCTTCACTCTTCACACTTCTAATTACTAGTCCCTTAAACTGATCCAGTAGTCCAACCCACCTGCCCAATCAATGACAATTTTTAGGGAAATATTCATTTTAAACTCTATACTTTATAAGGTGTAACAAATTAATCCCTATAATTTCAAAGATAACAACTTGAATCTCAAGGTTTTAAAAAGTAAATAATTAAGCCATATAATTAAACCTTGATTTTAAAAAAAAATTACAAATTAAACCCTCATTGACTCTTTGTGTATTTATTTGTTACTTTTTTTTAATTTAGAGTTTAATTTGTTATTTTTGAAATGGTAGAGTATAGTTTACATTTTGAAACTTTATGATTTAATTTATTATTTTTAAAACTATTGAATTTAATTTGTTACACCATGAAGTTATGGAATTTAATATAAAAATTTCCATCATTTATATTATTCTATGTTTTAATGTCAGGGCTGTAGGCACTTGGGTCCTTGAACTTTCCATCAAAAGAAAGGAAAAATAAAAAGTGATATTACACATTAGCATTGGGGTGTAAAATCCTTCAAATGGTTGTTTTAGCAATACACCTATTCAAATTGAGCTTTACTCAGTGTGGGTTGCTAAAATTTTTTGGCAACCATGAATAGTAAGTTTGTGTATATACAACCTATTATTCATGGTTTCTAAACATAAAAATAAATATGAAAGTACAAAAAAGATGGAAGAGATAGATGAGTTGATAGGGTAGTTTATATTATTTTAATGAGTTGTATGTAAAAACAATAACGGAACCGAGATTATTGCTTTGGGAGGGCCAAAAATTGTACTCAATATTGGTGCGATTCTCTTTCAATGTACAAAATCAAAGAATCTACTAAAAAAACATCTTTTATTTTGTTGTGAACCTAGTTTTGACAATATTTATGACTAAAAATTATTGTTTCATAATTTTAATAAAAATTGAAAAACTAGATAGAAGTACAACTATTTTGTATAATGTTCTTCTTGGTGAAAATTTCAATTAGTGTTGTTATGTAAACAATTAAGACATACAAACACAGACAAAAGATAACAAACCCTCAAACAATCCTTTAGGTCAAAATATAACACATCACTCAAAACTCAAAACTCAAAGTCTCAAACTTTGATCTTTAGGTCCCAAACATCAAACAAGCAAATTAAAATATTAAACAAATTTAAGTCCTGTAAGGACACAAATCGAGCCCAGACCCAAATACTTGATGGTACAGACCTAAACAACCTCAAACAATAAAATTTGTAGAGAGTAGGCTTGAAACCTACGCTCCTCCGGACGATGGAAAGCAAATAAGTTGGATTAGGTCCACTATTGCATACAAATAGATCCTGGTGCAAAACAAGCTTTCCTTGGATGTGATCCGAGGACTTTCTAGATTGGAATTTCTTATCCTTTTTAGGAAGAGCTATTCCAAGAGCCAAAAAAAAAATCCCCCCTAATGTTCTCTTCCTCTTTATTTATATTCCTCCTTCATCACGTCCCTATTCATGGAACCATAAATGTAAATTCCTTTCCCATCCATTATCTTCTTGAAACCTTCGCCAGGCGGCTATAAGGTTAATTACTATCCCCTCAGATGTCACTTCTTCATTAATGCGGCTAGAGGGGTAGGTGTGAAGCCTTTAATGTAGTGGTGGCAGCTTTCTGCGGAGTACTTTCCACTTGTTCTCCCCTTTTACGTTCTGCTGGAGTGTAACCTTGCTTGCCGAGCTTCATGGGTTTCCCCTTAGGCATCGTGGTGTACCTTGTGGCCCTTTGCTTCAGATGGTCGAGGAGACCCTTCTCCTCGGACCTCTCTCAATGGCCAATGACCCAACAGTGGGCTTATGAGCCCTCAAGTTAAGTGCCCTTGTCTCCGCCTTGCAACCTTTTGGAGAAGCTGATGCTCTCGGATCAGGCCCAAGGCCCAAATATGTATTTTGACACTTCTGCCCCTACAAATCCAATGATTATTTTAGATTTAAAATTTTTGGGTCAATTTTAAATTTGAAATGATTAATTTTATATTTTGGGGGCCAAATATATATTTTATGTATCTAGATGTGTGTGTGTGTGTGTGTTAGGGGAAGGGGGGGTGGAATAAGTCAGGTAAAAAAATGTGTCAAAACTTGTTACTTTTGCTTACACAATTAATATGAAAAGATGGGATGCTTTAATACCCTAAATTAGATGGAAATAATTAACTGGGAGCTGATAGAATTAACTTTAAGTGTAATTATGCGAGTATGGATGAGAAATAGCCTCAAAGGGCTTGTATTGAGCTCCTCAAGTTTAGTCCGAGGTAGTGATTACAATTGATTTGAAGTTAAAAAAATGAATCCCCATCCTCTAAGGGCTTCTTTGCCTTATATAATCAACTAAGGTGTATCTTAGCCCTACATTTGGAGGGTCAGGGTTTAGTTCCCTTAATACTTGTCCCATCAGAGCCTTACTAGAAGGCTTCTACATTAGACAATGAGTTGTGTTGATACTGTTCATGGGTTATTTCCTTATTAATACAACCAGTTAAATGGATGTAGAGTTTTGAATGCAAAGGTGATAGATGTTTTATCTGTCTTCTTCCTTTCCTAGTTTAATGACAAATCTCCCTTCTCAACCTTGATTTGTGCTTGACGATACTTAGCATTGGTTCTCGGCCCCCTGAGGACATGTAGGTATCCTCAAGGTCCTCGGACATTATAGTCTCCTTGTACCTATAAAAGGTTGCTCATATTTTCCTGAGGTCCGTACTCCTGACATTGTCCTAGGCCCGTCGGTCCATATTCTTGGATTCTTGTCCTCCCATAATATATATATATATATATATATATATTCTACAATTAAAAAAAAAAAATCTAGGGGGGTCCACAGCTCCCCAAGGTCCACACATACTTCTATTTTTGTTTAAAAATAAAAATTGAGATGTTGTGTAGATTGTAAAATGGGTGATAAAATAGATAAATTAACTTTTTTTGTGGTAAAATAGATTTTTTTTTACAAACTGGGATGTCAATGTCTTTTTATTTTCTAGCAAGTGTGTCATATTATAACTGATAATGATAATCCTAAATAATGGTTTTTTTTTATGTTTTGTTTTTTTTTTTGTTTTAATATGTAATAGATTATACAATGAATATAATAGTTTCCTCCCAATTATCTTGTAACTAAATTAGTTGGCACCTCTAATATTTCTAATTATAGAGATTGGCTGGGTTCGAATCTCCTTTGTCCCAACTATCAGATTATATTCTCTAAAATTTGCCTAGTGCAATAAACGAGTCAAACAAAATGAGTAATAAAAATGAGAAGTACTACTTGTATAATATTTTTACAATAAATCATATGTGGTAAGTTATTACTAGTTCTATTTTTTTTTTATAAGAAACTAAAACCTTTATTAATTAAGAAATAGAAATAACATTATGGATAAGAGTTTGGTTTTGATTTAAATTCACAACTTAAATGATTTTTTTTTGCCTCGTGAAGGTAATTTCTTGAAGATTAATCATGACGGGGCCATGTTTATGGTCACATGTGAAGCTGGAATAGGTGTTGTCAATTGTCATTAGGAATGGAAATAGGGTAGTGATGGCTGTGTTATCAGAAAAAATCTCTATGCCTTCGTCATTGGAACTGGTGGAAATCCTGGTTGGCAGGAGGGCTGCAACATGTGTAGCTAAACTTGGCCTTAACCAGGTCATTTTCCAAGGGGATTCTTTCATTGTTTACATAGCACTCTAGTAGGATTCCCATCATCTCTCGCCCCCTTGGTCACTTTGTAAAAGACTTTCAGTCCATGTCGAGCTTGTTTAGACTTTAGAGCTCATATCTTCTCTCACACTAACAGATGGGGTAATGCGGTTGGCCGGTTGCCAAGATTTTTCCTGTTTTAGTCTGGATGAAGCTTGTACCTCTAGACATTTTACATTTTGTTGGTAACGACTTTCCCTAATGTCTTGGATAATAAAGTGAGGTATTGTTTCTAAAATTTTTTTTCTTAAATTTTTTTTGCCGACCCATAATAGTTAACAAAACCTTGCCACTTAAAATTTATTATGAAAATGTTGTAAAAATATTGTGAAGATAGCAATTTCTCAGTAAAAATTGCCTCAACATTCTTATTCATCACACTTATCCAGACTTGGTTTTCATTCCAATTAAAGGTCCATTTGAGATTCGCTTATTTTGCTGAAATTGAAAATTTTTTACTGAAAATACTGTAGGTAAAGATAAAAGTTAGCTGAAATAGTATCAAAAAGTATAGTAAAACTATGAATAATAATAAAAAATAAATTGAATAATAAAATAAACTGACTTTTTAATTTTTGCTAAACACTCGCAAAATAAAACACTATTGTTAATACAGTTTAAATAAAAAACCAAAAAAAAAAAAAACTACTAATCAGGTCATTGACTCGTTGTTGTTTTTTAAGAGAAGTACTACTACTGCCACTTCAGCAAATTGTAAAAAAGGCAAATAGAGGAAGGGAAAAAAAAAAAAAAAAAGTTTGTTATAGAATTTTGCTGGTACCGACCTGGTTGCTGCACTAACAGTGTCTGGAAAACCCAGAGGCAGAGAAGTTAAAAAGAGAGCAGAAAACATGAAAAGCAAATTAAAAAAAAACGGAAAACAAAAAAACAAAGAAACCAAAAGAACGCGGAGACCAAAAGGGTCATAGGCTCATAGCTTATTTGGACTGATTAGCCACAAAAAACAGAAGAATTACACAATTCTTAAAATTCCCAAATTTCCTTTTGTCCCTTTTCCTTAAAAAGGGTTCCTCGTCTTACTACTTTCTTATCGTCAAACCCTAGTTTCAGGTACTCGTCTCTCCCGTATTGTATTTCTTTCTTTACTTTTTGCTCATACATAATATACATATGTTTGTTTATATCTCTGTATGCGTGTTTTCTTAAAACTCTATGCCTTTGACAGGTTCGTGCTTCTTCAAGATTGAATCTTTCTTTTTCGTTTTATGTGTGGGTATAAATTTTTTTTTGGGACAAATGCAGTTTGTTTTAATCTGGGTTGCTGTAAATTTTTGATTTTTTCTTGACCCATGTGATTATTATTGTTGTGAAGTATTTTTTGTGCGTGCCTTATGGGTTTCTTAATTGATTTGTTTCGTGCATTATGAAGGGCTTGGTTGTTTGAACGTGAATTCTTGCTTTTTTTATGTTGGCACACACCTATTTGTGTACTACTTCCGGCTTCAAAAGAGTTTGTTGTATGTATAAGATTTAATTGTAGAGAATGAAGACTTGGAGGACTTGTAAATTTGTAATTAGCAATCTACGTGGTCTAAAGTTAGGAAAAAAATAAAATTCACCAGCTAATGAGAATTAAGTTTTCTTGGAAATTGAGGTTTGGACTAGTATATTCATCAATTTGCGTTGAACTTTAACATTCTAATTTCTCATTGTGCTCGCCTGTATCATGAATGATTGAAAGAGAAACTACTGTTAAACCCTTCTGAGATTAGCCCCAACTGGTGAAGATTTTTATTTTCTGTTTCCTTGCACAAATTTTAGTTTAATGTGTTTTCCAGTTGAACTGCCTTGCTGCGTATAACCTTTTTTTTGTTGTATCACATTGTGTTATGACTGGTTTTGGATACGTTCGTTCTTCATCTGTTCATTCAGGCTTGTGTTACTTAAGAATTGGTCATTGTTTGTTGGTTCTCTGGTTCTTGGTTTCTTTTGTATGTACAGCATTGTTTGATGGAATTATATTAATTTTAGCTGTGTGTGGTAGGTGTTAAAGGATTATTTGCAGGATGATCTTATCAGTCTAATGCTCTGAATGTTTTATCACGGTTGGAGTTTACCATAACACGAGTACGATGGATCATCCACGATCATCCTCTGCAAATGCTGAGGATAATGTTGGAATTCCAGATGATTTGCGTTGCAAGAGATCGGATGGGAAACAATGGAGATGCACTGCCATGTCGATGCCAGATAAGACAGTATGTGAGAAGCACTACATCCAGGCAAAGAAGAGGGCGGCTAATTCTGCAATGAGAGCTAACTTAAAGAAAGCTAAGAGGAAGTCGTTAGGTGAAAGTGATATTTACTTGGAGAGTAAGAGTGATGAATATGATACACCACCTGTGAACACAAAAGTTGAAGATTATCCTGTTCCAGCCTCAGGGAAAATGTTGTTTGAGAAGGTATCCAAGAATCAATTTCGCTATTCACCTGAGACAGCAGCGATGAGGAGTTTGGCTGCACGTAATCCTCCAAAGACAAATGAAAATTTACAAAGAGATGCTGGACATTTTGAAGAAAACTGGAGGTCTCACAAGACACCACCAACTTCGGGCATGGACTCATCTAAGAGTAGATCACAAAGGAGCTTTGATGCTAATGATGCTATGACGGTGAGTTTTGTTTTAAAATATTTGGTTGCATCTCTTGAAATTTGTTTTTGTTGTTGGTAATAGAAATTCTTTTTCTCAGATTGAATAGAAACCAGTAATTGAAATATTATTACTCTTTTTGATTGTAACTCTCTAGGGGGACCTTAAGTAATAAGTATCATTCCTGTATGCTTAAGTTCTTCCTGTTACGGACAGAATTATCACTTATCCAAACACTTCCCCCTCCACAAAAACACACACACACACACACACACACACACACACACACACAAAGGAAGAGGGAGAAAACGAAGTCCTGGAAGGATCCTAGAGTAAATTGACTGTTAGAAGAGTGTCCGAGAAGGTGTCTCTTATACTTGTAGAATGTTGATACAAGGATGAAGTTTTCTTCATTATAACCCTGTTAAAAAAGTATGTCTTACTTTTAGCTGCACTTGCCAGTATGAGAACAAAAGGCTTATATCTGGGCTAGAATAGCACATCTTTTTAATGGCACGCGTGAATTCTCAAATGGTTTTTACAGCTGTTACTTTCGAAATTATTATTACCTAAATAACAAAAAACCTTGGGTCCAGCTCTTTTACTGCCATTCTAGCTGGAGCAGACTATGAAACAAATGAAACTTGATTACCTTGTTCCCTTTCAATCCTTTTGACACCTTGCTTCTCCTGCAAACTTCAAAGCTAGACTAAAGAATATCATAAGGAAGTTATTGTTAATGATCTCTGATACTGCCTATTAACATCACACACACACACGCCCACACACACACACACACACAAAAAGGATATATGGACTGAAGATGGAAACATAAGCCATATGGTGTGAGAGATACATCATTGTTGTTTGGTTCAAGTTTTTTAATCACTTTATCAATGAAGTGGAGCCTTATCCTTAAGAATGACTAATTCAAAATTCAATGTTGATATTTGATTTTGTTTCAAGAGTTTTCTGGGTGGGTCTGTCACTTTGTATTTCTACCCTTTATTAATATTTAGGAACCCTTTCTCTACCACTTCTATGTTATCTGATGCCGGGGTTTACAAGTTTTTTTCCAGGAGGACTCTGATGGAAGTACAGATTCCTCTGAAGAAGCTGGTGGGCAACCTTGCCATCAATGCCGGAGGAATGATAGAGATAAAGTTACTTGGTGCCTTAAATGTGATAGGAGAGGATATTGTGATAGCTGTATCTCCACATGGTTAGTATTTTATCACTTTAGATGTGAGATGGTATTTTTGTTTTAATTTTTCCAACTTAGTCATTATGCTTCTTTTATGACCTGATTTCATGCTTCACTACCTTAGGTACTCAGATATTCCATTGGAAGAAATTCAGAGAAGTTGCCCTGCATGCCGGGGTACTTGTAGTTGCAAAGTGTGCTTGCGCTCAGATAATTCAATAAAGGTATTTCATATATGGGTTGAAGAGGCCACCATTTCTTTACATGAATAAGTTTCATTAATATTGTGAAATATGCTTACCAAGTTTCACTATGCATGGTTCTTTGATCTTTATTATTATAAATTTTTTTGAGTTTCAGGTTAGAATACGTGAAATACCTGTTCTAGACAAGTTGAAATATCTTCACTGCTTATTATCTTCGGTGCTTCCGGTAGTTAAGCAAATCCATCATGAGCAGGCTTCTGAAGTAGAACTACAAAAAAAGTTGAATGGTAAGATGTCGTTTGTTCATGCTCCCAGTGACATTTAAAATACTCTCTCTCTCTCTCTCTCTTTATATTTTAATTTTTTGGGTATGTACCATTTATACATTATGTGACCAATATTTACATAATGTTTTTCATCAGGGAAAGAACTATTTCTTGCCAGGACAAAAGTGAATGCAGATGAGCAGATGTGCTGGTAATTGAGGAACACTATTAAGCTATTTGTGTTAAAGTCACTTAGTTTATAATTATATGTCATTAGAGTCTCAAAAAGTAGTAATGAAACAACATGATTCATTGCATCTCATTTTTTGTGATTTATCTTCACTAGAAAAGAGAAGATTTTTCTGATTAGTTTATTATGTTTATTTCTAGCTTCTCTATTTGCTGTTGATTTCTGATTTGCCTTCATTCTCTGTTTTTCCTTGTAGCAATTTCTGTAGGATACCCATTACAGATTATCATCGGCGTTGTGCCAGTTGCACGTATGATCTGTGCCTTAGTTGCTGTCAAGATCTTCGTGAAGCATCTCAAAATGATGTTAAAGGAGAATTGGCAGATAATCAGATCCGTGGCAAAAGTCAAGACAAAGCAACTGTGACAGGGCAAGTGAAAGTATCCAAACTAAAACTAATTTTACCGGAAAAGTTTCCTGGTTGGCAAGCCAATAGTGATGGGAGTATTCCATGCCCCCCACCAGAGTTTGGTGGCTGTGGTCACTCATCATTAAATTTAAGCCGCATTTTTAAGATGAACTGGGTTGCAAAACTGGTAAAAAATGTGGAGGAAATGGTTGGTGGGTGTAGGATATATGATGCTGGCAGCCTAGAAAATACTGGGTTGGATGATCCCAGACTCTGCCAATATGCTCATAGAGGAGACAGTGATGATAATTTCTTGTACTGCCCTGCAACTCAAGATATTAAATCTGATGGGATTGGAAATTTTAGAAAGCACTGGGCCAGAGGTGAACCTATTATTGTCAAACAGGTGTTTGATAGCCCATCAACTTCAAGCTGGGATCCAATGGTTATATGGAGAGGGATTCAGGAGACGGCAGACGAGAAAACAAAAGATGAGAACCGAGTGGTGAAAGCCATAGATTGCTTTGACTGTTCTGAGGTAAGCTCTACTAGCTATTGCTTATTTTTTCTATGGCTTTTCTGTGTTCTCTCATGTCTCTGTTGATTGCAATGAATAATTTTTATATTGAGTAAATTATTACTTGGTTGCAACTCAATTAATTAATTTTATATTTGCTTTCTGTGGTTTGACATGATGGCAGGTTGACATTGAACTTGGTCAGTTCATCAAAGGATATTCTGATGGACGAATTCTTGAAAATGGTCAGCCAGAAATGTTGAAGTTGAAGGATTGGCCTTCCCCCAGTGCATCTGAAGAGTTCTTATTGTACCAGAGACCTGATTTTATCAGTAAACTGCCCTTACTTGAGTATGTCCACTCCAAGTGGGGTCTTCTAAATGTTGCTGCAAAATTGCCTCATTATTCCTTGCAGAATGATGTAGGACCTAAAATTTTTATTTCTTATGGGACCTATGAAGAACTTGGTAGAGGCGATCCAGTGACCAATCTTCATTTCAATATGCGTGACATGGTAAGTTATTATTCTTCCCCTTTCTCATTGACCTATTGTTGATGGTGTTAACTTTTTAGATATACTTTTTTTGTACCAAACTGTTTTGCAGTTTCTGTTTGAAAATTTTTGTAGGCTGTATTTTCTGTATACTCCCCCCCTAAAAATATTAAGCATATCAAATGAGAAAAAACGCTAAAATATTTCTTTGCACAATTGTTAATCATGTATGCATCTCAAGTTTTAACCTCTAATTTCATGGTTCTCAAATTGTATATAATAATACTATGTTATACATCCAATATTATAAACAAGCACTTAATAACCATAGAACCTGATTGTTATTCTTATTGAATTTAGCTAGCTTCAACTGTTATAAATATGCCATAATATAATCTATAATGCTGTATGGGTTGAAAACCCTTAATCTGTATGTTGCTGGAGTCTAACCTCATGAGCTTTTATCTTATTTTTATACCCCTGTCATTTGATGTAAACCAACAAAGTGATTAGTCAAATTGAATTGACATCATTAAACTATCGTCAGGTATACCTATTGGTGCATACTTGCAATGTGAATCTACAAGGCCAGCAGAGTGTAAAGATTGAAAAGATACAAAAATCCTTTGAGGATTCTGAGATGAAAGAATCACTGGAGGATCCACAAGCAGATTTGGATGAGGAAGGCTCCCCTGATATATTGCTTGGTAGTCAAAGTGTGCAGAATGAATGTGGTGCAAAAGTGGATGAAAATGAAAATGAGTCAATGGTGGATCAGGGGATTGAAGCTGCTGATGTTAAAGAGAATAATGTCAATTGTGAAACATCAAACAGAGAGGGTGAAGATGTCCTTGAAAAGAGTGATCCTGGAGTTCTATGGGATGTTTTTCGCCGGCAGGATGTCCCAAAGGTGACTGATTATTTAAGAATTCACTGGAAAGAATTTGGGAAGCCTGATGGAGTATCAGATGATTTAGTAAGTTTTTATCTTATAATCTTAGTAAATATAGTTATTCTTTTGATTGAATATACCGTAATTGGCTTGCCTAATGTGTGCTCCTAATAACTTTTGGGTTTCCAGGTGAAAAGGCATCTTTATGAAGAAACGGTATTCCTGAATGGGCATCATAAAAGAAAGCTAAAGGAAGAATTTGGTAAGGATAAGTAACAATTGATGTTCCTAATTATTGATCAAGCTTTGGAGAGAGAATACTTCTTTTGACCTAAGATGTATGTTTGAGATGTGTAGAACTTTTCAACATGACTATTTACTGGATTATTTGGGGGAATTTTTCCTGCTATTTACTGTATTTCTCTGAGGAATTTTCCCTGAAAAGAAAAAAAGTTAATGTAATACTGGTTTTATGTTTGTTTAATATTCTGATATATTTCACGTCATTCCCAGCTAAGCATGGCAGTTATTTTTGAAATGTGCATGGCACAAACAAAGTTATGGAAAAGCTAACCACTAAGAATGAGTTTTGTTCAAACCTATCCAAAAAAAAGAAAAAAAGAAAAAAAAAAGGATGAGTTTTGTTAAACCCAAATTTGACAAAAGGAAGAAGCCTGTGGTTTGAAAAATTTGCAGTAACACCAATCTTGCATTTAAAACTAAGCTGGCACTTTTTTATTGGGATTCTTGCTAAAATCTTTTCTCTATGCAACAGCTGCCCTTTCATCCAATTTGTGTGCTGATGTTGAATCATAAGTACTTTCTAGGGAATTTAATGAAATTCGAGTATCCTTTCACTAAAAACTTATAAAAATAAATAAATTAGGAGAACGCTAATTTTGCATTTTAAACCAAGCTGTTTTTTTTTTTTGGATTCTTTCTAGAATCTTTTCTCTATATAACAGGTCCCCTTTCATGCAATTTGTGTGTTGATGTTGAATCATAAGTACTTTCTATGGCATTTCTGAATGCTTGTTTAAAATCTAAAGAGCTTTCCTCTTCCTCAGGAGTTGAGCCATGGTCATTTGAACAGCATTTGGGGCAAGCTGTATTTGTCCCTGCAGGATGCCCTTTCCAAGTGAGAAATCTCCAGGTAAGTTCACTATATGGTTGATTACCTTCATGATAGTACAACTCTAATTTTTTTTAGTGAATCCAATAGTACATGTTTTTACTTAAATTATTGAGTTTGAATGAAGTAATGTTTCTCTTGACTCGTGATTGGAATATTGCTTTAAAATTCTTGATGAGAGACTGAAGGGTCTATATGTTATATTCATTAGAGGAGTGTATCTGGACTATTGGAGTAATGTAGACATTGTCTTATTAGAAGCTTAGACCGTTGTCTTTCGGAGGGGTTATTTCTTTCTTGTTTCTTTAATGGAAGGATGTTATTTTGGTTATCTGCTAGACAGGCACTGCTGGTCATGTTGCTTTAAAACTTTCTTTGTGTCTTTCATAAGGATACATATCTTTCCTCTTGAAGAAATTTGGCTTCACCTTCGTTCTTATGTGCAAGCCTTGCAGTTAGGAAGGTTATGTGAATTTGATCTTTTCATAATCTTGAGTGAGTCCTGGCTACAACATTAAATTGTGGGCCAAATGGGGAGCTTCAAACCCCACTTTCAACATTCATTATAAATTTAAAAACTCATTATTATTATAGTCGCTAAAATATATAGTTCTGCACACCTGTGTATGTATGTCTATATACATGTGTGTGTGTGTGCGTGTAAACCATTTCAAATATATATGTTTTTATAATTTTCTCAGTGGCTGCAGTAGATGGTTTCCGAGAAGTTCTTTATCACTATTTGCTTGCTAATGAAGGAGTGAAATTTTTAATGAAGTTTGGACTGCCCAATTATTGAAAGTTAAGAGAAAATTAACTTTTGCCACAAAAGTTCTGTCTCCAATTCATAATATATATCACATGCTTCCGTGCAATGTGCTTCATGATGTAGTACAGCCCTGGGTAGAAAGCTGAAGCAGACTCCCTGTTTGTTCTTTATGTACAACTTAAATTAGTAGAAACTATTTTGATAGGTGGTTGAATTAGTAGAAAATTAGACACTGAATTTAGATGTGTTGAAATTTTTTGAAAGTAATTTCAGATTCTTTGTGAAATTGGGTTTGTAACATTAGATTGATATTTGCTTTCCTTGTAAAATTCTCAGTCCAATGTTCAGTTGGGGCTTGATTTCTTGTCTCCTGAAAGTCTGGGTGAGGCTGTAAGATTGGCTGAAGAAATCCGCTGTCTCCCTAGTGACCATGAAGCAAACCTGCAGGTGTTGGAGGTCAGACAAAGGAAATTTTTCCTAGAAGTATTCATTTCCTTCCTTTTCCTTCTGTCTTTCTTTATTTTTGGCAAAACTTAGATACAATACCTTATGTTTAGTACATTAGGTTTCCCAATTAAATTCAAACACCTGGGTTTATTAACACAAGCAGTGTTGTCATTTCCAAGGACAATTAAATTCAAAATACATTTTTGTGTTTGAATTTAATTGGAGAATATAATGTACTGCACAAAAGGTATTGTACCTAAATTTTACCCCTTTAGTTTATTGCTTGAAATTGATTAATTTCTTCCCTCCGCTCCCCCTTCTATTCTGTCAGACAATTCTTGTTCTCTTTGTTTTGGCGAGTTCTCATTTTCATATTGGTTTCTGACACAGGTTGGAAAGATATCACTTTACGCAGCAAGTTCAGCTATTAAAGAAGTCCAGAAATTGGTTCTTGATCCAAAGTAAGCAAATTAAGTCTTAATTCTGTTGTAGTAGTTGTTGCTCACCTCCCCACCCCCACATCTCTCTCTCTCTCCAACATTCTTGTCTCTTCCATAGAAAAGAACAAAAATAGAAATTAACGCCTGACTAATGCCATTGTTGCCCAATGGCATTAAACTGCATCCCTACAAGGGTCTGCAATTAAGCCTAGTATTGTGTTTGTTACATAATGAGGAGTGGTTGGAGCCTAGACTATGGGGGGTAGTCTGAGGTTTTCCTATATGCTACTATTTGTGTTAATATTTGATTTCTCCTTTGCAGACTTGGTGCAGAGCTTGGATTTGAAGATCCTAACTTGACTGCAATGGTTTCTGAGAACATGGAGAAGATGAATAAGAGAAGACAGATAACATGTGCTTGAATGTGTACAGTAATTGTAATTTAGGTATAGGAAGTCTAATGTTTAAAGAGCAAATATCAATTATATATGTATTATATGTAATTTTTACCCATCCCTACAACACGAGCTGGTCTGATTTTAGACATTGGTGCTGCATTTAATGAGAACCATTATAGTTTAGAAGAAAATGAAAGCAAAACATATTTGTTGAATTAGTTTTGTAGTAGTCGCATGTCTGAAGTCCAACTGTCTCTTAATAAGATTACTTTTATCTCCAATACAACATCTTCTCAGTCACAGTCATGGTCCTCATACCATTTCCCAACCCACCTTGAACAGAGGAAAGTACTGAGAAAAATAGTCATGGAAAGGTACAGGCAATGAGGACAGGTTGCAAGAACTTTAAAAACATCCCTGTTATGGAAAAATTGCATGAAGAAACTGTAGTGTTTTCCTATCCTCATTATCAGGAGGTGAGACTAAATGAATGAGCAATTGTTTGGAAGTCTGATTTCACCTCTGGCCAAGCTGATTCTGGTGCCTGAGCATTCAAAGTAAATAGCCTACCACCACTAGAACAACAAACCGCGACATTATGCCGCCGAAATGAGGGGCTCTCAACTCTGAATTCAAGCTCATAGTATTTGACATTTTTTGTAGGATCCTCTCTTAAAATTGATTCTATCAATGTCCCCTTAACATCAGGGCGTTTGCTAGATCCTGTGATGGTCCGAACCACTGCTTCTCCCACCTCCTTTGGTCCTCCAAATGCCTCAATTCTATGAAGAGAGGTAAAGGATTAGTTCCAAATTCATGGGTCATTTTTTGGTCACATTTAACATAGTTCAGGCCCTTTAGAGCTTTAGTAACCAATGATTAACAACTAGATTTTGATTTGACAATATTGCTCTAACTAGTAACTTACACTAATGGGACCATTTGTAATGGTATTAACATGCTTGTAAAGTTCAAATTTTGGGTGTATAACACTGTACTTGCTAAGCAAAAACTGTCTCATTCATGTAAGAAATTTACTTGCACTGCACTAGTATTTTTCTGTAGTCCCAGAAATTAACGAATGCTAATTCCTTGTATTACACTACAAAATTAACCCAAAAATTGAAGTACTTACGAGAAGTCTTTAGAAACTGTAGACACAATGACACTAACATTGAGCTCGCCGCTTGTACCAGGCGGACCAAAGGCAACAACTGGTTCACTAATGCTCCGCCGCCGGTTGTTTGACTTGGCAGTGCTTATTGACGGTGGATCAAGTGCTCTTTCAAACTCTGTTTTTTCCACAGCTCTATATAACAGTGTTTGATCTCCAACCCATTTTGCTGGGTATATGAACTCTGTTCTTTGCAAAGCAAATACAAAATCAAGTAGCATCAATGTTTTTCTCTCCCCTTCTTTGGATAAAGAATTGTTTAATTAATGTACTAATACTATTATTTTGAGAAAGACTATTAAGGAATATTAAATACTTAATACACAAACACACATCATGATTACCAAGTACTTACACCATTTGAATCAAAGACCATTGACATTAATTCCACTCATTTTAATGTCATATTGATAATCGTTTTAAGAGAGAGTGAACAATCATATTGATGGTTATTTTCTTTGGCTTTAGAGACAAAACAAAGACCAACACAAAATTACAAAGAATTTTGATAACATTATAACATATGGCATTAGGACTTACTAACCAAATCCTTCATTTGTCTCAATGCAACGACTATAGCCTTTAATAGGATAAAGCACATCCAGCTTAAGACCCCTCCCACTTTCTGGTGATAACCCAAGAAGAAAACTAGTTATGCCACCAAAATCTGCACCAATAGCCACTAGTGAAGCTGAGCCAACACCAACTAGTAGCCTCCGCCTAAATGTTGTTGCTAGTGGTGCAAATTGCTCCGCCGGAGACCTCCCAGGCCCGGCTTTTACCTCTTCAACGCTCCCTTTCGAATCACCATTGGATTTTGTCATAAAAATCCGGTGAATATTTGCATTTTTGCATGCATTGTGGTACATTTGCAATGCCATTGTCTTTGCTACTAGCTATCTTGTTGGGGAGGCATAGCTCATAATGTACATAGCACATGTTCCTCTATGTCGTTTACTTGTCACCTTTTAATGGACTACGTGGCTGACCAAAGGCAGTGTGCCACGTTGCACAATTTGGATGGTTTAGTCCATCTGAGGAAATTGACGTGGTGTATGGCTAGAATTTTTTGAGAGAAATTTGTAAGGTGGTCGAATTCTATTGGTGGTTCAAATGACTTTTACGTTAGAGAGTGTCTAGGATATCTTGCACTCTTTCTTGCATCCTCAATATTCCGTGATAATATGCTTATCTAGTTTTGGTGGTTCTCATTGTTTTCGGCTTAACGTTCTAGAACGACATCGTTTTCTTTCATTCCCACGGCCCCACAAATCACCTCTCTCTCTTTGGATTAATAGTTCGGACCTAATATATATCTCTTTGGGTCAATAGTGACTCCATTTTTTTTTTTGGGCAAAGCATAAAGACTTTAATTAACTAAGGCAAGTGCCCATTAAGGATACATCCAAACAAATTTCGTTTTCTATAATCGGGGGAGTGTCTTCCACCCAAATTATACAATTAGATACACACTTAGCATATTTCGCTAAACTATGGGCTGCTCCATTACTACATCTTCTCACGTGTTTCACTTCCCATCCATTGAATCCTTGTAGATAGCGCCTGGATCCTTCCACCCCTTTCTGAATAGTGCTGGGTGGTTTGTTTAGCCCTGACAGTGCATTCATCACAATTAGGGAATCACCCTCTACTACCACCTTCCAAAGGCCTAAGTACCTAGCCAACAAAATTCTTTCCTCTGTTGCCTTTGCTTCCACAGCCAAGGCCTCCAAAGGGAGAGGAACCTTCTTGCTTAGTGCACCCATAATTTCCCTCCTATCATTTCTTATCATCACCCCAATTCCACAGTCTCCAGACTTCATAAAAACTGCACCATCCACATTGATCTTGTACCAGCCATTTCTTGGAGGTTCCCATTGTGCTCTACCATGATGAGGTTGCGAGGTGCTCTTGGGAGTTTGCAAATTCCCTTGTTTGAACTCCTCTAAATATTTCACAGCGTCTGAGGCTATGGTCTTGGCAGATTTGCACGCCCTCATGTTTGGAAAGGTTTCGGTTTCTCTACAATCCCCAGGCCATAACTGCTAAAGTTCCAAGTCCACACATTTTTGCTTCTCCATGATATTCCAAAACACATCTATAAATTCCATTTGTGTGGGGCATCCCATAGGCATTTGAATACCTATTTCCTTCCAAACCTCCACTGCAATGTTGCACTGCACCAACATGAGACCTGATGTCTTGCAAGCACCACACAGGCCACACTCATCTGTCAAGGCCACCTTTCTTCTCTTTAGAGCATGATTTGTGGGAAGGATATTTCTACATGCACCCCACATAAAGTGTTTGGTTTTATTTGGGCAATTAAGACTCCAAATGGACTTTCATACCTTAGCCATTGTTGAGCTATCTGAGGTTCCTCCTTCCTCCCTCTGTTTTCTAGTTTCCCTTATAGTTTTGATTACCACCTCATAAGCAATTCTGACCAAAAACTCTCCATTTTTTGTCCAAGCCCATACTTGTGAGTCTTTTGGGAAGCCATGACTGATTGGGATAGCTAGAATCCTCTCGGCCACACCTTTTTGCTTTTCCTTGATATTCCAAAACACATCTATAAATTCCATTTGTGTGGGGCATCCCATAGGCATTTGAATACCTATTTCCTTCCAAACCTCCGCTGCAATGTTGCACTGCACCGACACGTGACCTGATGTCTCGCAAGCACCACATAGACCACACTCATCTGTCAAGGCCACCTTTCTTCTCTTTAGAGCATGATTTGTGGGAAGGATATTTCTACATGCACGCCACATAAAGTGTTTGGTTTTATTTGGGCAATTAAGACTCCAAATGGACTTTCATACCTCAGCCATTGTTGAGCTATCTGAGGTTCCGCCTTCCTCCCTCTGTTTTCTAGTTTCCCTTATAGTTTTGATTGCCACCTCATAAGCAATTCTAACCGAAAAACTCTCCATTTTTTGTCTAAGCCCATACCTGTGAGTCTTTTGGGAAGCCATGACTGATTGGGATAGCCAGAATCCTCTCGACCACATGTTGGAGGAAAGATTTTCTCACTTTTTCAACATTCCAGCCCCCTCCCCCCCACTCCACATCAAGCAGATCCGCCACTCTTTCTAAAATAGGGTTAGATGTTTGTGGGCTTGCTACCTTAAAAGTTTCAGGAGTGGGCAGCCACCGATCTTCCCATAGCTTTACTTGCTTCCCATTTCCAATGTTCCACACAAGACCCTTGTCAATGATGTTTTGTGCCGCCATGATGCTTCTCCAGGCATAGGATGGATTCTTCCCCACTTGAGCTTCCATGAAAGAGGTTTTTGCAAAGTATCAGGCTTTGTAAATATTATGGAGTAGGGAATTTGGGTTCCTTAGGATCGGCCAGCCCTGTTTAGGTAACAAGGCCATATTAAAGGCTTTTGGATCTTTAAAACCCATCACTCCCTCTGATTTTCTGGTACATTGCTTCACCCACGACACCTAAGCCATTTTTCTCTCCTTTTCCTTTTGCCCCCACCAGAAGCTTCGAACTAGGGAGTTGAGTTCATTGCACAACGAGTCCGGAAGCATCAGACAACTCATCGTATAGGTGGATGTTGCTTAGGCAACCTCCTTGATAAGGATTTCTCTACCCGCTGTGGATAATAGCCTCTCTTTCTAGCTAGCAATCTTCCTCCCCATTTGATCCTTAATTCGGCAAAACGCTTTCTTTTTTCCCCTTCCGACCATGGGAGGCAAACCAATATATTTTTCATGTTGTTGTATTACTTGTGCTCCAAACAGATTTTTTATTCCATCCTTGTTCTTCTTCTTAGTATTTTTACTAAAGAATAGAGAAGTTTTCTCTTTGTTTAGCTTCTGCCCCGAGACATCCTCATAATCCTTGAGTACCTTGCTAACTCGATTTGCTTCATCCATAGTGGCTCTATAGAAAATTATGCAGTCATCCACAAACAACAGATGTGAAATCTGGGGTGCCCCTCTACACACGAAATTCCTTTTATCTTCCCTATTCCCACTTCATCCCTGAGCATTGCTGATAGACCTTCGACACATAATAAGAAAAGATATGGGGAAATTGGATCACCTTGCCTTTATCCCTTGGTTGGAATGATCTTTTCCCTCGGCTCTCCATTGATTAGGATAAAGAATAACACTTTTTTAACACACATCATGGAAAGGAAGATCCATCTCTCGTGAAAGCCCATCTTCCTGATAATCGCCTCTAGGTATGCCTATTCCACCCTATCATACGCCTTGCTTATGTCGAGTTTTACCGCCATTCAACCCTCCTTTTTTAATCTTTTGCTTTTTTTTTAATGCATTTTATTAACCAATAAAAGTGCTTAAATTTTTTTTAATTATTTATTCGGTGCATGACTTCAAAAGCCACAAGAACATTGTTGGTGATTTGCCTTCCGGGTATGAATGCACTTTTGCTCCTCACCAATCACCTCAGGAAGGATTTTCTTTAGCCTGTTTGCAAGAACTTTGGAAACAATTTTATATATAACATTACATAAACTAATTGGATGGAATTCGGTGATTTTTAGTGGGCATTTTACTTTCGGAATTAGGCAAATATGGGTCTCATTCAGACTTCTAGGCATCCTACCCGAATTAAGTATATTAAGAGCACAAATAATTACATTAGACCCAACTACATCCCAGTATTTCTAATAGAAAAGAGGTGGCATATCGTCGGGTCGTGGTGCCTTAGTGGGATGCATTTGATTAAGGGCACTTCTGACTTCAGCTGCTTTGAATTCCCCTAATAGCATGTTCTTCATCTCTGTTGACATCCTCGGCTTAACAACATCAAGGCTTGCCTCACCTATAACTGGGTGATTCGTGCTGTAGATATCTGAAAAGTACTCCAGAATTATTTGTCCTACCTCTTCCTTGTCGTCATGCCAAGACCCATCCGCTCCCTACAAACCTTTAATTTTATTGTGCCGCTGCCTTTGCATTTCTGTTACATGGAAGAACTTCGTACTACGATCCCCCCATCTCATCCATAAAGCTCTCGATCTCTGCTTCCACATCACCTCTTCTCTTATGAGGGTCTCATTAATCTCCTTTCGCAACAGCTAGATTTCTTCAACCATGTCATAGAGGAGGTTTAGGTTCTCCAATTGTTGCAACCTTTCTTGCTTCTGTTTCAACACCTTATTTACATTCCCAAATACCTCTCGGTTCCATTGCATTAGGTGGGATTGACAGCTTTTCAGCCTATCGTGAATTTGATACTCCGGATCAGCCCTTAACAGGCAATCTCCACAATTTCCTTACAACGATCATCTCGGGTCCACATCTCTTCAAAGAAAAACCTTTTCTTTCTTGGTTTGTTCCATTCCCTTTTCTTTAGTGACAACTTGAGAAGTCAACGGTTTGAAGCAGACATTGCCATATGATGGACTATCGCCTCCGGGAAAATTCTTCTCCATTCCTCATTTGCAAAAAACCTGTCTAATCTCACGAGGGTCCTCTACTCGCCAAATCTTTCGTTGCACCAAGTGAACCTTTTTCCCACAAACCCCAAGTCCGTGAGGCCGCAGAAACTTAAGCAGTCTCTAAAATTTTTCATCTGCTCTGCATCTCTGTCCAGCCATCATCCGATTGGGTGATTTCATTGAAATCCCCAAAAACCACCCACGACATCTCACATTGAATCTTTTGCGTTTCCAACAACTTCCATGACGTGTGCCGTTTGCTAGCATTGGGGTGTCTGTAGAAACCCATTGCTCTCCATGGCGGCCTCCCCTGTACTCCAAACATAACCACGTCAATGTGCGAATTAGAGCAGCTTTTAAATTGGACATCAATACGTTCTCTCCACAGCATCGCAAGCCCACCACTTCGCCCATCACTTGGAATCGTAATACCTTGCGCCAGTTACAACTTCTTCTGAATTCCCTTCACCTTGCTTGCGTTTACTTTCGTCTTCGCAAGAAAGACGAGGATCGGTCTCTTGGATTTCACCTTATCGGTGAGAATTTGAACTGCAGGTTTGATCCCAGTCCCCGACAGTTCCACGCCAAGACGTTCATTAGGCTCGGCGGTACTGCCCAGCAGACGCCGCCACTCTGCCATCCGATTCACTTTCACACTTCTGTACCTTGTAACTCTATTCCCACATTTTCCTTGATCTGAGTTCAATTATATTGGCATCAAGTTCTTTTAACGGCATTGGACTCTTTCTTTTAGTTGTTACCGAGCCGGCTTCCACATTTTGGGCTTTAGTTGGGGCCTTTCTCACCAATTTTTTCTAGTGCCCAATTTGTGGGCCCGAAATTTCCCCGGTCTAGCCTTCATTCTTGTCATATATCATCGCAATTGGGCCAGTCTCATCCTCTAAATTCTTTACACTTTCCTCAGGCCTAGCTTCTATGTTATTCTGCCTCATTTTGAAAATAAACTTCGGATTCTCTTCCTGAGTTATCGCTGTCTCCCATTGCATCCCTCCCTTAGTTGCTTTTTGATTCAGCTCTATACCTGCTTCTTCCTTCCCACAATTGGAAGGCATCTTGTCTGGGGCAGACTCCACTCTACTGACCTCCCCAATTTCGTGAAAACCCTCTATACCCTCCACCAACTCTCCTAGCATTTTTGTCTCCTTCCCCATAGTGCTATCCTCCTTTGTCAGGACGTTTGACTTTGGTGCTTTCTCTATCTCCACTGTGACCGTCAACATCTGTCATTTCGCCACTGTGAGGTGCCCGTTCTCTTTTTCTAACTCCTTTGCTCCGTCTGTTTAAGCGTTTTGGCTAAACCATGGAACCTCCCTTATGCCTCGTCTCCCAATTTCACCCCTCAGCCACGGTCCATAATGCAGACTATCTTGCTCTAAATTCTTATCTTTCATCTTGGCAGCTTGATAGTCCTTCCAATCATGGCACAGCAGCCCACAAAAATAGCAAAAATTTGGGAGTCTCTCGTATTTGAAGAGCACCCCCATATACTTTCTTCCCCCTCTATACTCACCTTCTTTCCCCTTATAAGTCTCTTTGTCACATCAATACTTACCTTTACTCTAAGATACTTCCCCCATTGAACCCCATTACCTTCAACATCCACCTCTAAAACTTCACCCAGCTTTCCTCCAATGGCCCATCCAGTTTCTCTGGTTTTGCTGTTGAGTGGGAGGTTGTGGATTTGTACCCAAAATGGTGATCTTGTGAGGGAAATCTCCTTAGGAGTTTGCTTTTCTTTGAAGTCTTGTAGGAGAATGAGCTGTTTTTCATAGCTCCACGGGCACATTTCCAGAACTCTCTTTTTATCCTTTTCATCACCAAACTCTGCCATAGCTTCTCTTCAATCTCTGTTATTTGCAGACCTTTCTTTGGCTTCCACACCATCCTTAGGTTTTTCCTTAACGTATCTAGCATGATGCTTCTTCAGGACAGTATCCTCATAACGAGGCAATTTTTGCCGCGTTCCTTTGCTGCTTTGGTGCTACTACTTCCCAACGTAATACTCACATCTTCCTCTTCTGTAAACTCTAGTTTTTCCCATAGCGTTGCTAATTCGTCTGCCATATCCACGAACTCAAATGGCCACACCAAAAGGGGCCACTACACTCTTGTAAGGAACAACCTACAAAACACTCCTTGCTTCTACATACCCTAAGACACGAGAGCACTAAGTGGGTTAATAGTTCCTAACTTATATGAGGGTGCCCATATTACTTTAAGCATATGACTATTTGCTCATGTCCTTGTTCCACATACACTATATATTTTTTTTATTTTACAATTTGATGATCAGGGGTGGTTGGATTCAAATCCTAAATATCTTTGTTGAAAATATTAGGAGATTTTAGTTGAGATATAAGACTTTTGGTCACATACACAATATTTAATCGATCACTATTCTTGCATGTATTTTAAAATGTTTCTTGCAGACACATCATTTTCTAAATGGGGTTTTACTTACGGTAGAAAAAATTTAAGTAACGTTAGATTTTTGACTTGTCTAATAACTTCTTTTATCAGATTGTTGTCTGTTAAGAATTCAGTGGTTCTTAAAGGGGATAACTGGAAATTATATGAAAAAAGATGAGTATTGTATGAAATTTGACTAAATTTGAGATAGTCATCCTCCAAAGAATTATTAAGAGAAAAATAACTAAGCAACAAATTGGTTATTCTTCATTTAATGCTTAATTGTGAATTGTGATTATGTATTTATGGAAGAATAGCCTTAATGTAATTGACTCACATGACCCAAGATAATTAGCTAATTAATCTCTTATGTGCTCTTATCAATATCATGTGTTTATAACTAATCTCTCATGTGCTCTTACCCAATTAGGGTATGTTTGATATAATTCGATTTCTTATTTAAAAACCCATTCCTTTTAATTTGTATTCAAGATTTGTTAACATCCTCTTTATAATTGGAAAGATAGTTAATTTATTTAATCTTTCTTGTAACATATTCAATCTTCTATACAATTTTAATTTTGAATAGGGATGACAACAAGATGAGCTAGGGTTGAATCAGGGCTTCCTTGATCCCACCCAGGGTTGGGAATGGGGATAGTCGTAAGAGAGCGGGGGTGGGGCTAGTTAGAGGAGGTGTTTTACCATTCTTAATGAGGTGACTTTTACAATTATAAGGTAGTTATAAATGAGAAATGGGAGGGATAGTTTGTGATAGTCTTTACAATATACACACATTTTAATATATAAATATATAGGCAATTGTAATATTTTTTATTAATTCAATCTTTTTATTATAAATATAGTTCATAAAAAGTCTATTTTATGAACTATATTTTATTAATTCAATCTATTTATTTTTTTGGGTTAAAATCTATTTTATGCTTATACATACTGTACGTGCAAGTTAGGTCTAAGAAAAGTGTAGGTGCTTGCATGATCTAATTCCTAACAGTACATTTAGGTGTCATTCTTGTAAGGAGCTAAAAATGACATTTTTATAGTAAAGACAGAAAATGAAAACATCAAAATGAAGTGAGCAAAGAGGGACGATGGAGGACTTGGTGTCCTTACTAATTTTTATTTTTATTTTTAATTTTGCTGAATGTGTCCTTATTATATTGAGGGCATAATACAATTACCTTGCTCATTCATCAACTCTATCAATCACCTAGACCTAGGATATAATACATTATGATTTCAAGAAAGTGATTTCAGTGCAAAGTTAGTAATGAAAGTAGCTACGTACGTTTGTTTTTAAACTTTCTGTATTAAATTGAGCCTTATAAATTCAATTTTTTTTTTGAGATTTGTAACATTAATCTAAATTGCTTTGTCACAGCTCCAATATGCCTCACTCTTTAGCAAGAGACTTTGGTTCTTTCATGGTAATGGCATTTGGGCACAAAAAAGTATGTAGGAAAGAAAATATATGGGAAAAATTCATTACATCAAGGACTAGGAAGTATTTTTCTAGATAGGTATTGAAGCAAGTTGAAAAGGCAGCCTGCCATCAGCCATGTTGAACAATTTAGATGGTTTAGTCAGTCTGAGGAAATTGAGGGTAGTACGTAGAAGGCTTGGAGGGCTAGAATTATGTGAGAAATTTGTGAAGTGGTGGAATTCTATTGGTTGTTCAAATGATTTGTGAACTACTTTTCACTCACATGATAAATGCTTATCCAGTTTTGGTGGTTCCCATTTTTTTTGCGTTAATTATAACGTACTAGGACGACAGCGTTTTACTTTTTTTTTTGAGAAGCATCACAGGCCTTATATGAAGTAGAGGCCATCCCTGCCGTTTAGCTCAAGGAACCCATTACGACAATGTCTATATGAAGTCCAAATAATGGGTCAAGCCCAATGGGAGAACGATGGGAATAGTGGTTTGAATGGTTAAAAAGGACTTTTAGGCAAACTTGCTAGGTGTTCAAATTCTTTTTTTTTTGGATGAGACTAGGCGTTCAAATTCTATCAATTCTCTGTTGAACAATTTAACTAGCGGCGAAGTAAGGAATTTGTAATTGAGGGCCAGGTAATAAATAAGAGGATTACATTTTTTTTTTCTTAATATAAATCCATACTATGTACAATTATCCAAGATATATAGTAGTATCATAAACACAGCTCAAAACAAAAAAAAAAAAAAAAAAAAAGAAAACGTGGAGCAGCTCAATATACAATACATGTTTTTTTTTTTTTTTTGTGATACATATATATATATATATATATATATATAATACAGTTAAGTGGATTAATTTATAACTCAATATAGTTTTTAATTTGTCTATCGACTTAGGTTTTAAAGTTAAATTACAACACATTACTTGTAATGATTAAGATAAAAGAATATTATTTATAGGTTAAAAGATGGCTAAAAATTAGACAACAATCATTGAAATGCATAAAAATAAATTGAATCAAAATATCTAGTAATATATTTTGTCAAATTAATAATAAGTTATTATATTTATATGTTATATAATATATTTATAAGTTAAAAAAAAAATAAAGAATAGATGAAGACAAGCCATAGTGGTTGCGGACCATAATTATTTTACGACTTTTTGTCACAATTTTATTACGACATGTTGTGAGTGGTTGTCTATTACTTATATATGGACTCACTATTTTTTTTTTTTATCAATCACACTTGATTACATCTTGTAACAAAAAAAAATTGTGAAATAAGTTGTGGTAATATATTTTTTTCCATATCAAGTTTGCTTTTGACGTGTATGTTTTTGGATCATAGATGTGGTTCTTTCTTAATAGCTTTATTGTAAGTAGTGTAGAAGTTTTGGAGTCTATAAATTGTATAACACTAATTTAAGTATCAATTATTTGAAGTAAAGAAGAGAAGGAAAAGGCAATTAGGACAGAGAGACGAAGGAGAAAACTGAGACAACGTAAACTGCAAATCCAATGGCAGTGGCATCAACAGCGTAATTTTTTAGAAATGAATATAAAAAACTGTGTGAAACACAAGCTCCTTCAACCGTTAATACCAAAGTAAGCAGATTTTCATTTTATTCAAAAAACGAGAAAGAGTTTCTCTGTCTTTAATGTTGGAAACCGTGTAGGATGTCTTGCACTGTTGCAGCTTCATTCCGTGAGAATTGTTTATCTAGCTTTGGTGGCCAGTACGATCATTACCTAATTTTATTTACTCATGACTTTCTTTTTAATAGTCATTTAAATTATATACTTATTTTAAAATTTAGATCATCTAGCCATTATATTCACGTAATCTACGTGTCCTAGGTTTTTTTTTTTTTTTTTTTTTTTAAATAAAATTTTTATTCTAGTTTAATCTAAGTGTATATGTATGTGAAGTTGTTTCTTGAAAACTTGTGATGAAGCAAAAAATGTTCGTCAGTAATAACAAGAATTAAGCTCAGATGGAATCAAACCTGCGCTTCGTCTTCCAACAATCGAGGGGTGACGGTGCAATCTGCCAGAGTGGACACCGGTGTGGTGCCTGCCAAAGCACCTCCGATGCTTAAGTTAGCTTTTTAGAATTGCGGCCAAAAAGGAATTGAAAGTAAAGAAAGTGCTGGGTTTTTTTTATGTAATCGTACCTCTGGCCGGTGTTTTTGGCTGGTTTATATATGTTCCTTTTGCTCCTTAACCGTTGTGACAGTTATTGTGATTTTAATGCTGCCTTCAGTTACGCCTTTTGGTTTATGGCGGGGCTTTAATTCGTCCAACGGGCTGTACAGCTGTTCTTACCCAGCCTGGGCATTTATTGGCGGTATTGAATATTCCTGCTGCTTTATCCTCGTCTTCGTCATTCGTGATATATCCGTCAGTGATGTTTTTGTCGTCATTACTTGCTTCGTCAGTCCCGTCAGTTGCCCCCGGATTCCTTGGTCGTCATGACATGTCGTGGCGATCAGGGAAGGTGAAAAGTTGGCGGGTGGTTCTTGGAGTTTCGTGCCGCAATAAATGCGCAGTGGTGGCGTTGTTCTGATCGTGGCCACGTGTCGTGCCTTGGTTGGTGGTGATTAATGTTTCCATCATTTGCCTCTTCGTTTTTCCCGCTGTTTTAATTTCTGTGCTACTTAACTTCCCTTTCTTTGTTCTTTGTTTTTCTTTTTTTTAAACAATTTTTGTGGAATGGCTTGGCCCAGTGTTTGTGGGTCTGAAAACAATGGAATTTGCCCTCGGTTTTTGGGCTTTAATTGCATGCGCTAGTTTTCCTTTTGCATCTTTGTAATATAGCTATCTTCAACGTTTCCTTTATCATTGATGTTTTCTTCTTGCACTTTCCCTTTTGAGCTGAGTGATTTTGTTACTTAGAAAATTTTTTGAGATTCTATGTCTCTTACTGCCGTCAGTAACTTACATCCGTCAAGGCGGAATCTTGTTACTTAGTTGTATTTTGAGATTCTATGTCTCTTATTGCCGTCAGTAACTTACATCCGTCAAGGGGGAATCTTTTTACTTAGTTGTATTTTGAGATTCTATGTCTCTTATTGACGTCAGTAACTTACATCCGTCAAGGCGGAATCTTGTTACTTAGTTGTATTTTGAGATTCTATGTCTCTTATTGACGTCAGTAACTTACATCCGTCAAGGCAGAATCTCGTTACTTAGGAAAATTTTTGAGATTGGGAGGAAAAAATCCTCAGTAATTAAGACCTGTTGACGCAGAAGTGTTAGTAAATAATAAAACTTCTTTATTAAATCTGAACATATCCGTTGGTTACATTCATTGGTGGTACTTCTTCAAATGTTCGACGTTCCAAGGTCGTGGAAGTTTCTGCCCATTCATGGCTTCTAGATGATAACTCCCTTGCCTGGAATATTGAGTAACTCGGTAGGGCCCTTCCCATGTGGGTCCAAGCTTTCCCTGTGTTGGTTCTCTTGTGGCAGTGCTAACTTTGCGTAAGACGAGGTCACCTATTTCAAATCGTCTAAGTTTTACTCTTTTGTTATAGTATTCTTCCATCTTCTGCTGGTACTTGGTCATCTTGCTGGAGGCTTGGTCTCTTACTTCGTCCAAGCAGTCAAGGTTGATCCTGAGTTGATCGTCGTTATCTTTTTCCTAGAATGCCTCGCGCCTGAGGCTATTGATTCCCACTTCGACCGGTATCACGGCTTTAGTGCCATATGTGAGTCTGAAAGGTGTTTCCCCCGTCGGGGTTCTTGCCGTGGTTCTATAAGCCCACAACACGTTTGGGAGTTCGTCCGGCCAGGCGCCCTTCGCGTCATCCAGCTTGGTTTTTATGATCTTTAGCAGCGTCCGGTTCGTCACCTCCGTTTGCCTGTTGGCCTGCGGGTGTCCTGGAGATGAGAACTTGTTTCTGATACCCAATCCTGAGTAGAAGTCCTTGAAGGCTTGGCTGTCGAACTGCCGTCCATTATCTGATATGATCGTCATTGGTATCCCGAACCTGCAGACTATATTTCTCCAAACGAAACTCTGGATTCGTGCTTCGGTGATGGTTGCCACTGCCTCTGCTTCCACCCATTTTGTGAAGTAATCAATCGCGACCAATAAGAATTTTACCTGCCCTTTTCCTAATGGTAGTGGGCCGACGATGTCAATTCCCCATTGAGCGAACGGCCAGGGGGAGGATATGGTCGTCATCTTCTCCGCTGGAAGCCGCTGGACGTTCCCGTACCTTTGACATTTGTCGCATTTCTTGATGAAGTCTACTGCGTCCACCTGCATAGTTGGCCAGAAATAACCTGTTCTAATAATTTTGCTTACCAAGGATCTCGGGCCTGCATGATTTCCGCAAACTCCTTCATGAACTTCCCTCAGGATGTATTTGGCTTCGTCTTTGTCAACACACTTCAAGTAGGGCATGGAAAAGCCCCTTTTGTATAAAGTGTCGTTTAAGATCGTGAATCTGGCCGCTCTTTTTCTAACCTTCTTTGCCTCGTCTGCATCTTGGGGGAGGTATCCGTCCTGCAAAAAAGACATAATAGGCGTGATCCAGCTGTTCGTATCTTGGATCTGGAACGCGGACACTTCTTCAATACTGGGATGCTTCTGGACTTCGATCATAAACTTGCCCTTTGACGGCCACTCGTCTGACGATGAGATTTTTGAAATCTCGTCTGCTGCGATGTTCTGGTCTCGAGGGATCTGTTCAATCCTGACTGTATCGAATTCTTGGATAAGGCGTTTCGCCAGCCTGAGGTATTTTTGCATTCTGTCCTCTTTTGCCTCGTATTCTCCTTTTATCTGTTCAGTTACCAGTTTCGAATCACTTTGAACTAGTAGGTTCTTGGCCCCAAGGGCTTTTCCGAGCCTTAGTCCCGTCAGTATTCCTTCGTATTCGGCTTCGTTGTTCGTGGCTGAGAATCGCAGCTGGACACCGTACTTAAGCACTTCTCCGTCAGGGGTGGTTATGACGACCCCTACACCACCCCTCCTTTGAGTTGAGGATCCGTCAGTTTGAATCGTCCATTTACCTTCGTCCGTAATTTGACTGTCTTCATTTGCAAAGGTGAATTCGGCCACGAAGTCTGCCAGTACCTGCGCTTTGATGGCCGTCCTGGGATGGTACTCGATGTCAAATTGGCTAAGCTCGATGGCCCACTGGATCATCCTCCCGGCCGCCTCGGGTCGATTCATGGACTTTTTGATAGGTTGATCAGTCATGACCAGGATTGGGCTCGCCTGGAAGTATTGCCTGAGTTTGCGGGAGGCCACTATTAGCGCGAACACGATCTTCTCGATCATCGGGTATCTATACTCAGCTCCTTGGAAGGCCTGACTAACGTAGTAAACTGGCAGCTGCTTCTTATCCTCTTCACGAATTAGGGCCGCACTCACGGCCGTGACTGATACCGCCAGGTACAGCTGTAAAGGTTCTCCTTCTCTTGCCGGGCTTAGGAGAGGTGGATTACTCAAATAACGTTTAAGCTCTTGAAACGCCTTCTCACACTCGTCAGTCCAGACGAAAGCATTTTTCAAGGTTTTGAAGAAGGGGTGACATTTGTCCGTTGCTTGGGAGACGAACCTATTCAGTGCCGCGATCCTTCCTGTTAGCTTCTGGACTTCTTTAACCGTCTTCGGTGACTCCATGT
Source organism: Castanopsis chinensis (assembly GCA_032878915.1). Classification (NCBI taxonomy): domain Eukaryota; kingdom Viridiplantae; phylum Streptophyta; class Magnoliopsida; order Fagales; family Fagaceae; genus Castanopsis; species Castanopsis chinensis. The sequence goes on along the minus strand of JAVQMG010000098.1, from coordinate 25,897 downwards.
TGATAATGGCACGAACCTTCTCCGGATTAGCTTCTATCCCCCTCTGGGAAACCATGAACCCTAAGAACTTCCCTGAGGCTACCCCAAATGCGCATTTACTTGGGTTTAATTTCATTTTGTACTGCCTGAGAGTGGTGAACGTTTCCTCCAAATCTTCGAGGTGAGAAAGTTCTTCTTTGCTCTTGGTGAGCATGTCGTCCACATACACTTCCATATTCCTGCCAATTTGATTCTTGAACATCTTGTTCACCAACCTTTGATAAGTGGCTCCGGCATTCTTCAGCCCGAAGGGCATCACCTTGTAGCAGTAGAGTCCTTGACTTGTAACGAAGGCAGTTTTTTCTTGATCTTCCTCTGCCATCTTTATCTGGTTGTACCCGGAGAAGGCGTCCATAAACGTCAGTAACTTATTTCCAGCCGTTGAATCTACCAGCTGATCTATCCTTGGTAGAGGAAAGCTATCCTTTGGGCATGCCTTGTTCAGATCCGTGAAGTCCACACACATTCTCCATGCACCGTTGGCTTTCTTTACTAAGACGACATTGGCCAGCCATTCCGAATAATGTACTTCTCGAATAAAACCTGCTGCCAAGAGCTTGTTGACTTCGTCTGTCACTGCCTGGTCTCGTTCCGGAGCGAAGGTTCTACGTCTCTGATGGACGGGCTTTTTCTCTGGGTTCACCCTCAATTCATGCTGGATGACTTCAGGGGATATGCCTGGCATGTCTTCGTGAGTCCAAGCGAAGATATCCAGGTTCTCTCGGAGTAATCGAACGAGCTTGGCCTTCATCTCCGGACTCAGCATTCTTCCTATCTTCGTCGTCTTAGTTACTTCTCCGATAGCTAATTCAACCGTTTCCAGTGCTTCATCCTTACATTCGCCATTCTCCTCCTTTTCCCCTTCTTTCTCTTCGATCACCCAAGTGTGGTTTTCCCGTGCAGCTAGTACGGCCTGATAACATTCCCGAGCTAAAACTTGGTCTCCTCTTACTTCGCCGACCCCGTTGTCTGTCAGGAATATTACTTTCAAACAATATGTAGACGTTGCCGCCCTCCATTTATTGAGTGTGGGTCTTCCAATGATTGCGTTGTAGGATGAAGGACAATCTACCACCAAGAAATCTAACTGACGGTTCAACTGCTTTGGATAGGTCCCGATCGTTACTGTCAATGTCACCATGCCCTTGGGATATACTCGATCCCCACTGAAGCTGACGAGGGGAGAGTCAAATGGGCGCAGTCTTTTTGGATCTAGTTTCAATTGCTGGAACGCGGGGAGGTAGATGATGTCTGCCGAGCTGCCGTTATCCACGATGATCCTCTTGGTGTTGAACCCTTCTAGGGTTAACATTATGACCAAGGGATCATTGTGTGGTTGCTTCACTCCCCTTGCATCTGCCTCATTGAAGCACATATCTTCGTCTGTCCTTCTCTGCTTGACTGGGGGGATCATGTGGACGCTGTTAATTTGCCTCTGGCATGCTTTCCTGAGAGACCTAAAAGATCCCCCCGAAAAGGGTCCTCCCGCAATGGTCGCTATCTCCCCTATCACATTCTGTGCTGGATCAGACCGACGATCTTCATTTATTGACGATGATTCTCTCTGGTTTATGTTTCCGTTCCTTGGTCCACGGTACTGTTCTTTCTTCACGTACTTCTGCAACTTGCCCTTCTTTATCAGTTCTTCAATTTGCTCTTTGAGATCGCGGCAATCCTCCGTGTAGTGGCCGTGATCCTTATGAAACCGGCAGTACTTGTTTTTGTCATGAACGTTGGGCGATGAGTGCAATGGCCGTGGCCATTTCAAGTGGTACTCGTCCTTAATCTGCGACAAAATCTTGTCAACGGACATAATTAAAGGGGTAAATCTTACCATTTGGGAGCTTTTGCCATTCCTGTTGCTGTCTTTGAATTGACGATCACTTCGTTCTCTTTTCTGTCCTCTTCGCTCGTGATCTCTCATTCCAACGCCCCCCGGCTTAGTTGCATCACCTATGGCTGCGAGCGCGTCTTCGGCATTCATGTACTTTTGTGCTTTTAAGAGCATCTCTGCCATCGTCCTTGGAGGACTCTTCGCAAGTGATGCCACGAGGTCCCGAGATCTTAATCCTGCCTTGAAAGCTGTCAGCTGCACTTTGTCGTCGGCTTCGTCCACTTCCAGGGTTTCCCGTGTGAAACGTTTTACATATGACCTTAACGTCTCCTTTTCTCCTTGTCTGATAGTGAGCAGGTAATCCGCTGGCCTCTTCGGACGTTGTCCCCCAATAAAATGCCTCAAGAAGGCACCGCTCAGTTGTTCAAAATTATCTACTGAAGATGACGGCAGCTTAGTGAACCATTCCCTGGCCGCTCCCTTAAGAGTTGTGGGGAAGGAGCGACATAATATTTCGTCAGGAGGTTGTTGGAGGCCTAGTGTGGTTTTGAATGTGTTGACGTGATCTTGAGGATCCCTCAATCCGTCGAACGGCTCCAATTGGGGTAAAAGGAATTTGGGCGGTACTGGACATTCAAGCACTGCTGTTGTGAAGGGCGAGTCTGTGGCTCTAATCATTCTATCCACACTCCGGTCTGTTTTCCCCTTGACGGCTCTCCGTAACTCGTCCATCTCTCTCCTCATTTCCTTGATAACATCTGAATTCTGCTCTTCAAAGGTGGTCGGTTTGAGAGTGTTGGCTCTCTTGTGACTATTTCCTTCACCCTCTGGGCCGTCCCTGGACTAACTCTCTTCCTGTTGAATCTGCTGGAGCTGCATCTTCATCTCTTGATTCTGCCTGGTGAGTTCTTCCACAGTAGCCGCTAGGGCCTGGATTTGCTGGGTCAGGGGGGTAGGACCTAGATCGGATTCCATCTGACTGTAAAAATTAGTGGGTACTGCCTCTTCAGGTATCAATACCGAAAGGTGGCTCTTCCCACAGACGGCGCCAAACTGATGAAGCAAAAAATGTTTGTCAGTAATAACAAGAATTAAGCTCAGATGGAATCAAACCTGCGCTTCGTCTTCCAACGATCAAGGGGTGACGGTGCAATCTGTCAGAGTGGACACCGGTGTGGTGCCTGCCAAAGCACCTCCGATGCTTAAGTTAGCTTTTTAGAATTGCGGCCAAAAAGGAATTGAAAGTAAAGAAAGTGCTGGGTTTTTTTTTATGTAATCGTACCTCTGGCCGGTGTTTTTGGCTGGTTTATATATGTTCCTTTTGCTCCTTAACGGTTGTGACAGTTATTGTGATTTTAATGCTGCCTTCAGTTACGCCTTTTGGTTTATGGCGGGGCTTTAATTCGTCCAACGGGCTGTACAGCTGTTCTTACCCAGCCTGGGCATTTATTGGCGGTATTGAATATTCCTGCTGCTTTATCCTCGTCTTCGTCATTCGTGATATATCCGTCAGTGATGTTTTTGTTGTCATTACTTGCTTCGTCAATCCCGTCAACTTGAACTCCAACATTTGCCCTCTACATTCCATAAGTACTTATACTTGTGGAGTGACCATCACACCAAAGGTATATGATGGTTATGTGTCCTAGGTTTAGACCAACATGATTTTGACCCCTCATTAATTATAATTAATTCTTTAAAAGTTCGATCATAATTAATTAGCTAGGATCACATGTGTAATCCTAATTCTATCAACAGCTAAACTTGATTTGGCTACAGCTTTTGATCTAGTGATCCAATTGGAACTGGAACTCTTGACACATCATTTTTGTCCTTTTAACGTACCACAAGATCTGTTTCACATGGAGAAGTAAAAATCCAATGATGAAAATTACGAGTTACCTCCTAAGATGTGAAAATATCATTTTTGCCCCATGTAAAAAGACTTCCAGATAATATTCCCACACAAGATTATTGTAAAAATATAATGAGTTTTTCAAAAAGATCTCGCCAAATAATGATTGAAACAAAGAGAACTGATAAAAAAAAAGCACACACAAATACACACAAGAGAATATGTTGAACATACTGAAGAAAGTAAAGCAAAGAGTAAACGGCAGAAGATCAAGACACTCAAGCACAAGGACAAAACGACTTGTAGCATAAATAAAACATGTGTAGAAGAAATTAGTTAATGGCATGTGTGAAAAGAACTGAAGTTTGTTAGCTGCACGTGTGAATAGTAGTTAGTTAGTTTGTTATTTTGAGCGGGAATGATGCTCTGCTATTTGTGTATAAAAACAGATACAGATTGATAAATTAATTAATTCAATGAAATGAGATTGATTCAATCAAAGTTTCTCTCATAGTTTCTTTCTTCAGTTTTCCACTTTCTCTCTTATTTTACAGAATACCTAAGATTTAGGTTGCTCGACTTTTGGCCCATGGTTACTGGCTGCGATCAGGAGAAATTTCACTCACAAATATGGTGTAATGACATTCTCACTAAACCCAAACACTAATACACCCAATGTTAGTCCTTCTCTCACGTATACAAAATTAACAAAGGGAAGTTATTTTCCTTGTCCGCGATTGCCGCACCACCACAATCTTGCACAAATGTATCTGCATCTAAACACACACACACACACACACACACACACATATAGCGCAAAGCAAAATTGCTGTTCATGTGACGTCAGACATGCAAGAAAGTCTTGCTTCAAATTGCTAGGCTTGATATTCAAGCCACCAACCGACAAATATATAGCGCAAAGCAAAATTGCTGTTCATGTGACGTCAGACATGCAAGAAAGTCTTGCTTCAAATTGCTAGGCTTGATATTCAAGCCACCTACCGATAGATAAGGTGATGAGAATTTTGACATTAAAAAATTAAAAAAAATTGCAAACTCTAGGCTTGTGTATAAGAGAGAAGCAAGTTTGAAGTAACACCTTCTTCATCAAATATTTTTGTGTCTCTAATTTGACGGGTCCAAAAACTTATGGTTTCACCAATTCAACTGCCCTGTCTTTAGGCTCCTTTTTTCCCTTTCCACTTAATTCACATATTTTTTTTTATTATGATTTTGCTATCAGAATGAAGATTATTATTTCCATTGTCATAAATTTTATTTATTGAATATTTTCTTCTAATTTTATTGACGTGGCAGGTAGAAGGATGCTCTTTGTAGCCAATACTAATCACTTTCGTGAAAGGTTGCCCATCTTGACTACCTTGAATGAAAATCGCATTTATTTGACAAGAATGGTCAAATATGATGCAATTGTCAACTTTCCCTCTCACCAAATTTTATACATTTTTCACTTTTAATTATTTATTTAATATTTATAATTTAATGGTTGAGATTGAAAGTTATTTTTTCTTTTCAATTCTCAATCTTAAGCTCTAAGTGTTAACGTCCCTCTCACTTTTCCTCTTATATCTAATAAATTAGATGTCAAAATCGCCATGACATGTCCAACAATGTCAAAGTCTCATATGAGAAAAATGAGATACATGCATGTGTGCTACCAAAGTAGATTCTTCTTTTAGTTTTTTTTTTAGTTAATTCAATTGATAAAATATTATTACTTTTTTGTTTGAATGAAAGATTTGGAATTTGAATTCTCCTTATATCAAAAACCAATTGACATTTTAATCTGATGATAAAAAACTATTATTATAAAGTGCATGTCATATGTTACAATTCTATTATATATATATATATATATATATAATTTTCCCTCTCCCTTCTTAATTTACTTTTTATTTATTTATTACCGAATATATATATTTTTTTTATTTGAGAAACAATTTCCAAATACTTTTGTTTAGTATTGTTAAATATATTTATTAACAACTAGAAACTTTACTAACAAGACTATTTGTGGCATATGAACATGTTTGTAAGTTCAATTTTTGGGTTGTATAACAGTGCTCACACTTATCAAAAAAATGTCATTAATGTAAGTAATTCACTTGCACTGCACTAGTTTATAGCACTATAGTCCCATTAATTGACCATTGCCTATTTCTTATGTTGCATTACTTAGCTCAAAAATTGTACTTACTAGAAGTCTTGAGGAACTTAAGACACAATGACACCAACATTGAGCCCACTGCTTATACCTGGCGGACCAAATGCAACATAACTGGTTCACAAATGCTTGGCCTCCTGTTGTTGGACTTGGCAATGCTTATGGGTAGGAAAGGAGGGGTGTACATGGTTTGGTGCGGTTGGTTTTGGAGAGGTTTTTTGCACCACGCCTATAGGCTGTGGTTTCACCCTATGCTTGACCACACCTCACTTTTGAAAGGTAAGAACTATTCTACACAAGGTGTGGTTAATCTTAGTGGCTCGGTACGTTTCGTTCGGTTATGAGTGCTGGGCTTTTAAAAATTATTATTCTAAGTTTTGGGCTTTCGGGTCTCTAAAAAATAGCATTTGAGCCAATTTTGACTTCCTTTTTAACTGAGCTTTCTTTACAGAGGGCTTATTTTTCCCCCCAAATACTTGAGCATTTCATTATACATGCTAGGCTTAACATTAAACCCTTATAAATATAGAACTTATAAAACATGTGAATTATAAAATTTGAAAAACACAGGAAACCTGAAACACATGAATTATAAAATCCGAAAATCTTAACATGTCAAACACATTAATAAAATTTTAATTTGTCACATTAAGCACTGAAAATCTCAACCTGTCACAACATTTCAAATCAAATACACAATGATAAATTATCAAGTTTCAACCAAAAAAAGACAAAAAATCTCAACCTGTCAACATTCCAAATCAAATACACAATGATAAATTATCAAGTTTCAACCACAATAAGACTAAAAATCTCATCTTGTCACAAGACTCACAACATTCCAAATCAAATACACAATTATAAATATCAAGTCTCAACCATAATATGACTTAAATCTCAACCTGTCAAATTAAACAAGTGTTTATTAAATACATTAACACATATTAATAAATCTAAACCTTTTACAACATTCCAAATCAAAAACACAATTATAAAGTATCAAGTCTCAATCATAACAAGAGAATTCTAGCATGACAACAACATTAACATTAATATTTCTAGCATAGTAATTAAAAACAAGCAGTAGCACAACCACAGGGAGGAGTAGTAGTACAACACTACAAAGTAGTCAAGTAGTGTTTGAGAAACATTGTACAAATATACATAATGGATGTAGGACCAAAATATAAAGTTGGTACACTATACAATTACATATTTTTCACAAAAAATCGAAGGTAGTCTAGTCTACTAAGACTAATAGTCTAATAATTTGTAAGTGTATGTTTAGTGCTTGTGTTGTCATGTGTGTATTTAGTAAACAAAAATAAAGGAGAGAGTAGCAACTTAAGCATCAAGCTAGCAACCAATAGTAGCCCAAACACCCAAACACTCTTAATCTAGTCATCTCCATGATTAAGTCAGCAAAATATCCACAAAAAAATTCCTGCGATTAGCTAGCCAGCAACTCCAACTCCAAATCCAAGTCATCATATACAAAAACTCCACCCCTACATGTAGGGTTGTCCAAGGACCCCTGGAACTGACCCACCCGCTGTCGCCAATTGAACCCAACCTGCTGCCAACCGAACTGACTGCTCCGGCGGTTGGCGACGGATTTCATTCTCCAAAATCCGAGATCAACAGGTCGGAGATCGGATCTCCTCCTCTCAAATCCTCAAAACCCGATCCGACAGACCCATCATTTTCCTGGCGAGTTTTGAGATTTTTTTGTAGATCCAGGGAGTTTTGAGATTTTTTTGGGAATATTTAAGCTAGATCCGGTGAGATTTCGTTAGATCTTGCCGAAAATGGCCAAGATCTCGTTGGATTTGGCGAGATTTGGCTGGATTTCTACCGTTTTTCAAAATTTCCTTGCCGAATTTTGCCATTTTTCATATTTTCTTGGCCGGATTCTTGCCGTTTTCCAAATAATCAACCCCGACTGAGGCCTAACCACTTTCCAGCAAAAACCGTCCGATCCGATCCTATTTTCTGACTAGTCGGCGGTGAGTCTAAAAATTTGGAACCCGACTTGGTCGGGTCAGTTGCGGGTTGGGCACAAACCCGACTCGGACCGACCTGTGGTCACCCCTACCTACATGTCAATCCCCAAAAAGTAATGAGAAGTAAAAAGTAGAAAGCAATACATGCCAATTAACACCATTACAAATAGCAACCAACAAACATGAGCAAATTATATAAAATTTTTAAGATACCTTATGTCCTTAGCTAAGTCCAAAAAAAAAACCCCCCACCTTCCCAATAAATCTAGAATAGAATTTGTACCCACAATGGGTTTTGGTGCAAGCTCTAAAAGGGGAAAAATGTATATAATGTCGAGATGCAAAGCGTAACAAGAGTCATAGTTTATAGTGCAAAACGTACATTCGAAAAGTTTAGAATGCAAAGTATAATTAGGTGTACAATTTAAGATGGTAAAGTATAAGTTCTCTTGATTTTTTAGAATTCATTTTTTGAATTGGTCTCTAATCCTATCTTAGGGAGATTGATGTGAATTCGTTTGAATAAAAAACCATTGACATTAATTCCCCCTTCCACTCCTTATAATGTCATTGAAAGTGAATAATCATATTGATAGTTATTTTCTTTGGCTTTGCAGGTCAAAACAAGGACTCTAACATCCACTCATTATAATGTCATATTGATAGTCATTTTAAGAGAAAATGAACAATCATATTGATGGTTATGGTTATTTTCTTTGGCTTTGGAGGTCAAAATAAAGACCCAGACAAAGTACCAAAATTTTTTGACAACATTATAGCACAATTAATTATGACTTGCTAACCAAATCCTTCATTTGTCTGAATGCAACGACCATATCCTTCTAGGATAAAGCACATCTAACGTAAGATCCCTCCAATTTTCTAGTGTTAACCCAAGGAAGAAAAATAGTTATGCCACCAAAATTGGTTATAATGGTTGACCTTCTTGCATTACTTAGAAAATCAGTGAATTACTTAGAGAATATAATGGTCAATCTTTCGTACAGGTTCGAAACTAATAGATATAAATGAAAAGATATTTTGATTGAACTCATAATTTTGTGCCATTAACATCTAACTATTTTACACTATTATTCTAAGAGTTATTTTAGAATCACAATTTTTACCATATTTTTTTCTACATCTATTCTATGTGACAAATTATGATTGGTTGCTGGTTACTTTCCCATGAACTCATCACTTTTTTTCCATCACTCATAATTAGCAACATAGGATAGTTGTGGAAAAGGGCTTGGTAAATATGGTGGTCCTAAAACTATAGTTATTCTTATATATATTTTTAGTTGAATTTAAATTTTATTATATATTTGAACCATTGGAATTTTGACACATCACACACACACACACACACACACATAAATGGCAAAACATATAGGTCAATATACAAACACAATCATAATAAATGCCTAATAGTGGAATTTTTAGTTCCATAATAATAATAATAATAATAATAATAATAATAATTTATTAAATAAAATAAAAACATATATTTTTAAAACTAGGTTCCATGATGTTGGGAAAAATGGGCATTTGTCCCTAATTTACAAACTATGCAACAAAATTTCCCTTGTTTTGAAACTATTTAGTAAAATGCCCATATTTTTTAAACTTGATTTTGATAAAATCATGCAAACTTAAACAGGTGCCTATGTAGACTTAACGGGTGTTGTCAGCACTTGTTAACAAAAGTCTATAAACTTTACAACATGAGACTTATAAAGATGTATCACCAATTACAAAAAGTAATTTAAAAATATATTTAATAGATTTTTGACGTCTATAAATTATATTAATTGTCACATTAATTTGTAAAGACTTTGAAGTAAAATTTATAATATTTTTAGCATTTTTCGATCTGAATTATTCTTTATAATTAGTTACATTCCTTCTAGTTCCTACCATCACTACATGCATCATAATATCAGTACATCCACCATCAAGTTGCACAAGATCAAAGCAGATTAGAGGCGGGTTTACAAGGAAGAAGGTCTAGGGCTAGTGATTTAAGAGAAGCAAGTCTACGGCGGCAAGAAGAGAAAGGCAGGAGCTAGGGATTTGAGAGAGAGAGCGTGCAGTGTGAGCGTGAAAAAAAGAGAGGCATAGCGTGAATGACAGAGAATGGTAGAAAGATCCAGAATGTTTGCTGTAAATTTAGGAGTGGGTCAGGTCGGTTTATATGGTTTTTAAACTCATTAACCCACAACCCGACTCAAAATTTTGGGTTTTAAAAGATCAAGACCCGAATATGACCCACCTACTACTTGGGCCTGCCAGCTGGGCCTTAGGTCAGGCAGGTCTGGTCGGTTTGGTGGGGTTACTTGGCCCGCTGGACAGCCCTAGCGAGGATTTAGAATTTATCCCCAACATATATCTATGAATGAAGAACTATGTTTATAGTGTCATATGAACAGACACTTTTCTGTTTTTTGTTTTTATTTTTTTTATATCTATGAATTAATGAAGGACTATGTTTATAGTGTCATATGATTAGACACTTTTTTGTTTCATAGATTGATAAAAAAAAAAAAAATATTGTGCTGTAAACAGACACTTAAAAATAACAATAATTATTTAATATTGAGACAACCCATATGGACTTAGACTTGTATATGTTTATAAAAGACTAAATCCAACCTTTATGGGACTTGCTGATTCCACCAATTTAAACAATCTTCAATTGGTCGCTTTAGAAGTCAATTTCTCATTTACTCAAATGGTTTTTTGGCAAGTAACACATGACATTAATAGTCAATCAAACACTTGCTAAAATCCTTTTTTTTATCAGTTCTTTCTAAGTATGTATAGGCTTCATCTTTCAACTCAAATGTGTGCTAAAGTTGAACCATGTATTTGTTTATTTGAAATTTGTAATATTCATCCATTTTTGTAAAAATTTTAAACCCTACTCTTTCTATTTATATTTATATGTGTGTATATATATATATATTTGTTGTATGTTGGTTTTCATTTAAAAAGTTGTTTCTTGATGCAGAACAGACATCACATGCCTTCTTGGAGTAGCACTGGCGTAGGAAGTCACAACGCAAGATCAAAGGGGTTGCTTGTAGAGGCCATCGGGCCATTAGTGTTGGAATTGCATGAGAGGGAAACGACATTTTGATCTAGCCTCATGATAAATGCCATGAGCGTTGCTTAAATTTAGGCGAATTCCTTCGTTGAGGCCCTGAAAATAGTGTTTTAGCTATCTACAGTAATATTTGTTTTTCCTTAATAATTTTTAATTTAAAAGTCAGAATAAGGTCCTATATGTTTTGGGACGACTCTTAAGGTCAGTAGTTTATAATTCTGCATTTAACTCAATTTTGACATTTTTGGTAAATTTCAGTATTTTGTCACCTAATTGCGTAATTAGTACAAATTAGGGTTTTAGACATTTTGTTAATTTTATTCTTTGGTAGATTCCAGTTTATCATTTTGTAGATTTAAGGAACCTCTCATGGATTCGAGGTTTAATAACTAGAAACTAACAGTTAGTTTTTGTCCCATTAAGAAAGTATTGTGTGTACTTTTTTTAGATTTCTGTGACATCATTTCTTTAACGGCAAAAAGAGAGTTCGGTTACGAAAACTTAACAGAGTTGATCCTAAGTGGGCAAAGTGCCAACTTTTGAATCACAAAAATGCAAGATGAAAATGACTGATCTTGGTCATTTAACACCAACAGTATCATTCTGTTCATTAACCAAAAGAATATTAATTAAAAATAAATAAATAAATATTGTGAGGAATGAGAATGCAACTTTGCTTCATTGGTTTCCTGAGGTTAAGAGCTTCAACACATAATCTTGTTATAATGGCATATTTTGGAGCACACTGAGGTGTTAATAAACCAAGAGTTAACCCTTTTATAGTCAAAATGGTTTCCCAATCAAGTTTAATGAAGCAAACATAATATTTCAAGCAATGTCAATGTTGGGGATTATGTCCTAAAATCCAATTTATTGGCATGTCATAAATAATTAAATTATTTAATTATATGAGACTATTTATAAATGAACTAGTGAGACATTATCATAGTCTTTGAGATGCATTATATGTGATTTATGTAATTTAGTTACAGAAGATATAAATCACATGTTCATTGTAAATTCAAAATATAGTTCGCAGTCAGTGATGAAATTGGACATTTTATTTGCGAAGCCTATAATATATTAATTAAGATGGTTTATCTTCATCATGGAAGTGGAAACTTCTTGTTGATGTGTTGATGTGTCTTAAGTGGTAAGATATACTGAACTGGACAACTGTGAGATTAATTATTCAATCAACAACTGTCACCTGAATGATTAATTTCACCACTTCTAATTTCATAGACTCTCCATCCTAAGAGGATAGTGAACCCGATCATGAAATGTAGGTTACTTTGATATATCAGAAGTGAGATCTAATATTGACGGTCAACATCGCAGTATGTTGGGTAACCACATGTAATGTTGAAGGAATACATATTTTCAAGATGGAATCCATAATCTTTATTTTTTATTTTTTATTTTTATAGAAACTCAAAATATCCTCTTAAGATAAGTTTAATGGGAATTAGTTATTCAAGGAGCTCATTTTAGTAAGGAGTTACTAAAGATTAAATTGGGCAATCAAGGATAAAATAGTTGTTTACAAAGTGACAGTTCTTTATAACTTTGTTCACTATGAATATTTTATGGAGGGGTCAAATGATATCATTAGAGTCTTAGGATATAATTTATTAATAAGGCCTAGAGTGTAATTATATTTATATAATGGTATTAAATATAATTAATGGTAATTTTGAACTTGTCAAGAGTTGACAGATAAGCCCAAGGCTAATTAATTGGAGCTAGAGTCTTATTTGTTCTATTTGGTCTCATCTTAAGCCATAAACTAAAGCCTAATTGGGTAGGCTTAAAAGGCTAACCCAATTAGATAATCAATTTTTATTTAATAAGAGTTATTAAATAAAGTGACTACCAAGGTAGTTAAGATGTATGTATGATTAAAAGAAGAGAAAATAGTTTCTCTCTACAGAATATTGGGATTACACTTTAAAAAAAAAAATCAACGTACACAAAAACTGATTGAAAGACCACTCTTCTTAGGCATCATGTGGAATTGGGATGTTGATTAAAGATATTCTCAAGTCTTGGTTTTGAATTTTGCTGCATCAAGGTATGCTTTCTATTCTTTGTTATAGAATTCAAGGTCACACGTTATTCCTCATGAATGAAGTAAATCCGTGTTTGTTGCTTCCGCTGTGTGTTTGATATGAGATGCAAAACCAGATTTTCCACCAGTCAATTCAAACCAAGGGAAAATGAGTTGAATTAAGGAGAACCTATTTCTTAGGCCCCTAATCCTTGCATAATATTCTACTGTTAAGAGTTCTTTAATGTCAGATCAATAATACAATACTAGATGGTCGTGTTTATCTCTAAAAATCTTAGATGGTTAGTAAGTGACGCCGGCCAGGAAGTTGGGATTATGGTTTCAATTTTTCCTTCGCTTTAAATCTTTTTTTATAATGTTTTCTTGAGGAATGTTGCTACCTCAATTCACACTCCCTTCTGGATCCCGAGAGGATTTTCTAATAAAAATCCGGTGAATATGTTTGCAATGCCATGTCTTTATTGCTACTAGCTATTTTGTTGGGGGCATAGCTCATAATGTGCATTGTGGCACATGTTCCTATACATGTCACATTTTCATGGATTATGTGGCTGACCAAAATCAGTGTGCCATGTTGCACAGTTTGGATTGTTTAAGAGAAGAAGATGAGAAGAGAGCACAGAGACACAGTGATGGGAGATGAGGAACAATATGGATGGTTCAGGTGAGAAGTGCGGAGACAAAAGAGAACAGAAAATAAATTGAGTAGGTGAGAAAAAAAGTCAATTCCTTTCATGTGGGTGGGTTTGGAAAATAAGAAAAGTGAGTTAAGGAGCTCTCTTGGAAGGTTACTTGTTTACGATAACTAGTCAATTGCTTAGCGATAAGCTCAAAACGGTATGCTAAAATAGACTGATACATAAATATTTTATTCCAACTAGCAAATCGAAATGGGTTCTAAAACAATATTCAAAACATTGATATCTATACAAAATAAACATTAAAAAAGAGAAATATATAAATAGAGATCACATATGTCTATTAGAATTTTGTTATATCATATTTTTCCTACAATAAAATAATAGATTTTTTTTTTTTGAGAAAAAAAATAATTGTAGGCTTGTAGCTGCTTTCTTCACCATTGAATGGTAGAACAGATGTTGCATATATAAATGCATTCATAATTTTTTTTAATTAATAATTGTCATAATTATCAAATTTTATATTTAGACAAAAATAAAAGAGAAAAGTAAAGTTACATTTTATTAAACTTTTCCGTGCATTACTCTGTACTCAAGTTACTAACTATTGATGCTCTGTTTTTTTTTTGATGAAAAACCTGATGTACAAATAATTTTTCGTATTTTTCAGTGTTTGGTAGTATCAGAAAAAATGAGTTCAAAGAAAATTATATTTGATCAACATTAAAATTTTTTTATTTTTCAACTCATTTAAGGTTGCTACAAAACATAGAAAAATGAGATATTTTTATAAAAAAATACTTTCTAGAAAATTATTCGTTTTATAGAAAAATATTATCGACAAAACAAACAAAGCATTAAAAGTAAAAAAGTACAAATTTTAGTAATGGCGATACCTATGAGTAAAACTGGCAAAACAGATTAGGATTCAACAGCTTGACTTGAAGTTGAAGGAAAATGCCCGATTTGAATAAGAATTTTTTGGCTCAAAGTAAAAACAGGTTGACTTGTGACCAAACTTATTTTTTTGTGGGTCAACTTAACCCAACTTAACTTGGCGACTTACCAAGTAATAAATACAAGTGAAAATATACATCAATCCAACCAAACTCGCAACCCAATTGTCTCAACCTGCAGTTGAAGCTCTCATTGTGCCACGACTCCCCGTGAGTTGATGACCGTAGTTGTTATCCAATACAAATCCATTTGATACATTGAGACAAAAAAGGTTGGTGAATTTAAAAAACTCACTTTCATTCGTTCTTTTATGCGTGCCTAGATAGACTTTAAATATTTAGTAAGAAAAAAAATTTGGTGCTACCATAAAAAATTTGTTTATTCCCATGCTTGTTTGACACACTACACCGCCGCCCTTTTTGGCTGACATTTTTCTTCTAGACAGACTTTTACGCGTGTTTATTTCTTTTTATTTTTTGACTTCGAGGGAATCCTTTTTTCTTAAAAAGTGTAGTAAAACTCCACGTCGACAAAAGAGGCAATGCTGCCACGTATACCAATTATAGCAACTAGTTCAATATTTTCTTTGACCTGGGTTGCTTCATTCATTACTCATGATGTGACCATACATGAATATAATAAGTCGGCCGGTGCTGTCCCCGTAGAACGAGAAAATACGTTAAGGGACATATTTCTCTCCCCTCACAGCTGGTAGACCCACCAATTATGAGTCTTACTAACTTGTGAGAAGAAAGAAGCATGCAGCCATAATAAAGCCAAATATGAAATTAAGATAAATTCAGAAAAAATCTAGAGAGGCATCTTGCACGAGTCCAGTCCAGAAAAAATCAGATCGGACACGTGCCGTTTCCTAATAACTCTAGATTTTTTCTGAATTTATCCCAATTTCAGGAAAAAGATGCATACTGCGTGCTTTGAACGGACCAACTCGTACTCACTCTAACTACCTCGATATGTACCAACCTACCAGTCTCTGTACTTAATTATATATACCTCAACAACTTCTCATATTTTTTCGATACACTTTCAAAAGTTCTAAACAGTTCTCTTACAAGTTACAATCTGCAAAAAATGTCGATGCCCGTAGATCTCGTTCTGGGGGGCATGTCAGTCGAGGACTTGATTGCGGAGAGTCCACCCCGAATCGCCGGCGTTTCAATTGTCGAAGGCAGCAACCACGTCCTCCTGCAGCAAACGATACCCATCCTCAACGAGAACCCCAGTGTGTTCAGAATTGACTGCGTGGACGCCCTGAAGGGCAGCCTCACCCTCGTCTCCAAGCTCAAGACAGGCGGAGAACTTGACAGCAATATTCTTATTGGCGAGGTTCGTGTCAACATCAAGGAATTGCTGTTTCAAATTGATGGTGAAAAAAGCTATTTTACCTATCCTATCACAGGCCCATCCGGGGAAGGGACCATAGGGGCCCTCAAGTTTTCTGTTGAGTTTATGGAGTTGATGATGGAGGATCCCCCTAATAGGCCTACTCTGGCAGACACAGCATGGCCAAGTGCAGGAACCCCTTACATAGGTCCTACACATGCACAGGGTTATTATGTCTCGCTCTCGCATCCAACGCCTCCACCATACCCTGAGCCGCTGCCACGCCGTCCTAGCTTTGTTCGAAGATTTGCAACGCATCTTGGGTTGGCTTACCTTGTTGACTCAATCAGGAATGGTTTCCCCTTAGACGCTGGATTTGGCGATGTTGGTTCGTTGTTCTAAAAGTTCAAAGGTAGACAGACAGACTATTTGATTTTTTTTTTTTTTAAAATGCTTTGCTTTAATCTTTTTCTTGCAGATAGTTGATTTGACCTGGTTTAATTATCAAACTCAAAGGATGCTTTTTCTTCAGAGAAGTTCGAATACTTAACTTTTTGACACGATAGTATTCCTTTCTTTGGTTGACCTATGGAACATAAAATTTCAAGGGTGTGTTTGATAACGTAACTTAAATAAAAGGTTTTTGGTAACGTAACCCTTTTCTTTTCTTTTCTTTTTTGAGAAACGCACATATAATTTTTTTTTTTGAAGCTTTTAGGTAAAAACACATTTAAATTAAATATATTTTTTATTTTCTTTAAATCCTCCCTCTCTCTTTCCAAACATGCAAAAGAAAAGTATTTTTTTTTTGAGTAAAATGTTATTTTGGTCCCTAAACTTTACTAAAAATTTGTTTTTAGTATCTAAACTATTGAAAAACTCATCTTTCATCCCTAAACTATTGAAAATGCTTTATTTATATTCCTAAACTTTACTAAAAGTTTGTTTTCATTCTTAAATTATTAAATTTTTTTTCTTTCATCTTTATTTTTGTTTCTATTAAACTATTAAAAAAAACTCTTTATAAAATTTAAAGATAAAAAAAACTTTTTAAATTTAAGAACCAAAAATAAATTCTTATTAAAATTTTGGGACGAAAATAATATTTTAACATTTCTTTTTCATTTCTTTTCACCCAACTTCTTTACTCTTCTCTTCTGTTACAAATACAACCAAACACGGTGCATGCCGCAAACAAGTACAACCAAGCATATTCTATGCTTCTCTCCTCTGCCCTTTTCTACGGTTGTCACTCGTCACTCATTATTGACCCTGCACTACAATCCAAAACACCAAAAAAATAAAAAATTAAAACTGTTAAACCAGTGCCGCCACCTTAATCCCTACGAAATTGCACGCTCTCCCCTTCGCTCTCCCCTTCATCCTCTCTCACTGTATAATGCATCTCTGTTCAGCGACGAGCCAAGTTGAAGAAAGGGTGTTAACCTGAAAAAAAAAAAGAAAGGAAAATATATATATATATATATATATATATATAATATTTTGATTTATCTAACTATGATCACCCTAAAAAAAAAAATTGACCATCTTAAAAAAATATGTCGATGAAGGTAGAGCAAGAAGTTCAGAGAATGAAGAAGAAGGCGTGTGTGAGAATGAAAAGCCAAAAAGATGAGATGAAACGTGGGTGTGATGAAAATTATTACCTTCTTGGAAGCTCCTACTTCCTAGTTTACAAAAATAGCCTAACATAAAAAACAAAAAAACGGAAAACCTGAGTATTTTTATAATAAACAATTTTAATCTTGTAAATTACTTTATATTAGAATTTGAAAAAAAATATTATATTAAGTACATTAATCTATTCTTTATCTTAATTATACCTAAAGATAATTAATCTATATTGATGCAACATATATATATATATATATATATATATATATATATATAGGTTGCAGAAGATTATGGACACCCTAAGAAAATTTTTTGAACCGGTAAATATCTTTGTTTCAGTGAACCCATTGAATCAAGGTTAACACACTTTTCTTTTAGCTATCGCTTTATTATTATTTTCTTTTATTTCTTTGTTTTTGGATCCTAGGTACCGTAGTGGCGGAGCCACATGTAGACTGAGCTTGAAACCTAAAATTTTTAAAATTTCTTTACTTTCCCCCGTGTTATAATATGTTTACAAGTATATCCCTTACAAGGCCCCTAAAATATTTTCAATATTTTAAACTCTTGGGCAAATTATAATACTCCAAAAATATATATAAAGTGTATGTACGTATAAATGTATTTAATAAATTTAGTATGATTAGTGTTTTTTTGCGCCATGCAAAATGTAATAATATCAAGTTAGGGAAAATGTTGTATAATAAAAATGTAATAATATCAATTTACTCACAATCTTGATCCAACGTAATATAAGCAAGTTGTTAAGAAAAATGTTATATAATACCTATGTGTCTTATAAATCACAAAGTAAATGATCAAGTGATTTGAGAATACACACACTTATATAGTATTCATTTACATCTGAAAAGAGAATAAAAACATAGAATGTAAAAAGAAGTCTTCAAATTATTCTATATATAAATATAATTAATGGTGTGAAATTTTTTTCCCTTTGAGCTTGTAGTTATGTGTGGTTTTTTTTTTCTTCTAATAATTCAATAGTTACAATGAAGGTGGAGGAATTTGAAAGATCGACTTTTTTATTAGAATCACTAGGAGGTACTAGTTAAATTGCTTTTGGCTAGTTATATGCTTTTTAGAGTTTGGATAATTACATACAATTTATAATAGACACGCACATCTATAAGATGAAGGTTTATAGTATGACCCCCACAAGACAATTTTCTAGTTCCGCCACTGGTTCAGGTCAATCTTCCACCTTTTCATTTTCTTTTTGTTAACAGGGTTCATTGCAATCAATCCCTTTTGCTGGATTTAAATCTTTCAGGTTTTGATTTCATTTTCCTTTGAAATTCATTATAAGTGGGTAAAGTCTCATTTAGTTTCAGATCTGTTACAATTTATTTGCGGTTTTGGAATTCTATGATTGTTTTAGTGGCTTACAGGTAGTTTCATATTTGCGATCTGCCATTTGTTATCTAGGAACTTTGTATTAGTTCTTTGGAGTTAATTAATTGTCATTCTGTTTTGAGTATATGTTTGACAGTTCTGTTTTGAGTATAAGTTCGGCTTTCTTGGATTGATGGTACAGACTGTATAGTGGTTGAGCTGCTGTACAGTAAATGATGCATCTTCATATAGTTTCCTTTCACTTTTTGCTTGACTATGGGTTTCATTTTAATTTTACTCTGTCTGTGTGTGTGATTTGGGACTAGAGTATGCATGGTACCCTTTGGCCTTTGATTCAATTCCAAATCTATTTGCTTGTCTTATTCATTGCTTGCTTGTTCATAGTAATAGTAATAGACCAGATTATCTCTTAGCACTTATCTCTTATCACTTTAGACTTCTTTTATGGTATTAGAGTAGTTAAACTCACTTCATAAACCTCCAAAACAATGGCAGCTTCTTCTTCAATCAAACATACTCGAGGAAATTATCTTCTTTGGTGATATCTCTTCCTACCAATTTTTCCATGCACTTATGAACCTTGTTGATGGCTCTTTACTAGGTACTCCCAAATACCTCAATAGCGATGGTGGAAAGCCAGCTAACACCATCAATCCCCACTAAACTATAGGCATCAGACTTCAGAGAAGGACCAAAATTAGTTATAAATGGTAAACATTTGTTTATCGATCAGTACACAGATGGTTCTTCCACACAATATGCTCTTCATACATCTTTCAAACTAAATTATATTCTTTACTGCCCACATGCATCTACTAATCTTCTCTCTGTTCATAAGTTCACTAAAAATTATGTTTGCTGTTTTGAATTGGATGCTAATGGCTCTATTGTGAAGGACAACCCTTTTCCTCGGGAAGACTGAGAACAGATTGTATTCTGTCATGTTGCATTCCCTGACAAATGTGTTTTACTGTCAACTTAGCATGCAAGGATAGGTCATCCATCTCATATGTGTTTCAATATCTTTCCAAATTTTCTCTCTTGCTTGCAATAGTTCTTATTTGAATAATAAACTTGTGTGTTCTTCATTGATGTCAACTTGTGAAAAGCATGAAGTTTCCATGTCCACTCTCTTCCTCTTTCCCACCAAACCGCTCAGAAGTTGTTCACAGTGATGAATGGGGACGATATGAGAAAATAGAATTGGGAAAATCTGAAAAGTGTATTGAATAAAAATTATCTTGTTCCTTATATACAGTCTCGGGCTCAGCTAGTTACAGAAAAAGAGCAAACTAAACTAACTAAAAACTAACTGCATTCTCACGTGTAACTAACTAACAGCTCACGTGCAATTACAAAAGCTTAATAACAGAAGACTATAAACTACAAGTATACATGAAACAATATATACAGAACTGCTAAACTACAAGTGCATCAGATATAGCTTCTTGAATTTCAGTCACATCCGTGGAGTCTTGCTTCCTCTGCTCCAAGTCTTTAGCTATTCTGCCCTGACAGACGAGCTCCCATTTCTTCAATAAGAGGTTTTATTTATTGCATCAGTTTTATTGATATTGCACTCACTACTATTGGTTATATCTTAGAAACACTATTCTCTGCTTCACATTTTCTTTGTGGATTGATGTTAGTTTTAATGCTCATTTTTCTATATCTATTTGTGACTGTATATCTTGAAAAGATTCTGTTTCTATGTTGGTGACGTAATTATGTGATTTTTGAAGTCGTTTTTGTGGTTGTAATATGTTTTCTTCTTTAATCAGAATGCATTTTCTCATTGTTCAAATGTTTAATACTGCAGATGCATGCATATGAATAAAATGGGAGTGTTCGCTGAATGGCCAAGGAAGGAAGGATCGATGGTGTGACTTGTGAGACGACATGTTTTAGTTCCTACTAAATCTTTTGTGAAGATCTATTGGAAACTTTTTTAACTGCTGTATTTGCTTTATTTTCTTCTGGACCACATAGACTGCACAACTGCCCTTGTAAGGATTATGGATGAGTTTGTTTGTTTTTAATAGACATCATATATGGATGACTTAAATGCGTTCAAATTATTTCTTTGGGAGCTTGTTTTTTCCCTTAGTATTTATTACTACCTGCAAAGGAGCTGGCCAAAAGGACCAGGTCAGGAAGAGCAAGAACAAAACGAGTAGAACATTATTAAACCCTAAACACCCTTAATTTCAAAACATAAAAAAGGTATAACTATCAGTTTTATTTTGGTTTATCATTTTGTTATTGTATGGATTTTAATAGAAGTTTCATATAGTTAAAAATAAGAAATAATATCCCTTATTTTTTTATCTATATATTTTTTAACTTGATAAAAACTAAATAATTACCATTTATACGATACTTTATGTTTCTCTCATTCCTACTTTACAAATTTCAATATATATATACTTAGTCAATTTACATGATATGTGGTATCAAAACTTATTACGCTATCAAGATCTATAATGCATTCTATTTTAATTTTTAGAGTGTCCAAGATTTTAAAAAGTGATTTTCCCATGCATGAGCCTTAAGCCAAATTCTAATTTATTTATTTATTTGTATTTTGTGCTGTACACTTACTTAATACCAAATGATTTCTTTTTTGCAACAGAAGGTAGTAAACTCCTCTCTCTCACTAGCATCAATTTCAATATCCATAGTTTGAATCCGATGATTATTTCTGGCAACTTCTGCATAGTTCAATTGATCACAATCTACAAATAAAACAAAATTTACTATTTCTTCGTATGATGAATAGTTATCATTGCCACATCAGGGATGGCCCGGATGAGGCCACGTTTGGACTAAGGTGGCCGTAGCCCCATGACTCTTAATTATTATTCCTATAGTATAATTTTCTTTATTGTAATTATCAAAAACAAAAATTCCTATATATATATAATATATAAATTTTAAAACTTCCAAAAGTTACACCCAAGCCTCTCTCAAGAATTAAGTTAGTAAAAAAGGACCCCAAAAAAATTTAAATGACCAACTAACACACACCTATTGTCCTTTTAAAAAAAATATTTTAGTTAATAAATACATAAGCTCAAATGATACAATCTTATTGAAGACATTAACGGATTAACCACCTCAAGTAGTGTGGTCAACTCGTCCATATATGGACAACTAGCCTTCACACTTTGTCTTTGGAATTAATTTATGGGAAATGCTAATGAATGCCCTAAAGGCATTGGTTAATAATCCATTTGAGGAAAGTTTTTATGGGAAAATGAAATAAAGCAATTAATATTTTGACAGTTTTTTTCATTTCCCATAAAAGTGATGTAAAAACTTTCCTAAAATGGATTGTTAACCAATGCCCTAAGGGCATTCGTTAGCATGACCCTTAATTTATATATATAAAAAAAACCCATCTTATTAATGATTCTGTTTTCCTGAGTACAAAACACTTTAAAGTTTGAGTTTAAAAAATATACCATTTCTTAATTCTTTTATTAATTTCAATTATAAAAAAATATTTAAAACTATGTCGGTACGTTTGGTTGTTGATAACTAGGGAAACAGGAAATAATTATGCGCTGAAAATCAAATCAATCAATCAATCTCTCTCTCTCTCTCTCTCTCTCTCTCTCTGCTAAATAAAAAAGGGGGTAGGGGGCGATAAACGTGACAATCCCTCTCTCAAATTCGCTTCCAAATAAAATATGACAACATAATTTTGTTTGTATAAAAATTTTTAAGCTAGTCTCACACTTCATTGCAAGGAAATTATTGTGAAATATTTAGTTCAAAATTAATAATAAATGGTTTTAAGATTTAAAAAAGCATCAAGTTTTTGTTTCATATATGATTAAATTGAAATGTATTAAAAGACAATTATTATACTTTTTCCTTTTATTTATAGTTATTATTAATTACACTAAAATCTAAATATACTTTAATTTTATTTTTATGTATTTATTTGTTTTTTTAATTTTTTTTAATAGAATTCTCATTCTTAAATGGAGAATTTTTTTTTCTTCATATTTTATCCCAAAAAATATGAAATCTAGGTTAGTAGGTTTTGTGGCTAAATAACACAAGGACAAAATTTAATTGCAAAATTGGTTGTAGAATAAAGCTTTAACCTTGCTCAATGTCTTTTTATTGGAAGTAAATTTTGACAAATCTACCATTAGATTATATATTTTTTTCTTATATCCTACATACTTGTAAAATTCCTAAAAAATTAAAGATCATTAGCTATTTCATCAATAAATTGTTTAAATTGCAAGTTTTTGTAGTTATAATTTATGTATAAAATATAAGTTTATAGATCATATAATCAATAATACCTGATTGACACAAAATTTGACATGTTTATTAAGAATGTAAAGAACATGCAATTCCATGGTTAGATTTTCAAAATATATAGTAATATTAATTTTTTAAAGGAAGTTGTAACCTTTGGTTACAACTAATTTTGTAACTAAATAGCGGTAGATATAATTTGATTTTTAAGCAGGTTGGGCGGTTCAACTCTCTAAAAGAAAAAAAAGAAAAAATAATCTAAATTGCTTTGTCACGGCTCCAATATGCCTCACTCTTTAGCAAGAGACTTTGGTTATTTCATGGGTAATGTCATTTGGGCACAAAAAAGTATGAAGGAAAAAAAATATATGGGAAAAATTCATTACATGAAGAACTAGGAAGTATTGTGTTAGCAACTAGGTTTTGAAGAAATTTTAGTCAATCTGAGGAAATTGAGGGTAGACGAGGCCTGGAGGGCAAGAATTATGAAAGAAATTTGAGGAGTGGTGGAATTCTATTGGTTGTTCAAATGATTTGTGAAGTACTTTCAATCACATGATAATGCTCATCTAGTTTTCACTACAAAAAACGCGGGTCTATAGCCGCGTTTACAAAAACGTGGCTATAGACTATCCTGAAGCCACGTTTTTAAAAAACGCGGCTATAAACTTCACCTATAGCCACGTTTTTAAGAAACGTGGCCATAGACCCATCCTATAGCCACGTTTTTAAGAAACGTGGCCATAGACTTAACCTATAGCCGCGTTTTTAAACGTGGCTATAGGTCCAGCCAAATATAGAAATGTATATTTAAAGGAGGACCTATAGCCGCGTTTGAAAACGCGGCTATAGGTTAGGTCTATGGCCACGTTTCTTAAAAACGTGGCTATAGGATGGGTCTATGGCCACGTTTTATAAAAACGTGGCTATAGATCCAGCCATATATATGTATATTTAAAGGAGGACCTATAGCCGCGTTTAAAAACGCGGCTATAGGATAGGTCTATGGCCACGTTTCTTAAAAACGTGGCTATAGGATAGTCTATAGCCACGTTTTTGAAAACGTGGCTATAGGTAAAAAAAAAAAAAAAAAAAAAAGGAGAGAAGCCCGTAGTGGGTTCACTACGGGCTTCTTTTTTTATAAAGGAGGGCCTATAGCCGCGTTTTTTGAAAACGCGGCTATAGGTCCAGTCAAATAATATATATTTTTTGAAAAGATGGCCAGTACAGCCGAATAAAAAAATTCTTTTAAAAAGAGGGCCTATAGCCGCGTTTTTAAAAACGCGGCTATAGGTCCCCCTTTGGCTGCGTTTTTTTTAAAAAAAACGCAGCTATATGTAACACCAAAAAAAAAAAAAAAAAATTCTGCGGGATCTTTCCACGTGATCCCCCCTTAATTTCCCATTGACCAGCCCACCTGCCCACCTACCCCCTTCATCTTTTCTTTCTTTTCTTTCTTCTTTCTTCATTCTTCACCCACACTTCCAGGTACGCAGCTTCCTTCTTTCTTTTCTTGTTTTTTTTTCCTTTTCTTTCTTCCTTCCTCTTATACTTTTCAGGTTCTCTATTTTTTCTTTGTTTCTTTCTTTCAGGTAAGCACTTAATTTCTTTCTTTCTTTATTTTTTTTGCTCCTTTCTTCTGCAACTAACAACAGGTTTTTTTTTTTTTTTTTTTTCACTCCAGCACAACTCTTTCCTTTTTTCTTTGTTTCTTTGCAGGTACTTCTTCTTCTT
The DNA here is from genome assembly GCA_032878915.1 of Castanopsis chinensis. Classification (NCBI taxonomy): domain Eukaryota; kingdom Viridiplantae; phylum Streptophyta; class Magnoliopsida; order Fagales; family Fagaceae; genus Castanopsis; species Castanopsis chinensis. The sequence continues at coordinate 838 of JAVQMG010000098.1, read as the reverse complement.
CTTTTCTTTCTTTCTTTTTTTTCTTCATCTCAAACCCACTGATTTGTCTATAGATCTAGTTTTTTTTATTTCTTTTTTATTTTACGTTTAGGTGGTAAGAATATGTAAGAAATGCTGAAAATTTTGAATTTGTGCTATTGTGCTTATGTGTAATTGGGTTTGTGTTCTTGTATTGTTAGTATGTTGTGTTTGATTCTGAATTTTTTGGATTTGTGTTTGATTTTGAATTTTTTGAATTTGTGTTTGATTTTGAATTTTTTGGGTGTTTTTGTATTGTGAGTATGTTGTGTTTAATTTGAATTTTTCTGGGTTTGTGTTTAATTTTGAATATTTTTGTTTGAATTTTGAATTTTTTGGGGAAAAAAAATACCCAGAATTTTTTTTTTTGTTTAAAAAAAAAAACCCAAACTTTTTTTGTTTGAATTTTTTGTGGAAAAAAAAACCCGGAATTTGGTTTTTGTTTTTTAAAAAAAAAAACCTAGATTTTTTTTTTTGTTTTGAAAAAAAAAATCCAGAATTTATTTTTTTTTGTTTTTAAAAAAATTTTTAGCCGCGGTTAAATGGGCCTGTAGCCGCGGTTTACAAAACGTGACTAGAGTATGTTCTATGGCCACGTTTTAAAAAACGTGGCCATTGGTCCTGACTATAGCCACGGCTATAGAAACGCGGCCATTGGTCCTGCCTATAGCCGCGGTTGGATAAACCGTGGCCTCAAGACTATAGTTACACATTTTAGGCCATGGTTAAAAACGTGGCCTAAAAAAACGCGGCTATAGACCAAATCGGTCTATAGCCACGTTTTTTTGACCTATAGCCGCGTTTTGAAAACGCGGCTATA